>OX122895.1:6250000-7500000 GCA_944738655.2 Andrena hattorfiana
ATGAATTTCGTAACGCTGCAGCTACGTACATTCTTGCAAGAAAGCGCTTTTCTTTGGTAAAGAAAGCAACTGGTCATTTTTTAATGGATCAATTAGTAACGTTACTGATTTACCAAACTCTGTTAATTGTCAAAATCCAATTGCGTAACGTACTTGTCAAATCATTTGTCCTTCTTTGTTACTCTTAGTTCACGTTCCATTGACTACTTGTTTCAATGAGGATCTACCTAATCGAGATAAACTTTAGTTTATGCGAATTATTGATAATTATGGTAAGAATAATTTTAAGATTTCCTTATTGTATATAGTAATAGTAATACTTCTCTGCCTGGAAACTTGCGCGAAGAGAAGTGCCTGAAATAAAATTTACCTACTTTATTTAATCCAACGACTGTTTTTACCTTAAATTATACTCCATCTTGTGGAACCCTTGCACGACTAATTTACGTACACATTAAAAAATCAACGGCGCAAAATTCAGAATTAATAATTCAGTGAAAACCAAATCATTCAAGCGAAAGTAATGCGCCAAGAAAGTGCAAGTCGAGAGGCCGCGAGTTAATGTTATACGTACAGCTTAACTTCGCAGCCCCGGTAGCAAATACGTGCCCTGTTATTTAACAAGCATTTAACAACAAAGTTGAATATGGTAATGTAGTAACTTCAAGTAGAATAAAATTAGCTCACAAATTACTCGCGCACCCTTTAGAGCAATAACTAACTGCTCCAAATTTCAGCTTCCTGTGCCTCATGGCAGTGTTTCCCAATCTTTTTTGAGTCGCAGTCCCCTTTTATAATATTTAAATAATTTGCGCCCCCCTATATAAGGTAAGGTAAAGAAAAAAAAATTAAAGATAGATCTTTCAGAATATCATTCTTACTTAATAATATTAAAAAAAAAACGTGGCGACCCCCCAGAAAACATTTCGTGATCCACCAGTTGGGAATCACTGACTTATGGTATTTGAAATATTTTTGCCCTGACAGAGGTTCCCAACTGACAATTTATATGATAAAAAAAAAGGAAAATTGGGGTAGCACACCCCTTCGGGAAAACTTCCAGTGGCTCAGGTACTCGTGCACCCTTCTGGGGTGGGAACTGACTGCCACCAAATTTCGGCGTCCTATGCCTTATTGTATTTGAGATATTTTTGGTCGGACAGAGGTTCTCAACTGATAATTATTATAAAGAGGATAAGCACTGACATGGGGGGGGGGGGGGGCGCAGATGGAGGGAGCTACCCCCTGACTTGAAAAAAACGCTTATTTTTAGAAACTAATCTTCGATAAGTTTATAATAACAAAGTGAATATTTTTGAATTTCAATTATCAATTTTTTAATTCAATTATCGCTACAAAAGGGGTTGAAACAAGCAACTGTCATATCTTTATGATTTACAATAACCCCATTTTACAGCGTTACAAAGAACGTGACGATTAAAAACAATGACTTCCATGATTTTTTGGTTAATATTTTAAAACACAACATGAATTTAAAATTCGTACAGTATTCCATTAAACCTGGACAATTGTTGAAAAAAAGGACATCAAACACTTTTTAAATAACCTCAATTTAAAGCGGTTGATAAAAAGCTATGATATCCGTGAAGTTTTAGTTTCTAATTTTAAAACGCAACATGAATTTTAAATTCGAACAGTATTCCATTAAACCTGTATAAATGAAAAAAAGAAGGACACCAAACACATATCTGTATTATTTATAATATCCCCACTTTAAAGCGTTACAAAAAACGTGACATTAAAAGTGTTACAGAAAACGTGACAAAATCGATAAAAACCAATGAAATCGTCACTTATGATTTTATAGATATAAGGTAGATAACCACTAACATGGGTGACCGCAGGTGGGAGGGAGCTACCCTCCCTGACTCGAGAAAAAAATCGCTTATTTTTAAAAACTAATCTTCAATAAGTTATACTAAAAAAGTGAATATTTTTGAATTTCAATTTGAATTTTTTAATAAAATTATCGTTACGAAATGGATTCATACAAGCAACCGTCGCCTGTCAACTTGACTGTTTCTCAAAATTACCCCTTCCCCATGGGAAAAATTCTACAGACGTTCTTGACTACTAATAAATACATAACATAAAGTAAACGCACCAATAAATGAACACTTAAGGGTAAAGATTGAACACTATTATAAAATTATGTTTGCAGCGTGATTGATTCCACGTGCTGCAAAAATTGTTTGGGCATGAAGCAAGAAATGAAAGGAAGTATCTAATTAATTAGTTGCTTATTTTAATAACTTATTTTACTCATGTTAATAAAAAATGTTCTTTCACTGGTACATCCACCCTTCACTATTACGTGACATCAGGGACCTGGAACGAAATGTTTTTTCGTTTCGTTTCGGTTCAGCTCCAATAATAATAATTTCGTTTTTCTTAATATCGTTCCTGCTGAAAAATATTTCGGTTCCATCAGAACGAAAAACAAATTTTGTACCGAACCTGTTATTTCATTTATAAAAAAAACTCGTATAAACTTATTTTAACCCTTTGTTGACACACCTCTTTTTTCGATCAACTTTAACATACCTGGGTGGCTCACACCCAAAATAATTTTTGAACGACTGCCATTCTCATATGAAGAATCCAATCGTTATGAAAAAAATCATGGGTCAAGTTCATGATCTGTAGAATGTATTCCAATATTTTTTTCACTGAAATTTCATCACAGTTCTTGTAGAAAACATGTAGATTACCATATGTCGAGAAAACACGAAGAAAATTTTCAAAAAATTGTAACTTTTACGAATTTCAATATTAGAAGCTAAAAATCTACAGAGTTATTATTCAGATATAATATTTTCAGAGAAAAAATAGTTCGTAAGTTGGCTTTCAAAAAAAGTATTTATTTTGCATATAGAAGGTATAAAGCGTCAAAATCAGCTTATGGGTGGCTCACACCCAGAGTGTCAACGAAGGGTTAACAATTTTATTGCCTTTGGTACTTATATTATAAAATATTATACGTTATAGTTACGTATTATAGAATATTATATATTATGTTTTAAGAAACAAATTTAGAGTAAGACTCCCAACGTCTCTCCCAGCACCGCGGTCAGCCGTATCAGGGGTCTGAACCGACACGAAACACGATGAAAATAAGGGGCGCGCTCAATTTAATTTTTTTAAACTGAAGTGTACAGAACGTTATTAGTCGGAATTTTTATTTCGGTTATAGGGGTAAAGAGTGCAGTGGTTGGCCACCTGACAGTGATTAGCCTTATTTTGAGAAATAAATGAATATAAAAAAATACCAATGCCTTTTTTTAATGAACATATTCATATTCCTTGCACTTTCTTGCTTCGGATGTAATCAATATTTCTCCACTCATTATATACTGTGATTATATATAAAAACAAATAGGATGACTCGGCTTTGAAGCTTGGAAATTACAGGCATTTAATAAAAAAAACCATAAGAGTACAGTTGAAAGTTTGCGAATAGTTTCATGTATTTATGATATGTATATCTCTCATATTCGGTATATATCGATAAATAAAAGTTGAAACTTTATAAAAGGATTATTTATTTGTTAAAATTATACATATATATTGAAAAAACAGGGGGGCCAACAACTGTCATATGAATAATGTTGAATGATAGTAATTGGCCGGACAGCCAGTGACTGTTTTTTAACCATGTCAATGGTGAAACAGTAATTAGCCCCCTGTTCAAAACAGAAACAAACACGACAAATACATACTAAATAAAATATATCCATTTTTATTGAATAATTTTAATCTTATTTCTATCGCCAAATCAGTAACAGTTTGTTTTAAGTTATATAATGTATCAAATAGCGGCCAATCACTGTCGAACCGATAGGACAATAACTATCTTGACCATGCCAATAACTATATTTCTTCGTAGGAAACATATTTTTGTATATTTTTATACATTCTTCATTTTTGTTTGATAAACTCTATTTATTTTCAGATTATTAGGGTTTTTTCGTTTTTATTTATATTGATTTCCATTTCAAATTTACTAAATTCACATTTATAATTCATTATTTACGTGACATTCTTACTTAAACGACCAACCATTGTACTCTTCACCCTATCGTTTTCACTCCTGCGACAGGGTTAAGAATTTCGTTTCGTTTCTGTTTCTGTTCCGGGAAAATATTTCGCTCTTTTCGTTTATCGTTTTCGTTTCTGTTCCGCTCCGGGTCTCTGCGTGACATTAAAGATAAAAGTACCTACAGTAGAAATTGGTACCTCTCGAATACATTCTGTAATCAGATTCTGCCAAACATCCCCCAACCTCGATACTCCTCCCCCTGCTATCCAGAGACACCACTCGCGGTGGCCTCTTTGTTTCCGTCGGGCGGAAATACGGGGTGCGGTGAATGCAGCGCGGTTCGAGAGGGTGGAGTAACAGTTACCAGTATCGTAATTACGCGTCAGATAGCAAAACTATACGCGACGGTTTCCTCGGGCGGCTTGCGTTCGCGATCCGCAACCAACCACCCCAGTTTATTCGGTAACCGTATCGATTCCTGTAAAACGTTACGCAATCCCGTCCCGCAGGACCCTGGACCAGAAACGAAAGTGTCCCGACGACGGCTACACCCACGGCCGGGAACAGGAACCGTAGACGCCGATAAATCGCGAGCAACTGCCTTATTTCAGCCGCCCCATTCTCGGGAACCATTCCGGAGGGAGGGTTCGTGATAAGGCTACACCGAATCCTTTTAAGCTTGACGTTCATGCAAACGAACGGCTTGTAAATGATGACTCCATTCGAATTTCCTCTATTTCTCAGGGCACACCAGATTCTCCTTCCATTTACAGGGGGTTAAGAAAGTGATGGGCACTGATTTCAGGGGCGAAAATACACTGGTGGATCGGTGGAGATATGGGAAGAAAAGTTACCGCGAAATTTTTTATAACATTGAATATTAATGTTATTTTTTTATATTAACATATTCTGCTTGATTAACGGTGAGAGGTATAAAGAATTTTTTTTTATTTGATTAAAGTTGATTTTATTTTATAAACTGATTTGAATTTTACTCGCGAAATAAAGAATTGACAATACTACGGACATGTCGTAAATTGTGGTTGTGGTAACCATAGATTTTTATCTTTTTATCTAATTTACCATTTTTGGTATGCGAAGACAGTAAAAAAGAAATTAGGATATAATTTCTAATATTAATGATATGGCAATAAAATGTCATATTTAAATATGCTAATATTTATTTGTGTATTTCTTTTATTTTTTATTTTATTTTCTTGATTATTGATATTATTATCCTTGTTTCGTGAAAAAGTGTTATGCTTTTTTACTGTTGAGAAGGTGTTTGAGGCTCTGAAAATATTTCTTGTAACCACATGGAATAACAAATAATGAACAAAGCCTTGCACATAGTGTTCCTGAATTCTCGATATTTTTTCTTTCTCGAGAAATCAGCAATCAGATGATACTTCTTGAGAATTCTCGAGAAATTGAAGAAAATATTACAAGATTTATATTTTTGGAATAATGTTGATAATATTTATCAAAAACATAAGAAAACCTTAACTAATTGTTCATTCCTGTCCAATTTGCACAAAACTTGTATAAATCAAAAAACAGATGTTAAATATAAATGATTTTTATTTAATACAAAACTTGTGCAAAGCGAAACATTACTTTTTCGTTTTAAAATAGTTTTGTAATCTATGTTATTTTCTTTTTTTTCATTTCTTTCTTCCAGTGGACTGAAAAATATGAAATTTCTTTGTTAAAGTCCGGAATTTATTTTTCTTGGTTACTAAATTCTTGGAGGCTCTCTGCGATTACTAGCTCTAATTGTTTTCTTAATGGTAATTCTTCATTTTGAGGATCAGTAAGTTTCTCAGTATTTTCAGGAGAATCATGGTTACTGTTATATTTTTCGAAAAGTCTAGCTACTTAGAATTTGTTTTGCCAATTTTACATATCTATATTGGATATTAAATGAAAAACCGCTTTTGAATCTTTTTGAAGAGATTCTGGATAACCTATGCAAAAATTTTATAAGGGATGCAATAGTTCCGTCTCTTTTTTTCGATATTTTTTCTTTCGTAGCCACAAGAAAGTCAGTAATGTAATGTCGAATTTTTCCTACCAAAATTTTCTATTGTAATTCATGTAGGCTCTAATGTTACTAATAAGATTTATTATAAATTGTAGATGTGTTTATACGTTCGCAATTTCCTAGACTTAAGTTTCTCAAGAAAAACAGTATTTCCCGAGAAATAACAAATAAGCGATTATAAAATTTCTGGAGAAATTCTCGAGAAAGAATTCTCGAAAAGGAACACTACTTGCACAGTTTCTGAGGGCACAGAACTTGAACTTCAGAGCTGTTTACGTTTCTAATTACTTTCACTTTTTCCCTATCGCTTACGTGAAGCACTTCAAAGCAGAACTTCCTGGAAGTTTGATGGAAGGGACTTGGGGGGTTTCCATGTTTATGGAAACGCCGATTTATTTTCGAAATGTATTCTCGTTTCTATATCGAGCCGGTTCAATAGACCCTCCTGCGAGATTAAATCTCGATTCGGAAGAGTAGCTACGCGTAACACCCCGGTAAATATTAAATCGAACACACTGTTGGCGAGAATTGCCACGCGAGTAAGTGAATTTCCAAGTAACAGTGTTATGTATACCTATGTGTACATAGGTACATTCACCGACGAGCAAAATTTACATTGCGCTTTCCCCGAAGCGTTTATCGTCCAGGACGACTTCACTCGTGAAATAGCCATGGTGAAATTCGCGCTGATGGAGGGAACATTCTCCTAAACCCCGTCGAAAGCATTCCAGCAAAGCTTGCTAGGAGATCACTTTCCAACGATGAGTAATTCCCTTAAAAGATCAGCAAATAGTGTCTGTTTATTTTCTGCGAAAGTAATTATTCTTCCTTCTACGGTGGCTTAATATAGGAACTCTTCGATAAAAATATTTCTGTTTAATATAGAAACATTAAAAATAGTTCTCATAGTACATACAATAGCTCAGCGTTAAAAAAAATAGATTATCCTATTTAAAGAATTTGCATGGAAAACATTATAATTTCCTCCAATACAAATTTATTAATATTGCAAATATTATAATGGAATTCTAATTCCTCTGCTGAAAACTCTACAGAGGACTGTGGCGTTTCCAAAGGAAATATTCCATTAAAATATTTGTAATATTAATAAATATATACTTGAGAAAATTCTAATATTTGCCATGCAAATATTTTTATGAAAGTACACTCTGAAGAAATATTTAATTTGCAATACATTTTAAATTGGGGAATTCATTATTAGGAAAGATTGTAGAGTTTTTAGCAATCTTTCCTAATAATGAATTCCCCGATTTGCTAATTAAATATTTCTGCAGCATTCTCCAGTTATAGAACCTCCTCCCCTTACAGCTTCCTCGACAGAAGAATCTCGATTTATTCCCACTTTTACCTTTCTCAATAAAAGTGTCACTAAAGGCACCAAGGAATCAGCGAAAAAGGGATGAACGAAATTCTCCGGTCGATGTTCAGCCGGCTGGTACTTCCTCGAGGGTTGATCGATAAGCAGCTGAAAATAGCGGGCGTGATATTAAAATTGAAATTTGCACGGCTCTAGCCCTCTAAATATAGGGTTGCGTTCGAAACGGATAACCCTGGACGATCACGAGCATGTCGACCCAATAAACACGCGCCTTTATTACGGCTCCCTTGTTCCTCCAATCTTAATCGCGATCTCGGATTTACTCTGAACGCGCGATGCATCAGTGCGGACCGAAAGTGCCTTACGCCTACCCCCTCCCCCCTCCATGAAATGTGACTGTGCATCCAGCATATCCCTACTTTTGTTTTTCCTCGAACATGCCACAGATTGCCCTCTTCTCCCTTTTTTATTTCCTAACCATGACGATGTAGTTGATGCTGTTCTTACAAGAGAACATATCGAACACGCACAGACCGATCATGATGAGACTGTACAGATCTGCAGAGGGGTGAAAAATATTTGACACGTATTTTTTGTTAGCGGCAATGATCCACGTTGGAGGGATGAAAACAGCCCCCACAGTTGGGGGTTGAAAATATATTTAATAAAATTGTTTAGAAATAGAACAGGGGATGGATTCATATTTATAAAAATTTGTTCTACTTCTAATTTGTAGTTCGTGAAATATTCCAGAAAATATGTTTTCGACTAGGGCTAGGACTATTCGAATAATTTAATATTCGAATATTTTACAAGTATTCGAATATTTGAGTATTCGAATGTTATTATTCGAATATCTAAGTATTCGAATACTGAAATATTCGAATATTTAAGTATTCGAATACTCAAATATTCGAATACTGGTGTATTCGAATAGTATGGTGTGAATTATAAATCAAGTTATTAGCTTACAAGATTTCACCCTGACAAATTAACGAACTCACAACTAAATAAAAGCTTGTAAAAAAAAATGAACCTAAAGAACTTGATTTATAATTCACACCGTAGTATTCGAATACATCAGAATACTGATTTGTGTTGTGAATTTGACGGTGTGAATTATAAATCAAGTTCTTTAGGTTCATTTTTTTACCAGTTTTTATTTAATTTCAGTTGTGTTAAATATTAGAACAGTATTCGAATACTTGGATATTCGAATTATATTCGCCAAATAATTGAGTAACTGAAGTATTCGAATATTCGAATACCGAAAAATTCGACAAATAGTCGCAGCCCTATTTTCGACCCCTAACTTTGGGGGCTGTTTCCACCCCTTCAAAATTGACGATTGCCACTAATAAAAAATAGGTGTTGAATATTTTTCACTGTTCTGTTGTTAGTATGAAATTGATATTGGTGCTGTGTTGAACTGTGTTTATTTTAGGGCGAATTGTATGATACTATTAGGTTGAAAATTATTACTATGCTTCTTATGTTTCATGTATTAATGAATATATTGCTTAAATATTGTACAGAAATATTAAAAAATGATGCAGTTATGTGTTCCCCGTGAAACTCTTCGGAATCACTTTTTTTTTTAAATTGGCTAGCAGAATAATTTGAACAATTTTTATTCAATTCACTTGAAATTTTAATAGTATCTTCTATAGTAAATTGTCTACAGAAGTACATACGGATTTTACGATTCATTAAAAACTTTTTTTGCTACAGGAAATTTTATACAAATTTTTCGGCTAAAACTAATATTATCTTCACATGTCCCCCATTTCCATAAAAATCAATATTTTAACAAATCGTTACGTACTTCTGTAGTAAATGTCATGTAAATAATAAAAAATTTCGGTTTGTTATCCTCGGTCAAAATATACGGGACTTTTACTGCGAGCCGTGGAGTGTGTTATTCAAAAACTGCGAGAATGGAAGAGTACCAGCAACCCCATTTCGTTTAAAAAAAATAGTCACAATTTTTTTTTATAAACCATAAGGCATGTAGAACAAAGCCCTTAAAAGAATGTTTTAATTTATTTTCTAATTTCGCCCCAAGAAATTCTGAAACTCCAAAATGGCCTAACCCGTTAATCACTCAATTGGCATTCCTCTTTTTGGGGCAAGCGAGATTCAAGCGAGCTTTGCTATCGAACAAGAGTTCGGTATTACGAACAAGATTCTCAGCAGCTTTCAAATTTGTTTCCAATTTGTCCGTGGCAACTTTTAACAACCCGGATGCTTTATTTTTTTGTAATATCATCCCCTTAACGAGTGTGTTAACTTTCGCAGAATCTACATACCGCGGTAGCCAAGGAAAACTTTTTTAATAGTTTGCATCTCCCTGCTTGCGGGGTCGTATCTCGCCTAACTCACTTGATAACGTCCACGCGATAAAACCACCCCTTCCTCCGCGTCGATTATTTCTAGTTAGAGGCTAACATCGGCGTTAATTAAGTCGACCATTAAAAAATCACCTCGTAATTGAAATTAAATTAATAACTCCTCTTAATAATTCTGCTTATATCTTCATTATAATTAATAATTCTTCCGTATTAGGGTGATATTTTTCACGGGGGGCTAAATCACAGCCGGGAAATCGCAGCTTGTCGAAAGTCGCTGAAGTGGCTCGCGATAACTTGAAGAACTTCGCCGCGGCGGAGAAACTACGGGACGCGGAGACTTATCAACAATTCCACGTAGCTGGATCACGTAATGGCGAAAGCGCCCTGAAGAAGTTCGGAACGGTGAGGGCTCGCGAGACGCTCAAGCTCTTCGTCCCACTTTCCGCCAGGAAAGTTGAGAAAAAAAAACACGAAAACAGGAGGGGAGATTGAATCGCTTCAGGCGTGATTCGATTAAAAATTTCCGATATAATTCGTAGATTGCGGTGTGGAATATGATAAGGTAATTATGGGTGCCAATAATATATGTCACTTATTCAAGTAATATTAAATTCAGAATTAGTCATTGGGGTAAATCTTGATTAATATATTTTTAATTAGGAACATCTACCAAAGAAATGCTCAAAGAAATTTTGCTATTAATAAAATCGCGGGAATATTAGAAGAATATTAAGGTTTTGTAATTATGTTTGTGTAAATTAAATATTGAATTTGGGGAAATATTCTTTTCTCGATGTTTGCTATTTCCACGGTTAATAATATCAATTTTTTAACAGTATAACTAACCGACCAGACAAAATGGCTTGTAAATTTGGTAATAAATTTACATTTTTAAGTACGAAAAAAGTTTCAAGTAGTATAAATATATACATATTTTGTCACAATATTAAAATTAAAAAAATATGAATAGAGGTTTATTTTCCTTGCATAAGATATTTTTTAAAAAACTAGTTAAATAAAATGTGTACCTATAACTTTTCAATTGAATGCGCCCAAAAAATGTATATTAATCAAGATTTATATTAATGCGAATTAGAATTTGCAATTCTTACTTTGAAGTATATTCAATATGTAAAATATGTTACATACAGGGTGGAGGGTGTACTTTTCTGAGTGACTTTATTTAAATTTTTTGTCAATATTCAAATCGTTGAAGTAGAAACGTTCGTTACACACATGTCCTTAAAGTGCTTGAAATTTATAAATTTTCGATGAGCAAAACAAATAAAATTTGCCTCGAAATCGTTTTAAAAAATGTAAAAGCTGCAAAGCTATATTAATTTCCTCCAGACTTCATTGAAGATTGCAGACGTCGCTAAAAGATGTGAAAGTACCTACATAGAAAGCGTGCTGCGACACGCTTCGCTCCCAGGGGAATTGGACAGCGTCTGGTTGGATACGGATCTTTACTACTCGGGGGAATAGAATGAAGACAGCTGTTTGGGTCGGTGTAATCTCGGATCAATGGAAGGTATAGTGTACTTGCTTGTCGAAACGATTAGAACGATCAGCCGCAACGTTTAGAAAGCGTCGGCTACACTGTACAACCCCCTCGACGCCCCGCCCCTCCCTCGCCAATTTATCATACTCGTTCCGGCTATCGTTATCACACGTCACGCTGCGCAGACGCAATCGATCGTCCTTCCTGGGCACGCGTTCCTCGCCTTCCACCCCCTTCTTCAACCCCTTCCCCACCCCCCGTTCACGCCGGCCAGCCGCTCGACGCCGAAGAATCCACGGGCACGCCGCCTGGAGAGGCTCCGAACACGAAAACCAACAATCGATAATAATAAATAAGCTCAGTGGCCGGCGAGTAACGCCACCTTGAAGTGCCAGGGCCATTTTCGAAATTCAGAATTTTTTGTCTGGCGTCTGGGAAAAATATTTATGTTCCAAGGCGTCGGTATTCTAAACCAAGGCACGACTTTTCATAGTCGAGGTTTCCTGGCCTCGCCTCGGCGTTACTTTCTTCCTCGCCTTGGTTTTACTCTACCTGAAGTTCTCAGCTTGCCTCATTTTTGGTCAGTCGTTCCGAGAATTCACAGTGACAGTGGCGCACTCGGGATTTAATTTGGGGGAGCCCAGTTGAAAGGATAAAAATATTTCTAATGAAAATTCAATAAAATTCGTTAGGCGAGTTTGAAAATTTATTTAAAGAATAAAATACAAGTTTCTTTTGTTTTTACAAAGCCCCTTGAGGACGTCTACAGATTTCTAGAGACTTCTACAGACGTTTTAAGATGGCTTGTAGACGCCTGTAGATGTCTTAGGACGTCTGTTAAATGAATATTCTCTCCTCGAGAATACTCCCACGTCGTCGATTTCCCACCACTTTTCCCTTTCCCTAATTATTAGGGGAAGGTCTTAGCTCGACGTCTCGGGTGGGGTTGCACCAGTAAAATCGCAGATTTTAGTTTAACAAACTGAACTCCACTCACACATGGAGTCTCCTTGGTTCTCTAGTCTTGAAACCCAAGCTGTAGTTGTCCTCTAATTCTCGTACAGTCGTTTGCTAACGCTTCGCGATCGGTGAACCTCAAATTACCATCCAATGTGTTGGTAATACAAAACACAGTGTTTTGTAGTTCGTATTAATAAATTAGTGTTAGGAGATAAATTAGTGCAGGTCCTTCAAATTCTCCTAAATATTACAAATTCGCCTCACCCTTAGTTTGCCTAAGAAATACACACAAGGGTGTCAGCCGCGCATCTACGTTTTGCTAATTATTTAGCGATGCTTAGTCACTTTTTCGAGTCGACTCGATTGATACACGCAGTCCTGCAAAGATCGATCTTTCTAGACGGCTTTTTCTTTGGAGTAGGGTCAGTGACATATTGGGGGTTGGATTTCCATCAGGGGATGGAGACTTCAGCTTTAACGGTTCTTCAGGGTGGGCAGTTCAGCTTTGGGATCAGTATGATGAGGATTTTAGGGTGACTTTCTGGGTTAGATATGAAAGGCTCCAAGATACTTTTAGGAACTAAATTGGAGGGGTTAAAGTTGAGGGCAACGGTTTTTTGAAGGAAGAAGTTACTGTGGTAGAGTAGATTGACGAAATTCTGAATAACTCTTTGCGGATGTAATTTTCAGTGGTTGGCATTTCAGGTCCACTTCGATTTTATCAAAAAACCTTCAAATCCCATAAACTATATGCTGAATTATTTTGCGAAAAGTAATATGTACTCAGTTACAACCAGTGTGATTGCTTTTGCTAATTGAGATTTACGAAATGTCACGGTTTTAATTTTCTCTGCTTCGATTTTATTAAAACCCTTCAAATCTCATAAACGGTCTGCTTCTCATCTCATTATTTAAATTATTTTAGGATTGCTTGAATATTCATGCATGGTTTTTAAATATTGATATTTGACAATAACTACGATTTTTGAAATGTTGATTAGTACTCCTGAAAAGGGTTGGATACATATTCTTCAAACACTAAAGGACACCAAGAGGCCCAACGTGCCACCGCCCAGCGTTTCGAGCGAGTAGGTCTGAAATCAGTAGTACAAGTCAAGCATTGTGGCGCGCCAGTGAAGTCAGCGTAGTCTGGTCGCCAATTAAGAGAGTACCGTCCTGATGATTCCACTTGGTGACTATGGTACGATACAGACAGCATTTGACAGTAGTCTAAAAAATTTCAGGACTCTAAGTTTAATAATTTATTGTGGTGAAATGAAAGACAGTAAAAAGGAAAGCATGATACCTACTATTAATACAAATAACTGAGTATGGCTGTTTCACACTAAATCCTGTAAGTCTTCACCATTTTTAAATACATAAATTTACCCATCGAACCATAATAAATTATTAAACTCAGAGCTCGGGAAATTTGAATAGATACTGTATAATTAGCCCAGGGGCGAAACTAGGGGAGGGGGAGGGCGCCAAACGTGAAATCTTCGTAAAGAGATATAATTTTGGAAGAGATTTATAACTCTACTATTTTTCTCTTTCTTGTTTTCTTATATGTATTTATGCTTTTTTATTTTTTTTTGTTATTATTTCTAATAGGTATCTACTGGTGCAATAAAGAAATATTATTATTATTATTATTATTTTGTTTTTAAACAGCTTTTAAATAAAATAAGATAATCATATATATATTTTCTATCAATAGTTTATTCAATCTTTCCAATTATGTGTGGAATATTTACTTGTGTTGGAATATCGTGGAATAACTTTCAACATTTTTCATAGCATGTGAACATGTTTCCTGTGTTATTTATTGAATTTCTTGACGAACGTTGTCCTTCGGCTTCTGAATTGTGGGCGATTTGTTTGCATAAACCTACCCTCTAAGTATCCTCAAAGAAAAAATCTGGTGGCGTTAATTCAGGGGAATGAGGGGGCTATTTTGTAATCTTCTTTGTGTTTGCACAACGGAAAGTGATTTTGATAATAAGTTTTTATTGCAATAACACGTTGTGGAGGTGTCAAACGTTTTATGATAGAATTGTATGGTCCACACTACGCGACTATTAACTAATAACTGACAGAACCTCAAAAGAGAAAAGGGCATCGCTTATTTTATGACACCCGGTATTATAAGTTACGATAACGCCCAATTCGCGGTCAAGGGAGTTGATGTTTTAATCACCTGTTGAATGTATTCGCAGAGCGCACGGGGAAGGGGATGTTAAAATGTGGCTAGTCTAATTGTTCACTCCCCCTCAGTGTAAACGCGGTTCACTTCGCTTTTTACTCCCCGCAGAAAAATTACATTTAACGTTAACGAAGTGACTGTGAAACCACAACAGAAAGGTATGGCAAATGTTGAAAATGGATGCTTTTGCGAGCGAACGAACGTTAACTTTATTGTTCTCAATATTTTTCGGAAGATCTGCAATAAAAGAACTAATATTTCAGAAGATTTGTAATAAAATAACTAATATTTCAGAAGATTTACACTAAGAGAACTAACATTTCAGAAGATTTATAATAACAGTACTAATATTTCAGAAGATTTGTAATAAAAGAACTAACATTTCAGAAGATTTATAATAAAAGAATTAACATTTCAGAAGATCTACAAATAAAAAAACAACATTTACTTCTCACCGTGGTGGAGATCGAGCGTGCGTCTTGTTTTCCTAAAACTCACGGTTCAGTGGTTGGATGAAGGAGAAGCATAACACAGGACGACAAAACTGAGAGACCTCTACGTTCCATTCGACGAAACAAGCATCGTACATTTATTGAAACAGCACGGAGAGAAAATTAAACAGCGGCGTTCCGTCGCAGCGTTCGACAAGTTTCTGTGTCCCGCAAAAAAGGGAAGTGGCCATCGAAGAATCGAACGCGAGCGTGTGTACAGTACAGATAACGTTTGCCTAAAAATATATCCTCGAAGCTGGCGACGATAAAGACGTGCTCACGCACGGTTGTTTTGCGTGAGGCATACAGAAAAGAGCTTCTTATTCTCTATCGACTATCGTATTAAAAGAGCAGCTGTTGGGGACGTGAACTTTTGTGTGTATTCTCTGTCTGCTTTATAAACATATCTATGCATATACTGGAGCGTAAGTGGGACCATAGGATTGGAGGGGAAAAGGCAGAGGCCATACGGGCAAATCGCTGGTTAGCTTCGGATGCATTCGGTTTGCGTCGGCTCGTCATTAATGACAGTGTTTAGAACATAACCGCTGTTGCTGCTTTGTGAATAGTCAAACCTGAGAGCATATACTGCTCTAAGAGTCCAACGTGATAGCTTTAAATAACTAACAACTGTCAATAATAAATAATAATTTTTTCAATTTTATTTTTTTAAATTATTTTTTTAACTTTTACTATTGTAGAAATTTAATGAGTTCTTAAAATAGTAAACCGTAATAATTAAATAAACTGGGTTTTTGACTTCAATTTCCTTATGCGTGTAACTTTACAAATTCCGCATACGGGTGAAATGATTGGTCGCACCGATGTTCGTGGACATTGAATGGAAAGACATCGTAGCTCTTTCAGAAAAAGTGTTTTACTTCCAATAAACGGTTACATCTTGCTTAATACCACATTGCGCCGATAGAACATAACTGTCATATATTTACAAACTCATAGATGCCAGCCAACATATTCGATCGCCCAACAGAAAGGTGCCGTTCAGCGAATAGAATTCGACGGAATACTCCCATGCGCGGTCTCGGATTACAATTTCACTACGACTCACCGGCAGGGATGACCGAGGAAAGAAACGTTAATGTGAAAGTAGGTAGTCGCCGTGCCGAGCTGGGTCGGCGAGCCCCGAGTTCGAGAAATCACATAGAACAGAATCGGCCGCGCGGGCCGGTGAAGCGTTAACAATGGCAATTGGTTGAAAGCGTCGCACGGTGAAGCAACAATTATCGCATGCGTGCCGATTGAGACTTGCCAGGGGCAAGAACCGCTGAGCAACAGGAAGTGTTTCCGATCTGAATATTAAAAATATTCTGTTCTGATGAAAAATATCTAGATTCTGATATGTTCAGTTCGCCCCAGCCCTCCGTGACCCAGTTCCTCGAGGGACGCCGAAGAAGAGGAGACGTGGAAATGAGGGCAGAAAGAAAAGGTAAAGGGATACGTATCAATAAATAATATCCAGAGTATCAAAGCACCACGGGGAGGCTGGGGATCGGACGGACCTAAGGGAAGGGATTTGAACGTGAGGAGACTCGAGTCTACTAAAAGAAACAGGTTAAACGTGCACTTGAATGGGTCGCGGAGGGTGAAAGCTACAACCCTGTTTTCAGATGATTCGATTAAACAAAGTCGTCCACTACCATGGCTCCTCTCTTCGTCGAATTACGTCAAACTACCAATGGAAAAGCGTCTACGAACGGATCTGGCACTTGAGTCGCTGGAAACAATAGTAGTTCGCGAGTCCTCGAACTATATAGTCACATTCTTTCGAAGGCTCCAGTGGGAGAGTGGGGGGGGGGGGCGGAGGGGGAGGTGGAGGGGAAGAGATTTGCGCGCGCATTAGATCCCAGGCAGCACAAGTCTCTCGAAAAAACGAAACACTAACATGCGTTCCATCTAAGTAGGGACGCTGTAATACTGAATTTACCTTTGCAAAAAAGGGGTGTGAGGGGATTAGTCTCGCTTGACGTGTTCACAAGTGTATCTCTTCCTTCCTCGTCTCTCCTTCTTACATACATGCACACACATACACGCTGGCATGCACGTCTAAACATACGCGCACGCACGCACACACACATACAATGTACACGTGTATTGCGTAGTTGAGCCTCGTCGGTGTCTCTGCGCCAAGTGGTTCTCCTCTCCGTTCCATCGCTACGAAAGATTTATTATGTATATCTAGCGACAGTTCTCGTTAATCTTAGAGCTTTGTAGTTTTAATCGTAGAGCCTTACAGTCTATCTCGACGTAAACGAGTACTCCAGCAAGAGTTAAAGGCTGCGCGTTTTCGGGACTTAAGGTTCGTTTTCACGTGACAGCGAAACTCGGGGCTTTCGCTGTCGCGGCACTGTGCGACAGCGTGAATCAATGTTATGACATAGCGACATCTAGTTTTCGCGATGACAAGAGTCCTGACATTTAGGCCGGTATTCATAGTCGCTACTTATTCTTAAGCAAATGCTTAAGCATTCGGCATCCTTTACTAGCTACTAGGTTAGGAGAGGATGCCACATGCTTAAGCATTTTCTTAAGAATAAGTAGCGACTATGAATATCGGCCTTAGTGTCGACCGTAAGCCCCGTTATGCACTGTCGACAAGTCACAGACGACCACGAGGTACATACACGGAAATATATGATTTTTTACGCACAGAGTTGCGGTGAACAACGGAGATCTGTTGACAGTGCGTAACCGGCCTAAAAGTCACGAACTACTGTCACGTGAAAACGGACCTTTACAGGCAAACGCGGCTGTCTCACGCTCGGAGACTTATCGATCGTCGACAGATCATTCCGATCGATTGATTGTCCGTGCTTGCACCTTAGTCGATCGTTCGACACCATTCGATACCGAGTTCCTTCGATTTCCGAGCTTTTCCGTGACCGCGTAATGGGGCTCGATGGACGCTGGTTTCAACGCTCGTGGAATCCGAATATTGTGGGCGTGTGGCACTATACTTGTCGCTTTGTTTCAGGGACAAGTGAGTGCTTGGAAGTTCACACGGAAATGCGATGTTCCTTTGCAAAAAGTAAAAGGTCTCTGACAATTATTAAAGCCTCGTTCTCATTAATCAAGTTACTTGACCAAGTCGTTTGAAACTACTTTACCAATGTGAACCTGTTATTCACTTGACTTGAAATATTCTTTAAAGTTTCTTTAAAGCTTCAAGCGAAGTAGAGAGTCTTTCAACTTTTACTTGCCTTGAAATACAGATTGAATAGTGTGAATTGAAGTCACTCGAAGTAAGATGACTGCTTATTGTTTCGTAAAAGTGAGGTTATAATCATAAAACAATGACTAAGAATAGGTGGCGTAATGACAAGATTTCTAAATTCTTAGAAATGTATAAGAAACATATTTTATGAAATAACGAAGGAGATCACCTCCTTTGACGGACTTACCTCTAAGTAATCTTAACAGTAACTTATCAAAAGCAACTAACTACTAAACACAAACTCGAAGTCAAGTAACTTGACTAATGTGAATGAGGCTTGAACGCATGGATCGCATAAGTGCTTCGTTACAACGAAGCAAATAAGAGGACAGAAGAACCGCGGAACATCGATCAGAACAAAAAAATTAACTCCGAAAGTCGAAAATTCCTGTAGTCCAAATTTCGCGAGCTCGAGCCCACCGCAAGGTCGGCCGTCCCAAGAAAGCCGCGGCTCGGAAATTTTGCGCGAAAGAACAAGAGACGTAACATTTCCAAAAGGAAGCTCTCCTCCCCTCGGCCACAGTGCAAGCATACACGCACACACGGACGCGCGCGGTTCGTCTTTCCGCTTCGTTCCGAGCAATTTGCAGAAGAGGGAGGTATCGCTTGAGAGAGTCACTGTCAAATATTTACCGCTAAGCTAATATTGACTTTAACGAGGGTGGAGAAACGGGAACAGAGAAGAACAGGGATCTAGGAACGCGACGATCCAACAGGAGAAAAACCTTGGAACGGTGACCAAGAAGATTAGGGGGGAGTGGGGCGGGGGTGGGGGGTATTCAGCCAATTTCCGTCTTGGATCGCTCGTCCACCTTCGTGACTTAAACTCGGGCACGATCGGCCGGAGTCGAGCGAAGGGGAAAAGCGGGGCTGGCCCTGGATCCTCCGAGAGCGGTGTCGGGCCAGCTCCCGGGCCAACCGAAAACGAGGGGGGTTTTATCGTTTTCTCAGTCTTCGAAGTCTGCAGTAGTAGCGCTCTCTTGTGTCGTACGAAAATAAAGTCGTCGAAGGTGAGTTAATTCTCGCGGGAATCGCTCGATTGTTTCCATCTTCTCCTCTTTGCTTGCAGAGTCCGCCGCCGCGATGACGGCGCTTGTGACGTCCACAGAACTGATGCCGGGGATCGAGATCGCCGCCATTTCTCTGGCTTCGAGCACCGCCTCCTTACGAACGTTAATCGCTAAACGCTTCCCTGTTTTGAAACCTCGGACACCCTTAATTTGTACTTTAACATGAGGATACCTGGTTACCGTGACGGGGACGCTCGTCCAACGCGCTTCGTGCTGGATGGACATCGGTATATTGCGATCGATTCTGGCTGGGTTAGGGGAATCCTGGGTAGGATTCACATTCTTCGCGGATTCCCTCTTTCTGGATTGACCGAGGACCTCGCGAGCGGATCTTCCTCTTTTGGGGTTAAATGCGAATCTAATGTAGGAGATCAGTGCCAGGTAACAACGATACCGATCGTCCATCTCTCAGCTTAATCTAGAGCCAAAGAATCGATCATACTCCCTAGGTAGATCCTAAGTCCACTGCATTCGATCCACAGGCATTCGACTGATTGTCAGTTAATTTTAATTTCTGCTTAATTATTCCCCCTCTTCTTTCCCATTCGAGGTCTTTTGGATCTTCGAGAGGAAACTCGATCTGGGAAATGAGCTTCCTGAACTTTAGTTTAATGTTACAGTTCAAGCGTCATACTTGGCTCAACCGAATGATGCGCATCCTAGCGATTTAGTGCTTTTTGTTCTTTAAACAGTGTGGATGACCAGCAGGGAGCGCGTTGGACTGAGCTCGCGTCAGGACCGGTCCGCGCACTTTGGAAAATCGCGCGCGGATCGGTCGCTTTTTGGGCTGAATGCTGCTCGAGAGACGATTCATCATTACATTCCCCTGAGTTTGATTTCAACGTGAACATCTCTCTATAATCCGCTATCATCTTCTCGTCTTTCTATGTGTATACGGTTACGCGGGAGAAAGGGACAACTCTTTGCAAAATAGACGATGCGGGAGAACGGGAAGAATACGAGCAGGGTGGCCGTTTTTTCGCCAGCGAGTCTTCTCCTTGCGAGCCGCCGTTGCTCGAGGGTGAAGCTGAAGAGGAGGTCGCGGCGCCTCCTTGGCGAGAAATCCGGCGATTCGAAGTGGTTTTAGGCGCTACTAGGGGGTCGCGGAGTATCAGGGCCATTTAGAGCACTTGGCGCGGAAATTATCAGCAATTATTCAGTTCTGCAGTGTTCGCGAATTTTGAACAGCACTGCTGGCTGAGATCTTCGACCAAATTTTACGATGAGATATCGAAATTAAAATTCCCCAGAAAAAGTAAGATATTTTGAATTTAAACTTTCTCAGTGCGCAAATTTTATCATACACTTCCGAAGATCTGAGGACATTGTGAATTTAGGATTCTAGAAATTCAAAAGGATTTTGAGCATATTGAAAAGAGATCTCGAGCACGAAATTCGAAAAATTCAGAAAGGATCTCAAGCTCGTAAACTAATTCAGACCTTGAGATTAAATTCTCAATTTCTTCTAATAAAACTCCAATTTTATTAACTCTGATACACCTGAAAGTCTTTTAAAAATTCTGAAACTCGACCACATTCCTCGCAAAATTCGGGGAATCCGGCCTCCCCCTGCGCCCCTCTCGCGCAATCGGTCGCGTGCAAGAAAACTGCTCGCTAGCGATAAAACGAAAACCCTCTGTATGTGTGCTGGTACACGATAGTGTGTGTACATGTACACATACGTGGGAGTATGTTATATATTTATATATATATGTATAGGTGAATGTATAAAGAAGTAAAATCGTCAGACTTATGATTTTATGCATAGGTCAGAGGTTCATCGTCAACAAAGGAATTAGCGTCCTCTTGCCCATCTCAAAATGGCATCTGCCAATACGTCAAGGTGAGCTTTAGTCTGAAACAAAGAGAAAAACCATTTCCTCCTGCGTATTGCATAGACTAAAGTCGCGGCCCCACGCGTGTAACGTCCAATGCAGATGGCGCTCCAAGCTATTACAAAAGGATCAATTTCCGAACGCATTAGGCGGCAAAGGACAGTCTTAAGCCACATTCCCACGTGTGAACGGTGTGGCATAGGGACCGGGGTCTTTAATTAGTCTTAGGCCGGCGCCACATTTGCGTTTTGTCCGTGCGGACCGACCGCTGCGGACAAAACGCAAATGTGGCGCCGGCCTAAGCACTGACGTCGTAACTTTGGTTTGTCCTCCTCTCCTATCTTCACTACGCGTCCCTTTCATTTCACATTAAAAATCTGTGCAGATACTAAGCGCCATTACGATTACAAGCATTACTCCTACTATACAGGGTGTTTCATATTCGGCCGTACAAATGGAAGGACGTTAATTCTTCACGAAAGAAAGAACCAAAAATCTTTACTAATATATAAAAGTGAAACGTTCCGTTTGTTTGTCCTTCTTTCGCGCCTAAACGGCTGAACGGATTTCAATGAAATTTGAAATATACATTACATGCGTCTTAGATTAGATTATAGGCTATTTACATTTTTTGCACAGGCTTTATTATTTTTTAAATATCATAATTCCCGGGTGAAACCAGGTAACGGGTCAGCTAATTTAGAATAAAGGTTGACTTTGAATTTAGGCCGGGTACCCACGCACCGCAGTGCACACAGTTTTTGTAACCGACGTAAGTTGCACGTGGGGGCGTGGCTTAACCCATTGTTTCTCAGACACTTCGCGAAAATGATCCACTTTCACCTAATATGTAATTCACATTTCCTCGTCGACTTTACCAGCGGAAACTCTACGTTTCCGCTATCGCTGCGCAAAATTCAGTAGGTACCGTTGCGCTACGCGGTGTAACAAGAATAAACACAGAATGCCACTACACTGTTTGCAAGCGTGTTTCGTTTGACGTGTGCAACGTGTTGTACAAAGAGCAATGCATGAAGGGAAATGACGGACGATTCTAAGCGGGAGCAACAGTATAGGTAGGCGGTTCGAGTGGCTGATCGCCCAGGTGGAAAAGGAAAAGAAGCGGCTATCGATTTCAAAAAGGGGGGCAGGAGAGAAAGGTCAACTCTTCGCACGGATACGAAGGATGATAAATGCGCGTGCCAGGGGCAGAGGGGGTGGGTTCGGATTTCCCTCTGGTCGATTCTTTCTCTCGTTTTTCGCAGCCTCCGAACAACGTACCACCCCCTTCCTCGACCCCCCCCCCCCCCCAAGCAGAGCCTCCGAAAAGCAGGCGTATCTGTCTCCTCGAGACGCGAGGAAGCTTTAATCTCTCTTTCATCCACTCGTCGTCTACTTACCTGGCGTTCGCGAGAGGTTCTCGTGGAAACCGCAAGAATTGTTTTTTCACCCCCCCCCCCCCCGCGGCTTCGCCCCGGCGACTCGCGTCTCTGTTGCGATATTTTCGTGCAGAGGATCGCCCTCTTCCAGGGGTGAATTAAGGAGACGAGGCTTTTTCAGAGTCCCGGGTGACGCTAAATCGAGCCTTTCTCGGGGTGGGATTGGGAGTCTGTGGCAAGGGGTTTGGAGAGCAGCGATTATTTGGCAAGCCGGCGCGATGGAAACTGAATGTTGCTCGGTTTTTAATGTAACGCGCGACAATGCCTGCCTTCCAAACTAAAGGGTCTGAAAGTGGCTGCGGAGCAGAAGATGAGAAGAGTAATGGAGGGCGATTGATCAATGGCGGGTGGGAAGTGTAATTAGATGGAGAAAGAGAAGAGTCTCTAATCAGCTGGGAAATATAATGCACACTGCGGGTAATTAATCTAACTAGGGATGTTCCGCAACGCGAAAATTCATCAAACTTGAAATTCAAAGGTAGCATACAATTTTCGAAGAAAGGATAGTGGAAATAAATTTCGAAAATCTAATTTGTTCCGAAAATTTCGAAGGTTTTGAAAAATCCGTTTATACATACATAAATAAATAAGTTCTTTATCACCATATTGTAGGATATCAAAAACCATACAACTTTGAAATAAACTTTTTCTCGATAATGTGAAAACTCAGAATATCTTCGAGGGGATGTTTTCACCCCTAGGACCGTTTCATTGCCGAAACGAAAAGGGGCTACGTTATCAGCATCGCTTGAACTATATTTCTTAAAAGTTCCAGATTTTTCTGAATTTTCTAGTTGCCGAATATCGCTTGGAATACAGCGCAGGATTATAAGCATGCTAGAAATTCTAATATGAAATAGAAAGAATGTAGAATCGATGTAATGTAAAATACAGTGCCTTGACACAGGCCTGACCTAAGTTTTTAAGTGCATCAAGGATTCTAACGTAAAACGAAGGGCGCAAAGTAAAGGCGATTAAATATTAAGTAGCTAAGGATGGAAAAAAGGAGAGTGTATTTAACTGTGTAATTAATAGGCAGGAAAAGTGAAGGACTATAGAAGCAGACTTCGCTTTGTAATTCAGCGAGAAATTTGAAGGGAAATTAAAATGTAAATTACTGAGAAAAAGTGGCAAGTGGAAAGGAAAAAGTTTCTGTGTGAAGTTAATTAAAATCTGTTTATTAAAAGCAGTAAAAACAAAGAGATACCGTAAAAATAATAACGGTCATTAGACACTAATTGCAAGAAGGGATGCTCTATTTTCAGAAAGAAGATCAGTTTTAAAAAGAAGTGTAGGGGAAACCAGGAGCAAGCATAACAATTTGCCTTTTTAACTTTTAAATTTTGTAAAATTTTCAAAACATTTTTACTCAACGTTAAACATTGATTATCGGACAACATAATTAAAGCGAAAAACTTTGAATACATATTACACCAATTTTTTGAAAATATTATTACAAAATAAAATAAAATTTATTTAAGTTCCTTTAAAATAAGTCATTTGTTACTTTGAACCCTGCCCCCTTTTGTAGCAGCACATTTAATTTGATTAAAAAGACCAATTAATAGATGCGATGCTTTTAAATACTATTTTTAATAAAAAACGGCCTAACCCACATTGAAAAAAAATTATTTTTCCTATTTTATATGATTAGTACAGACTATTGGAATACATTATTGCTAGTAACTTAATTTTTTCTCTCAATGCCTCATACATTTTATGGATTGGCATTTGTATTATAACAGTTGTTACATTCGTCCTGCGTTACGTTTCTCCCGAGTCTCCCCTATCAGAAGGCATAAAGAAAATAATGACCCGGTAATGTGTTGACGCGCGCGTGTCTTTGAAATCAGAGCCGCGGTTCACTTTTCAAGCCCACGGAATAAGGAGAGGCTGTCGTATAAAAATTGCAGCAGATTCTAGGATGCTGCTGATTGACTTGTTTGTGATAGAGGTTGTGACGGGGCGATTGATTAAAGACTTACAGTTTTGTAAAACATGCAGGCTTGCCTGTCCTCGTCCTCGCCTGTAGGGCAGTCTATGAAACCATCGCACAGGGCGTGATCATCGATGCAGTGGTGTCTACCGAGTCTATCTGCAGTGGGACATGCAAACCTCTCCATACCGTCCTCTGACATCGGGCATTCTGAAAAGGAAAGGGAAATGGATAATTAGGGATAAATTAGGGGGTTGTTTTTTACCATTTCTATTAATTCTTTGTCTCAATTAAACTTCTTCATCTTGTTAAGTAACTTCGATGGTACCCTAGTTTTTTAGTGTTCGAATGCAATATAATTTATTTATTTGGATATTTTTATTAATTTCTTGTGTTCTCTGGCTATTCTGTCACCTTTTGCTATTTTTTTTGTTATTCTCCGTTTATTATTATTTTCCTATTGCATTCGGTTTTCAAATTGTATCACTGTTCCATTTTGTATTATTCGATGTATATCTGGGTTTCCATTTTCTTATTTTAATATTACTTCTGCCACTTTCCATATAATTTTCCTATTACATTGCCCGCGCTATTACATTGATCGCTACTATTTTTATGCAATATCGACGCAACCCCAAAGGATCACTAACGTCTCCTTGCGCGAAATTCCCTGTAAGGTTGCAGTTTTAAAGGCCGCGTCGTATTAAATTCAAAGGTGTCGGAAAAGTACTCAAGGCTCGCGTTAATGTTTCCTTATCATCGATTTGTGGTATATGTGCTTTGCAGTACACACCTGTGCGTGTGCAGTAACGATAGGGTGTTAATAATAAACGCGCTGGTTAATGAATCCATAGAAAGTGAATTAAATGCTATTCAATAGCAGTATCCAGTGTCTAGAAAGATACCACATTTGAATGGTACGACATGGGAAGATTATATATTACTTTAAAATTATGTATAGAAATTATTATTCTGTGGCACTTGTTGATTTCTGTGGTCACAAAATTCGGTGGATATAGAATTCACAGATTATAGAATTCTCTGGACATGGAATTCACTGATCATAGAATTTAGTAGTCATAGAATTCAGTAATCATAGAATTCGGTGGCCATGGAATTCACTGATCATACAATTTGTTGGTCATAGAATTCAGTGATTATATAATTCGGTGGTCATGGAATTCACTGATCATAGAATTCGGTAGTCATAGAATTCAGTAATCATAGAATTCGGTGGTCTTGGAATTCACTCATTATAGAATTCTGTGGCTATGGAATTCACTGATCATAGAGTTCGGTAGTCATAGAATTCAGTAATCACAGAATTCTGTGGCCATGGAAATCACTGACCATAGAAATTTGTGGCTATGGAATTCACTGATCATAGAATTCTGTGGCCATGGAAATCACTGACCATAGAAATTTGTGGCTATGGAATTCACTGATCATAGAATTCAGTGGGCGTGGAATTCAGTGACCATATAATTCGGTGGTCAAGGAATTCACCGATTATATGTAGAATTCGGTGGGCATGGAATTCACTGATCATAGAATTCGGTAGTCATAGAATTCAGTAATCATAGAATTCGGTGGTCTTGGAATTCACTTATTATAGAATTCGGTGGTCTTGGAATTCACTCATTATAGAATTCTGTGGCCATGGAATTCACTGATCATAGAATTCGGTAGTCATAGAATTCAGTAATCATAGAATTCTGTGGCCATGGAATTCACTGAACATAGAAATCTGTGGCTATGGAATTCACTGATCATACAATTTGTTGGTCATAGAATTCAGTGATTATATAATTCGGTGGGCATGGAATTCACTGATCATACAATTCAGTAGTCATAGAATCATACAATTCAGTGGCCGCGGAATTCACTGATCATAGAATTCGGTGGGCATGGAATTCACTGGTAATAGAATTCGGTACTCTCAGAATTCAGAACCAAACTCAGCTACAACACTTCGAGCCTTGACGTCTCCCCAACAGTGACAATACGCGGCTATTTCTAAAGACTCCCCAACGTGTTGCATCAGTTCGCCACATCCTCGCCGTGTGTCCACGCGCCTATATGTACTTATATGTCCATCCGTAACGAATCGACAGAGGATTTCCGCCTTCTCCTACAGTCGTCGAATTACTTCACCATTAAATTTATTAATCCTCTTATCCGAAAGGAGGTAAGTGGAAAGGGGTTGGGTGAAGCAGGGGATGGTAGGTGAATAAAGAGCAGAGTGGGGGATGAGGAGAATTCATTATGTTCTAGAGGGGGGGGGGGGGGGGCACCGATTCTTTATGGGTCCAGGAGAGAAGGCGTGTTTTTATTTAAATTACTGCTGCCCCATTACCCCCCGTTCCGTTCTGGATAAAGTCCTCCGCGGATTGTCGGCGTCGAGCATCCTTGATGGCGAATAAAGCCGTGTAACGTGAGTTCCTCTCGCCCCCGAATCGGGGCGAATCATGGGAACACAATAGTGTCGAGTGCGATAATGGCGGAAGGAGAGCAAACCATTCTAGCGCAACCTCCTTCCTGGGCACCTTCCTCGCGTTAGGGATATTTCCTAACAACAGACGTGCTGCGCAAGGAACTTACGAAAGATTAGCGATAATTCGACCAGAACACGGTCTAACGGAGAACGAGGACGATGGAATATTTGCGGAATAATTTATACCAGCAGCTCTCAACCTGTGACCTTTACAATCTCAAGCATGGGCTTCCGACAAGAGCTCTGGGCTTCCTTTCCCCCGCCAGGAGCTTTTCCAATGCACAAACTTTCATCGCCAACAGGGTTGAAATTCTCGCGAGCGGAGGAGGAACAAGCTCCATTGCTTCGAGGACGAATAACGATCCTCTCGTTCACGAAAATCTCTTTACATTCTCATGAAGGAAAAAGGCAACTCTCAAGTCCCATTGAGCGGGGCGGTTTCGATTTTCAGCTCGATAATTGCGTTATTGTTACGCGTTCGCAGCGATAGCTGGGCGACAAAGCGAGAGCAGTCAGGGATAAAATTGTGGAACAAGCGCGGAAATGAAGAACAATGGGGAAAATTGAGCGTGGAGGTCGGCAATCTTTCTTTCCGCCATAGAAATCGTTCAAGTTTATCTCCGAACACAAAATGCCACGTTTTCCACTTTGCTGGGTGTCGATTTCTGCAGAGGAGAAGTCGGATCAGACAGTGGTATCTCGAGGTAATACAAGGAACCACAATCATGTGTGAGCCGCAACAGGTGCGAACATAACCTGTTGATAACAATAAGCCGGATAGTTGCCATTGCTTAGATTACTCCAGGCGATTATGGCGTTTGTGGATGTCGTCTTGGGGGTTGGGCGATTTACTCCGGAGGAATTTCAGCGTTTATGCAGCACAGTCTCGCGGAGCATACGGTTTAATACACTTCTTGGAATTGAGGTGCCCAGAAAATCGAAATTAAGGGAATAGGTATATTAACATAGTAGTAACACGTTTTACAACTATTCTGATATTTGTGATAGGGTAAAGCTGGGACAGTTGGCACACCTAATATAAAATGGCTATTAAAAGAGGATTCTCGTCTAACAGCCCCAAAAATAACTGATATTTAAGATTTTTTTTTTAAAAAGCTATTGGTCATATTGGATTAAACTTTTCTGAGATATAAGGAGACATCTTTAAACTTGCAGAAAATATTTTTCTTATGTCGATTATTATTATTATTAATAATTAATAAATGTGGAATTTTGTCTACATCTTCGACGGTGTAACTTCTGTTGGTGGGATGTGTAGCACCTATCACAGTCATTTGATTACAAAAAAATTGAAATTTCTTAAAGTTCTAAATAATTAATAAATAATAAGAAGGATCGACATAAAAAAATCTACAAGTTTAAAGATATCTCCTTATATCCCAAAAGAGTTTAATGCAATATTAACAATAGTTTTTAAAAAAAATCATAAATTTCGGGGGCTGTTACGCGAGAATCCCCCCTTAAAGGATTAAGTCACCTTCGACGATGCAAAGTTATAGTCATTTTCGGCAATTTGCCATTTTGCGATATTTGGAACATATTCTTTGCAATTGATACTTTTATAAAAACAAAAAATGCACTTTTTCTCCGCATGTTCACCATTTCGACAGAAATGAATAGGTATCCATATGTACTTCTTCAGTTTTAAGCAAGTAGAAAATAAAACTTTTTGGTTTTTTGTTCTAACAAGGAGAGTATTTTAGGTGTCCGCCTCCGATCATTTTGATTTTTGGATATGTTATAGAGGACCGAAAAATAAGAAATACGTGATTTTTTATTTTTCCCCGTTTTCATATTTGGGGGGTGAAAACTGCGTTCAAAGTTAGGGTTGAAAAATCATTTTTGTGGAATATCTCGAGAACTATTAGAGATAGGGGAAAATCTGGTGAGTCAGTCATATTTCGCATTCAAAGACACAAAATTCGTCCATTGACACTATTCCCCTATCTCTAATAGTTCTCGAGATATTCCACAAAAATGATTTTTCAACCCTAACTTTGAACGCAGTTTTCACCCCCCAAATATGAAAACGGGGAAAAATAAAAAACATGTATTTCTTATTTTTCGGTCCTCTATAACATATTCAAAAATCAAAATGATCGGAGGCGGACACCTAAAATACTCTCCTTGTAAGTTAAACAGTATAGCCGTAAGGTTGAGTGTTAATCCCACCTTGTCATGTCTTCCCTTCCCGCCTTAGCTCACTGTTTTTCCTATTTCATATTTCTATTTCATATTAAGTAATGCTTAATATTATATTATATATTATATATACAGTTCTACTGCTGCCTCGCCTTTACTCGGATTTTACCTTCTCCTTATGTATTATATTTCTGTTTAACAAGACTATTTTGTACGAAAAAAATACGACTATTTCCGCCGAGAGTTGTACAATAACAGGCTTCATATTGAATTTTCTATTTATTTCATTATCTCCTTAAAAAAAAAGTTTGAAAATGACAATAACTTTGCTTCGTCAAAGGTAGCCTAACCCCTTAGTACACCCTATATACAGCGATGCAGCATGACCTTTACGCTAATCCGATTATAGGAGGACTATAATGCAGCAATATTGCAGTGCTACAACAGTATTTGAATATCCCAGAACACTAACGTTACAGCATTACTATTTTATAATAAAATTAAGGTGAACACATTCTACAATCACGATACACTACAGAATTAAGAAGATCCACCGCACAAGAGACTTCCTACCCCCGAGCGGGTTCGAATAAAATGCCAGGGCAAACAGTACGACACGGGGCTCGCAATGAAATAACCGCCCTTCTATCGTGCGATTAATTACTGTAATTAACCGCGTGCCGCTCCGCGTCGAGGGGTTCTCACGCGTCGTGTGGTTCTCGGTATCGATATTTCGGTCGTCGCACGGGTAAAGGGGAAGGGCCCGAGGTCCGAGCAGTAGAATAAATTATTGGGGAATAGAGAAGAATGGGAAGAAACGCGTCTATTATTACTTAATTAACGATACTTGGTTCGCCCTCCGCTGGTTAAATATTAACCAAGCGGAACTCGACGGACCGATTCTCATCGGCCAACGCCAACCCCCTGGAAAGGTCACTCGAGCAACGTTCATCCGGCGCGACCCCGATAGCCGACGTTTATCATCCCTTGTGCCCCCCCTGCGCAACTCTCCGAGCCCCTTCCTCTTTCGCGGAAGAAGGGTGTCGCGGTGGTGCAACGTTGAAACGGAAGCCGCTCTTAAATTGTCGCCTCGCCGTAATCCGCCCAAGCATCTGACCCAGGGGGGTGTGCCATCGCGATAAAAGTCATTAAAAAAGAACGGAGGAGGGTGGTCGGGTATCGCGGCGCCCGAAGATCGATACTTGCTAATGAGCAAAAAATTCGATGCTAATTACCACCAACGCTTGCCCCTTCATAAACAACGGCCCCTGTCATGTGACGATTCTCGGAGACCAGCCGCGGGTGTTCCCATCGCTCACGAGAGAAACGGCGGCAATTTAGCGGGAATTTCCGATTTCGTTGAATATAAATTATAATCGCGAGAGGAAAAGTGTTTTTTTCAAATATAATATTTTAAGAAGTGCACTTTTTGAATGGGGGTGCAAAAGGGCGTTCCTAAATTCTCGAGACGTTGAGTTTCAGAGGGAAAGTGAATTTTGAATAGTTATTGAAAATGTCTGTTGGGAGTTTTTTTTGCGGTGATAAGGTGTCGGTGAAACTTATCCCTCGAGGGGTTTGGAATTGCTCATCATTTGTCCGACTGTCCTTCGAGTTCTTCTAGTTTTTACGCCAGTGATAAACTTCGCGTTTCGAGTTCAAGGTGACGAGACCATTCTATTATCCTATCCCCAGTGTATTTGAGAGTTTCTCGAACAGAGGAGGTTCTACCGCCCACAAAGTGATTCAGCTTTGCGTCAGCTGGCTCCTCATACATTTGTGACTAGCCCGATTACGGCGGAATGGTATCAAACTGTCGGCAAAACATACGTCGAGCGGCAAAGGTTCTCGAAGTCTTTGAAAATTCGAGCGGATTCGCCGAGTTGCTTTCAGCGATGAGTATGCGGCTTTGAGGTAAGCTGTCCCGCAGCGGAGGGTTGGAAATAAGAAGGATTGCAACGACGGTCACGGACGACGGAACAGTCGGAATAACTCGCTGAACAGGAGAAACGCGAGCTTAGGAATTAGTTTTTGAGAGGTGCTCTCAATGCTTTCGTAATTTAGCAGACGGGGGTTCCGCGGGGCGAGACGGAATGTTGATTTGGGTTCTAGGGTGCGGTGGAATTACGTTTCGCCTCGGGCAACTGTGCGAATAGTGACGCAGGTCTCTTTTACTCGTGGTTCATATTGCACACGGAATGCAGCTAATAAATGTAAAGTAAAGGCTTCGAATTCTCCAATGATTAGAAACGAGATGAATTTACTCAAAAATGCCCAAAACGCCTGTGGCCTTGATTTCCAACGTACGTAATTGCACTTGTGTATATTCTAGCGAAGCAGCGATTAATCTACTCCAATTTTAGCACTCCCCTGACTGTTCCAAACGAGTGGCAGCCCGGTTATTTATTTGTGGAACATTGGATTGGGAAATGATGAACTAGGTGAATATTGTCGAGCACAATTTTCCAACCGAGCTCGTTGCTAAAAGATGAAGAATCACACTAGAGCACACCTTCGAACTATTAAGCCCTAATAATCCCATAATCTGTCTAAATTTTTCGCCCCAACTGTCTACCCTCTTACTAAGCATTAACCCAAACTTGGGTCGATCAAACAGCTCCAACATCTTTCCACCGAGACTCCATTCAACTTTCACTCGCCAATCTAGATAGAGACTCCTTGTCAGAGTTAAGACTTCCCTGTTCCCCACGCCGAGTTCCACGAGTCCCTAAACTTTCTACCTACAATTTACCCGCACCCCAAACATCCCCCAACTTATCCCCGGAAAATTCTTGGACCCTGGTCGTTCCCGCCCTCACCCCCGCTTCCTTGCCGAGACAATCAATCGGACACCGCCCCGGTCCGGCGAATCCCATCCGCCCAAGAGCGACAACACCCAAGTTTCACTCACCGATCTGCGGCACGTCGTACTCTATGGTGCCCCTGGTAGATCTGAGCATAAGTTGAGGAGCGACGCTGATGCCCGCCCCATGGGTCAGCGGCGGTTGAGCCTGATGCGGTGTAGGCTCCCCTGAGTGGTCGATGGAGCGTCGCCCGACCGGCACTTGGCTCCTCTTCCTGGGCAGCTTGCCCGCCTCCAGCAGGAACGGTCTCGGCGCGAAGCCGAGCTGGCTCTGGTACTCCCGCGGCAGGTCAGTCTTCATGTTCGCAGCAGTGCTGAGCTTCTGCTCCAACAGGTCGTCGTATCTGGATTGTCGGGATTCCTGTAGGATCGTCTTCCTGCCGGTGGCCTCGTCGTCGCAAACCCTGATAGGCAGGCTGAGGGTGTTCCTCCTCGAGTGCCGACAGTCCAGCCTGAGCTTCTTGCCGCCCCGCTGGCCGACGTGGCTGGGCTGGTCCTCGTGGTGGAGCTGATCGCCTAGCGGCGACGTCGCCACGTAATCCGAGTACAGGGGCTTCAGCATCGTCGGCGACAGTGCGAAGAACACTGTCTGCAGCTCCCTGGGCTCCCTGATCATGTCGTCGATCAATATGCCGGCGGAGGTCCACGAGGAGATACGCGGCTCGTCGTTCAGCAACAGCCAGTTGGATAGGTCGTCCCGGTGAGAGGACTCGGGAGGATATATCCTCAGGTGCAACAGGTTATTGCCTGTCGAGCTCAGCTCGCTCTTCTTCCTGATGCCGCTCCCGTGGCGGTAGTCCTGCTCCTGTGCGCCCTGCATGGTGATCACAGGACGATTGGCCACGGCCAGGTCCAGGCCCTGACCCACGTACGTCAGTAGCCAGAACATGCACACCGCCATCGTACACCGAGTCGAGCTGCAACCAAACGGCTAGCCCCTCAGGTCCTTCTCCTCTTCTCTACGTTCCTTCTAATAGCACACGTACAGCTTGCGGGTCTTCCGCTGCCAGTCGAAAGGCACAACTCTTTGGTTTAGGCCGAGTTTTCGTTAGATAGCTGGGGCGAGGGAGCTGGGGACGAGTTCGTCGGGAGGGGAGGTGGATGGCGCGACTAAGGGAAGAAACCTCGGGCGATGAGCGATGACCGGCGATCAATCGATACTGTAGGGATTCCGTCACATGGGAAACGTTCCTCGGACGTGCCCAGCCGCTTTATATCCTCTTTCCCGCGGAACGTCTGACTTTCTCCCTGCCGGCGAGGGGGAAGGGGGGCACGCGTGGGTTAGACACTGGTGGCTCCCGCGGGGATCCGGCTTAGCCTCGCATTTCGACCGCGTCTCGTTCGTTTCCCCTTAGCGATAGATAGGGGGGGACTTGACGGAGTCTATCTGTCCTGAAATCAGGTCGTTAGTAAAGAATAACGCGCGCGTTCTCGGGTCAGCGCGCGGACGTGTGTCCCGAGGTATGTGATCGGAGGCAGTGCCGGTGCATCGTGGATGCTTTCAAGGTGCTGGACAGTGCAACAATGAAACTGGATCGATCGGCCATGATTACGTGCTAGCGATCGAGTCGCTTCTCTCCTCGGCCAACTGGTCCCTCGCTTACCATCGTGACCTTCTCTTCTCTCTGCGCGCGCCACGATTGCTCGTGCCCACCGGGGATCGGCGGCCGCTCGGCCGTCCATCGATGCCTGCCGATCCTCGCAGCATTCTCGGCACGCTTGCCAAGTCCTCCCAGGGCTGGCTTCTCCAGGCGCGAGGGACAGGTCCTTCGGTCGCAGAGGACGCTACGCCCAGGGGACTTACTGCCGTAGGCGGCGCCCGCCTTCGTCTTTCCCCCGGTTCCGGTGACGTTCAAGAGACGAAGCTGGTGCGTGGCCTGCTCAGGCGGTTCTACGTGCGGTGACGCGGCGTGCAACGGTGACAACAGGCTTCCCAAACGACTTTAAGAGTGCGGAAAAGTGGCTGCGGTAGGGTGAGAGATCAACAGGTGCTCGAAAATGTGCAAAACCGTGCTCCCGCGGGGTAGGGAACAAGTTAATTATTAGCCGATCGGCGACGTGGTCGGCCGTCGCGATAGGTGTGCGAGCCATCGTCTAGTCGGACGAGCCGACGAGACAGTGTACAACGTCGATAATATACATAGGGAAAGAGAGCGAGAGAGAGAGAGAGAGGGGGGGTGGCCAGACAAAGACAGCAGCGAGCGAGTTAGACAGAGAATGGTGACAGAGAGTGTGACACGGCACACAGGCAGAGCGTGAGAACAGAAAGTATGCGTGTACATAGAGGAAGAATTATTGTAAGAGGAGTGCGGTTGCAGAGCATTGCGCGCGTGGCGGTGTGCGCGCGCGTGTGTGCATAGTCGGTGGATACTAGTGTGTGCGAAATACTTGCTTCTGCGGTCTGCGTGCTGCGAAACTGTCGCGTTTCTCCTCACTCCCACCGTGGGACCTTTCTCATGCGACACGACATCAGTTAACCTTCTTCCCTGCCGCTCAAACCCTCTGCGCCGCGTCGCACATGCTCTTCTTCCCTTGGGATGCCCCTGCTTCGTCTGCCTCCCGTTATCTAGCCGAGGCAACTCTGCCCGCAAACTAAGCCGGCTGCGTTCGCACCGCGGGTCCACCGGCTGGGCTGGCTCTTCCTCACGTGCACTTCGCCGGTCAGTGCTCGGCCCACCAGCAGTGGGGTCAGTTAAGCGGGGCTGCCTTCCCCGAATCACGCGAACGCACGTCGGTGCGGGCCCTCGTTCAGCATCGCCGCTGATCAGCTTGTCATCCAGCTGAAGACGTTTCTGCCGCGCTCGAGCCGTCGCGTCAGTGGGATGGCGACTTAACTGCCTCTGTCTCGGCGTGTTCGTTCGATGAGCCTCCGGTCGTCGTGCACTTACACCGAGCTGCGTTCCCTTCTGACCACCGCGTACTGCCGCATGCTCGCACGGGGGAACGGCTGCCTTCCGTCGGCTGACGCGAGTTACGGCCAAGAGGTTCAGCGAGAGAGAGAGTGAGGGAGACAGAGAGAGCTGATGGGGTGCACGGCACACGGTCCTCTGGCACCACGGCGGATGTGGATGTTGCGGAAAAACAGCGGCCACGAACGGAACGTCGGTGAAAGGAGGTGGCGGCCGAGGATGTTGCTTTGCTGGCCGAAGGTCGAGGGATTGGAGGATCGAAGGATTGGGACGGTGGGTTAGTTTAGCGAGTGAGCTGGCTGGCGCCCTCACCAGAACTACCTCCCACGCTGCGCGGCGACGGCCACCCGGTATCGCCAGCCGCGCATCCACCATCCCACCGCCGGCGAGCCGGCGTTTTCCACCCCTGCCTTCTACCGCCGAACCATCCCCTCGCCCCGCGCTGGCTACCCTGGCCCCGTTCACCTCTTGCATCGCGCTCGCTTCCGTTCCGCATCGAATCCCACACGCACCCGCGCACGGAGCCTTGTAACTTTCGATGCTTCTTTTTTTTAATGCTATATAGGACCGCGTTGCATCGCCTGGGATGTCTGCCGGGATTTCTGAGTAATTCTGCGGACGATAGAATCGCGATGCCTGCGCGAAATGGGTCTTCATGGGGCTGGTCGATGAACAAGCCGCGGGTAGGTTGGATGGAAGAGATATGTACGAACGTGGGTGTCGCGATGATCGTGTAGGATACCGAGGGCTACTCTCCTGGCTTCTATTGGGGGATAAAGTGTATGACGAAACTTGGGATCAAGTCCTTATGCGCGTGCTATCTTGGGGATTCTATGAAGATTAGGTTTAATGATAAACATGTTTTACGTATTTTACGTGTTGACAGAAAGTTCTGATTTTAATGGATCTTCGTTTGAATGTAGAGAATACACACTGGAGGGGTGAAATCAGCCCATAAAGTTATTTTTTTTTTTAATACAACTTTGAACTGTTGCGAAATAGAACAAAATTTTAAATACGAGAGTTGTTGAGTTTTTATGCTCTACCACACTACCGAATGCAAAATAAAGTTGTATTAAAAAACGAGGATAGTAATACCCAGGGGTTGATTTCACCTCTCCAGTGTAAATTTCTGCAGTAAAAAAACGCCCTTGCATACTCCACTCTACATTCACGCGAAATTTCATTGAAATCAGAATTTTTTGGGTAGGGCAGCCTTAAAGGTCTACGCACACATATCAGTTTCGAGACGGTTCAGTGGCGTCAGTGGTAAAAAAATATAAAACAACGAATTTTAAGATAAACGATTATACTTAATTTGATAAAGAATGCACTAAAGACTACAAAATAATTCTTGTCTTTTACTACAATTACGATGGTGATATGTCACTTTAAAAAAATCGTGGGCAGGATATTTCATCGCTTTTCACTTGTCGGTGTCAGCTAGTAACACTAGCACTGACGCCACTGAACCGCCACGGAAGTGATAAGCGTGTCCAGACTTTAATGCTTGTTACATAAAGGAACTTGGTCTAATTTGTTGACTCCAATTTTCTTCTTGATTTCCTTCATTGTCTCCTACACAGTATTGGAAATATTGATTGCATCACTCCAATAAACACATTAATACTTATACCTCCCTTGTTACTAGTACTAGGAAAATATTATTGCAAAATTGTGTAGCTTGAAAAAAATAAGCTGGGCATGAATCATTTTATGCGTGCTACGTAAATTTGAGAGTGATGCTATAAATATATCCAGTACTGTATATACTTTTTGTAGAAATAAAATCATCGATATGACAGATAGCGTTACCTACAGTGTTGCCAAGTGTACATTTGCAATTTGCAGACATCAATACTTCATAAAAAAAATAATATAAATTCAGTGTCACTAGGCTTTAATGTATGTAGAATCGTCAATTTATGCAGGTGGCTCTAATAATTTGATCACCCACTGTATGTAATCTTTATAAAAAAAATTGAGGAGTTGAAATGGTAAAAAACATAAAAAAATTAGTGGAGAATGATGTGAGTTCCATGCGGAATACGGTGACAAAACATGTAAGAGCTGGAATAATTTATTTTAACTGTTAGGGCTACCGCAAGATAGAGATAAAATCGTAAGTGCCAACTTCACAGCAATCTTCACGGCCGTAATCTTTTTCTTAACCTCTAAATCTGTAAAGGTGGATATATGTTGAAAGTCTACAGCATTCTAGTGATAAACCATGTAAGTGCCAAAATGAACTGGCACTTACATCGTGTACCATTTCAACTTTTCGATTGTAAACTGCAGTATTCAATAACGAACGAACACAGAGATCGTGACGCGAGATCATTGAAAACTTAAACGCAGTCTAAAGTGATTATAGGAGTGTACACAGAGGTATGCCACAGAAATTGAAGTTCTCTTCAATTTTTATATGTTTTCACAATCCGGGCGACGTGCAGTGGCGCGTTTAAAATATTCCCAGTTAAATGGCATTTTCTTGGAAGCCCGACTGAAAATCGTTCCACGAGCGTTGTAAATTCCATTGAAATTCTAAATTTAACATCTCATAAAAATTCTAACCGCCCTCGTAATTCACGTCACGGTGGCTCGTGAAAGCTGCATGTTTCAGCGAAAATCTCCGTCGAATTATCGCGGTGCAGCATATATGCGTTTGTTTTAATTCACGCCATGGGAGGTTAATTAACTTCCCTCGATAAATTCATAATGGAACGTCGCGGTGCTTTTCGTTAATGAGACGCGGCGGGGGAGCGAGTTTCCTTAACGGGGAGTTAAACCGAAAAGTGCACGGAGCTTTTCCACGGGAATTTAAACAGCGACTGTTACTTTGCAAAACATGAACGTGCGGCGAGCGCCTTTCGCTAATCCCCGGGAATTAACAATGCGAGGGCGAAAAAGAAAATATCAAAAACGGTGCCTCAGAGTGGAATGTTCCGCGGACTTGCTCTACTGGAATGAAAAGCACACGTTTGCCCGTTAAGTAAACTGTGCGCAAATGGGCGTTATTTTCTTGCACGCGTGAACAATTTATCCACGGTGCGTTAATAGTTTGAGAGGCGCAAGATTTTTAGAAATGTCCCTTTATGTCACCTCTGCCGGAAGAGTCTTGTACTAATGCAAGCGTGGAAAGGGAACTGCTTGGTTTGTTTTCAAGGTAAACACTCGGGCACTCTCAGCCATTACTTTCGATGCTTTCCAGAAAAATATCGAAGCACACCAAATCTATGCACAAGGTGCAAGTTCCTCGGCGTGAAAACACGTCACCGCCAGCTAAAGTGTTAAACTGATCACTTCTGCTTGATTAACACTCTATCAGCACAATGAACTTCTTTGAATAGTAATAATAACTCTTCTCTTTCACGATATCGTCGAATGTTGCTGTCAAATAACCACTGAAGTGTTAACGAAATTATTATTATTATTAAGCGTTTATTGCACAATACAAAAATAGAAATAAGAAGGAAAGAGAAAAAAACAAAATAGTGCAAAGGCGAGATTCAGTCGTAAGACTGTTTTGCAACCTAACCTTACCAATGTAAATAAGACTTAACCTAGCCCTAAAATTAATACAACACTAGCGCTCGAATGTACAGACATGTTTGATAATGATAAACCGGAGACTGAAACACTGAGAAATTAAAACACTGAAGACTGAACTGGGCCAGAGAGTGTATCTGGCTGAGAGGCGCGTTAAACTTGACGGAGGCGAAGGAAAGATTTACAGGCACGTCTGAATGAGAGGAGAGTAGGGACTGCGCATATTTCAGGGGGAAGAGAATTATAAAAATGGGGAGACGTGGGAGAAAGAAGCACGATAGTAAATAGTTTGTGTGATGGAGCGGAATAGATGGATAATCTTGAACACTCGCTTGGTTATGTTCGTCTACTGCCATTTGTAACCTCTAATAATGACTGAGTTAATAATCTATAGAAGTGGCGTTTTTAGTATCTGGAGTTGCCGACGTGAAAGCGAGGGGAGTAGATGTGTATGTAAGTATGTGAGAGGAAGTGTCTAGAACGAAAGAGCGTAGTATTACTCGAGAAAACAAGCGAAAGAATAGCCCAACGTAAAATCGTTATATAATAATAAATTATATAATAATTAATTAGTTGATGAATAATCAAAAACATTGTTGAAACGGGGCAGCTCTGAATAAATCCGCTCACCCTCGATGTTTGAAATGGACGCAAACATCGCGCCAGCTTTTATTTTTATTTTTCAAACAAATCTCTACTCGTCGAAGTGTATAAAATCAGGAATTTCGCGAGCGTTGCTTACCTTCCGTCCAATATAAACGAAATTAGATCACGTACACATCCCCCTATTACTTCAGCCCTTGATGATGAGCAACTACGCTTAAGTATCCCACACGGTCATGAAAACGGTGTTGCGTGAGGAGGCTACAGCGTCATCAAAGCCGTCTTACGGCATTCTAGCCCCCGGACAGAGTTTCCTGTTATCGTCAACGGACAGCGAGCGTTCAGATCAACAACGGCCACCTGGGCGATCGTCCCCGATCGCGTCATTACAGCCGTGTGGGTTTTTTATACCCTGCAGCGTCGTCCTTACGCTGGCTATCAAGGCCGCTGGGAAAAGAAAAAGAAGGTGAAGCCGAAGGTGAACGTCACGCTTCGTCGTAGCGCGTATTCCATCGCGAAGCGCCTTAATTAACCACCCGCGACTACAGTCCCGCGCGAAATTTAATTAAAAGCCGCAGCGTCGACCGTTCGAATTTTTAATCATCGATCGCACGAATTCGCCAATTAGCGTGCAGCTAACGAGGCGCCGAGGGGAGTGGCGCTGGATCATCAATTATGTTGATTCCTCGATGACGAAAGGGCTTTTTCGAAGAAGGAATTTAAAATTTACAAACTTTTTTTTAAACAGAACAGGTGCACTTGCACTTGGAATTAGTGTGATAGATAAGTGGATTTTATTTGTGAGGGATTAATTGGCGGAGCTTTCAAGCAGGCATCCTTTGAACGAGCGACGGGGAATGGATTTTTATCCGAGGGGAGAGTGATTTTTTTTCTTGGAGATCGAATTGCAGGGAACCTCTTGTTTGTCCCCTTTCGAAATGTCGCTCAGGTTTTCGCTGCGATGAAACGCGAGCCGTCGCTTTGACGGAAGGAGGCTCCTTCGTCGACGGTGGCAGGCACTTGTTGCTTTAAACGAGTGAATCGTTCCGTCCGAACGCGAAATGGACTGCATTACTACGTCGTCGGATGAACGACGTTTATGTGATAAACACTCCATTTTCTGGAACGTGAATTGGCTAAATTTCACGCTACAGGACGGTGCAAGGTATGAGGGCTCTCAGTTAGCTCCTCGTTTAAGGATTGTCTGCGTTATTGGGGAAGACAAGTTAATCCATCGGGAAAATTTAATAATTAAACCACTTTGGAAGGATGTTGTGCATACTTCCTGTGGGCAAAATAAGCTCGTTCGTCTTCAATAAATAGGTAGCTTTAGGAGAAATGGTTCAGCTAGCTGGTTGGTCGGAATTAACATTCCCTTAAGCATACTGGGTCTAAAATTATTGGTTGCCAGGAAACAAGGGCATCCATCCAGAACTAAAAATTTGGAAAAAATACATAAGTGGTGAAAAAGTATAATTAAAATTTCTGTGAAATAAATCTAACCTTTTTAGTAATTACAGTGTACACGTATTGTACACATTACTGACAGTATGCAGTAGATACTAAATGTAAGTGCAGATTGTTAAAATTGAATTTTTAAATTATTCTTCCTTTAATTTTAAATAAATGGTGGATATTTTCAAATAGTTTTAAATATTTTAAAATAGTATTATAATGTAATGAGTTTAGCAAGGTAATCATGAGCAAACGGCTTCCGTAACAAAATTGTGTTGTTATTGTTTGCTGAACAATGCTCCTTACCTCAACCCTGATTCTGTGAAGTTTCAGATCTCTACCCTCTTTTTTAATTTTTTTCTCGGTTACTATTTAAGGTAGTTCCTAACCAACTATGTTAGTCAAATTAGAGTTTGGTCATAAACAATATATATAAACTAGTATGATACTATAGAAATAATAATAATAATTTTTAACATCATATATATATATATTAAAAAGTACAATGTTAATATAAATAATTGTATTACAAAAATAGAATATTAAATTGGTTAGCGTAGTGAATTGGAGCAGCAGATCTGACAACGTCGCATTCATTCGGAGCGTCTTTTATAACCAAAATGTCAGAAAAAATGTTCATATGATTTTGAATCGTCGTTCGCTATTTACATGTCTAAACATATCGATTGTGCGACGTTGCCACGTTGACTGCTCTACGTAATTTCTAAAAAAATTGCACGTAAACATATTTTTTATGGGCATTTACGAAGAAACCATGTGGTCAGTTTTGCAGTAATTAATAAAATCATTTCGTAACATTTCGATGTACTTTTGTGCCAATTTTGGTACACTTCTTAAATATAGTTTCCCTGTTTCAGAAGAAAAACTGAAACTATAACCCTCTTTTTTTCGACTCTGCCATATGCCACAGTGTTAAACTGCATAAATTTTAATTAACAATTTCTCGATAACTATGTGGTAAATCCATTTTCAACTTTGTACAAGGGTTTCTTGTATTCGAAATTAATTTTGAACGAAATTTGAAAGAATTCTTGAATTTAGTAGATTATTCAGGATCTACCTTAAGATAAATAAATGAAACAAAAGGCGAACCATAGTTACATACTAGCTGTTCTTCATATATTTTTATTGCGAATTGTAAATCAATTATTGTGGGCAGAAAAAAATAATTTATGCTTTGTGGGTGGCTTTTGCAAACAACCCTTCGAGTGACACCCAATAAAAAATTCAGGGATAATACTGTATTATCCAACTATCATGTACAAAAGTTGTAAGACGATTGGGTTGGTGGAACATAGTTAATTAACCCCTCAACGACGGGGAGTCCCAATATTCTCTCTACCCGGGGCCCACAAGGCCCACTTGCCATCGGGCAAGCGGACACCTTGACGAATTCGCTACTGCCCTTATGCCGCGTTTACACCAAGGCGAACACGAACAAAAACATTGTTCGCGAACGTTTTCGTCTGTTCTTGCTGTGTCCACACTGCCGCAAACATGAACAAAACTCAGTGTACGAATCGTATGTGAATGTTTTGTTCTATTTGCCGTGTTCGCCTTGGTGTAAACGCGGCATTAGGACTCTTAGGAGCTCCGAGACTTATGATAAATGTCGAATTAACCAGCGATCCTAAAACGTAGGGAGGGAAAATTTAGGTACAGTAATAATTTGTTAAAAATGTGAATTTTTTTTAAATAGTAGATGACTCATAGTCACCGTACGTTTCGATTTTTATTATCACTATCAGCTATCGGTTCCTCGCTTTGAAGGCTGCAGCTGGTTCCAAGGGGACCTTCCTACTTGGAGGGGATAAACGGTTTCTTTCTATTGAAACAAAACTTCTGAGAAATTTCTGCATTCATTCTTCAGAATGAAAAGAAGAATTATTTTGGATACTGCTAATGGGATGGGAAGGCAAATTAGTCGAGCTAGTGGGCGTTCGGAGAGTTGTATCTTTGCTCGAGAAGTTATGGGCCTTCAAATTAACGCGTGCTCGGTCCGACGCAGCCTGAATGGTCGATGAAACGTTCTGTTAATTAATAAGTGGGTTTGCGGGATTAACGGCTACTAATTTCGCGAGGAACTTAGTCAACATCGATTAGACCCTGTCAGTACCGTCGACGCCTGGAATGGTGATTTCTGGAAACTGGATTATCGATTCCTCGAATGTGTCGACGACAGGTTGGAGAACAATGGCGTCGTTGGCACCTCTCAACTAACGATTTGTATCGTTTTGGAGGCAAAAGTCAAATGGACGACGACGCGCGCTTATGCGTTTCGAAGATATTTCCGTACGTAGGTAGTGCGAGTATGAGGACATCGAATAGGACTGTACAACGTGCACCCTTAAAAACTGTTGAACGGACTATAACGAATCGTTGCCAGGCGTTTAAATATGTCTCCCCTCTGAAAATGGATGCCTGTTTATTAAAATACACATTTTAAAGCGTAGTGGATTAAGTACCTACTCTTGAGAAACGCAGATTTATGTGTGATATGATATTTACTTATAAAGATTTAAACAATTATGTTCATTGTACCGAGATTTTGAAAGTATTGAAAGTGTAAGTACTAGAGCTCAGTACTTAGAATATTCGAATACCAGAGAATTCGAATAATTCAAATACCAGAGAATACGAATAATTGAATACCAGAGAATTCGAATAATTCAAATACCAGAGAATACGAATAATTCAAATACCAGAGAATTCGAATAATTCAAATACCAGAGAATTCGAATAATTCAAATACAAGAGAATTTGAATTTGAGATTCAAATACCAGAGAATTCGAATTGAGATTCAAATATCAAGGAATTCGAATTTGAGATTCAAATACCAGAGAATTCGAAATGAGATTCAAATACCAGAGAATTCGAATTTGAGATTCAAATATTAGAGAATTCGAATTGAGATTCAAATAACAGAGAATTCAAATTTGAGATTCAAATACCAGAAAATTCGAATTTGAGATTCAAGCACTAGATAATTCGAATTTGAGATTCGAATAATTCGTAGTACCCGTTAATAAATATTATCATTATTCTATAAATTTAGATTTTTGAGTCACTGCGTCGTTTTTAAAAGGGAAATTTGAAAGAGACTTCAGAGAGATATTAGAAATAATGTGACGCAATAATTTTAATTGATTTATTTAATAAATCTCGAAGAGGGAATTCTGTGATTGAATGTTAAAATTACAGTGTCTCGCAAATTCTATTCTGCAGAGTTTCAGAAGTTTATTTTTCACTTTTTAAAACATTAACAACTGTTCTGTTGCATTCGTAAGATTTCATGAGGGTTGTCACCACGGATTAAAGGATATTTAATAGCGCAGTGACAAAATACCAGCAGTGTAAAGGGCCCAGCTGATTGTGACATGCCTCATTAATTAATAACTAAGCAGGGAACTCAATCGCGACTACTAATTTCCTGGCCTCTTTATGAATTTAATCGAGATTGACGAGGACGTCGGATCCATTCACGTTGCCTGTAATGAATTATGGCTACCTCGTGAATATTAACCATCTGCGACTTGAGAACTTTGCATAATGCGTGCGTGACGGTTAAAGACAAATAACGAGCAAGCTTTCCGTTTAACAGCCGCCCCATTCCGGCAGCAATTTAACTTCGAACATTGTCAGTGGTCCCTTTCCCTTTGAGGATAAATAAGAAGGGTAGTAATATTATATATAGAACTTAAAAGCTGCTGTGAGTCACATAGTGTTAGAAGAAAAAAATTTAACTTAATTATGATTCTTATCTATACAGTGCATGGCAAGTGCATGAATTTATTTTCAATATTTTTATACGTGTAACTTATGATTTATGAAATATTCGATGGGTTTTCGGTGCTAAAACAAATATTTAAAATGTTCAAAATCTTTTGAAATTTCAGAAGCTTCAAGATTCCAGAATTTAACGATTATTGAGTGTTCAATAATTTTCAAAATCTCTAGATTTTTGAGACGTCAAAAGTTTCAAATTCTCTGAGACCTTCACGAATTTTAGAAGCATCAAGATTTTTGAAATTTTTAAGACCTTTAATACGATTAAAGCACAAACGTTGTAACTTTGTTATTTAAACGAATTCCCCTTAAAATTTTAGGAGCATATTCTCGAAAAGTTAGAGTTTCAATTTAAGAAAAAATTGATTTTTTGAACCCGTATTGTCCCCTCTTTAATTACGATAATCAAATTCACGAACCTTCTTCAGTGTCCCAAAAATTCAAAGTTTTAGAAGCTCTCGACTACAAATATTATAAAAGTTTGAAATAAATTGACTGTACTTGTATATCAAAGAATTGCTAAACAATTTTGCATGCTTCTGACATCGAGTTGTGACAATGGCTACACAGAATCATCGAGTCAAGCAACGCAGGAAAAAAGACATCTCCTAAGTATTGGTGGTTGGTGTGGAATGGCACGCTTTAACAAGTGGCATTGTTGCGCATGTCCACGTGACCCTAACGCCAGATTGCACAATTCCACGCGTACGGTGCTAGACATATTCAATAACTGATGCGTCTGCGATCAACGATTAACAAGTGCCACTCAGGGTGTCACATGCTATGGTACATAGCAGTTTCAGGCGTATAATCGAACAGTGCACACGCAAAATATTGCAATTTGTGGAATACGTTATGATAATTAATGGGAGACTGCAGCATATGGAAGCTGCACCTTAGATTTTCTATAAGCTTAGATATGATTCTATTCTAAATTAAATAAAAAAATTGAATTTTTTACTTTTAAATTCTGAGTCAATTTCAAACTCTTCAATTTTCCAAGTCTCTAATTCCCATTTCTTGAAGTCCCTAATTTATTAATTTTTCGATTTCTAACTCTTCAATTTTCTAATTTTCTACTTTCTCTTAATTTGGCAATTCTTCAGTTCTTAAGACCCCCAAGTTCCAAACTCTTGAATTATCTAATTCTCCAATTTTCAAATTTCCCAATTCCCTAATTTTTCCAGATTTCTCTAATTTTCTAAATTTCCAACACTCAACCCCCAACTCCTCAATTCCCTAATTTCCCAATTGTCAACTCTTCAATTATCTAATTTCCCAATTCCCTATTTTCCAATTTTCCAATTCCCAACTCTACAATTCCATCATTTTCCAATTTTCCAGCTCCCAACTCTTCAATTCCCTAATTTTCTAAATCTACAACTTCCTAGTTCCCTATTTTTCTAAATTCACAACTTCCCAATTCCCTAGTTTTTCAACTCCCTAGTCCCTTAATTTTCAAGACCCAACCCTTCAATCCTTAATTTTCCCGATTCGTCAGCTTCCTAGTTCTCCAATAATTTTCAAATTCTCTGACTTCCAATATTTCCCACGCGAAAAATATACCTGTCTAAAGTTCAACTTTCCCACCACGACAATTTTAGTATTCCAATCATCCAACCCCCCTGCACCTTTAATCGCCTACTTTCCTATCTCCCGAACTTCTAAAATTTAATATTTCAATGTCCCTCGTAAAGCCCCAAAATGATCATCGCTCTGTGTACGTTTGACAGTTTAATTTAACGTAGATTGCGTGGGGGGTATTCAATTTCTTTCGGGGACTCGTAAATTTAAATGAACCGGGTGGCTGACACATGAGAGGCATATTCCACTGCGTGCGAGGAGCGCGTTTATTTTCGTTCCTCCTGCTTTACACCATCGCGCTCGATGCGATAGTTTAATCTAGAAAATGTGAAATTAAACTCCGCGCCCCTGTTTTTTACTCCCAGCCACAAAAGAATGTTAATTTCGTAATTATAATCCCCGCACGCATCGACGCTTCATCATTTTCATCAGGCCATTCGCGCTTCAGCTGATCACAGACTACAAAATGTCACCGAGCGCACAAATGCCACAATAAATGTAACAATTCATTTTCCATTATTCAATCACCACGATACAGATGATTTATTACCACTGCAAACTACGGAAAAGTACAGACCATTTTATCTGATTCCCGTTAATAATACTACAATAAATGCACCTCATTATGTTTTCAACAAGAATCGGTTCTGTAGCGGACATTAAACAGTCATTTATTATTATCCAAAGAATATGAATACTAATTAGATTCATAACGAGCGTTGCGAATATTATTTAAACACATTCAGATCAAAAGCCATTTAATTAAAATTCCAAATTAAATCATAACTCAAAAAAGGGAAGTGAACCAACAGAATCTTGGAAACCCAAAACCTAGAAACAAACCAGAAAGTGTTTACGAGCTCGTGCAAAGGGAACGCCTCAGTGGTTGCAAGAATTCCCAGCTGTTGCGAGGCAACAAAATAGAATTGGACACGCAAAAGAGCCACACGGTCCAAACATTCGAAACCAGCGAATACTAAAACGGACTACGTGCTCTGCGGACAGTCGAATAAAAGCGAAAAGCCGTGGTGGCCCTTGAAATTCTTCACGTCGAGACACTGTAACTAGCTTACAAAGGAAGGCACTCGCCAGAGGAGGGGATTGGACGCGTGAAAACCGCGCGAGTTCCAGCAGCCGCACATTTAGGTGAAGTTAGGTTAGGTTATCACCGCCACCTCGACTTTTGCACCACGATCTGTGCTTCCCTTCCACTCTTTTCTTCCCTTTCCCTAACAAATTCTAATTCCCCTTCTGTGAACCAAAGCCCCTACTACATTATTACTCAACAATACGCACAGAACGACGCGTACAAAGCGGATTCATCCGCGCGTAAGACGTAGGCGGACGGTGGTGGTCGAGTAATCAAGATTCACCCTGTATCGACGAACAGGGAGCGGGAGAGGAGGGGGGGGGGGAAGAGGGATGAAAACGTAAGCAGAAGGCGAGGAATAAAGTCGCCAGGCCGATCCGACGTGCACACTGGGCGAGGGGCCACGGCACGGCCGCGTTCGCGATCGATTCAGCTTCCAGAATATTTCGCGGAGAAGCGGCGTCACGACCATAATCCACGAGGGCGTCATTATGCACGGGAGCCGAGGCCGCTCGACCACTGCCACCCGTAGCAACAGATGCCACCCGAAACTCACCCCTTGAACCACATAGGAGGAGCAGGAGCAAAGAGGGAGCGCGGTGACGTTAACGGAACTGATCCTCGACACGATCGAGATTTAATTCCCCTTCGCCGCGAACGAACCAAGTGGCCGATTTTCTGTCCCGGGCGAAGGGTTTCGTGGATTAATGGAAGCGCCGCGCTCTGTTTTTAACGAGATTGAGGCTGGCCGCGCGACGTCCCTCCGCCAGGGCGTGGCCCCACGCGATCAAAGCGGCTCTTTTAGCCGTGCGTGGCTCACGGTACGCTTCGATTACAAGACGCCATTATACATCGGCGGGAACGCGACCGGGAATGTGTTAATTGCGTCGGCGGCATAGGACGGCCTGTCTACCTAGAAATAAAAGCCACAGTCACGGAGCCCGTTCCGGCGATGCTGCCGGGACCGAGGGGCGGCCGGCGCGGAATTAAGGGTGGATAGGTGTTCCTGGAAGCGGAGGAGGGATGTTTGTTGGCGGGTCGCGGCCGTTGCTGTCGGTAATCGCACGGACGCGGTGACATTTTTTTGCTGCTCTAGCGTTGGGGTAGGTATGCGGTTTGGGAACAGAGAGGAATGCTCAATATTGATCTGTTAACTGGCATGTTAACTCGCGGCGGGTAGGAATATGTGTTAACCGATCTGCAAACCTATCGAAATGGATTAATTTTTCCTGCGGAGGAAAACATTTATTTCTAGGTTATACACTAGCGGACAAAAAAGTTGCCACGTTTTCGACTTTTTTTTGTTATTTTTTAGCATACATTTGGCATACTCTGGTACGTTTAATATGGATATTCTGATGGAGAATTTAAAGCTGTATAAAGCCCAGTTAAATATGAATTTATTTAACTGATAAACAAAAGTGTTATATGACATTGGAACGGGGTAACACATTTTTGCGGCCGACAAATAAGTTTAGTTACTTTTTAGGTTATCATGAAAGCAAAAGGTGCTCCCAGAAAATATTAGATTTTTTTTATTAATACTTAAAAGTGGTATCTTTTTGTTGGCTTTAAAAATGTGTTGTCTTGTTTAATGTTACCCTGGGTTTTTGTTTGTTAGGTAAATAAATTCAACTCTAACTGGGTTTTATACAGCTTTTAATTCTCGTTCAGAATATGTATATTAGGCACATACTGCAGTTTTGAGTTGATATTGAAAAGTAATAGAAGTAGGATGGTTCGAAAAAGTGGTAACTTTTTTACTGTATATAGAGGGTGGCGAAATTATTATACTCGAAAAATTTTCGTCAAATATCTGTGAAAGTCGTGGCTTTAAATAAAGTAACAATGCAGGAATGTTATTGTTTTTTCATTTATTGATTAGCTACAATATTTGGCAACACTGTGAGTATTTTTTCAACATATAAATCTCATTTGTTGTTAAAATAATAGAGAATATCATCAGGGTATGGCACAACATTCTGAAACTGCAAAAAGCTATAGCTTTATAAAAGCGGAGTCACCAAATATAGTGTAATTGTATTTCTCGTACAATATAAGTAGTGTTAAACTTATATAAACGTATTTAATTTGCATTCTTAAATACATATACAGTATTGTCTCCGTATGTGCTCGCTGGTCGGGACCGGCGTTGAACTCCTATCGTGAACAGATCCCTAATTCCGAGTGTTCGTTTCTCGCTTCTTTCTGGCCGAAGGGGGGAGCGAGATGGAACGCTTTGCGTGCGCGGCGGGCGTGCGCGACGGATGCGAGCACTCAGATAGAAACGTGACTGCTCGACGCATGCGCGCGACGGTCAGATAGCCAGGCACGGCACGAGTCTTTTTTGCGCCCTAGGCGAACTTTTCAAATTACGCCCTTTATTATAATACATTTATTTGAGATTATTGATAACCTTACTATGAATTTTTATTCGTAGTTTAATCCACTTATAGTACAACTTGTAATATTTAATTTTAAAGTTTATTGTCAACAATACCAGTAATGAAAATATCATTTTGCACCTCTTGTCGACTTTCCGCCCTAGGCAGTCGCCTAATTTTGCAGAGTAAAGTCATAAATAATCTCAAATAAATGTATTATAATAAAGAGCGCAATTTGACAAGTTCGCTTAGAGCGCAAAAAAGACTTGAGCCGGGCCTGCGTCCAGATTTTGCGAAGCAGTTCCCGTGCTCACCGTAAGTGCTTGCGACCATCGCGCACGCTCGTCGCGCACGCAAAGGACGGAGAGTCACGGCGCCCAGAAGACGGAGGAAGACAAAATATCAACGCGTCGTCTGTCTCGTACCGTCCTCGCTTGCTTTCAGTGGCTCTCGCTCGCTCTCGTTCCATCTCGCTCTTGCCTTCGCCGGACAAGAGTGAGACAGAAGTGGTGGGGATAGCGACAAGCACTTATCGTGTACACCAAACTGAGCACATACGGAGACAATACTGTACTAGTTTTAAAAAATAATATTGTAACGTTAAAAATGAGACAATTTATTTTATTCCATCGCTTAAACTTAGAAAATATAAACTTTTTTGTTTGAGCATAATAATTTGGCCACCCACTGCAATAGTTCTTGAGAATGCTGGTTTCAGATTTGTGGCCATTTTTGCAAAAAGAGAAACTGACAGGGGAACATATCGAAATGAGACTCTGCAGATTTACAGAATACTGAAAAATATTTGGCACGTATTTTTTGTTATCGGCAATCGTCTACGGTAAAGGGGCGAAAATGGTCCCTAAAGTTGGGGTAGAAAACCTCAGCTCACTGTGCCTAGCTAATCCAGCTGAATGCGACTATTTTCACAAAAAAAAAATAAATAATTATTTTCTAAAATCAGAATCTAAATTCGGGCCGGAATCTAATAGTAAAACTAGTTTCTTAATATCAGTAGACTGCGGAATATATAATAAATAAATATAACATTTTTTCAAATAAATAATATTTTTTGAAAACCCTCTAATGACGAAACATTTTTCTATCAAAGTTTCCCTTGTTTAGTCCTTTTCTATAAAAATGTATAATTGCATAAACATCCGCAGTCAAAATATCAGTGACGAGTTAACTCGTCACTCCCACTGAAGAAGCATTTCATACTTAATTAAACACATCAGGCTTTACCCATTAGAATCTGAATTTTGATACTCAACACCCAATTACATTTCCGACCCTCGGCATTCAAATTTCGATTCTGATGCGCGTAATTTGAATCGAAATGCGTCGAATCTGAATTTAATACGATGCTGTTCGCCAAGTGGGAGGTAGTTTTAACAGGATATTTACGAGGGAGGGTTTTAATCCAGCAACTAGCAAAGCTGCGAAGCAGAGTGCTTCGTTTACGAATACTAATCAGCTGCACTAGCATCGAATTTGCCGCAGCCCCCTTTTTCGCCGAGTAAAGGGGTCAGCAGTGAGACTTGAATCGTGGCAGCGATTTTTCCACGAAACCCTCTGGCGCGTTTATATTAATACCTAGAAGCGAGGAGGCACTTTGCCACAATGAAAGCCGGGAGACAAGTTCCCGATATCCATGGGTTTGTCGCGCCCCTCCTGGTGGCAACTTCCTTGGAGATTTTCAAGTTCCACCCGTGTTATTGAGATAATAATGAGTAATGGCGCCGTTGAAACTCTCGCGGGAAAGATATCAGCGAAAGTTTGCGGAGGCCCTGCTGCCGTCGTTCCAGGGCTCAGCAATATCGAGCAGAATTTTTTAGCTCGCAACGAATAGCCGCAACGAATAAATGGATCTTAAATCAACGCTTAACCTGGCAACCTTTCCGTCGATAATAGAGTACGTATTACGTGGCGTGGTGTTATCAGAACAGATTGGCAATTGGACCGAAAATCATCGCGGTGCCTGGTCCGCGAGGAGAAGCGAATTTCGATGAAATTTGTAATATTGTTTGCTTTAAATCTCGCCCCAATTCAGGGGGAGAAAGCAAATATTTTCGATTCTATATTCCTATATTTGTACAATTTCTCTGTATTCTTGTAACATTTTGGCTGGTATTATGGTTGTAATAAATTGACCGCTTTAGAAGCATAATTAATTATTCAAAACCGCTTGATTCCTCATTTCACACTCGATGTAGCAGTAAATGGAGATGTAAGCGATATTATTGCCTGCATTGTGAGATAATGATCCTTTCAAATCACGTAGCCAGGGGCAAGAATGCAACGTTGTTAATTTGTCGATAGTTATAATAGAATTTCCGCGAACATTGCTCGAGCGCAGGAAACTCTGGTAATTATTAATCCCTTGTTTGCAATTTTTCATGTAAAAAATTGGGTACAACGAGAACGGAAGTTTGACATGGGAAAGGAAGGAATAATGCTAGCTGCTCTGCTTCGAAAGTGAGTTAATTGGTTGGTGAGTAGAGCTTTTTATTAACTTTGGAAATTAGAGGGATATTTATAAATAATGGGAACTCGTTGTATTAATTGCAGAGTGGATGTACCGGATGGCCCAAGTGACAAATAAGAATTCTTTAATTTATTATGAAAAGGAAATATATAATAAGGAAGTAATGGCACGCAATACTTGATTACGGAAAATCTCATTCTGCATAATTCTGTCCACTTTCGATTTTATAAGTTAAGAACGCTTGAAGGGCAAGGGGAAAAATGGGAATGTCCATTTTTCGCGATTTTAGGATTTATAGCATATTTTGTTGGTGGCAACTGGGACTACAGAACTGTCGAATCACAAAGGGCTATAAAGTTCAAATACCTCCGCAAGATAAAACGAGAAATTATTTAAGAAGAAATTCTTTCTTTACTGATGGACCAAAATATTTAAACTTAATTTCCTCGATAAAGCTGTTTTGTGACATTCCCTGATTTCCTCCTTACCCTTCACTTGTACCAGTTGCACCACACAATCGATTATCTTTCCAGTTTTCATGTATCTCAAATCACAGATTTCCTATTTAAATACACCAGTACAATATTATCCTTCACCAAGAAATTGAATTGATTAGTTTCAATTAATTTCCACGGTAGTAGAGTTTTGTACAGGATGCAAGAAAATTATATATCATGGTTCGCATATGTGATTCTACACCCCTGGAGGTCTGTTAAAAAGAAGACCTTGATCTCGAAATTGAGGGTGAATTTTTTTATTCTACCGTGTTCAATTCACTACAGCGAAAAAAGCGTCAAAAGAATTATGTTCCAAAGAATACTTCAAACAACTTTGAACTCTGATACTTTTTATCCTCCTACTGAGTAAATTACGTTAAAGATAAAAGGAATTGGATCTTGAATTTCGAGGTCAAGATCAATTTTTTAACCCATCGCTACCGATCCAGAAACCGTAGAGTAAGTGGAATTAATATTGCCTAGCACCTAATATCGCCACTCGCAATATCTATCTGGCGAAGTAAGTTTTGGCATGCGTTTGGTAATGGACTGGACTGAATTACTTAAGGACGTGCGAGTACTCGGTATTTACGAGCTCAACTGAACTCGGTTCGATTACTCGAGCCAATCGAGCGTTTGTATTATCGTCGCGGCTTGAAATCGACGAATTGTTTGAAAAAATTTTAGCTACTTGTAAGAAAATGTTTCGAGTTACTCGTAAATATTCGAATTACTCGAGTTACTCGTAAATATTCGAATTACTCGAGTTACTCGTAAATATTCGAATTACTCGAGTTACTCGTAAATATTCGAATTACTCGAGTTACTCGTAAATATTCGAATTACTCGAGTTACTCGTAAATATTCGAATTACTCGAGTTACTCGTAAATATTCGAATTACTCGAGTTACTCGTAAATATTCGAATTACTCGAGTTACTCGTAAATATTCGAATTACTCGAGTTACTCGTAAATATTCGAATTACTCGAGTTACACGTAAATATTCGAATTACTCGAGTTATTCGAATATTTATGTATTTACTATGAAATACTAGTCTAATTGTTACACAGAAATCAGGGATGACCAGAGAGCAAATTACCTAAATGGAAACTACAGAGGCAGAGACCAAAGAATGATTGCAAGGTTCAGATGTGGAAACGAAGAGCGGGGAAGCAAGTACTGGAAGGAGGAAAGAGACACAGTATGCAGACTATGCAATGGGGCTAGAGAGACGCTGGGTCACATGCTACAAGACTGTAAGGAGCTGAAAAGAGAGAATTCAACGATCAGAGGGATTCTAAAGGGAGAAGAAGAAGGAGCAGAGTGGATGCGAATGGTTCTGGAAAAAAGGAGAAGAAAAGAAGAACAAGATGAAGGAAGAAATCAAAACGAAAGAGCATTCTTGAGTTAACAGTCCCAGAAACACTTACACACATAACACATGTAACCTCAATTTGAGGCCGAAAGGCAAAAAATAAACCTATTTACTACTACTAGTCTAATTGTAAGGAAGAAATATATATAAACGGTAGTAACTCAAAGCAATTCGAGTGATTCGAATATTCGCAAGTAACTCGAAAATTGGAGATCTCTTCGAATATATTCGAGTAATTCGAAAATGTTCGCGCCTTTAATGTATCTTTAACCGTTTTAGTGCCACGCAGCGCGATCGCGCTGTTCGCGTACTGTGGTGAACCGTGTCGCTTTTTTTGGTCACGATCGTCAATTCGATTACGCTCGGTTCAGAATGTATCTTGTCGCGAGTCTGTCAGAGTTTCCTCTCGTAATTACAAATTTTCTTTAGAATAATCGTAAACAACCTGCATAATTAGCTGTCTTTAACACATTGAGTCCCAAGGTTTATTTTTAACAAAAGCGCTATCGCGCTTCATGGCACAATCCGACACGGATTTTTAAAAACCCCTGGCACTAAAACGGTTAAGTAACTCGAAGTCTTACAAGGGCTCGCATTTTTTTCAAACAGTTCGTCGATTTCATGCAGCGAGGAAAATTAAAATGCTCCACTCGGCTCGAATAAATCTTCCTAGAATTACTAGCCGGTACGGCTGCAACGTCACTCGGACAACGTGTAGCGTAGGAGAAAATAATTAAACCGCAGAACAGAATGAAAAATATGCGAGCAAGCCGCCTACTCAAATTTACCCACGATTTCTTCTGGGTACGACCATCTCGCAGAGTGACACTTATCCTATGCGCTTAAGGGCACTTGGCAGAAGAATTCCTTTTTCAATTAATTACACAGAAAGAAACTGAAGCTGAGACATGTTGTTTATTAACATCATTGGCTTTAAAAAAACATGTTTGTTTCGCCAAAAATATGCATTATAGATGACACTATAAATGGTTCAGTAAAGGGACATTTTAAAAAAGTTTCAAGGAAGAAAGAAATGGAATTCAGCGATCTACTTGTGAATTCTACTTCAGAAGACCTTTGGTTTTTCACTGAACCTATAAAAGAAACCAAATAAAATTATGAAAATGACAGCTACGAAATGGCGATTTTTCAAAATTGTGACCTCCGTTTTTGAGTTATCATTGCAAAACAAAAAAAAACTGTTTTAAAGAGCCCCCTTATTGATCCATCTGTAGCGTCATATATTATGCATATTTTTGACAAAACAAACATATTTTTTTAAAGCTTACGATATTACTAAAATTTGTGTCAAAAAACAAGTCTGAGTTTCAATTTATTTATTTGTAATTAAATGAAAAGGAATGCTTCGTTCTCGACAAAAGCGATTTCCTATTTATACGAAGGTGATATAATAAACCGTCAGAAAAGTCCAAGGAAAGCGGAGACAATCCGACTATAACCGTACGGTACAGCGAGAAGGGTGGGTTAAGCACTAAGCAGGTGTAGGAAATATACTGTGCGAAGATATTTCCGAGAGCCGCCGTAGGATGCTCCGTTAATTCTCAGCCAGAGGATGCCAGGCTTTCTTTATCTTCCTCGAATCTCCCGGATGAGTGTCCGCAATTCTTGCAATCCGCCAGCGCCAAGGGGTGGAGCACCCTTACTGTGCTTCTCTGCCCGTCGCTGGATTTTCTGCGAATTGAAGCCAGCCAGGACTAATTCTGGAACGTGTCCTAGGCACGTATCAGGGTCTTTGTAATTACTGGCGAACTTCGACGGCTTCCAGGGACACGTCGGGTTAAAATTATAATTCTACTTGCAACTTGCGCGCGGCTCGTTAAGACGGCAAGAATTTTTCTCCGTTTATTTGACGGCCACCAGCGAGACGAATTAAGTGGTATTAGGGGTTCGCAAAAGTTTCGCCGATTTTAGATGGATCGCCCCCGAAAGGGAGGGATTCTTTCGACGGGGAATTCATCTCTCCCGAAAGGCGGAAGAATGTTGTAGGAAGAGAAGGAAAATATTTGCGATAAAAATTCTGTGTGCGAAATAAATAAATTTCGTTAGAAAATTATGGAAATTTTTGCAACTTCTAATATATTAGTTTTAAGTAGTTATAAGTGACCTCGCCTTTTGTACTCTAAATTTCTAACTTCTACATTTAGTGTTTTCTTAACTACATTTCTAATTTCTAACTCTACTATTTTTCTCTTCCTTGTTTTCTTATATATATTTGTTTATTAACTTCTTGTTACTTTGGTAATGTCTACTGGTGCAATAAAGAATTATTATTATTATTATATTTTCTACGTAAAATCACCACTCTTCCACTTGCACCTCCGCACACGAAACACCCTGTGTATATAAAAGTGACTTTCGAAAGAATTGAACTTGATGATAGCAGTTTATTTATTCACAAGGGAAGTTAGGCAACCTGAAAATTCAGAAAATTATGTGCAAGTAGAGTAGTTCATCCGTAACACAAACCTACTTTTTGTTGGTGCCATAATGCGATTTTATGGGGTGAAATCATCCTTTGAAAAAACACAAAATTTTATTTTCGTGAAATATCTCAATAGGTTGCATCTTTTTTTATATCTACAAAACTGAGTAAAAATAATTATCGAAAGAAGTGGTGAGGGTAACTTGAAAAGTATGAATGTCGCAGTAATTATTTTTACGCAGTTTTGCAGATATAAAAAAAGATACAACTTTTATTTAAACTTCTTTGCAACATCTTTCACCGTTTTCGAAATATTCTATAACAGAGAAAATTCTGCATTTTTTCCAAGGGGTCATTTCACCCTTTAAACCCGCACTATGGCTCCACCAAAAATTAGGTTTGCCTGTACTTGCACACAAAGCTGAATAATTTTCTGAATTTTTGGGTTGCCTAATTTCCCTTATCAGTCGGACGAAGCAAACAACTGAAACTGACTGTACCTACCACATGAATTTCTAAAATCACCGTGATCGACGTATAAATAATTACAGCTTAAACAGCGGACATTTCCGAACCGCCCCAATAGAAGAGTTTAATTAAATAGACACACGCGCTTGTTTCACTGTCAACGAGTAAATTAATCGCATCGCGATTAATCCTGTATCAAATTCACCATTCAAGTCGCTGACAGGTTCATTACACAGTGGCACATAATTTCCTAGTAAATCGCCACTCATTTTTTGCTGATAATCGTATCAGCGAATATTATTGATTTCGCATTAAAAGGGGTGGTAACAACCACCTCTCAGGTTGAGAGGAACACCTCTCAACCTTCCCACGTATTTTACACGAGCATTTAAATATTCTTCAACCCTTAGTTGTCCCTTTCAATCCAGCCGCGTTCCGCAACGCGAAATCTCGTGCATAAATGTCCAGGAGTCGCCGGGAAATGCGTGTTTATGCGTTTTCCAACCACGTCGACATTTCCATGCGAGGAAAAATTTATCGGTCGCGACGCCCCGAGCTGCGAACGCAAATTCAATTTAGCGGGTGTTTGCGTAGCTCGGGCTGCGCGGTTTCACCTGGCCTGCTGGGATAATTGAGCATTTCATCATCCACGAGGCTGGTCCTCTAATGGCAAAGTTCGCACGCGTTCCCAACAGCTCTTTCAGACGCTCAATCGATAGTTTTGCCTCGTGTCTGGGCATTCTGCCCCAACACGTGGGCTAACAATACCGCTGCAGGGTTGGAATTAGAATGAAAAAAATTTCACGTGCGCGTCAGACACAGGTTTCATTTTCAAAAGGGGTCTCACAAAGGAGTCTCAAGAATTCGCTGGAGCTCTTCTTCTGGAATTTCAGGGTTGTCTTCAGGAAGAGCTCGAAGTTTGTACTTTCATCGAGGAATAGTCAAATAATGGGGTGGGAAATCTAAGAAAATTGAAGAGGGTCCTCAGCGAGGAAATTCTATTTACTTTGATTGTATTTTATTCTTTTTATAATTATTTTCTACCCTGGCATTATTTCTTTTTTCAGGAAGAGCTCGAAAATTGTACTTTCATCGAGGAATAGTCAAATACTGAGGTGGGAAATCTAAGAAAATTGAAGAGGGTCCTCAGCGAGGAACTTCTATTTACTTTTATTGTATTTTATTCTTTTTATAATTATTTTCTACCCTGGCATTATTTCTTTTTTCAGGAAGAGCTCGAAGTTTGTACTTTCATCGAGGAATAGTCAAGTAATGGGGTGGGAAATCTAAGAAAAATGAAGAGGGTCCTCAGCGAGGAACTTCTATTTACTTTCATTGTATTTTATTCTTTTTATAATTATTTTCTATCTTGGCACTATTTCTTTTTTCAGGAAGAGCTCGAAGTTTGTACTTTCATCGAGGAATAGTCAAGTACTGGGGTGGGAAATCTAAGAAAAATGAAGAGGGTCCTCAGCGAGGAACTTCTATTTACTTTCATTGTATTTTATTCTTTTTATAATTATTTTCTACCCTGGCATTATTTCTTTTTTCAGGAAGAGCTCGAAGTTTGTACTTTCATCGAGGAATAGTCAAGTACTGGGGTGGGAAATCTAAGAAAATTGAAGAGGGTCCTCAGCGAGGAACTTCTTTTTACTTTCATTGTATTTTATTCTTTTTAAAATTATTTTCTATCCTGGCACTATTTCTTTTTTCCTTTATTTTTCTCATTTCGTGTTTCCACTTTTATGTATTACTCCTCTACTGGTTTTCTCTATTCTTTATGTACCAAAGGGTTTTTTTTTAAAATACAAATAAATAACAAAAAGCTTGAGCTTGGAAATACATCACTGTACTATCGATATCTCTAAAAAGGCGTGGAAGTGTAATTTCAATTGTTTACGTCTGCAGCTTCCATTTGTCGACGAGATAATTCAGAAACGTATGTGTTAAATAAAAACTATTTTTTTCAATGCTCCTCGATAAACGTTGCGCCTGCTTTGTAACCGTGTTCCCTCGCACGTGTTCCCCCATTAGGTCCCATTAATGCCTTCCACTTTTCCCTTTTCTTTTCTCTAAGCATCTAATCGCGTACAAGACCAACACCCACAGTATTTATAACTGTTTTCAGACACCATTGTTGGACAATTGCGCAGTGCAAATTCAGGGACTTGGAATATCTTCCCCACCAAAATATCTTCCATCCCCAGATCTATAAATGTACAAGGAATTCTCCTCGAAATGAGAAGGTTGAAAAGGACGTTTCCTTGAGAAACAATCTTAAAATGGTTCCGCAGAACGCAACGTAGGATCGTATTGTTTTAGAGGGAACTGGCAGGAAATGAGCGTGCCTTTGACTCCGTTATTGCGAGCCACCCTTTCAGGAGGGAACGCTTCGAAACCTTTTATTAAAAGAATCGTCCTCTTGAACGGCGATGATACTCAACAGGTGGAGGGACGTTCTTTCTATACGTACAACTCCGCTTATTTCTACCTGCAGTTTAAGGAAAGGATTTCGTTCGAGCGAGATAACCCCATTGAAATCGGATAAAACTCTGATTCTTTTGAGACGGTGGTTTGCATAATTATATGCATGATTTTTCCTGTGAAGTAGAGAATAAGTGGAGTTTTCGTTTTGCGGTAGGAGAGGTATGATGAATTTTGATCGGGCGAGTTGTTGAGCCTGGACAACGAGAGACTCTGGTTTAGTCCAGAGTTTGTTTGAAGTGGATTTAGGTGTCGAATATTACCTGTGCCAAAAGTTCTTCGTTAACGTAGTTCCCGAGTTGCATATTAATTCACGGTGGCTTGTTATTGTTAATTCCACCGCCCACGTTGTTCAACCCTACGTGGGAGCGTTATTAACGTTCAGCTTATTGGTTTTCGACATCCAACGCCGTCCATTATTTTGTAACTGGCAGCTTTCATCGCGGTGTGACTATTTGGTGAAATAGTCAGCGGTTGCAGGGATGTTTGCTAAATTTCGAATGTTGTGGTTTTTAATGGTTCTAATTCAATTTTGAAATTTGCGTGGTTTCTAGTTTGGGGATCACCGATTTGGAAGGTTGGTAATATCGTGGTTTAAAATTGAAAAGTTTTAGAATTTTTAGAATTCGTCACTTGTCTAATGGTGCTGTGAAGAGTACTAAATTGAATCTGAAGAATTGAGGATTTGTATTCCGAAGGGTGCTCAATTTGGAAAATTTTAATTTGTAGAATTCTCAATTTCGTACTTTTCAGTTCGAATGGTTCTTAATTTAGTAATTTTCAGTTCGAGAGGTTCTTAATTTTGTAATTTTCAAGTTGTGGAGTTCTCAATTTGGGAATATTTAATTTAGGGTATTTTCAGTTTTGTGGTTTTTAATTCAAGAAGTTCTTAATTTAGTAATTTTCAATTCGAAAAGATCTGAATTTAGTAATTTTCAATTCGAAAAGATCTTAATTTAGTAATTTTCAATTCGAGAGGTTCTTAATTTTGTAATTTTCAAGTTGTGGAGTTCTCAATTTGGGAATATTTAATTTAGGGTATTTTCAGTTTTGTGGTTTTTAATTCAAGAAGTTCTTAATTTAGTAATTTTCAATTCGAAAAGATCTTAATTTAGTAATTTTCAATTCGAAAAGGTCTTAATTTAGTAATTTTCAAGTTGTAGAGTTCTCAATTTGGGAATATTTAATTTAGGGAATTCTCACTTTTGTGGTTTTTAATTCAAGAAGTTCTTAATTTAGTAATTTTCAATTCGAAAAGATCTTAATTTAGTAATTTTCAATTCGAGAGGTTCTTAATTTTGTAATTTTCAAGTTGTGGAGTTCTCAATTTAATAATTTTTAAATTGTAAAGTTCTCAATGTTGAGAATTTTTTATTAGAAATATCCCCGATTTGAGAATTTTTAATTCGGAGAGTTGTCAGCAGGGGAATTTTTAATTTGCAGAATCCTCAGAACATTTCAAATTGAAGATTTTTCAAGTTAAAAATCTTCAATTTGAAATGTTTCCAAGTCAGTAATTTTCAATTTATAGATTTCTCAGTTCGATGATTTTCAATTTGAAGAATTCTCAAGTTAATAATTTTCAGTTTGAGGAGTACTCAATTAAAAAATTTCAACCATAAGAATATTCCACTCCGAAAGCTTCGAGTTTTTTAATAAATGAATGATTTTAGTATTACCACTCTATCTGTCTTCGTATCCTAACACAATTCTCTCTTAACTTTTTATTTATGCACCTATCCATCTGACAAAATTTATTACACCAGCTTTTCGTACACTTTTTCCCAGTATTTCAAACTCCTACTTGGTAAGATTCGACCATTTCTCACCCTTTCTTTTGTCAAATGAGCCACAAAGAGCTTTCCTCGAAACCATTACTCCCAAGATTAATCCAATTACTCGTTCATGAATTTTTATTATGCTTCTTTCCCATTCATTCCTGTCTGCACTGTCATTATTATTTTTTAAAATCATGCTTCCCTATTGTAGATGCTATTATTTGCTGGATCAACAGAACGACGATTCACTCTGTATCATACTTCAATAAAGTATAACAAAGGCATTACTTGTACACAAAATTGAAAGCAAGTAATATGTAATCATAACGACCATCAACTACATACAAACGCCAGTAATTAAAATTATTTCAACCACCATTATGATCACCTTTACATCAACATTATAACAATTTCTATTTATTTACTCACAATCAGTAACGAATACTACAAACAACACCAATATCATAAAATATAAAAGTGTCTCCTTAAATTTTCCTGTACGACATACAATTTAATATACCGTAGTATATTCACTGTATATTCCACCACAAAAATAAAGGAATTCTCATCTTTGCTATCCAATCCACTGTCATTTCACGATTTCACGAGGGATTGCATTCTAATATGGCCAGACACCCGTGCGTACCTCTAGCATTTAATATTTCCCGCAAACATTCGGATCACGGATGTCCGATTACGACACTGCTCGATATCCTTCGCGTTGATTTATGCCTGCAGTGACGTCAAGGAATGTATCGTGATACGAATACAATCCGACCCGATATCGCTCTGACTTAAAGAATCCCATCAGAACAATGATACCCAAACGACGGGTGAAGGAAACGAAAATGGAAATTCCACCCTATCGGGTGTCCTCTTTCAAATCGCTGTGCATCGGCTAATAAGGAGAAACTCTTTCATCACACTTCTCTTGTAAACACTTCGGTGTATGAAATCACCTTTAAATGAATGAAAGTCAATTGTTTGCTGGGAAACAAAATTCGAAAGTTGACGCTCCTTTAGATCGAACAAGTGTTAAAAATTTAAAAAATTTTCAAACTTCTCAAAATTTTCAATTTTTTAATTTTTTTTAAATTTTCAATTTTTCAAAATTTTCAATTTTTTAATTTTTTTTTAAATTTTCAATTTTTAAAATTTTAAAATTTTTCAAAATTTTCAATTTTTTAATTTTTTTTTAAATTTTCAATTTTTAAAATTTTTAAAATTTTCAATTTTTTAACATTTTTAAAATTTTTAAAATTTTCAATTTTTTAACATTTTTAAAATTCTCAAAAATTTTAAAAATTGTCAAAATTTTCAAACCTTTCAAAAATTTTAAAATTTTCGAACCACTCAATATTTTCAAAATTTTCAGAAAATGTTCAATATTTTCAAAATTTTCAGAAAATGTCCAATATTTTCAAAATTTTCAGAAAATGTCCAATATTTTCAAACTTTACAGAAAATGTCCAATATTTTCAAAATTTTCAGAAAAAGTCCAATATTTTCAAAATTTTCTGAAAATGGACAAATTTTTCAGAATTTTCGGAACCCCTTAAAATTGGCTATAAAGCGTGTTGTTCCATTTAATAGCCGTTTATATGGTGATCGGATTTATTTGTACTTTTACTGCACGAAATGGATGCCGTGACGCAAGTGTTACGTATGTGGAATTTTCCCATACGTCGCTCTCAACCGTTTTTCGAGCTCGCGTCTGTGAAGGGAAAACGCCCTAAAATCCTTTCGTTCATCAAACGCCACTAATGGGGGTCATGATCTCGACCATCTGGATCACGACCATGGGAACGGGAGTGACACGACGACGACCACGAAGGATTTCCTTATATGGAGATTCCTAACGAATCCCCACTCATTTTTGGGACTATATAAACCCTTTGGTTTCAACCCTCGTTGGTTAAAAGCTATAGAGTCACGCGTAGAGTCACGTCGTGTCACGCTCGTACAGAGTTGGTTAAATTCAGTAAGGTCGGGCTAAAGTCACCGTCAGAATCATAGTTAACCTCATAGAATCCGCGAGTCCGGTTTATATTCTATTTGACACTTTGAAACAGCCACTCGTACGCCCCGCATCGCCAGTGCGTCAACACCGTGCAACTATTGGTAATTTATACACATTATTTAATTAACTAATCGCGACACTTACATTTGTACAATAACTAATTAATGAATATACGAATGGTGTTCACGTGTAAATCGAGTAGATTCGTTAAAACCATCTTTTACCCAGCGATCCTTATAATATTAGTAGCACTCACCCACTGATACAACTTTACCGCTCGAGTTGTATCAACTTTAATTAAGAGTTACGAGGCATTACTAACATTTCCCGCGACCCCGTGATTTCGCATCAGGTTCGTTCGCAAACCCTTTACCAAAACAAGCCATCTTCTCCAACCCAGTGGCTCCCCGATTTCGCATCGGGTTCGTCCACGTAACCTCACCCCTCCTACGGCTCCCTGATTTCGCATCAGGTCCGTCCGTATCCTACAGCTCCCTGATTTCGCATCAGGTTCGTCTGTAAATCTACCAACTTCCGAACAGCTCCCTGGTTTCGCACCAGGTTCGTCTGTGAACTTCATCCTAGCGACTCCCCGATTTCGCATCGGGTTCGTTCACGACGTTTCACCCTCCTGCGGCTCCCTGATTTCGCATCAGGTTCGTCCGCGTGTGACTCCATTCCTAGAGGCTCCCTGATTTCGCATCAGGTTCGTCCTCGCCGTGAATAATCCTAGCGGCTCCCTGATTTCGCATCAGGTTCGTCCGCGCCCCTAACTAACAAACTCATAAACCGTATTCCTTGGGAAATATCCTTCTCGCAGGCCTCTCGCGTTGCCGCAGCCCCGGCTCGTAACACAAGCCTCCAGCGAAATCGATTACAATCTCTTAGCTGCCGACCAAACGGTCTCGTTTTTCTTGGGTTATTGTGGACGAAGCTCGCGGAAATAAGATGGTTGCGCAACCGACTCTGAATGCACAGAAATTGTAACTGAAAAATCGTCCCGATAACCCTGACAACTGTTGCGTAACTCACGATGCTCTCGGATATTGGGGCTTCTGCATTCAAAAGAAACAACGTGGACAAATTGTTCGACATTTTCTTTAAGGAATGAAATTTGCTGATCGACCGAGTCGAAGGGAGTTTTCAATTTTTACTAGAGAAAGCTTATTTCTGATGTGAGAATTTTCAAAATTAATAAGTTTTCAGATTTTTGTATCTGACGAATTTTTTTAAATTAACTAATCCTCTGAGAAATTTCAAAAGCAGGGAGCTTTCAATTTGAAAATTGTCCGACCCAAAGATTTCAGGTAGTAGAAATTTTGTACCCTAGACTTGAAGTATTTCCCACTTTCGGAAATTCCATTGAAATGAAACTCCGGAGGTCAGAAGATCGCGAAGCAATGGCCCCGTTAATGTACACGCAATTGTAACTTACAGTACACAGTGTGTCAATAATTTCTATCAATTCTGAACGAAAGAGTTCGATAAATTTCATGAAAAGTAGATAAGACTTTTCCAGAGATTGTACTCGAAGTTCACATGGAGCTGTTTGTGACTTAGTATCAGCGTAAGAATAATTGTATAATTATCGACATATTGGGGCAAACAATAAAAATGGCAATGGCAGTTTCCTTCGTCGATAAAACCGACACAACGCGACCGATTGTTTAACGTTCGTTAGAAAACACAATGAACGTCGGGTGCTATCGGAACTTCTCAAGTGTAATAATTGTTGATCGAAGATGACAAATTGCAATTTAGTGAAACTACCTCCTCCTGTAACAATGCAATAAATAAATATAAATATAGAAATAAGGAACCATAAAAAGGGACGTAAGTTAAAAGTGAAGTGTCTATTTTATTTTTAAATTCTGTATTAATTATATATTAAAGAAAAGGGAAAAATAGAAATATGGGTGTTGAGTTAATTTCGCTGCCCGTCAGTTATTCCATCGCTATCGAAAAATATTTAACTGATTTATGATAATGTTGCAGTGTTTATAAAGATTTATAACTCGCGCAGATAACGTGTAATAGTGGCGAATAAATGGAGTAGGCGAATTCTGGGAAAAATGACGAAGCAAAATTGTGACATTTCTCGGTGACCGCCGATATCGTAAGTTGAAAAAAAAAATAATGAAAAAATTTCCAGCGAATGCGAGATGATGTCACGATTTCATAGATGCTAAATATACATTTACCAACTTTCGTATGCGCATTCAATAAAATTACAGGGAAGGCTTCGCGAGCGTTCATGCGTTCCACTTGAAATAAAATAAAGCCAAGGTGTTTCTTTTTTTTTTGGGGCCCAGAAACAGGAGGAGCACAGATACGACAGTAAAGCATACAAATTTCAGAATTTCGAGAAAGAAATTTTCAAACGTCATAATTCCCGAATGATACCATTGTTGAATGACGAGCTTTCTGCTAACATCCTCTTTATACTTTACAGGTATCTCCCTGATAAGAACTTCGTAGTATCTCTGCCCGAAACGGTCTGCCACTTTCACTCCAAGGTACAAATTTCAACAGAAGGAGACTGAAACGACTATTAATTTCACGGTTTCGCAGATATTCACGATAATATGAAAACTCACAATTTCTTCGAGGGGGTGCTTTCACCCCCAGAACTGTTTCATTACCGAAGCAAGAAATGGTTACGTTTTTAGTTATTAGCATCGCTTTAACTCCATTTCTGACAAGTTTCAAATTTATTGGTATTCTCCTGTTGCCGAGCATCCCTTGTTAAATAATTCACGCCCCGTCGCATCGTCTTACAAGGGAACATATCGAAGTGACAATCGCCGATTTTGATGCGAGTTTGGTAGAAAGTAGATGTTTCAAAAATATTTGACACGTATTTCATTTTATCGGCTGACATTCGTGTTGAAGGGGTGAAAACGTGCCACAAAGTTGAGGGCGAGCAAACATGTTTGGTCGAATATCTTGGAAACTACTAGAGGTAGGAGAACGGTGTAAACGGCAAAGTTGCGTATTTTCTAATAAGGAATACCTTTGTGCAAAGAAATTCCAAAAAAATCCGTTTGTTTAAATATTACATTTAAAAAACTAATTTGAATTTTGAAACCTGGCAAATTTGCAGCGGGACGAGATTGATTTCTTCCATAGATCTCTTTCCGCATTTAAAGCCAGTGTTAGGTCCGGATTAAGATTTTTGGAGCCCGGGGCTATCAAACCTTCGGGAGTCCCAGAGGTCGAAAAGCCAAAAGGAAACAAATTTAAACAATAACGAATTTAAATTTTCATATAACGAGAAATCACTGTAATTGCGTGCGAAGTTTCAAATGGGACGCCGTGTATATGTCTAAAAATATATAATTCTCAAAAATTGTAAAAATTTAAATGGAGCAGGTTCAAACAATGAAAATTTAAAATAAAAATATAAAATTGAAAGTTGTGGAACTCATAGACAATTTATTTGATACAACATTTCCAATGAAGACAGAAAAGAATTCCTGAAAAGTGGGGTCCGTCGCTGCAGCCCCCCGTAAGAATATTGCTATCGTCTGAATCGAGATTATTCATTGAAATTAATTTTTCCCAAAATGACGCCATCTTGAACAGAAAAGTCTGCCAGAAAAAAAACGAACTTGCTTGTTCAGCATGGCACCAATTTGTAAAATATTAATTTCAATGAATAATCTCGATTCAGACGATAACCATATTCTTACTGAATAAACATTTTCATTAATCATTTGTTTCAGATGCCTACGAAGGACAGAATCATGGCAGTGAATCATGACAAAAAATTTGTGAATATAGTTAAAAGGACGATTAAGATTTTAGGAAAAACTTTGTGTAGTACACTTACTTTCATTGCCCATAAAAAATTCTGAAAAATAGTCATGAAACTCGCGCGCTAGACCAGAATGCCTTCTTAACGCGGGCCTATTAGTGTTCTCTTTTACATATTTCCTTGTTGCTTTTTGTTTTTGTTTCAGCGGTAATGCTTGGTTCTCTACTTTCTGCCTTTTTCACCCTCTTCTGTTACAAAATGGGTCTTACCCATTTATTTGCAAATAAAGAAATAAATAAATAAATATTAGTTGTAACCAGCGTTGTTTAAAGAAATGGTACCGAAATATATCACCCTACCAAAGTACTTATAATCGATGTATAAGCTTCGCGCCACTACTATAAACAATCTTAAATCAACAATCAAGCAAACAGTGGAAGAACCAAAAAAAGACGGGCAAAATTAACGAACACCTTTCAAGCCTCCGCCACAAGAATGGCGGATACAGGATGTCACGTTCCACTGCAGTCCTGAAACGAGACTACTCCCTCCGTCATTTTCTTTCGCCCCTTAAACGTTGACACAAGGATAACTGCGTTAGAGCTTGTCAACGGAGCAAGTGATCAAAGGCACAAACAGCGTGCAAACGAGGGAAAGGGTGAGTTGATTGTTTGGCAACCCCTCGAAAACGCGAGCAGAAGATCCGCAACATGATTTCCAACGATACGCCACGGCTCCCTTTGATCTCGCGGACAAGCGGCTCGCAGCGGAAGTGTGGAAAGAGGGCAACCTGTTCGATCCTGAGGAGAAAGGGAGTGACCCACAAAGGTCACGAAAGGATCGATCACCCTCGAAGCGGAACGACTTCATCCTACGAATCTAGACGAACTTTCTCCATCCGTGATTCGTTTCTGCAAAAAGTGCCATTTATTTTTGGGACCATTTTTTTATAATGTAGTTTATGTCAGTTTGGTTTTGACTGTTGTATAGTTGTATGGACGTGCGAAATTTATAAATTTATAATTTTCATTAAAAATAATAAGTCAATTATTGTAACTCAGAGGGAATTTTAAAAAAAATATCGTATCCACGGATTTCACTTCTCGCGATTATTTTTTGTGGGGTGTTTTGAAAGAAAAGGTGTATGTAAATAAATCTCAAACAATTTAGCAACTAAAAATAAACATTCGCGAAGAAACCGCAGCAATTTCGCCCGAAATGTTGACCAAAGTAATGGGAAAAAATGATTATTAATTTAAAAGACGAGATAAACATATTACGAAAAAAGAAAATTCTATTTTACTTCCACACAAATTTATTGGCGATACCAAAATGGTAGCGTGACACTTACCCCACCCTGTACATCTGAATTCTGTTACCCTCGGATGCATCTCGGGTTTCCCCCGGAGTGCAAAGCGTACTTGATATTTAAAATAAAGTTCCTTACTCACGATTAGTTCAAGCTTCAAAACACAAGTGCTTTTCTATATCGTGGCAACGTCTCGGCGAATTGATTACGCGGACGTTCGTGCGTAAACACGTCCCCCAGATAATTCGGCAGGGCAGATACACAGGCTTGAATGGAAAATTGTCTGACTAATCGTCGCGGAGGCGACACAGCACGCAAAGCAACACGGACTTTAACTGGCAAACAGATCGCGATAACGCTTGTTTTCGAAGCAGCTAAATTCTCTAGAAAAATTCTTCGAGGATTTAAAATAGGGGAGGGGGGCAGACTCGGCGATCGTTATTTTGCTTTCAAAGTAGAGGGTGGTGGGGAGGATTGGTTTCTCGTTTCATGTTCTCTAGTGGATGACACGTACCGCACAAAATATTCTTGTCAGAGATAATTTATACAAGCTTAATGGAGGATTCTCGTCTAACAGCCCCAAAAGTAACTGATATTTAAGAATTTTTTTTTTTAAAAAACTGTTGGTCATATTGGATTAATCTTTTTGGGGATATAAGGAGGCATCTTTAAACTTGCAGAAAATATTTTTTTTATGTCGATCCTTCTTATTATTTATTAATTATTGTGTCATCTTGTCCACCTCTTCGATGATGTACCCCTGTTGGGGGGATGTATAGCACCCACCACAGTCACTTGATTTAAAAAGAAGTAGAAGTTTCTTAAAGTTCGATAGTCTACGCTGGGATTGGTCCACTTTACAGAAAAAAAAAAAATGAAAAATTGAAAGAGTTACTTTTGAAAGAAAAAGTAAGTTTTTTCTTTAGACAATTTTTTCATGTTATTCTTTATGTCTACGAAAAAAGTATTATAAATAAAAAATAAAATTAAAATTTTAGGTCCAGTCCCAGCGTAAATTATTTAACTTTAAGCAAAATTTCTTCTTTTTGAAATCAGATGACTGACAGGTGCTACACCTGACGCCAACATCGTCGAAGAGTATAACACAATTCCACAATAATTAATCAATAATACGAAGGATCGACATAGAAAAAAATTTAACAAGTTTAAAGATGCCTCCTTAAATCCCAAAAGAGTTTAATGCAAAATTAACAATAGTTTTTTCCAAAAAAAATCATAAATTCGGGGGACTGTTACACGAGAATCCTCCCTTAATTTTTACAGAACATTGTGTGAAATCGTTGAACAGTGTTTCGGTATTTTGTGGGACTCTGATTAGGGTTAGGTTGCAAAACAGCAGGGATGATGAACCTCGTCTATTCGTCACTTAATCAACAGTGTAAACTTTGTGATGCAATAAAGACGAATTACTATAATTATTAGTATGATTATTAGTAGTAGTATTATTATTGGGACCTGAGCTAAGCTGAGTAGGGTCATGGGCGTCCACAGACTTTTCTCCAGGGGGTGGCAACTTTGAGAAACAGTGACGGTGCAGAAAACCGTTTGAACCCATTTTGCAGCGTCAATTTAATTAAAAATTTAAAAATATTCACTTCTTTAGTATAAACTTAATAAAGATAAATTTTTAAAAATAAGCGATTTTTTCTCAAACCAGGACAGACCTATGACAAGGTGTTATTAATTGCTTATTAAATATTCCCAGTTTGTGATACAAAAATTAAATAATAAAAATAGTCTTTCTTTTCTTATACTACCTACTTCCCAACAAACAAAGAAGTTGCGACGACCTCGTAATAATTTTTGTTTAAAGCTCTACTGGCCCTGCATCTCTTGTTTCTCTAAAGTGGAAAGAAATTTGATATTTGATGGAGGTTCGTTAATTTATTGTAAAAAGTTTCACCTTCCACTCGAGAACTCGACGCGGTACAGAGGTCGCAGTGTGGGTGTTGTTCCTGTCGATCATCGTCAAGTGCGTAAAATGCACATCGTCGGAACGATATTCTGAATGACAGAGATGCTCTCGAGCGCGGCGCAAACTGTGGCATACAATCCATTTCCGGTAGGGGCCCCCCATCCGGCAGCGAGAACCCGTTAATGACGCTGTAGAGTGGCAAAGGAATGCAAGGATTACAGGCGATGCCATTTTTCGGCGGGTTAAAAACACTGGTTGGAAATTTTTTGGGGATTTTTCATTTAATCCTCAGCAACCGAAGTCGCTACGCCATTGGTATTAAATACTGGGCATGGATTAACAGGAGCATTTCGATTCCATTTAATCAACATTGTGTTGTAAAATAAAGGTTTGTTATTCGAATGTGCAACATGAAATATTTACAGATATTGTGGGACGTTTCCACTTTCTGCAAACCCACATGGTGTTATAGGGGGCTAATATAATGTTGAATAATAAACTTCAAAGAGCTTCGTTTATTAATTACGAATTTCCGAATTTTATTTTCAGTTTCGTGTGAAACTGGAGAATTTTCAGTTCCCTTTGTTCTCTGATCTACAAAGCTCAATTCAGTAGAAACTTTTCCATAATGGCGCAGTTGTACGAAATTTTAACACGGTTTCCTTTCTGTTTGTATTAATGACCAGACAAAGAACCCTAGAATTTTATTCATAATTTTAGCTGGAAAAAAATCCACAAAAATGCCCACTTTTCGAACCGAGTTACAGAGCAGCTCTGTGTCACGTGTCAAGTGACATTTTCATTGAAAGAAAAATGTCACTTTTCAATTCAGTATGGAAACGAAAATAGGGTAAATGTTCCCATTACTGCCACTTCATCTATTTTACTTAATAAAACCGTAACGTATAAAGAATAGTTTTCAATAATAATAATAAGAAGAATAATAATCCCAATTTAATAATAATTTTTTGCACACTATGCTTTCTACTTTACGTGTTTATTAAGTAAAATAAATAAAATGGTAGTAATAGGGACACTAACAGTAAGTGGGATATCTACACTAGAACAGAAACGAAGCTGAAATTATGAAGAATATAAAATATAACACATCTACTTAAGAGGTTACACCCACCTAGAGATCCGAAAAAAGCATACAAGTTCAGGAATTTTTTTGGGAAAACTATAAGTGAAAATCAGGTTTTTCTACTAAAAGATACATCTTTTAACTATATTATTCTAAATTTTCATGAGATATTATTATTAACTAAAGAAGATATCGGTTTGGATATGAGACGTGTTTTTTTTTTTAAATATTAGCTGGTGGACTAATAGATTTTAAAAATAAATAACATTCAGAAGTACCTGACGTTCTCATATTTTTAAATTTTGCTTTCAATTTTGCAATAATGGAAATGCTTGCAAAGCCTTCTTGAAAAAAAGAAAAAATTTTCCACGAAATTCGATATTTCAACCACAAAAGGTCGCCCTTTTTTTACCAAAATACAATATTAAAATTCGGAGAGCATCAGGTACTTCTGTAAGTTATTTATTTTTAAAATCTATCTGAATTTCTGCTTTCAGATGGTTCGTTTGGTCTAGGGTATTTCCACCAGCTAATGCTTAAAAAAACACGACTCACAATCCAAGCCGATATCTCAAAGGAGATTAACTAAAGAGTTAATAACAATATCTCATGAAAATTTAGAATAATATAATTAAAAGATGTATCTTTTAGTAGAAAAACATTGTGTATGATTTTCACTTATACTTTTCCCCCCAAAAATCCCTGAACTGGTACATTTTCTATGAATAAATATCGCGATTTACATTTCCCATCGCTTTCATTGTTCTACCGAGACTCTGAATTTCCACGGTGGCACGGAGCGTGTTAAACTCTGCCCTTAACATCGTAAAACAAGTTCGAAGCCCCATGAGAGGCTAGCAAACTTCAATACGCAGCCAAGGTGTAGGTATTAGCTGCAGCGGAACTAATGCTGAATAAAACGATGAAACGGGAACGAAACACAAAAGGGGCGCACGGAGACTCCGACTTGGACCACTTGGCTTCAACGAAACGTTCCTCTGCTTCGTTGAAGGGGAACCCCGAAGTCGACTGGTTTAAATGTCCCAGATCATTTTAAATCGACAGGAGCGCATGGCTCGCCAGCCTGGCCAGTGGCGAAACAGTTTTTCCCCTCTTGGAGGCGGTCGAATGCGCCTAAACAGATTACTCCGGTGGCCTAATACGTATCGCCCCGTCTGTTTACATCCGCTTTTGGACGCCGGTGCCTGGAGTAACGACTCGGCTGAAATTCAATCGACTCGCCTCGACACTTAGCTGGCCAACGAAGTCACCGAGGAGTCGCGCAGCTGGCTTAGGAAGCGATAACACCGTGACCGATGCCCCGCTGGGAAAATAAAAAATATTCGAGGGTCGAGAGTCCAGGCTAGGCGGCCATCGGTCGCTCGTTCAGGAGAGCCTCGCTGATTTCCCGTGGAAGACCGTCTTCCTCGAGAACGACTGCCTGCTTTTTGGGCGTTTCGGTTGCAATGGAGAACGGAGGAAGGGAAAAGTTTACTCGGATCTTGGTAGTGGAATGCATACAGGGTGTAGTGGAAGAATGGAAACCTCGGATTTACTTGGAAGCATGAAGTTTTTGAAAAAAAATATTTCAGGGGAAGGTGTTGGGGTTTTAGGGACCCTCGCTGTGACGTAAGGGTCAAATTTAGAGGACTTTCCAAGGTTAATTTGAGCTTTTTAAATGGGAACCCCTATTTTTGGCATCAGAAATGAAAAGGAGGGGATATTTTTATGGTCAAATATGGGGTCGTGATATTGGGTCCACAAACTCCTAGGGGTCGAGTCACTTTTTCTACCAAGACTCCAGACTTTAATCCTCCGTGGTCACGCCTTCTTATAATCACATAAAAAAAATTAAAAAAAGAAAAAAGTAAAACCGACTTCAAAATTATAAAAATGCTCTAAAAATTGAAAAATAATTTTTTTCTTTATTTAATCTAAGACTCTCTTATTTTTTAAGTCGGCGCCAGATTTATACAGTATTTTAGTGCATTTTTAATTTTTTGATGTAGGTTTTAATTTTTTTATTTTTAACTTTTTAGTTTTATAAATATTGACACAACAATTGCTGAGAAGATTTGCGCGTACGTACATAAAATAATAATAATTAGGTGACAATAGTCTTTATTATTAACCAGAACTGGCAAAATATTGGGCTCTTTTGAATAAAAAAAAAAAGGATCATCAAAATCGGTCCATGTGCTGAGGAGTTATGCGGGGACAAACATATATATATATAAAATACAGACGGTCGAATTTATAACCTCCTCCTTTTTGAATTCGGTTAAAAATCCCAAACTGGTCACACAAGGTTTACTGCACCTCAGCGTCATTTTTCAGTTACTATTGGTATGTCTATCTAAAACTTTAATTAAGAAAGAGCTAGGAATATACATCTGTAATAGACAAGTCGTTAAGAGCGAATGGCCCCAACGAGAGCCGAAAGGAAGAATATCGATGCCCACTCGGCTGAATCAGAGAAGGAACATCTTTCCTTCTCTGATCAATAAAAACCATAATCGTAGAATCTCCCCTTAGAGTGTCGATTCAATTTTGACCTTTACATCCCATCGTGCACTCACGACAGACACGAAATATCCAACAGTTACCATTTTAGTATTTTTGAATCTTTTAACTTTTAAGCGATAATTGCACATTCGTAATACTCATACAACTATGCTCTAATAGTCTCTTTCTAGAAATGTAAATTTGTATTTAAAAAAATAGTTGTAAATAAAAGCGTTTTTTTGGTTAAAATTCACCAAATTTTTAAATTGTGTTATCAAGGTCTAAAAATGCAGAAATATTGATAAAGTGACCACGAACTACGAAGGTCTAATTCGGAAGGATGAAGTTTTCGAAAATACAGGTCCCCATTTAAAAAAAAATCCAATCGACCTAGGCAGGACCTCTAAATTTAACCCTTAGATCAGAGATACGCCACCATTACATGCCTCTTTCCAAATCCCAAAACTTTTGTCTGAAACATTTTTTCCAAAAACTTCGTACTTCCAAGTTAATCCAGGGTTCCCATTTTTCTGGTACACCCAGTATACGTATTGCTTATTGCAAGAGTCCCGTGGGATTCGTCGGGGCCTCATTTATATACCCGGGTGGTGCTTCCACTAGAAATTTCTAAAAGTAATGGTACCTTGTCCACTAGGAATTTTTAAAAGTAATGGTCCCGGGTGCACAGAAAATTGCTAAAAGTAATGGTCCCGTGTGCACAGAAAATTTCTAGAAATGCTGCAGCTAGCGGGTCCAGGTGTATTCTTATCTTAACTCTTATACGGAATTTGTAAAGTTACACGGATGTGTAAATTTGAGTCAAATTAATTCAATGCTATATTTACCAGAAACGAGCATGTAAAAATAAAACTCGGTTTATTTAATTACTTCGGTTTAATATTTCAAGAACTTATTAAACTTCAAGAATAAAAAAATTTAAAAATAAAGAAAATAAAATGAACAAATTATTATTTATTATTGACGGTTCTTAGTTATTTCAATAAGACATTAATAAAGGAGGAATGAGGATTTGTGACTCGATTTTGGGCCAGAATGTCACAATTTCCGTGCAAGAGTTAATATTATTAATCTTGTTGTCCATTCGATAAGTTTGCAATTCAAAGCGGAAACAGTTGTAGGTTTTCAACGCCTTTTAGGGTAGCGACAGTGGAGGCGTTGCATCCTCGTTGGCACAAGTGAGTACCCTCTTCATAGATAGTGGTGGGCTTCTTATTTTAAATAACAACGTTGCCTCGCTGGCAATCTTGTTTTCCATGGGATCGATGCGGGACTGGCTGCACGATGGAAAGTCGATTCCACGGAAATTGGAGGAAAGGAAGCCGGCGTTGACGTTGGCCGACGCGTAAACAATTTCTATGTCCGCACCGAACGATAATTTATTACTAAATCCGGAGGTTATCGCGGCACCCACCTCCGCCGAGTCTACAAGGTATTTCTGAATTTATGTAACATGCTGTGCTGCTTTTAGGTGGCGATACAGTCGCGGAAGCGACGATACTCTGGGCCACCGTATTATTTTGATGAGGGTGGATCTTTTGTGAAATCTTTAATTGGAAGTTTGATTTAGATTTGAAGGTTTATGTAAGTAGAATAATTTCGGGCTATTTCGGATGGAATGTTTGGAGGTTCCATGATGACGCTTTCGTGGTTCCATAACGTGCTATTTAACATTTGGACGAGTGTGCGTGGGTTTGTCTTCAGCTATGTTCTCATTGCTCTTAATTTGAATTAAAAAAGCATCTCTGTAGTTCCAAATATCAATTACTGTAAAAAGAAGCACGTAGGGTAAACACTGCACTAATGGCACTTCTGATTAAAAAGCGAAATATTAAGAAGCACGAGCTTGGAAAATTCCTTTATACAATTTCTTATTTTCCTTTCACTAGAACACTGCAAATTTAAATAGTTGAACTAGGGTAAACCAACCAGTGAATGACCGAATTGTTGAATTTATGGACCTTCGAGATTAATACTTGAATATATTTATGTATAACAACAAAACAACTGTTGAAATTGCATTTAAATATATTTCTCTTGAAATTTCTATAAAAATAATTACTTATTCTTACCATAATTTAAAAAAAAAAACGATTATAAAATGCAAAACGTGTAGAAGCCCAGTAAATGACCGCATACTTTTAATAAGAATTGTACTAATTTATGTTTGTTTAATAAAAAAACTTTGCGTAACTAAAAATGTGGGCTATTAAAAGTGCAACTACACTCCATTTATAAACATATAATATTTTTAAATTAATAATTGACATTTCTTTGCCTAATGGTCATTCACTGGTATGCGGTCAATTACTGGTTGGTTTACCCTACATATTTTACAATTGGCAACACCATAAAAAAGTCTTAAATGTAACGGTGAGACAGAGGGCTGAGTTTTAAGAGTTGTCATAAAATTTTGATAAGGAGTAAGTATATTTTGTCGCTTTATAATTAAGTAATGGATTGAAATAGTTTGTTTAAACTTCGATTTGAACTATTTTTTCCAATGATGCTTTTGTGCCTATTTTTGTCTTTCGTTGAATATTTTTAAAGTAAAAGACTTAACAGGTACTCAAGATGTTTTATTTTAACCCTCTAAGTACGGGAATATTTTAAACTAAACGTAGAATTTTTTTGAACGTTAAAATAATCTATTTTATACTTCGGATTTGGAAACTACTCGGTTAGAATGTTGAGAATGTGAAAATCATTGATTTATGGTATGGGACGTAGGAGTCCCACCCGGACTTACGGGTACTTTTTTTAACATTGATCGGAAATATAGAAAACAACATAAATATGTACTTAAATGATTTTTTTTTATGTGGGAAATCATGTTTGAGCAGTAAGTAGTAATGAAAAATAATGTTACAATTTTTAATATTTATTCTGTTTTTTTTTATGGTAATCGTAAAAACAACTATTGCTTTTGTTACAACAAAGTTATACATTACACATTTCGCAAAATGAAAACGGTTTATTTAGAATGCAAAGTGTGCATCTTTGTCTACATTCGCTAAATAATGGAAAATGATGTAATGAATCAAATCTTGTCTTCTGTAGATATCTGCTTGCGAGTTTTGGAAATTTTGGTAGTCCTATTCGAAAAGATGCCACTTCGGCGTCCACGTAGTTTTTTGCCACAATAAAATAAACTTTGAATAATTTATTTTCTGAAATCTTTTAATTTTAAAATTTGTGTTGAGATTTATGGAGAACAAAGTGATGGTTTGCTTTATTTTGCTTTTTATATAACAACCACGCATTCATTATACATAACTCACGTAAATAGAAAAAAATAGGCAGATACCATCACCTACTCTTGAAACATGATCTATACAGACTCACAAGAGCATTGTTCTTATCGACGCTCCGACATCTTGTTGCTGTAGTAACGATAAATAACATAAACACTAATAAAAATATGTAATTACACACGATGTAACAAATAATATAGAATAGTACGAATATTTAAAGAAATATGAATGACATATAAGTACTTAACAATTTTCATAAATATTTACTCCTAAGTCCCGGTGGGACATACACGTCCCATAACTTTAACCCGAAAGCCCCTATATATAATGTAAATTGAGTGCAGTGCCCATGCAGTAATTTGTCAATTAGGACTCACTTTTACTATATATATGCTTATTTTACTATAAAAAGTTCTTTTACTTACTTTAATTTATAAAAATAGTCGACAAATTGCAACAGGCACAGATCACGATCCATAGCGTCGACTAGATTCACTTGTTTATAATAGTAAAAAGTTTAATTTCGGGTTCTGATGCTACAAACAGTTTCATCCCTGCCTACTAAAGGTCACTGCACCTATCAAATCTCGATCATATTGATAGAACGTAAATAAAAATGTGTTAGTCTGAATGGGACTCTGGAGTCCCACTCGTCCCTAGAGGGTTAATGAGAAATCCATAATCATCGATAATAACTGAAAATTAAGACGATATAAAAACTCCACAAAACATACAGACATTCCAATTGGTATTTCCGTTTAGGGTGATAATCATTTTACAGTGGTACCTAAGTGATACAAAATTAAATACAGTAAAATGACTCGCACAGAATATTCGGCAACTAGGAAATTGAAAAAATTTGAAACTTTGCAGAAATGTAGTTCAAGTGATACTTTTTTTTTGGATCGACAGTGAAACTATTCTAGAAATAAAACACCTTCTCAAAGAAACTTTAAGTTTTTACATTATTATGAATATCTGGGAAACCGAAAAAATATCGAGAAAAAGTTTTATTCAAAGTTTTATCAGTTTTTGATATTCTATAATATTGTGATAAAGAATTTTCGAGAAAGTGGATGGTGGAGATAAATTTGGATAAAATTATTTTGCTTTCTGCAATTATTTTATTTCCACAAAGTTTTAATTGTGTTTCACTTTTCGAGTTGCTGAACATCCCTTGTCAGCTACAGCTTGCCACGTGGCTACCGGAAGCGTGCGTTCTTCCGAGGACTAAAAAATACATGGCTTGTTTAAACGTTCAAAGGGAAGTATCCTTCCAACAAGAAAATGTGGTATTTAGAAAAGCTGGAAAATCCCAGCGTTATCTTCACTTCTACTAAATCCGCTTTCTCCAGTTCAACGGAATTAAGATGACGCTGCTGCCGCGGCAAAAAAAAAGAAGAGATTTTTCAAACGGAGAAAAAATCATGCGACGTGATAAGCCGCGGGCCTCTGGAGACAAAAAAAGTATCGCGATTGCATGTGACACAGGCCTATCATAAATCGATTTATCTTTGGCTCCGACTACACATAAAACTGGAGATACTACGTCCCCTCAGAATCGACCCTGAATAAAATCGTCCCTTACACAGAACGACTCTTGCAACTTTAACCTTTCAAAAACATGTGCCTAACAAAATATTAGAAAACAAGTAATCAAGCATGCTAATCTAGGAAGCGAAAATCAATTTCTGGGCAAACAAAGGGGATGAAAATTGTGGTCTAAATTCTAAAGGCATGAGGAGATGGTACTTCAGAATTTTAATTAAAAAGTCGTGCGAGTAAGTCGCTGGTCGAATTTTTTAGTTGAAGTGTGGTATATTTTTACAACAATTATTTATGCAACACAGTTAGTGGATGTGTTTATGACTTCGGTTATTTAATGTGGTGGACTCGAGTGTCTAAACGTGAACAGTGATTGCCAAAAATGTAGCAACTCGAACGGTAAACAGAACGATGTGGGTCAACCGGATGCAAGAGCCTGAATTGATAAAAGTTACATCGTGTTTCGATAAGACCACTTGCACGGTGAATTTGCCTCGATATTTCGAATAAATCCATTATTCGCTTATCCTCCGTCGCAATGGCAAGGCGCAGAAGAAAGTATTCCTTCTCCAAGCTAGGAAAAGTGGGGATGTATCAGACAGTTGGTAGGTTCAAGAGTCAACGTTAAACTGAAATACTGCAGCTGAAAGAAAGCAAGCGCACCTTTTTCTGTTAAGGGGGTGCCTACTTTCATCACCGTGAAAAAAGGACTTTTTCGAGAATTTATGCAAGGAAAAGTATCTGTTGTATTGATTTGATTTTTTTTTATCCGAAAGAGGATGCATTGGAGATTGTATAAAAAATTGTCGATGGTGTATGCTATAAGGAAATATGGCAGATAAATTAATTTCCGCAAATGGATGTAGTGCGAATATAGTTGGACTGTTGGCACGATTCGGGTTCCCATAGCGGTCCGATTTGGAAATGGATGGAATTTTATTACATTTTATGGTATTGGTTATGAGATGTCGCAGGCCGATTTTTAAATTTTGAGAAATGACCAAAATTACGCCACTTTGGGAGGGAAAGTGATTTTACGTTAAAATGTGCTGTTTTTTTTATTAGTGAATGCATCATGTAAAAATTAAAAATTAAAAAAAATGACTCGCCATGCCGAAGATAATCTTATCAGCTGTATGTACATCAAATTTCATGAAAAAGTATTGAAAATTGTCAGAATTATCGTGCAGGCAGTCTCCAAAAAGTGTGTTCCGAGAAAAACGTGTTTAAAGTTTTACGCGATGAATGCATTGGTCGTGCACGTTCTTACAATTTTAACTATAACTTCGTCAATTTTCGGAATTTTCCGGTAAAACTTTTACAGGCTCTTCTCCATACTTTATACACTTAAATAAGTATATAAAGGAAATCAATTCTTTTGAACCTCATAAAGGTATGTACTAGAGCTGTAATTGTTCGGATCTTCGAATATTCGAATCTCAAATTCGAATTCTTTGGTACTCGAATATTCGAATTCTCTGGTATTCGAATATTCGAATCTCAAATTCGAATTCTCTGGTATTCAAATATTCGAATCTCAAATTTGAATTCTCTGGTATTCGAATATTCGAATCTCAAATTCGAATTCTCTGGTATTCGAATACGCGGATATCAAATTTGAATTCTCCTGTATTCGAATACGCGGATATCAAATTTGAATTCTCCTGTATTCGAATATTCGAATCTCAAATTCGAATTCTCCGGTATTCGAATATTCGGATCTCAAATTCGAATTCTCTGGTATTCGAATACGCGGATATCAAATTTGAATTCTCCTGTATTCGAATATTCGAATCTCAAATTCGAATTCTCCGGTATTCGAATATTCGGATCTCAAATTCGAATTCTCTCGTATTCGAATATTCGGATCTAAAATTCGAATTCTCTGGTATTCGAATATTCGAATCTCAAATGCGAATTCTCTGGTATTCGAATATTCGAATCTCAAATTCGAATTCTCTGGTATTCAAATATTCGAATCTCAAATTTGAATTCTCTGGTATTCGAATATTCGAATCTCAAATTCGAATTCTCTGGTATTCGAATACGCGGATATCAAATTTGAATTCTCCTGTATTCGAATATTCGAATCTCAAATTCGAATTCTCCGGTATTCGAATATTCGGATCTCAAATTCGAATTCTCTCGTATTCGAATATTCGGATCTAAAATTCGAATTCTCTGGTATTCGAATATTCGAATCTCAAATGCGAATTCTCTGGTATTCGAATATTCGAATCTCAAATTCGAATTCTCTGGTATTCAAATATTCGAATCTCAAATTTGAATTCTCTGGTATTCGAATATTCGAATCTCAAATTCGAATTCTCTGGTATTCGAATACGCGGATATCAAATTTGAATTCTCCTGTATTCGAATATTCGAATCTCAAATTCGAATTCTCCGGTATTCGAATATTCGGATCTCAAATTCGAATTCTCTGGTATTCGAATACTCGGATCTCAAATTAGAATTCTCCTGTATTCGAATATTCGAATCTCAAATTCGAATTCTCCTGTTTTCGAATATTCGAATCTCAAATTCGAATTCTCTGGTATTCGAATATTCGAATCTCAAATTCGAATTCTCTGGTATTCAAATATTCGAATCTCAAATTTGAATTCTCTGGTATTCGAATATTCGAATCTCAAATTCGAATTCTCTGGTATTCGAATACGCGGATATCAAATTTGAATTCTCCTGTATTCGAATATTCGAATCTCAAATTCGAATTCTCCGGTATTCGAATATTCGGATCTCAAATTCGAATTCTCTGGTATTCGAATACTCGGATCTCAAATTAGAATTCTCCTGTATTCGAATATTCGAATCTCAAATTCGAATTCTCCTGTTTTCGAATATTCGAATCTCAAATTCGAATTCTCTGGTATTCGAATATTCGAATCTCAAATTCGAATTCTCCTGTGTTCGAATATTCGAATCTCAAATTCGAATTCTCCGGTATTCGAATATTCGGATCTAAAATTCGAATTCTCTGGTATTCGAATATTCGAATCTCAAATTCGAATTCTCTGGTATTCGAATATTCGTTGCAGCCGTAGTACCCCCTTAAGTAGGAGCAGAATCCCGTAAAAATCTTCACCCTAACCAATGTAAATCAATTTTAAAGGAAACATCGCTATGGAAAGGGAGTAAATGGACGTTGCTTTTCATCTTTCATGAGATACACGTGGGCTTCACTATGAAATACATGTAAAGTCTGACAGAATGAAATGTGGTGAAGACTTTTTGAATTCGTTGCGAAGGAAATTGTGAAACCTCACCGTTAAAGCAATTTTCCTGCTCGAACGAAGGAAATAAATTTATCTGCTCGTCTGTGGAGTGTCAAAATGTCACGACCAAAAATTGCGGGGGCGCACGATAATTCGATTGGTGTGGAATTTCGTAAAACATTTGCATTCGAGTCTTTCCCGTCACGATAGAGGATTCTGTCGACAAGTCCACAATTTTCCAGGTGTGCAATGCAATTACGTTAAAACAGTCAGCCTCTGTGGAAATTGCTCGCCGCTCTGGGCTCCATACTTTATTCAGCGCCTGTGTTACAGCGTTTTGGTCTCGTTCGTAAATATTCTACGGAATGGCGTGCATGAAACCAGCCTTACAGAAAACATCCCGAGTAGGAGGAGAGTTAAAGGGAATCGTACTGTTCTCTTAAAGGCCGCCTGGAGCCTCTGGACTGTGAATTGTCTTCTCGAAATTAATTCAAGTGACTAAGAATGGAGACTCCAGTAACCCGACGAAAATGAGGCGAACTTTGTGATTTTTTTTTAAGAAATGGTTCGATGGATCTCTTTGAAACTTGGAGGATATTTAATTGAACGTCTAAGGAAGTCGAGAGAATTTTGTTTTCTGTGAAATAATTTGTTTATTATAAACTGTGGAGGTATTTCTCCGCGTCTCCGAAGTTGTGAATCGGCGTGCAGCATAACTAAAAAATTCTTCAACCGAATGACTTGTCCCTGCGCAAACATCTGGATTAATACATTCCTCGGCGGATCAACCAACATATTTAATGATATTTTTATTTCAATTACTTCTGTGGCATGATAAAGGCGAAAATCTGTCATGAAAATCGCAGTTTTTTTTAAAGCCTGCCATTTTCTCAATTTTGCATATTTACATTCATCCGACGCGTAATTTCGTAGAAAATACCGAATATTTTTATTCGAATTTTTATGAACAAACTATTATTAATATTGGATTAAACTTTTTGAGGATATAAGGAGGCCACTTTAAACTTGCAAAATAAATTTATGAACCGAAGCGGTTAACAAGATTCCCCAATAATTAATAAATAATAAGAAGGCTCGACATACAAAAATTCTGCAAGTTTAAAGATGCCTCCTTATATCCCAAAAGAGTTTAATCCAATATCAACAATAGTTCTTCCAAAAAAAAATCATAAATATCAGTTACTTTTGGGGCTATTACACGAGAATCCCCCCTTAAAACGATGCTTGTTCACTTATTTCACAGCGAAACTTAAGTTCGTTACTCGGTTACTAGTTGCAACTGTTTGCTCCAAATGGAAGCATAACTTTGTTGCATAAATGGGCTCTTACGTAATCTACGCAGAAATCGGCGAGCACAGAACTACACGTATAAAAGTATTGATAACAGCAACAAGAATGAAACTGGCAGATAGAGACAGAGCGTTTGCGTTGATACAAATTCAATCACGAAGATTGTGCTAATTCTTCAAATATCTTCTTATAAAAACTTCGCTCCAGTAACCTTCCATAATGTGAGAGTGATTACAGAGCGATAGAACTGATAAGGGCATGGTTCAAAGTTAAAATGAAAGCTGAAAGACCACCGGATACATGTACAAGATCGATGCAACGCAGGCCCATAGACGCAATCTCCCTCAGAACACAGAGGGTAGCTGATAAAATTCACGGTCAAACGGTCAACCTTCCCACGCACTGCGTTATCTACGGTCCCCAAATACAAAGGAAGTCAGAGAACCCCTTGTAACCAGTCTTCTCTGCAAACACTGTCAAAATCTCAAACAAAAACACCTCCAACAGAAATCTAAAGTAAAACATCGATCACAGAGTTTAACCAGCACCAACCTGCTTTTAGCGATATATCAATATTTTTTATTGATATTTCAAACATTAATAATTACAGCTAGGTATCGATAATTTTGGTGAAAATATCGATAATTATTACTGCACCTTCTTTCGTTCAAACTAATAATTTTCGAATTACTAAGTGTAAGTAAAATTCAGTAATTCTTTTTCATACTTTTATATTGAACTAGCTTTACTACTCAGCTTCACCCGAAATTTACATTCTGATTTTATACCAAAAATTTTTATTTTAGTTTCTTTTGTGAAAATGTTCACATTCATCTGGATTAGACAGGCATAATAAGCTGGGGCACATTTCGTGATAGCAGAGTTTATCGTTCGAAAGTTTTTAGGCGTCAGACAAACACACAAACATATAGAAGCTTTCTACTTTACATATTAAGATGATGCCCAAGATGTTTCTTATTAAAATATAAATTCTAGTTTCCTTTATCCAAGGAAAAGTAAATTACTTGTATTCATTTTAATACTTTGAATTTTAATTTAAATAATTTCTTAATACAATAGAAAAAATTGTATCTTAGAAAATTCTTTTTAATCCAAAATGATATTCTCTTGAATATATCGTCCATTTGCTGCAACAACGACACAGCTCAAAATTGGCAGTTGTAATTAGTATAGAAAAAGCGGTTGTTGTCTAACAAAACTTTTGATCCCGTTTCAATAAAATTGTGAATTTTTAGTTATGTCGTTGTTGCAGCAAATGAGCAGCTCATATGCAGCTCATTTTTTAATTAGTAAATTGATACAGTCTTCGAAAAAGTCGATCGATCCAAACGAAAAAATATATATCCAGTTGAGACCAATATCGCACATCACTACCTCCTTCTAACACCACATTCATCCCCTCCCCTCCACTCGACAAATTAAAAGGGCCAAGCAACAAAGGAAAATGGGAAAAATTTGACAATTTTGGACTTAGCTGGCAACGAAAGATTTTTACAGGATATGCTTCTACAGGTCTTAAGAAATCCGAAATGCATAATTGTTTACCCCAGAGACGATGGGAAAGTTATAAAAAATAAGCGTAAATTTCGGAATATCATCTTTAATAAAACTCCGTGAATAAAAATATTCCAAATAACAGACAATATTTACCAGCAAAATAATAATAATGTTAAGAAACACCATTTGAGTGAATGTTTTATTGTGTAATATCATAATGACCGTGTGTAACTCCAGCGTGGAGATTCGAGTTGCATTTCTCTTTCCTCACTTACCTACCCTTTCACTTATGCGCTTGTAACTCGTAAATTACAAAAGACATCCTAAAACCATTTAAATAAATGTTGTACCGTTTCTGAAAGTCTACATATCTGTCGGAAAGAATTTTCGAAAAAATATATTTTTCTAACCCTCATTAATCCCTTTACGTCAATTTGACAGTTTTCTCGTAATAAGTTATACTGTTCTATTATTTATAATTCTTGTAAACAAGCAGTATGCCCTACACGTCGTTTTATTTTGTGCGAAAGTAGTGAAAAATCTAAAATGTAAATGTTAACCCATCAATTTAAATAAAAAGATGTCGAAAAATAACTGTTTACCTTGTCATTTCATCGATCTTATACCATTGTGTCAAATTGACATCGAAGGCCAGATTCAGATCGTGAAATGAGGAAGGGATGAGGGTTAATACTCCCTTATTATTTATAACCTCCCCATAGCTTCCAGGGTGAACAATTACACGTTCCAGATTCCTTAAGGGGAGGTTCTGGTCTAAACGTCGATATTTTTTTATTTCATTTTTCGAATGTTCAACCTTTTAGGAAAACGTATTTAAAAGGATTTGTTGAAATTCGTAAAATTCCCGAAGTTATAGGCATTTGAGTAGCGGCAAATGCATGGGTCACAACCGGTCGCTCGGCGCTCACGTAAAACTTTAAACGCGTTTTTCCCGAAACAGTGTTCTCAAAATCGGTGGGATCTGTATCTTCAAAAGTTATTATCCGATTCGACTGAAACTTTTTTTATTTTGAAGAATATACTTCTGGCTAGGGGGGGGGGGGGCTAAAAAAATTACAAAAAGTTGAAAATTTATAATTTTCAAAGGCGATGAAAGGACGAAAAATACAGGGAAGTGATTTCAAACTGGAAGTGTCGTTATTTTCTAAAAAAAATGTCATTTTTGTAATTTTTTTAGTTCCCCCCCTAGCCAAAAGAATAATCTTCAAAATAAAAAAGGTTTCAGTCGAATCGGATAATAACTTTTGGAGATACAGGTCCCACCGATTTGGATGAATTTTTTGACGCCTTGACTTTAACGACTCCCCAGGGCTGTCTGCAATGATTAATTATAAAACAAAAAGTATATTTCTATAATTTAAGACATCCTTAATACAATGCAAAAAGTCCCATTAAATTATATATAGTAGTTTTCCTTTAATTAATTCCTAAATATCACCTATTTTTTGGGGCTCTTGACCAGAACCTCCCCTTAAGACCCGCAGAAATATATCCCGTAAAAAGCTTTCGCTGCCATTCAGGTCCAAAATCGACCAATTTTTACCATTCTCCTTTACTCCTCGATCCCTCGCAAATCAAACAAACGTTGGCGGGTTCCTTCGCCGCAGGCAAAGGTCAAGAACGCTCGCATTCCCGTCGGTGATGCACAAGGAAACCGACGTCCAGCGGCGAATGACGAATGCCGATGAATGACGGTGACAATGGCCGTACCGCTTGCCGCGGCACAAAGAGGGTTTCTAATATGCGCGCGGTTTTAGGTAAGCGTTCGAGGAACCGAGCGGCGCACGGCCCCGGCACCAGAGCCGCGCGTCCTATCTCGGCGTTTCCTTCTGCGGCCCGGGATCTCGTTATCTGCCAGTGGCAGCGTGATGAATAGAGCACACACGGGGCCCGCGTATGCCAATGTCCAGCGGCCGCGGGGGACAGCCGACCCGGGCGAGCCTCGGGGGAAGGGGTCCCCGCCGCGAGAGCATAAAAGCGCGAGCGAAGAAAAGCGCCGATGCTTTTGTGGTGTACACTCGTGGCCGCATCTCGTGTTCCTCGGCTGATAGACATTGTGGTGACAGTGCTACCAAGACCTCTGACTACGGGCACGTCGTCATGGGGCATCCACCTCGACTCGCGGGGACCGCCCTCGCCTGCCTCTTTCTTCTGTTCGCGGTAGCTGAATCGGCCGGTAAGCAGACGGGGATGAGCATGTTTCCGGGGGGGTAGACGAGCTTCCTTCGAGGCACCCCGAGCGTGGGGGTGGAAGGGGCCCTGTTTAAGATTCGAACCTGGGCAGACTGGTTGAAAATTAAACGTTGAGGAGGGATGGGAAACCCGAAATGTGTTGGGAACAGAGACGGGCAACATTTTTATTTAAATAAAAACTTCGAGTGACGAATGAAAGTTAAAAAAATTACTCGTTGTGTGTCGAATGAAGTTAACCCTAAGAAATAATCCGAAGTTAAAGTAGCTTCTATTTTTTATTTATTTAATGCCCAACTCTGGCTGGGAAGCAGGTCCATTTGCGTTTTGGAGAACAGTGCTCTTTCGGTCACGTCTCTCGAGTTTAAACTTGGGTTACTTTGGGGATTGGAATTAGGAGGGTGGAGGAAGGCGCAAGTTTTGGTAGTGCACTGCTTGGAGTGCTTTAGAGTGGCGGAAGGAAAGAAGTAATTATCGCGAAAGGGAACGTTTCGAGGGAATTACAATCGGCGGAGGGTCTCATTTTTTTTGAGGGGACAGCTTGAGGATTTTTCTTGACGAACGTGGAGAATTAAGGGGAAATTGTTGCGAGCTCGTTAGAAAAATATTTGCAGCCCTCGCGAATGGTAAGGCGCGGAGTGCTGTAAAAATGCTTGCGAGGGAAAAGAAAAATCGAACAGGGGAATAAATCTTTCTCGCGGCAGAAGTTTTGACACTTCTGAAGGGATGGGCTAGACAACTCTCGTCTCTGTTGTGAAAGTTTCTTTGGAAGATTAGGGAAAGAGTGGCATGCTTTTTTTTAGGAGGCTCGAGGGTTTTATGGGTAATGGAGAGGGCTAAGTGACGCACACTGTTTTCCACGCAAAAATGATCTGCCTGCCAAAGAATGAGACGAGAGAAACATTTTCTTGGGAAAATATTTGGAGGCTTAATTGGTCAGAAATAACTTTTTCAGGAGAATAGTAAAACAGAAATGGTGCTCCTTTTTTTTTAAAGACAATTTCAGCGTCTGGTACGTCGTGGGAGGGAGTAAATGACACTCCATTTTTACTAGAGAGAATGCTCCTTCTTGTCGTGGAAATAAATTGGAAAAAAGCAGCAGGTCCTTTTCTCCAAGAAAACTGGGGCTTTCTGCGTGGATTAGAGTAAAAGTGTGATGCGACGTTAAATATTTATGGGGTCAGGAGCAAAATTTTAGCAGCTGGAAAATTTCACCTGCATCTTTTAATAGGGGATGTCCCACGCGTTATTTGCGTGATTCAAGGCTTGCTGAAAGTTTTATGCAGTGCTTTCAGTCACAAGATTATTTCAAAATTAATTGCAAGTTACTTTAAAATTGTCCAAGTTCTCTATTTTTATTTCCTTCTTACAAAAATGGAGTTTCCGTTAATTCTTCAACTAACTCCAATTTTAAATTCAACAATAAAATTATTAAACAGTCTCGAATGCCAGATTCGTTAATTTCTGGGGACGAGCATAATCGAAATCCTCGACAACACTAGTAAATCCGTTTCGAAACATCTGCGGCAGATAAGAGACCGATGACAAGAATTTTTCAATCCCTTAATTATCTTATTTGCGAAATAATACGCGAAAAGTCTCTGTAACTCTTATCTGCTCCCAAGATTAACAATGTTTACCGAATCCCTCTCTATTTCTCTGATAAACGTAGTCAAAGGGGGCTAATAGAATTCAAAAGCACCTTAAGGAAGCTTCGTTCCCTTGAGATATTATTCACATTCTGAGTGGCGCAAGGTTTTGAAAAATGGCCCTTTAAGTCCATCAGGCTTTTCCAAGCGATCGCCTCTGCCAGGAAAGTTTTGTCCAAAGCGCATTCCAAGCTTGGTTTCTTCTCAAATTCAACATTCAGAGACTCTCAGTCGATACTGTAGACGCTGTCAAAAAAATATCGACGCGAATTCCAAACCAGGAAAAGTGTTAAACCTACTTGGAGGAACCAAAGTGTTAACCCTACTTTGCTCGAAGCTCTGCCTGTTATCGAATGAGTCTCCGTGGCTCAACTTCATCACTCTATTTCTCCAAGTAAAAATAAATATATAAAAACAAGTTTTTGAGTTAAACGATTTTATTTAATTTGGTCAAAAATGGATTAAAAACTAAAAAATAATTCTTTTTTATGTTTGAGTTTTGCAACTAAAAAAAGGTTGAAAAATTGAACTATTTGGACTTGACGGATCATTTCTCGATAAATTGGGAATTTACGGAAATCGCGATGACACTATTTAGGCAACGCAGCGACTTTTTGCCGTTTTTGAAAAGAACGCTAGAGGCAAATTTCAAGTCGATTGGATTTGTAGTTGTGGGTTGAAATTGTAGGGAATGTTATTTTTTCATCCCCACAGGTGGTGTTTTTTTTTTTAAATTTCTATTGTCATCATAACTACGTACGTCAAGTCTATTAGATTCGTGGACGTGGGTTAAAATTGAGGGACCCAGTGGAAAACAGGCACATGCCACTGTTTCATGATTTTTTTCATGATTATTTTACCTAACAATTTTCGTATTGGTTACTTTAATATATTATTCAAAATATCAAAGTTTATAGTTTAATGTTCATAGATTTCTATAAAATAAAAATTTGTTAAAAATATATATAATCCTTCTTGAAAAAAATTATGGATCCTTAAGAAACGAAATTTATGCATACGTGGCATGTGCTTGTTTTCCATTGACAAGGGAACAAAGCGAACCCGGACTCACCGATTCAAACGCAACTTTGTGGGTTTTTAGAGTGACTCAAAACAAGAACAACAGTGTGTTTCATTTGGGCCCCTCTCGCCCTTAAGAGGGTGAAAACTAACCTCAAAGTCAAATTGGCGCTCCCACTTTTTCACATATAACTCTCAAAGTACAACAGACAGAAAAAAATGTGTCGAACAAATGTTTGATGGTGCAATAAGCGCTATAAACTTGCGTCAAAAATTTTTGAAAATAGGTTTTAAAAAAAAAGAACCAGTCGAAACAAAATAAATTTTTAAAATTTTGTTAACGCAAGTTTACAGCGCTTATTGCACCATTAAACTTTTGTTTTTAAACATTTTTTTCTGTTTGTTGTACTTCGAGAGTTATACACGAAAATGTGGAAGTGCCAATTTGACTTTGAGATTAGCTTTCACCCCCTTAAAGGGCGATAGGGCCCAAATGAAACACACCGTTAATTTTGTTTTGAGTCACTCTAATAACCCACAAAGTTGCGTTCCAATCGGTGAGCCGGGTTCGTGGTGTTCCCTTGTGAGTCTCTCAATTGAGTTACAAGATTTGAACCAAACAAACAAACAGACAGAGAAGTGAAGCTAAATAAAATCGTTTAAAAGGAACGTAAGGCGACCGAAATTTTTGTTTCACGAAAATCCCCTCCGCCTTTGATTACAGTAAAGTCAGATATAATAACAGCATTATGAGGAATTCGCGGGGCAAATTTTCTCCGAGTGTAGAGATGAGAGGGGGAGTGCAAATTGAAAGATCAAAAAATCTCAACAATCCAAAAAACAGTAGTACGCAAACAAAAAAAAAATGGTAAAATGCTTTCCAAATTCTCGAATGTAGAATTCCACACACAACACAATCTCAAGAGTAGAATACTCCACACATTCCTCACAACTCACCCCGGCCCTGACTTTATGGCTACACCTCCCCTTTTACATAACCCTTAACAATTTTCTGTGTAAAGTACATGATCCAAAAATAGCTCAAAGTTAAAAAAAAGAGATTGATAATAGTAATAAACACAGGTTAAAAAACTCCACCCCCAAAGTAGGTCCAATATTTTAAGTTGCATTAAAGAACACGTACCAACTTCACCCTTAAATCCAGAAAAAGTTGCCTCGTGGTTGTAAAACTATCGTGCAAAGTATCACCCCCCGTCAGCGATGCAAAGGAATTTTGCAACTCCGCGATAAACATCACGCCTCCACCCCCTATCACCATTTCTTAATTCTTCGAGTCGCAGGGGGTTGCCCCACCTAACTCAACCGAACCGAGAAGCTCCTTCGTCGCTCTGAAGCTTCTTTTCAGAACAACCATGGTCCAGACAAATTTTTCACCTGCCTACTAAACATCCCCCCGCCGTCCCTCGGTTCTTTACGTCCGCACTCACGCAAATCCGAAAGTTACTTTGCCGAAGTGAAACTTGAGGCGTGAATGGAGCCGCACACCCACCCCCGAGCAGACATTTTTAACAACCCCTCGCCCTCAACATCCCCGAGACTCCTGTCGACCGGCCACAATGGGGCGGAAAACTCTCCCACGCAGCAACAAATTCTCATCCAACTTCGCGGCGCGCTGCATCGGCGAGGGGGCGCCTTCTGAAATGCATGGGACAGTCTCCCCGGGATTCTGTGCGGGCCAAGTATGCATTAGGTCGACGCAAAAGTTCGCTACCTCGCTTTTTGCTATGCCTGCTTGTACTTTAGCAAAAACGCGGCGAAAGGTCGTGGACGGTCAAGGAAGACGTTTTAAAGGTGCAAATCCAATATGGGACAGGAAATATTGTGTCTCACAGGAGACTTTAATCTTACGAGACAATTATTTCATGATGTGTTTCTAGTAATGGATAGATTTTAATTTTTGAAGGGAAACTAGACTCTCGTGGGACAAGTTTTATGATATATTTTTAAAAATATTATTGCTCGCAAATGTTTTCATTATTTACATTTAGTTGCTGAGATTTTTGTCTCGTGTAAAATCTCATCGTGGAGATGCATACCTTTAAAGTTTCTTTGTTAATGAACAGAATCAGTGGCGCACCCAGCAGGGGATGGGCCGAGGGCTCATGGCACCCCACAAAGAAGGCGCTTTGTAAGAAGAAAAGAGAACTTGATTTTATTCTTTAAATAAATATTTATAGTCACTTAATCAGTTTTATTGAATTTGTTTAAATGTATTTTTATCCGTTCAACTCAGGGCCCCCCAAGATTAAATCCGGAGTGCGCCACTGAACAGAATACTGGGGATACAATAACAATTGCTACCGCTGACGTATGACTAGAGAAATGTCAGAGAATGAAAAAAACTGAAATAAATAAAATAGTAAAAAAGCAAGAAATATTTTAATTCAAACTTCACTAATTTCTTTGATTAAAGAAACTTGGGTTTATACAATACCCGACTTTTGGAAAAACCGGTTTTCGAATTCTAGTATCCTCTCCCAAACGGTTCAATCAATTTTCGAATTTTGACACAAAAAAATATATATAATTAAAAAAGCCCAAAACTATTTATACTTACTTCAGAATTTCCCAATTTTCTAATATTTGTGAAATTACAAAATTATAACAAAATCAAATATACCTACTCCATCTATCCAGAACCAAATAAATAAAAACTAAAATAACTAAAATCCGTACAAAATAAGAATTAAAAATCTTTCTTTCATCCAGCATTTTTCTTCAGCAAATATGAACTCATGAAGATTAGTTTTACAGAAAACATTTACAACAATCTGCATGTGCCCGAGGGCGCTTCCAAGTCAAAATGTAAACACTTTTAATTAAAAACTTAATTAATTTTTACAAATGCAAACTTGTATCCACAACCACTTTTTTAAATTTAAGAACTCGGTTCTCGAATTTTCCAAATTTATCCCCCCAAAAAACGGTTTTCAAATCCGGATTTAAAGAACCGAAAAACTCTAAAAGAACTTTATATGTAGATGATATAATTCTACTTTGAATAAAGACTTCGGTTCGTTAAACCGAGCGAAGATTTTTTGCGGCGATCTAAAATAATTTTCGTGCGCAGCTGGCGAACATGGCGGTGGTTATCGCGGCCGAGCGATACCTCCGTCGCGGGCACACGGATCCGATGGATTGTCCGACTCGGCTCGATGTGAATTTGTCGATTAGCGGGCCGAACGATAGGAAAGGGTCAACCGAGACTGGCCGTGCCCCGTTCCCCGCGTGGAAAGGTTATTGGTTGTGTCAAGGATGGAGAGATTATCGCGGCGGACGGATGACGAAATCGTAGATTAATAATTCTGCACGATAGGATTACGAGAGATTACGGGTGCACGAGGAATTATCTCCGTCGGGGAGAAATTACCCGCGAGCTGGGGTTTCTTTTAGATTAATGGCGAGAAGTGTGGCCTCCGTGGGCGCACCGCTTATTGCAGTTGCATGTCTGGTGTTATCGTGCACCGATGTCTTTTTCTGTTTTCTTTGATACGAGTGTCTATTATCTACTTAGTGTCTATTTTCAGGGCTAACCTTGCCCTAGATTCGGGTCTCACTTTATTCTTTTATGTCCTAATAGCCATTGACTTTCTAGTTGGAAGTCGATGTGCAGTAGCCCAGGTGGGGCAGGGGTGGGCACTTGCCCAGGAAAAAAATATAGACGTTCGTACAAAATGAAATTAATTTATTACAAAATGAAATTAAATTGAATTGTGAAGTAATTCCGCATTATACGACCTCGGTTATATTGATTTCTAACTACGTACATAAATTCAACATTTGGTTTCACTATTTATTACCCCTCTCTGAATGATATATTGCTCCTCCCTAAATGAAATTCTGGCTACGCATCTGTGTGAAGTGATGTTTATTATAAATTCCTGTTTATTTCAGTGTTTATTCTTGTTACACTCTAATATCCTTTATTCCACTGCAATGGCTATCTTTCTGCTATGCTAATGTGGTTAGAAGAATTTTCTTAAGGGGACTAGGCAGTCGAAAAATAGATTTTTTATTGCATTTTCCGAAAGTACCATCTTTTTTTAATAAAATGCTGCTTGGTTTATATTAAAGTTCGCACAATTGTAGATTTGGCAGTTAAAAAGGTCGAGTGGCAACCTATAGCTTCGCCTTTGCCCCAAAACTTTAAACGCGTTTTTCTCGAATCTTTTTTTCTTTTAGTTTACGGCTAGTTGCGAATGATCGGAGGTTCAGATCGACTTAAAAAAATTAGAGGATGTGTAAAACATGGGACATTTCGCGCTAAACCTCTGATATATGGTCCGTAAAAATTCGAGATTTTCATAAAAAAATTAAAAAGTCGCGAATTTTTAGTAGCGCACAAAGACGATCTAAAAATCCGCGACTTTTTAATTTTTTTATGAAGATTTCCAATCTTATTCAGAAAATATAGTACTTTCGGAGAATGCAATAAAAAATCGATTTTTCGACTGCCTAGTCTCCTTAAAAGGGTCCATTTCGACTTATGTATCCCTTTATTGATTTTCAAAAATATTGTAAAGGTGGAGATAACTACTTATGGAACAATGAATGGAAAAATTCTGCAGCATCATGTGTTTTGGAAAAGAAGAAAATTTTTTTGGCAGAAATAAAGATAAATTCACTATTCAATAAATAATATTAAATGGGCTGAAGATGGGTCACAGAAAATTCACTCGTCCTTATTTGATATGAGAGGTTAATATTCTTCAATCTGTGACATAACTAGATAATTGTCAAATTACTACGAAAAATATTGTTGGCTTACTGCTTAAATATTGCACGTCGACATTTAGCGTTTTCAGGAAAAGCTGTTTTAAAAATACAAGGCTGCTTTATAATATTAAATAAACACACAATTTCACAAAACGTGGAGATACAATATTTGTGCAGTAAGCTATTGATATTCTCGTGGATCTCCTCTAAAGTTCATCTACCAGAAATCACGAATTTATCATTAAAGAAACTATGTATTCCTTATTGTTAGTATTAGTTCTTGAAGAGAATACAAATTTTAGATCACAACAAGATTAGAATCTAATATAAATTTGATTCTGGGGTGCGCACGAGTAAAATTATAAGACAAAATGAACCCTGCATCCAAGCAGGGGTCAAACTATTTATTTATTTATTTATTTAACGGGGAATATCTTTTAGTAACAACGAAGTGTATAACTGGGTAAGATCCTCCACTTAAGAATGCAAGCTATTCAAACGTCTTTTTAAAGATTATGCATCCAATAAAGGAAGATAGATACTATGTAATTACTTTATGCAAAACAACAATTTGCAAAAGCAGCGCGATATTTGTTGGATAATCTTTGACCTCCGTCCACCCGCGACCCCTTCTCCTTCGCGAACGGTTATCATTGCGATCACACGTGAACTTTGTGACTGCATTACGACTAAACAGTGAATAGTGAAAAGTCGCTTCGATAAAAGTACCCACGCAGATTCTAGCCTTTCCCTTAATTTTTATAGCAAGCTTTAGAATTTGATCGATAACGCTACTATAATAAAAAACTACCGATGCTCTAGAGCAGTGTTTCCCCCCACTTTCCCCACCTTTTTGAGTATGATTTTGAGTAATAATATTCAAATAATCTGCGACCTTTCCATATAAGGTATGGCAAAAATAAAGTAAAGAAAACACATTAAAAATAGAAATTTCAGAATATAATTCTAACATAAATATTATTTAAAAAAAACCCAAAAAACGGTGGCGAACTCTCAGAAAACACTTCGCGACCTACAATTTGCGAATCACTGCTGTAGACTTTTTAAAGATACCCAAAACAATAACTAAAAATTCTGAAACTCAAGAAAAAGGTACAAAACCCTTTCCCCAATTCTACTATCAGAAATGTTCTTCCAGAGTAATTTAATATTTTACCCTAAGCAACTTTCTTCCCTCGACAAGAAAAATAAAAGACACACCTTCGACTGGGGAATGAATTTTTCAAAGTCCCATCTGCAGTATGGAGTGCCACGAAGAAATGGGTCGGGTCTCAAAGGACGCATCCACTTAAGTTCACGTTCGACCGAGGCTGAGGATCCCTCAAGGACTCAAAATGGAAAATGTCCTCTGAGTTCATTATCCTCCAATTTCGCCAGCGCCGTATCCAAAATCAAAAGAGAGTGGTAAAAATTGGTCTTAATTCTGGTCTGGGATTCTTAAGGAATCCGAAATGCGTAATTTTTTACCGCGTAGACAATGGGAAAGTTACAAAAAAGCGTAAAGTTCGAAATATCATCCTTAGTAAAAAAATTCCCAACACCAAACAATATTTGCCACAAAAATAATGATAATGTTAAAAAACACCGTTTGAGTGAATGTTTCATTGTGTAATGTCATAATGACCGAGTACAACAGTAGAGTTTATACAAAAACCAACGTTTGAAAAAAACGGTTTTCGAATTCCACTATTCCCCCAAAACCGGTTAAATCGGTTTTCGAATTTTCACAAAAAAAATATAATTAAAATAGAAAATAAATATTTGTACCTATTTAAACAATTTTCAGTTTTTTTCAATATTAATGGAATTACGAAAATATAACAAAACAAAATATAATCTATGCAAAACCAAATAAATAAAAAAATAAAGTAACTAAAATACGTACAAATTCGTACAATTTTTTAGTTCATTTAATATTTATGAAACTACAAAAATATACCAATAAAATACACTGCATATAAAACCAAACGCAAAAAACTAAAATAACTAAAATCCACACAAAATATAAATTATAAATCTTTATTTCATTAGATTTTTCTTCCGAAAATATGAATTCTTGAAAATTAGTTTTACAGTAAACTGTTAGCTACTACAATATGCTTGTGTCCGACGCGATTTCAAGTCAAAATGTTAACGTTTTTAATTAAATAATTAATTCATTCTTACAAATTAATTCTAGTATATAAAACCGTTTTTTTTTTTAATTTAAAAACCGGCTTCCGAATTTTACAAAATTATAAAAAAAGAAGGGTTTTTAAACCCGGTTTATAAAAATCGAGAAACCCTATACACCAGCGTGGATATTCGAGATGCATTTCTCTTTCCTCACTTGGGTGGCGTTTTACTTATGCGCTTGTAACTCGTAAATTACAAAAGATATCGACAAAACATTTAGATAAATGTTATACCGTTTCTGAAGGCTTACATACAGTGGCGGACGAAAGAAAGTTTATAACTTTTAAAATCGCATAACTTTTTTAAAATTAGTCCAAACGACATGAGTTTTTTTAGAAGCCAGAAGCATTACTGTGCTAAGTGATATGTTTCGTAAAAAAAAATTGCGAAATTCCCGAAATCCTGAGAATGAAGTATACAACATACTTCAATCTACAAAGGGGTTATTTGAATTTTCATTACAGGCTCACAAAAAAAATTTAAGAAACGACCTTTACTATTTTTATTACTATTCCAACCAATAGCATTTTTTTCAAAACGATGAAACACACCATTTAGCAAACTAATCCATCAAGCTTCTAAAAAGAACTCATGTCTTTGGACCAATTAAAAAAAAGGTAAGCGATTTTAAAAGTTGTAATCTTTCTTTCGTCCGCCACTGTATCTATTGGGAAGAATTTTCGAAAAAATAATTCTTTTTATTATTCGCTTTTTATTTATAACTTTCCCATGGCCTCCAGGATAAACAATTATGGATTTTAGGTTCCTTAAGACCTGTAGAAACATATCCTGTAAAAAGCTTTCGTTGCCAGCCAGGTCGTAAAATGCCAGGATCAATTTTTACCATTCTCCTTTCTCCGAACTTCGTCATCCCCCGATTGTTCGAGCACCGCGCATCGATAGGTCGGAAAGCTGTGACACAGTGCACCGAGATCAATGATCCACGGGGCTCCCTCTGCTTTACTCGAACCCATTGTCGACCGACAGTCAGATGGAGGATGATGGACAATGATTATCCCCGCGAGTTCTTTGAATCATTATCAACCGCTCGCCGGCCGCTATTGTTGTCCCGCTTCCGCGCACGCGAGACGCTGCTTTAAAGTTCATCGCGCCTCTAACGACATCGTGCTAGGCTGCTAGAGCCACCGTTAATTTTTTACGAACGCCTCGGCACCTGTGAAGATCCGAATCGCGGACAATTCGAAAGATCAAGGCTCCACGGGAATAGAATGCGCCGCGTCACCGTGGAAAACGAGGAAAAGGGAGATCGATTCGGAAAAGCATCGGAGAACGATAACACCAAAGCCCGAGGTGTGGGGATTGCAGAAATAACTGGCGGGAAATCTGATACCGGGCAGCGTTTTCGATTAAACAGAATTCAAGCTTCCACCAAGGTGTACTCGCGGGAAATTGGGCAGGTCGCTCGAGCTCTAATTTAGGTAAAATTGCTATTTTGCAAGGTGCACGGCTTATATGCTACCGGGGCGGTGGATATTTCTACTTCAAAAATGAGTCGAAACTGGGGAATCACTTTTCTTCGTGCTGGCCTCCTTTTCTGAGAAAATTACGTTCGAAGTCTGTTGTGCTTCTCAGGGCAATAGAGGGTGTTCAGGAAATTGTGGTGCAACCAGAAATCAGAGCAAAAAATTATTTGAAATAAAAATTTTGTGAGAACTTTTTATTTCAAATAATTTTTTACACATCTCTGCCAGAAATGAAGCGACTTCTTTTGCAAAAGAGAGTTGAAAATGTAGAATTAATTTTATTTTATACGTGGTTTTGTTTTTGAAAAGAAAATCTGCAAAATTGGTCACTAAATATGCCAGAATTTTAAATAAAATGAATCTTCGTCTAAAAATAATTCGAGATTATGGAATAACTTTTTTTCCTCAGGATGTTCTTTGTGAGAAAATAGATTTTTAAAGTTCGTTAAGTCGGTGGGAAGTGGATTAAAAATTGGTTCCACTTTCAAATCGACTTTCCCGAAAAAATAAAATTATTCTGTAATTTCGACTCTTTTGGACAAGGATCTATTTCATGAGCAATTGTTTCATACTACTCCTGTATTTTGTGTATGTGTACGAAACGAGCTTTCAAATTCGATTTTCTCGAAAACGGAACCTTATATGACAAAATTTCATTCGATAATTTTTGCACGAGACATCATTTCCTTTTCGGTTTTACCACGATGTCGGAAACACCCTTTATATAGTGTAAATGGTGCTGAAAAGCAATCTATTAATTTTTTAGCCCATTTACAATGTTAAAGTCACCTTGATTTAGTCACTCAATAAATTATTGAAAACTATATGCACGCTACTGAATACGTAGCAATGGGCCACCCTATACGTATAACATATTTTACTTATTTAAATAATATTAAATCCAGAATTATACCCATTACAATTTACATTAGCATAAACCTTGATCGATATATTCTTAGTTAGTACCAGCTATCAAAAAATGCTCAAACAAATTTTGCTAATAGAAGAATGGATCAAAATAAACCGAAATTTCACAGAAAATTAGTCGAGTCTATGCACAAGAAATTAAAATTTATAATAAAATCGCAGGAATATTAGAAAAATATCAACTTATTACATTTACGTTTGTATAAATTACATATTGAATCTGGGGAAATATTTTTAGCGCGATCCACGAATAATAATACTTTTTTAAATAACAAAGAATAATATTATATTTTAGTTCATATCAATGTGAATTAAAATGGCGAATTCTTATTTCGATTTAATACTTAATGTGTAAAATATGTTTCACATAGGGTGGTCGGATATTTTTCTGACTAACTGTATACGGTTTTCTTCAATCGACAATATCAGTGCACATCTTTATTCAAACATTCGTTGCATCGAAATACGGCAGTAGTCCGCGAGGAGAATAACTGACCCTCGACAACTGCATGAATTGTCGGAATCCTCGGAAACCACGGCTTCAATGAAGAAACGCTGTTTCGCGCTTCCCGCTCGTTTTATCGCGGAGAGCTATTCTGTTTTCCGATAACGCCACCAATTACACCGAATCCCGCGCAACGAGGCGATTTTATAATTAGCTGCGCCTGCGATGCTTCCCCGCGGAAAATATTCCTTATCGCCGGCGAGGGGAGCAGATATACGTGTGGAAGGAACGGCTTCGTAAACAATGCCGCCGGCAAACTTCGTTGTACTTTGTTTCCAAGTTCACGGGAATCGACATCGACTGTTTACGCTTCGACTATTATCGCGAAGTGACCTCGGTTGATGAATTAGTCAGCAGCCGCGGTGGGGTTGCCTCCCGTGGGCGTTCGATTCCATGACTTTCACGAGGAAAAATCAAGGGAAGCAATGAGCAACGAAGGAAATTAACACTCCGAGTGGCACTTGAAAAATGCCCCTTCGAGTCGATTAAGGCGTTCAGTTTCGTTCGGCTCTTTGTATTACGATTTGAACAGACTCCAACATTAATGAAAATTGAAGCTTCTGTATCGTCCATTAAGAATTTTTTTTTGTTGTTTTATTAAAAATAACTTTATTAAAAATGTAACATAAAATCCTTTATATATATATAAATAAAATAAAGAATTTTATGTTACATTTTTATGGCTCAAATATTCTTCTAGATTACTCCCATAAACATTATTAGCTTAAATTCTACTTAAGCTGATTAGATTTATGGCTCAAATATTATATATATAAAGGATTTTATGTTACATTTTTAATAAAGTTCATAAATTTCTTTAAAATCACGTCCAAAGTTATCCTACCATTTTTGGCCTATCAGCGTGGCGTTATCCTTTAAATCTTCAGAAGAGTAGTATTAATGGATTGGCGAGGTTTTCCCGATGAAAATGAGCACCAACACGACCATATTCGGAGTATTTTTAATTACAGATACCTAATTCGAAACAGTTTTGAATTTTGTGCATCAATTATGTATGATTAAAAATTACCTGAATGAGGTGGAGTTTGGACTCAATCTCTTCAGGAGAATCTCGCCAATCAATTTTAATACTTTCAAGATCTATTGGAAAATACAGAAAGTACCATTTTTATTTTAATTTCGATTTTAATTTTTTTTAAGTAAACATTCGGAGATTTTTTAATGATACTCTCAATACTTTCGAGAAAATATCGAAAGCACGCCACGCTCAAAAACTGCAGGAAATTATTCGAAAATTTTATTATACAAATTTTGTATAAAATTGTATAAGTTTAGTGGGATGTTGGTTCGATCGAACTGAAGGGTGAACAGTGTTCGAATAGTGATTTTTTTGGGGTAATCAAACGACTAGTTTTTTAATACTGAGAATGTGTCACGTATTATGCAATTGGTTTATATCCTGAGATAATTGTGTTGCCCATTGCTGTTTCATCAGCTGAAGAAATATTTGATATTCAGGCACGAAGGTGGGGCAAGGGTTCCTTCGGGAAATATGCATCGAGATGTAAGACACGGGGGTGGAGAGACCTTGAAGATCGACTTAACGATGAAATGGGAGACGCTATGCACCATGGCATAGATCTTAAGCAGTTTCATTCCAGAGTAAATGGAGTTGTGAATATTATAGCGCAGGAAATAAATCCCCTTAATTGCCACCTTCAATTAACAGTGATAAAAAAGGCTGCAAGGATGTCTAAAAAAGAAGGTCTTCGAAGGTATCGAAGGTCTTCAACAAGGAAAGCTTTTGAGCACGAGAAAAGTTTTTATAATCCCCCTATACATTTTGTACAATATCGTTAATCTTGTCTGCCTTTGAAATTATCGTTTTTTTAATAAATCTTCGAGGAAGCTCTGGTTGAGCCTCTGGTAAAAATGTACTAAAGGTATCAGAGTTTTCGAAGAAAAGGAGCTCCATAGTGCAAAACTTTCGCGCAATACTATCCACGGTGTTCACCCTATTCATTATTACGCTTTAATGACTGCACGGGGGTGAGGAACTTGCTAGGAGGAGCGGGAGCATTAAAAGTATATACTTTAGAAAAAAAACTTTCTGAAGATAGCACAATGTTTGCTGTTTTGAAAATTTATTATAATAATAATATTTATTAAAAACTACTACCCTTTGTGTAGGTATAGATAATGAACGGTATAAAGTGTGCAATTAAGAAACAATATAATGTAGAATTATATTAAGATTGAGGGTTCATGTTATAGTTTACTAGTTCTGGACTGATAGCTTTAAAAATATTTGAAAAAAATTGATATTACTCACAAGAGACATCACCCAACTGTTACACACTGATTTTGACGAGGTTTATGTAGATTATAGTTCTCGAAAAATTATTTGACACGTTCTTTTTTTATCGGCAAATGTCGATTTCTGGGGAGTGAAAACACCCCTCAAAGTTGGGGATGAAAAACACTTTCGTCCCAATATCTCGGAAACTATGGACTGTAGAAAAAATCCTTTAAACGAAAATGATGTATTTTTTAATAACAAATTCAGCCACGTAGTCGGATTTAGTGAAAAATTACTACTTTTTAGTATATTGTTTAAACAAATTGACGTATTACAAATTCGATCACAGGGCTGAATTTGTTATAAAAAATACATCATTTTGTCTAAAAGATTTTTCTCTATTCTACAAATTTTCCGAAGTATTTCAGCAAAAGTGTTTTCCACCCCAATTTTAAGGTCTGATTTTACCCTATAAATATGGACGTTTGCCGTTAAGAAAAAATACGTGTCAAATATTTTTTCGAGAAGTACAATCTACGCAAGCCTCACCAAAATCGGTATGGAACAGTTGGTGACGTCCATAGTCAGTTAAAGAATGCCTCGTACGTCACTTTACCTACAGAAATCAAAGTGAAATTAATAAGTAATAGGTCGGGCTAGACCACCACCCTGGACAGAGGCCACCACTCTTTCTATCTCGCCATAACTGAAAAAATAAAGTCCAAACACCCAACATCCATATTTCATAACCTTCCCTTCTCGTGTGCCACAGTTTATCAGGATATCATGAATAATTTAAGTTACCTAGGTTGGAAAACAGTCTTTCTTTAAAGAAAAGAAAAAACAAGGGAAAAGTCTCTTCCATACTTTGTTTGTGCAATAAAAAAATTCCATAATCGTTCACAAAATGGTCATTGCGCTCTGCTTCTTGTTTAATTATTTCGTAATCGTTCGCCAGAGAATCGCGAGAAGTTACTCGGAAAACAGCTCGGGAAACCGCGCTGGATGATTGCAGAAAGGAAGCGCGTGGAATGTGCGGTATAACTGCAAAACGATTAGCAGATGCGCAGCTGTGTAGCTTTCCACGCGATCGGCACGCAAAAGCTGCTCGGAACAATGTATCGCGGGGAATCATAAGTGGCGTGAATTACTCGCCAGCGATTACCTTACCCCGACGATCTAACCAACTTTCCTTCGAACGGCTGTAATTCCGTTAACGAAGACACATCGCCCGGAACTGCGAATCGATAGAACGAGCGGGTCCCGCGAAGGAAGCATACGATTTCATGGATTCCGCCTGCTGCTGCCCAGCCGCGGCAGAGAAGATGAAAGTGAGGAAGAAAATAATCGGGCAATAGTCCGTGCACGTGAGTCGAATGGGACGATAGGCCTGGGCAGCAAAAAGGGGACGCTTGGAAACGGAATTAATTACTAGGGTGCCCCAGAAAATAATGAAAGCTTCCAAAAAACACTGTGACAAAAAAGGAAATTCAATCATCGAAATATCATAGATTCCATCACGATCCAGGGTCTTTTATAGTATTCTTCTGCGAAGTAATTTTATTCCTCTGTGACGAAAGCAAAAACGTTACAGTTGTTGCACAAACGTCTTCTATAGTTGAAGCTTAACTCTGTCGTAGAAAGTTTGGTAATGCACGCACTTATATTTTTTTCTATTCTTTGGAACATTACATGAATGGTGAAGAGAACAAATTACGAAATGTCCCCACTCTTTGGCTTTGCAAAAGCTTCTGTCGTCAAGGTAAAACAAGAAATTATTTGAGGAGAAAATTATATAAGAAAATTAAATTCATTGAAGCTTGTTTCTTTACTGGTGTCTTTGTGAAGTTATTTTGTGACATTCCCTGTTTATTCTTCTTATCCTTAATTTCCAGTAATGGCACAAGAGCAAATAAACTTCGATTTTTCCGCTATTTGTACTAATCGTAATTAGAATGACAGGAGCTTTCGAAAGATGTGTACCCTGACGTGTTCTTCACTTCGAGGGCCAAAAGATAAATTACACAAAGCAAGGGGCAAGTAACTGGAACTGCGCAATACATATTTTCTCGGGTGGACGAATATATGATACATAACCGGCTGGAACGAGGTCTATATCATTGAAACGATTACAGGTCCCTCGTGTTCAACCGGATATTTGGTAAATTGATCTAACCTCCCTACTTCCGAATAAAATAGATCAGATACGATACACCGCTTGCCGTGTCGTGTATACACGCGCATCTTTGGCGGTCGTGCTTCTCTGTTTTCAAAGTGGCCAAGAAACTCGATGTCATGAGAAACTTGAGCCCCCAAGACTTTCGGAAACACTGCTCTCCGATTTTCTGTCCCTTTGATCTCGAGAAATTTGATCCACCAACTACGATTCAAAATAGAGCCTGCTGCAGTCATATCTTTTTGTTTACAATTTTATTGAGGTACAGTGGTGGAAAAAAGAAAGTTTGAAACTTATGCTTTTCAGGTCTGCAATGGCTAATTTAATATTAAGCTTGAAGAATTATGTTGATATCATTGGCTTAGTCTGGCAACTCCTTAATTTGTGGGATATCAATTTTAAGATATAATTCTTTATAACGGGACTATTTCATTTTTGTTACTGTTCAGAGCTTAAATTTTCCTTTCACGACTACTGGAATATAGTCTCTGACAAAGGAAGATCCCGGGCCCGGAAATTCCAAAAATTCTGTAACTTTGTGAATATGTAGGGGATTACAACGCAATTTTTGTTTGCTGTCCAAATTTACTCGAAGGGGGTGAAATTAATCTCGGAAAACCCGGCTATTTTCCGATTTTCTGTTATAACTCGCGAACTGTAAGAGATAGAAAAAAAGTTTCAAGACGAAAGTTACTTCTTTTAATTAGATCCATCATTTGGTAAAAAAATTACTTTACAGTTCACGAGTTATAGCACAAAATAGGAAAATAACCGGAGTTTTTGGAGTCAATTACACCCCCTTAGAGTGAATTTGCGCGGCAAACAAAAATTGCGTTTTAATCTGGAGGAAATTCTCTACGTATTTACAAAGTTTCAGAATTTTATGAATTTCCGGGTTCGGGATGTTCCTTTGTGAGAAATTTAGTAGACTAACAAGGGAAGTTCGGCCACTCGAAAATTAAAAAAAATCTGAAACTTTGCAGAAATGTAACTCAAGTGGTGGTAATAAGTAACGTAAATATTTTTTGATTCGACAATAAAACCATCCTAAGGGTGAAAACACCCCCTCAAAGAAGTCGTGAGGTGTCATATTATCGTGAATATCTACGAAATTGTAAAAGGTATCAAAAAGAAGTTAAATTCAAAGTTCTATGGTTTCTTATGATCTATAAAGCAGCGATAAAGAATTTGTGAAAAACATTATTTTTTTCCAAATTTAACCCCAACACCCTTTTTTCGACAATTCTTTAACACCATATTGTAGGATATCGGAAGCCATAAAACTTTGAATGGAACTTTTTTTCGATACCTTTTACGGTTTCGCAGATATTCACAATTTCTTTGAAAGGGTGTTCGCACCCTTAGAACCGTTTTATTGTCGAATCAAAAAATAGTTACGTTATTAGCATCACTTGAGCTACATTTTTGCAAAATTTCAGTTTTTTTTTTTAATTTTCGAGTTGCCGAACTTCCCTTGTAAGTTTCTTTAATTATCACATAATTATCAGAGGGAGAGATGTTTCCTAGTTTTCCGGAAAATTCTTCCCTTTCTACCTTTCACCAGAACCGAGCTTTGAATGACGATCCTTAGAGCGGGATTTGCAGTGCTACTGAAATTCAATGGACTTCTATTGTTGTCACCCGAGCCCCGTTTCATTCTGACGAAACAGTGACACTAGGAATTTCCCAGCTCTCCGCGAACGGCTGCAATTGCTGGCACGCTCGTGAACGAAGTGAAACTTGCAATTTTCATGCGTAACCCAGCGCCGATTACGGTCGGCGACGCGGAAGAACGAATCTCTGATAATCGGATAATAGAGGAGGAACTGCAATTGCGGTCGGCCAATTAATTTGGCGCCCCGTTATCAGTCCTTTGAACCTAGTGCTTCGGTAAACTGGCGGTTCACTTGCAGCGTCCTTTAACAGGATTTTAGAACCGCGAAACCAACGCCCCACCATTCCACCTGCCATTCTCCATTCCAAAAAATCGGAAATTAATAATTGCACGTGGCGAAATGAGTTAGTAACTAAGGAGCAGATCTGGGGCTTTTGAAAAAACATTATTTGAAATATTATTCCAAATAACAGGTTATTTTATTTCATAATTATTTCGTTTATGAAATACAATTCTGTTATTTTATTTCATAAGTATTTCGTTTTCGAAACGCAATTGTGATACTTTATTTCAAGGAATAATTTTGAAAATAAGTATCTTAAAAAATAGTAAAAAGTAAGAAAATAATCCATATGACGGACTGAAATATTATTTCAAATAAGTATTTCTTATTTTAATTGCAAATAAAATTTAGCCAGGCCTGCTAAGGGGGGCATAGAAAAATTTCGAAGAACAATTGAGAAAACAGTGAAAGATTTTAAGAACGAAAATTCTGCATCTGCAGAATGGGGAAAAACATTTCTACGTTTTTCCTAAGGTACAGTAGTGGTTAAGAGACAGTTTGAACCGTGAATGGTAAGAAAAATAAGACATTTTCATTAAAAAGAATCATATCTATCTTAAAATTTATATTTCCTTGATTGGCGGGGTTATAAAATAAAGTGGTGCATAAAACTCAAAGTCTATTATAAAATATGAAGTACGAGTTTTGTAATTTCTTTCGACCATCATTGTGTCACATGAGCAACGTAGAGCCTATTAATCCACATGAAAGGAGAAAAATGTCCCACGACAAAATGTCCGCTCCCCTCCCCCGCAACGCCGAGATAGTTTTGATTTAGAGAAAGTGACCTGATCAAGCCCGAGCCATGAAAACCAGGGGCCAGTATTACTTTTAATACTCTCGCCGCTACGTTTCAGCTGGAATCCAATCTGGATGCGGTAAAACGGGAAAAATGGCGGGGCGGTACGTGACAGGAAACGTGCACAGCGCACAGCTGCTTCTTTGATCGTAACTTATCATGACCTTTCTTACAAAGAAACTTGCGGCCCGCTGCGTTATTTTACCTCGCGAGGCATTAGAACCGTTCCGGCTGAAAAGGATCGCTGGAAATCGCTCCTGTTGCTCCAGATTACAGCGAGAGTTACTTTTCGCTTTTACTGGTTCCCTCAGAATCGCCCCGAAGAAACCAGACACCGTAAAACGAAAATAGAAGCAACAGGGATTTGCGAAAACTCTCTTTAAAGAACTTCGACTCGTCGAGATACTCGAGAGACCTGAGATTTTTCGGAAAAAAAAAAATAAATCGATATTAATAGTTTCAAAATTGTAAGAATTTTTTTAGCGAGAAGAAGCGGAGAATTTTTCCTCAACGATTAATGGACCGGTGTGGTTGAAATTTTGGAAAAATTTTCTCACGTTCCGTAGCAATTTCTTGAGCTCGAATTTCACGTCGGAGAGCAGTCAGATGGACTAAAAATAAACGTTTCATGATCGGGGGTCATGTAAGTCACGGACTATCATCGTTATCGACGCGACCTTACTATGAAGTTCAGCCTCCCCTTCAAAAATATGTCTCTCTTTTGCGGGGCTAATCAGCTCAGTGTAAAAATGTTTATCGATTATAAAACGAGTCAATAAGATTTATTATCGCTCCCTTCTCTTTCGCGGTGAATAAATCATCAATCGTGCACGCTCTTATCGCGCCGTCGACGAAGCTCCGGAACGAATCGCGTTATCCAATTGTTGTTAATATTCTGACTGATCGATTCTAACTGCGTCTAAATTAATTTCCTCCATTTTTCCACAATTATTCTACACACTCCGCGAGTCTAACTTAGTCTTGGGTTAGCGTCTAAATAAACGACAATCCATGAAAAATGAAAATTCCCTCAAAATATTCCATGCAAATTGAAGAGATGAAATGGAAATGGTAAATGTCCATAAGTGCCAGAAGTGAAAATTGTCGGTATTTTCTTTTCAACCCCAGTGACTCACGATCTCACCTTTATCTTGCAACAGCCCCAGCAGCTAAAATAAATTATTCTAGCCCTTACAGCGTTCCCCATAGTAGTTACACCCTTTTCCATTAAAAAAATAATTTTTCACTTCTTTGGCATTTACCATTTCAACTCCTCAATTGAAAATGTCGAACGTGCAGTGGCGTTATTAATTAATTAACAGAGTGAAATATAATGCTATCGAGTCAGCAGAAACAGAGAGGGAAAATCGAGTGTTGAATTCTGGCTTTCACGCGTTCGAATGCCTCCAGGGTAGGTTTCCGCGTAAAATATCCCCGTCGTTGGGAATTTATCGAGCTTGGTCGAGTACAGCGAGGATTTCGAGTCACGTTTCGAAAATGCTTCGACGTAGCCGCAGAAGTTTTATCGCGCAGGGAACGGGAGACGTGAAAGAAAGACTCTCGAAGGACAGGGACGATTAATACGAAGAGCGATTAATTTTAGTGGGGGCTTGCAACCGATACAGGGTTCGACCTTTTTTTTATTGTCTTTGTTATCATGTTGCCGTCGATTACGATATGATTATCGTGGTTATTATGTTGTTACGCGCTATTGGCATGATTATCCACGGTTATTGTGCTGTTACAACATTATTATATGCCGACGGGTCGGGTTTATGCGACGTCGAAACAAATCTCGATGAAGCAACTATTTCGGACCCCCTTAATGACACAAATGGACGGGGCCGGGCTCGTTCAATGCAACTCTCTGATCTCTATTGAGCATAAACGGCTACCAAAATGGACGGTAGACGATCCAGTAACGAAATAAACGGGAGCAATTAAAATTTATACCAAGCTCCCATTCACCGGGGTCGACGTATCTTCCATTCTTTTAATGTAAGTCGGGAGTGTGCAAGCAGACGTGGATGCACTGCATTTTCTAGTTTGAAATTTGTTAAAATGGCCTGAGAATGTTTTAATATTCTCCTTAGAGAGGACCGTTTAATAAGCGCTATTAATTGCACTGGGCTATTTACTTTGACTTGATTTACTTTGACATCTGATTTTTCTCTGTTGTTTCAGAAAAATGCAAAATCGGCTGCCATGGAAGTAAGTACTCCATTCCAAACATTGCAGATTGGCTACCTACAGCTGGATCAAGGGTTCATAAATTTGGAGTCTTAAGGGGTAGATTTGAGGGGGTGCAGAAATTCGAGCGTGAAAGAAATTACATCTTTACCTTCATTAATCTTTAGCTGAAGTATAACATTCGTGAAAGATCAAAATCGAATGGATATTCAAGTTTGAAGCAACAATAGCCTCTTGTTAGGTTCTCTGAAAATAAATTTAAACTACTACTTGGCAATATTTTAAAAGCACATTAAAGAAGAACGAAAAAACGCGAATACTTTAAGTGCTGTTTTAACTCTTCAAAGTGAATTTTCACAGAAAAAAATTGTTCCTTACAGTATGCTCTAATATACTCTACATTCTCACGAAGTTTCAGTAAAATTAGAATTTTCGAGTAACACTAACAAAGAGGTAAATGGCGCGAAAAGGGTTAAGAACCCCTAACCTAGATTTTCCCAAGTTTTATAACTAGTATCTACTGATGCCATGTATTTCCTACCTTGACGAATCGCAGTGCACCCAAGCAAGACGTATCAGGAAGGACACACGTACACGTACAATCTGGAAGGGCTGTCGGTGACCTCCGTCACCGCTGCCCAGGGGGATGCGACCCTAAAACTGGCGGCCACCGTGGAGCTGTCCATTAAGCCAGACTGCGTTCATCAGCTGCGGTTGAAAAACGTCCAGCTTAATGGAGCGGTAATTGTCTTGCGATTTTTAAATTATCTTTACAACAAATTTCTAACTACCAATTTCTTCGCATCTGTCTGTCCAAGTTGCAAATTATGTTGCAATACTGTGCTCCGCTTTGCTCTTGCATAAGTTTACTGACCATTCAACACGTTTTTTAGCCTCCATCCACACCAGACGTCGAGCAATACGCAGTCCAGTTCAATTATCACGGTGGGCACATCGACACAGAGCTCTGCAGCGAACCTGGGGACTCCCAAGCGTCGCTTAACATCAAGAGAGCAGTTGTCTCCATGTTCCAATCGGCTGTAATGCAGGATAGCGGTTCGACGATCCACCACGAGGTTCGTAACCCTGAAATAACCCGATTAATAAACATTTTATCTAGAGTTTCATTCAGATCTCGCTTATTCAAATCGTCAACTATATTTCTGCAGAGATATCCGCGGAGAATAGAAACCATGGGTAGCAGTACCGTTGGTTTTACGGAAATTTATCGATTTTGTCCAAGTCATTTGGCATACCAAGCTTTACTAATCGAGCTAAGATCATGAGTCACCCATAATCGATCTTGTACTCGTGAAATGTCTCTTTTGCTGAAACCTCCTCTGGCAATTACAGTGGTGCTCAGTTCTTTCGGCTATTCTTCTGCGAAGGTCCTTTATGACCTGAAGCTCACAGAAACGTAACGGATTGGCAAGGAAAGGAATCCTATCTTTATGAAAATAGTACGAATTGATTGGCGAGGCTATCCTCCTGAAAATGAGTCCAAACACGACGTAAATCGGACCATTTTTAGGATTATTGGTAGTTAATAGGAATGTACTATACACAATCCTAAAGATAGTGCGATGTATATCATGTTTGGGCTCATTTTGATCGGGAGAACCTCGCCAATCAGTTCGTACTAGTTTCATAAACATAGGACGAAAAATATTGATAGCGCGACACTAGTACGCCTATCTCACTTACGCTTGCTATATCCGTTCACTTTCCTCGTCAATCCTTAAAATTAAAACGCCCTACCAAAGCAAATACACTAGCGGAAGCCTGACAAACCTGACAGCCCAAAAGACAACCTTGCGCAAAGAATTCTCTAATCCGCCCCTTACGATGTAACTGCATTTGCAGACGGACGTGATGGGCGCCTGTCCGACGGACTTCACGTTCCACAAGGAGGGCGACTCGCTGATCGTCCGCAAGACTAGGAACCTAGGCCAGTGCGCGTACCGCGAGAGCATCAACCAGGACTTGTTATCAGCCAGCACCGACACAGCAGCAGGAATCAAGTCCTCGCCGCTTCTGGCGTCACAGCAGGAAGTCGAACAACGATTCAAGCGTGGCGTCCTGAAGAAGGCGATGTCCAAGGAAGTGTACAAGCTAAGGCCTTTCAGCAACGGCAACGCAGGTGCGAAAACGGTCGTGGAAACCACCCTGACACTCAAGGACACCAAGCCCGACACCCCGACAGCACCAGTGTCTGAACCCAAGTCCCTCATCTTCGAGGCTCCCCATCCAGTCCTCAAATCCTCCGTGGACACCATCAGCAAAGCTCTGAAAGCTGCCAAGGAGGAAGTGGCAGGCGGTGTAAAGCCAAATGCAGCGTCTAAATTCGCTGACCTGGTGAAGGTACTCAGGCTGAGCACCAAGAACGACATACTCTCCGTCTACCAGAAGGTCCGCGCCGGGGCTGGCTTCGACAAAGGCGACCAGAAGCTCTTACTGGACGCTCTGTTCCGCGCTGGGAGCGGTGAGTCAGCCGAGGTGGCGGTGGAATTGATCAACAACAAGGAAGTCTCTGGTGTCCAGGCGTTGCTCTTCTACGCCAGCTTGGCTTTAGTTCGACACGTCAACCTACCATCGGTGACGGCTGTCACCTCCCTCCTGGACCAGCCCAACCTGCCCAGGCTGGGCTACCTGGGTGTGGGACAAGTGATCGGGAAGTACTGCCAGGACCATCCCTGCGAGAACGTGGCCGAAGTGAAGGAGGCGGTGCACAAGATTCGCGACAAGGTGGGCAACGGCAAGTCCAAGACCAGGGAGCAGGAGAACCTGATAATATCCGCCCTCAGGGCGCTAGGGAACACCCAGTTCCTGGATGACGCTACTCTGCAGAAGCTGGCAACTATCGGTGCTGATAAGAACGTGCGGAACCGTGTCAGGGTGGCCGCCATCGAGGCTCTGCCCACCAGGTGCTCGATGAAATGGAAGAACGTAATGTTCAAGGTGCTGGCTGACAAGAACGAGGACAGCGAGATCAGGATCAAGACGTACTTGTCGTTGGTTGCCTGTGCCTGTCCCCACGTGGCCAATAACTTGAAGGAGGTGTTGGACAAAGAGACCGTCAATCAGGTTGGGTCGTTCATACAGACTCACCTGAAGAACCTGAGGGCTTCCACCGACCCCAATAAGCAGGACGCTAAGAACCAGCTTGGACTGATCAAGCCGCGCACCAAGTTCCCCGAGGACTTCCGCAAGTTCTCGTTCAACAACGAGCTGTCTTACAAGATCGACGCTTTCGGCCTCGGCTCCAGCGTCGACAGCAACGTCATCTACAGCCAGAACAGCTTCGTGCCGCGCTCAGCGAACTTGAACATTTCCATGGAGCTGTTCGGCCGCAACATGAACTTCCTCGAGCTCAGCAGCCGCGTGGAGAACCTGGACAGAGTGCTGGAGCATTTCTTCGGTCCCAAAGGGAAAGTCTGGGAGTACGATGTGGAGAATATGATGGGGGGTGGACCCAGCGCTGCCAGCAAGCTCGGGAAGTACATGCAGGATCGATACGAGAAGTCGATCCGCGGTAAACGGGAGGTGAAGCAGGGGGAGCTGGATAAATTCGCGAGGAACGTACACTTGAGGGGCAACGAAGTTGATGAGAACCTGGACCTCGACCTGTCCGTCAAGGTGTTCGGCGTGGAGCTCGCCTACTTGAGCTACGAGGGTGACGCGGACAAGTTGAACCCCGAAGTACTCATCGACAACATCTTCAATAACATTGACAAGGGCTTCAAAATGGCCAAGAACTTGAACTACAACCTAGAGAACTACCTCCAGTTCCTCGATGCTGAACTCATCTATCCAACCAGCTTGGGCAGCGCTCTGACTCTCGGCGTGACGGGTACAAGCGCAGTTCAGATGAAGACCAACGGGAATCTCGACATCGTCGCCATCTTGGAGCATCCCAAGAACGCGGCGATCCGTGTGGCCCTCGAGCCAAGTGTGTCTGTCACCATCGTGGGCAACATGGTCGTTCGTGGCCTGGGAGCTGAATCTGGCATGAAAATCGTCAGCACTCTTCACACAGCCACCAGTACTGACGTATCCGTGACCGTGTTAAATGGGAGGGGCGTTGACGTCAACTTCGGCATCCCCAAGAAGAAGCACGAGTTGATCAGCGTGAGCAGCGAGGTGCTACTCAGCAGCGGGCCCAAGGGCCAATACGAGGCACCCAAGTTCGGAAAGGGCAAGGAGCACGCAGACTGCTTCGAACAGTTCTCCAGTATCCTCGGCTTGACGGTGTGCGGACAGTTCACGTTCCCTTACGAGAACCTGGTCACCATTCAGCAGAAGCCGCTGTTCCCCTTGAATGGACCAGCCAAGTTCGCGATCACGGTCGAGAACAACGACGTCACCAGCTACCACTTCAAGGTTCACCTGAAAACCGACGAGCCCAACAAACGTTCCTTTGAGATTCTGCTTGACACTCCCAACAGTAGGACCAACAGACACGTGTCCATGATCCTGGAGGCAGGCCTGGTGCCCAACATGTATGCCAGAGCATCCCTGAACTCGCCGATTAAGAAGGCCTCTGTAGAAGCCACGCTCAAGAACACCCCTCAAGAACGCACCCTCACGATCCAAGCTCTCCACGATAGGGACGAGTACTACGGTCGTGTTGGCGTGTTGGCCAGTGGCGGCAGGTACAAGCCCGTGTTGGAGTACAAGGTACCCGAGCACGTCGAAAAGCTAGCCAGCGCGAAGACGGGTCTGCAGGCGGGCCAACAGTACAACGTACAGGGCACCGTGGACGTCTCTGACTACGAAGGTGGCCAGAAGTTCGTGCTCGACAAAGTTGCCCTCGTAGTCAGCGGCCAGAAGCTGCTCGTCATCGACGGTTCCCTTATTTGGACGCCGAAGGCCCTCGCCGTGGACACCAATCTGGGCTATACCGACAAGAGTCTAGCCCTCAAGGTGGACGGGAAGAAGCTTGGGGACTGCCACTACGCGCTGACTGTCGCCGCCATGCCGTCGACCGATGCTAACATCGGGTTCAACCTGAAGTGGGAGTTGAAGAAGGAGACCAATGAGATGAATCACAAACTGGTCTTCACCCACGGGCCTGATCTAAACTCTGAGACGAACCGTCTTTCTTTGGAACAGAACGCTGTCTACAAACTGGGCCCCAAGGATCTTCGCCTGTCCACGTCCAATGAGCTCAAGTACCCGTTACAGAACCTGAAGCTGAAGCTGGACGGCAAGCTGACGCAAAAGTCCATCAGCGGCGACATCGAGATCAAGTACCAGAAGTTCAAGTTCGGCACGGAGCTGTCCGCCAAGATGAACATGGAGAAGCCAGGGGACTACGAGGTCGAGCTGGAGGCCGAACTCATGGACAACAACGTCGAGCTCAAGTCCAAGCGCACCATGCTCGACGCCCACAAGTGCAAGCTCACCAACTCCCTTGAGTTGTCGCCAGGCGGTAAGTACAACGCTGACGCAATCGTCACCTACGACGTCAGCAAGAACAACGTAAACGTTCAGCTGGACGGTGACGTCAACTTGAACGGGAAGAAGATCAAGGTGGACACTGGCCTGGAGGCCAACCAGCAGGCGGTCAATTCTCGCGTCTTCGTCAAGGTCGACGGCACCAAGTACATCGAATTTTTGCTGAAGACCCGCAAACCGCCCAATCCGACCGGCACTCTCAGCCTGAACCTCAAGAACTACCTGGTCGCTACCGGTCAGTACGCTTACCAGAACGGCAAAGGAAACGGAAATCTCAACATCGACATTCCCAAGATCAACCGCAAGGTAAAGGTGACCGGTGACATGGCCGTGTCCGGGTCGGAGCACGTCGCCAGCCTCGAGATCCTCTACGACGCCGAGAAGGACCCCAGCAAACGCATCAAGCTGTCCACCATCTCTGACATCACGAAAACGTCCGTGGACACGAAGAACGTGCTCGAGATTCTGTCCAACAAACTGGAGGTGAACGCCAAGGGCAAGCTGCAGGGAACCATAAACGATGGTCAACTGGAGGTGGACGCGGACATGACCCTGCCAAACGGACGTTACCTGGTGTGCAAAGCAAAGCGTAGTTCCACGAAGAAGGACGGCAAGTACGACGTGGAGGTGGAGAGCGAGCTGGTAGACCACGTGACGAAAGGCGGACAGTCGAGGAAATTGATATACAACGCTGTCGCCAAGGATCTGGACATGCAGTCGAAGACGTTCCAAGGCGAGGGTACCGTGAAGCTGGTAGACTTCGATGGCAAGGATGCGCAGATGTCGTGGACCGGGAAGAACGTCGTGCAGTCTGACAAGCAGAGGCAGACTGAGATGGACATCGAGCTGGATGGAGCGAAAATCCCGAAGAAGTATCAGCTTCAGGTTAGCACGACCAGCGGCGAAAAGGAGACGGGGTACAAGGTCAAATCGTCCTTCGGCGATTACTCACTGTCGGTAAGTCACTCATGAAGACATGGTAGAAAATTTTGAACGAAACCAGGTTATATTGGGTTGGTGCATATAAAATTGCCGATCGCGGGCTTTCACCTAAAAATGGCATTTTTAGCCTGGATTCGTTAAAAAATTGCTCATCCTGATCATAGAAAAGTCTCCAAGAGTCTTCTGAACTAGTATGAATTCTCATCTGTGTTTGTGGCAATAGACTACAGGAAACCTAGAGCCTGGCAACAAGGTGGACAAGCCTTCCAAGCTGCAGGGTACTTTGGATCTGAAAATGCCCAGCGATAAGCTCAGCAATTTGAAGCTCGAGATCTCTAGTAACCTATTAGAGCCAACCGAGGAGAACGATCTACTGGAGTATGAAGAATCCATAAAGCTGACGTATAACAACGACAAAACGATCCAGATGGAGTCGTACTTGAAACTGCTGGGACTTAGCAAGGGCCTGGAAACACCCAGCGAGGGCAAGAGTAAGCTCAGCATCAGTGTCCTCAAGTTCCCCCAATTGAAGGTGGATGGCAACTACAAGTTCAATCCTACGGAGGAGAAGAAGACGGCTACCATGGATGTGAACGCAAGCTTCGGGGACAGGAAGGCCACTCTTCAGGTCAACAATGAATACCGCCCGGACGTAGCGATTGTAAAGATGAAGGGTAAATGCGACCTGCAGCTCGAGAACCTGCGCAACATCGAAATGGACCTCGTTTACAAGGTACAGATTTGCCTTCGGGACTTTATTACTTTATCGATCTAAATGGGAGAGACTGCGAATTAGCGAGAGAGAGAGAGACTGACGAGGGAACTACATGAGGTGCTCCCCACCCAATTGGATGAAACTTTGTAGAAAAGTAGAGAGTTGAAAAATATTTCACTGTTCGACTGTAACAGTAAACAGTTAATAGTTTACGAGATATTTAAGAATAAACGTCACAATTGCTCATTGGAGTTAAGTGGCTGAAATATCAATGTTGTAACAAGTAGTGCCGATGGCTTGATGGTAAAGTAATTGCTAACAGCGTAGTTTGAGTTGGAATCCCATTGACCTGTAAATTATTTTTCACAGTTCGTTCTAATTTATATACTTCACAAACATTTCTTAAAAAATATAAAATATAAAATAATAAATAAATATTAATTGTAAGCGACCCCTCTCGCTCATACACAGTGTCTCTCTCATTTGCCACCGCAAGAACACGAGAAGTAGGGGGAATAACGTTCAGCTTAGTTCGAGACATCTAGTATAGCCGTCTTGGCCCAGAAGGGGCGCGCTCTACCTCAGGCTTTCGCCTATACGAGCATTTGGCTGGCATGGTGGTGTTCTTAGTTCGAGACAATACTATACAAACATCTTTAAGCATCATCTTACATTCCAGAGGCACAAGGACGAGAACAGGCGGACAACAGATATCGTCGTCACCGCTGACGGCACCAAGTACACCCTGAACAGCGAGATCCAGCAGCAGGGCGCGGACAGTCTGTTCAACGTGAAGGCCAGCTCCCCAGCAGGGAAGACAGAAGTGCTCTCCAAGTTCCAGAAGCTTGGTGGACAGGAGTTCAAAGGTGACTTGAGCGACATCGTGTCAAGATTGCATGTAAGAGGTTCGATAGGGCTGAGCTTGACGAGCTGTTCGTTATAGGTGAATGGAAGGTGGTCACGCCCAAGGGATTCGCCAGTGCTGACGCGCACGTTAGCCTGGAGAGCGTCGAGGACTTCGTCATCAGCGCAAACTTCGACAGCGACAAGATCAAGCACCGCAAGATCCACGCCGAAATCGCCAACAAGCCCACCGCCAAGGCAGGCAAGAGGATCGTCATCACTATCACTAGTGACGGTCAGAATATCGTTACTGGAAGGTATGGCATCAGTTACTATATCTCACACAATTGCCATTGCTGTGGGAGCTCTTAAAGGCTACGTTGCTAGAAAGCTTGCTCTTTAAGGCGGGTAGTAAAGACACTTTCTCACCGTTTTTTAAACATATTCCGGACTAAGATTGCACTGTCTATGCAGCACGAACTACAAGAAGCGCGAGGAGGACGGGAAGATCGTGGTGGAGGGTAACGGGAGCCTCAAGGTCGGCGACAACGCGAGGAGCTCCTCGTTCAAGTACACCCGCCAGCAGCTGACACACGAAAAGGACGGTGAGGTCGGCGTGGCGATGGTGCTCAACGCGAATTTCGGGCCCTCCGCCATTGTCGGTGAACTGAAGCTCTCGAACAAGGAGGTTCACCTGTTCAACAGCTACTGCGAGCAGAACAAGGACTGCGCCCACTTCAAACTCCAATCGATACTGGACATTGAACGTGAGTGCTGTACTTGTACTTCTGTAATCTGACAATTGGTTGTGCGACGGTAACTTTCAAGTATGTGATACTTGAAGCACTGAAAGTTTTACGGAAGTTGTACACTCGAGGCAGTACTGTCATGGATGGACAATGTCCCAGAAACTCTAGATTATTTGGTTTGACCTTTCTGGGGTGTGATTTTCAGAGAAAACTTTGCTGAAGCATCAAATAACAGTGGAAGTCGACCTGAAGAAGTTCAACGTGCCAGCTGAATTTGGTCTGAAGACCAGCACCGAGTTCAAAGCTCCAATTCTGGATCATACCACGAACCTCTACCTACACTCAACGAAAGACAAGTCTGAGTACACGTACCAGCTCTTCGTGCATCCCAAAGAAGCAGGTAGAGATTAGGAAGGGTGGCTGTGCTGACGACGATCGTCGCATTCGTGGCATCCTCTTCATTTATTATGTGCTTGGTTATAGCTACCATCCTGACCCTGCCAGCTCGTGAGATGGCTATTATTCTGTCTTTCGATTTGCCAAAGACTAAGAAAACTGGAGCATACAAACTGGATCTGTCTGTCTATTTGGACAGGAAGAATAAGCCAACTGATAAGACCAGCTTGACAGCTAGTGGAGACATAAATGTTGACAAGAACACCATGTTCCTCAACGGAGAGACCAGATTCACATATCCAACGCAGACTAAGGTACGGTAGATCGATTTTCGATTTTTCGAGATTATAAAGTGGTCGTACCTAAGTGTACTCATTTTTCTCAGTAATGAGTTTCAGAATTCACTAGAGTTACTGATAGATATATCGGAACTAGATTACTAGAAATGGATTAACACTCCTTGTGGCGTAAGGTTTTGAAAAATGGCTCTTTAACACTTGAACAGCAAATAATTCGGTTTCAGATGGACGCAGAGTCCATCTTGACCCACAATTTAATTCATACACACTTCAGAGCTTCCCTAGTGGAATTAGATCCTATTATAATCTAAAATCCTCAGTTTCCACAAGAAGTAATACATGTAGTTTGGTATTTAAAATGGATTTGAATTGGCCCTGCATCTAGGGTGAACAGAAACCTTTTGACATGCAATATAAATTCTTTAATAATATACTCAGAATTAGGGCTGTAACGAATATTCGAACACTTTAAGTACTCGAATATTCGAATATCAGAGAATTCAAATGATTTCTTTAAATACTCGAACATTATTCGAATAATTAGAAGTATTCGAATATTCAGAGTGATCAAATTTCGGATTGTGCCGAATAGGAATCTAAATATGAAATATGTTTTCACATATTATCGTGAAATTCTTTTCATATTGGCTTTTACGATTATTTGTTTTCCAAACGATAAATTTGGAACTTTATTAATTTTGGTAAATTTATAATTTTTTAAATGAAAACAATATTTGAATACTACTAATTATTCGATTCTCATATAATCGAAGAAATTATTTGAATATTCGAATACTCGAAGAAATTATTCGAATTTTCGAATGCTCAAAGAAATTATTCGAATTTTCGAATATTCCAAGAAATTATTTGAATATTCGAATACTCGAAGAAATTATTCGAATTTTCGAATACTCCAAGAAATTATTTGAATTTTCGAATACCCCAAGAAATTATTCGAATTTTCGAATACTCCAAGAAATTATTTGAATTTTCGAATACTCCAAGAAATTATTCGAATCTTCAAATACTCGAAAAAATTATTCGTATTCGAAATTATTGAATTATTCGAATATTTACATTTTTGCTCAGAATAAAACTTCTGTATTAAACTTTGATCTTGTTATCTAAAATTCTTATTTTCTGATAACAGTAACATTAATAAGTAGTCAGTAAAAGTAAAAATTGCCTTCATCTGGCGAGAGTCAAGTAAAAGCCAAAGCCTCGCACAAGACGCGAATCCCTCGGCGTGAAAGCACGCCGACGCCACTCAAACTGTAAATCGATATTCCACTCCGCTAAAAGTGAATACTCTTGTTTAAAGGACATGGTAGTGAAAGGAAAGCTCCACTATGGTGGTGAACACCTGCTAGACGCCAACGTGGACATTGACGTGTTCGCCAAGAAGAACCAGAAGATCGTTATCGTGGCCAACCTCCATCGGTACGAGCTTCCAAACGGGAACAACATGACTGGTCTACTCGAGGTGAACAGCCATGGCCAGCAGCTGAAGCTCGACCTCAAATCCCACCTGGCCGCATCCACCAAGGAAATAGGAGCCGGCACCTTGTTCACCTACAACGACGTCCACCAGAAACCGAAGACCCTGGGCGCCCTATTCTCCGCCGACCTCAGCCGTATCTTCCTACTCATAACTCTGCCTGACAAGGAGCTGATTAAGGACGAGTGGAAGATGCAACTCTCGAAGGCCCAGCAGAAGGTAGACAGGGAACTGTCCCTACTGGGCGAGACACCCGAGGTGATGAGCTTCGAGGCCAACGACATGAATCGCTTCAAGTTCCTCAAGTACCCCAAGAGTGAGTTACCTTTAGAACGGCGAACGGGATTGAAAGGCTCAATCTACTCGGTTACAAGCACTTATGCTCGACCACGTTTATTTCAGACAATCCTAACAACAAACTAAGTGTCAATGGCCAGGTCGTGCTCGGTCAGTTGGCCGAGGTCCACGCAGATGCCTTCAAAGATGGCGCCAAGAAAAACTTATTCCACGTCTTGGTCCACCTAGACGAGAAACAGTTCCTGAAGCCCGACTTTGGATACAACAAGGAGAACGTAGCCCAGGTTCTGGTAAGCAGACACAGGTGTTGCTGATTGCCACTGGAGGGCAGGGTGAGTGGAGATCGCTGAAGGTTAAGTTGAATACTCCAGGATGATGCTAAGAACAGTCACGTGGAGCTCGTGAAGAAGATGAAGGACGTGCAAGAGTACGTGATGCAGCAGGTGCAAGCGGAGTTTGGAGACTTGGCGGAACACCTGAAGAAGGCGCAACCGAACATGAAGCCACTTCTGGAATATTACAAGACGGAGCTGAATAAGATGAAGGACGAGGTCAGCGCTGATGAGACTATCAAGGAAATTCAAGCTATTTTGTGAGTATCCTAATTCTTTAAAAAAATAATGAGAGTGCTAACTCAAAATCTCGAGCTCCCTGACCAAACGTCACTTTCTGTTTCCAAGGAATAAGTACTTCGGCGCCATAGTCGCTGCAGTCACGAAGACCATGAAGGATGTGGCGGAGGGTGTGGAGAAGCTGCAGAAGCATCTCAACGAGATCCTATCCAACCTGAAGGAGTCCGTAAAGGGGATCTACCCTCAGCTCAAGGCGTCCTACGACAAGTTGTTCCACGAATGCATGAACATACTCGACGCTGCGGCCAAGCTCGCCAACACTTATCTCAAGGCTGTCCTGGACCTGATAAATAGCCACCAGAAGGAGCTGCAGGACTTGATAAGCGTAGTGTCTGGGATAACCCAGGACTTCGCCAAGATCATCACGAAGTCTTTGGAGAAGATCAAGCGCGACCTCGAGGAGTTCGGCGCGCTGCTTGCAAACCAGTTGAAGGCTCTACCGATCTACGAGATGGCGAAGGAGAGGCTGGAGGAGCTCAAGAACTTCCAGCTACCCGAGAGTATCCAGGGTCCCATCCAGGACATCTGCAATATGATCAAGAATGCTCTCCCCACGGAGGAACTTCGCCAGTTGGCCGAGGCCGTTTGCCAATACATCGTCAAGCACATTAAACGCGAGAAGGTACGTTTCGAAAGTCACATTTATTCATCCAGAGCATTCAGCACCGAGAAAAGATTCCGCAGAGATCTGCAGGTCTGAAATGTCCTGTTTTCCAATTCCGTCACGATAGCGATCCCGCGGTAGACAAGCTCGAGTCCCCCAGCTTTGCGGAAAGAAGACGCTGGTAACTTAAATGTTTCTACCTGCCCGCAGGTGGACGACGTGGCCGAAATTAAGAAGATCTACTCCAACGCCGTAAACGCGGCGCAATCCACTCTCGGACTTCTGCGAAAGCAGGCAACGCTGGACAACGTATTGGACCTCGTCCAAATCCAGCAGCCCATTGATTTCGGCCTTTTGTCTAAGTTCCCAGGCATCGCCACCCTCAGACTCTCCGTTCTGAATGTGTTGCGCAACGGCGAGCTGCCAACACTCTCGGATCTGTACTATGCTTACAGGTAAGCGGTAAATGAAATCCTGTGAGTCGTAGTCGGGCCGCACCTTTGTCCGGGGACCCTCTTAACGAAATTAGATTGCTCGATACAAAGCCAGTGAAATTAGAGGGAGAGATGCAAATTACGCTGCACCTCGGATCCGGCTCCATGCAACCCTTCTACACTGTCACGTACTCCCTGTCTGATCCTTACCGCCCCGCGAATGTTTAGTTATCGCACCTCGAGTTTTCCATGCTCGTCAAAGGCTTCTCAGATGAAAACTTTGGACACTGCTCAACGCAATATGCAGACTGGCAACAGGTGTCAGAAAACTCAAAGGGCGATTCTTCGTGAAAAAATAAGTCGAAAATGTGGAATTAAATTTCTTAATATCGCGCATCGTTTTCGAGAAAATTGGTTTTCAATACTGAAGTACAGGGGGTAAAAAAGCGGTGGTCAGTGCTTTCACAGATGAATCTACACCTCTGAATCGGTAGAGATTTTTGAAAAAAAACTTCGTGCAAAAGATTGTTTATAACGTTGAAAATTAATATTAATTTTTTTCCTACAGATCATTAAAAAAAAAATGATAAAATTTTGGCATAGATGAGGCGATCCATGTATGGTGATTTTTTTTTACAAATCTCCACCGATCTGGAGGTGTGAATTCACCCCTGAAAGCCGTGCCCATCACTTTTTTAACACCCTGTACATACTAAGATAAAATTCAAAGTCAATTTTCTCGAAAACGAAGCGCAATAGCAATAAATTTTATTCTACATTATCGCTTTAATATTTCACGTAAAATCACCTCGTAAAGATTCTAACACCTGTTGCCGAACACCCCGCATAACGAAGGTCTTCGCAACACTTCCTCAGAGTCTGTTCAAGCATTACTCGGGTCTCGAAACATTTCCCATATTCGAGAGATCAGATGCTTCGATCTCTGAAGTATCAAATTAGTCCAAAGTCCTAAAGATACCCATGCCACCCTCCCCTCGATTGGAAATCGAGCGGGACCTCGAAGAATCGTCATGAATCGAAAGCTTTCTGTGCAGACCAACCCTCTATCCGAGCAACATCCTGCCACCGTTCAAGAAATCGGGCGTCGTCACCGACGGAGGACACTTCTTCACTTTCGACGGCCGCCACCTGACGATGGCAGGCAGGTGCACGTACATCCTGGCACAGGACATGCAGGACGGCAACTTCTCCGTGGTGGCCAACTTTAACAACGGCGTTCTAATCAGCGTCACGATCACGGAGCCCAAGGAGAGCATCACGCTCAAGAACAATGGCAACGTGAGTCACCGGCCTCTGGTTCAAGATCACCTCGTCCGTCAACGGAGGGCATAATTAAGGCGTTTCTGTCCTCAGATCCTCGTGAATAATAAACCAGCCGATTACCCAGTCAGCACGAAGAATCTGCACGCGTATCTCGTCCAGCCTTTCGCCAATGTCAAGTCCGACTACGGTGTGCGCGTTACGTGCTCCAACAAGGCGCCCATGATCTGCGCCGTCCACGTTTCCGGCTTCTACCTCGGCAAACTCCGAGGCCTGCTTGGCGACGGCAACAACGAGCCGTACGACGACTACACTTTGCCCTCTGGAAAGGTGCGCGTCTTATGTCACGCAGCGAGAGTGCATACAGGGCGATTCACGTGACTTGTCCACTCTGAGTAACTTATAAATTTTAAGTGTGATATTTAAAAGAGCAGGGAGTTTTCTATGAGACAGTATTAGGCTTTATTTGTCCTGAAGCTGATAATAATAACAGGTATGGAAGTCAACGGACACCACTTTTAGCAACCACTGTAATGTGTGGTGACACCATGAAGTTCTAGGAGACCATTAGGTTCATACTTTCTCATAGAAAATTTGCTGCTCTTTTAAATTTGATATTTTAGATTACTTTAGAAGTTATTCGGGGTGGACACGTTATGCGACTCAACCTGTATACACGTCCCTCACGGACGCCCTGGGTTCGTGAAAGCATAAAACTCACGTACACTGGAATATAGGGTATCGGGAATATTTATTGCATTGATGTTAACCAAATTGATTTTAACCAAAATGTAGGGCACTGTATGCCGAGTCAATAATCGCGCGAAAGTACTTTTCGAATATTAATAGCAAACGAGGTGGAAGTGAATACATGATAAATATTCGAGTGATGCAGTTAATATTTCCAATACTGTATCCCGCTATCTTGAAAGGGCAACGCTCTGTTGGATCCTCAGGATCCCCTCTCAATTCCTTCTCCTATAAATTTTCAATCGACTCAGTATTTGTCCCGGCTCGAATCACTTGTCGCGACGCACACAATTTTAGCAGTTGGTGAATGTTTGAAGACTTCTAAAGATTTATCGGTATCTACTACCGAAAATGTTGAAATATGAATAATGTTCGAAGCGATATGATTTCTCTGCCGTGTGCTGAAAGTGAGTTGAAAATAGAGTTGTAAATTTTCGAATAGTCGAATACTCCCAATTACTCGAATAATGTTGAAATACTCCTAATTATTCGAATAATATTCGAATATTCGAATGCTGCTAATTATTCTAATAATATTCAAATATTCGAATACTTCTAATTATTCGAATAATATTCGAATATTCGAATACTTCTGATTATTCGAATAATATTCGAATATTCGAATATTCGAATACTTCTAATTATTCGAATAATATTCGAATATTCGAATACTTCTAATTATTCGAATAATATCCGAATACTCCCAATTATTCGAATAATATTCGAATACTCCCAATTATTCGAATAATATTCGAATACTTAAAATATCCAAATATTCGTAACAGCCCTAGTTAGAACGTGTTCCTTGAACGGGATCCTCGATGATGGAACTGTGTTGATGGACTGATTCGATAAGTCTGCCCGAATTATCGGTGGTTACTGATTGCCGATGCTTTTCAGATCACGGAGAGCGCAACGGATTTCGGAAACGCGTACAAGCTGAAGGGTGACTGTCCAGCTGCGACCGCGGTTGAGCACAAAGAACGTGCTTCAGTCTGCACGGAGTACTTCGCTAGCCAGAACTCACCCCTTCGGTAAGTAACTCATCGACGAATATCATCGTATCTCGAATAACTATCATTAAGCTTCCTAACGAAATTTAAGAATCGATTTCCAACAAAAGACAATCGTAAAAGTAGATGCTAAAAGTACCCTTTTAAAAAAATTCCACGAAAAGGATTGTAGATAGAGAAAATATCCGCAGAGTGTTTGTTAATGGTGAACAAAACGTGATTACAGATTCGGCTTCAATTACGTCAGCCCATCTGAGTATCGTGTTGCTTGTGACCACGCTGTTGCTGCTAACCAACCGGAAGGACCTTGTGTGATCGCTGCAGCCTACCACTATGCTTGCTACGCGGCCGGGCTTATGGGCACCAGTCTCCCACCAGCATGCAGTAAGCTTGTTAACTTTAATTCCCTTCCCCAGTTTCAACCCCCACGCCGTGCTCTTTTAACAAATTATTTCCACAATTATTTCTGCGCAATTACAAGGGTGCAGAGATACGGAGTGATTAAATATCCTTGGAAAATGGTACGGGTCGAAGTAAGAAAGTCTCAAGATTTCAGATTCCTAACTTTCCATTCTGTGGTTCCAGTGAAATGTAAAGTGGGCACGAACAAAGTGGACGTCGGCGACAGTTTCAGCGTCAAGGTGCCCAAGAAGGAGGCTGACGTCATCTTCGTAGTGGAGCAGCAAGCACCGAACGAGAAGATCTTCAAGGATATGGTTACGCCGCTTATGTCCGAGATCAAGGAGGAGTTGAAGCACCATGGAATAACGTGAGTGCAATTTATTCACGTTGCAGAAACGAGTCGCGTAAAGTTCCAGCAAATAACATTCCAACTCGTACTTGCAGAGATGTGCACGTCGGGCTGATCGGATTCAGCGACAAGATGAAGTGGCCGCAGCATTACACCCTCAACGGCGACACGAACATCGACGGCGAGGTGAAGAGTATGAAGTTCTACGATACGAAACCGATCATCACTCTCGAGGTAACCGCGCTTCCTACGCAATGCCCCTTTTATTACTTTCAGTGGCGTGGGCTTGTTACCGCGCCGAGGAGCTTGGGACGATATTCTTTAAAAGCATCGAGAAAAGAATTTTCCACAAGCTCTCGAAACTTTATTTAGAAAATAAATCAAACGTGGATTCCGCTTTGTGTCGTTTGTAGAGGGTCATTTTTTGGGCCATTATTCGTTTGAAATTGTTAAACTGGGAAACCCAGGTTCCTCTGGCCGAGGATTAAATAAACTGAAACCCGTTAGATGCTACAGCAGCGTTCCCCCATTAAATCTTGCCACGGAAGCCTTGCGAAGCCACTAAAATTTGGCGGAATCCACAACCGCAACAGTTTATTTGTGTACCTATACAGTGCTCTGACGCAGTGGCGTTTCAAATTTTCCAGTCAGGTGTATGTGTTTTAATATTTAAATTTTATTACAAGATAACTTTCCGCGGGACCCCACAGTTCGCATCGCCAAGTGCCATTTGAGAAACGCTGAGCTAGAGTATCGATCCTGACTTCAATTGATCCACAACTGAGGATCGTTTTTGCGCGTTGCAAATCGCCACGAACGACGATTCCTCTTGTTAGATGTCAACGTAACACGTGTTTATGAGATTCCATTTTAAGATAGCGCGGTTGAATCATCGCGCCTTACTGTTTTTCCTCGCTCAGCGTGATGCATGATTTCCTAGGCGCCTCGTCATTTCTTTCCCGCGCAAAAAGCGATCCCCGAGCGAAAGAGCGACACTCGATAACAGTACTGGACGCTTGTGAATATTCATAGTATTTTAATGGCCGATTGATTGGCCAGGCGACGTACGCAAACACGGTTTATCGGCGTTCAGCGTGCTCGTCTTTCAGGGAACATCTCCATTTCTTCATCGCGGAGCGCGATTTCGACGTCGGCGCATTCGTTAGCATGGTTCAAGTAAACCGTGGCGACGTTGTAAATGTGAATACCGTTTGCAGGAAGCGAAATCGTCCGACACGACGCAGAGATTGACTTACCTGCAGCAGAGGCTGGACGTCGAGCTGGGAACCTTCAAGCTGACCGACGCCTACGAGGAAGCCATCAACTATCCGTTCAGACCTGGCGCGGCGAAGGTTGTGATCGGTGTGATCGCCATCCCCTGCGAGAAGAGCCCGCTTCCAATCTCTGTAAGCATAATTTCGCAAATTAGGGGAATACTCCGCAAACGATTATTGAGTGGGAAAGGAATTGGGGGAATACTTTAATAGAGCTTAAATATTTGGATAGTGAAACTATTCGAATAATTCAAATATTCCTAATTATACGAATATTCCTAAATCCTAATTATTCGATTTATATTCGAGTACTACTAATTATTTGAATAATATTCAAATACTCCTAATTATTCGAATACTTTTACTTATTCGAGTACTTTTACTTATTCGAATACACCTAGTTATTCTAATAACACCTAGTTATTCTAATAATTAATACTTTTACTTATTCGAATACTTTCACTTATTCGAATACTTTTATTTATTCTAATACTTTTACTTATTCGAATACTTTTACTTATTCAAATATTTCTAATTATTCAAATACTCCTAATTATTCGAATAACATTCGAATACTTCTAATTATTCAAATACTTCTAATTATTCAAATATTTAGAATATTCAAATATTCGTAACAGCTCTAATGCTGAATTTGGTCAATTATTGAGTGGAAAATAATATGAACTGTTTTCTCCCTTTCAAACACCTTCAAACATAACCAAACAATTCCTCGAACTATAAAATCGACTTACACCTCCTCAAAAAATATGCAGTAGTAGCCAGAGAAATTGCACCACCACGAAAACGCCAATTTACACGCGCACCCTCAGTGACTCCATTAATTAATTACAACCACCATCTCTGTTCACTCCTGAATTCTCCTCTACCGAGGAACCCGGCCCCTCGAGCTTCCCGTTTGAAGTTAAAGAAATTGTTTGCCTTTTAGCTGCAGCACATAAGACTTCTGCTGGGACAGAAGACTTACCGCGACCTGGGGCTCACCTACCACCACGTGTTCTTCCCCAAAGGCCTCCTCGTATCCGACAAGCCGCAGAAGAATATCGTCGGCTACGATCAAGACAGCGTGTACACGTTCGCCGACAGCAAGAAGAAGCCTCTCAGCGGAAACGCCGACATGAAGAACCACCTCGCCGTGTCGACCAGCGACGTCTGCGCTGACTTCGCGGTTTCCGTAAGTGTTCAACAAGTGATACTCGCCTATAATTAACAAGACACCCCCGCGGGAAGGCAAACGTAGGCGTCTGCAGGATTCGCCCGGCACGGTAAATTCACCGTAAACATTTTTGCAGTCGGGTGGTGCAGCGTTCAGCTCGGACAACTTCATGGATGCCAAGCCGAACCAGAAGAAGCAATTCATCCAAGTGGCGGCCAAGAGGATCGCCGACGGGCTAGCCAATCTCGAGCTGGAGAAAGATTGCTCGTGCAACCACCAGTACGGTCTCATCGGCCGTTCTCGATGCAAGATCGTTGGGCGCAGAGAGAAGGAATCGCATGCGGTAAGCAGTCGAGTATTTGCCACCTCTTTAGGGATAATTAAAGTAGGAAATACCTACAGCTAGGTTCTGCCATACGCTTCAAAGTCGATTTTCTCGAAAACGAAGCGCGATATCAAAAAATTTTATTCCTTTTTCTCGACTTATTTACTTCTTATAAGTCGAAAAGAAACAGTAACTTTTCTTGATATCGCGCTTCATTTTCGAGAAAACCGGCTCTGAAATTCTTGCGGTTGCGTCCAGTCGTGTACAGAAAAAACCTACCCTTAACGAAGTGCTCGTGTTCCCGCGGTAATCGACCCTTAGAAGATACAAATAAATATACGAGCAAACTCGACCGATTTTACAGCGGTCCTAATCGACCCCTTCAACGTTTCAGAGACACACCAAGGGAGGAGCGAAGGGCTAAACGGCGCCGCCAGCGCCGCGCAGCCTACCATTACTAATTAATTTAGCTGTAATGTATTTGTTACTTTGTTATAATACGGCCACGCGTCTTTTGATACTTGTATAAGCGGCAAGATCGTTAGACCCCACCATCGCCCGCGGAACGACGGGAGACCTCAGCCACGAAGCACGACGAGGAGGGCTGGTGATCCGCGTCTGTGCATCCGAACATTCGCTAGATTGTACGCGATAGTCGCTTCCTACTACTCTTCTTTTCTCTGCCATCGCAACGCGGCAAGAGACGTGACTTACACCGCGTGGCGGTTCAACTCGTCGCTGCTCAGCTCAAGTTTCGTACACCCCCTGTCCCTGTTGGAACAGGCATTAAGCAACGTTCAAAGCACGAGGATAAATTAATATCGTATGAAGCATGTCCACTCCTACCCCCTCATTCCATGGCCCCCCTCCCACCCCCTAATGCCCGTTCGCGCAATACGGGACATCGATTCGATTTACGGTACTATTTGTACGGCTTACTTCTATTAAATTAAGATACCGATGCTACCAGACCCCCCGAGGTAATCTGAATTCAATACCGACCACATTGCGTACCGTTTATCGTCGGCGAGCATGGCGATTTCACGCGCTGCATGCTATGGTTTCCGAAGAAATATACGTACATTGTTCTTACACGCACCATGAAGTTGTTTATTGGGGGCTCCGCGACCCCTCGTCGATCCCCATATTGTGACCTTTGAGTTAACCCTTTCGCTGCGGATTTTGACTAAGGTAAAAGTCCCCATTTCTACTCATGTACCGATTTCTACTCATTTTCTATTTTTCTTATTATTTATAAGTGTTACATTTGGACTATAGTAGTAACGAAATAATTCTAAATTATTTGAACATTTGCGCGAGTTTTGCACGAGTTTGGAGTTGAACGAAGTGCAGCATAAACAACGAAAAACTTTTAAATCGAGAGACCCACGATTTTTCGATCATGTTCTAGCTGTTTGTGCTAAGGAACAGGGACACTATTGGTATTTATTAATTGGGCAGAAAATAGTCTTTGCAGTGAAAGTTCTTATTTAGTAACAAAAACAGATACCGTATTGTGCTCTGGATTTACAGTTTTTTACTGTTTTCAATTTTTTTAAGTAGAAAACAGGTGAGTAGGTTTAGAGTCAAGTGAACTACCGTCATACCCGCATTTCTACTCACCACACTTTTAGTAACATAACCTCACAATTCAATGTACGCTGTAATCTCTATTTCTATTCGAAGGCATTTTATTTTTTATTTATCATTATTTTATGCTTTACTATTGTGTTAGAAAACCTCCCCACACAAGATGTAACTTATTTTAACCTGAAAAGGCAACATGTTATGTGAAATTGGTACAAATGGTGAGTAGAAATACGTACATCGCTATTTTTTTGTGAGCAGAAATACGGACATTTAGAGCATTGTATTTAATTACAAATTACTAATAGTTAAACATCTTAAAATATCTTTCTTAAATAGTTTTTGAATTGATTGATTTATTATTCAAGAATTAATCAATTACTGTTCAAATTTTGATCACAAACAAATTTTTTACATTTTCTTTATGACGAGTAACCTCTTAAATGAGTAGAAATTAGGACATTCACCTTATAGTCTACGGATTAAAAAATCTTTTGTACTGTGATACTCAGCATTCTCCGAAAAAATTGAAGAACTAAAAATTAACCCTTAACTGGTATCCTGAGGTCGCTTATGACCCCAGGCACGCAAAGTTCGCTGCAAAATTTTTGATTGTCTAAGTTTGCAAACTGAATTTCTAATTAATTTTGTAATAATAGTTTAACTTCCTACGTTTCTATTATTTTATACATTACCTAGGAACAAAATATTCATAGAGGTTGATCTAGTGTCGACTTTACAAGCTTCTGTGTCCTTTTTATTTTGGGTCTGCCACGACCCTAGTATACCAATCACGTTTGCCAAAAACAGTATACCAGTTAAGGGTTAAAAACTTTTTTTATTGATGTAAAATGGACACTTTTCGAGAATCGTCCGCAAATTTAAATATGCAGCGAAAAGGTTAACGGGGGACTATACTTTACGCAACGCTAAAACAGGATGATTTTGGGGAATTTTTTCTCGAGAAATTATGAAGCAAATAGTTTTGAATCTTTTTATGACTTTATATTTAATATTTGAAGATTTGAATTTTTTGTGTTAAAAATATGCATTTATTAATATGCATAAATTATCTCATCGATGAACTTCAAAAACAATAAAAACCTAGAAAATTAATAAAATTGTAGAGCTTAGGAAAAAAAGTAGTTACGATCAAAAAATTTCCTCAAAAATCGTACTTTTTCTCCTAAGCTCTACAATTTTGTCAATTTTCGACGTTTTTATTATTTTCGAGGTTCATCGATATAATTTCATAAATAATAAGAATATTTTTAGATTTATGATTCTAGACAAAAATTAAAGGTGCTAGAACCCCCATAATTTTTTTTTCGTAGCTTCAAATGTTAAATATAAAGCCACAAAAAGGTTCAAAACGATTTGCTTCATAATTTCTCCAGAAAAAAATCCCCAAAATCGTCCCCCCTTAAGCAGTGCTGGATTAACCAATAAACAAAATAAGCACGTGCTTAAGGCATCAAAAGAAAAGGAGGCAGAAAATTTATAGAAATTTTCTAAATTTTAAAATCTTTTATACAATAATAAATAATCAGTGGCGCACCCCAAGGGGAGGGAGTGGGTTGGCGCACACTACACTACAAAATCGCAAAGTATGAAAAAATCCGAGGGTGCCATCCCTTGTTGATAAAAATAAATTCGTGCGGTTTCTGATGAACCTAGAATTTCTATTCCTATCAAAATATTAAGTAACATTTAATCTATTATATTATCAAGTCGCCGGTCATTTTTTAAATCCACGTTTGAAGAATTCGACGATTTTTTGCTCAAACCAATTTTTGAGCCAGTTTCGCAGCAAGGATATTCTGCTCAGAGCGTTTTGAAGGGAACGGAGAAGGAGGTAATCCGTCGGAGCGATCCAGTAGAGTCTGGATGCTGGAACTCGTAGAGCAACACGTGTTGGATATGCTTGCTATTACTCACTTGAGCCTCCATAAGTTTTAACCTAAAGCTGTATTATTACTAACGCGAAAGGAAAATTTGCAAAATAATTTTGATACGGAGAAGCAAAAGCTATCGAATGGTATATAATAGATTACCTAGAGGCAATTGTTATTGTAAGAAATTTATTATGAAATGAAAACTCCTTCTCTTTGGCGCATGTGTGACCTTTCAGGGTCTACAGTTTATAGCAACCGCCATGTTGTACCTACCTCCCTTTAGCAGTAGTAATAAAAACACTATTATTGTTATTATTATCTGCGACCTTAGAAAATCATAAAACTGATAGCTGAAGCCAGGAAGCTCCTAGTGACCTTCTCTTGTGGCTGTTATTCTTGAGTGTTCCTTATGTACACCACGTGTAAGAGTGTTTTACTCTTTTTTTATTGTTGAAAGGAATATTAGTTTCCAAAGTAATTGCCTGGTTCAGAAGTTATAAGGAGAATTCGTTTCTCATTTTGTATCCCATCCGAAAATCAAGGAGACCAAGGATAGCATGCTAAATTGTGTAATTAGTTCATTCAGAAGTGTCTGAATAAATTTATGGCTAATTTATATAAAGTTCCATGATTTAGGGGCTAAAATATGCCAACATATTTTGCTTTCATGCACTCCAAATATGCTTCTTGCCACTCGTACACGTGGCTCTTATATCAGGATAAAAAGAGACCATTTCGTCAACAATAGTATTTATAATTAAATACAAAGGGTGGCAGAAATAATTTTTGCCCAGAGCTAAATCGGACCTTGTTTTCATCCCTAATAATGGTAACTCGTAACCAAACACAATTTCCGTCATCGCTAATGGTAACCAGTATCCAAAAAGGCTTTAATCATTTGCAATGGTAATTTGTAACCAAAATCATTTGAACACAGCTATAAATTTTTATACCATAACTTTCTAAATTCGGGTTATAAAATTTACTGCCTCTGCCAAACACAATATTCATCCCAGTTTCACCTGCAATGACACGTACGTACGTCAACAACCTTTGATGTGAAAAACCAAATCGCCTAGAAACTGGCAATCAATTTGGATTAACCGGAAGGGAATTACTTCTCAAGCCTGATTTTGTTTCCGTTTCGAAAACTAGAATTAAAAACCTCATTCTGCTCTGCCAAGCTCTGTGCAACGCTCTGCCAGCGTGAAAAACTCCCAAACCAATTAAAAAGCAAATTGACCAGAGCACGGTGATCAATTCCTACGAGTAGCATAGCGGGGATGAATATTTATGAAGTCAGGGCCAAAAAAGCTTCGGCGTGGCCGTGTTTCAGTGAAATCCGCCCGTCGGACCGACGTGTCGTTAATCATTGATTTTATCTAGCTTAAACGCAACCCGGTTTCCCCCAGAAATGTACAATTACCGTCACGCCTTCGGTTCCACAATACTTTACCCAGCCGTATCGCGCCCTTTTCCCCTCCCGAAAAGAAATGTCCCTCTTCCTCTCCTAATATTTCCCAGCGCCGGCACCGCGGCGCACGAAAACCGCTCGGCCGAGATCCTTTCTTCGGGCGTATTTGCGCGATCGAAGAGCTTTTTTTAAGCATCCCAGACGTGACGCGAATGTGAGCGTTGCCGTTCGGGCAGCGTTAACGCGAAACGTGCGCATGCACACCATTTACGCTTGCCACGTCGCGTATCTGTGCTTGAAATCGAAAATTCCATACGGGGGTTAACGAGGCAGGTCCATCAGATAACAGACCTGCGTCGAGGACTCCGCTTATTTTTAAAATCTCCCCCTTTAATTACTTGCAAATTACGCTTTCAACGAAGGCAGCTGAATTCTCCAGAGTTTACGAGGCAACTTGAAATAACGAGCGGGACGTGAAAATACACTGTGGGTGTACAATTTAATGGGCGACAGGGTTCGCCGAAGGGAGCGAAGGGGGCGCTGTAAACGTATGACTGGTTATAAGGATCAGTGGGGGCTACGAGGCTGTTGGAAAAAAGGACTTCGAGGTTTAAAGGGTGGCTAGTTCCAGGTGGGCAGAACACACGGGGTGTTCCTCTACCTATAGTCAATACTCTAGGGGGTGATTATACAGGAAAAAATAAGACGAAAATCAAAAGTGACGAAATTGCGGCAAAGGCTTCGTTTTGGAGAAACTTGACTTTGAATTTCAGCTAAATACAGTAAAGTTTCGTTATAAACTCATTTCGACTACACGTTATATGCTCGGTCGCTATCCCCACCATTTCTTGAACTCGAGAGCGGGCGAGAAGGGACTCTTTCGTCCTCTTTGGCTCGGAATAGTGGACGCTATGCGTTGTAAGCTCGTCGCCAGCCCCGAGCGTGGAGCCTATAACGAGAATTGACTGTGCGCGTGCCTTTTAGCCAGCGGAGGAGCACGCGGAGGTGTTTTTCTCGAAAACGAAGCGTTTACCGCAATTTCGACACTCTTGATTTTCGTCTTATTTTTGCCTGTATAAACGCCCTCTAGAGTATTGACTATAGGTAGGGGAACACCCGGTAGAACGCTTGGTCAATGTTGGTATTGGGCTGACGGAGGAATGGAACGATGCAAGGAATGAGATGTTAGTCTAGTCACTGTGCTACGCGATAAGAATAATGGACTAAGTGATCGTGGGAGTTAATATTGAGAATTGGAGCGTAACTCCAATCGACAATTCAATGCAAGAAACCTTACGGCCCGCTCGTCTAGGGTAAATCGAATTATTTGCATTTCTTCGTTGCATTTTTACTCAACTTTATCCCCTTTTCCGCGTTGGTAAACCTATGACGTCGGATCAGCGGCTGCGTTCCTATCACTAACAACCTGATACCTCTGCTATAAGCTCAAACGTATTTATTCTGTTTCAAGAATAGACAAACGACTTCCTTTTTCAATTTTTTTTATCATTATGGATAATATCACTGCTTCAAAACAGAGATCAATTAAGGAATTTTGAAAAAGGTTAGTTACCACCCTTGAAGCCCAATTTTCCTGCGTTAGTTTTCAGTTCGAGGAATTTCTGTTTCACGGAAATTCGTTTAAAGGCTACTAGGCAGTCATTTTTGTCGAAAATGAAGCATTTCTTTTTCAATTAATTACAAAAAAATAAATTGAAGTTGAGACTTTTCCTTTGACACAAAGTTCATTAATGTCATATGCTTTAAACAAACGTGCTGTTGAGTCCAAATATGCTTTATATATGACGGTACAGAAAGGGGTTTTTTAAAAAAGTTTCTATTGTTTTGCAGAGATAACTCAAAAACGAAGGTTCCAATCGATTCAAACTCAGCGTAGAACCAGTGGTATTCTGAAGTAGAATTTACAAGCAGGTCATTAAATTTCGTTTCGTTTCGTCAAAATTGCTGCAAAACAAAAGAAACTTTTTTGGAAAGCTTCTTTAATGATCCATTTGTGGCGTCATCTATAATGTATATTTTTGGCGAAACAAACAGATTTTTATAAACATTATAACGTTAGTAAATATTGTGTCAAAGAACAGTCTCAGCTCCAATTTATTTCTCTTCGTAATTAATTGAAAAAGAAATGCTCCATTTTTTACAAAAACGACTTCCTAGTACTCTTAAAGGAAATTCTGACACCGGAAGATAGGTTGCAATTGGCAAGGAAATTGCAAAACCTTTATGGCTGCCAAAGAGGAAATTGAGACACATTACTGCGTAGAAGCTTCTAGAGAAATTTCGCTAGGAAATCGTATCGCTCGACTATAATCTGCAGCAGACAGATCTACTTGACTGACCTACTTGGCTGATGCGAGACTACTTAACCCTCTGACGACCCCCGCACTTGCAGAATGTGTGTTTCACGCATGCCGTTGACTTCATTGACAACTACGAGCACAGGCCTGACTGCCGTGTACATGGTGAGCCGGAAGGAAATGCAAATATTTTTCCAATGAATCTCAGAAGCAATTTTAGACTAGAAACGATGCATCATCAGTGGCTTATATTTTATTTATATTTTATATTTAATTTATTATTTATATTTTATATTTTATATAGATGCTGATTTTTTATTACGTCTGGGGTTGTTTTTAAATTACGTGAGGTTTTTGAGGGGGGTCACCGCGAATTTGAGTCAGGTAGCGTCGTACGTAATATTTTTTTTCCCAATCTTCAACATAAGTAGTCTAAAAAATGATGTTTCATCGCACACACGAAACCGAACTATGTAAATAAATTATGTAAAGCTTTAAAAGAACTTCAATAACTGAAAAATGCAATATAAAAAACGTAATGTCTGCTTGATTGTGAACGAAATTTTTTAACACTTATAACTAGATTAGAAATGTGAATAATTATAAGGAAACTTCGGTAACCGAAAAATTCTAATTTTTGTAAAACTTTGAAGGTTTACAGAGAACGTCGATAGAAACATCAAAAAAATTGTGCCACTTTTTGGCTCTTCAAAGTGAAAACACCCTTAAATGTGAATGTGTTTTCCTATTTTCCTAAATATCTTGAAAACTATAATAGATATAAAAATTGTTAGAATGAGAATTAAATAGTTTTTTTACTCTATAAAACTATACAACGAAATGGCTAAAATTTGTAGTCAGAAACGTTTCTTGGTTCAAACTATCCATTTTTAACAATTTGATTGCATACTTTTATAGAGCACAAACAAAAACCATTACATTTTTCATCGAAATAATTTTTTTACATTTGGTACAATTTTCAAGATATGCAGGAAAATAGGAAAGCAAACATTCTTTTCCCCCTGAAGAACCCAAAAATAGCAGAAATAAATTTTCTGATATTTCTATCGAGGTCTCTTATGAACCTACAAAGCTCCCTTATTAAACAAAATTGCTTTCAAACATTCTAAATTTCCGCAGCACCACTTACTGCTTCTTTTCCAATAAATTTATTCCTCGACATAAATTCTAAATTCGCAACTTCACGATTATAACCTTTTATTATTTAAAACAGGCACATTACCAATTCGACTGAATGAATTCTCTAAAAAAAATGGCACAAAACCTAGAAGCAACAAGTTTTTAGTCTATTTTTCTTATTGCGAGCTTAACTTTCCTCCGCCATCTGCCCTTAAGTAAACGATAAATACCCAACGGAAAACTACAATTTTCAATCCTCTCCAATGTATCAGGTCATCCCACAGAGTGATCCCTACTTTTCCTCAATTACTCTACCTACTCGAGTTCCGGATAGAGGACAAGCCATTAACGATTACTCACAGCTCCCAGCAATTGGATTCGTGTGACCGGCCTGTGCGTCAGAGAATCGCGAAAATTGACCAGATAAGGTAAATGTACCAATACCCGGACGCTTAAAGGGCTTAAGGAATAGCGGCAAAGTTTGCCTCCTAATTTAATTTGTAAAACCATCATGAAATAAAAAAATGTTGTTGAAATGTGGAAGATAACGCCATATTATACTATCGGAAATTGAAAAAAAAAAAGTTTATGTATTATAATAGACGTGTTTATTAATAAAAATACAAAAACATGCAAATGTCCCAGTAACCGGACAACCTAAAACTGCATGTCCCAATACCTGAATTGTATCGTCCCAGTAAACGGACAACCTAAAAATGCATGTCTAAATTACTTATATTCGCGAAATTTTGTATCAGTAAATAAACATAGACTTGTTTTAAAAAACATTCATTTTCTTGCAAATTTAATTATCTTAAACTAAATTTAAATCTATTTACTATTATAATAATGTATTATTATAATATATAAATAAGAAATGCTGTCAATATTTTCTTAGTAAATGTTAGAAGTGTCTTGACAGAAGCTTAAGAAATTTCTCGAAATCTGCTATGCGTACGAAGTGTGTTACAAAATAATTATTTCTATCTAGCGATTTTTAATTTTCTACAATAATGATTTTAATTAATATTGCTAAATACTTGTGCATTATGGTACTGTTTTTTGTTTTTAATTACATTAAAAATTAAGCTTAAAAATAAATAAAATTCGCATTACTGTTCAGGTACTGGGACATGGCCGGGCACTGGTACATTTATACCTTACGGTGCCTGATCGGCAGCCGAGATACCGAAACTTTTAGCTCCGGCGTCAGCTCTGAAAAGCCGTGGAAAGTTCAAGGCGGAGCTCCCCGCGACACCAATTTAATAAAAACTTCCCCCGGTGTCGGTTATATCAAACTTGGCGGCGTTAATAAAGTATATGTACTTATAACTGGCTTTCCAGCGAAATTGCGCGAGCCCGTGAACGCCGATATCTCATCGAAATCACGGAGACTCGCGGGAAAGAAATCAGAAAGTAATAAATCGAATTCCATCGGCGAATATCTCGCACTGGCAAAAAGATGTGCCACACTCTTCTAGACACGGAATTTTTCGCCGACAAGCCAGCTGATATTTCGTTCTTGCGATGCAGTTTTATCGCCTCCTTTCGTGCATCACGATCCGCGTTCTTGCGTTCGCAATTAGCTCTGCTGCCGAAGCGGTGTCTTCGACACTTTCGCGCCCGGCAGCGACACGAATTACGTAAATTGAAATTAACCATTTAAAGCTACTTGCTCCATTCGCGACGCGTTACCATATCAAGGCTCTTTTCGAAGAACCGCGAGGAAGATGATCCCCGTCGACTTGAAACGGGGATAACATGACGTGCAGGAGGATTTCTGTATTGCATTTTGATTGAGACGCTGGGCGAGTTATTGTCAGACGGAAATTGAGCGTAAATGATTTGGGGCGGCCAAATTATTATACTCAAAACATTTTCGTCAATTTTTGGGATCATTTTAAAATGGATTTAATACGATTAAAAAAAAATCTTAAATTGGCAACTAAAGGTTCTGAAAGGAGACTTTCTTAGCTTTCCAAAACACTCTTGAAAATTTGTCTACGGTCATAAGTTCGCAAGTTATAGGTGTTCAAAGTGAAAAGTACCTTTTTTTGCTTTGATCGCGAATAACTCGGTCAATAAAAGTCTTACAACAAAACAAAAAAAAAAAAACGAAATTAGAGAGAAATGTTTCCTCTACAAGAGCTCTTCGTTGAATTTACAGGGAAAATTTTTTTGGCCCGTGCATACGTTCAAACTAGGTAAAAAATTCTGAAACTTAGTTTCCTCCGCTTCATCTTGACAAAGTAGTATCATAAAGGATGAAAAAAATTTCGGTGCTTGATTCAAAGACTAGAAACTTCAAGCGTTAAAATGCGTTTTTAAATATTTTTTGCGACCATTTTTCGCAAGAAACTTACAAAATCTGAAACCCTTTTTTGTTTGAGTATAATAATTTGGCCACCCACTGTAAGTTCCAAAAAATAAAAAATAATTTTTTAGGGGAAAAGTTACATATAAGTGCTAGGATAATTTATATTAACTGTTAAACAGGGGCGAATTTGGAGATTTGGCGCCCCTAGGTTAACCAAGCGTCATCCACCCATTTCGTGAAATATCATCAAGTATTTTAAATTAAAAGAGTTGAGGCACTTAATAATTAAAAATATTAAATTAATACTAATATACACTTCAAGACTGAAGATCCTTTTAATTTGAAAGTCGTGAGCTTGAATCGGAACCGAGATACCACTCACGAGGCCTAACTTCCGTTCGAATAATTCTCAGGCATTTTCATGTAATATCGTCAACAATTAAACGAAGAAAAACAGATTCTACTTACATCATCATTGCGTTGCATGTCTCTTGCTGTGCAGCCTCGACCAGCGGCTCGCAAAACCGGATCGATTTGCAAGAACCTCTGCAAAATACCAGAGGTGCGAGTCTTTCTCAACAAACGTCGTTTTATTTCACTTCTTTCGTGTCAACGAAACGACGAATACATGGAGCCCCATGCGCCGCGTGCGGAAATTGATAAGCCGTATTACTAACCATAGACCGTGAACGCCCAAAGGCGTTTCCAGCACACGGTGCGCCAAGAAACGCAGCAACGCGACACGTTTCTTTACAGAACTCTGTACAACAGCTTACCCCAGCTGACAACGCGACGGGAGGAACCGTATCTCCTCAAATTAACGAAACACGAGTTCCCTGCCGAATAGAAATGAAAACGAAAACTTCGCGGGACACGCCGTCGAAGACAATAGTGCACTCTGCTAATATTTAAATAATTTTTATTGAATATCATAGGTAATACGAATTAGCAAAGATCATCATACCCACAGCGGCGTTTCTCTTAACTAAAGAACAATTACTGTTCGTAAACACTGATCGTACATACTTGTACATCCCGTGTGGCCTTCGCCCTCATTCTCTTCCTCTCGCAGCCTCACACTCTTTCTCTCTCTCTCTCTCTCTCTCTCTCTCTCTCTCTCTCTCTCTCTCTCTCTCTCTCTCTCTCTCTCCCTCTCCCTCTCTCTCTCTCTCTCTCTCTCTCTCTCTCTCCCTCTCTCTCTCTCTCTCTCGTATCTTCTTCCACACCGTTTGCTCCTCTCGCACGCGCACACTCATTCTCTCTATCTCTCTCCTGCAACATCGGCAACATCGTCTAATTAACACTTTATATGGTACTTAGAGAGCACGCGCATTCGTGTACGTACACTCACACGCACTTCGTATCACGCATATACATATATACGCTCCGCAAAACCACAGCTGCATCACGCACGCGTCTGCACCTAAAAGTTACACCTAATAACGTGACTGTACCTAACAAGCATGAACCATCCGCCACCGAGGGGGTCTTCGCCCGCATGGCCTCGCCCCCCCCCCCCCTCGGATCCGCGGCACGACTACAAGTGTCCTGGAAACCAAACGATCCGTCTACTCTCGGTTAAGCTGCGTCGAAAGAAAGAGACAGGAAAAGAAGTCAACGCGTGCACGATGAAAATCCCCGGTCGCGACGGGGTTGGATTTGTACCCGCGGGAACGAAGCACGACGGCGCGGCGCCGCCATCTTCGTTGCTGACGAAATTGCAAGAACTAACGGCCCCCCGCGTACCGATCACGGAGCAATGTACGTCGCGGGCTCGGATGCTCGCCCGAAGCGCGCGCCTTTTTTTGCGATCTTCCCGCCAGCTGGCGGAAGAAAAAGAGGGACGCCTCGCGCGGGCAACCTAACCTCTCCGGTCGCGCCAGGCGCGGACCGGTGGCCGGACCCAGCGAACGCTTCTTTCGCGAGTCCCTGCCGACGAGAAGCTCCCTGGAGAGGCGCGCGGCACGCGAGGAGCGCAGACGGTGGAACACCGTTTTGCTTGGTAAGAGCGGCTAGATTAAGGGTCGATGGGTGGTCTCTATACAGTTCCTTATCACGTAGAAATCTTAAATAAATCTCGGTAAGGCGGTGCCAGCACGGTGGAACATGTACGGCGGAGGGGGTGGCCCCGAGTAGTGCCTCTGGTGCTGATGGGGAAGCGAGGACCTGTGCGAGCCCATGGTTCCGTTCGATGGCGACACGTGCTGCAGCAGGTGGGACGTGCCATCGCCGAGGTCCAGCTCCAGCTCCTGCTCCTCTATCAGCTGTAGCTGCCCGAAGGACGCCGTCGCCATCGCCACGTCGGGCATCACGCCGGACAACTGGCCGTCGCTGCAGGAGTTGTTCTCCTGTTGCTGTAACATGGCGCAAGTGGCGATTGGTTCGATCCTCTTGGACTGACTTGGGACTCCGGAGGCTACGTGAATGGGATGAGGCGGTTGTAGCAGTTCTTTTGGGATCTTCAACACGACTGAGGAAGGTCTGGATGAAGGACTGCGGCTATACGAGTGTGTGGGCCTAACACACTCTAGACACTCACACCTTAGATCTAATTCTTGAGTGGAAGTAGTGATTGCACTGCTTGGTAATGGGTGATATACCGAGGGCTAGCTGTTCATCCTTGTTATACTCCGAGTTATAAGTTTGTAATGGGGGTAGTGGAGATTCAGTTGGTCCAGAGTTTTAATCAAGCTTTTTAAAATAACTATGGAATTCTTCTGGGGCATTAGACCCCATGACTTTCTAAATCCTTAGTATTTGGAAAAATTACTGTCTGTATGATTTAATAAAAAGCGAGAGAGAGACCACTGTGTATCCCACCTTACTGCTGTGTGATGGGGAAACCAGGGATTGGCTTCATCTCACTGTCTAATTCTGCTCCAGAGAGGGTCGGTGGGATTAAGATTAGGTGACTGATACATCAGTGATGTTTTCCAGCAGAATTATGCGGGATTTACATAAGCTTGCAGTAATTGGATTTCTTGGAAAATCAGGAAGTAGTGTGCGTATCACTTAATAACCAGCAGCCTAAGAGAGAAGTGTCCATCAATACAGGAACTGTCCTCTTGTCATTAAAACACGGGGGAACTCAAGAGCCGCTCGTTGTCCCTATCTAATTTATTCCAAAAGGGGTCAAAAGGTATTGAGATTGAGTGACTTCGCTATCTCAAGCACGTTTCCAAACGCAAATCACAAGCTACAGAAATGTGGAACTATGAAAGATTTAAGTTAACGCTCATAAATATTCAACACGATAATCGCGTGGTACATACGTGTTGAAAAAAGTGGTTGAATTCCTTGGGAGATCAGGAAAAACTGTTTCAACCACTTAAGACTCAGCAATGTAGAATGGCTAACTGCCTCTGTCTATAGGAATTACGAAAGATTATCGCGATCAAGTGTACAGATACAAACTATACAATAAAAACTTTAAATTAAAAGACTTTTATTGCTTCTAGTAAGTTATCAGGTCACTTGGCAGTTCCGGAAACAGTAGGTAATCATTAATAAATGGTGTGCAACTGTCCATTGCCACAAGAACTCCCTTCCCATCTTTAAGGGGGAACCACAACCGACGAGAGCAAATTCATGAGTTTTGGGGCGAGGCTAAACAGAGGATGCATTTCAAATTGTGAGGGTATCTTTTTAGACTTTTGGAAAAAATAAAACAACATTAGTTAGCAAAAGAAATATTAATTGAAAGAATTACACAGTTCGACAAAATGTGACTTATTTTCGGACTCGTAACAATCAATAGCCGTTTCTTATAGGTTTTCGTGCGCTGAAAACGAATGCGCAAACCGTTTATTGCTGTTGCCCTCAGTTTTTGAGAAATTCGGTTTTGAAAAAAAATGTAAATTTTCAACCTTAAACATCTTTTGTGTCGAAACAGTAATAGTTGCACCCCTGAGACAGTGAAATGCGCTCTTTTTTGCAGATATCTTTCAATTTATTTCCAAAACTAAGCGTCTAGGAGAAAATCTGACTAGTCCACGCGATGCAGCAAACATTTTTCCTTCGGAAAGCATCAACAGAAGTGACAAGTCACGTTTTGTTTTCAATACAGAAGCGAAACAGTTTGCCAAACGTGCGGCGCCGACAGTGATAGTCACGCGCGTTAAGCGATCGCGCGTTAAGCGATCGCGCGCCGCCGCACGTTTTGACAAACTATTTCGCTTCTGTATTGAAAGAAAAACGTGACTTATCACTTTTGTTCATGCATTCCGAAGGAAAAATGTCTGCCGCATCACGTGGAGTAGTCAGATTTTCTCCTAGACCCTTAGTTTTGGAAATAAATTGAAAGATCTCTGCAAAAATGGGTGCATTTCAGGTGTTCTTTTCCCTTTGATCATTGTTTAAACATATTTACATGTTCATAATGCACTAATAACTTATATCGTTGTATTAAGGAGGGTTCATAGAATAATTTGACGGAACAAACAACCGAATAATTATTACTGTTTCGACACAAAAGATGCTGAAAATTGAAAATTTGAATATTTTTTCAAAACCGAATTTCTCAAAAACTGAGGGAGATGACGGCAAACGGTTTGCGAATTCGTTTTCAGCTCACGAAAATCTATAAGAAACGGCTATTAAATGTAATAAGTCCAGATGGCTATCGCACTGTGTTATTCATACAATTGCAACTTGAAGAAAAGTATCGTTTCGTCAAAGTGCCGCCGTTTTGTGAATTTTGCAGTTTTTCCTCAGAATCGAGCTTCATTACCTGCGCAATTTTTTAAAAACAAGGAAATCATTTTACTTTTTTTGGTCTCAGAAAAATAGAATACCCGTTATGCTGCACGCCGAAAGCAGCAACTTTTGAAACGGAGCACCTGACAATTGTACCAATAAATAATTCTTTGAATTAATATTTTGTTGCGCAACTAATGGTACTTTTTTGTTCATAAGTATGAAAAATAGTATCCTCACAATTCGAAATGGATCCTCTGCTAAGTTTCCAAAAAACAAAAAAAATTTTATACGAATTTGCACTCGTCGATTGGTAGTTCCCCTCTTAAAAAGTTAAAACACAACGAAGAAAAAACTGCCTTAATAACCAAAGATCGAATGAGACCGTTAAAATTTTCAATTAGTTCTAAAATAACAGTATCTTTTTTACTATTATCTTTTCTGTTCTAAGGAAGCAGTTATAAAATGAAGTTTATTCAGTGAAACTTTTATTCCATCCATTTTTGCATAAATTATTCAAGTTAAACACTTAAACCGGAACATTTCTTAAGCACGGGATACATACATAAGTTTTTAAGTTGAAGTTTGAAAGTTAGCAAAAATTGTGTTGGCACATAATTCTAACTTCTATAGTTCACCTTAAAAAATCTGTTAAAAAATATTACGACCCTTCAGAACTTCAACCAATCGAATCCAAAATGAAACTGAACCTTTAACACAGAGTTAAAGTGTTAATGTACAAAGTAAACTTAAAACAGAAAAGAAATGATTTAAAAATTAAAAGCTCAGTAAATAACTTTTATTATAACAGTTTCATTCGACCTCTATTAATAACCCAATCTAATTTTCTCGGACTTTCTATTTTACAAGCGTCTACCCTCCCACAATCGAGTCCAATATTCGAACTAGTGTCAGTGGAAACACGTCAACACGGAAAGCAAAAAGGTGTGCAATCTCTGTTCCAAGCTCAACCGGAGAGCAAGAAAAGTGCTTTCAACGGTGGTAATGAAGACGTAGCGGTGCCTCGGATTCCCTTGCAATTTTAAATCCTAGAAGTTTCTTCGCCGTTGCCGAGATAAGGCGTTCAATTAAACGTAGCGCGGTTCCACGAGGCGTTCCTTACCTCTGCAAGAAGTCTGCAGCTTTCACCCTCGGTGACTATAGCCGGAAGCTCGTGTCTATGGGCGCAGGACGAAGCTGGCCTGGGGAACGTCATGTTCCTTCCGTAGCACAACGGTGGCATCGTCCTCGCGTTCATCCCCATACCACTCGGATCCATGTCCTCGATATCGGTCAGTCTCTCGTTCTGCTCCTTCACGTTGTACGCGGCTGTGTTCTGCAAGAACGCACGAAAACGGTCCCATGAGAATCTGCTCTAAAGCCATGATAATACTGATAAATAATACACCACAACCGGCGACGTACACGTAGCTAAACAAATTAAACCAATCAAGCCCTTCCTTTCTTCCAACGATCCCTTTGTCGTCCCCTTCAGCTTCCTTTACCGCACAGTTATTTAGGTAACAGATATTTCCCAAACACCCATGTAATTACACCTCCGCAACGAAAATACCAGTCCTCCAAATAAGGAGCAGCAAGGGAGACACGTTTGAAGCCGGTTGCGTTACAGTCGAGCTGGCCCGTAAAACAAACAACTGGCGCTTAACGAACTCCGGTAACTAGTAGTTCGAACAGAGACACCTACTGGCGCCCGTTAGCCGCGGGGCTCGAGGCGTTCAACGATATCCCGCCCGAAATCCCGCGTCAGAAACGGCCCCGCACGCTGACGTCAGTTCCGCAGCGGCGCGGCGTGGGAGTGGGTTGCAGCGATCCAGGCGCAACGTGATCGCCTCCCCGGGCGACGACGCTGCACGGATTTGAAATCCGTATCGAAGCTGCGAGACGGTGGGGTACCATCAATGAGCGTCGAAAAGAGGGAGAATAGGGGTCAAAGTCAAACGGTAACGAAGCTCGGCTCAGTTGTCACGGCTTCGCTGCGCCGGCCAGCTGCATTCGAGCGCATTCGACTGCGATCCTGCCACCGTTCCAACGCCTTGGACGCTGCAACAGGTATTTCGTCACCGCTCCTAACCCTGGAATTCGGGCAGACCCGCGACCCGAATCCACCGAAATCCCTGCGACACTTCGGAGAACAGCGGCTGAGGATTCAGAGGTGAAAGGGGGCATTCTTCGAAACTCTCAGGGATACCAGGCTGAGACCAAAGCTGGTCTCTGGAGAACAGGCCTCCGTGTCCATGAAATTTGTCAGAAGCAGGGAAAGTGAGAGTGGTCTGTCAGAGTTACACCCAGCAAAGCTCGAGGTAAATCTTCTGAGACTTTCGAACCGAGTTTTAGTTGACATTTCAAGGATCCTCTGGATCTTCTGTCGATACTCTATGAACCCCCAAATCATTTTTTTAGAACTCCTAAGCATTAATTATCGTTGCCTTGGGGCCCCCTTTCCATGCTTGCAACTCCCCAAAAAAATCGAAGGGGATTCTACCGAAGTTTGAGACTAATTCTCCTGTGACTCAGAAATGGTCCAAGTCTCTTCCGAGGCGTCCATCATCTAACTCCCATCAAGATTCCATACATCCTCCGCGTGTTCAAGCCAAATTCTTCCATCACTACTAAACCTCCAGCTCTCAACTTCCTTGATCCTCTAAATCCCCAAATCCCCGGATCTGCTAAAATGTCTCTCGGATGGTTAAAAGTCTCGGCCAGAGCTCGACAGGTCTCTTAACCGCCGGTGCAACGTGCTCGATCGCGGAATTGCGTAAATCCACTGGAAATGGGTAAGTGGTCGATTGGAAAATTACCAACGATCGACTCCAGAAAATGTATCCACGGTTTCGTGAATCGCTTCCAGAGATCAGCCTCGACACACTGTTTAACCTGCAATTATTATGAATTAACGACTATTTAAGCGCGGGCAATGTTTACCGTTTATCGAGAAAATGCTCGAGGCAACAACGCGAGGCTGACTCTTTTTTCGCGCCAGACGCCACGTTATTGTTCTAAATGTCTTTAAATGATGACGTCTTTGGGAGGACTCTGCGTTTAAGTGGCACGTGGTTTTTTGAAGTAATTATCTACGTTTTAATCGCGAGTAAATTATCGCACGTTCAAATGTTTGACGTCCCACTGTCTGCAAAAAGTACTCTTGGACTTCTTTCTATGACCTACACTCCAGATGTACAAATATTTGATGTTTGATATCGATTAGCGTCGGGAAAATGGCGATAGGGGTTGAGCTGATAATACCAGGTGGCTTTAATTTCGTTTAAAATATTCTTCAGGGGAAGAGTTGGCAAGATGAAATAGTCCTTGAAGGGGTTCGCGTGGAGAATAAGGCAGTATGCAATATCTTCGCTTCATTTAAAAGTCTTCTTAATTGAAGAAAGTAGAAAAAGGTTGGCAGATAAATAGTACTAAATATTCGCTTTATTTGAAGCTCCTCCAAAGTCACAAAGAGTGCAAAACACAAGTTTAGATAAACATTGTAATAATTTTTCTTAATTTTGGAACCCCCAGGAAATCTAAACCCCCTCTAGAAGTCTCCTAAATTCAAAATTAATTTAATCACAGCCTCAAGTAACGCAGAGTCAGCCCCAGAGGAAGCAGAAATGCCTAGAGTATTAGCTATCGAGGTAATTCAACTGAGATTGAGAACAGAATAATATCAATCGGCTGGGCAAGAAGTGTCCGTTACGATTCTAGTTCCCAATACTTTCTCCCTGTCAAATGTCTTCATAATTGGCGAACTGCGTTGGGAAAGGAAGCCAGCGAGACGGTTTCCACATTCAAACGACGGTGTACAAAGAAACTGAATTTCTCTATCATTTTCTTCCATCATATTTCACCACGATTATCTCAGTGTGGTTATAGTTATGCATGCGTTTTTGACGAATATGTCGTCACAATTAAGGAGAGCAATTCTTACGAAAGTGGTTATACCTTGATGCAAACTCATTAACACATTAGTCGTTCAAACGAGTTTCATTTTTCAGGGGGATATTGAAATATTCATGAGTTCACGTTTTACTTATTGGAGCACATTTTACTTATTTGAGTAATGTTAGATTCAGAATTAGAAATTAGAAATTATATTGGTATAAACAGTGATTACTATACTTTTAGTTGGTACTATCTGACAAAAAAATGGTCAAAGAAATTTCGCTAGAAGATTGGAACAAGATAAGCCCGAATTTCATAGAAAATTAGTTGAATTTGTGCATAACAGATTAAATCTTATAATAAAATCGCAGAAATATTGGAAGAATATTAACTTATTGTAATTACGTTTGTATAAATTAAATATTCAATTCGGACGATTTTTTTGCACGATCTATGGATAATACCTTTTTAAATAAACTGTACAATTTTTTCAATTGAATGCACACAAAACCAAAGTATATTACCTACTCAAGGTTTATATTTGTGTGAATTAGAATTGCGAATTCTTACTTCGACTCTGAAGTCAATTTATATATGTAAAATATATTACATATAGGGTAAACCAATACTTTTGTGAGTACCTGTATTTCATAAGAAATTATGACGAAAAATTAGAGGCTCATTCTGCAAACACCAAATTAGGTATATAGTACAACGTTTTTGGTGGCATTGCAAAATACTCAAAAAGCTTTCAGCTCACTCGATAGATTTTAAAGTGATGTGTTATAATCTCCGTTTCTTTCTTCTGAAGCAAACACTGACTGCTCATGTTGTAAAATTTGTAACAAAGTGATTTCCGAATAGTAAGAATCATCGATGTCACCATTTCCGATATTGCAACATACAGAGTACCACTTCATCGTAATATGAATTCTGCAGAACATTTCGAATGTATTCCAGTGATTTCAACCCTTTTATTATGCTCAGAAAAACTTACGCCAATTGTGTTCGATTCATGTAAACCCCGTAAGAAAATACCGGCATACTTTTAGAAGCAGAGTCAAGAAGTTTGTCTTCAACAGTGGTGGGCAAAATTTGGAGAAAAAATATTTCAATACTATTTCCAATAATAAATTCTAAACAGTTCCAGTAAAATAATATTTTAAATAGAACGCGAAATTTCGAGCAGAAGTATTTTTATTTTGATAACTTTGGATACTATTTCAAAAACTTTTTGTAACAAATAAAATATTTTATTTGCCTAGTTGTACGCATAATTTAAAATAAAATTGAATATTTATTATTTCCTATTTAAAATAGTATTTTGCCCAGCTCTGGTCTTCAATAAGATGAGAAATGAAAAATTATATAAATCTGAAGACATCTTGGGTCACATACAACCGAAATATAATAGAAGGGTGAATCATCTATACCGAAAGTGGCTTTGAGGTAACATATATTATCCATACTAATTTACCAAAGTCCCAAACTCAACTATCGTAACATAGGAATCAGAGGCCTTAATTTTACAGCAACTGTTCTAAAAAAAAAAAAGTGTCCATTTATACACGATCTGTAATATCTACTAAAGTGTTGAAAAATTCGAGTGTAGAGGGTTAAGCCATGCTCCCCAAATGACAGAAATCTGGACTTGTAACATTCAATAGCCGTTCCTTATAGGTTTTCGTGCGCTGAAAATGAATCCGCAAACCGTTTGTCGTCATCACCCTCAGTTTTTGAGAAATTCAATTTTGAAAAAAATTGCAAATTTTCAATTTTTTATCATTTTTTTGTGTTCAAACTGTAATAGTTATTCGGTTGCTTTCTACGTCAAATTATTCTATGAACCCTCCTTAATACAACGATATAAGTTATTAGTGCATTATGAACATGTAAATATGTTTAAACAATGATCAAAGGGAAAAGAACACCTGAAATGCACCCATTTTTGCAGAGATCTTTCAATTTATTTCCAAAACTAAGGGTCTAGGAGAAAATCTGACTACTCCACGCGATGCGGCAGACATTTTTCCTTCGGAATGCATGAACAAAAGTGATAAGTCACGTTTTTCTTTCAATACAGAAGCGAAATAGTTTGTCAAAACGTGCGGCGGCGCGCGATCGCTTAACGCGCGTGACTATCACTGTCGGCGCCGCACGTTTGGCAAACTGTTTCGCTTCTGTATTGAAAACAAAACGTGACTTGTCACTTCTGTTGATGCTTTCCGAAGGAAAAATGTTTGCTGCATCGCGTGGACTAGTCAGATTTTCTCCTAGACGCTTAGTTTTGGAAATAAATTGAAAGATATCTGCAAAAAAGAGCGCATTTCACTGTCTCAGGGGTGCAACTATTACTGTTTCGACACAAAAGATGTTTAAGGTTGAAAATTTGCATTTTTTTTCAAAACCGAATTTCTCAAAAACTGAGGGCAACAGCGACAAACGGTTTGCGCATTCATTTTCAGCGCACGAAAACCTATAAGAAACGGCTATTGAATGTTACAAGTCCGAAAAAAAAATCAAATTTCGCCGAACTGTGTCATTGTAACAACCATCCGCTATTAGAATTAGCGCAATGTGTGCGACAGTTATCACATCGAGTTAGATTTCTCGATGGGCCGCGCAAACTATAAATAGCGTTTGCATCGGCTGGCCTCAGTGCCGTCGAAACGACGGCATGTTCAACAGTGTTTTTTGTAACATTTCCCGCCGCCACGTTTCGTCCGTCGGTTTCCACGCGGAATTCGGGTCATTGAGAACGGGTGAACGATAGCCAAGGCTGATTTTTAATGAAATTGAAGACCCTGCGAAGACGTGACTCCAAATCGAACAGGACACCAGTGGCAGTATATTCGAAACAAATTTTCCTCGAAGGAAATTTGGGGCGAGCACGTCTCTGCGGCTTAACTCTCGAAACGAATGCCTGCAGAAGATTCTGCGATCGAAAAATGCTTGGAATATCGAGGTGTGGGGAAATGCTGGAACAGTTCTAATCTGACACATTGAAGCGATAAATTAATCAGCGTTGACAATGGAGGCATGAAATGTCGCTTGAGAAATAAATATTTATGAGGGAAAGGTAATTAAAACGACGCGAAGTGGGTAACCGATTTCGATAAGCACAATCATCGTACGTCGATTAAAATTCTTTTCCGTTCGAACAATGGCGTCGCGGCGATAACGCAATAGTAGTGGTGCAAGGTTGAAAATTCTACCAATGTATATCGCGCGCTTTTGTGTGGAAGCAAGTGTTTTACCGGTGCAAAGAATGCGTTAAGTTTTAAGATAAAATTATAGTACCGGCTTGCACTATCGCGGCTTTTTCGATCCGTCATCCATCAGAATTTTGCAGGTAGGATGCTTGCTTTTTATTTAAAAAATTTTCCTAAAAAATTCAGTCTATATGTTTCTTTTGTGAAACTAGTATTTTGTTACTTTTGCAGTAGAAATACCGTAAAGTGTATAATTATTCGTCGGCACAGTATGTCCATTATGTTATCTGTATATCATAGAGGACGGACAATGACGAAGTAACGGCGTTAGGTAAGATGCTTCAAAATTCCGCGCAAAAACAATCAACAGGTATTTTCAACTACTGTTCTATTCTAAGAACCATTCAATTTCGCATTACGAAGACGAAAATTGTCTGTCCTCGAAACAAAATGGTCATCCATTACCATTGTATACTAAGAGCACCTAAATGTCCTCGATAATAATTTCGCATTATAAAAAGGAACTTCACGAAAGATCTAAAAGAATTTTTAAACATATTTTACTTATTTAAGGGGTTTCCCCACTTTGGCGGCCAGAAAAGCGCGATATTTGGGATTTTTTTAAAGAGAAACCCTCAAATTATATTAATTGAAAACTATATGCCTATATTTATACATATTTAGGCAACATTTTTAAAAAAAATTAATTAAGAAAACGGTACCTAAAACTTTAAACGCGTTTTTCTCAAAACAAAGATTTTCGAATTGGTTAGCATGATATCTCAAACACCAATCATCCGATTTACTTCAAATTTGGTATATATCTTCAGTAGATGTCCCATTCTCGTTTTTACTAAAACTAAGTCGCTTTTTGCAAAATTAGACTTTTGCGACTTAAAAAACCAGCGATTTTTTTTAAGAAATCGATGTCTATTTTAGACGCTGCCATTTTTTTTTACTTTACAGTATTTCTCATTTAAGCTTGTCCAGACGATAGCCACGCTCATACAGATTACACAAATTTTTAAATTTTCTATTTCAGACAACTAGAACGGCTGATTTTTTGCTAACCATGCGCATATGATTTTTGTAAGGCGCTCTATTTGAAGTACTATAACTCCGGATATAACCACTATTTTTGCATACAATTTTTTTCTCATATTTTCTAAAGATTGACAAGTAAAGCCGCAAAGCTGGAAGTAAAGATATTTAATGGTTTTGTTTGAAAAAATTCCCAAAGTTCGCATCATTTTTCTTCCGTCAAGGTAGGGAGACCCCTTCCCATACAGCACACTACGTTGCAGGAAGGTTGCAGGAAGGTTGCAGGAAGGTTGCAGGTACGTTGCCGTGCATTGTTGCACAGGGGCGGACATAGGAGGATTCCTGCAACATTCCAGCAATGTTGCGGTGCAATATCGCACGGCAAAGTCCTGCAATGTTTCGGCAATGGTCACGCAACATTCCGCAGATTTTACAGCAATTGCCTCGCAACGTTCCGAAAATTTTGTAGCAATCGTCACGCAACGTTTCGGAAATTTTCGAGCAATCGTCACGCAACGTTTCGGACATTTTACAGCAATGGTCACGCAACTTTTCAGAGATTTTACAATAAAGGTCCTGCAGTAAGCAAGACTCAAAAACTGTTATAATATCAATTTGTTTATTCTGAATAACTGTTATGAAGAACCGAAATTTCCAACTATTATCTGCTTCGGTTACGGTTTCTATTTCCTTCCTCATATCGTATCCATAATCATTATTTTTTCGGTTCCATATCGGTTCCGAAACGGTTCTAGAATCATTTCTTGTATCGAATTTTCCATAATTGATATAATTAATTATTATTGTAGCTGCAAATTGCTGTATATGTGCATATTTTTTACAAAACCCTTATGGAAAAAGGAGAAACATTTATACATACCATTGATTTCTAATAAAGCGTTGAAATAAATAAATCAGCTACACATTTTTTACATTCACAAAAAAATATTGCACAAAACAGTACTAGGTGCAGTTTCAAAATTTGCAAAAAAAAATCGTTCATTTGTTATCGGATTTGCATCAAACAATAGAATTTCTTTTTACACAAATAGAAATGCACTTCCCTTGCTGCAAGGTCCTCAATTTTTAATTGAATGCCCCTAAAACGAAAGTAAATTAGTCACGGTTTACATTAAGTTACTTAAAATCGCAAATATTAATTTTAAAGTCGATTGTACATATAGGGTGGGCGAATTCTTTTGCTCGCAACTGTACCGATCTGAAATAAAGCTCGACCAAAGTATTTCTACGGTTGTCATCGCGTTGCAATAAATGTCAGCAAGGGTCGTTTAATTTTCCGCCGATTAAGATCTTTTCGACATCGGTGTAATTACACGGTTCGGCTGCGCTGCATCGCCGCGTTACGCAAGCGAAGTCAAACGGCGATTGTTCCGTCAGGCGGTGCACATTCTCCCTGGTAATGCTTCCTGCTGGCCGGGCGAATTTTCGAATTCCGCGGAGCAATGAGGCGGTCGTAACAGACGCGCGTGACGGATCAATCGGCACGCTCTTCCACGGCGTGTTTGCTCGAGCCCAGCTGGCCCCAAAGCCTCCACCCACTCGCGTGCGAGAGTGCCGTTTGAGTACAACCGCGGAAGTCATTCGAGATAATATCGCGTTGCTCCTGGTCGTCGTAAATAATTCGTCCCCGTTGCTTTTGCATCCGAGCGCGCCGGTAGCCGCCGTGTTTATCGCGGGCCCGCGCGATTTTCGATCGCGGAAATCGCGATCCGTTCAGCTTGTCGCGGAAGGAATTAAACTTCTTGATGGAAAGGATGATGGTGTGAACAAAAGTGTTCTCACATCCGTGCGATAAATTCAGAAGAAACCCGGAAAACTAAGAAAAATTGCAATTTCTTGGGAACTACGTCCAATGAATATTTAAACATTTTTCTGTTAGATAAGAAATGTTTCGAAAGTGACATCTTGTTGCATTAGAAACACCTTTAAAAATCGCGGAGGGTTTATTGTATTTTTTTTCGCGCGCGAAAATGCTCGCAATAGATATCTTGGAGTATTATGAGACAGTTTGGAATTGTCTGTGAAATAATAATTTCTAATTTCGAGTGAAACGATTAACGAATTATTCGACGAAATTCTGCACTCTTTGGATCGGTTTGCAAATACACTGTGTCTCGAGAAAATGTTTAGTCAACGACTTAGTGTGCCCGCGATAACATCGGATAGCTTTGCTCGCGATAACATCGGATTGCTTTGCCTGCTCCGAATTGCTCGCAAATATTGGAGTTACTTAATAACGATAGTGTCATGCGTAAGTTCTTCCTGGAACGTATTACGTATTAAGGATCGTAGACCCGTTCCTTAAGGCGACTTTACATGGCTCAATACGGTTTGGTTATTGTAGTAATTTATATTTATTTAGTTACAATAAACTCAATTGCTATTTTCTTAATTAAATAAACAGCCGATACGAAACCGTATATAACTTGAAATGATACTTTTTGGAATAAACTCTCCTTGCCAACTATTAATATATAAAAAGAACAAGATTTATTCATTCGACAGAATTGAAAGCTCCAATGCTCACACATTTCAATGAAACTGGCCAAACTGGTTCGCTTAAAAACGGCAACGCAGCAAACTAATGCGTGTCAGTGTCGAAATAATTTATGAACATTTAATGGCAGTGTAAAATAAACCTATAAACCCAAAGGAAACCTAACAGAGAAATCGACAAATAATGGACAGTGTTATTTTTTTCATTTTAAAATCGAATGGTGCTAGAAATTATTTATAATACACCTATTGCCTTTGAAAAAAATTTCGATGAATCATCCTGCATGGACGACCGCACTGAATAAAAGTAGAAGCTCCGCCAACTTCTTTCAATATTCAATTTGATTGAATGGCAATTTACCTACACTGTTCACTTTGCTTTCAATGTCGTCGAATCAGCCGCATTGTTTAAGCAAAGTGATCCGTGTAAATTCGCCTTTAAATACTTTCTGCGGCGGCTTGATCGAGCCGTTCCATTTGCATCGGGGGCCGATTTCACTCTTTCTCGGTCGTAAAGCAATGACTCGCCTCGCGTAATAAATCACAGTGACTCGTAACAGACAACTGAATAGATAACAACATATGCGCCGAGAAATAGCATAGCAATGTACTTGACGCATAATTTTCATATCGGATTATGAAAACTGAAACAAGATCGATGGATTCCAGGCTTTCCTGCTCTGTACCAGGAAGTCTGAATTACATCAAAAGCAATTATATGCTCCGATCAATCTCACGCGAATCTTGCCACCGACATACTTGCTCGATCAACCGAATGAATGAAGAAAACAGGAGAAGCGGGCCTTGGGGTATCATACAAAGAATTCCATTGAAGCTGCAGTTGAAATAAGTCAGTAGAAGTGATAAGGAAATTATGCTGCTATCAATATTTATCAAGACAAATAAGGAATTAATGGAAAACAGATCAAATTTCTTGCACTCCTGCTTTCAACTGTCACATGGAATTATATACATATTTACTGAGTAATGAAGACGAATAATAATAATAATAATTTTCTCAGAAATGAAACCTCGCATGGAAAAATTTAATTTCACAGATTAGATTCACATTTTACGGGAAATCGCTAGTTTTTGATCCCATCCTGAATTAGGGCCAATAAAGGGCGAATAAAGGCACGGATGGTCCGATTAAGGTTCACCGATATTCGAATCCACCCATGTCTATCTGCATAGAAAAGTCACGTTTGCCAATGTTCTACCGTGACTGGTCGAATATATGAATTACCACAAATTGTTCGAGCATCCTTAAGCACCGAGCGCGCTTATTTTCATCGTTGCACAATCTGCTTAACGCGGCGTTAAGAAGCCACGAGGAAGAATTTTCTCGAGCACCGCGCAGAACGAAGCACGCGTGTTCCTTTATGGTAATCCGATGATGCAAGTTTTTTAAAAATTACCAGCTCATGAGCTCCTTTTGCGCACTATCTGCCTTTGGCCGTCTCCGCTGGGTAACTCGGACTATAAAAGTGATTTACATTGATAGCCGTAGACATTGAGGACAACAATCGGCCCATCGGCATTTAATAACGCGATCGGGTTTCTCGGAAGCTCGAAACAATGCTTAAACGTTCCCATGCTCGACAATGGGCGCTAACGCGTTTCTCCGAAGTCCTGCAATTCGAATTGCAAAATAGGCTTGCTTGAGGACAGATAAAAGTTGCAAGTGGAATACGATCTGCCCCGATAGCGCAGCGTGTAATCATTAAATAGCAAAATCGGCGCGAAAAAAGTCCCCGTTACTGATAAATGCTATCGGTGGTCGTGGCTTGTCTGCCTCTGGACATTTTTAAAACCTCATTCCCTATCCACGTTTCTGATAGCAAGCATCATACTGGCTCGTAACTCGGTTTTGCGGAAAAGTATTAAATCGTAGGGGACTCCATTGAAGAATCAAAGCTGTGGCTATGGAGAAAGTAAGTTCTTAAAGGTGCACTGATTACTATCTTCGTCGTGTGTAAATATTGCGGCCCATCTTATCGGAGAAATATTAGATCAGCCTTCGTTGATTAATTTAAGACTTCTTTGTGAATAATGGATGAAACGCAATCTTCATTGTTCGCGCGGCGGAGACGACACTCGACATATTGGGATTATACAATACCTGAACTCAAGACGTCGCGAACAATCAACAAAAGAGATGACTAATGTCGTGTGGCGTTGTTTATAAATAGTTCCTCGCCGCGGATGGTTTTCTGTGCTTATACTCCTGATGCGTCAAGATAACGTAATCATAGGAACTATCAAAAGCTGGTTCATTCCACGCGAAATCGGACACTTTTCGGAGTATTTCGGATTTTGGTGAAACTTGGATATGTTGTAGTCTTTAGTGATATATAAACGTATCTCAAATAGGGCTGGGACTATTTGTCGAATTTTTCGGTATTCGAATATTCGAATACATCAGTTGCTCAATTATTTGGCGAATATAATTGGAATATTCAAGTATCCAAATACTATCCGAATATTTAAGTATTCGAATACTATTCGAATATTCAAGTATTCGAATACTATTCGAATATTCAAGTATTCGAATACTATTCGAATATTCAAGTATTCGAATACTATTCGAATATTCAAGTATTCGAATACTATTCGAATATTCAAGTATTCGAATACTATTCGAATATTCAAGTATTCGAATGCTATTCGAATATTCAAGTATTCGAATGCTATTCGAATATTCAAGTATCCGAATACTATCCGAATATTTAAGTATTCGAATACTATTCGAATATTCAAGTATTCGAATATTATTCGAATATTCAAGTATTCGAATGCTATTCGAATATTCAAGTATTCGAATGCTATTCGAATATTCAAGTATTCGAATGCTATTCGAATATTCAAGTATTCGAATGCTATTCGAATATTCAAGTATCCAAATGCTATTCGAATATTTAAGTATTGGAATACTATTCGAATATTTAAGTATTCGAATAGTATGGTGTGAATTATAAATCAAGTTCTTTAGGTTCATTTTTTTACAAGCTTTTATTTAGTTTCAGATGTGAGATCGTTACTTTGTCAGGGTGAAATCTTGTAAGCTAATTTTATCCCACTTCAACATATCCGATCGACTTGAAACTTTGCACGCATACATAATTCCGATGACAATACAATACATCAATAGTATTCGAATACTGAAATATGCGAATAGTATTCGAATACTGAAATATGCGAATAGTATTCGAATACTTAAATATTCGAAGTTTATTCGTAGCATTCGAATACTTGTAAAATATTCGAATATTAAATTATTCGAATAGTCCCAGCCCTAATCTCGACGGATTTTTTAAAATTTTAAAAATGATGGATCTTACAGCTCTTTGTAATATAGCCTTGACCTTTCTTCAATAAATTATATGTAACTGTTGAACTAAGAAACTGATAAAAATGCCCCCTGTGGGTGCTTGTATTGGAGACATAAAAGCACCTAATAAAAAGTATCAGTTAAAATAAAAAAACAAATCTTTTACCATTTATTTTTCAATTGTTCTAAATAAATGCAAGTTTTTAATAGCAGGGCACTATTTAAAATTTTGAAGAAAAAAATGAGAATATAGCCCTCTTTACGGACACGTTTTCAGAAACGAAAATGGTTCTCACAAATGGTAAAGTATTTGAAAAAAAAAACTGAAACATGAAAGAAATAGATTCAATCTAATAGATAGATAGTTCAATATATTTCTTTTTTTCCTGACCTTGCGTGGCCTTGACTGTCACAGTATACCATATGGTTGAATTTTTCGCGACAGTCGCTTTTATATTGAGTAAACAAATATATAGCATTCCATTTAAAAAAATTAAAGATCACCTTCGTTTCATTTAAAATATCGCGAACGCCAAAAATTAACATGCCGTATTATGTTGGGTATAAAAACCAGTAAAAGTTTTCCTGTTTCAGTTTTTTTTCAAATATAAGCGCTTAGCCGCTGCTAGTACCGCACGGCTTCGCCAGTCAAGCCGATGCTGGCGACGCAGCGTCACATTCAATTGATTTTCATTTCGCCAATCTCAAAGTGTCCGCGTTTCTGAAAACGTGCCAGTAAAGAGGACAAATAGGGCTATATCCTCATTTTTTCAAAATTTTAAATAGTGCCCTGCTATTAAAAACTTGTATTTGTTTAGAAAAATTGAAAAATAAATGCTCATTTTTTTTTTAAGTGAAATAATTTGTATTAGATACTCTTATGTCTCCACTGTAAGCACCCAAAACCTCATTTTTATCAGTTTCTTTCTTCAACAGTTACAATTTATTGAAAGAAGGTCGACGCTATATTTCAAAGAGCTGTAAGATCCACAATTTCTAAAATTTTCAAAAATCCTTCGAGACACGTTTACTATCACTAAAGACTACAACATATCCAAGTTTCACCAAAATTCGAAATGTCCGATTCCGCGTGGAATGGCCCAGCTAACAGGCTTTAGGGAGAATGATAAAGCTTCAGAAACGTCTAATTGTCAGAAGCTGAATTTATGTTCAGAGTTTAAGATGAGGAGTATCAGGCTTCCCCAATAGCAACACTATTCGATCATGTTAACACTAATGGTTTAATTCCTGAATTATTACTGTAACGAAATAAATATTCTTGCAGGTAATAATGTCTCCATCGATCGAGCCACTTCCAGTGCAAGACTTGGATATTCTTCTGGCGCAGAATTGCGGTAAAGACGTCCAGCTGAGCCACCTAGAATGGAAGCCACTAACTGCTCCCGGGGAGAACTTTGGAAGCATAATGCTGGCTGTCAACGCCACAGTAACGCGGGCCAACAAAACCGAGACGTTGCACCTGGTCGTTAAGCTTCCACCGACCTCGACGTATCTGCTGGAGCTGTTCAACAGCCCAGTGACGTTCAAGAAGGAGCTGCAGTTCTACAGCACGATGGCACAGGAGTTTACAAAGCTTCAGCTGGAAAGTGGCGTGCAGGAGGAGGACCTGAGCATCATCGCGCCCAGATATTTCGGAGGGAGACTCGGTCTACGCAACCCAGTGGAATTCGACGAGCAGGCTGCGATAATTTTGGAGAACCTGAAGTACAATGGCTACGTTACCGAGGACAGGATAAGAGGCCTGGACAAATGCCACACGGAGTACGCGCTCGAAGAACTGGCGAAGCTGCATGCTCTCTCTATCGCCTTGAAGATCAAGAAGCCTCAGCTGTTTGAGAAACTGGCGGCGGAGGTGCTGACGGAGGTGCTGAACGAGACAACTGAGAAATCGGTCGTGGACATGGTTCGAAAGGCGCAGGCGGACATGCAGAGCATGGAGGAACTGAGGCCATATCTAGAAAGCGTCAACAGGACCGTGGAGTTCGGCGTTCAGTTGAACAAGAACGTGAGGAAACCAGAGGAGCCGTGGGGGACCTTGATTCACAATGATTTCTGGGTGAACAACATGATGTTCAGCCACGACGAACGCGGCGACCTGGTCAACATGAAGATCGTGGACTTTCAGTTGTGCTTGTACGATTACGGCATCAATGATCTGATTTTCTTCCTCGTGTCGAGCGCGAAGGAAGAGATTCTGGACAATAAATTGAACAGCATGCTCGACTACTACTACTTCTGTTTCATCAAGTTTCTGAACACGTTGAAAGTGGACACCGAGAAGTTCCCCAAGAAGAAGTTCGACGAGATCGTCGACTACTGCGGGCCCATCAAGTTCAACCAGTGCATCATGATGACCCAAGTGATTAAAGCACCTCGGGGCTCTACTCCGGAAATGAAGGACATAAAGGACGACGACGTTTTCACGAATTGTGCCAACGATGACACTTACAAGCGGAAACTGTTGCACACTGTGAAGCTCTTCGACAAAAGAGGATGGTTGATCAAATAGTATTTAACGTTGTTGTTTCTGTGTTGTTAGAAAATTTGTTACAGATTCACTAGTATTTTTATATGCAAAGAGCCTATCCAAAGTACAAATCCACGGAAAGCGAATGTCGATGTACGTTGTTGACGCCTCTGCAGCGAATCATGTTTGTACAAAAGTCTGTATATATATAGAGTAAATTCTAGCGTAGAATATAAGAGTCATCTCGAAAGGAGACCAAGTATGTTCATGAAATTCTGAATATTCGCGAAGCTTAAAAAATTGTGTACTTGTAAATATTTGACCCCACTGCGCACACTTTCAAGTATCTACGCTACGTTATACTGCGTGCACTTGCTTTGTGAAATAAAAATTTATTTTAGTAAAATCATAGCGGTCTTGTAAGAAATATGAATCTGAACGGTTTTCGCGAATAAGTGGCACTACTTTGCTCAGCACAAATACGATTAAACGATCTAAGATCTGGCTGAGATAACGTAATCATAGAGTAATCAAGGATCTTATGTAAAGCTCTGTAATTGTTTAAAAGTTTATTACCGCATAGTGCCCAGGATTCTACAACTCATGCGGTGATTACGTTTTTCAGCAGTTTTGTGGTCATGTGAAATGGAGATGTCACAAACAGAATCCCGTTTCGTTTTGCTTTGACGTGCGCCGGGCAACCCGGTAATGTCACGCATTTTATGTAACGCGTCATTGTAGCGCGAAAAGTTCAATTATTTTCTATTCTCGATTAAACGAGTCAAGTGAGCTGAGACGCTGAGTAACTAATCACAACTGTTAGCTCAGTGACGCGAGAACATTGCATATGGTTCGCGTCGATAATGTCAGCTGTACAAAAACTGTGTCCTGTCATATTGAATATATGTAGCTAATTAATTACTGATTTAGTATCAAGAATTAAATCCTTAATTACATAGCGAACCTGTAATGCGAACGTTTGCAGCGGTTAATTTCCAAAGACTAAATTAATATTCTGTTAGTCTTTCATGGATAGTACGAACTGTAATACTAGTAATTAGGCAGTGTTTCCCAAACTTTTTTGAGTCGAGACACCCTTTTGTAATATGCCTTCTTTTCATTAATGAAAAATCAGTGTTACATCATTGGCAAGTTATGGCAATGTAACCATGATATTAAAATAAATAAGGGCTAAAAATCGTCGACTAGAAATCGACGTGCGTTACGAAAAGTAGCACGTTTCAATTTTCTTACGAAAAGTAGGACGCCTGCCTTCGTTTTTTCGACAATTATCACGTTTCGGTTTTCGCTGCGAAAACTAGCACGTTTGAGCGGTTTGTCACGAAAAATAGCATGTTTGGTCTTTCGCTGCGAAAACTAGCACGTTTGAGCGGTTTGCCACGTGATTAAAATTTTCATACGTGTTGTCTTTTGGAGATTAGATGGAATTATTATTTATTAAACAATATTTTCAATAGTTGAATTCTTTTAAACTGACCACGCGCTGAAACGTGATAGTTTCTGCAGTCTACAGTATAATCCAAAACGTGCTATTCTTCGAGGCCAAACCGGACAATATGTTAGTTTTCGCCGCAAATTCCCAAATGTGCTATTTTTCGTGGCGAAACAGTATAACGTGCTAGTTTTCGCCGCAACAGTACGAAATGTGCTATTCTTGCTTCTAAACATGCTAATATTCGTCAGAAACGATGGAACGTGCTTCTTTTCGTGGCAAACCGGAACGTACTATTTTTCGTAAGAAAATTGAAACGTGCTACTTTTCGTAACGCACGTCGAAATAACCGTGGCAACTCCCCACAAAACACTTCGCGACACATTTTGGGATCGCGACCCATCGGTTTGGAATCACTGAATTAAGGGTTAAAGCATAACGGACCTAATAGAATCAACTGGAAGATCATAAATCCATCATATATCCTTCAAAATAATTAGGGGATCTACACTGGTCAACTCAAGCTAATTAACAAAATATCGAGAACAGAAAATATAGTAATATTTTCTTAGTACTTACTACTTGAGTACTTAAAAGTGTCGAGTCTAGGGCGGTAAATTTTGGTGGCGGAAAAATTTGGGTTAGCGGACAATTTTGAGGGCAAGAACTTGAGGAGAGTTTAAACACTGAGGCTTGAGACAACTTTAAGAGCAATTCACTGCTTTTTTACCCGACTGCGGCACGCAAAGGAGGGTATTGTGTTTACCAGGCTATGTTTGTGTGTCCATGTTACGCTCTAGAGCCTGTACGGATACACCGATTTGGACGAATGAGGTGTCTTTAGAATTGTCTTGACCTTCCGAATGCCATAGGAAATATAATTTTCAAAAAAGTAAAAAATAAAAAAAATTAAAAAAACTCGACTGCTTAAAAAGCGAACTAAAATAACAAAAATAATAATAAGATGACAATTTAAATTAACTCAATTGCCTGCAGTCGGAGGCCTTAAATCTTTTGATGCAAGTGATTTCATGTAATTACATTCGAACATTTATTTCGAAATAGAGAATTACATATTGTCTTAATGAATACTGTGTATCGCTGTTCGCCGTAATTAGATTTGATGGGCTATTAACAACACTAACAGTATTTCCCACACGGACAAAAAGAGAAATATATAAGTTACAAAATACGCTGAAGCTGGAATGTCACGATATAAGCTTGAATTTGCATCGATGTTGTCCACCTCTTTTTGTTACCAGCTTCAATCACTTTCTTTAGTCATTGCGGTACATGCTTGGGATAGGAGAGCATCAAAAGATTTAAGGCCTCCGACTGCAGGCAATCGAGTTAATTTAAATTGTCATCTTATTATTATTTTTGTCATTTTAGTTCGCTTTTTAAGCAGTCGCGCTTTTTACTTTTTTAAACATTTTTTTATTCTTTTAGCGAATTAGCAATAACTCATTGCCATATTGAATCAATTCCGAAATGGTCTCGACTCTGTTAAATTAAAAAATTTAATATGTCACAGAAAGTGCGGGACGAATCTCGGAATCCGCATCCGACTGCATCAAGCTCGATAGCAGATCTCCCAATCATTTCACTAAATACACAAAATGTAAGAAGGTACTCACCTCCAGGAGGTCCGCCACCGTGTCAGGCAAGTTGAACTCCCTCACAACGCGTAACCGCACCTGCCTGTTAATCTCATGCCGCGACGAGAGCGGTAGACTGATAGCCCTCTGGCAACTCGGCGACAGTCTCAGTTTCTGCTCCCGTTTCAACATAGCTGCCAGGGTCACGGAATCTGGAACTTCAGCAAAGCACATATAGACCCAGCTCGAGAAAGCAGGCTTCTACGGAAGCGTAGGGCAACTATGAGAAGCAGTGTCGCGAGAAAGCGAAGATTGAATTACCTGGGAACGCGGCAGCAAGCACATCCACTCCAGCCGTGCCCATTGGTCTCGGCTTCTCGTCAACCATGTACAAGGCATCAGGAATATCAGCCACGTAGCGTGGCCTCCGCAATCTCACCAGGTCCGCTTCTTGGACCATTTGTTCCTCGACTAAGGACTGTGAAAAGATGAGGCATGAAGCACCTACGCGAGTAACGCATCTCGAATAGGGCTGGGACTATTTGTCGAACTTTTCGGTATTCGAATATTCGAATACTTCAGTTGCTCAATTATTTGGTGAATATAATTCGAATATCTAAGTATTCGAATACTATTCGAATATTTAAAGGGTTAGACCACCTTGGACGGAGCAAAATTGCAGTCATTTTCGGCATTTTTTTTAGGATGATAATGAAATAAACAGAAAATTTAATATGAAGCCTGTTATTATATAACTCTTGCCAGAAAAAATCATATTTTTTTCTTAGAAAATGGCGGCGATAGAGCCGTGATACGCAAAATCTTGAGGAGCGACATTTTCCACGGCGTTCAATCTCACGGCTATACCATTTGACCTGGAACACAAAACCAAAAAGATCTATTTTCTGCATGCCTAAAACTAGAGAAGTACGTAGGGAAATCCAGAAACATTAATTTGTCTCGAAATGTTGAACATGGGGAGAAAAAGTGCATTTTTTTTTATAAAAGTGTAAATTGCAAAGAATATATTCAAGATATCGCAAAACCGCTACGCACTTCTCTAGTTTTAGGCATGTAGAAAATAAAACTTTTCGGTTTTTTGTTCTACGTCAAACGATATAGCCGTGAGAATGAACACCGTGGAAACTATCGCTACTCCAGATCTTGCGTATCACGGCTACCGTCAGCATTTTATAGAAAAAAAATAGTATTTTTTCCGGCGAGAGTTGTACAACAACAGGCTTCATATTGAATTTTCTGTTTAATTCATTATCTTCCTAAAAGAACGCCGAAAATGACTGCAATTTTGCTCCGTCTAAGGTGGCCTAAACCCTTAAGTATTCGAATAATATGGTGTGAAATATAAATCAAGTTCTTTAAGTTCATTTGTCAGGGTGAAATCTTGTAAGCAAATTTTGACCCACTTCCCACTGAATAATAACATTCGAATACTCAAATATTCGAAGTTTATTCGTAGCATTCGAATACTCGTAAAGTATTCGAATATTAAATTATTCGAATAGTCCCAGCCCTAATCTCGAACGCCACTAGATTATATTCACCTTTATTTCCTCGTAGTAAGGCATGAACAGGCGCGGCCTCACGAAGATTCCGTTCTTCTTCCCGCCCCTGATCCAAGCGTTCATCCTCAGATTCTCCCTCTCGTCCCCGATCATGTGGCTCGGCGGAGTTGAAACCAGTCCTCTTCTGATAGCCTAAATATATAGCAGCCCCATCGTATTCCATACAGCGACGCGAATCGATCGTTCTAGGCGGGATTCAAGGCTTCGTACCTGAGCCAGGGCTTCGTTGTTGGATGGCAGTATGTGGTCCAGTCTGACGAGCGGCAGTAGTTCGCTTAGTATCTCCCGTAGCTCTATGTCACTGAGATCCCTTTTCTTCAGCCCCTTCCTGGTCACAGAGTGCACCGTATGGCTGAGCAAATTAGGCTCCCGATCCTCCATGCGGCGCACCAGCTCCTGCTCCCCCCACTTGAGTACCGCCTGCAGTATCTCGAGCTCGCTCGCTTGTAAAAAGTGGCTGTGCAGAACGTTCGCCAAATGCGCGTGATCCAGTTGATGGAGGATCGAGGAAGAAGCGACGGGCTGGAACTCCTCTCTCAAATAGTGCAACGCTTGCCGGTGCACCCAAGCAGATCCGTGAGGTTGACTGCCCCACCTGCGGCGGAAGTAAGTTAGCGAGATAACGTCCGGCGTACAGTTACTTGAATCAACCGGCGGATCGCGAGCTGCTCACTTTAAAACGGCTGGAAGCGATTCCAACGTAAGGTACTCTAAAATAAGATCTTCACAACCCTGTGACAATATATCTAGCTCCAGAAATCTGCCGATCTGGTACAATTCCATTGCCTCCTCCAGGGAACTTGGTCGAACTCGCCCGGTGTGAGTAAGAGCTTGAACCTGACGGACAAACGCGCGTAAATGATCTTGTAGAAGGGACAGTTTGCGGGTGTGGATTTGGAACGGGGGATTGGATGAAGAAGCTCTGACGGGCGGATTTGCGGGTAATAATTACCTCTCCGAGACTACCAGCGCTGTTCCCGCAACCATTACCTCTCATTATTAACGACAAATCAACGGTATCTAAATACACTGCATGCAATAATACTCTGGCGTATCGTTTCGGTATTACACTCTCGTCCAACACTATTCTAGTAGGTATGTGAAGCGCCCTTTCTGTGTGATCTTCGCCAGATCTAGTCCGTCTTTGTATTAAGTTCCTGAAGAACGGCGACCTCGCGGAAAGTATCGCTTTGTGACATGGTAGCTCTAACTTTGGCCGGAATCCGTATTCTGAACTGCCACTATCCGGTCTCTGGTAATCACTGTCCGACGTAAACACTAGCGCGGCGTCCGCGTAATCGCCGGTGTCCAGCAGGTATCTCAGATCGTGCTCCAGCGGATTCGGCGTGCCGAATTCTTCTTGCAGGCGTCGCAGGAGGTTCGCTTCCAGGGCGGCGTCGTGCGGACACATGTCGCCAGTGTAGAGGTAGCGCAGCAGCGCCGAGAACATTTGTACCTCGAGGTTCGGCGTCCTCAGCTCCAGGCATATTCTGGCACCGTATCCTGAAGTGCGATAGAATCTCTCAGACGTCACCGTAGGATTTTAACGTAAAGCGACTTCGGAGGGAACGGAGACGCTTGCGTACCTGGACACCCAGCCAGCAAGTCCCTGAAATATGGGCAGCGCGCCGACAGCAAGGCTCTGTGAACCGGGAAACACGCTCCTCGGTAGACGAGGTCCACGTCGGAGCAGTGCTTGTAGTCGTACAGCATCGACAAGTCCTGTTTGTAAGTGGCAGCTGGCGGTCTGGCCAATTCAGCCTGCACGTGGAGGTCCTTCAACGCAGCTAGCGCCTCGTACTCTTCCAAGAGCGCGGTTGTTTCTAGGTGGGTCCATGTCGACACCAAGTCGCGGACTATCCTACTGTGATCACAGGCCTTCGAGAACCTACGTCTTCTGATGAACTTCTTGCGCAACGTCGCGAACCCTGTCATTTTCTTCTTCTTCTCCCTGGAAATCAGAGGGTCGGGGCTCTGTCATTCATTCAACTTTATCGACTCTTCCGATCAGATATGTTCGCCGAGGTGCTCGACACGGATGCTTATCAATGCTGATCGCGGCGAACAAACGGGAAAGATAGCGAAGCCTGATGATAAATATTTAGATACCTGATAGCGATACCATGTTGGTCCGGATTACTGGAAGACGAGAGTCTAGCCGCTTGAATCGAATCTCCACCTACGCTGGTGATGCTTGACGATGCAGAAGCACCCATTCTATGTATCATGTAGGAAGCATCTCCTCCTCGCCGTTTTTTAACGAACCAGCAATCCCGCTTGTCGGAATTATCTACCTCCTCCTTCGCTCGTCTGCGTTGCAATACACACGGCGTGAAGAGTCGGAATACATTCATCGCTCAACCAGACGACAGCCTGAAATCATCGTACACCTGTACACGATAAACGTTCCACATCAATCGCCGTGTACCTAAAGCTTCAACGCCGCTTAAACCTCGGACTTTCCCATCGAAAACGGAATCGGTTCTCGCGACGCGCAACGAAAGGAATCCTTCATGTGCTACATTCGAAACCCGCGTCTCCTAATCTCGGTTCTACTCGAGTTTGCTTCGAACACTGACTAAACCTGTAACGCGTCCCAAGTGGCGATAAAAAGAAACAGGATTTTAAGAACGAGATAAAGATTTTTATCAATCGCTAATGTATTCGCAAGCTTTTATTATCGCTATCGCCAGTGGAATTGTTATGCAACTCAAAATTAATGCATCTTCAGGGTCAACATTTTAAAACGACAATGCGAAACGCGGTGAATATACACTTCTTCGGTGTACAATTATAATCGGGCCTATTTACGATCTTCCAAATTTGTCATTCTGGAGAAATTTTATTGCTCGCTTCTAATGCTTTTCATTGCGTCTTGTAGAAAACCTCGCATGCGGAGTGCAGCGATTTACATGAAAATAAAGAAAGTCCCCGAACGCATCTTGAACTTTCGCTTCATTAGCCAACGTACAATATTTACCTAGAAAGTGTACTGCATTGATTTGGAAGCGCCTGTTAAACGGATATCTTCGAAACTTTTTTCATCCATTTCCAACGTAATTATTGAAGCTTGAAAGGAAGAAATTGTTTCATCACGTCACATGTTAATCGGTGCATCGATGGATAGTTATCTTAACAAGCTGCTCCGGAAATTAATGTATTTCTTATAAAGTTTCGATTCTCTGGTCTACGCAGAGGCTTCGAATAAGCTGCGTTTCTACGAAAACTAAGAGGAGCGAAACGAAACTTTCGAACGGCTCAACGACGGAAAAGTGATAACGCTGATGTACTCGTGACCTCTTCGGATGTTTTTTATCGTTTAATGTCACCAGTGCACTAGCGTAGCTGTAAATATCGCATCAAATTTGTGGGCGACTTCGCGATTATATGTTTCAAGCGCAATTCTTCTAAACGAATTGCAGCGAAGTATACAAAATTCTGCTGCGTCAAGCGTGCTATTCGACTTGCAGGCTGCTTCAGGAATACAAAACTCGCGAAAAGAAACAGAATAATTTTAGTAAATTAAACAGTTTCCAAGCATTCAATTTCTTGAAACTCGAGGATTTACATTTATCGAAACTGATTTGTTTCTTTTCGTGACTTCTATTAAACAGTAAAGTTTGCGCGTTGGGGCTTTAATCTAAGCAGATCTAAGGATCTAAGCAGAAGAAATGAATTAATAAATAATACAACAAAATTTGGTGTTTAATACAAGTTTCTTCAAACTCTAATTTACACAAATGGGATTATAAAACAAACGTTTAACTTAAAATACTAAATTAATGCATTTTAATATTAAGTGATATATATATCTACTATTATTGCTATTAGTATATGCAGCAAATATTCTCTAAACACATGTTTGCAAATGTAGCTAGGGTTGCCAAGGGTTAGGCTAACCCAAGCCTAACCTAACCGTACTATAATATATAGTATTCTACTATATGTTTGTCTAGTGTTCTATATACTATTAGAAAAAGATATAGAACGCAAAAATATTTTTTTATAATTTTTACTTATTTCTTTATTTTAGAACAACGTAAAAACTTTAATTTGCGAAATTAAACTTTAACAGAGAGGATGTTTTCTGTAATGAATATGAAGTGGTGGGAAGAGAGAGATAAAGGCAGTCTATCTCTCGTAAAAAAATGTTAATTTGGACTTTTAGTGCGATCAAACCTTTAACACATTTGTTAAAGACAATCAATTAATTAAAAATGCAAAATGCACAAAAAAATATACATTTAAAAAATAAGATGTTTAACCTCTTAACGCACTCGCCCGATTTAAATCGGGTTTAAGAAAACGATTTTTTTCCGCGCGCCCGAGTTAACTCGTGAGAATAACATAGAGAATAAAAAAATTGGTGGAAAAACGACCGCTTTTAACTTGTTAATTGGTGCATTAAGGGGTTAACGTGGTTTTATTTTCTCCCACTTTCCTCTGAAAAGTACTATATTTTTTTCGCGATGTACTATATTTTCCCGAAAAAAAAATTGGCAACCCTAAATGCAGCACACATTCATACAATACAAACGAGGCCGAAAATGTATCTAAATGAACAGAGGAAAAGGGAAAAATAGCTATACAGTTTAAACTACCAAAGGAACTCGATACAAATAAATTTCGAACTCGCAATGTAATTTTTAATTTCTAAGTGCACAAATAAATGAGAAGGAACAATACTAGGTCATACGTCAAAACGAAATAATTCGCGGAAAACAGTAAAAATACACATACACTGGCTAGTCCTCATGAAGCACGAGTACACACAACTTTCTACACATTATCCTCACTGCGATACACCCTCGCAGCTAGAAAGTTAAATCGAACGATTGCACACATCACCAAGTCCACCACAAACTGCACCGCACAGAAACCGTAATCCCGCGAAACGAAGCAGAAGCAAAAGGCAAGACCCAGCAGCTCCGCTACAAAACGGCCCAGGGAGCCTCTGACAGCAAACAGCAATAGGTCAATAGTAGTCAGCTGAGCAACGATTGCGATCGCGTTGCGTGGTTAACAATACGCGTGACGTCCGAGCGGTTCAATCACCTTCGCCATCGCGGTGATAAGAGAGGAGCCGAGTAGAGAAGAGCACGGCGAGAGAGAGAGAGAGAGAGAGAGAGAGAGAGAGAGAGAGAGAGAGAGAGAGAGAGAGAAAAGACCAGCGAAACGTAATACAACAACCGTGCAGGTTCGTGCGCGGCATAAGTCCGAGGATACGCGAGAGAGACCAGCCAAGCAGCCCGTAACTGTGTCGAGGGCGTCGATAACGGTCCAGAAGGCGCTCGAGTGTACGGTTACCTGGATAAATCGGGCGCCAGGCCTCCGTCCATTATTCGCCATCTCGCCCGGGCTCGCTACAATCGCAACTGACACGGGTAACCATCACAAAGCGCGACCGCCATGTTACACTCGTCGTCTACTGCTCAGGCTGCGTGTAAATAAATGTCGGTCGCGGTACAGTGGGCCCCGAGCGGCGGTCCTGCTCTCCTCCATATCAGGCCTGCCGAAAATCGAGCCGCGGACGCGTCTACGAGAGACGGGCGCCCAGCCACGCTAAGTAAACGCGGCCGTGCGGCCGAGGACGCGGAACTGCGGGCACAGGAGACCGTCCCGTCGCGCGAAAACAAATCCCGACGGTGGTCATGTTCGCCGCGGCTGGCCACGGGGAGGGGGCGACGCCGCGGAACCGTCGAAATAGCGCGCGTCGAACGATTTGTTTACGTCCGCGCGGAACGCTTTCGCAGATAACGGGGTATCGTTTTAAGGCATACACACAGCGACGGGGGATTCTTTTCTGACAGTGAAAGATTTACTTCGCCCGATCATGCGCGCGGCCACGATCCCCGAGAGCCTCCGTGACGGTATCGCGCGCGCACCGTCGCTCGTGATTGTCAGATAGGTTAGGTTTAGATGTGGGTCACTGACGCTAATATATATGTTGTTTGGTGTTTCGCGAAGGATTGACGCGTTACCCGTTCGTTCGAACGAATTGCCCGTGCGGGGTACGCGATCCCCTGCGGGCTGTTAGCCTGCGTTTCCATGGAACTGATGAATTCTTTGTACTAAAGGTGGAGCCACAATGAGGGCGTCCGTTTCGAGGGTTCGCCGCTAGAAGGCTGGCGATGGTAAATTATTTGTGGGGGAATGCAATGCTGGAGCGATCTGTTTAGGCGCGGAGAGGATTACTAGGTGATATTCATGATCATTTAGTGGTGAAATAAATCTGTAGTGACTGATGATGCAAAGGAACGCAGGTTTGTTAACAGTGCGGGTGGCGCGAGGTTTTGAGAAATGCAAGTCGGCCAGGTCAGGGTTATCCTAGCGATCATTTCTGCTGAGAAAACTTCGATTAATTTCCTTCGAGCAAACATTCGGGGCATTTGGACAATATTTTAGACGATCTCTTGAATATATCGACATGAAAACACGCGAAAAGTTGGCGTGAAAATTTGCAGACGCCATTCAAAGTATTAGTTAATAATACATAAACGCATAACGACTAAATTCATATATTCCATAAATTCAAATAACGCGCGCAGCGAAACAGCGCAAGCGCAAAACCCTATACTTGTGCGCGAGATTTAATGTGCATGAGATTTCTTCGTTTCGTTTTCAAATGTATTACAATTCTTATGAGCAGATTTTGGTGTTATCGAAGAGTTAAAAAAATAAAAAACACGTGAAAATGTAATATTAATATATTTAAAACTAAGAACAAAGATTACAGCCATTTTACAATGCTATTTGTGATAGGATTAGTAATTATATGCGGAATAATATAGATTGCCCAGGTTTCACCGCGTGGATGCTGTTTGTATGCAAAGACCCACCCTATCACGTCCCACCCGCCCACCATTTATGCAAAATTTATTTTTCATTTATATGCAGCTTCTCGATGCATGTTTGCAAAACGTTCAATTCTTGAACGTTACGCAAACCTGCAACAAAAGAATTTTTTTTAATGACTTGCGCGGAAGAACTATGCAAATTTAAATGAAAGAATGTAATTAACATCTATCGACATCTTTTTATAGCAAGGCATAAATAGCAGACTATACTATATATTGAAAAATCATTATTCGTTTGGTGTCTCATAAGAAATTAAATAATACGCGCTTTAATATTAGCTTGCACTTAGTACTATACACTTTAAGTGGATATTAATAGTAATATGCACTTAAATACTTAAATTCTGAACGATACTAACATGCACTTAATAATAATTTAAGGATATCGAAGTGCATATTAGTAATAATTAATAATATGCACTTAGATTCTTAAATGCTCCCTAATTATACGAGCGCATATGTTTAATGATGCTTACTTATTTAGTGGATAACGCAACGCATAAAAAATACCGCAGTGTATTTTTTGTCTTACAAATTACCTGCCTATATCATCGTTAAAATTGCCTACCTAGCCGTACATCTAATTATCTTTACGACCTGCCTATAAAAAGCTAAAAAGAGCACAAAATACTACGGATTCCTCTAGTTTCCTTTGACAATGATGCCACGATGCTTTCTGGAACAGAAACTTAAAAGCATTATAATTTTCTGTGAAATAAATTTCCCCAATTTTCCAGGAATATCAAGGCTCAATTTTCTCAATTTGGTAATCACTTTTTTCGAATAGTTTGTTTCTTTTTATTTCCATTTAATTCATTATTGAGCCACTTTGTGATACATCTTAAAATACTTAGGATTTCTCCTGTAAAAATTTACCTACTCTGTAACAGAAACTTAATTACTGGATTAGTTATATATGTACGAAGAAAATTTAATAGCTGAAAAGGAAATGTGGCAATAGATAATGTGTTTCCAAAATAGTCTTTTTCTCTGTTAATTATGACGGAACTCAATTTGGATAATTGAGATTTAATCTTTAATTTTTAATCTATTTGATATGCTAAGGATTTTACAGTTTTTAGTAATTAAAATTGGGGGAAATTGAGCTTGTAATTAATTACCTGAATTCTTATTATTGAAATAATTATATATTCTTATTATTGAAATAATTATATATTCTTATTATTTCAAATTATAATTTATTATTCTTATTATTTCAAATTATAATTTATTATTCTTATTATTTCAAATTATAATTTATTATTCTTATTATTTCAAATTATAATTTATTATTCTTATTATTCTTATTATTCTTATTACTCTTATTATTCTTATTATTCTTATTATTCTTATTATTCTTATTTAATAACTTAAGTTTCGACTGTTAAGCAATTTTATTTGAACAGAAAATGAAGTTTTTCTGAGTCCCAGATAAAATGTGAAAATATTTTCAATAATTAAATAATTTCACCATTATTCTTGGTATATAATAATCTATATTCATACAAAACTGTGTACCTTATTTATTATTCCGTGATCACACGTTAACTTCGTCAAAAAATAATTAAATCAAAATAATTACATTTTACTCCACTGAAATCTAATAAACTTTCATACGACTTTCATTCACCGACTCTTTAAAAGAGAACGTTTCGAGCCTGTTCTTCCGATCGCGTCCACTAGCGTCAAAAAGTCGAAAGGGCGAACCTCGAAGCGAGGGCATACTCCACTCGCGCCAGCTTCACCATCGACTTTTCTCCCAATTTTCTCGAAAGCAGGTCATCTCGCGAATAAATGAACCTACCCTATCAGAAAATGTGATGACCTGCCCTGGCCCTACCTACTTATTTTAAGTCACTCATTCGTACCAGGAAGTAAGTCACCTATCCTGCCCAACACCTGTATTTAAAAAAAGGCAAAGACATTCTCGCAAACACAAGCATGAGTCAATACACTCCACGATTCTGAAGCATCATCACTCGGGTGCAGAGCTTGTAAAAGAACGTCCCCGCAGGGCCGTTTTAACAAATTTGAGCGCCCTGGTCTAAACAATTTTGGTGCCCTAGCCCCCAAGGGTGCAATTTGTTCGCAATCGGTGCAAGGCAATACATCATAACCCCGGGTCTCCACTAAGGCAAACACGAACAAAAACAATGCCCGGGATCGAAATTTTTATCTCCAAAATTGAAGAGAAAAAAGCATTTCAACAATATATTTGATTCTTAAGCGCCCTTGGATCACGGGCGCCCCGTGCTACAGCCCATTTAGCCCATTGGTAAAGGTGGCCCTGCGTTCCCGGACGCCTCCGTTACGCGAGTTTGACCACAATCACACTCTAAATTAATTAGTATATAAGTACAGTGAGTAACGAAAATATTCGGACACTTTTTAAAATCGCATAATTTTGTTAAAATTAATCCAAACGACTTGAGCTTTTTTTTTGAGAAGCTAGAAGGATTAGTTTGCTAAATGACGTGTTTCGTCGTTTTGAAAAAAAATACACTTGGTCGGAATAGCAAAAAAAAAAATAGTAAAGGTCGGTTTTAAAACTTTTTTGTGAGCCTGTAATGAAAATTCAAAAAATTGCAGATTGAAATAAGTTGTATACATGCCGAAAATTTCGTAAAAATCGGTTAACGTTGCTCTGAGCTAAAAACGCTTGAAGATCGCAGAATAAGGTCGAAAATCGCTGATTTCAAGGAATTTCGCGTTTTTCGACCTTATTCTGCGATTTTATATCTCAACATTTAATACTTTTTTTTTAAAGAAAATAGACTCTGATTAATATTATACATATTGTCAAGAAAGTGAGTCTAATAAAGATTTTAATAAAAAATGAAAGACTCTAATAAAGATTTTAATTAAGAAAAAGAACTCTAATAAAAAATATGTGATTAAAGATTTAAGTATTTAAGACATATTAAGAAAATTTTAGACGATTCTGTCATAAAGTTAAATTTTCTAAAGCAGGAAATAAGTATTCACGCCTATTATTATACTTTGACTTCAAAATCGCCCACTACAAATAATCTTCTTGTACATGAATACTTAACATCATTTCTTTTTCGCAAAGGAGCAAACTTTAATCAAAAGCAAGAATATTTTTCACCAACTACTCGTTATATTAATCAAATCTATCAGAAGATTAGCAAACTAAATCTTATCAAAAATATAGAAAAAAATTAAGACGAATGTTCATTGAATATTATCATTAATATTAAATATTATATGTGGGATCAGGAACCCCCATAACATAAGAGGAGTACACGGAATGACTAAGATCGGGGAGTCGGCGGTAGCCGAGGTGGCTAAGGCGGCTGGCCAGCGCGCAAAACGAATTTTTGAAGACCGCGTGTTCGAGTCCCGCGTCCGAGGCTCCCTTTTTTCCGTAATCCTACATATATACAGTGAGTAAAAAAAGTATTGGCACACTTTTTAAAATCGCATAACTTTTTTAGAATTGGTCCAAACGACATGAGTTTTTTTTTAGAAGGTAGAAGGATTAGTTTGCTAAGTGACGTATTTCGTAGTTTTGAAAAAAAATTCAATTTGTCGGAATAGCAAAAAGAATAGCAAAGGCCGTTTTTTCAACTTTTTTTTTCTGAGCCTGTAACGAAAATTCAAAAAACCCGTTTGTAGATTTAAGTAAGCTGTATACATGCTGAAAATTTCATCAAAATCGGTTAACGGTGCTCTGAGTTACAAACGTTTAATGATCGCACAATAAGTTCGTAAAACGTTTGTAACTCAGAGCACCGTTAACCGATTTTGATGAAATTTTCAGCATGTATACAGCTTACTTAAATCTACAAACGGGTTTTTTGAATTTTCGTTACAGGCTCAGAAAAAAAAGTTGAAAAAAACGGCCTTTACTATTCTTTTTGCTATTCCGACAAATTGAATTTTTTTTCAAAACTCCGAAATACGTCACATAGCAAACTAAACCTTCTACCTTCTAAAAAAGACTCATGTCGTTTGGACCAATTCTAAAAAAGTTATGCGATTTTAAAAAGTGTGCCAATACTTTTTTTACTCACTGTATATATAATTGTATCTGAACATGATCGACGACGCAGTAACGAAGTCTGAGGTCATCTCCGACTTCTCCACTATATGAAAATCAAATTTATTTGCATATTCTCAATCAAATATTAATATTAGAAATCATTAATCACATTATAAAACTTTCATTTATTAGATTTTGAGAAAACACGAGATGCAAGAAGACGCTACCCTGGTCTAAGAAATGGCATAATAAGAAATACTTACTAAAATTACTCATAGGTATGAAACACACCCGTGTTCGCCAAAGCACGTATACAACCAGTCACCCATGTGGTTTCGGACGTTTCGTCCCATGACATGATGGGTGACCAGAGAAATAAAAAAGTGTGTGCATGCAACTCACCAATTCGCAGAAATATAAATTGGGATACCATTATGATGAAGCAGCAGCAACAGGTGACATCGCAGGAGTCATCAAGGATGTATAGTCAGGCCCAGTCCTGCAACAAACAAGAAGAAAACGTATTATGATTTATTTCTAAGATTTTCAGTAATTTCAATCATAATGAAGTTATGAAGCATCTCAAAATTGTGGATATTTTTTAGTCACATTGAGACTTTAAGATTTGAGAATGTTTGAGTACCTATAATTGAAAGAAATAAGATACTTACATCCTTCCATCGTGGTCCTGAGACTCCTGAGCCCGATCCTCCACTTCAGCTGACGCACTGACTCTAATACCGATAACTAAGTCGAAATTTATGAATAAAAATAAAGGTAAAAATGAGGGACTACCACCCCTGACCAAAGATCGGACAAAAGTGACTCTAGTCTCGCGATTTAAGTTTTGAAATGCGATGGCAACACTGACTCTATTCCCGCGTGTGATTCAAAAAGAAAAAATTAAAAAAAAGCCACTGTGCTCTTAAATAAAAATACTTTTTTATTTTTACGCAACAAGCACTGATAGTGAGTCTACCGGCCGCATTGCGCGCGGTCATCAAAGCTGTAAGAATATATCAACACGAAAAATATAAGGCTCTTGTCTTTTTCTTTTTCTTATTTCTTCTTTCTTCTTCTCGTCCTTGGCCTGGTCCATTGAACCGAGCGTTTGTTATGAAAATACTGTTTTTTCTTAATATCATTGTTACTTCCTTGTCAACACAAAGATAAAAAAAAAGTATTATTCATTAATAATTAATTCAATCATTTATATGTACTTACAGGAAGCGTGCACATCAATGAAAAAATAATATTTAAATTTGTTTAAATTCAGAAAAACAAAAGACTTTCATTATCAGAGTTGTAAGCATAAGTATATCGCGATTTTTATAAATTTTTAATACTGATTACAGATATCAAAGTTTACGAAATAAATTCATGCCTCGATGGCATGTTCAAGCGTGAAATTTCTATTAAATATTTAAACTTGCATCGAGAATCTTACATAAATATAATTTCGACGAATTTATACAGACAGTTTCTTAAAAATCATTGAAACACAATTAAATTGAATATAAATATTATGAAATTTCCAATCGCGACCGCAATGCAGCAAAATGTAAGTTACTTTAATTTGAAATCAGCATTTAATTACTTCATCTTGAACATTTATAGACGCAAAATTAAAAAAAAATCTGACTCACATTTTTATAATTAATCTTACAATTAGCACAGATTTAGTATGAAATTTCGTATTATTTTTAAAACCCAAACCAGTTTGACAAAAGAAGACAATAAAAATACTAATTAAATATTTAAATAATTCTCGCTATATCGAATTAATTTGTAATTACAATAAACGAATAAATATTAAACCGAAGTAGTATTACAGAGTAAACGCGAGTAGTAAAATGCTTCAATGCCGAGGACTCGGTCACGTGCCACAACATGATTCACAAAATAATTCTCACGATATCGAATTAATTTTATAATCAAAAGCGAATAAATATTAAACCGAAGCAGTATTAAAGAGTAAACGAGAACAGTAATTGCAACGTATGGAGAAGGTTTCAATGTCGGGGGCTAGGTCATGTACACGTATACCTAATATAGTGCGGAGCACTTGTCACGTTTTATCACTTCAATGTCTACAATACGAATAACGAGTCTTGGTAGCATAGCGAACGTGTCGCGAGGTGGGGATTGGCCAGCCTCTACTACTGTAATTTCCTTTTCCAAGAAATTATCGACGTCAGTCGCTAGTGGATTTGGAATGTTTTCAATACTTGTAACCGAAGCTAGGTCAGGTAGCAATAAGAGTTATAAACACGCGAGAATTCAAGGACAATAAGCTCGCTTGTTCATTCGTAGTTTTCCCATGCCATCTGTCCTGCCCTTTAGACACCTGTTTCTATTTCTTTGGATGTAGAATCGTAGGCATATCCAATAAATTGTAACACTAAACGTACCACGCCTGGTCAAACGATCGGTTTTGAAATTGGGTTCAAAATTCTGCATTAATTTTTGTTTCTTTAGTCCCTTTAAATTTTGGGGCGCATAGGATATTTCTCACATTTTGGTTTTTTGTTTGCAGAAGAAAGATTTTTAAGTTTGGCTTTATTTTTTTATCCCGCCGTGGACACACTTGGGATAATTGACACTTTTCTTAAACTTCCTTTCGAATTTTTATTTTTCCTAATTAATCATTTTAACATTTGACTCGAAGAATGATTGTATATTAAAGTAGAGACTTGAATAAGTATTCCATAATTTTTTCAGATTTCTTGAAAGTCAAAAACAGTAAAAGAAAAAAATAGTCACTGACATAAACGACCCAGTGTGTCACGGAAGGTGCGAAAATACAGTGTGTAACAAAAGTAAGTAAACATGAAGCTTATACGACATAAGAGTACCACTGTGACAAAACGAGCGAAGGAATTCTGTTTATGTTTACGTACGTTCAAGGTTGAGACTTTCTTGTACATTATGACTATTTAGTCTTGCTCAGTTCGTTCAAGTGTTGACATGAATTGCAATCATTCTGTGGTGATATGTTAATAAGCATTACAAAACTAAGTTAACAGTTGCAGTTTTTTTAAGTATTTGTTGGTACAAAGTTGTTTTTTTGTATATATTCATAAAATATTAGAAACCTTATTGTGTTTAAACATTTGAAACCAAGGTATGTGTGAAGATTTATATGTATGTATATTTTAATGTATATTTTAAATCGTGGGTATGTCTCTCTCATATTTATATAATTTTATGATAGAAAAATGACCAAATTCAAACAACTAAAATGTGAAGAACGTAGAATTGTTATCAAAATGCATAAAGAAGGCGATTCTTACCGAAAAATAGCAAAATTTTTTGATAAAACTCCAGCTTCTATTTTCAAAATAGTAGCTGCTTATAAAAGGGACGGCCGAGTTTCTGTATTATGTAGATCAGGACGCCCAAAAGTTACTACAAATCGTATAGATAAGAGGATTGTAAATATTTCGACATCCTCTCCACACTTATCAGCAGCAAAGATACGAGCAAAATTAATAGAAGAAGATAAAAGTGTTCCGTCCACACAAACTATTAGAAGAAGATTACACACAGCGGGAAGGCATGGGCGTGTGGCAAGAATATTGCCGTATATAAGCAAAGTAAATTTGAAAAAACGTTTGCAATTTTATGAAAGGCATGTTTTAAAATCAGATGAATTTTGAAAAAGGATATTGTGGACTGACGAATCTATGATTCGTATGAGACACAGTCATGATAGGATGTATGTGTGGAGAAAATGTGGTGATGAATTATCGTATGATTGCGTAAAACCATCATTAAAATCTATGGATCGAGGTATAATGGTCTGGGGATGCTCTTCGGCATACGGCGTTGGACAAATTCTTCCAATATCAGGAAGAATAAATTCAACAGTTTACTTAAAAGTATTACAAGAAGTCATAATACCGGAAGGAAAACGTTTAATAGGGGACGATTTTATCCTCCAGCAGGATAATGCACCCATTCACAAGGCCAAAATTGTCATGAATTATCTAAAAAATAATAATATTAATGTATTGGATTGGCCACCGCAAAGTCCCGACTTGTCACCAATCGAAAATATGTGGGCTTTACTCAAATTAAAAATAGCCGAGAAGAAACCAAAAAATATTAATGAATTGAAACTTTTTATAATGGAAACGTGGCAAACATTTACCGCAGAAGAATGTACAAAATATGCTCTATCTCTATCACATAGAATTTCTAAAATGTCACAAAGAAAAGGCTACCATTGTGGATATTAAACTGTTTGTTTACATACTTTTGTACTGTGTAATCTTGCATAAAAGTTATGCAGAAGTCATTATTTTGTTTAAATTTTCAACTACTGCAGATATTATACTTACATTTGTTTCCTACATAGTTATTAGTTATGTTAATAAATTAGTTACTTGAGAAATGTATAAATCTTATTGTTATCACCATTTTATTCCTGAAAGTTTGAGTGTTTACTTACTTTTGTTATCCACCGTAAGTGTGCCCACTGCGGGTTATTAATGTGTAAGCCAAAGGGGTACTAGTTACAAATATATAATACGAAACTAATTTTTTAATATTTAATTATTATTTATTTTACCACCAAACACGAAGTGATCCGATTCACCTCGGTCGACACTACAATACGTGAATGCTTTTTATTGTTTCCACTCATTGCAGCTGGGAAAAGTTAATTCCACTTCTAATTTAGCTGGCTTCGCTGTAAAGTAACGAGAAATAGACGATTCCTGCAAATTCTTGATTAGTCGGAACGGGTCTAACAAGGGAAGGACCTCAATTAGCCCATTTCGATTTTAATGCACTTTTGGACGTTGATAGTATATGCGTTTCTAATGATATGTGTAAAATATTAGATGTGGTTATTTGATAACTTTAAAGATATAAGTAATTAAAGTTGCCAGCATATCATACATATTTTAACATTTTGGTAATTGAAATTGACGTTGGATTAACAGCCACGTACTCGTCGCACTTCCCCAACAACATTAATTGAAATGTTAGCGTTGAAAAATTAAATTGAAACTTTAATTACTTATATCTTTAAGGAGTCATCCTGCTTTGACCGGTTGAAAAATGAAGCTACTTTTAAAGATTTTTTTCTTAGTAAATACAAAATATAATGAAACAAATCTTTTTGGTATTTATTAAGCTACTCTTATATTATACAAAATAAATTTAAAAAGAATTAAAAAGAATGTTCAAAAAAGAGGCGCAGGTGATTTCCCCACTCAGGCTTATCTGAAACAAAAAATTCGAAAAGATTCTTAATCTGTATGAGTGTTGCTATCGTAGCACAAAAGCTTATTCAGAAAAAATTATTAAAAATAGCTTAATTTCTCAGCCGATCAAAGTAGAATCACCCTTAAAGTTATCAAGTAATTACATCTAATATTTTACACATATCATTAGAGACCTATCAACGCGTAAAAGCTCATTAACCCTTTGTGGTCACACTTCCTTAAAGTTCCGCGGTGGTCACACTGGGTCCAATGGACCCGGTCGATTTTTAAACATTTACCGTACGAACTGTATCAGTCCAATCGAGTCTTAAAAATTATAATACACACTTTGAGCATTGTAGAATATGAAATAGTCGCGTTTTAGTAAGAAATGAAATGACATGTACCAAAAAAATCGGAAAGAAAAACCAGGAACTTACCACTATTAAGCTCCAAAGTTAAAAAGCGGGTAAATTGGACCCAATGAACTACTGTGAAGAGTTAAATTCGAAGTCGGCCCATTGAGATCCTTCCCTTTAAGTAACTTATAATTCGCAAATAATTTTGTTCACTCCAATTTTTTATTTATATCCACCGAAAACTAACTCACTAAAATAGATTTAGGGCAACGGGTCCTACATATCTCTCTCGCCATGTATGTCACAATAAAAATTATTTTAAGACTTTTTGACCAGTTTAACTCACAAGGGAATATCCCGAACCCGGAAATTAAAAAAATTCTGAAACATTGTGAATATGTAGGGGATTTCCTCCTGGTTACAACGCAATTTTTGTTTGCTGCCCAAATTCACTCGAAGGGGGTGAAATTAACCCCTGAAAATTTGGCTATTTTCCGATTTTGTCTTATAATTCACGAACTATAAGAAATAGAAAAAATGTTTCAAGACCAAAGTTACTTTTTTTAATTAGATCTATCATTTGGTAGAAAAATTATTTTACAGTTCACGAATTATAACACAAAATCGGGAAATGACCGAATTTTCAGGGGTCGATTTCACCCTCTTAGAGTGAATTTGGGCAGCAAACAAAAATTGCATTGTAATCAGGAGGAAATCATCTACATATTCACAAAGTTTCAGAATTTTTTGAAATTTCGCGTTCGGGATGTTTCCTCGTCAGCACTTCGAGCTCTGAAAGTTTGTAACTCTCTCCCTGAACCATCCTGTATAAGACAGTCCCTCCTCTCTCTCTCTCTCCCTGCGCCAGTGGTAGTGAGGTCACCCCGTCCTTGTACGGTGTCGACGGAAAGGTCAATGCTCGTCCTTGAAAAGTGCCATTAATTTTTACTCCGTGATGAAATTTATTCATGAAATATTCCCTTCGCTTCTGTAACTATAAATCATTGCAGAAAAGAAGAATAGAAAGATTACATCATAATACACTGCAATGAGCATAATTATTCGAAATCTTGATAAGAAATGTTTCAATTAAGGTGTTTAAGTATCGAAATAGAATCTTGATACGTATCTATGCAATCAGCATAATTTGAATCACAGAGCAAATGTGATTTACATATGTAAACAGCTCTGACTTATCAGGTAAATCAAATGATCGTTTTAAAATTGAAAGTTGAGCACAGCGCACACCGAGGATGATGGTTTTAAGTGATTTTATTACAAGCTTTTATTTAGCTTCACGTGTGAGTTTGTCAGTTTATTAAGGTTAAATCTTGTGAGCTAATTTTGATCCACTTCCACATATTCGATCGACTTGGAACTTTGAACACATACGTGGATCCGATGAGAATACAATATTTTCTCAAAAAGGTATAAAATAATTTATGGTGATTCTTTTTTAACAACAAGTTTTTAAAAAAATGTTGATACTCAAAAGGAAAAAAATGATTTTGATATCGACCTAAATGACTACTCTAGAAGAATTCGCTTATAATATTAAAAATAAAAGCAGAGAGCGTAAATATTGAATATTAAAAGTTACCCAAAAAGTAATTGCTCAACGGCATGATTTTGTTTGGACTCTTAACCAGTTAACTGGCAATGTATCATATATGATCAAAATAAAAATCTGGCCAATTCTGCTTAAGTATCATATATGATCAAATGGAATAACTTTTTTGATTTTCAAACGATTTGAATGAAACTTGGTATGTAATGGTTTTTGGGGTCGCTGAATCTGAATTTGGCATTGGAATTGTAAAATTCAATATGGCAGACTCAAAATGGCCGATATCAAAATGGCTGCCAAATATTAAAATATTATCGGGATTTAGAAAAAATGTATATAGGGGTTTTTGGGGTCGCCCATACCCCTGTATACCAAATTTTGTGTGATTCACTTAATTTTTCGATTTTGCCAGTTTGGGCACGAATAGTAAAAAAAGCCGTGCCAGTTAACCGGTTAATATAGTTAAATCTCAAGACGGACTTTGAATTGATCGCAATTAAGTGGAAAAAACTCGTGCAACAAGGACATTCAAGCAGAATGCGGAAACTAACTTACCTAGCTGCAAAATTCGGAAAAATGTATTTTGGGGTTTTGACATTTTCTTTAAGTACAACAGCTCAAAACTATTTTGTGAAAGTTTCAATTTGATCCGACCAAAATTGGCGGAGCTGTGCGAGTTTTGGTATAGGTATGTCCTGGAGGATGTAAACCAAACTTAAAACTTTAAACGTGTTTTTCTCGAAACTACATTTTCAGAATCGGTGAGCAAAATATCTCGAGAACCGCTGCATCGAATGAACTCAGCTTTTGTAGGCTTATTCTATATATAAAAATCTTGTCCTTAATCGTGGCTTTTTCATTTCCCTTGCGTAGTTTCTATTTTACGGATGAAAAATCAGCGATTTTTGTGGCGAAAATCGATATTTTAATTTGAACAGCCGCCATTTTGTAGCAAATTAATATTTCGGGATAACGAACGATTAAGGACAAGATAATTTAATATACTAACTAAATTTCTTCGAATTTTTTATTTCGGATAAATCAGGTCAAAGTTAGAGTGGTCACCGCAAACTACTGAACAAAAAAATCGCTGCCGGAAGATCACTGATATTTTTTTTATTTATTTATATTTTCCATTGGAATAATTACTACAAATAGTATAAGATGTACACTTTCGAATACATAAAGGTTTGTGTAAAAAAGTCTTGAAGTTTTTCCCCAAAAAAATCCCAAAAATACTTGCGTTTTCAGACCTTGTAGGTAGGCATAACCCCATAAAATACGTAGAGCATTATAAATCTATAATTCTATACTATTATATAAAATTGAAGTTCCATATTTCAAATGCGTTTTCTCAATAAATATTAACTGTACTCACAAGTGTGTTACATAACTTTGTTCGTCTTGGCAAGAGGAAGGTTTTAACGTCTTTGATTTTTTTAAATAATTCTATCTATATATAAAATCAAAATCACAGCTCATCACGATTTCTATGGAACCACTGAGCCTACGCCCACGAAAGGTGGGTAGATTCCTCTTACCCCCTAGATGCTCGCTATAAAATCGGTTTAAAAACTCCCTCCCCTTCACCGAAAAAGGATATTTTATAATCTGGGAAACGCCGTGAACTTTAAGCTAGTATTTATATAAAAGGGACATTTCGATATTTACGCCCCACGCTTTTACCTATTTATAGTCGTATAAGAGAACTCTTCTACGGAAATCATTTAGGACAGTATCAAAATTATTTTTCCCCTTTTAGTACATTTTAATAAAAACTTGTTAAAAAAAAAAATGGATGACAGCGAAGTGCTGTCCTTTGTCGTAGACAAACTGTTCGACTGTGTTGTAAATTTTTAATGTAATTCATGACATCGCAAGCTTGAAATTTTTCAATGACCCAAATGTCTCCCAAAGTTATTTTTCGACGGCTTGAACGACGTTGCCCACGCATTGCGAATAAATTCCCTGAAATTGGTACTTTAATCTATTCCATCTTGAAAAACGGAGGGTCTTCATTCACCGGCGATAGAAAATTATCGCCGCGCGTGAATTATGCAAGAGTAGAGTGATTCGACGTTCCCAGGCGCCTCTTGGCGTAGGTATATCGAAACGATCTAGCGCGAAATACAAACGATTCAGTCATCGTTTGAAGGACATTTGCATACGTCAAACACCTCTTATCACCATCCACGTGCAACACGATTTTCCTTTTACGTTATCAGCTTACTCACGCTCTCATTTTTAACGAGAGCATCTCCCCTTTATTAAAATCCTTTTCCTCCATTAAACAACTCACATCGAAACACAAAATTCGATAATTGAAGACTCCTTGTAGAAAACACTATCAGCGCCAAAATTAAAAAAAAAAATTGGAAAGTGTTCGCAAAGTGTTCTACGTGCTAATGGTAATACAATATATAGTATAGAATTTGATTTTTGGCACTTAGTGTTTTTTACAAGGATTCTTTAATTTTAAAAACAACATCATACAAATGAAAATCACGACTCTGGGCTTTTTTTAACATTAAATTATATTAAAAATGCAAAAGTTAGGAGCGTAAGGATATTGACATTACATGAAAGGTTTCATAAAAATTAGTAACGGTATAAGTTTACCTAATAAATTAGCAGGATAATAAAATTGAAAGTTGAGTACATATAGTAGTAAGAAAATATTCATTCTTCCCTTCTTCCACTTGCTTTAGCATCGCGAATTCGTGAAAAGCCCAGTTTCCACCAATTAACATCCGTCTTCGCATGTCAAATCTTTTCCACTTAAGGGAAATGGAATGCAATAGAGGGGGACGTCGTCGGCGAAGCTGCCAGTCGAGCTCAATTAGCACCATTTCACGGAAAGCGCGTGTCTAATCGATTTTCTATTTATAAATTGTACGCGCATACCTTATCAGCAGGATCTTTACCTAGAGCTTCTGATCCTAGCCGCTTTTATCGAAACCAGAGATCGAATAGAAAAAAAGGAGATAAAATAATAGATTACGTGGCACGATGAAACAGGGTGGGCGTCACGTTAGAGATAGGTACACTGCCGTTCAAAAGTAATATCTGTGCGGAATAATTGTGAGAAACATTAAAAAAAATAGAAAAATTCTAATTTAATTTTTTTTTGTATTTTAAAATAAAAGCAGTGAAGAGTTTGAATCTTCTGCTGTCACATTTTATGCAAATACAACATGTGTCCTAATATTTATGGATGGCAATGTATCTACTTATGTGTTGTGTGATGCCTGGGACGTTACGGGTGGGTCCACTGCGTTTGTTTAAAAATTTCCCGGTTCCGCGCCTAATTATAGTTACGCAGTGGTGGGAATTTTATTGATGCCTGATTCCTGACACGTGCCATGGGTTTCTAATTTTGGCACAGTGAATATACCGGAACCTCTATGTTCTCGCTTCCTGGTAGCCCTGTTCCATGGAATTTAATGAAACTTGCAATCGATGGGAGTACCGCGTAAAACTTATCGTCTAAAGTCTAACAAGCCATATATTTCTTTTAATTTAGAAAAATAAAAAATTTATGGCACTTTAAAGTTAAATGATTTTTTTCGTTCAAAATTTTACTCTGTAATTGTGTATAAAAAATTAATTAAACAGAATATAAAGAAAAGGCATGAGGTACTATAATGGCAACATTATTTTACAAGCACCTCATTTTATTTTTCAGATCTATCGGTGTTTAAAGGAAATATCATGCTGACCCCTTTTTCTGCAGACCTAGTCTGAAAAACCTAAAGAATCATAATTTTTTTTTACATTTTATGGGCTAAATAGCTTTGCTACTGGGCTTCGCTCAAAATTTAGATTCTGATTTTATAAAAAAAAATTATTTTTTCATTTTTTTTGGTGAAAATGGTCACATTCATTTGGATTAGTCAAGCATAATGAGCTGAGGCACATTTCGTGATCCCAGAGTTTATCGTTCGAAAGTTTTTAGGTGACAGACAAACACACAAACATGTAAAAGCTTTCTGCTTTATGTATTAAAATAAATCATGTGTACTAAGTATTTTGTTTTACTTTTTTCAATAAAGTCCCTAAAAATATTACTAAAATCGTTTATTTTCGTTGCGGTTGGAGGTATGCAACCCCTTAACGAGTACTAACAATTGCAGTAGCATAAAAAAGTGAGGGTTATATTTGGGGAGGTTTCTTTGAAAGATACATGAGAGAGGAGATTTTAATTGTTAACAATAAAATGACACGGCGAAGAGAAGATTTGAATGCATAATTTGAGTGTCAATAAGCGCTAGAATATCAAGCTTTCACTAAAAAATTTTGATAACTTCTCTAAAGATACCTAAAAAGAAATGCGAAAGAATTTTTTGAAAACATTAAATGAATTTTGAAATATTCCAATTTTAATATTTCAGATGCACTCTAACAATGTTACAGTGTCATTCTAAAGTCAAGACTGGGCAGAGACCAGAGATGGACAAAAAATTATTTGAAATAAAAATTTCATACACAAATTTTTATTTCAAATAATTTTTTGCCCACCTGTGGCAGAGACCTAATCTAGGACCACTTTTGGTAGATCCATTTTCTCGAATCAAATCAGAATAATAACATCTAATTATTGTATTATAAGAGCTATTAAGACCCAACTCTGTAATCTTATACTATAAAGCAGAAAGTGTATCGTATGTTTGTGTGTTTGTCGCCTAAAAACTTAGGAACGATAAACTCTGGGGTCGCGAAATGTACTTCAGCTCATTATGCCTGATTAACGCAGATAAATGTGACTATTTTAACAGAAAAAAGTAAAAAAAATTTTTTTCTTTTATAAAATCAAAATCTAAATTTCGGGCGAACAGCCTCAAACTTCCACCTCTATTTTATTACGTTCAACAGAATAAGTAAAATCCTTTAAAAATGAATGTCATTTAAGGAAAAAAACAATGTCTGTAAATCCCAGTTTATAAGCAGTTATAAGGTAAAAGAAACATAAAAGAAGATAATAATTTTTTAACGTTTTGTCTAAAATTCAGTGTGTCATTCAGGGGCTAATACAGCTATTAAATTAATCAATACCTCCCAAATACGTCATCTATTCACCCAAATCACATCACTTTCTCCGAACTGCATTGTCTTCTAAACAAATCTCTTCTCCAAACTTCCACTATTGGGAAAATCCCGCCACTTACGCAGCCAGATACGCCACGCACCCCTATCCACGAAGCTCGTCCACATATCGCGAGCCCTGTCAAAAATCCGCACGCGGGAAAACCCATTCACCTAAGTCAACAGAGATCTTCCATCCTCCCAGATGCGTCAGCTATTAAAGAAAATCATCACACGTTTCCCGAAACCTATATAGATACCAACAAAACAAACACCACCGTAACGTCAGCCCCTGTTCCAAGAAGCCTTTCTCAAAGCTACTGCACTCATCTAAATCTAAACTCTAAACCAACACCTATGTACCTTCTTCCAAGACACTAAATCAACTCATGCTCGTTTCCCAGATGCACCAGATAGCAGCGCGCCTCTATCGAAGCCGGAACCCTTCCTCGGAAGATGAGTGCCCAGGGAAATCCCCATACGCCCTTCCAGGGGCTTCCATCCCCGCGCACCGGCCAACCGAAGGCGAATCCCGAGCTCTCTCTATCAATATTCAAACAGCCAACGGTTCTGCGACGCTTAATCTCTGGGAAACCCGTGTCGTCCGTCAACGTCACGCGAATCCTTGTTCTGCGGGCGACGTTCATTGGAGCAGCCGATATCTGGATCACGGCGACGATCCGTGGAACGACCTGTACACAGGTCTGCTTTCGTAGACGACCAGGACGACCGTCCCACGGAGAAGCGGCAGAGAGAAATGCGGTAAATACGAGTAGAGCAGAACCGAGGCCAGAGTGAGTCAGTCGTGTCGTGGCTGTTGATCGATCCACAACGCCGGAGCCGCGATTCCTTCCTGTCACAGAGGATCTAGAGGCCACGCTGCTTCTGGATAACGCCGATAACGTCCACAACAACGCGTGCCACCTTTGAATTTATTCAAACGTACCATCGCATTCCGAAGCAACCGGGCCACGGATCTCCGGCGATTCTTCAGCAAGTGACACCGAGGAAAGGACCTTTGCAGGGGCTTGGGACACGCTCAGACACTCGGACGTGCTTCAGGAGAGAAGGTAAACGAGAAACAACTGTCTTTGGAATTTCAGGGAGGCCGGTAGATTCGCGAGGGAAGGCGTTTTGAGTTTTAGAGGTCATCGTGGGTTTATGAATTTTTCTGGGATTTGAAAATTTCGCGCTGTGGGACGGTAATTACTGACTTTTTTATACGGGGTACTTTCTGTGGCTGTTTTGTTAGCGTGGTGAGAAATTTGGAATTGAGGAGTGTTTTTGGAAAATATTAAGAAGGGGAGATCCCGCACCCGGAAATTCAAAAAATTCTGAAACTTTGTGAATATGCAGAAGATTTTCTTCTGATTACGGCGCAATTTTTGTTTTCTGCCCGAATTCACTCGATGGGGGTGAAATTAACCCCTGAGGATTCGGCTATTTTCTGATTTTGGATTATAACTCGCGAACTGTAAAATAATTTTTCTACCAAATGATAGATCTAATTAAAAGAAGTAATTTTTGTTTGCTAACTTCAATTTCGTATTTAAATCCTCCTCAAATTGTAACGTAACTGTAAAAAATGAAGAATCTGCGTGTGAACTGGTCCCCACCAGAAAATTCTGATTTTAATGAAATTGTAACGAAATTTCGTTCGAGTGTTCAAGGAGCGATTTTTTTCCCCGCGGAAATTCACTCTGAAGGAGTGAAACCTCTAAATTTTCGTTTTTTAATATAACTTTGTAACAATGCGAGATAGAAAAAACTTTAAATATAAAAATTGTTTAGTTTCTTACCCCCTATCACGCTACCAAGAGAAAACTACAATTATATTATTAAAAACGAAAAAAACATGATGACTTAATAAGGACAAATTTCACCCTTTCAAAATTAATTTCCGTAGAAATTTTTTTCTCCTTGCATCGGTGCTCTAATACAGTGATGAGCAATAGGGTGGATTGAAACTACATAGGCAAAAATTTAAATTTGAATTTTCAGCTGGCCTGGGTGCGGGATAGTTGTTTTTTGATTAACCAAACACAACTGTAAAAAATTTTTGGAGAAATATTCATGTCTGCATGTTCCTTTTTCTCTTAAAAATGTAAAGAATAAGATTCGCAATGTTATTTTTTACATTTTTAAGAGAAAAAGGAACCTGCAAACATCAATATTTATGCAAAATTTTTTACAGTTGTGTTTGGTTAATCAAAAGACAACTATCCCGCACCCAGGCCAACTGAAAATTCAAATTTAAATTTTCGCCTATATAGTTTCGCTCCACCCTAATGAGCAACTCACGAGCCGCATTTGGCCCTCCAGCCACTGACCTGCGGCCCGCATAAGTTTCAATCATGAATCTATGTTTAAGTATTTAATATCCCGGCCCGCGTAGAGTAGTAGGTTTCCACTTTTGGCCCAAAGGTTGCTCATCTCTGCTCTAACACACTCTCCCTTCTCGCGAAGTTCCATTGAATCCAGAATTTTCGGGTTGGCAGTGCTTGCTTGTTAACGAAGAAACGTGCCAGTTTCCTGATCAGCGATGCAAATTCCGCCGCGTGGATGCAAATTCCGTGCTGAAGCTTGCGGGAGCCGCGCGCTCGGAACCACTTACACGCTCTGTCATAGACCTGTCAGTACTCCATCGATGACGATAACTGCGATTTTCTATAACAAACCGCGTAACGACGCGTTGACTCATCCCGGTTTCCGAACAAAAGTCAGCGCCCAAGGGCGACGCTCGTAACGGCGATATAATTCGGCGCCATCTGGCTGCGTATTGTCAACCAGCGACGATTATTCCTCGCTGCAAGGGGATTCCAGGGACGAAAACAATCGGCGATTCTAGGCATTTCTGATTTCGATTTAATAACACCTGCCGACGAAATGTGTAGATATTCTTATTGCAACGTCGGTGGATAATCGCGATCCGTTCGATCAGCGATCCAATGCTCCTTGGAGCAGCATCCGTCTGCGGACAGCTGGCGATAAGATCGTTAATGCGCGCTCGATGAGTTACGACATGGTCGAGTGGACGTTGTTCATTTTTTCGATCGAGGGGAACATCCATTTCTGCTGGAGATCTCGCGATGATCTTTGTAGGCAGCGATGACTAACGGGCAGGGTCGTCGAGCTCAAGATCCTCAGGGAATTCCTACGACTGCATGCTCGATCGAAGATGGGGGCTTGTTGGAAAGCAAGCTTTTTCTAAACGGTGATGACCAAATAGCTCCGGGTGCATGGTTAGTCCTTGGACGATTCAAGTCCTCACTAACGATTGTGCATTCTCTTGTTGCTTGTGTCCTGAGGACACTTGTAGGTGCTTTGTGGCATTACTAGCTGATGTCGTAGGATTATAAATTGATATATCAGTCTGTTTGTGAACGTTTTTACCTCAATTAGGCTGAGGAATTGTAACCTTTCTGTAATACTTTTATATATCTGTGGTGGGTGGAGAAACGAGTATAGGTCAGAATTATTAGTTTTATTATTATTATTTCACGGGTATCGTGCCCTTTAGATTACAATGATAAGAATTCAAAAAGATGGATTACATGTAGAATTAAAACTAAAACTTAAACTTAAGCAACAAATAAAACTGAAGATAGAAGCAAAATAAAACTGAATAAAATAAAAACAAAGCTGAATAAAAACTGAAGTTAAAATTAAAATTAGTATAGTAGAAGTTTTCAAGTTTGAAAAAAGTTTTTTTTGTTCAGGTATATTTTTTAAACTCTTTTCAAAATTTTGTTAACGCAAGTTTGCAGCGCTTATTATACGATTAAACTTCTGTTTGAAACATTTTTATCTGTCTCTTGTACTTTACGAGTTATACGCGACAAAGTGGAAGCGCCTATTTCACTTTGAGGTTAGTTTTCACCACTTTAAAGGGCGATAGGGCTCGAATGAAACACACCGTTGTTCCCTTGTCAGCGTCATTGAGGTAAAAAAATTGCAAAAAGGCTACTATTACAATTATCCTGCGACATAAGTAAGCTGGCAATTTTATTTTCTGAATTGAATTTTAGTATCCTTAACATTAGCTTCTTTGGTTCTCTAAATCTGCAATTCGAAATTTTCAACCTATCTTCCTAAACCTGGAGTTTCCAAAAAATCTCAGCCATGGTATTCCCCCAATTTATCAACTCCTAATAAAAAATGGACTAGGTACCCTCCATACGCCTAAAAATTTCTCTCAGTTTCCCATCAATTTAATATCTACCACAAGGGTTCTCCAGCACCTCGAAACGTTTTAATTAAATACCTAAACAAGTAAAAGAATTCTGAACACACTTGGCACTTCCCCGCAATTGCACATGCAATCGTTCAACTTGTACCTTCATACCACTATTTCGAAGCACAAGCCAGAGAAATTTACAAAGAGTCTCTTCTTCATGGCCCTGAAATCGTTCACCTCGATCGTGCGGTGTTCCCGTTGACTTTAAATGACTAAACGACGTCGTTAATGCAGCTTTACTGCGCATCTTGCCACGAACGATCTCGCCCATCCTAATCCCGGCGCCGCGTGGTGCTTGATCTGGGTTTTCCCACTGGATGCTCGCGACTTCCGCGAGATTTGTCGCCTACAATCACTAATGACGCGTGCAAGGTGTCCCACAACGCCATAGAATGACACGAAGTGCCACTTGCTGTTCCCGCTTCGAAGCTACAGGAATACATTATTTCTTCGTTGTCCCTGCGATGGGTCGAAGAATGAGCAAGGCTTTCACTGAACCGAGCAAAGAATTTCGGTTGTTTCTCGGTGGGAACTGGTGTCGTCGCTTTTGTAATCCCTCGATGATTCTAGTGCCTCCGCTGTCGTGTGCCAGGCACTTTAGATCGACTTCGGAACAGTTGAATACACAAGATACCTTGACTAGTTGGTTCAAGATAAGATCAAGGTCTCCTGTTGAATTCTAATGTTAGTTTCGAGGCCGCACCATTTGGGGAAAACTTACGCCCACTGTCGATCTTCTTCATTCGAAACAGGATATTGTAAACAGGGTATAAATATTTGAGTGATGCAATTTGGACGATAAATATGAAATAAAAGTGATTTCTTAGGGCTCGTAGGCTCGTGGGAAGTATTGTAGTAGACCGAAATCGTTGAAGAAGTTGTTAATGTCTTAAGATGGAGAAAACAAGTGTTGTCGATGTTTTTAATGATCGTGGGAAAGATTTATTAGAATGAACAGTGGGTATGGGCCATTAAATGTTGTCAATCGGTTGACTTGCCGTTCGCTACAGAATAATTTGCATGGATGAGCTAGCCTGAATACCTATAATACAGTGCACACGGGTGTTTTTTTTTTTTTTTTTTTTTTTATATTAATAGAACAAAATGTTAAAAACCAATTTTATTGATTTAATATTTTCTATTTAAAAATGGCAACACTACACTTCTAGTTTTACAGATTTCAAAATAAAACCTTACGGTAGTATTCGCTTTATCGCTAGAAATGAAAAAACTATTGAGGCCTCCAAAACCCTACCAAGCAATACCAGTGGAGTTGGTATTTTAGAAGAGCAGATGGAAAGCAATGACGATAACGCAGTATAAAAAGAAAACAGGAAAACCGTGAATAATTTCAGGAAGATAAAGATTTTTAATCTTTTAATCTATTTTTAATCAATAATTTAATAAAAAAGAATAAACTTCTAATCTACTTATAATCAATAATTTAATAAAAAAAGGGAATGAACTTTCAATCTAATTTTAATCAATAATTAAAAAAAAGAATAATCTTCTAATCTGCTTTTAATCAATAATTTAATAAAAAAAAAAGAATAAACTTTTAATTAATTCAAGTACATTAGTTAACCCTTTTAATGAGTTAAAATAAACATATTAATGCTATTTCCAAGTTAATTCGAATTTTCCTCCCAAAATGTGAAACTTCCATCTGTGCGGTGGTAAAATATTTTTAAAATTGTTTTTAAACGAGATTACCACTCCAAAATACAAGCCATTGTCCTTCAGTGATTCAACAGAGCCTTGGCATTGCAAAACTAGTCTGCAGTAATCCTAGCACAGTGCAGTAAAATTGAAACGGTAACAGGATGGCATAAAAATTACCAGCGATTTATAATCGAATTGGAGCACACCTCTGTTTGCCGTTAGACATTTCTAATGCATTGGAATTTTATCCGGTTTCGTGTACCAGCGTCCATCACCGCTGGAAAATTTTCACAGATAGTGACACCGCGATAGGGCCTGTAAATCGGAAATTTATAAGGCCACGTGTCTACGATAGGGCGATACGAAGCCTGCAAGCCAGGAAACGTAGCGCCATGGCAGAAGGTTTAATTAAAAACGATGATCAAAGTTAGATTGTCTCTGTTTATCAATGCCACATCCGCTCGCCGCCCAGAATTTCTGCTTATCTCCTTCTTCCTCGTTTTGGAAAACCTGGCGAGGGCGCAGAATCAAAACTCTTTTCCATGATAACTGTTTAAAACTGTGTATGTATAGATATAAAAGTAAACATTGCATATTAAATTCTTAATCAAAGAATATTAAATTAATAGGGTGGCAGTATTGTGTTTCCACCTGTTTAGTCAAAACCCGGGAACGACCCTGACGAGCTCCCTGCGAACTGCAAAAAAGAATCGACATTCAGAACATAATATTTTCAAGATATACACACTATAATTAAGTGTAATATGCAAATGGTAATACTGCCACGTTTCGTGTAGATCTCGTTCGCAAAAAGTACCATTTTGAACGTTCGAACAGGTTCCACGAATATACATAAAATTGAACATTTATAATACCGGTTCCACTGCTTTGTATTTTTGCTCCTCGACCCGGTAATTTGATGCTTGCATCGTGCTTTTTGCTTGCTGCTGCAGCGACTTCTCGGTTTCTTCTTTCTTCAGCAATAACAATAATTTTGAGAATTTATTCGTGAAGTAATTAACATTCGCTGGAAAGATTTGTGTATAAACAAAATCTCAAATATTTCACAGTCGATGTTTTTGTATCCACATCATTCGATAGATCTTTTAATGAAATTCTGTAGAATGTAAAATCCCTGAATTTCGTAACTACAGTTTGCCAAGCGCCGACTTTTTTACGTCACGTGTAATAAAGATACGGAAACACGAATATCTCTGTATACCCGCAGCGTTTATTTGCGCACGCTAATAAGTATCGATCCTTGAATCATCGATAACTGGCGACCGTAGAAGCCCAGAAGATCAGCGAAACAAACTGGGAATGAGCATTCTATATTCGACATCGACGTAACGAAGGAACGGATAGGCACATCCGACAGGTTGCCAAGATTCATATATACGAACCGGTTTATCGATGCATCAGGCTCCTCTGCCGGTCGCTCAGGGATGACTTTGGGGATGCTGAATTAATCCTGGGCAAATCCCGCGGCGGTGTATTGAAATTCGGAGGTGGAGTCGCAAAAAGAAAACTGAAATTGGCAACGTAATTCCTGCTGGTTTTTAGCTGTCAACTGACATCAGAGGCATTGGCAATAAAAGAGCAATTGGATTATCGTATTCGATTTAAATATGTACACTAAATGTTTACCAAGCAGACACGGTTCCCCGGAATCGAGTGTCGTATCCTTGGGAAACATCGAGGCTCAGATACCAGGCAGTGGGCAACAATAAGCAGCGGAATAATTAGCATTCATTCACAGCGATAATTGGAAAAAATCTGGGTCTAATCTCGTATTATCAGCGTTGACGTTTCCTTGCTGCGGCGAGTGGCACGTTCCTCTGATATTGCCTTCGGGAACTGCAGTCGCAATCAGTCTCAATGATGGCAGAATGCACCTCGTGCAATTACACCTCGCGTGATATCTTCTATCTGCATCCTTCTTCACCTTCCTCCTCTCTGTCTTCTCCGCCACAAATGCTTGATACCTATCGTGGGATCAGATAAGAGGGAGCCCAGAACATTGTAGACTTTGGAGGAGTTGGTTCGGCGCTTGACCAGCTCGCCCGTGGATCCGTAGGTCGCGGGTTCGAATCCCGTCGCTCCGAGGTGCCGTTTTTTCAATTACAAAACCTATTCTTAGCGATGGGATTCGAAAACATGATTTCTCGAAGCTTTTTATAAAAGTCTTTGATAGGTCTTGAAAGTCTTGAAAATGAACAATTATCATATCTCTGGATTGCTCGAAACCTACTATACGAGACTTCTTTGAAGCAAAACTTACTTCCAAGACTCAAAACTTTTATAAATCATCAAGAGTTTTTTAAGCTTCGAATCATGTTCGCAGTGGGTTCGAATTAGTCGCCTGTGGTATGATTGATATTCAAGACAGATCGATCGGAAGCGCTTCTCGGCCGTGCTCTTCGGATTCCCATTACTAAAACCTAATTGCTACAACACCATGTTTGTTCCCTTTTTCAGAGAAATGGCCATCGCGCTAGTGTTCCTCAGCCTCTTGGCCTACAGCTGCGGCCAACAACTGATCTACCCGGATGAATTCGAGCGGCTGAAAACCACGACGACGTTCCCTCCGAATCAGAATTCGAGCATAGGTCGCCACCAAGCAAGTGCTCAGGAGCAGACGCCTTACTCGCCGCCACGGCCACAGTATCCGCAGCAGGCACCCCCAAGGCAGCTGCAGCCTAGGCCACCACAAAATTTCCCAGTTCCCTCGTTACCGATTCCAACGACACCAGCGACAACGACAACGCAGCAGCAGACGGTACCCGCCGCGGCGGTGACGGAGCATCCTCTGCAGGAGTGGAAGGATCACGTAAGCAATTAAATTGTTAAGAATGATTGAGTGAAAGGCGCCGATGTGCCGTCTGACAGCAGCTTTCAGGATAACGGCTCGACCTGTTGCGTTGGCCGCGAAAAATAGATACGTTGGACACTTTCGAAGTGTGAAACGATGAGTGAAGGTCCTTGAGGGACGAAAAGAAGACGAGCTGGCTAATGATGCACTTTCACGAGGACGCTTTTAATGATGATCCACGGAAAGTAGGATATCGTGCTCGCAACGTTCACTCAAAGTCCTCCAAAACGGAGGAGAAGAAACCGACCGATCTTTCAATTTTTCTCGGAAGATTGCTCGGAAATGAACGGATAATTAGTCGTAAATTGTTAAAGAAATTTCCAGTTTATCAGTCAAGTTTACGGCACTCCGCTTCTGACCCAGAGAGTCTTGTTTGCCGAGTAGCGTGTACATAAAAGGATGCTGCAATTTGTTTTAGGTGAACAATATCATCACCAGAGGTCTCTGGAAGTTTACTCTGGACATAGAACGTGAGATTTACAGAACGCGCAACACATCTATGAGCTATCAGCCGGACAACATAGTCTTCTCGCCTATCAGCCTCGCGGTGACTCTAACGCTCGTCCTCGCTGGTTCTGCTGGCAGAACCTTCGACGAGGTGTCCAAGGTCCTTGGCCTGGAGGGCGGCATCGACATCTCGAGGAATTCGGAAATCGTCCATCAGATGTTCGGTATATTGCTGAACCAGCTTCAAAACAAAATAGAGGGATCCCCCGGACCGCGCATCGACTTTGCCACGGCAGCGTTCGTGCAGGTAAAACGCCTTCCTCGTGTTTCCAAGGATCTCTTGAAGGAATCAAATCTCATGTTTTTAACGATTCGGCGACAGGATGGATACCCGATTCGCCCCGAGTTCAAGACGATCAGTAACACCGTTTACAGCAACGAGGTGATCAACGCGGACTTCGCCCGGAACGGGAGAGCAACGCAGGAAATGGTGAACGCGTGGGTGAAGCAAAAGACGATGGGAAAAATTACGAGCATCTTGGACCAGGTGCCCGACCCAGCGACCACCGTCATCCTCTTGTCAGCGCTTTACTTCAAAGGAGAGTGGAACCAGCACTTCGTGAATGCCTTTACCAAAAGGTTCGCTTCTCCAGAATAATTGGATAACGGAATCATTTGCCTAAATTCTATTCATTCGTCTGTTCCTCTTCGCTGATCCAGGAGACCATTCTACGTTGAGCCAAACGAGCCCATCGAGGTCGACATGATGCTCACCGGGGGGGAGTTCCCCTTCTACGAGGACACGCAATTGGGTGTGAAGATCCTCGGCCTCCCCTATAAAGGCTACGAGGTGAGCAGAGCTCTTTCCAAGCATTCAATTACAAAATCTTTTAGATTTCATTACAACCCTCTTTTCGACTTCTCCTCAGACCACAATGTACGTGCTCCTGCCAACGGCCCAGGGGGCAAGGGCCCTGCAGAGCTTCCAGAAGCAGCTGACGGTGGACGTGATCGAGAAGCTGATAAGCAATATGAAGAACGAGACCTGCATCATAGGTTTGCCGCGAATGAAGCTGTCCAACAGCCTGAGCTTGAGGTCGACCCTGGCTAGCTTAGGTCTGAGTTCCCTGTTCGACCCCGCCACCTCGGACTTGAGCCTCGTGTCCCAAGGGAGCGGCAAGGGACCAAAACCGCCGAGCCAGCCGAACTCGAATTTCTTCAACGACCGCATCGGCGGTGACAGCGACGCGGGCCAGCACGTCACGAGGAGGAATTACTTCACGTACGAGGACAAGCTGCGCGGCTACACCGTGAAACAATGGTCCACCGGGTTCTCCATTAGGAAATCCCGCGGTCGCCGTGACTCCAAGGACAGCAAGCCTCTGGTGTCCAAGGGCAAGGATGCTTACACACTTGACGGGCTTAATGGCAGCGCCGACGACGCCAAGGTCGTAAATCTCGAAGATAACAAGTACCGTTTCCAAGCCGCCGGGCGGAGGACGAGGGGCAAGCGGCAGGGCAGGCCAATCGATCAGAACTTCATCGACTTCCTCAAGAAACGGGACTTCCCGTCGTACGGGCTGGACGATCTGAGGAACAGCGCGAACCTCGTGAACCCGCATCTGTACGCGTCAGACGTGCTGCACAAGGTGGAGATCGAGGTGACGGAGACGGGCACGGAGGCCGCGGCCGTGACAGGCGCGCTGCTGGAGCGTGACGGGAATCAGAAGCGACTCGTGGCGAACCGACCGTTCGTCTTCTTCATCAGGCACGACCCGACGAGGTTCGTCCTCTTCTGGGCGACGATGAACGCCCCCACTCCGAACTACCCATCCGTCACGTAATCGGCCACGGCGTCGAACGCCGAGGGCGACCGCGCGAAGAGAAGTGTCGTGGGGGGGGATCTTGTAGCTTGTAATCCATACCGTTTCGCATATCGTCGTAGCTTCGACCCTGTTCGCTGATGCTCTCATGGACGTTGATCGTTCGTCGTGCGGGCGATCGCTAATTTCGCGCGGGTTTCGTTCCCGCCTCATCGGGAGGAGAACCACCGGAAGCATCGCGCGCGACTTATTTATACGTAACTCTCCTTGGATTGGGCGAGCATGATCGTGGAACTAATCGTGCTGGCTGAATTTACGGAAGGTGAATCTGTATCCTCTGCGAAGCAGTATTCCCCGCGGCGCCTGGCGCTGCCTTGATTCAATCTTGCATTGTACTGCATCGAAGGGAGGAAATCTCTGTGGCGTTCCTTTTAAGTTATTTAAGAGAATGGTTTTATGTATGATCGTGATAAATGTTTGCTCGGAATTGCGGGTGGCATCAATCGGTGTGGCAATAGGCAACGGCGGCTTGACACCCGAGGTCATCCTGAGGGGCCCATCGGTCGCCACTTTCTCTGGCCTACTTCCTTTTGCACAATGAGTAATGTCGCTTAATCCCTCGCGCGTTGCTTTAGGGGCACAGCTAAAACAAGTTAAGCTTTTATTATTTCGTGGAACGACGAAGGCGCGAAGAGAAAATCCATTTGGCGTAGGTCTGTAAAGTTGTTGTTTTTTTTTTTTTAATTCGAGATATTTTACAGTTTATGGTACAATGTTAGAGTCGAGATTTAACAGAAGTCATTTCAGGAATTTGGACGGCTGTAAGATAATTTACAACGTAACATTTCAACGCATGCTTCACACGATATGTAACTTCCGATAATATTAAAGACTTTTTCTTTTCAACATTCTTACATAAATACAACCGTCTTTGCTTAAATTCCGTATCTTTTAAAACGCAAAGTCTCCTTTACAACAACGAGGAGTACTCTTTCGACTTCGAAGTCGTATCAACTAAAAAAAAGTTGCATTCGATATTACGAAAATATTTATTCTGCGCTGCGCACGTGGCAACACTTCTCTTTCTTTGAAAACCGATGCACGTTCGAGCTTCTTTCGTTTTTCTAACGAAACGCTTCGTTATGATAATGAGAAGATTCTCATTTAGCGCCTGGCGCGCGAAACGACGTCGCGCTGAGAAAACAATAATTTATTTCAGAGCACGGAATAGGAATAGTCCAACGGTTTCATAAATACTACAGTTAAACGAAAATATGACGAGAAATTAAATTTACAACAGCAAGAACTTTCCAAGTAGGATCTTACCTGTTTTTATACATTTTAAACAAAAATACTCGATTGCTATTCGATACGATTCAAATCATACTGCTTCGTTTCCAGCACTGCAAGTACTCAACAGTCCGAAATACGTATTTTCGACAGTAAGAAAATAGAGAGATTCTGAAAGCCACCTGGTGTCGCCCAGGCAATGGGACCAAAAGCATCGTACAGAGAATCAAATTAAGTACACGTGTATGTACATCAGAGAAACCTATTTCAATATTTCGTGTACAACCCGATGACAAAGTACATCCTCCGAAAGCCTATTGCAAAGAAGTCGCCGGTGATCTTAAAATACGCTAGGCACTTAACCATAATTCTATATAAAGTAACTAAGCTCCTTAATCCTTCGTAAACATTCTACGATATTTAATACCTCTTACGCGCAGAATTGTCGCTTAATTCGTTAGATATTGTTTTGCTGTCCAATCAAAGGAAATATCTGCGTGATTTTACCAATCCCCTTAGTGCGACCCTCTCTGAGTAGGAGCCGCATGCCGACATGCAGATACTCTGGGTGATTAACGAACCTGAAGAGCACGGAGGCTGTGTCGTTCGTCTGCAAACCCCGGTCCTTCGCGTCCATTATTCCCTTGATGATGCACGTCTGCCTCACGTTCCCCACGTGCACCGTCGTTTGGAACCCGGAGAATATCGCCGTGGCGTGATACACTATTAACACAGTCGCCTGAAACGTTCACACAAGTCCGTAGTTGGGAAGTTACGCGAGTTCTTAAGGTAAGGCGTTAGACACGTACTTGAAAGAAGAGTGTCGCGTGCGGTTGGTCCCATAGCGACACCAGAACCATTCCAGGTCGAAGGTGAGGCAAGGGGGGACCTCGGTTGGTCGGCGGTGCTAACGTTAAACTGGCGCTCTGCGAAGCTCTCACTAAACAGCAGGGAGCTTTGTTGCGATGCAGACTGACGACCTTCACGGGGCTGAACTCTCCATCCGGCAGAGGCCCTACCAGGAGTCGAGTGCCAGGAGCGATCGCTCCTTTCACGAGCAGTCCACCCAGGACTGGTTCGTTTAAACCCGCTACTCTGGAAACCGAAAAGGAAACGGTCGCGTTGAGCGCGCGAAGCGAGTAGTTCAGTGAAATTAGGATCTGTCTATGGAATAATTTTCAGCAGGCTAGATTTTGGCGTGGGCATTTCGGCGGTTTTAATACTATGCCAAAAGTCCCCATCGATCCGACATGCGCTGAAGATTTTACAGAGGGTTGAAGGTAAAAAAAAAACTGTTTTTTGCGAATATCTCGGTATTTAACAGTTTTGCGACAAAAATAGTTATTATGAAATTTGTAGCTTAGGGAATTCTGTACAAAAAAGGTTTTATGAGTTTTTTCGTACGAGTAATCGTTTTTATGTATGACAGCTTACGAAGCTTCACCTCTCATTATTTTGATAAGGCAAGGGCCCGAACCCGGAAATTCAAAAAATTATAAAACTTTGTGCAATTGAGCCCTGAAAATTTTTCGATTTTTTGTTATTACTCGCGAACTGTAGGAGATAGAAAAAGTTTTCAGGAAAAAGTTATAATCCCTACAATTCTTACAGTTCGCGAGTTATAACAAAAAATCGGAAAATAGCCAGATTTTCAGGGGTCAATTTTATCACCTTAGAGTGAATTTCGGCAGCAAAAAAATTGAGTAATACATACCTATACATATTCCCAAAGATTAAAGTTTAAATTTATTCACTCTAGGGGTGAAATTGACCACTGAAAATCCAGCTATTTTTCGATTTTGTGTTATATCTCGCGAACTGTAACAATTGTGAGAACTATAACTTACCAAATGATAGTCCTACTTAAAAGAAGTAACTTTTTCCCGAAAACTTTTTTTCTATCTCCTACAGTTCGCGAGTAATAATATAAATTCGAAAAATTTTCAGGGGTCAATTGCACCCTCTTGGAGTGAATTTGGGTAGCAAACATATTCACAAAGTTTCACAAGTTCTTGAATTTCCGGGTTCGGGATAATCCTTTGTCAAAGGTACGAAGGTTGAAACTCGGTAACTCGCCATACACGAAAATGGTTACTCCCACGAAAAACTCATGAAACCTTTTTTGTATAAAATTCCCCAAACTACAAAGAGTGGCCCAAGAAATAGCCTCTTTTTGGTCCCAAGATATTGGAACTAAATTTTATGCAAAACGATACCTTATGATGAGACATCAATCACACCAAATTTTCAAGTTGAGGTAACAATTAGTTTCTGAGATATATGTGGGAAGTCAAAGAAGTGAAAATTTGTTAACGCGTCAGCCTATACGCTTCGATGTACGGACTTTTATGGCAGTCCGATAATTTAAACAATTATTTCCAGGGGTTTTGCTAACTGCTAACAACGAATTTGAACTTAGATTTTCAAAATTCACAATGGCTGATTCAAAATGGTAGACGATATATATAAAACACTACACAGCATTTATATTTTTTTATTTTGATTTTTTGTGAATTTTGAAAATCTAAGTCCAAATTCGTTGTTAGCAGGCAGCAAAACTCACAATGGCCGATTCAATATGGTGGACGATAAAAAAAACACCCACTACACAGTCATTTATATTTCTTGATTTTTTCCCCCGTGAATTTTGAAAATCTAAGTTCAAATTCGTGGTTAGCAGTCGGCAAAACCCCTGGAAATAATTGTTTAAATTATTGGACTTTTTCCCCGAAAACTTAGAAGTCCGTACATCGAAGCGTATGGGCTGACGGCGTTAACGAATTTTCAGTTCATTGACCACCCATATCTCAGAAACTAATTGTCACCTCAACTTGAAAATTTTGTGTGATTGATGTCTCATGATAAGGCGTCGATTCGCATAAAATTCAGTTCCAAAATCGTGGGACCAAAAAGAGACTAAAAAGGCCTCATTTTTGGGTCACTCTTTCATAATAAATATTTATATCGTAAAACTGTTAGATAACGAGATATTCGCAGAGAAACAGTTGTTTCTTACCTTCAACCCTCTGTAAAATTTTTAGCGGACGTAGGATCGATAAGAACTTTTAAGGAAAATCTAGCTTGCTGTCTAATTTCACTGGATTAGAGAGCTTTCAGCCGAAGGTTGCGCGATCTACCTGAAGGTCTCGTCGATTTGAAATAAACAGGATTCAGAGTCCGATTCCTGCGAGTTCGCGTCGTGCGGCGATAAATTCTTGATGAAGTTCGTTAAATCCTCTAGACCCTCGCCGGTGACGCAGCTCACGGTGAAGACTGGTATCACATCCGACTCGTAATCCCACGGCGTTTGACTGCCGTTGTACATTACTAATTGCTTGGAGTAGCCCTGCGCGCTGATCGCGCTCCCCAACTGATCGATAGTTTCCGGGATGCTGCAGAAGCCGAGATCGATCTTGTTTACAACTATGAAGAATGGAAGGCCTAACGTGAGACACAGGGCCATGTGCTCCTGCGACGCTTCGTTCATTGGAGGTGCTACGACCAACATCACGTGATGGGGCGAATATCCTGAAACAAAATGCCGTGAATGCTTCCGTCGGCGACGATAAACCAGAGTTGGGCATTATTCGACTAAAAAGTGATTGAAATAACTTTTCAAATAAAGATACTTCATCTTTTTCCTTAGTCGACTAAAAGTCACCCGTTAGCTTTATTCAAGGCGCCAGAGATGAAGTCGGTTATTCAAGGGTCTTTCCTCTTGGGTTGTGAATAACGTTGTTTCAGCTTTCATTCAATTCTTATTCTAGGAGATTCCACAGTATTTGAATTTGTTTATTTTTCACCGTATCAATATGAAAGTGACACCAATGGATTCCTGACGTTCTCCCGATTAATTGGACAGAAAATAATTTAAATCGGACTATTTTTAACGAAACGGGCTTTGAATTCTGCAAATAAATTTCTCATGTAATATCCTTAATTATAGTGCGAATTATATCATTTTTGGGGCCATTTTCATCGGGAAGATATGAGGAATCGATTGGTTATAGTTTCATCAACACTTATCAAAAACATGAAGATTTTATTGCTCTCGACTGTCAACGGGCGGTTTCGAGAGCACCTATTGGATGTGTGGGGGCTCCCTTCAACACCCCGACTCACATTGGTTCGCCTCCATGCTTTACGCGCCCGCGAGCGGGCGCGCACCCCCCGAACTCGTCTAGCTCCAACCAATACTAATACCCGAGACAAGTTGAAAAGTGGAATGCGTTGTGTCGGAATAAGTCAACCGAAGTTTTTCGCAAATATCTCGGGAACTAACCCAACACTAACCCAAATTATAACACCAAAGCAAGAAATTTAAAAAATATTTTTGCGAATATCTCTGAAACTAAGACCGAGCGGCGGTAACATGTGTAGGAAAAAGTGGCTCAGAATGCGGAGTTTTATAATATATCCAAATTTCATCAACATCTGTGAGGAATCGCTAAAGTAAATAATTACCGCAAAGGCTTTCGCCGGTTAGTCGAGCTTCTAGAACAGGGCTGCACAAGGAGCTGATTTCGGCGCCTAGTGGCGAGCAACCCGCCTGTCCCGTTGTTAAGGTTAGAATCGGTGAAAACTGCAGTAGTGTATGTGCGTGCTCGTAGGCTCGTAATGGCTGGTTCAGACACGTCCAGTAATTTAGTCGAGTAGCGAGTAATTGTTTGGACACAAATTTGGTCGAATAGTTTAGTAAAACAATGGTAAATTACTAAATTACTCGCTACTCGACTAAATTACTGGACGTGTCTGTTCCAGCCTTAAGGGGGTAGATCACCCTGCATAGCCCTAAAACAGGCCTTTTTTCAAACGCAAATTGTAAAGTGTTAAATAACAATAGAGACAACGTTTTTTTCTAGTTTTAACCGTTATTCTATGAGCTTTAGCACAAAACAAGAAAAGTTTAAATATCTCTATGTACATAAAAGTTGTAAGTAAAAACGTAAAGGCGTGTACGCGGTGCACCGTTTGATGGTGTACATAAAATCTCGAAAACCGCTCCAACGATTTGGATGAAAATTTAATGAGATGCAGAAATCCATTCCCTAAGATGTGTCGGGAGCAGAATTTCGAGATAAATTCTTAAAAAAAAATAAAAAATATTTTTCATACAAGAAATCGATAAAATCGTATTTTTCAACATAAAAATTGTATTATTTTTCTTTTAAAAAATCTGCTCCCGACACATCTTAGGGAATGGTTTTCGGCATCTCTCATTAAATTTTCATCCAAATCGTTGGAGCGGTTTTCGAGATTTTATGTACACCATCAAACGGTACATCGCGTACACGCCTTTACGTTTTTACTTACAACTTTTATGTACATAAAGATATTTCAACTTTTCTTTTTTTGTGCTAAAGCTCATGGAATAACGGTTAAAACTAGAAAAAAAAACGTTGTCTCTATTGTTATTTACCACTTTACAATTTGCGTTTGAAAAAAGGCCTGCTTTAGGGCTATCAAGGGTGATATACCCCCTTAAGTATACATGGCTGGGTTCAAGTCACACCAAATGCACGTACACTACTGCAGTTCTTCTCACCGATTCTAACCTTAGCAACGAGACAGGCGGGTTGCTCGCCGCTAGGCGTCGAAAACAGCTCCTTGAGCAGCCTGTTCTAGAATAAGAATTGAATGAAAGCTGGAACAACGTTATTCACAACCCAAGAGGAAAGATCCTTGAATAACCGGCTTCATCTCTGGCGCCTTGAATAAAGCTAAAGCTAAATCATCCTTATTCAAGCTTTGAATAACGGATAACCGTAAGTACCTTTTATCTAGATATTATCTTTGCCAATCTCTGGTTGGGAACTCAGCAAAATTCTGCTGTACCTGTTAAACCGAGCACCGTTGTCCTCAAATATTTCCGATGCCCAGCCAAGTCTATAAACGTAACGACTTTCGACGCGTGCTCGCTGATTTCTTCCGCCGTGGCCATCTCCGCATAATTCAGCACGTGCCCCTCGTTATCGAAGCCTATTATCTCGTGCGATATCGACGACGTGCGGCCGGTCTTTATCTCGTGAAGGTGTCGCAGCATATTAAGTCTAGCTCTCCCTCTACCGTTGTCCAATTCACCCTGGGTCAATACACCTGCGTGGAACGTGGACGCGTTAGAATTCACCTCGTGCTTCAAGCTTCAGACTCGACGAGCAACGAACGTAGCAGAGTAAACTCTATGTATATTTCTCTACCTTAAATGTCCTCTGCTAATCCTCTCACCTAAGAGAGTTGACTTCCCAGCGTCCTGCGCGCCGGTCACAGCCAGCCTCAAATCAACGATACAGTCCTGATCCTCCCTGTCCCCTTTCCTCAACTTCTTCACCAGCACCTCTGCCACCCGTCTCTCCTCGTTGTTGTTACTATGCGTCGACTTATTTTTAGAATTGGCAAGCCTTTCGCGTAATATACTCGTCGTAGCGCTTAATCTGGCCGCCATGTCGTTTAAGGTTTTCAACGAGGCTTTCATGTCCTCCCTGGTTAAGCCTGTTAGCCTCCCGTTATTCTCCACGCCTAGCAAGAGAAACGCGGAAAGCTGTGAATAGTCCGGACGGATTCGTACAGGATTTACGAAGATAAACCGTGCTCTACCAATTTGATAAATAGCCTCTCCGTCGCCCTCTCTCAGTCGCCACTTCATCTGCGTTACTAAGTGCTCGAATCGTTGACTAGACGGACTTATCAGCTTCAGCTTATACTCGATATTACCCTGCTCCGGCTCGGGCGGCAGCCTTTCCTCCTGCTCGTCGTCGGCGCTAGAATTCTCGCAATCCGACGTCCCGTTTCCTTCGTTCTCCGAATCGTTCCATGTGTCTTTACGCGTGCCTTTGTTGTTCTCCGGATCAAACAGTTCCAAGAATGACTCCATATCTGTAAACAGAAAGCGACGATTGTCACCGCGGGCTGTTGAAGATCCTGATATTCGCTCGCTACTAGCCAGCAATCTTGAATGAAATCTAGTCCATTACCGTTTCAGAAATTACCCGTTGCGACACGATATTGCGTCACGTTTGAATATCTCGTGCCGTATAGAGTATATAAAATAGACCGATACAATTATAGAGGCATTTGGACGTAAATTATTGCAAAAGTACAGCTACATGCCAAAAACTGTGCAGGGAATATCGTTCTGATACGTCGACGAAATATATCGAAAACTTAAAAATCCGGGAATTTAAGAGAATCGGAAAATTGATATTTAGAAATTACGAAAATATTTACCCGCGTAGTTCGTCGAGCGCGTAACATTTTCTTCTCGCGGAATTTGTATTTGTTACAGGGAAGCATTTCTAGCGGTAAATTAATCTTAAATCGCGTAGAGCCGACTGTTGACAACGCGCGTATCGATGTTGCGTCAGTGACCTGTCAGTATTTTTGCAATCTGAGATAGCAGTTCAGACGGGTGTTCAAATGTTTTCACAACACGCCCGTTTGCTTCGTGAAGTAGAATTAAATCGCTTACGCGAATAATGCATTCGTTAAACCATCTGCCCGCGCGCTCGACATGTAGTCACAACTGTGTAAATTGCGCCGCTGAGCAAACGTTTCCTCCTTTATCTCGCGTACAATCCGATTTTACACAGGCCTCAAGGCTCGATAGAACTTGGATACGCGTTCGGAAGGACGACGGTGTACGAAATCATTGAGCGCGCCAAAACGATATATCGTATTGCGCTTTAACAGCTGAACACACATACAGTGCGACACCACACAAAATCGAAAACAACGGCGTATGTGTGCGAGTGGCTACACAAACAAAGCAGTTGGGAAACAAACGAAAATCTACTTGCGAGTGGGATTTTCGGGGAGGGTTTTTATACGAACAATTGCGTCGGCGAGCTGGCAAATAATGGGAGAATTAAAGGCGACAGTTACGAGATGGAAATAGTCGGGAACATCGACTGTCGGACGTGCATCCACGTACGATGATTCGACGAGATATGCCTGACAGACTTACCGCATCTTACAGACAGTGGTTTTCCCTTCGCAGCTGTGCGCGCACGAAACGGAAATTTCGGTCGACACCCTCGGCAAAGTTGAATAACACTGCACGCGCAACCTCTCACTTTCCCTCCAGTTTTTTAACACCCGACTACACGCGAATCAATCGAGATCGGCCCGTTACCAAGCTTCGCTAAACCATCCTGAGCTCCAGACGGATTTAGTTCCAAATTCGATGTTAATTAAGATGGCGCTGCAGATATGTGGCGGTATCTTTTAAATTCGCCGCTAGATGGATATACGGAGGTGTCAATTCCCGCAGGTATCGATGCATAAAAAATGTATATAAGCAGGGACCAGGTATAGGACAACTCATATGCGCAGTGCGTGGGAGTTTTACACGTACGAGGTATAAGTGATGACCTTTATTGTAAAGGACAGTCCTTTATTTCAAGTAACTGTTCCTTAGATCAGTATTACTGGAACTTTTTCAGACTAACCGCCCCTTTAGTTCTAGCTAATTATTCCAACCGTCCCCTGCTGTATACAGAGTGTCCCATTTTAATCCTTCCACGCGATTATCTTCGCTAAAGTTTAGAATCACGTTGCCGCATTGCCGCATCGCCGCAACGCGACACAGTGTGTTGCGACGTAGTAACAACGATCGTAACTACTATTCCGAGCGTTTTAAAGTTGCAGTCAAGTCGAACATTATTGATATAAAAATATTCTATCGATATGAGAAAACCTGTATGAGTTTACAGTTTTATAAACTTTGTTGGATAATCGTGTGCAACCTCGTGTTATTAAAATCCTAATTGCCATTTTAATTTCTTATGCCTCCTTAATAATTCAAATGCCCACTTTGAGAAGCACTGATCTAGAGTCCCAGAAAATTGGGCCGCGAAAATACATTGGTTGTTACTTAATATAAGAATACTACAATTTTCTTGCGTAGGTAAATATTATTTTTCGTACAACAGGCTAACAATTAATATATTGAACGAAATCGAAACAGCAACTATTATATTGCTGAAATCGTATTCGCATTCAAACTGCCCGCAAAGGCACAGAATAAACTGTCAGGTTGAAATAAAGAAACATATGTTTTCCATTCGAGCATCTTGCATTCTCTATATTTAATCGCGCTTCTAATACATTTGATCGCTTCTAGAACTTACCTCTCGAATTCAATCAATTCCCACCTTGCCCGTCCCATGCACGCTCGCCTTTACATCCGATAAATACATCACACTCTCAAATTCATTGATTTGTCCCGCCGCGGCGTGATTGGTCGGCGCGTTTCGACACCCGATCTATAAAAGAATCGTCCAATCAGCGGCTCTGCCTGCTCTGTGTGCGTGCGACGCGTATATTTAGAAACGGAAGCATTGCCCAGTCGCTCGTTTCCGTCTTCCCAGTGACTGTCAGCCATTACTGCTCTGCTCGCCGGGTCTGCAGGGTAAGTTGCTCCAAGTAGTTCTCGGCTTTCGAACACAGGAATTTCATTGTCATTCGATGTAGAATCGCCACGAGAGAAGTCCATTCACCCGCACCACAGTTACGAATGATCTTTCACCGGTTTATTCTTGGCCGTAGGTGTAACTGGTACAGCTGACATAGTTTCCGAAAAATCGAAGAACGTCCTTACGGAACTGGTTGTGTGTCAGGGGGCCGATTCTTCCAAACGTTCGTCGAGATGTATAACAACAGCTATTCCAATCAAACCAGGTACGGGGAATTACGTTCCGCTTTCCGCAGTTCGATCGTAACTAGCCGAGGACCTCGAATGGCAGTGCCCCGACGAGTTCTCATCCGCGATGTCGTATTCTCCTCCATTTTGTTCACGGGTGCTCCTGATCGCATTCAATTCTTACGCGACTACGTTTCCGAAGTAGATCCAACATTCCACGGGATCTTTCTCTTTTAAGGCGCGACGAAATAAAGTCGATTATATATCGTGACGAAATATCCCTCGAGAGAAATTAACTCTGTTGTGAAACGAAAATGGCGTTTTGATTATTTAATGAGTTAATGTGCCAAAAATCAATAGCCTTTGAGATACACTGTTCCGGCAAAACTTAATAATTCTCTCTACAGACACTCTTGCAATATGATTGTTACAGGCGTGCCTTTGGGGCACTCTTCGCATTGCTTCTTTGAAATCTGGTTTTCCAAAAAAATCACCAATGCATTTAGCTGATTAGCACTGATTTTAGAATTCTGATATACTTAATAAATTTTCTCCACTGTTGTCACGATGTTTCTTATAATCCTTCCACTTTGAAACAGCCACTTGGCAGTTCGTACGTCAAAAGGTTTTTTATCATTTTCTCAGGGGATTTGTCAGCCTTCCAAGGGGGAATTATAATAATTCTATTTTATTTATTGTAACGCTCGTGGGAAAAGATATTACAATTGAACGCACCATTGAATATAATACGCATTCTGTGGGAACGTTTAGTTACAGACCCAGGGGACACAGAGACTCTGGCAGTCGTAATGGCAGCGGTACGTACTGGAACAGCCAGCAACAAATGCAGAAGGATAAGGTGATAAAGAAGCAGGCCCAGAGAAGGACTCCGGGAGATCTGCTGAAGAAGCCCAGCTGGGATTTGACTAAGTTGCCAGTGATAACTAAGAACCTGTATATTCCGCATATCAATGTTTTAAAACGGACGACCGAAGAAGTCGCCAAGTACCATATAGGCAAAGAAATCACTGTGAAGGGCAACAATACACCTTCTCCGATTCAAGCATTCGAAGAAAGTAACTTTCCGGACTATGTCATGGAGGAAATAAGGAAGCAGGGCTTCGCTGAACCAACCGCTATCCAGGCGCAAGGCTGGCCAATTGCACTCACTGGGCGGGACTTAGTTGGTATTGCTCAAACGGGGTCGGGGAAAACTCTAGCTGTAAGTATTATTCTAATTCTTTTGGACTCTTTTAACACATTGGCTGCTGTGCGATTCGTGGTTCACACCGGTGCTGCCTTAACATAGAGATGAAAGAGACAGACACCTCAGGATCCCTGAAAAATTGAAAAATTAAAAAAAAAGAGAGGGTTGTAAAAGCTAGAAAAGAATTGGAAATGGGCCTACCAACTGTGATGGAAAGAAAGTAACGAATATATACACTATAATTTAGATTTTAAAATGGGGCCCTTTTCTCGTGGAATTTTTCCATGTTTAATCTTATTTATTTAATTGTTTTCACTTTTATTCATTTAGCGCGTCAGAGTGGTATTTTTTTTTTAATTTAGAATAATTTAGGGGCCCCATATGGAACTCGCCTCAGGGCCCCTGGAAACGATAAGACGGCACTGGTTCATACTATGCACTAATTGTATTTGAATCCTTGTATACAGAAAATAGTCTTTCAATAAATTTGAAAGGAATGTGCTTGAAGTAAAAATGATCGTTTTCAGTAGCCAATGTGTTACAGTGACAAAAATCGTAATATTTGAATTATTCTTTACACTCGCTCATTCATGAATTTGGATGGAATGATTCTTGAGATCTATTGCATTATTAAAACTCTGATCGTTCTGTTCTTCTGGAAGCTGTGAATATTTCTTGGGAAGTAAATAATTTAAGAATTAACAATTTTAATAACTGTTAAAATTACGGAACACTGATTTTGAATAGCATTGATCATAAATAGTGGCGGATTTAAGAAAAAAGGCCCAGGTGGCAAATGTTTTGAAGGGCCCATTTTTTTTTTTCGGGAAATTGAAGAGGTAGTTTATTAAAAACGGGCTAAGTGTAGTAGTACAGAAAAAATATATAGTATTTGATTGAAATCATAATTTTTTGGAAGATAGGGCCCTAGGGGGCCTTCCAGGCAGGGGCCCATTTTTCGGGAAATTGAAAAGGTAGTTTACTAAAAACGGGGTAAGTGTAGTACAGAAAAAATATATAGTATTTGGTTGAAATCATATTTTTTTTAGAAGATAGGGCCCTAGGGGGCCTTCTAGGCAGGGGCCCTTTTTTCGGGAAAGTGAAGAGGTAGTTTACTAAAAACGGGGTAAGTGTAGTACAGAAAAAATATATAGTATTTGATTGAAATCATAATTTTTTTGGAAGATAGGGCCCTAGGGAGCCTTCTAGGCAGGGGCCCATTTTTCGGGAAATTGAAGAGGTAGTTTACTAAAAACGGGGTAAGTGTAGTACAGAAAAAATATATAGTATTTGGTTGAAATCATATTTTTTTTGGAAGATAGGGCCCTAGGGGGCCTTCTAGGCAGGGGCCCATTTTTCGGAAAAGTGAAGAGGTAGTTTACTAAAAACGGGCCAAGCGTAGTAGTACGAAAATAAATGTAGTGTTTGAATACCTATACCTAATCATAACTTTTTTGGAGATGAGGCTCTGGGGGGTCTTCTGCGCAGGGCCCAGGCGGCAACTGCTCATCAGCCGCCCTGTTAAATCCGCCACTGATCATAAGCAACGTGGAATGTGGTTAATCGATTAATAAGTTGCATTGCAATTATCTTGCGACAAATTCTGTTAGGTGAAACTTAAAGTGCATAGTACTATTGCGAGCTGGAAAGAAGTCGGAGTACCCACGAGCTGAAATGTCACAGGGACAAGGGGAATCGTTCGCTCGCTCGACCCAATACCTTGCAACAAAGTCCGCCGCGTAACGAAGAACGCGAACTAAACAAATCACGACAGCCCGCGGATATGGACAGCCACTGAGAACCTAAAAGTAGGATTTCTTGGAGGGGTTAAGGTCGAGTTTCCTAGCTGCGATCGGCGGCTGCGGGCCCACTAGCGGAACGGAGACACAGATGCACACTTCTCCATTGCACTAGTGGGACCGCCGCCGGCGGCAGCCGCCGATCGCGGCTAGGAACCTCGACCTTTAGCGTGGAGCCAGCGAACGATTCCCCTTGCCTCTGTGACATTTCAGCTTGTGACTTGTCCGACTCCCTCCCAGCTCGCAAAAGTGTTTCCATTCCATTTTTCGTACATGTTCATTGGAGCGCTAGTTACGAATACACAGAACTTTATTCAACATTCGCTCGATACGATCCTTAAGGTCGTCGTCCACTAGGCCGAAGCGCCTTGAAGCGAAGCGCAGCGACCGCGCATCGCTCATATGACAGAACAGCAGCGACCACGCATCGCCTACATGACAGAACAGCGCCGACGAACAGTTCGCTTTGGTCGCCGCGCTTCGCTTCGGCGAAATGGGCGACGGCCTTTATACACTTGTCCGAAACGAGGCACCTTCGCTTGGACACATTATAAGAGGGCATTGTTATGGGTGTTTTTCAGTATATATTACCAGCAACGGTACACATTAATAATCAACCACGTTTAAGTCGAGGGGATGGTCCGATCGTTCTGATTCTCGCTCCAACGAGAGAGCTCGCTCAGCAGATTCAGACGGTCGCTAAGGACTTCGGTTCCTCCTCGTGCATTCGGAACACTTGCATCTTCGGCGGCTCCCCGAAAGGGCCGCAGGCTCGCGACTTGGAGCGCGGCGTGGAGATATGCATCGCGACTCCTGGCAGATTGATCGATTTCCTCGAGAAGGGAACGACGAACTTGCGCAGATGCACGTACCTCGTGCTGGACGAGGCGGACAGAATGTTGGACATGGGATTCGAGCCCCAGATCCGGAAGATCATCGAGCAAATCAGACCGGACAGGCAGGTGCTGATGTGGTCTGCGACCTGGCCGAAAGAAGTGCAGGCCCTTGCCGAGGACTTTCTAACGGACTACATTCAGATCAACATCGGCTCCCTAACGCTGGCCGCCAATCACAACATTCGCCAGATTATCGAGATCTGCCAGGAGCACGAGAAGGAGGCGAAGCTATCCGGCCTGCTCCGGGAGATCGGCAAGGATCGAGGGAGCAAGATGATAATATTCGTGGAGACGAAGAAGAAGGTGGACGACATCACCAAGGCGATCAAGAGGGAAGGTTGGCCGGCCATCTCCATTCACGGCGACAAGTCACAGCCGGAGCGGGACTACGTGCTGTCCGAGTTCAGAAACGGCAAGACCATGATCCTCGTGGCTACCGACGTGGCTGCTCGCGGTCTAGACGTCGAGGATGTCAAATACGTGATCAACTTCGATTACCCGAACAGTTCCGAAGACTACATTCACCGCATCGGGAGAACCGGACGCTGTCAGAGCGCGGGCACCGCGTACGCTTACTTCACGCCCAACAACGCAAGGCAAGCGAAAGAGCTGATCGCAGTTTTGGAGGAAGCCGGTCAGGTGATAAACCCGCAACTGGCCGACTTGGCTAACTCGATGAAGAACCAGTACGGCAGAGGTCGCCAACGCTGGAGCCACTCCCGCTCGAACAAGGACCACAACCAGCCCGGAAGCCCCAGGAACAACGTCAGCCCGACAGCGAGCAGCTGGCAGAATCAGCATTCTCAGAGCACTCAGAACAACAACGCCAACAGCCAAGAGAGGATTGTTGCGCGCCAGCAGAATGGCTATCAGAACACTCGTCAGAACAGTTTCCAGCCGAGCTACCAGCAGCAACAGCACCAGCCACACCAACGGCAGCCGAATGCGTATCCTAACGGCTGCCAAACCAGCAGTAACAGCTACCAGCCCGGCTACCAGAACACGAACATACCCAGATACCACGGCAGGACAGGCGGTTTCCAAGGGAATCGTTACCACAACCGGCAGAACACGTACAGCGGCAATCAAACTGGTGGGCAGAGCATGTACTCGATGCCGCCGCCATTCATGATGCCATCCGGCGGCCACACCGATTCCGGGATGCAGAGCCTTGTGAACAACAAGTTCTTCCAGACGAATCGGCCACCTCCGAACACCGGAGCTTGTGCTTATCAGTCGATGGGCTATGGCCAGTTCCAGGCTGTGCCGTCGTACAGTTATCCTTACCCACCCACACCAGTGCAGCAGTGACGCTTTTCAAGGTATAAGTCGGTAAGAGTGCAGGCTAAGTAAGAGAATCAATTTTTCCTGTCTATATTGGGCCCATTAATGTTTACGGTTTGTGTAGAAGGTTGGGCCTCCTTCTAATATATGCGTAATGTAACGTTTCTTCTTTTCTTTGTCATTTATTATTTTCTGGAATGCTGCCGGCACGGTACACGGCGAAGCGAGAGCCGGCTCGGCTCGGCTCGGCTCGGCTGTTCGCGCGGGAAGCCGGCCGAGCGAGGCGCGGCGGAGTGTACCGTTTAACTGGGAAACTGGAGTAGTTTAATGCTCGTTTGCGGAAGGGACAGAAATTTAGTGTTGTGCGTTGTCAATCTCCGAGGCACATTCCAGTTGAGTTTTTTGAAGTAGCGGTAGTTGTTTAGCGATGGTACATTGATATAATCATTACTGGATGTAGACTATGGCCAGATATGTAGACTTGTAACACGGTCATATCTCTAAAAACAAATTAATCTTCTTGCGATAACTATGTAAACGACATTTAATGCTTTCCTGAAATGCACGAAACATATAGAAGGGGGGTGGGTTGATGTTTTCATATTTGATAATTTATTTATATTCTTTGCATATATATATATATATGTATGTATGTACAGGCAATGCTCTTCAAAATGTAAGGCCTTTTGCATAAAAATTAAGCCGTACACCCGTTTTACAAGGCGCACGAGGAAATATCATTCGTGCCCTCTGTTCTGTAACGAGACTTGTGGCGGGGGTGTGTGTCTCTGATATGGGGTGAAAGTAATCTCATTAAACGAAGAAAAAAAAAAATTAGAGCACTTCGATGACGGGGGATATCCAGCATAATTATATAGCATACAAAAAGCGAGTACTTTGAGACCATCCTGGGCCGGTCTTTGGAATGGTTCGAAGCAACCGGAACGGGAGAGAAAGGAAAACTTGGGCTTTAGAGGACAACTTAAATTAAGCATGTAGTCACAATGGCTGTGTACCTCGGCGCAAAGTTTGATACCTTATTTTTATAATATATATCGAAAGTAATTTGTTGTTAAACCAACGAATGATTATACGATGAAGAAAAAAAAAGAGAGAGAGAGAGAGAGAGAGAGAAACATTGTTGTTTGATGTTTATGCAATTGGCCACTGAGTGGTCTTGTCTTTGCGCGCCCGTGTCAAAGTAGGTACGCGCAGGCTGGCCGCGATCGAATGAATTTAGTTGTACCTGTTTTTTAGTTCGCGCTCGTCGAAATTCTTGCTATGTTTTTAAGGAACGAATCCAGGCTATCCGAGGCATCTTCTATTCGAAATGTTCGATGCGCTACGTGCACGTACTAACGCATACGGGAAGAAGTTAACCGCGCCGTCGCCGATCGTCGCCCCGTCGTCGCGACCGTTCGATGGCGACTCCGGAGAAAGAAATCTCTCGCGCGCAAAAGGATGGAATAACGAACCTCGCGCCGCGGATCGGGCGCGGGCCGTTTGTCGACAGCGCATAGCAAATTTTTTGCGGGCCTCCAGATTACTCTGTACACGTCACTACTCAAATAAACGAATAGTAGAAAGAGCTAAAAACAGAGAAGAATGCAAGGCTCGGATACACTCGAGCAAGGACTCGTTTGCGAACGACATTATTGTGATAATTACATGTAACGCTTTGGTGATACGGTCTCACAGTTCGTTACTTAATTACGCACAGTAGACAAAATGTTGTGAAGCAATACGTGTGCACACTACCATTTCGGTCGGTTCAGGCGCGTCACGCGCATTCTTTACGGCGGATATTTCCGGCTGGGCGAAGGGTTTAAGGAACTTGTCGATTCGTTTCTAGGTTCACACGTAGTTTTTATATTCTTCTTTCGCTGGGTCAGTGATCGGACTTCAGGCTATATAGGTAGCAAAGAAGGTTTAGGCGTTCGTGGTATTCTTGTCTTTGCCCTTTGGACATTGTGAATGCTTATGCTCCTACTGTGTTGATCTGATTGCACACAGTGCGCGGTCAGGACGAATAGTGATATAATAATAGGAAGCGTATGCTACGAGTATCGGAATATTCTGAATACTCATACATTGCGTACGCCCTCTATTAAATCACCCTACTAATTATTTCCCTTTCTTTGGCATTATTTCACAGCGATTGATCGGAAACTAGCTTATACCCGTGCACAAGATAGGTTCGATAGAATTCCAGCTAAATGATGGGCTATCGTAATACTACCATACATTTAATTACATTTCACCGCAGGGCATAGAACATATCTCGCATTTCCATCGACCAATTTATTTCTGGGGCTTTTGAGTGCACACTGTGTCCGTACGGATTCTTCGGATTTATTCAAACAGCATCGTTGGCTTCGTTTAAACTTTAGAGAGTGCGAGACGCGAGGTCGCCTTTCGCACGGACATAGTTTACGTCCGGGTAGCTGAGAAAGCCTTAAAACTTTAACCCTTTGAACCTCGCCACATCTTTTTCACGGGCTACTTGAGGAAGCTGGTGGGTGCTGAACATGCATATCTTAACCACGATTCCCTGATAATGTCGGATACATAATTTTCTAGAAAGCTTTTCACTCGAAACGAATCCCAAGATCGGAGCAGCAAAGGGTTAATATTTTACATCTCCTTCTTAACAGAACGCATAGCATTGCACTCTTGAGTTCCCTCTGAAGCAAATGTTCTGCAAAGCGCAGCTCGCATTTTGAAAATTGATAGTGGGTGTACGCGTAGTTCTGTGATATGTAAGGTGTAGCATATTTATAGATCTACCTATTGTGCATCATGATTAAAAATAAGGAACGTATCTTATCAGTTTTATACGTGGTATACAAATCATGTGATCCTAATGACGTGTACTGCGAGAGCTCGTTGTCTACTTTAGGGAAAAGGGGGAGGAAAAGTTGTTAAAGCGAAAGACCAGTATTCCTTTCTTTGCGTTTGTCGCGCGTGCGCGCGCGCGAATTCGTCTATTGCCAGGGTAAAGGAGAGAAGAGAGAAGGAATTGAAAGATGATACATGTATTATTTCCTGAGCCGAGCATTCTCCTTCGTGAATATCCATGGAGATCCGAGCTTGTCGTACCATAATTTATGACGAATTCATTTCACAAGCGAGGATAAAATTGCAAACAAGATTATTGCTCTTCTTTTTCTTTCTTTTTTTTCTGCGTCTTTTACACTGCGAATCCGTTCATTTTTGTACATTCGTCTGTTTGTTAAGGTATAGTCTTCTAATATTTGCGTGTTCGTCGCCAACAGAGGAGTCTTTATAGAGATTTAGCACTGCACTGCTACGAGTTTTTTTATTTTTCCTTTTTTTTAATTTCTTCGTTTACTCGCGTCAAATGGTCATCCATAAATCCTGTTTTCATGTCCAATCGTACTAGGTAGAAGCATGCGAGGAACTGTTAGCACACGAGCGTTCCTCCGCATAGCAAAGGCGCGTACGGTAGCTTACTTTTTCAGAAGCTATGCTGTATCATCGAAGGCCACTACTTTCCTACTAGTCGACAATTTTAGGTTGTATTATATTCCTTTATGTTACTTCGTTATCAGACCATCTCGATTAAATCATTCTGGTACGTTGTAGCTTATCCAGATCAGATAACCTTGGTCGTTATACCAGAATTCCCCTGGAAGATCTTGCCCCATGATTGTTACGAAATAAAGAAAGATGCTAAGAAGCGTGTTCAATGGTGGAACTCGGCAACATCGGTCAACTCGGAGGTATCGGTCGATATACACTTCTAGTGAACTATATTTTTCTATCTGTTTCCTACAATGATCACAAAGCATTGGATAGAGGAGGAGGAGTAGTTTCGAAGAGATCCGCGACACGCCTTCCATCTGATTAAAAAACAAAAAAAAAGAGAGAGAAGAAAGAAAGAAAGAATTCAAAATGTTCTTGTGGAATCTTCACGCTTGTATCAAGCACTGTCCAAGTCACACTGGTTGTTCGGTTGACTGAAATCTTGTATTTATTCGCTGTATTGTTTCCTTCGAAAAAGGTTGAGAGAACTGATCGATGACTAATGGCTTTGGGAACACGAGTACCTTTTTAATAATTAATGCTGAACGCTGTGATATCGCGTACATAAAACATTTTTATTATTGTAAACGTAAATGTGCATATTGTAATGTTAAAAGAGTACTATTCTCCTTTATATGTGAAGACTGAATCTCGCCAACTTATACTACACAAGTTTAGCAGCCGCAGATACGTTCGTATACTGTAGACTACAGATAGACTATTTGTATATTATTAATTAATAACAATATGTTTTACGTGGGGAGTGCCGTGTGGGGCGGTACTATTATGTTAGTTCGATAACGGGTGCGTGTTCGTATCGTGCATTTTATTGAGGGCTAGTAGATCCGGTGCATCGTGACGAGGATAGTCACACGCGAGTCCCCGTTTCCTTTCGCAGTTTCGTCCAATTCGAAGTGGAAGGGTAGCTCGTAGTTGGAAGCGCTTCATTTGGTTTCTCGGCGATTATCGTTTCTCATTTATTGATTAAAAAGAAATATAAAAAAAAAAATCGTTCGTGATGAAAAGGGACATTACAACAACACAATCCGTTTCATGGTAGTTCCTATATTGCATTCTTCTTTGTAACGTGAATGGGTTGCAGCTTAAATTTTGCAGACAAATCGAAGAGCTTTTACCTTGCTGTGTATTTATATTCCGTTCAGCCGAAAGGAAAAAAAAAAGGAACCTCGCTGATAATTTTTATTCGCGTAGTCACATGTGTGCATTGCCAAATCTGTAATTACTGTTTTCTGCGAACTAATCTTCTCGATTGTTACTGTAATTTGCTATCTTCCATATACAGCTGGGGAAATTGTACTGAAAGCTGTTGATCATTTCCAAGGATGATCGCGTGCGATTCCACATTGTACGAACTGTAAAGAATTGTACTTCTCCCGCTATCTAAATTTAAGGGAAAGAATTTCGGATCGAGACGGAGGATCGAGATGCGGCACGGAGTTTCCAAGTTAGAGGAACTAAATTTGTAATGTTATCTTTGTTACATACTCATAATTATCAACTTCTTAATTTTCGAAATAAGCATAAGAATGGTACTTGTTTCCTTAACAGATTTAGTTCTCTTTCTAACGCCAGGCGTAACATTCGCGTGTGTGTGTGTGTGTATATTTGAGCGGCAAGCGATCGCACACTGTACGATGAAATTTACGAAGCCGCGTGAATCCGACACAGTTTGTCAGCTGGAGTATTTATGATTTTACACAGCGCGTTGTGTAACGATGGTACATATTTAAGCCTGGACTACTCTTAAAGGAAGAACAGTGTCTTCGATCGGTATTAATGTGTGCCTAGACCCTTGAATTACCAAGTTTCTTTTCATCTAAAATTCAACGGTTTAAGTACGAGACTCGGTGCGTATCGAGTTGAGGGATTGCGCGGAACATTTCTGTCCAACGACATGCATCGCGAGGATTCATTTCGCTGTTTGTATATTGTCTTCTGTCGCGAGAGTGATCAGTCCTGCATACATTTGTGTTTATAGTTTGTTAGCGCGACACGTAAAACCACTCTCCTAGTAAATCTAGTAGCGAAAAGGTTTAAGGATATGAAATTCTAAATACGTAACGCAGCCGGTGTTGATATGTTGGTCGAACGCCGTTGGTCATAAGTTTCTTCTTTCGACGGACATTGATATTTTCCAGAACTGTTGGGAGCATGTAACGTTCATATCCTAACTATATTTAAATATACTTGTGGAGTCACAGGTTGCTCGAGGGACAGTTTGATCCACACGGAATTAATTTAAGTGGTTCTTGCGAACTATGCGAGCCGCGGAAGGTGGAGGTGGACTTCGGATTTGAGGCATCGAGGCGAAGTGAGAAATTACATTACATATAGGAATTACATGATCGCCACGGGGGAACGCAGTACAGCACGGTGGACGTTCTGTTGTTGTAATAGTTCATTTGTCGATGCATCCGTTTTGAACACGCGTTAGAAAGAGGGTGCGGAAGGAAGGAAGGAAGGAAGGAAGGGTGGTTGGAGAGACGCTAATAATGTAGTATGCGAAATTGTGAGAGGAGATGCGAAGATAATGGTTTAGTGTACACGGCGTGGAAGCGCAGAAGTTTGCGAGATCGGGTCGCTGGTGTATTTTACTACGGCTTCATTGAGTCATCGCGCCTTACAATATGAAAGAGCTCGGCCAAATGCCCAAGACGTGTATGCAAAATTGCGAACAACACTTAGATTAAAAGAAAGAAACACCGCTCCTTGGTCGTCCTCGGATAAATATTGAGACAAACGTTTGCAAATCGTTGAAACTGCAGCACGGAAGACGGCGTACAACTGTGTATTCCATTCTTCTTGAGTAAGACTATACAAGAGGCACGTAAAGGGATAATAAATTTGTGTCAATTTTACCGCGCATGGAACGCATTTATCAGTTATTTATACATATGTACATAACATGTCTGTATATATTTATATATATACACACATCATTTCGAAGGAAGGGATATTCTTTTAGAGGACGCGTAAACCATAGAATATTCTCTGCGCAGGAAAAGAGAAGAAACGATCGCCTATCGCGTTATTAACAAATTCACTGCTGCCTTACATTTGATGATTTTTATCACAGAAGTACGTTTGCCATAGTAAACCTGGGCAGTGAATGTGTTAACGGTAACAAGTAATCTAGTCGAAATTGTTCTATCGTTGAACTAATCGCCCCTGGCGGGGCTTCGAGGATGTCATATTCGAATGAATATCTTTTTTACGATACAACAATCTTTGAATACGTTTTCAAGCGTTTTCGATTGTAACGCTCTGGCGAGGAAAATGCTTTCCGTCGTTGAGGCATTGCTCGAAGAGAAATTCTGGTGCGAAGGCAAGTGGAAACGGGAGTGTCTCTGTTACTTTGCACCGAAGCAACGTTCGCTTGGCACGAACCTGTTGCTGCGAAGTGATGTTTTACGAATACGGAACGTCAGTATTAAGATGCGCAACTATAGGAACGGGATTGTGTATGAAAATCATTATCCTATTCTTTTTTCCTGTATTCTGTGTATTTCTTCCTTGGATGAATCGAATGAATTTCTTCCCCGACCGTGTAAGCCGTTTTACTGCAGAACCAATAGTTTTTACGACCAAAGAGAGGTAACGCGAAAGTGGCTTCGTTTATTTTCTCTTCACCATGACATGATTTTTTTCAAAAGCGTAAACACAAATCAATAGCGTATGTGCGGTGCGAGTATTTCGCCGGGATCGCCGGCGAGATGTATAGGAAGCAAGTGACGTTTGTCGGAAGTACGTTTAGAATTAATTAATTCATTATTTTTATCCATTGCTCTTGTTTAACCACACTCATAATTTCTCTGATGAAACGGAAAAGAGCATACACAAATTATTTTATATAAGGCAGCGTACGAGTTGAACGATTAAAAGCAAATGGCGTAAACAATGTTAAGTAACAATTCTATATTCAGATTCTCTTCTGTAGGTTTCATTAAAGTGCATTTCTTGTATGTTACACAGTATTATGGTAGAATATAAGAAAATAAATATTGCAATAGTAATGTGTTTGTACTTCAATTGCTTTTCTCATTGTCGGAGGTCATGCGTCACATCTGTATTATAATAAGCGCATTTTTATCTCCATAAGCTAGATAATTCGTCTAGCAACAACTTGTATTAAATGATTTTACTTAGCTTCGATCCTCTGTATGTTTGGTGTATGTTTGGTTCAAATCTGTCAATTCAATTTTCACCCACTTCCACCAATCCAATTGTTTTGAAACTTTGCACGCGTGCGTAGGTTCGATGACTATACAATTTTTTTTTTAAAAAAAGTCTAAAATAAAAAATATAAAAAGAAATGTATAAAAAATCCACAAACACCAAAAACTAGAAAAAAAACTCTAGAAAATAAAAAATATAAAAAAATTATGTTAAAAGATTTTACTAAAAATGCACTAAAAACTAAAAAATAATTATTTTCTTGTACTACAATTTCGATGGTGTTTTCTCACTTTAAATAAAATCGTGATGCTGTATTAAATTGATCCATAATCTGTTATGAAATATCCCGCGCTACGATATTATTTAAAGTGAGAAAACACCATCAAAATTGTAGTACAAGAAAAGAATTATTTTTTAGTTTTTAGTGCATTTTCAGTAAAATCGTTTAATATAAAATATTTTTTATAGTTTTTTTTTATTTTACATCCTTTATGTTTCTTTAAATCTGTGTTCGTTGATAAGTATTCAAACAGACAAGACGATTTTAGTAATTATTTTTAATGGGGATCAATGCTATTCCATAAGCATAATTTAATAAGGAACTGTATATCGAACTTGTTTGTTTATATTGTTTTTCCTGTGCACGTTTGCCACTCGGGGATTCACAGGATGGCATATCAAACTTATTGCTTATATACTGCCCAACGAACTATAGTCAAATTTTACTTTCATTTTCTCCTACTCTTTCTCTTTCCAATTCTCGGGTTTTTCAGACCCATACCCTTTAACCCTTTTAATACTCTATAAGGGTAGGGTATAACACAATCACCCTATTAATCTTAATGGGGTCTCAGCAGCAAGTAACGCCCCAGAAGAAGAACGGTCACCCATCTCACCCAAGAACGCCGCCCCGTGATGCTTAACTTCGGCGTTCTAATGAGAACCGGTGTATTTTTTTTTTTAATTGTTTATTATGAAAATGCGTAACAATGTTAAATTCAGTTGGCGACAAATAAACATAGAAAAATAAACATTAATAATAACAATGGATTTCTACTTGATCGTTCGCAAACGATTCTCACAGAAATGCGGTTTCTGTTCTTAATAACTATGAATTTAATACATTTTGGTATTTGTCTATAACGAATAACGTTTCGCAGATTGTTCCGTATTAAAGATTGCACGTATTAAGTCAGGGGGAAACTATCAAAAAAAAACCTCCGAACCAGTCTATTGTACAAACTTAAGAACTAGAACTTAGAGCTAAAAGCTTAAAACTAGAAGAACCGATGTATCCATCACGGTCACCGCTGCTGTGTATCGAAGTTTCAATTCTGTTTTTAACCGACTTCAAAAAGAAGGAGGTTATAGATTCGACCCGTTTGTATTTTTTTTATGTTTGTCCCCGCATAACTCAGCATATGGACGATTTTGATGATCTTTTTTTTATTCGAAAGAGGGCGATGCCCCGGTGGTCCCATCCTACACTGCATCAACATTGGCCCAATATTTTGCCAGATCTAGTTAATAATAAAGACTATTGTCACCTAATTATTATTATTTTATGTACGTACGCGCGTATCTCCTCAGCATATTATGTCAATATATATAAAACTGAAAAGTTAAAAATAAAAAAATTTTAAAAAAACTTAAAACCGACTTCAAAAAAGATAAAATTGCACTAAAATTTAAAAAATAATTTTTTCCCTTATTTAATCTACGACTTTCATATTCTTTAAGTCGGTGCCTCATCATTTGCACTGTGTCAATCTGGCGCCGACTAAAAAAATATGAGAGTTGTAGATTAAATAAGGGAAAAATTTATTTTTTCCTTTTGAGCGCAATTTTATATTTTTGAAGTCGGTTTTAATTTTTTTTTAGATTAAACAAGGGAAAAAATTATTTTTTACTCTTTAGTGCAATTTTATTTTTTTGAAGTCGGTTTTAATTTTTTTTTAAATTTGTTTTATAAATTACTAGCTTCACTACTCGGCTTCGCCTTAAATATAGATTCTGATTTTATAATTGTTTTTTTGTTGTGAAAATAACCACATACATCTGGATTAGATAGATATAATGAGCTGGGACACATTTCGTGACCCCAGAGTTTAGCGTTCGAAACTTTTTAGGCGACAGACAAACACACGAACACTGCTTTATATATTAACCGTTTTAGTGCCAGGGGTTTTTAAAAATCCGTGTCGGATTGTGCCATGAAGCGCGATAGCGCTTTTGTTAAAAATAAACCTTGGGACTCAATGTGTTAAAGAAAGACAGCTAATTATGCAGGTTGTTTACGATTATTTGAAAGAAAATTTGTAATTACGAGAGGAAACTCTGACAGACTCGCGACAAGATACATTCTGAACCGAGCGTAATCGAATTGACGATCGTGACCAAAAAAAGCGACACGGTTTACCACAGTACGCGAACAGCGCGATCGCGCTGCGTGGCACTAAAACGGTTAAGATACGATAGAAATACGTTACGTTGTAGGAGATTTAAAAATCAAGCTGAAACCGCAAAAATATAATAAACGAGAAAGTAACTAGCACAACCTTCCTTTCAGTTGGCGCCACTGTTCCAATGTTTATCCGCGCATTATTCGTTGAGTGTGCGTTCCTGGTCAAGTGCGCTCCCTTTTCGTGAATTTCGACGATATATGTCGCGCTTTAGACGAATTCCCGCAGATCGTGACCGCTGTTACAATATCTCCATCTCCGTGAGCTGTAAACGATTGCTATGTAATCTAGTTACATCGTCGTGCTAGAGCAATGGGTATAACCTATTACAATAATGTAATTTTCAAGTGTTTACATCAGAAGTACAAAGTATCGGAATATTAAGCCGAAGTGAAACAATTCTTTTGTTTACACTTATTGGAACAGTTCCAAGTAGAGAGGTTGGGAATTTGTCGAGCGAAAAAGTTGCGCGGAAACCTCGAGGAAACATGAGAAGCAGTAAGTAACGATTCAGCGTTATCAGTTCAGATAAGATACATTAAATATTGTTGCTCCGAATGATCGTAGAAAGATAGGAGAGCGCCTCACTATGAACTCGCCTTTAGATTCCGACGATAGCGACTGCGACGACCGGAGCGGCGGCAACCAAAGCGACGAGCAAGGCGCGGAGGAGAAAGAAGCTTACCCGACCTTCTTCCCGGAGGATTCCAGCGAGAAAGAGCACGGTAAGAAAAGGAAGCACGCAGCTACGGTAGACGAGAGCTCGGACTTAAACGACAGCGATTGTAACGAGGACTACTACGAGAATTTCGAGGAACGAGTCGATATGCAGTTCAGATCGCACAGCATGTACCAGGATCTGTCGTACGAGCAAGACTCGGCCGACGAGTCGACCAGCCAGAATGTACAGAATGTAAATAGCAAACGGCTGAAGGCTAACGACGATGGGGAAGAGTCGAAGACGAGGGTCGCGTTCGAGGAGCCTTGCCACTACAGTAAGCGACGGAAACTCGACACGGAGGGTAAGACTGACGAAGGTACTGCCGATCGGGAGGCGAAAGAGCAGAAGACGGTTCTCGACGGGAAAGATAAAGCCCAGAGGATAATGAGAATGATGGGATACAAAGAGGGTCACGGCCTTGGGAAGAACAAGCAAGGGCGCGTGGAACCGGTGGAAGCGTCTAAGCAACACGGTCGCAGAGGTCTCGGGCACCACGTTCCTGGGCTCGAAGCCTCGGGGCTTAAATGGAACCCTACGGACGAGGAGATAAAAGTTGTGGAGGAGCTGGAATGGATAAGCAGTCCGGCTAGCTTGCCGACTGCAGAAGAGTTGGATGATTGGCTAGAGCTAGGTCCCAAAAAGAAAAGTATAGACGATGAGACTCAATTCTGTGACAAAGATGTAGTTCTAAATGTTGTTAATTCAAAGTCAGTATTCGATAAGTTGGACAATGTTGAGGTGCGTCGCGCCAGAGCGCGCTGCAATCCTTACGAAACTATCCGCGGCGCGATATTTTTAAATCGCGCCGCTGTTAAGATGGCGAACATAGATAAGGCGTGCAAATTTATGTTCACCAATCCGGAGGGCCTGGACAGGCACGATCTGCTATACTTCGCGGATGTGTGCGCTGGGCCGGGCGGCTTCAGCGAGTATGTTCTGTGGAGGAAGAAGTGGCACGCCAATGGGTTTGGTTTCACTCTGAAAAACGAGAACGACTTTAAGCTGGATAACTTTTACGCGGGCTCTCCCGAAACCTTTCACCCGTATTACGGGCCGAAGGATAACGGCGACGCTTTCGATCCTAGTAATCAAAGGGGTTTCAAAGATCTCATAATGAAGCACACTCAGGGCAAAGGGGTGCACTTCATGATGTCCGATGGAGGGTTTTTAGTGGATAAAGAGAAAAATTTGCAGGAGATCTTCTTCAAACAGTTGTATCTCTGTCAGTGTCTAGTAGCGCTGATGATCGTGCGGGTGAAGGGTCATTTCGTCACAAAGCTGTTCGATCTCTTCACTCCCTTCAGCGCCGGTCTAGTTTATTTAATGTACCGGTGCTTTGAAGAGGTCTGCATCTTCAAGCCGAACTCCTCCAGGCCAGCAAATTCAGAGCGTTACTTGATATGCAAGAATAAACGGCCAGGCACGAAGCATATCGAGGAACATCTCGATCGCGTTAATCATCTGCTGATGAAGAACGACGACAGTAACGACGTTGTGCAATTAGTCGCGTTCGAAGAATTAGAGAGGGAGGAGCAATTCTTGCAGTACTTACGAGAATCTAATAAGAATTTAGGCAGGAAGCAAGTAATAGGGCTTCGTAAAATTGCCGCGTTCTGCGAGGACAGCACGCTCACTGAACCGAAGCAGGCTGACATGCGGAAAGGCTGCTGCGAATATTGGAATATTCCCACGGACACTAGGATAAAACCGAGGCAAATGAAGCCTCAAGAGAAATTGAAGACCCTGCTCAATGGCTCGGCGACGTTTCTCAACAGCGAACCAAAGAAGTTGACTATAGACAACATCGGGAGCACGATATTGAAAGAACCGTACGATTGGTTCTGTATACCCTGCGGCAGCGGGCCTTCCAGCGAAGCGAATAGAAACGCCACGTTCTACATGAGCATGGGAAGAACCAAAGTGTATCGTTACGGAAAACGCGAGTGGGTGCCTGTGGGCGACATCAACGTGGAATTACCACCGGACACCCTAGTGTACGCCGAGCTTGTTTTCGAAATACGAAAGGAATTTCGACTCCAGTCGAAAGTATTCGCGCTGCATATTTTAGACGCTCTAGTTCTGGGCGGGGAAGACATTAGTCAGAAATATGTGAGAGAGAGGTAACGCAATTTACTAATAAATAATTAGAATTTTGTACGTACTAACAGTCATTTATAATAATACCAAAATGTTTCGCAGGCACAGGCTAATAAAAAAGTTCTGCCAAGCTCTGTGGAAACCGGACGGCGGCTCTCACGCTCGTATACGTGCAAAAGAATTGTTTCCCGTGGGGCCAAATTTAGGTGAAAAATTGTACGTAAAGCAGCATCTATTAAAAAATAATCTGCCAGCTCTGGGATACGAATTTTCATTAACGCCTTTGGATTGCAACGATTCGGACGACGACAAACCGTACATCATTCCCAACAGCATACTCTTTCTAAAAAGTACCGCTTCCTCTTGGAATCGTTATTTCAGCAACACATACAACTTGACGTACGTTTTCAATTCCGCGAACGGGGCTAAGTTATTCGACAAAGATAGGCCTGCCGCGGCCGAGGCAGGCTTCATCGAATCGTTTGAGAATCGTATAATATGGCATTGGCCTAACGACGAGGCGCTTCCCATGGAGAAAGTTGTGGAGCTGGTTAAAGAGAAATATACCAAACACGAGGTGTCTCTGGATTATTAAGATTGCGAAGTAAAAGGCAGGCGTGAAACCGGTGATTAATGGCTTCTGCTTACGACGATCGATTCTGTGTAACTTTATAAATATATCGAAGGATCTCGAAGTAAAGTACGAAGCGAACGAATTTACAAATGTATATATTTGTAAATACATACGGCACTGTATCCAAAAAGTTGATACATTTCTAATAAAAAGATAGACCATATTCTTACAGAGTTTTTATCATGATAAATGAGTACAATTCACTTTAGAAACGAATGTGTAAACGGCATAATTTATTTTTAGTAAGTACAATTAGATATTTATTTGTAGCGGCCGCGCCCATAATGGGGCAGGTTTCGGTGCCCAAATCAACGATCCATTGTTTCCCAACCCGGTCAGTTAGTTCGGGTCTTTTGTAAAGAAATATGTATCTCGTGTGTTCCAGTATAGCTACGTACGAACCATCTGGAATTGCGACAGATTAAGATCAGTGTCCGCGGGAAAAGGCCCCATCAGTCCGGACTACGCTCCGTAACGCATGCGCGGTGACGTCAACCAATCAACGCCAAGGTGGTAAACGAAATGGCGCCACCGTCAAGTCAAGCCAAGCTAGCCAAGCCAATCACGTCGCTTGGATTGACTTGACAGTGGCGCCGTTTCGTTTACCGCCTTGGCGTTGATTCGTTTGACGTCACCGCGCATGCGTTACGGAGCGTAGTCCGGACTGATGGGGCCTTTCCCGGGCGACAGATTAAGATGCTGCATATTAGGGTGGACCTTATTTCTCGACTTTCAAATTTTTTTCGGCACACCCCCCAGAATTGTGTCATTGGGGGAAAACATAATGTGTGCAAAATTTGAAATCGATCGCAGGACGGGAAACCGTGCCTCATTGCATTTGAAATGTTTTTATTTTTGTAACACGTTTTTCCCCATTGTAGTATATCGTTAATATACATGTTTATATATCGTTGGATTTATTTTTTTATGCTCTGTAACAATATAGAATCAAAGTATAAGAGTACTTAAAAAAGAAAAATCATGACCTTGAAATCTGATAAATTTACATTCAGAACAAACTTTTTTTCGTTGACATTACTTTTACCTTGTCAAACAGAAGAACTTTTGTCTAAGAAATTTTTTCATATATTTATAAATAACAGATTTTGAAATTTTAATGAAATAACCGATACTTTCATTAAGAGTACACTGTTCCAACAGATTTTATAAATATAGATTCTCTAGAATGGCAAAATGATCCCAATTATAATATTGGAGTAAATATAGTAAATAATTTAGCAGTAAACGATTCGGCCGAACGAGCAGTCATCTGGACTTGGAACATTCAATATCCGTTTCTTATAAATTTTTGTGCGCTGAATACGAATTCGCAAACTGTTTTCCGCCATCGCCCTCAGTTTTCGAAAAATTTTTTTTTAAAAAATGCAAATTTTCAACTTTGAACATCTTTCGTGTTCAAACAGTAATAGTTATTCGGTTGCTTGTACCGTCAAAGTATTCTATCAACCCTCTGGAATACAACGATATAAATAATTATTGCATTGTTAACATTTAAATATATTTAAACAACGATCAAAGGAAAAATGCACCCGAAATGCACCATTTTTTTGCAGATATCTTTCGATTTATTTTAAAAACTAAGGGTGTAGACGAAAATTTGACTGCTTCACGCGATGCCGCAGATATTTTTCTCTCGGAAAACATCAACAAAAGTGGTATGTCACGTTTCGTTTTCAATACCGAAGCGAAATAGTTCGGCAAAATGTACGGCGCCGACAGCGGTAGTCGCGCGCGTTTAAGCGATTCTGTCGCTGAGCGGCAATGGATACGTCCGCCGCTGTTGTCTTCTGTATTGAAAGCAAAACGTGACTTACCACTTTTGTTGATGTTTTCCGGAGGAAAAATGTCTGCTGCATAAAATGAAAAATATCTGCAAAAATTGGTGCATTTCGGGTGTACTTTTCCCTTTAATCTGTTATATATAATAATATGAAAAAATTTTTAGACGAAAGTTGTACTGTTTGACAACGTAAATATAATGCCAACGAAAAAAGCATTTTTCGATGGTTAATTTTTGAGATTTCAGGGTCATGATGTTTTTTTTAAGTGATCTTATACTTTGATTCTATATTATTACACAGCGTAAAAAGACAGATTCAACGATATATAAAAATGTTAATTAACGATATACTACAATAGAGAAAAACAAGTTACAAAAATAAAAAATTTCACATGCGATGAGGCACGGTTTCCCGTTCTCCGATCGATTTCAAATTTTGCACACATTATTTCGACGTGCGTTACGAAAAATAGCACGTTTCAATTTTCTTACAAAAAGTAGCACGTTTGCCTTCGTTCTCACGAAAACTATCACGTTTCGGTTTTCGCTGCGAAAACTAGCACGTTTGAGCGGTTTGCCACGTGATAAAATTTTTCATATGTGTTGTCTTTTGGAGATTGGATGGAATTATTATTTATTAAACAATATTTTCAACAGTTGAATTCTTTTAAACTGACCACGCACTGAAACGTGATAGTTTCTGCAGTCTGCAGTATAATCCAAAACGTGCTATTCTTCGTGGCCAAACCGGATAATATGTTAGTTTTCGCTGCAAATTCCCAAATGTGCTATTCTCCATGGCTAAACAGTATAACGTGCTAGTTTTCGCCGCAACAGTACGAAATGTGCTATTCTTCGCGGCGAAGCAGTAAAACGTGTGTCTTCGCGGCCGAAGACCAAACGTGCTAACATTCGTCAGAAACGATGGAACGTGCTTCTTTTCGTGGCAAACCGAAACGTGCTACTTTTCGTAAGAAAACTGAAACGCGCTACTTTTCGTAACGCACGTCGATTTTATCTCCCAATGACACAATCCTGGTGGTTAAAATGACACAATTCTGGGGGGTTTTGGCCAAAAGCCTCAAAATTCTTTTTCGACGAGAGCAACTAAGGTCCACCCTACTGCATATGTAATAAAATACGTTCAGGTATTAATGGCGATACTTGCCGACTGGCGAGACGCAGAACTTCTTGTTGCTTTTGCTAGCTTCGACGTAACCAAAACCAGGAAAAGTATAGCAATGTTCCATGTCCCACTTAGTCTCATCCGCTTGACCAGTGATCCATAAGCAACCGTCGTTGTCGTGTCTCAGGCATATCGCCTGCCCAGATTTCGTTTTGTACGTAAACAGCACGTGATTACTAGCTCCGAGCATAGCCAAATGCGTGTTCTCTTGCGGAGCAAGATGAATTCTTTGCAGAAGATTATCCTTCCCTTCTAGATCGCATTCCTCCAGCTGCTCGGCGTTGAACCCCAAACAAGGCTGTCCTTCTAATTTACCGTCTACTCGATGCGTACACAAATGTGCCAGCCTAAAGTTAAAAAACGAAATATAGGAAAAAGAGCATCAGAATTTATTCAGTTATTTCTCCGTAACGTACTTAGAGTGGATCTCAGCAGCTAGCGTCTCGTTAGGCAAGCACTCGCCACCTGTATCGCCTTTAATCAACTCGCTCCACATCAAGCCGCTTTCGAATTTAGATAGCTCAAGCTTAAACGTATCCTGCTCGTATTTCCACGTCGTTAGCGTCTCGTCCAATCTGTGCTGGCATTGGCCTTGTATCAGCACCTTACCATTCATCGTTACGGACAGCTCCAGCGCCGTTACATGTACGCTAACATTTTTCTCGTGCTCTTTCTCTACGTTAATCCAAACGGTCAATGAATCTTCGTCTTGGGACCAGCAGTATCTTGGAATATTTATTTCCGTCTTCTCCGAGTCGTTTTTGTTATCAACGGACTCTTGCGCCTTTGGACACTCGAATGCGATGTAGTCCTGACAAACGGAATGCAAGTGCTTCCCGTCATCTTCTATGTATACATATTCGATGGCGCCATTTACTTTCAAAGCTTCTTTTCCAATTAGCTCGAAAGACTCATTGGAATCTCCCGCATTTCTCCAAACGTACGTCAATAACAGGAGTCTCGTGAACTTCTTTTCGCCTGTACTGTTGATGTTACACAGCGCGATCGCGACGGTAGACGTCGCGCTTATGTACTGTACGTCTAATATGACTCCAGGTTCCGTGTCGCTCAACGCGAACGCTTTAATACAGTCTCGAGCGTCTGTTATCAGTAATTTTACGCAATCTCCGCCGTCAGAAATTGCGACGATGTTATTACTAGTAAATGCGATCGATGGGTTGTACGAATTCTGTACGTCTGCGTTAGAGTTGTGGATCGTATGCACCTGGTCTAAGGTACCGTTTTCGTTGAGACGCCAAATCGACCAATTTTCGTCTATGAACCAACACGACGTATCGTATGGATTTTTGAACAAATGATTATGAAACGCGAATAAGCGGGTTTCTAATAAGGAGTCCCGATTTGATGTCAATTCTAACCTAAATACATCTGGAAAATTTTTATTGAGAGGTTAGGTTTTGTTGATGGATGATTATTCTTAAACAGGACTCACCAGCTTTTAAATTTTTCTCGGAAGCTATTCGGATTTCATCGGTAGAAAATTGATATTTCTCAAATTTCGTGTTTATCAAGTTTCTATCAGGGCGCAATTCAACAATTTTCGTCATTTTTCGCTGTTTCACTTTTATTCGTAAAACATAATTTGATTGGAATAGGTGGGGGAAACAGTAATAAAAGGAGTTTATTATTCAACAATAAAATTTATAACCTCAACGCATAGATTATTCGGGATGTGTTACAAACTATATTAAAAAATAAAGTTCGCGCTAACAATTTCTTTTTCTTTGTTAACGCGACTAAAAACCTGAATTTCTCGGTTTGAAAATGTAGCGAGTAATTTTAATGCACAGAGGAATATAAACATCAACACCCAGGGTTGCCAGATGGTTTTAATGCTGAGCCGCCAGATCGCGTAGGAAAAGTAGCCAAAAAGTGCCAAAATTCAAATATCTTGAATGAAAAGGATGTTTAAATATTTTCTGGAACTGTTTTCTTTATTTCTTTTAGATACAACAAATAAATTTTATTTGAAGAAAAATGAATTTAAATAAAACTAATGGGAAAATTAAAATTAACGTTTTAACACACAACAATGATAATCTAATTTATACAAATTTTTAATGCCATCTGGTCTTGGGCAACCAAAATATCGAAATTTTTGTCAGAGCCAATTTCAATTTTTGAGCGCCACACGGAAAGATGTCTGCACCGCTGAGAACCAAAAATTAGAATTTTTTAATTTTATTAATAATTTTTGAGTCATTAAATAAATTAAGGGGTTTATTTAAGTATATTAACACAAAACTAAAATATATGTATTTTAAATTTATAAATATGCAAATAATATTTTAATTTTTAGGAAAAGGTTTTTTCAAAGTACCCAGATACCACAGGACGTTTTAAAAACGTCCATTTTACGTCCATTTTAGGTCTGAACGTCCATGGCTTGATTTGTGAAAATGGACGTCTTTAAAACGTCTTCTGGACGTTTTCTGGACGTTTTTAAAACGTTTCCTGAACGTTTTCTGGACGTCCAGAAAATGTCCAGAAAACGTCCAGAATACGTTTTAAATACGTATTTTACAGACATTTTAAAGACGTATTTTGCAGACGTTTTAAAGACGTATTTTGCAGACGTTTTTAAGACGTCCAGAATACGCTTTGGTTACGTCCGAAACAGGCGTTCAAAACGCCATGTGATAAAAACGTCTTTAAAACGTCTTGGTTAGGTCCGAAACAGGCGTTTTTGGGACGTTTTCTGGACGTCTTAAAGACGTTTTGATTTGTGAAAATGGACGTTTTTAGGACCTTTTTAAGGCGTCTTCTGGACGTTCGTGGACGTTTTTAAGACGTCCTGAACGTCTGGCCTGGACGTTTTTAAAACGTCTTTGTGCTATCTGGGTAGATAATGGTATACAGAAAATAAATTTTGATTGATTTATAAATTACTTACATTTAAATAAGTTTCTTGTTGTATAATTATTTCCTGATATATAAATTATTTATATATTCATATAAGTTCAATATAGTAATTTAATGGAATATATTCTATCTGACATCTTTCCGTGCAGTTGGTTTTGAAAACCCTGTCAACGCCTCTCGATTTAACCAAGGACTGCGATACTATCGATAGTTGCGATAATCGATAATTGTCGATAGTCATAATACTTCCTTTTTAAAATCTGGCGCAGTAGCCACACGAACGACGAAGTTCGGATAAAAGTTCGAAAACTGCGCGTTAAATATTGATAAATTTGTTTATATTGTGTAAATTCGTCTGGTAATAGTGTTCCACTAGAACAAGAGAAGATGAAAACTGTCTTTTATAGAATATATTGCACACGTAAGTCCAGAAATGTTTACAGGAATGCCAATGTAAAACCACAAACGTATCAGAAATAATTTTATTACTTTCTTTCAATTATGACGTCAAAAATGAACAAGTTCCCCTTCCTATTGACATTCAACGCAGAGAGCAGACGGAAAATATCTCTTGCTGGTCTCAATCTACATTCTTCGATGGGTATGTGCTACTTATTTCTAAAATAAATTATATTACAATGTTGCGTTCATAAACAAAGAACCTATATTAAAATATTTAACCTAGTCGTTTGTTCCCACGTATCGTGTATACATTTTTATGCAATAACTCTGCTCGCATCATATTCAATCACTCAGTTATCAAAATTTCACATTTTCGTTGGCAGAGCGTTTCGCGCGCTTTTCGGTAGCGCGGCACCGCGCCGCGGGAGAATTTGAAATTGGAGCGTCCGGTAATTATCGGTCTTGATCCTTTGCATTAAAAAGTACACAGGGCTTTCAGATACAGGGTAATTTGTAAAAGAAATTACATATTTTTATATCTGGACCAAGTCAAATTTATATTCCTCACAAATTACCGTGTATATTTCCATTTTTCTTAAAGTATTAAAACCTTTCGGATCTGGTAATTGTCGTTCAATGCTTAACATAAGATATTACATACAAGTTTTCCAAATCACTTACGATTTTACAAGGAATTTTAACGAAAAAACGATTAATCCAGAGACAATACTGATTCTATGGAGTTTCTGTTTCTCGGATGAAATTTCGTAGCCCCAAGATAATTTAGTGGACTCCCAAATGTTCTCCGATCGTCTGACAGAAAGATAGGCTGTAGATTGATAATCAAAGGCTTCGCAGGATCTAGAAAGTTGAAAATGACCACTACAATCAGTTTCATTTTAACTAACAAGGAAGATCTCGAGTTCGGAAATTCCAAAAATTCTGAAACTTTGTGGATATGTAGGGGATTTCCTCCTGATTACAACGCTTTTTTTGCTGCCCAAAATCACTCTAAGGGGGTGAAATTAACCCCTGAAAATTCGGCTATTTTCGGATTTTATTTTCTAACTCGGAATCTGCAAGAGATAGAAAAAAATCTCAAGACGAAAGTTACTTCTTTTAATTAGATCTATCAAATAGTAAAGTTTGATCAATTGTTTAAACAATTAGAAAAAAGTTATAAACAAAAATATCAATAATGTTTTCTAAAATTCGATTTTTCGCGTGAAATCTGAATTGGTGGTTTAAATAATTATGAAACAGCATAATCCATTTTTTTTCATTCAATTTCAATCTTTGTTGTATCGCTGATATGCGTTTCTCGACAATCGAAGAACTTCTAGATCCCGGTGTAACGTACTTGAAGCTGCATGACAAGCAATGTTCTTCTAATGTTTATTAGGAAATAATACGCAACGCGTAGAAAAAAAGTAAGACAATTTATATACTTTTGTCTCTAATTACACATGAGGCAAATATACCAGGTGGAAATAGAGGAGAAGAAGGGAACTGTTAGATATAACTTATCCTTATTAGAATTTTTTATTTTTAACATAATTATCGAACTTTTATCTTATTTGCTCACAAGACAGGCGAGATAATGCCGCCGTTTAAGTATAGTAAGATAACTTTGAAAACTCTTGTGTGGTGTGATTATTATGAATTATTCTTTATGGTGATGAAACTCTTCAAAAAAAAGTTAGAAACATAGATATTGGTTACATCACTGCACATCGTATGATAGCATAATTACCGCATATGGAACAACGAGGTGGATGTATGAAATCTTTTTGTGAAAAAGCGAAATCTAATGGATTTTCAAACTGATTTGGTTTCTCAACAATATATCCACTTTTATACCACGCGTAAGCAAACACATCGTGATACTTTGGTGATGAAAGTTGATTATGAACAAGAGACTGTAATTTAATGACATTATTCCTTGCATTTAGCTGCACATCGTAATTAAACAATAATACATGTACACAGCGATACAACAAAAGTTGAAATTGTATGGAAAAAATATGGATTATGCTGTTTCATAATTATTTAATCATCCAGTTCAGATTTCACGCGATAAATCGAATTTTAGAAAACATTATTGATATTTTTGTTTATAACTTTTTTCTAATTGTTTAAACAATTGATCAAACTTTACTATTTGATAGATCTAATTAAAAGAAGTAACTTTCGTCTTGAGATTTTTTTTCTATCTCTTGCAGATTGCAAGTTAGAAAATAAAAACCGAAAATAGTCGAATTTTCAGGGGTTAATTTCACCCCCTTAGAGTGATTTTAGGCAGCAAAAAAACTGCGTTGTAATCAGGAGGAAATCCCCTACATATCCACAAAGTTTCAGAATTTTTTGAATTTCCGGGTTCGGGATCTTCCCTTGTAAGCAGAGATTGAATTTGTATAATAAAAAATAAAAAATGTATTTTGTCCGTTCGTAGGCGAGGATTTGGTCTTTACGCTTTATTCTTTGTAATTTCAAGCTCGTCTATTCTAAGTCTACATTTAGATTATGAAAGAATGATTAAACTGTAATTTATTCTACTTGTAATTAATCAGACACAATAGTTTCAGTGTCCAATACAACTAGTACTGACCTGAAGACGAATCTTTGATTGTCAATCGTTGTCCCATACTATTACACGTGTTCTCCTAAATAGGGACAAAAATTCAATATAAAATATGTTGAAGCTTTCGGTGGTGAAAGGCATTCAGGGAAAATGCAACATGCGGAAAATAAATTATAGATAACTCGAGCCGAGAGTTAGTGAAAATTTTTCCAATACAACATGCAAACGTGGATTATATTTTCCCGGAATTAGAGAGCAAGGTACAGACTGTAGAAAGGAGTGATGCAGCAAGCTCTGCGATAATAATGATACCTCTAGACTTCGTAAAATATTTTTACGTCATCGTGTTTGGGACTGGTGTCTAATGATTGATCGCTGTCCTCAATGCTTATCCTAGACGAATTTTCTGTCTGAAAGTATCACACGTTCGTGATTATGCTCTCCGCATTTAGCACTTTCAGGTTTCTCAATTTTGTTCTCTAAGTGACTTTTGGCAACAATTCTGTTCATGGGAGTTTCAAGGAGTGAGCTCTCGCAATGTTCCGGAAATAGTTTTTTTTTCAAGGGTGTTTTATTCGGTGCTTGTATAATATAACCAATACTGCATATTTATGGGAGTAGAGATGAGAAGAACAGACAAAGCTGACAAAGATAAATAATAACAAATGCATGATAATAGGAACGAACAACATCGCTGCGTCGCATCACAGTATTAATGAATATATCAAACGGATGTGGAGATATTTATTCTTAAGTAGAATCGAGTCAGTCCTTGAACGTGGCGAAATTGAATATGAACTTCGTTTGATGATTATGAATCATTGCAGTCTTCTGTAATCAACTTTTCCCACATTATTTATTTAAGTGAATAAATGTAGATCTTAGAAATCATTGACCTCGTTAACATAATTTTAAATGCATCAACAGGCTTGAAAAATAGAGGTTTAATTTATTTTTATATAAGAGAAAATTTCACAGAAGACTTCTAAATATTAAGGACATCTATCTATTCAAGGAATAAATTTTTGTTTTTCTTACCGATTTTACAAAATCATTGTCATCATTATTCTCCGTTTTCGGTTGATCGCTTTCCTTCTCTTCTTCATTCTGTACTTTCGAATCGTCTTCTTCTCCTTCTTCATCTTCGTCTTCGTCTTCGTCTTCTTCGTATTCTTCACATGCTTCTTCTTCATACTCTTCAACTGCTTCTTCTTCTTCGCGCTCCTCTAGTTCTGGCTCTTCTTGGAGATCCTCCATTGACTATAAGGGAAGGATTTAATACTCATATTCAATATTATTATTTCAGAATTATTGTAACATTTAAAATATAGCAAGTAAAAAATATCTACAGTAATGATCAACAGAAAGTCCAAAAGTGGTGCTTCCATATGTGTACGTAAGTTCTGTAATACTATATTTTTTCTATTATGTTGGTATCATAGAATTTGGAATTCCCAAATTCTTTCTGATCTAAAAAGGTTCTTTTTTATCAAATGTAGTATCTTTGTTACCATTAATCTTTTAAATATTCTTGTGATTATCACTGTACTTAAAAGTTGTATTTAAAAAAGAAATAGATTCTTAATAAATTTATGATTAATTATGTAAATTGTAAAATATAGCAAGTAAAAAATTGCATACTCTACTTCAACTACATTATTAAAAATTTAGCATTTAGTTTTGCACATTTGTATAGAATATTGGCAACCCAAGCTAAAAAATATCAGACGAAGTTTCGATCAACTAAATACAAACAGTTGTATACTGTTACAGCTAAATTCATTAGGTCAGTATTCATTTCAAAATCTTGTGAAGCTTTTCAAAGCGAGCCTGCAAAGTAGACACAGTAACTTTTGAAAGAAAACTCTTCAGTCGATTTAATTATTAGACATCATACATGTGTGTTCGAAGAGTTACAATGATTGAAAAATGTATGATCCACTTTGCATGCCACTTGGAACTTAATATGTAATTCTTATAAAAAAAAGAAAAAATCTTTACGAATGGATTTGGTTTCGGAGGTTTAGTGATGATGCCTGTATTTACCCCTAGGAGTTCCTCCTTCTCTGATTCGTCATCTGCTGTAAGATGGAAACAATGTTTCTTTGAGAAATCCCTTAAATAGAAATACAGTTGTTTAAAAGCAAAGGGAATATTTTAAATATTCGATTTCCACTGGGACTTAATTTATTAAGGGGGCAGATCACTGTAATAAATCGGAAATATCGATTTTTTTACATGTTCTGAAAGACGTAGATATGTTTCAAGAATGCTCTCTCCAAATTTTATGAAGAAATTCGCAAAATTGACGGAGATATAGTATTTTCCGTGAAGTGGTGTCAAGCGCGGGACTGCGCCGCGCGGAACTTTGAACGCGTTTTCTTCAGAATGACATTTTTCAACCGCGTTGACAGTCTACAGAGGAAACTATACGTCTAATTGACACGAGCAACGGCATTTATTGTACGAAAAACCCGTCTATTATCTGACGATCAGTTTTTTTTTTATTTAACGACCTCCTATTTTTTTATCAACATTTCTCTAATTTTGTACCCCCAAAACTTGATTTTTTTCAGTGGTCCACCATTTTGTAATTCCTTGCGATTTTTACTTCTTTTGGTCCCCATGTAATAGAGGTAGGTTTCTAGTTTCTAAATATTTTTGTCTTTTTCAATTCGGATTAATCATATGGCCTGGACACTGTCAACGAGACAAGCACGATTTTGCTGCAGCGCACATTTTGACGAAGAGTATACAGGAAACGGATTTATGAATTTGATTGAAAAAAAAAAATTTTCTTACCCTTCGATATGTACATTATTAATTATAATAAGCAATACATTGATTTACTTGCGTTGTTTGGTTTAAATAAATTCCCAAAAACACCCTTACATTTCGAACCGTTACAGTGGTCTGGCCCTTTAAGTTTGTAAATCATTTTGTCAAAGCATTTACTTATAAAGGAACACTATGACTTATCACCCAATCTTTCAAGAGATTAACAAAGTGGTGAACATCAATCAATTTGCTCAGAGTTGCGCCAAATCAAGTAGACTAACAAGAAACAAAGAACATCCTCCAAGTACCAACTCGCTTGCTATTACCTCGAGCCAAACTTTAAACCCCAAAAGAAAGCACACGCTTCAAGGAACGTACCTTTTATATGAACCTTTTTATCATTAATTAAGTCTTTTGACTCAGCGTTGGGCAGTGCTTTGTAATCTTTGCTCTGGGGCTTCATGTGAGTGCCATTAGGTCTCTTTTCATCTTCATTCACGTTCTTGAAGCCCACCGTTTTTACTCCACCAGCCAGAGGATCTGTGTACTGTTGCGACTGCCATCTTTGGGAGCTAGATGCAGGCACTGTCGCTGCCCCTGCAGCTCCAGATGCTCCTCCACGACGTCTGTCTTTCCTGGCGCTTCGCCAGACCTCATAGATACAACCAATCACCGCTGTCACAAACACGCAACACAGAGCGATGAAGATGTAAGTACCAGCACCCTGCTCCTCTTGTGTCGTGTCGGAGTACTGAGACTTGTACAGTACCCTCTCTGGTGGATCCTCCACCCAGGCTTTGTCACGACCCTTTGACAGAAAATTTCAGCCCCTTTAAGATCTTTCCTAGCTGCTGGGCCTGAGGCTACTAACTAGGAAACAAGAATTAAATTCGACTTTCTACCTGATCTCTTAGGAAGCTTCACTTTAGGGAACCGAAGGTCTGGATTCGCTTTGCTAATATAGGTTTGCTGACGTGGATATGTAGGACTCTACAGAGAGATGGATGATCTTGGGACAGGGGCTTGGAGCTTCTACATTTTCTGAGCATTATTTCCTAACTCCTTTTGTTATAAGTAGTCCTTCAGAAGTGTATACTGCATTCCACTTTAGAGTAGACTAGTTCCGCGCAGAGATATACTGTTGATTGGTAGGAAACCGACAGGGAAAGTGCTACGACCAATCGCGTGCGTCAGATCCGTGGGAGCTGCCCATATCTGTCGCAAATCGGTAGGAGCGTGCGTAGGTCTTCTCTTCTACTCTTATATGGAATGGAACTTAAGGGAATCGGTGACGTAATATTCCTACGTTTTTGGGAACCTCGGAAGAAGGAGGAGCCATGGCGCCGGGAATCGAACCCGAGTTGTGTTGGGGGTTCCTGATCCCACAGAAGAAAGAGAATAGTGGGTGCTACGACGAGGAGGTGGTGAAAAACCCAAGTGTTAAGGACTAAACCCGTGTTACTACCGTGATGTTATTAACAGGCAGATCTCCTATCAGATCATTTGCTACCTATGAACGGTCATTTCACATCCCACCGTGATGGTGGACAGTGGGAAGCTGAACTGTGCTCATAAAAGGATATGTGGTTCCTTACCACGCTGTCGTTCCTAGGTGGGTCGAGGCCGCGTGGCTGTGCGTGAAAGACAGCGCACTGAGCGCTCCTGACGCCGGCAGGTATCGTCGCCCTGACGGTTTCGCTTCCCTGTTTCGTAAATAGCATATATTCCTCGAGTGGCTTCATGCCAGGGCCTCCGTTGATCGATACCACGACGTCTACAAGAAGAGGGTATCCGTCATTTCGAATTCGCAATGTGGCTGACGATCGTTTTGTCTAACATAAGAAAGACAGTATCCTATTAGAACGGCGATCGCACGTTACTGTGGATGATCGGTAATGGGATCGCAGACTTTCGTTTTAGAATAATGAATTAAGCACGCCACTCACTGCTCAGACACCCGGTGTAGCCTTTGTACGCGCTGAACCGCGAGTCCGTCGTGTTCAGCCCGCCTAATTGTATCTCCGTCACACCCGGACTCTCGTCTTCGTCGTCTCCTAGGTTCAGCACTGGGATAGGCAGCAGCTGTACTGGCTCACGGTCGATCTGCAAGCGGAAAAATGGATTTGTAAGAACATCTGCCAGCAACGCAACATCCACTGTGACCTGGTACACGTAGAGACACGCGAAGAGCGTACCAATAGAGTGGCGGTATTGTTATCACGGTCGTAGTAGACACTGTGCCTGGCGCCATTGAGGAAGTTCCTGTCGTTGAGGCGTACGCCATAAGCGGAACCCTCTCGGTCCTCCTCGAATATCAGCTGGCCTTCAGACGTCATGGCAACCAGCAAATAGTAGCTTCTTCTGGAAAGAAAAGGTTTTCGAAAGACATCCAGGGTTGGAGCAAGAAAGGATCGCGGAGAGCTTACTTGTTCTCAGTTTGCAGCAGCAAAAGAGCTGTGGTCCGCTGTCGGAGCTCGTTCGTGGAGAACGCCAGCTGAACCTTCACCTGGGTCACCTCGCCAACCAGGTCGAATTCACGTTGGAGGACACTTTCGCCACTGAAGTCTGCTCCCTTCTCTAACAGGCCATGCAAACTTCACGTTAGTGAACACGAAAATTGTTAGAGCTCTGATAGCTAGCCTGGTTGGATCCTCCTTAAACGTCTGAGTACATACCATCAGCACAGTGTTCCCCAAAGTAGGACGTCAGCTCGCAGTTGCACGATGACTCCTGTCTACCGAAATCCTCCGTGCAGATCCCTAGGTTCTTGCAAGGCACAGCGTCACACTTCATCTGGCAGTTCGGAAGTACCCCCTTGCTCCCCTCGTGATTCGCTTCGTTAGCCAGGCTCGGCAGGTCCACCAGATACTCCCCGATCATCAGCCCGCGTAGACAGCCAACGTAGCCTTTTATCAGCACGCCCTCTTTGCCGACCCTCAGCAGGTCGTCCGTGTCGAAGCCCCCTAGATTCACCTATGTAAGATCGCTGATCATTGCGTACATTCGGTTCAACTTGAAAGCCTGAAGTCTCACCTGGAAGTAGCTAGTAGGCGGCGCTGGTGGCCTCTGAGGCGCCAGCACTTCCTTCTCCGGATTTACCCAAGGCTTGTTCGAGTACGTGTCGAGTAGCACAGGCGTGGCGTTTACGGTGATGTTGTACTCGTTCACGTGCAGGGTCGTCGACTTCTCGTTTCGAATTATCGCGATCTGCACGGAGATCCCTGTATTCACATCTGGACCAGGTGTGTCGTGGTTAGATAGAGACTTCAAAGTGGGTGTATGGGATAGGGAATCCTCGATTACCTGGATAATCCATGGTGATGTTCTTGATCTCATTGCCAGCGTTGAATAGATAGACTATACTCGTCCCGTTCGAGATGTAGAGGTGAGCGAAGTTATTCAGGTGATCGTTGGCGTACAGGATCAATGAATGAGTGTCGTAGGTCCTCAGGTTGATTAGTATGTTCTGCAACAGTATGCTCTTGAGCAGCAGTTTCTCTTCGTCCTCTTCGTCCGTGCCAAAGTAGTTCTTCTTCAGGTAAGCTCCCTGCGACGTGAACGTCAGCGCCTTGCTGTTGATGTCTGATTGAGGAAAATGGGACCTCGTTAATTGGGGAACGAATTGTCTAGGTTACTCGAAATGTGGTGCAGAAGCTTACTCCTCTCGCAATAGGTGCCAAGGTGAGCCCATCTGTTCTCGCAGACGCACTCGAAGTTGCTCCAGAGTTCTACGCACCTGGCACCGTTCTGGCACTTGTTCGGTTGGCAGGAGGGCTTGCAGTCCTTAATAATCTCGGACAGGTGGACGGACATATAGCTGTGAATGTCCAGGATCTCGCCATTCACTACCAGACCGCGGAAACAGCCGATGAGACCTTGACGAACTGACGAAGTTCTCAAGTGCTCCCTGAGAAAGGATAGCTGGTATTTGATAAGTGAAACATTGCGCGGGGAACTGGCGATCTCGGGGTACCCGAGCTGGCTCACTAGTGCTGAGACCATGCAAGAGTTTCAACTGGGTGCTTTCTGTGATCGTAACAGCCCTATACAGGCTTAATGGAGTAATGAGAGAGTTAGAAGTCTGGGTTAGATTAGGGGAATCTTCTTTCTGCTTCATAGAAGTATGCAAGAGTTGGGACTCCCTTTGGTCTTTTAAATCAAGTCGTAGTTATGATTCGATAGTTCTTATATCCCAGAAACAGAAGGGAAGCAGGTCCTTGTGTTCATTAGAAATGGGGTGATAGGGACTTGCACCCTTGGGAGCTTTGGCTCCTACGCGGTATGAAGTATCTAGAAAAGAATTACTCAGTAACCAAATCTTCCACCTTTCTAATTTCTGTCAAGATCGCTTCCCCACTGATGTACCTAGTATTTTCACGAAAAGTACTCACGCAGTAGCCCCACCGATGAACATGGAGCCTTCAAAAGGTCCGAACTCCTCCTCAGGAAGCAGGTCGACCATCTGGAAGTCAGTGTTGATCATGAACCTGACGTGGTAGTCGTTGTAGTCGATCCAGATCTTCTGCCACTCGCCGTTGTTCAGTTTCCTTCTGCTCTTCACCTCTAGCTCCCTGATGGTGCCAGTGTTGAGGGTGAAGTTGAAGGTCAAACGATACTCGGAGGTGAGCGCCACCATGAATGAGGGATAGTTGCTTCTGATGGGCGGTTGGTACAGTAGGATGGCTTTCTCGCCTGTCGTTCGAAAGCTGAAGGCTATGTCACCCTTTCTCCAGCCCGGCACTTCGATGTACGATTGCGAGGTCGTGAATGTCACCACGTACTTCTGCGTGTCTGAAAAGTTGGAACAACGGACTTCAGTTGAAGTTTCAATTGAAAGTTTCGAACAAAACTCCACATGTTGACAGAGACAAATGGAATTGTTCTATGGGGACATTGTGACAAAGTCCAATTACTGAGGATGAGAAGTGATTCTGCCCGTGGCTAGATACAGTAGTGGTCGGTTTGATGACCGGGGTTCGCGACCATGTCTGGTCATCTATCTGGGGAGGTAGAGTTCCAAGAATTCGAGTGAGCGAGTGAGAAATATTGAGTGCGAATAAGTCTTAAATCGGTAGGAGCCACGACCAGCTAACAGAGCACTACCGTAATTCCCTCTTCCACCTGATAAGACCACTCACTCGTTTCAACACACTCCAGCGGCCCCAAAGTAATCCGCCCCTGCGCATCCTCTTCCAGTTCCCTCTGCTGCAAGAACACCATCCCCGTGATGCCCAAGGAATCCGGTGTTTCATAGTAGCCTTCGTCAGACAGCCACTTGCCAGCGGTTCCAGCGGAAACGTCACAGTTGCAGCTCAGATTCGGGTCGACGCAGGTCCTGTTCACTGCGCAATGCCACAAGTGGCGATTAAGAAAGCAAACATTTATTAGAATCCACAGTAAAAACCTAAAAGACTGTTAACATCATCGAGGGTGTCAACACTCACTTCCACACGGGCAAGACCCCCTGTTGACGTTCCCGATGTAGTCCACGGTGGTTCCCTTGGAACTGAGGAACCACGTGGCGCTGTGCAACTCCAGTGGAGCCTTGTAGCAATCGTATTTCACGTACTGGCTGCAGTACAGCGAGTGCGAGATCAGTTCCTGGAGCATCTCCGCGGTGAACTGTCTGTACTTGATGTTGAAGGAGAAATCAGACTCAGCGATGGACCTGACGTCCACCTGGGACGGCAGGTTGTGCTCCACTATCGTCTTGGTCGAATCCTCGATGGACTGGAACTCGCATTTCACTAGGGCAGGTGGGAACCTGCCGTTTCCATCGATGTCGATCTTGTAGACATCGTCTTGGGTGTAGCCTAGTAAAGCTAGTTCCTCACAGGTCTTCCTGTATTGAGCTGAAAAGGACCAGACATCCTTCACATAATCTCTTTGCGTTGCTAAATGGTAGTCTCCGATTTGCTCAAAGATATCCACCGTTCACTCACCGAAGTGACAATTTTTACCGATGTAGCCAGTGTCGGTGCAGTCGCAGGTGATTCTGTCCTCCTTCACCGAACACTTGCCCCCGTGCTCGCAAGTGTTGGGCCTGGTGCAGGGGTCCACGAACTGGCAGTTGTCCAGAGCCACTTCTCCGATCACCCTCTCGGTGTTCACCACGTACCTGGGCTCTATTCTCTCGTCGTTCACCCGTATCTCGCGCATACAGCCGACTAGGCCTGTTGAGAAGCATGACGTCCACATGGTTTCTGATTCTGTCAGGACTCGGACTTACCTGCATTGCTCTTTCCGCTGCCGATGATCACTTTGTCACCCAGCTCGAACGTCATGGAGAACAGCTTGCTCTGCTTGTTCCTGTAGTCCACCAGGACACTCAGCTCCCCTTTGGTGTAGTTGAGCTCAACCGCGTGCCAGGATGTGTTGTAAGGTGGAAACTTCACGGCCGCTGAAACCGTGATGTTCTCGGACACAACTGGGATCAGTTGGAAACGGATTTCATCGTTGACCAGGCGGAGCTGAGGGCACACGAGTTAGTGGCTTGTGTTAGTCGGGTTGGCTGGTAGGCTGGGCAGAGGTTTGATGGATGGGTAAGCTACTTCTGGGTTCAGTATAAGCTTACAATCTTCAGATTGTTTGATGAGTACAGGATGTCCCAAAAATGTTGTCGGTGACTCGTGGGGTGATTTGAAACAACTTTTTCGGAGAAAATTTTCGCTGAGAAAAAAGTTATTTTAAATCATCCCACGAGTCATCCATTTTTGGGACGCCCTGTATCATTATATGTTTTGAGTAAAAATCTTGGGGTCCATTCAGTCGAAACTAATGGTCAGTTGTGGAAATTGGTCACTGTGTTTTTTCTTGTACAGGGGGACTAAAATCAAGTGGTCGTTTGATAATAATTTTAGTATAATAATTGTATTGAGTTTTTTTAAATTGATGCTGGTGGAGTTTAAGTTCTCGCAAGCTTACCTCCCAATATCCAAGGCCACGGTTGCTCCTCACGTCCCCTGACGCGACCACCGCTACAGGCTTCGAACTTTTGAAGTCGAAGTTCAACTTGAGGGAGTCGGTTTGCGCGATGGGCCACCAAATATGGCTGCCAGCGAACGGGTACGTTATGGGGATTACATCAACGTCTGCCTCGTAGTATTCAGGTTCTAGTACACCGATATAGTGCACCATGGGGTTGGAACGCTTCAGTTCGTAGATTATAGACTTGTCGTTGAAGAAAACGTATTTGAGTGAACCTGAATGGGAAAGTCAATCAATTTTTAATCAATCTTGACGAATTGATTTTTAATCAATTTTGAAGAAATTTTGAAGGGCACATCGTCAAGCTCGGAGAAAGCAAATACTCTAAAAATACTCACAAGAGATGTTTGGTAACTCGAAAATTCAAAAAAGTTTGAAATTTTGCAGAAATATTCTTCAGGTGCTGATAACGTAGATTTTTTTGTTTTGGCGAAGGAACGATTCTAGGGGTGGAAACACCCCTAAAAAAATGATGAGTCTTCATATTATTATAATCATATAGGTATTAGATATTCTATAATATGATGATAAAGAAGTTTAAAAAAAAATTAATTTTCACAATTTCTTCGAGGGGGTGTTTTCACTTTTATTGCCGAAACAAAAAATGGCTACGTTATTAACATCACTTAAACTATATTTCTGCAAAGTTTCAAATTTCTCTGAATTTTCGAATTGCCGAGCACCCCTCCTCAGTTTCGTTAAAATTGTCACTGAGAACTTCACAATGTCCTCCGAAACTAAAACTCCAATCCCACATTCGAATAAAGGAACTAGACTTAAAGCAAAGAGAAGCTGCCAGAATCAAAATTGCACACACCAGCAAAGTTATTGTGCGAAAGGAGGCCCTTCCTCTTGTGTAACTCGGGCCCACCGCCGATGTAGATTTCAGGATCGATGATCATATTATAATTCTCCCCAGGAACTTCCAGCACCTTGATCTCGTCATCCAAGCTGACGAATACCAGTGTCCCATTATGAAATATCGTCAGGTTGTTCCAATGGTTCGACGTGACGTAATCACCGAGCACCGCGACGATTTTCGATTTATGCCCAAAATCCAGCTCCACGTGCACCGACCCATTCATGATGGAGGCTGCCACGTAGTGTGGCGTCCCGTCGATCTCGCCAGACGCGTAAAACAGTGCTGAGTCCTCCCATTTCGTCTGCATGAAAAGCAACAAACTGTATTCCTTGCGACGAAGCTTCCAAGACCGCTGCTTATCTATCAATTAAGGGATGTTCATCGAGTACCTTGAATGCAAGGCTTATTCTGTTGACGGACGAATGAACCCTGTCCTTCCAATCGTACACGCGGAAAGAAACATAAGAGGAGCCTCTCAAAGTTAAAATCGTCGCAGCTGAAACAATAATTCAATACTTCCTTGGCTCAGTTCCCGCAGCCTACGTTTTTATATAATGAAAATGGGATCACTCTGCACGTACTGTATACATCACAGCGTTCCCCTTCGTATTTCGTCCCGAAGCAATCGCAGGTCAAACTGTTGTAGTGGTTCACACATTGGCTGGAGATGAAACAGAGATTCTCCCTCGTCCTGCACCTGAAGGTCATCGTGAAATTAATTTGTGAAAATTGGGAAACTGGTGTTGTAAGGGAAAGTGCCTTTTCTGGGGATCTTACTTGTCTATGCAACCTTCCTGCACATTCTCGTGCTTCGTGGCGATTAGAGGCTGGATGGGTAGCAGGTCGCTGGCAGACTTGCCTGAGCTGAGTACCATGTCCCTTATGCACCCAACGAAGGACTCTATTATGTATTTCACGCCGTGTAGTCGCTCCTCGGAACTCAGGCCTGATGAAACATACATTAGGTAGTTCTATAAAAATTTGTTTATTTGTATAGCTTTCTGTAATTTATAGTCTGTTGCATTAATCTTTATAGAATATATAGTACAAGTCTCTGTTCCCCAAAGTGCCATATTTGTGTGCTATGGATATCTAAACAGAAACTAATTTAAAAACATCCTTTCTGCTATCTTGAGTTTTACGACTTGAACAGAAACCTACTTAATTTTTTACTTAACTTTAGCAAGTGCATATATAAATTGTGAGTATAATTTTATCTAAATTTTCACATCGAAATCAAAGTCCACTAAGCAGAAAAAAGATGCTTCTTACCTCCAATCAGAACGACCGACGCTAACTCTTCAGACACTCCATAATTGACCACGTGCTCCAGGACCTTAAGCGTCGTTTCTTCCTGCTGGTCGTCGACTCTGGCGATGAGTTTCGCCCCGTGGACGTCGATCCTCACCAGGACGCTGTGCCACTCGTCCCTGTTCAGACCTTCGCCGACTGTCAAACTCGTAGATCGTTTGCCAAACACGTGCACTACTTTTAGTTGGCCTTTTTCGACGATCACGTACAGGGCGTAAGGGTCCAGGCTCTCTGGGCGGTCCTTGACGCTGTGGTAGACCAGCAGACCGTGGGGTAGCTTTGTGCGAAACTTGAATGATATCTCACGACAGAGCCTGCGAATTTCACTTAGAATTAGGGAAACTGAGGGAAGCTGAAGATTATATTTTAGAGGGAGACTATCGGATATATTCTACACAATTGTTTAAAATTCTGGGGGTGGATTGTAACAGTTCGAGGGGCGTGGAAGTACTCACCGAAGCTGGAATGGTTTTATGCCAGGCCCGTCGAGCTGGATGAACGTGTTACTTTGCGCAAACATGAAAGTCTTCTCGTAGCCTGACTCCATGAATGTTAGCTCCTGAAAGAATCGTTTTTAGTGGATCTTTTTAAAATCCTGACATCCAAATTGTCTCTCTTTCTATAGATGATTCCTCCACAGGGCCGACGCGAGGGTAGTTGGTGCCCTTATGGAAGAAAATTTTTGGCACTCCCCTTTTGCAGCTGTTTTCTACTTAAGGGAGGACTCTAGTGTAACTGCTCGTTTTTCAACGCCATCTTCGGGAATTTATTTCACAAAAACTATAAGTTTATACTATCTGGCGTCTTGCCTGCATATTAAGGTATGTTTGAAGTAATACACAGAATTTTTTGAACTTTTTTATTGGTGGCGAAGCTTCTTCAAAAAAGTTCTTTTCCGACGGACGTTGGGGTGGGAACTGTTTTAGTCATCCAAAATGTAAAATCTAAGGTTCATTCTCTTTATTATGTTTGGAACTATGGTTGGAACCTCGGACGAGTGTCTATTCTGTATAAAATTAAATCTACAGAACGAAAGCAGCTAAATTTATCAGCAAAAATCGAACATTTTTTCAAAATGCTGTCATTCTGCAAATTCTTATTGTTAGGGGGCCTCTGTGATTCCAACCATAGCGACAAACATAATAAAGAAAATAAACCTTAGTTTTTCCATTTTGGATGACTAGAACAGTTCCTACATTAACGCCTGTCAGAAAAGAACTTTTTTAAAGAAGTTTGCGCTACCGACTATATCTTTGTATATGTGCGATAATAAAGTTCAACAAAATTCTGAGTATTACTTCAAACATACATTAATAAGCAGGCAAAACGCCGGACAGTATAAACTCATAGTTTTTGTTAAATAAATTACCGAAGATGGCGTTCAAAAAGGGCAGTTACACTAGAGTACCCCTTTAATATATTTTGCCTTTACAGAGTAGAAAAAACGAGAATTGCATTTTGGATTCCTTTACTATTAAGAGTGCGATATAATTTTTTAGCTTTCCTTGGCGCCCTTTTGCGGCGCATAATTTGCATAATAAGTTCCGCCAGTCCTGTCCCTTCATTTCTACTTTGATCTCTACCCTCACTACAATAATTTTTATACATTAAACGAGGAGCATTGCTTCACCTTTCCTCTTTTGTACTTTGGTACAGGGGGCCTCGTCGGTTCCGGGGGTGCAAACGTTGGTCGCGGCGTGGTGACTGTGGTAGAAGGTACCGTGCTCGTGGTCATCGTGCTCGTCACAAAGACGCCACCCTTCGTGACCAAATAAGGTGGCAGCGTATCTGAAAGTACCGACAGAAAGTTTCCCCAAGCTACAATCACTCACCTCCGTTTTTAAAATAACCTCCGCCTCATTGAAAATCACTTTCGAGGAAAATAATCGGTGTTCCTTACGTTCGGGCCCACCCACGCAGTAATGAAGACACTCCGCTTCCGAGTTGAAGCGATTCTCGTTGCCCAGGCAGCCGCCATAGGGAAACATCCTGCATTTTCCTTCAGTCTTGTTGAACGTCCACTTGTGGACGTACTGCTTGCAAGGGCCCGGCTCCGTTTTCACCAGGCACCTGTCAGGAAACGTCCTCTTCGTCGTGGTGAACATGTCCATGTCGTCGGACAAGTCCAGCTCCGACGAGTCCGTCACATTTGCTAGGACCATCGCATACACGTTCGCCCAAACGAGGACCCTGAAGATCCTTTTATTGTGATCGGTCATCGCTGCTTGCTTCGCTGAAATTCCAAGGAATTTCACATGGGAAGACGTAAGGATGCAAGAAATAATACAATTCAATTCACTCTTATAATTAATAAATCCTCGGTCTTGAGAATACCTCTCCCAGAAATTGTTCAATAAATCCCTACACTTCTACTGTCTCTCACTCTGAAACGGTCCCAAATGGCACCTTTTCCTCATAATTAACAAATCCTCAGACTTGAATCTCTTCTATGTACCTCCATCGAACCCTTCAAAAGTCCCCCGAAATTCCCACGCGCCTGTTATCCCACGCACACCAATTCAAACCACTCGGAAACAATCTCAGACACCACCTTCCTCAAAACTCCGCATCTCGGATCACATCTTCCCCTAGCTCGCGTCACACATCTCTGATTTCCCCCCCGCGTTTTTAAAGAGTACCCGGGAACAAATAGTAAAGGGGGAAGGAGAGGAAAGAAGGCGAATAGAAGAGTGTAGGAGGCGGCGAGGTCTCACGTGCAGGCCGCGTCGACAGTTTTTTGCGTGCAAACATTGAGGACGCACGAATCTGCGTACCTTGATGTGCCGTGGTCCAAACGAGATCGCGACTAGCCAGAGGACAGGATGTGACGTCAGAAGGCCCCCGGCGGCGGCTACTGCTGCGAGTCAATTGTCTTCTTTCGCGCTGGCCACACACCTACAATCCGATCCAACACGAACGACACGCGTGTCCGCACACGTCGCCGCGCACTGTCGCGTCCTCCTCCTTCCTCCTTCGCCCGTCTCTGCCTTCTCACCACCTCCTCCGGCCTCGGCGACCCCTTACGCTGCCACCTTCATCCTCGTCGTCGGGACTGGTCTCGAGATGATTCGAATCGCTGGGGGAATTGACGGGGGAAGCTATTGAGCTGCCTTGGGCATTGGAGGCTGAGCGATCTCCGGGGCGAATTTATGCGGGAGATGAGGTGAACGTTGAACTTTGGTGGATGGGTCTTAGAGGGGAGGGTCGAGGCTTGGGGATTTCGGGATTCGGGGCAGTTAAGAGGCTTGTGTGAAGAGTTTGCAAGCTGATTCGAACCTTCGCACGATTAAATCGCTGGGAAGGTAGCGACAGGGAGGATCGAGCATTCATCGCTGCCCATCGTTGCCGTTGCGATCGCCATCTTTTCCTATTCTTCCTCCTCTTCTATCCGCTGCTCCTCCACCTCCTGTTGATGCTCCTGCTGACGCTGCTTGTAGCAACTAGACACTAATTTATTAATACCACTCCGACTGCTGATCTCTCTTACTCATCGCGGTTTATTGACTTTCATTGGGATACCGTCACCAACCACACGTTTTTTTCTCTACAACCCTTTGCCTCTTGCTTTCGTGGAGTTTGGTTGGGCAAAGTCTTGGAGATGGCAGGAGGTTTGAAGAAATTTTTTTGAGAGGCTTCTGAGGATCCTGTTGAGGTAAAAATGTTTACTGAAGGACGCTACTTGGGGTGATTTAAATATTCTGCTGGTTTAAGGGGACTAGGCAGTGGAAAAGTCGATTTTATTTATTGCATTTTCCGAAAGTACTATCTTTTCTGAATAAAATGCCGTTTGGTTTGTATTAAAATTCGCAAAATTGTTGATTTGGCAGGTAAAAAGGTCAAGCGGTATCTTATAACGTCGCCTTTGCCCAGAAACTTTAAACGCATTTTTGTGGACGCTTTTTCTCTCTTGGGTTTGCCGTATTTGCGACGGAAAGGAGGTTCAGATCGACTTGAAAAAATTATAGGATGTGTGAAACATGTGTCATTCCACGTGGAACCTCTGATATAGTCCAATACAATTCGAGATTTTGATAAAAAAATTAAAAAGTCACTGGTTTTTAAAAGCGCACAATCAAGAACGAATTTTTCTCGGAAAAATCGCACTTTTTCAGGCACCAATCGCACAATTTCGATTTAATTTTTGTTTTTATAGGTTCCACTGGAAACTATGAACTCAACAAACAAGAATCACACCATTGCAATTAGATTACGACATATTTTAAGACCGATATTATGGCAAAACTACAGAAAAACGTTAAAATGTTTACCAGTCTGCAGCGCCATTTTTAAAGCACATATATATTTCATACCAATTATTTTTCAATCTGTATGGTTGTAATAAACATTGGGTAAAAGGATATATTCGGATTTGCTGATATTTTTTCACAAATAAATAAAGAACAGAGTCACTTTCTCACGAAAAACGTCTGCCTAGTCCCCTTAAGGGATCTTTGAATTAGGTGGAATATAGTACTGAAAGTATTTATTGATTCACTCGAATAAACTTGTTATCACTTACAGAGGGTGGCCAAATTATTATACTCTATGTCTATTATCTATGTTATTGTTTTTTCATTTATTGATTAGCTGCAACATCTGGCAACATTGTGAGTAATTTTTCAACACATAAATCTCGTTTGTTTTTAAAAGGGCGGGGATAAAATTATTACAAATAAAACAGAAGTAATAGAGAATATCGCCAGAGTATGAAAGAACGCATTGAAAGTATGCCACGCCGAATTCAAGCTGTCGTAAAAGCTAAAGGCTGAGCCAAATATTGAGTAATTGTATTTCTCGTACAATATAGTCTTAAACCTATATACCTAAATGTATTTAATTTGCATTCATCAATTGATATACTAGTATTAAAAAATAATATTATAACATTAAAAGCGAGACATCTATTTTATTCCATCGCTTAAACTTACAAAATCTCAAACCTTTTTGTTTGAGTATAATAATTTGGCCACACACTGGCCAACATATTACTCTTATTATTAGGATTAGGGAAATATTACTACAAAATGTATTTATTATAAAAATGTGTAGGAAATTGGAATCAAAATGATAAGAATTTTATCAGTCATATTACTATGAAAATTCTGCGTATTAAATTTGTATGTAAATTTGAGAGTGATGCAATAAATATTTCCAGTATTGTAGGTTTCCTTGAACTCTGAGTCATTCGTATTTAGTAGATCAGTGTTTTCCAATCTTGTTAGAGTCGCGATCCCCCTTTATACTATCCAAATAACCTGCGACCCCCATACAAGGTAAGGTAAATTTAATAAGGTAAAGAAAACTTGAAATAAATATATAATTTTAATTTAATAATTAAAATAAATAAGTGCTAAAAATCGCCAACTAAAAATAACAGTGGCGACCACCCAAAAAAACACTTCGCGAGCCATAGGATGGGAATTACTGTAGTAGATTTTAAAAAATTTGAAAGTCAGTAGTTTCAATGATTTGAAACAATAAATTATTAAGTGGAGCCTTCTCAGAAAGTTTCTCGCTCCCAATAAAATCTTTCCCCGAAGTTTCTAATACCTTTTCCAACTAGAAACTTGCCAGCAAGTTCCCAGAATCGGAGAGAAATTCCACATGCAAGGGTTGCATGAAATAGTGCAAACAACGATATTGTAACAATGAATATTCAAAGTTGCAAATGCAACAATTCAACTATAGTGTAGAGAAAAATTCTGTCAACATTTCACACGTGACACTCGATCCCAGGTAAGACTTTAAAACGTCTGATCAGGTGCGGGTATCTTCTACTTAAGTGACTGCAGAAAAGCGCGCAAAAGCGGAGTCCAAAATCCTATTTTCGACTCAGGGATATTTTTTCTCTACCCGTAGCCGCGTTTCTTATTTTGTGGCAGCAAGATGGAACACTCTTCCACGGGCACACCTTCCGTTGTCCTGGGAAAATCGATATATCGAGCAAAACCTGGCGAGTGGGTCACTGTAGCGCTTTTAAAGAGAAGGCTCGACGAGAACAAGAGAACAACTGCTTCCCATTTACCTAATGAGCAATCAGATTTAATTTCTTCCATTATCCCCAGAGAATATTCTCGTAACATCCCCACTTAAATAGCAATAATTAAAATTGAGGAAAACAAGGGTAGAAAATGTATTCCTTAAGAAAAATGGAGAAACAAGGCTGAGTACACGATTATTTAGATATTATTAACAATCTGCGAAAGGGGATCTCAAATTCACTTTACAGTGACAGAAATATTTCCAAACTTGTTTAACAACAACAGAATATTAAATTACTGTTTCATTGGCTTTAAGAAGGATTCTTTTTTGGAAGAAACTGGCGATTGAAACTCCTATATTTATTGTTAAAAATTAATTAAAAAATAACTCCATCCTCTTCAGAGATGCATAAAAACTTGGTCCAAATTTCAGATGAATGGAATCGCTAGTTTCTTAAAAAAAATCACAAATTTTACTATGGTTTTAACCCTCAAAATAGGATTCTCCCCTTAAAGTGGGGGTCATTTACACTATTTTTTATTAAAAGTTCTTGAAATAGAATTAGTAAGAAGAAGGGATCTCGTAGCAGAGGGTGCAACGTGTTCCCAAGGTATTGTTACCGGTGGAAATGGGGATTATATTACTAAGAATAGTTCATTTACATGAGTCACGAAGCAACAGCTACTGAAGCGTATGGGGGTGCCCGTGAATCTCGATTCCCCGAATGAAAAGCAATCCATTACACCGTAGCTCCTTTCTTCGACGGTTTCGTTTGAAAAAGAGAGGCTGCTACGCGACCGGAAATCACGTAGGGCGCTACATCGATCTTATCCTTTGAAGGGAGACGATTCAATTTCCATAAAGGATGTTTATCTCCGTGAATCTGAGCGTCGACTCGCGCATAGCAATGGACGAATTAGTCAGTGAACCCTTCGGTGAGTCAGCCGCGTAGCTATTGCTTGGGGGGAAATGTGTTTTCACTATTTCCTTTCGGGAAATCACAGGAAGAGGGTATTATACAGGAAAACGTGTGTTACTTGCTGATATCTTTCATTGAAAAATTAATCTCGAATGGAAGAGAAAAAAAATCCAGTTGGAAATCTTGATTGTGTGTTATTCAATTTTTCACTTCTGTTCTATGGTAATCGCAGTAATAATATCGAGTTCAGAACTGCAGTGCCGGACAAAAGAATTGGGTCACCCTTTGAAACAGAATAACTTTTTTAAAATTGGTCCAAACGACTTCAGTTTTTTTGAAAAGCTAGAAGGATTAGTTTACTAGGTGACGTGTTTCGACGCTTTGAAAAAAAATTGCAATTGGTCTTATTGGAAAATTGCAATCGCAATGGATTCCGATTTCGAAACGGGATTTTTAAATTTTCATTACAGGCTCAGATAAAAAAGTTGAAAAAGCGACCTCCACTATTTTCTTCGCTATTCCGACCAATTGCAATTTTTTTGAAAACGACAACATACGTCACCTCGTAAACTAATCCTTCTAGCTTTTAAAAAGAAACTCAAAACGTTTGCACCAATTTTAAAAATGTTATTCTGTTTTAAAGGGTGTCCCAATATTTTTATCCTGTACTGTATATATAGTTTATATAATTTAATAATTAATGCATGTCTCAATTTTAACCATTCGAGTTTTTGGAAAATTTATTTGCCAGAGGAATTTGATGGACTTGGAGGATCAAGGAAATGGAAATTCACTGGTGGGAATCAGTTTGCTAATCGAAGCTGATTTTTAGTCCAGACGTTCTGTTCTATTAAGCGAATTGAATCTTTAACGACGATCTGCTAATTGGTGCGATTAATCGCGATGCGCGGAGTCGCTCCGGCTCAATCGCGTCATGCTTTAAAAATGTTCTCTCATTTTGCTGTGGCTTCCTTCGCTCTTCAATCCCGAATGAAAGTTTTTAAATTAAAAAAAAGTGTTCCACATGTTAAACAGAGGCATGAGATCCACGAAGCATCCTCCAAAAATAACGTTACATTCTAAAAAAGGGGATAATCGATTTTTATTATGAATCTTTAAAAAACTTTCTACGAATTAATTAAATTAAACTTTGCACCAATGTAAATAAAAATTCACTTTTTTCTGCAAATTCACAAAAATTGAGGTACCAAAAAAATCCCTACAAATCACTTTTCTAAAATTCATCCGAATCTCCATTCACCATCATTGTTCCACAATCTCCAAAACCAAGCCGCGTAAAAAATTTATTTCACTCCCTCGAGCTTCCCCAATTAATTTCCAAATTAATTCCCAAATCTATCCATTCGACGAGAAATTACTTACACTCTCCAAACATGTCCATAAAATAGTCAGCGTGGATGAAGAATCTAAACAGTCGCGCAAGAGTCCATGGTCCAGAACGAAACTGTTCAAGTTCACTCGTAGTTGGCGAAGAAACTTTTTGTGTAATAGAATCGTTTTTGGGAGCGAGAGGAGAGATTGTTTCACTGTTAGAGCAGCGTGTGGAATTGTTCAATTTCGAAACTGGTGACCGTGGTCTGCGTGGTGGTTCGAAGCGCGTTACGCGACGGAATCGCGCTTACGACTGACACATTAACTCATTCCCCGAGCCGCCGTCGTGCTACAGGCTTTTCCTCCACCCACGCAGCCAACCGCGTATCAATTGAGGGTACTATCACGAGGTCTAGTTCTGTAGAAGGTGTCTCGGTAGTGTCGGTTAACTCGCGAGTTCCTTCGCGAAACCACGCTCAATTGCACATCAGAAACAATCTTTAAATCACCTAGGCAACGAAGGTAGATTTGCAGGGTGTAAGTTTGCGCAGATCGAATGCTGGATGGGATATTAAAGGGTTCGGGAAGAGGCAACGCTTTTGGAAAACTCTGTTCAATCGGGGGGCGAAAAATTTTAGATTGGGTTTTGATTGTGTTGGTTCAGTAGATTTTAGAAAATTGTGTACAGCAGAGTTTCCCAATTAAATTTTCCCATGGAACACTTCCAAAGTTAATAAATTTTGGCGGAATCCACAGCCTTATTCTTTTTTGTTTACGTTTCAAATTTTACAGTCAGATATACATATGTTCCTCGTTGAATAATTTTAATTTTTTTTCCGTTTTAAATTGCGTTATTTGATGACTTTTTATGGAACCCCAGGGTTCCGTGGAGCACCAATTGAGAAACGCTGGTGTAGAGTTTATGCAGATTTGTCTGAATGGAAGATGAGGGATCGTAGAAGGATGTTTAGATTTGTTAAAAGTTGTATTTCATTGATTCCGTGAATATTTTTCCTTGATCTTTGGGTAGCTTAGTGGTTTAGGTGGGAAAGATAGGCATTTGTTGCTTTAAAAGGAAATTTGCGTAGGTTTCTCTGAATTTGTAAATTTCTTTTTTAATCCTTCATTGACACTCTGGGTGTGGGCCACCCATCAGCTGATTGTGACGCCCTGTTAGTTTTATATGCAAAATAAATATCTTTTTTCCAAAGCCGACTTACAAACTATTTATTTTCTCAAAATATTATATCCAAACACCAACTCTATACATTTTTAGCTTCTAATATGGACATTTGTAAAAGTTACCATTTTTTGAAGATTTTCTTCGTTTCTTCTCGATATACGGTAATCTAGAATTTTTTTACAAAAAGAGTGATACAATTTCAATAAAGAAAACTATTTGAATACATTCTAGAGACCTTGAAATTGACCCATGATTTTTTTCATAACGATTGGATTCTTTAGATGAGAATGGCAGTCGTTGAAAAATTGTTCTGGGTGTGAGTCACCCAGATATGTCAAAGTTAATCGAAAAAAGAGAGAAGTAGAAAGTAATTTAGTTCAGTTCATCTATTTCAAAAGAATTTTCCGTATTAAAAAGTTGCATTTACATTTGTCCACAAACTTCCACTTCACTTTCACATTCGTCGATGGAAAGAACGGATAAATTTTTCCCCATGGGCGAAACGCGACCTTCTAATTCCAGGCTAATACCGCGTCGGATGTGTGTAGGGCCAATTTCTCTATTATCTTGTTGTCAGATTTATTTATTAAACTTCTGACGACTCACGCCAAGGGGCATCCAAGACTCGCCTTTGTTCGAGCTTCCACGAATTTTTTTCCGTCTGCATCGTGAAAATATCTGTTTAATTTGATTCAATAACGAGGGTATATTAGTGTTCATTATTCTGTTCCACGCTGATGGCAGCGTAATAAATCATGCGTCCCACGGTAGATATTAATCTACTATTATCATTGCGGTGAATAATATACAGTAGAATAATATTTAACTGCAAGTCAAAATCAGCTAAATTCGATTGTTAAAGATTTATGGAAAATTGCTATCAGATGCAACTGGTATTTTCCTAATTCAGTGATATTAATAATTAATACGGTAGAGTGTAGAACACCAATATTATTAAATGCAAGTCGCTTACTTGCCCCCCCCCCTCCCTCGCAGCAAGTCGCGATTAAGGGCCCTAATTACTTGGAGCGCTTAATTAAAAAATAACACGCCATCGTTAATCGCCCGCCGCCTTTTATTGATCGCTAAAATCCGTCGGTTTAACGCGTTTAGCGAGCGCTTAATAAACGACGGTGTAATCGACATGCGATAATTGTTGCTAAAACATTCGACCTACATGATGCTCGTTGTTCCACTTAGCTTCGCACTGTAAAATTCTCATTTGGCCCGCGATGGCGAAATTGTTTAACGATCCCTTGTAGTGAAGTTAGCAGTGTTTCGCACGTATACTTTATTCACTTTTGACGAACACGCGATGATCTCGTGGCACAAACAATATTCGCCAATTTTGCTTGGAAAAATTGTCAGCAGACGGATCAATGTATTTTACAATAGAAAACATCGAGAGATTTTATAATTCGAGGATTGTGTGGTAGGTATTTTTATGTTGATTGAATTAAGTGGCGAGAGTCACGAATTGTCTGACATATCACGCCTCGTACTACTGTTTCCCTAACGACGGAAAGACGCCGCGGTGGAGAAGAAATTTGATCCCTACTTGTTGCCACAAATTGTCGCAATCAAGCTAATTACGATAATAATTCCTTTAAAAGAAAAAAACTAACTTCGCTGAAGATCGCAATTGAGGATAGTAAACTCGAAATTTTTATTGCTAAATTCTAAACAATTATCTTCGTCAATGAGAACTGACAAGCATAGTTCTTTGATGTGGGAATTAACTTAAAGAAATAAGAAGAAAAGTATATTTAACAATGATGAATTTTAGAATTATATTCCTTTCAGGAGATAATTCAAAAGTGGCGCCAAAAAGTTTCAGTACTTAATGTTCACTTGCAGAATGGAGTTCCTGTTTTCAATTTTTTTTTAGTGTTTAAATGGAATGGTACGAATGTACAACAGAAGTTTGTTAAACTTTACGCACATTTATTTCGTAGCGTTTATAATTCGAGAATTTGTTACATTATATAAACATAGACATTTCGTTTTTACGCTAATAGTACCTAGCTCGATATACCTACATGTGTGTATAGCTATAATACTTCTAGGCATGCAGTATTCCATTTCCCTTTCACGTTTATTCTCCTTTTTTTTATTTATTTGGTAAAGTGCACTGCGCGCGAAACACACGTACTTGAATTTTCTCACTCATGCAAACTGGTTCCTCATTCATACGTTCTTACATAGATGCGCATGCATGTGCGTTCTCAAAAATCGCAGCTGTTTCAATACGTTGTCTGACCGCATCTCCAAAAGTGCCTTAAACTTCGAGCTTCTTTGAATGCTACTTTTGTGACGAAAGTATTAAAAATTTGAAGATTCCTTCAATTCTTTTTTACCCCTTCCGATAAAGAAGACAAAACGTAATGTATCGCTGTAAAATTTTATGTGTCCATCTTCATTCGAAGTATGAAAGCCAGATGATCCAAAGTGGAGGTTGCTCGGAGACATCTGAACGCGCCATAAATTTGACGATTTTTTTCTCGCCCTTGCAGTGGCAACCGAGGGTCAACATTTTACAGCGACATCTATTTTTGTGTCCTTTATCAGTAGAAATAATAATCCTACGGCATTTCAAGCGTTAAACCCCGAATACTTCCAGATTTATTCTTTAAGATCGCCTTTTCGATCGCCTCAGCTGGTCAGAAATGATCACTGGCTTTATCGAGGGCTCGCGATCCTGCTAAATCTACATCGATGTGAACACTGCGCGTCGCTTATCACAGAATCTCGCGCGGAATTAATCGAAGTCGAAGGGCGTGCAAGAAAATCGACGAGAAGCGAAACTACTGCTCCGACTGTTTAACGATCGAAGTTTGCTACGCGAATTCAGCCGAACGTATGCGATTCAAGCTATTACGGCATATATTCGCTAAGAACTCAGTTTGGCCTACACGTTAAGAGCTCGGCGCCATCCCCACCACTCTTTCGGACGCCTGATACTCCGTCCTTTGCGCGCCATGGGCACGAGCGTTTAAACTCGCTTCTCCTTCGGCAAAAGAGAAGCGAGAAACGATCTTCGAAATCGCGCCACCCTTACGTTAAATGCTCACCGCCTGTTCCGAGCTCTTAGCGAATAAATACTATGGTTGGAAAAGAACTGAATGAGGTGTCTGTTGCGTCTGGCGGTGGAATTTATTAACTAACTCGCGGTGGTAAAAGGAACTGCATATCAAATATCCTTACTCTAACCACCTACACGTAAAATATAGCAATCTTTCTAGCGTCAGAGATAGAAAACATTTGTTTCATTCCCAGAAGCTCTCTCACTGTCAGTACGACATCCATCTTTGATTTCCAACTTCGATCTCTGTCCATCGCTTGTCAGGTGTTGAAGGAAGTGAAGAATAATAATCACGACGAGAATATCGAGAAGGAACAATAATAATTATGTTTATTACGCAGTTTACATTCATTTAGGTAGGTTGAGTCGATGAAACAAATGCTTTTGCTTGTCCCCAAACGAAAGGAGCTGGCCCTCCGTCCGACGGACACGGACCAGAAATTGTATTCGAAGGCTCCTTCCTCCTCCCACCGCCGCTAAGGAACACATTCGGCTGGTCCGTGAACGAGAGCATTTGCTATACTTTAAGCGTAAGACTCTTAAAACTGGTATACTTCAGTCGCATGCGCTATAGTTCACCGAGCCGTGAAATATATTAAGGTTTTCTCCGTAAAGTAAATGTACAAATATAACTCGTAGGAATTTCGAGCAATCACAAGTCTCGAACGCTCTTTTCCTCCATCGTTCACATCTCGCTCCGTCCCGTCTCCGCCTTCCTCATTATTGTCCAATATAGACGTAAGCTTCGTAGAAAACCCTATATTCCTCCATCCCATCCCTCCTCTGCCCCTGTCATACCCCCTCCACGGCGTTCACTCTCCGTTGAACGTCCAGCGCGACGTTAATCCCGTTACAAGGTGAATTACTCGCACGTATGTTTGGTCGAATGCGGAATTCATTAATGACTACGGCCCTCGCAACTTCCTTCGTGTTAACAGGCGGCGTTCAGCGCAGGTCTCAGGCGTCTCAGCCTGGCCTCTGTGTCCCCCAGTTTCTCACGGGATCGTCGGGCTTCCAGGTCTTTGAATCCTTTTACCGCAGAATCATTCTATTCGAAATTTTCGTAGAAAACCGATCTTCGTAATAATGCAATTAATAAGAGTAGTTTGAAATGGCCATTCCTTTCGATTGAAATTTCGTGTCTCAAGGCCTTGTACAGAACAAGTTCCGGGATATATAAAATTCTTTCTATGATGTCTGAGCTGAGAGAAATTCCACGTTCGATGAAGCTTCACAGCTTTAAAATTCCATTATGGATCAATTTTTGCAGTGAAATTTGGTCTACAGTGGAACTTGGTATAGAACATGCTTGACTAAGGAACTTCATGGCCTGCTTACAAGAATTTTTAGCATCGAAGTGGTAATAAATTATCCTTCGTGTCAAAGTCAAAGGGATAAGAATAAGTGTTTAGTCAGTTTAAAATTCAAATCAAAGCCTGGAAACCTTCGATTGTGTCTGCTCTTGCTTCTCTCGGTTTCATTTACAAGATATTCAGCTCGATACATTGCTTACCACTCGCATCCATTCCCTCTTGATTTCCATTCATTAATGAATGAAGTGCATTTACCAATGAAGTCCACTCATCAATTTACGTGCGGGATGCCTGGTCGGTAAGCAATGCGTTAACAACAACAACGTTCAGTAACCGACAGCTGGGAAACGAAACTCGAAATGCGTTGGAACCTAATCGCCAATTAATTTGAAAACATTGTAGGCAACTTACGTTACTATTAATACTATGAAATCGTAAAATACGTCGCTATGTTACACCTATTATTTTGCTACGGCGTACAAGGAGAAAATCAGTAACAATAAGTGACACATTCGACGGTGCTATAATATATGCTGCGTATCGCCTCCGCCGTCCGTTCTCTGCTCGGTGCTTCCCCTTAAAAATGAGTACACAAGTAATAATAGTAAGGTAATTTTATCGTAAACAATTCTATAAAACGCTGTTACAAAATGTTGCATTGAGAATGCTAATACAAGAATAATAGTGTTAAAATTAAGAAGATTAGATTTCTCGCGCGCGAAACGCAGGAATCACTATAGTATCTAACGTAATCTAAAGATACAGTGGGAAAAATAGATTAGACCCCTTTCGGTACAATCTCCGTGGTGGATCATTTAAATTAGCTACGCGTGTAATTTCGATAAATATTTATTCGATAAATACTCGATTATTCCACATTTCTCTAGCTTAAATCGCTCGGTATCCACTAAAAGAAAAAATCATTTCTCAAATAAAAAATTCGAATCTTCAAGTTCCACACAATTCGATGTAATCGAATTTCCCCGAAACCAACCACTTGTACCAAAGGGGTTGATAATGCTGAACACTGTGCACGTACTGTCGAGTATTTCATTGTCTGACCCAGCCCTCCGCGCTCTGAGTGTCTATCTAAAGCTGCATTTCAAATAACAAAATTATTCCAAAGACTGCATCGAAGTGGATTGACAAGCATTCGCTGAAATTCCGCCATCTTTGTGGGCGCCTCAGAGTGCAGAGGGCTTCCCGGAAATATTCTCTTGTCGTTAAAGAGCCCGAGGCCCAAGACGTGCCTGAAGGTGCGAGAAGAACAATCGATGGTTGAGAATAAAGTACAAAGAACGGTTTCACTTTTCAATCGTTCGTGACGAATAAATACGACTTAAATACTGGCAGTGGAAGATGCAACGCAGTTGTCCGCAGAGTATAGGTACACGTTAAATAGGGAAACGTTTAGAGGGGGCTTAAGTAGTTCGAACGAATCACGCCACACCGACGAAAACAATCGCTAAAATCATCGTCGACGCTCTGATTCTATAAATAATTCGCTCATACAAAAATAATTACGCGGTCTCCTCTGCCCTCGGGCGCAGACTGAATTGTTCCCGAGTTACAATTAGTTACATTCGTCCCGCCATTCTTGCGACTCGCTTCCCCGCCGCGTGGTCGCGCAAATTTCTCGACCACGGCGCTCTAGTGGCTCCCCCCGCAATTTGCGCGGGCGGACCTCGAAGCAGTATGTTAGGCCGTGGAATGAATAGATTCGAGGTCCTTGGGAGTCCTTTCTCTGTGACCTTAGTGTGCTCCCAGCGATCCTTCGTCCCCCTCGAGCCTCCGCTTGCGTTGATTCAAAAGTGGGAGTCCATCGAGAACAATTTCGAAGCTCCCTTGGCTAGGTTACAACTGAGATGTATGACATTGCAACGGAACGCTTGACGAGGGACGAGAGACGCTGCGTGTCTTTTAAATGTACACTTTCCTCCGCTGCATTAAATTATTCCGTTGTATTACCGAGAGGCTACACATCTACGAGAAAGAAACGCTCCTTAAACGATAGGATGATTAAGATATGCAGTAACAAAATAGTAGTCGTGATCAGCACGTGCGAACAAACTAGGATAGTGACGGTATTTAGCAGTCCTTTCGGCATTCACTAGTGATCCTCTAGGGAGTGATCAGTATAACCGTAGCCATTTGTGCAATTTGGGAGCAAAACTGGAAATAACATAACCTAAACATTCATTAAATCGTCTGCTTTCCAAGCTGATTGATCTCTTTCTATCCGTATTTCTGTCTCTTTCTTTTTTACAGTTTTTCTCTGTCTTTCCGCTTTTGCTCCAAATCGCAGCACCAATCAGCGACGATACATGTTGTTCCGATCACTCTTTAGAGGATTACTAGGCATTCACCGTTCCGAGCGCCACCTCGCGAGGATCGCTCGTCGACGGCGTGAACGCAGCTACAATGTGCTTGCGGAGAAGTTTTCTGTACAAACGTTTACTCAGAGGACAATAGACCTAACGGCCCATCGGTACCACGAGTCACCACGAACGTTGCGGAGAAACGAGATACTCCCTGTACACATTTTCAACGCATCCGTGATGTCGCTCGCTGGTTTCCGTTGGGCCGCGCGGCGCTTCGATTGCAATTGCATACCGTCAGGCGTTTAAATGTCGCGAGCTCGCAACAGACAAGGGGGACAGCTGCGGGAAGCTCGACTTGCTAGCGAAGCGCTTTATTATACCTGACTCTTAATACGAAATTCCGATCCCTCAGACTGACTTCTGGTGCGATGCAAATCGAAAGCAACGGTACCAAACATGTCGACAAATGGTGACACCATTTATAGCACGATCTTTAGAAAATAATCAGTTCGAAATATCGCGAGAGCAATGCCTGCTTCGTTTCTATTATCTCAGTCTCACGTTCCGAGCGTCAAATTTACCGTGACGGAATGAAAGAACGTCTGAGAGATCCCAGCGTTAAGGGCGAACCCTTCATCACCGATCACACCCGGTATATCCATCAGCAACATCATTCATTAGATCTATTTCACACTGAGCGAACGATTCTCTGCGTGCCGGCGATCTTGCGGTGACTGTTTTGCGTACATAATGCGAACACGTGCGTCTGCGGTCCATCTTGCACGGTTCCCTCACTTTCGTCGATCGAACGTTAAACATACGATTAATGATAATAATAATAATACCTAGTATGCGTTAAACTGTTTCCAATATCCAGAAATCGGATAATCCACGTACGCACGATGTATATATATATATAGAATTCTTTTTCGACTGCGTTCGAATGTATATATATATATATCACACTGAGCCGGCTGTGTGTATGTGTCTGTCTCTCTGTGTGTGCGCGCGCGTGTATATATATAATATAGGTGTGTGATGTTTTGCGAGTGTGTGTCCATCTTTCGACCAGGCCCCAATCTCTCGTCGCGCGTTTCACGAGGATGCGTCTGATGACCACGAAGAACTTATTTCTTCAGGTTTCTAATCGACGCTCGACACATCGCCCGTTCCATGTACGCGGGGGAAAGTTCGAATTGGGGCACTGCTAGGTTCTCGGGGGGGTTTCCTCTCGGTCTCGACACGGTTTCGACGCGTATTTATGGAACACCTGTGGCGCTCGTCCTTCCACGATCCCTGGCTAGTAGCATTTCCTGGTGCACGTGCACTTGCGCACTAGATCGACGTCCTTGGTGTACCGCATGCCGTCGGCGCAGATCAGTCGAACCTGCAACAGTTTGGTGACTTTTAGCGATCGAATTTGTTTTTTAGTTCGGTTAGAAAAATTTAAACGAGCCCTAGTGCTTCATTCAATACGAATGCGTAGAATTGAAGTTCTAAATTCGAATAGGTTGCACCTAACCTCTACACTGATCTGGCAGTTCAAGTAATTACGTCGAGCTTGTTAACAACCGCGTAAGAAACTAATAAACAAAACGGGGGAAACAGTATTACGTTCAGACATTTCATTTTCCTGACAAAGAATAATTAAAGCAGTAGGTCCAGGCGTGCTGATTCTCAGGTGGTCTGATCGTAGCTGGGGACATACTACTTGCGCATCGAGGATGCTCATTGAACTCCGTGATAACTCGCGAAGAGGTTAGATTTTGTGGTAGATTGACAACTATGTATTTCTTCGCTTTTCTATCGCACAGTTAAACAAAAGTGCTCTATTGGGATGAAATCTTCTGCAATTGTGCAACAGAATAACTTCCACTGGGTATTTCTAAGTGTAAGCGAGGTTAGAGTATAGAAAAGGGTAATATTTACAGGGAAATAGCAGAGTAAGGGGTAGTTTTTCCGGTATTGTAATCGATACTCTTAATTTAAACAATTAAACCGCACCTTGCGCCGTTTTGTCTTCCGTGGCAGGCAGCACGAGTTGCCACAACTGCCCCAACACTTGGCAAGCTTCACAGGTCGCCTACTCCGACATCCATTTTCGCTGTAGTACTCTCTGGTGTGCTCTTTACGGCAAGTCGGTGCTGCAAGAGTAAACGTACACATGATTTCTATTGAAAGGCACCAAGTTTTGCTTAATTCCGTTTCTTAACTCCATGAAAAGTAGAGGAACTTGATGCATTAAGCCAGGGCTGCACAAGGAGCTGTTTTCGGCGCCTAGCGGCGAGCAACCCGCCTGTCTCGTTGCTAAGGTTAGAATCGGTGAGGGAAACTGCATTAGTGTACGTGCATTTGGTATGACTTGAACCCAGCCATATATACTTACGCTACGAGCCTACGAGCACGCACATACACTACTGCAGTTCTCCTCACCGATTCTAACCTCAGCAACGGGTCAGGCGGGTTGCTCGCCGCTAGGCGCTGAAAACAGCTTCTTGTGCAGCCCTGCATTAAGCACTAATCTTGTGCTTGGACATTAAATTAGAGAAATTTACAGAAAGTCGACTTGATAGGTCTCATTTTTGAAGAACTCAATTATTGGATGGATGCGACTGTTCTAGTAACTTATATTGAGCTTTGAGAGTTACAAGCTTAAAGGGATTTCTTTAAAACGGAATACTAATAATATTGTAAACTGCAATGTACGAAAATTGACGGTACCTTTCTCACAATACCGTCCCTGCCATCCAGTTTGGCAGCGGCACGTGTATCCATTTCCGATGGGCGATGCCACGCACTGCGAGCCTTTTTTGCACTCGTGTCCCGTGCAGGGATCGGAAATTATCGTACCAGGCACTGCCATAACGATGTCTGTGATAGAAAATACTTGTTATTAATGTTTCATCCCTTAAACAGTTGTCCTAACATCGAATACCTTGGTACAAGTGTTAGCGAAACAGTTTACTTATGTAGCACGTTCTTTGGGTACACACCGGAATGTTCGCGACCTATGCTTTCTTGAGGCATGGGCTCCTCGTTGCTGCCACTGTTCAGCATCCCTTCAATTTCGACGTCTCGAGCCTCGTCGGCTTCCTCTTCGTTCGACATGCAACCAGGAGTTACACGGTGCATCTTCGCGGCGTTGCTGAAGTCCATCAGCTTGTGGTTGATCCACATCTCGGAGATGCACCCTGACGAAGACGAAAACAGAATGACTGATAGAAACAACTGACTTTAACTGATCTATTGATTGAGCTACCAAGAGACCATTACTACAGAACTTTGCGAACCTAAGGGGACTCCAATTTATTAGAACTAGGTGAATTTTGCTCCAGGAAGATAGAAAGTCCAGTTGACTTATTAAAGAAGCTGATCACTGAAACTCTTCAGCCCCAACCAAATTTCTCGAAGTTCCTATGGATCATCTAAGTCCCCCTCTGTCCATAACAGCCGAGACTTGCACAGATGCAAACGTTTCTTCTAATCCTAGTCAGACCCACCTTGGAAGCTCGTGATGTTCCTCAAGTGGAACTCCGTGAACGCGACGCTGGCGACTTCCGGCGCGACGCCGCCGACGTGCATAGGCGTAACAAGCTTCAGGTACTCCTTAGGACCATCGTTGATAATGCTCCTAGCAGGACCGCGGTCCACCCTCATCGTGAAGTTCTTCTTGACCGCTAGAAGCTCAGCCACGTGAGGCTTGCCGTCTGCCACCATCTCGTAACTGTACATGGTTGAGGTCGGATAATTCCCCACGTCGTATGAAACCCTGACACGGCCGTTGAAAAGCTCGATGGCGATGTGGTCGCCGTTCTGGCCGTTGTAGAGGAGCACCCCGTTCTCCTGCGTGGTCATGAAGACGATGGTCACGTTCGCTTCGGGCCTCGTGCGTAGCGGCTCAAGCTCGACCAGCGAGCTGTTGTCCACGAAGCTCAAACTCGTCAGGTACTCGCATCGTTTACCTTAGAACATGCCATTTAGTCAGCATCGCCCAGACACCTCTGCCTTTCGGTAGGCACGTGATTTCGCTTTGGGCAAGGAAACTCATCGCGTGAAAAATTCTCAGACTTGGACATTTTCATCTACATGCTGAATATCAATTTTGCTATGGGGACTAGAATTTTAACTCGAACCCTGTGGATCTCGGTGTACTTCTTGTAGATTCGTTTTAATAAAAGCGTAGTTAGTATTTATCGTTTTAAGCGAAATTCACATTGCGGAAGATTGAACGTTGGTTGATGGAATTGCCCCGTGCCACTGAGTGGCCTAGATTACGTTAGCTTTGGATACATTTAAAAGTCTGCTTGCTCGTGACAGTTTGCTAAAGCCTCATTAAGTAACTGGAGTTAATTACCGGTGTAGCCGGGGTGACACTGGCAAAGGTAGTCCGCGGCGGAAGCGGGAGCTGGTTGGAAGCATGCACCGTGCTGACAGTCATGGTGGGCGCAGGGGCTGGTTTGCGGATACAGCATGGCTGTCGATGGTGCGGCCTCGCAGTATCTTCCTGTGTATTCCGCCGCGCACTTACATTCGTAATTGTTTATGCCGTCGATGCAAGTAGCACCGTTCTGAAAAAGATAACAGACCTCTGTCACTTCTACTCCCTCAGTCTTCTAAATCAGGAAGATAGAATAGAAAGGAGGCAGCCAGTGCTCAGTAACTTTGAGCAGCTGGTTGATCTTTGAGGGGTACAAAGTGTGGAGACTTCTGTCGTCCGCTTGGGGATAGATCTCTAAAGGCTCATAACTATAAAGTAGAACGGAGCTGGGCATATGTTTATTAAGTAAAAAACGAATCGCCCGGCGAATGTGTTGATGAGGAATAAGTACCTGGCACATATGATCAACGCAGTCATCCAGGTTGGTGGAACAATTAAGGCCGGCGAAGCCGATTGGGCATTCGCAGCTATAGTGGGTCCCGTGGTCGACGCATCGACCCCCGTTCTCGCAGGGGTCGTGCCCCTTTGTACAAAAGGGTATTTTTTCCTCGCAGTACTCGCCCATGAATCCCGGTGTGCAGTCGCATCTGTAAGCCTGTATGAGGTCGACGCAGGTCGCGTTATTGGCGCATCTGTTGTCCTCGCAGTCGTCGACGTTGCTCTCGCATCGGTGTCCCTTGTACCCGGGGGCGCAGTCGCAACTGTCACACACCGACTGAACGTCAATCGAGACATTGACCATGACCATTGATCGCGGTGTATCCGCCAATCGATGCCGTCCCACACGCAACGAACTTATCGACGGAAAATTATGCTTCTCGGTTAGAATTCTTGGAGTTCTAAGGCGAACAATCTTTGCGCGAGTTTATCTTCGCGCTATGGTTTTCAGTAATGTCACCATTCTTCAGAAGTGCGGTGATGACTAGATTCTATTCAAAAGCATTTCACTGTGTTGAGCACGATTTGATTTTGTTGAAGTTAATTTTTGAGATAAGAAGCAATCGAATGTTAATAATTTCGTCGATAAGTAGTTGCACGTGGTTGCTACTCTTCGGGGCTCACGTGCAGGGGTCCCGTTTCAATGATTTGTACAAGAGAGCACGCTTCTCGTTCGTGCAATTCTTCCGCTACGCAAACTACGTTCTATAATCTACTCATCAACCCTCTAAGTCGTCCAAAAATACAGTCGATATTCATATCAACCTCTTCACAGTGCAAGTACACTCCGCTGCGAATTTCTAAAAAATGCTTGGCTCGATAATCGACCAAGTTCTCTGAAAAACACTGAGACGTATCCAAAATGGTTGACTCGTACTACTGTCTACGATTACTTGTCCTAAATCAGACCTCAAGTCGACGATGCAAACGCCAATTCTCTTCAAGATTGGTGCAATGCGCTACAGTAGACATTACTCTATCGTCATTGATACTGAACTCTTCGTGCACGTCTACTGAATTATCGACCAGAACTACTCACAGCAACTGTGCCCCGTACGGAAGCTTAAACCACTCTACTGTAAATGCACAGGATCAAACTCGGGATATTCTGTCTGTAACAGGCTTCTAATCCAATCAGAAAACTCCAGCTGCTTCGCAAAGAAATTTCTAGAGCAACACTATAGATTTGTTCGATCAACCGGATCAGACTACACATGGAACTCTTCGAAAGGATCGCATGAACCGCGCCCGTGTTGCTGAAGATCAACGAGGAGAATTTTAAGCTCAACGAGAACCTGTCGCAGACATCGACTACTACGGGCACCACTGAACGAGCAGATGTCGAGCTAAAGCCCGAAAGCGAGTTGGCCAAAGGCTCTACGCCTCTGGCAGCTGGTCGGGGCGCTTTGGTACCTGAATCTTCCTTCCTCCAGTACTTTGCAAGTTCCGGCGTTCCGGCAAGGATTTCCATAGCACGCGTCAATTTTATGTTCACACCAGTCCCCATGATATCCTGGCGTGCATTTGCAACGGAACTGCCTGTCCGGGAGCGTCTCGCAAAATCCTCCGTTCTGGCATGGCGAAGTGTAGCACAGGTCGCACTTGGCCAGGACTTCGGCTGGCTGTTGGCTGGCTGCGCGGAAGAAAGGTCTACGATTAATGAGCAATTTTAGTACCCCATTGTGACGGCGGGCCAAAAAACCATGAACTAAACAGACTGCGTCACGGGCCAGTGAGAAATCAAAAATCATCTTGCACGTGCGGACTACTCAGTCCATCGGCGGGCAATAATGGGCAGCTGACGATGGATAAGAAATTCTATCAACTGCGAAACTGTGAGCTAGATAGATCTACCAGGTGAAGCAGACAACTCGGGCTGTTGCAACTGGCCATTTTTGCCACGATCGAGGTGTTCGCCGAGGGAGTACATACTTTTGCATTGGAACTCGATCGCGAGGGTCGTCAGGACCACCTTGTCCCTCATGGACGGAGGCTCCATGCACTTGGCGATACCGGCCTCGACGAAATCCTTCTTCTTCACCCACTCCGCCAACCATCGCATGCTGCAGTCGCAGTAGAGAGGGTTGGCCCCTAGAGCGCTGTAAACACACCGGGGCTGGTGAATTATCGACGCAACGACGCTGTGCGTTCGCCTCTGCAACGCGGGGGATACTCACAGGTGGGTTATGGATTTCAGGTCCTCGAACGCACCCTCGGGGATCACCGATATGTCGTTGCCGTGCAGGGACCTGGTGCAAATCGGAATTTCAAACGATCTTAATTGGCTGTTTACTGCTGGGCGATTCTGGTTTCGGTGCTTTGATTTTCGCGGGCAGGTGGCGGGTAATGGGGGATTTCCTAGCAGCGTTATCACGCTTAGTGTATACTCTGATTGTTTGTAGGAGTTTAAACATGCCGTGACGTGATATTAATTTTCTTCTGAAGAGGGTGAAATATTAACCTTTCGTGGTCACATCTTCTTATAATCACAAGTTGGTCACAGGGGGTTCACTGTACCCCAGCGTCATTTTTTGAGTTACCACTTTCGTATTTTTGAATCTTTTAACTTTTCAGTGATAATTGTATGTGACAATATGTAAATTTTGTATCCGAATATGTGACCAAATTATTGACTAATTTAGTCGGAAAAGCTTTTATTGTAAAGTCGAAAGCTGTGTATGAATAAAATTGACAAATCACACCATCGCTGACGACTCTACGTTCGCGCAAGTAATGCAGTGAATAAATTATAACAGTATCCTTCATTAAGAACAATCGTGTCTGAAATTGTCAGCATAAAGGAAATTAACGACGCGGTCAGCGAAATAAACGCTGACAATGAATCATCACGGATTGTTGTCACCGATAAAATGGCACGCTTTTCCTCGTTAATTTGGCCCAGATTGTTTCGCCGACATCACGAGTCCCATTTATTTCATTATCGAACTTTAATGCGCGCCCCCATAGCCGATTGTTCTTTTCCCATGCGGTTTGCATTCAGGAAGAACTGAAAAGCATACCGAAAGCAGCGGCGTTTCCATTCAGAAACGGAAGTCTCGCGCAAGAAAAATGGCACCCCGTTTGTCGCCACACGGAATAATTTCCCATAATTTATTGGGAGCGCTCGAAATATGGGGCAACCGAAACAGAGATGCAAATCTGCGTATTGTCTGAGAGGGAGACTAATGGTTAATCGAAACTCACATTATTCTCAACGATTTCAAGCCGGAGAGGGCGCTGCGCTGAACACACTGTAGCTTATTGTAGCTGATAATTCTGGAACAAATGAAACTTGCACTTAAAGCCTACGTACCATAAAAAACAACTCTGCTCGAGAATTCTAATGAATCGTTTTTGACTTTTTAAAATTTCTCAGAGTATCGTAAGTGGCGGTGACTTTCTGACTAATGAGGCTTCTTTGTACTTCTTTATCTCCCTGTGTTATTCATACGGTAAAACATACTGTCGCAAAGTCACCCCGCATTAGGGGGTGACATTGTGACATCAAATTTTATTTCTCACCTAAGGGGAGGTTCCAGTATAAAAATCGATTTTTTTTTATTTCATTTTTCGAGTGTGCAACCTTTTAGGAACGCGCGTTTAAAAGGATTTTTTGAAATTCGTAAAATTCCCGAAGTTATAGGCATTTGGGTACCGGCAAATGCATGGGTAACACCCAGCCACTCGGCACTCATGTACAACTTTAAACGCGTTTTTCTCGAAACAGTGTTCTCAAAATCGATGGAACCTGTATCTCCAAAAGTTATTATCCGATTCGACTGAAACTTCTTTTATTTTAAACAATATACTTCTGGCTCGTGGAGGAATTAGTAAAAATTAAAAAAAAAGGAAATTTGTAATTTTTAAAGGCGTTGATAGGACGAAAAATATAGAGAAAAAGTAATTTCAAACTTCAAGTGTCATTATTTTCTAAAAAAATGTCATTTTTGTAATTTTTTTCTGGTCAGTCTACGACTGAGTTTCATGTCTTTTAATAATTTGGCATTGTTTTTTATTCCAAATTACTGGTTTAAGTGCTACAGGTTCCCCCGATTTGGATGAATTTTTTGACGCCTTGACTTTAACGACTCCCTATTGCCGTTTGCAATGATTAATTATAAAACAAAAAATACATTTCTATAATTTAAGACATCCCTAATTCAATGCAAAAAGTGCCATTAAATTATATGTAGTAGTTTTCCTTTAATTAATTCCTAAAGATCACCAATTTTCTGGGTCTCTAGACCGGAACAGCCCCTTTACTATACAAGTAATCATTGGTCTGTCTTAAATTACTGTATTGGTTCGGGATTATAATATATATTTTCGTGTGATATTTCTATAATCAGATGGCAAAACTTAATATGGTCCGGTTTTCCTGATTCTACAGAATATATTTTTAGTCATTTATTAAGAAATTTTAATCAAAATATTAACTGAACATGGAAATAATAACTTAAGTAAGGAAATTAATAATAGTAACTATTTTTTACGGAAAGCTGTGAAGATTAATTTTTTATAAATTGTCATTAATTTCATCATTGAAGTCTTTCAGTTCGTCGAATCCTGGAGCGTTTTCAGTAGAGTATCAAAAAGTTTGACATACTATTAACTGCCACTACGCTTTTTTCTTAAGAAATCAAACATTTAAATTTCATCTGGACGCACATGGAAAAGCACATACCTTAATTTTGACCAAAAGCGGACATATGACACTTAACCACGGATTAGAAAAATATCAAAAAGTGTCACAAAGTCACCCCCGCTTACGGTATTCAACAAAATCGATGAAACTGGTCAACTTATAAAGAAAAATAAATCAGAAGGATCGACTTACAAGTGCGACAGTTTGGTGAGGTTCCTGAAGGTGTCGTTCGACAACATTCCGATCTGATTGTTGCTGAGGTCCCTGAAAAAGCGACGGAATGTGGTTTCAATATTTCTTCCATCTCCACGGGGACGCGAGGGGGTTGTTAGGGTGAGGGGCTGAAGTTACACGCGTGTTTTATTTACAGTCTAGTGAGAATCCTCAGGTGGTTCAGCCTCTCCGGCTGGATCGTCTTGATGTCGTTCACGTCCAAATACAGCTCGGTGGTTTCCGGTGGAATCCCTCGCGGAATCTCTGTAAGCTGAGACCTCGAACACCTCACCACTGACCCGGCGCAATTACATTGGGGTGGACAATAATCGTCTCCCAGGCAACCCACGCTGTCGTCTGCGGTTCGTAAAGTAGAGAGTGGATCGTTAATCGTCGGATCGATTCGATCGACCAAAGGAATTCAGGAAAATGATTCAAGCAGAAACTTTTCGATCAATGACTTAAGAAAAATTCTACCCCTTTCGAATATTGCCCTTTGTCATTTATTTCCAAGAAGATTGCAATTAATTCTTTTTTAAATTTCTGGTGGTAATGCTAATATTCAGCTAGTCAATTCTGTGTAAAATATTCTGCTCTGATAGGGTGGCCTCCTCAATTATTCTCAGGAAATTACTGCCAGAGAAATTGCGATTTAGTTAACCAAAGTAAATTGCATTTAGGGGGCTGGGGTGGTTTGTAATTTTACTGATAGGCGATCTTAATGTATTACAGGGAATTCTGATGTCTGATATAGGGTTTCCTTTTAACAAAGCTTAATAAGATGATCGTACTGTTGCACTTGAACTCGTGATGAGGGATGTCCTTGATGACTGCATCCTTGAGCCGCGATGGTACATGACAGTGCCCGACCACGCCAGGCATGTCGCGTTTCCTCAGCCATCCGGCGAACCACGCGAGATGACAATTACACGACAAAGGATTGCCTTGCATGTTGCTGAAAATGAGCAGCGATTTGTTGAACTGCCATTAATTACGCGCACGAAAGCACGGGATATGTCAGCGTAGAATATTAAGGAACTCGGTGGCGGGTGCATTAACACGAGAACGAAGTTGCCTGGCAAATATTCATCATAATTTCTGCAAGCCGCTTACAATATTATATTAATTAATCATTCATCTCGCAATGGGAGCATATTAGCCAGGCCATTGTTAATCTTCGCGCATACAAAAGAGGGATTTTGGTGTACAGCTGCGCGTGCCAACGTGTGGCAAAGTGGAGTAATCAGATACGAGTGTTGATTACAATATCCAAGTGATTAATAATGTTAAGATCATTGCAGAAACGTCAGTGATTGTTACTTAGTGTTATTTAAGGCAACCGCGTAGCCACTATTTTTCACACATTCACTCTTCGACTCCGTTGAACCAAAAATATCATAAATCAACTCATTAAGGGGTTACATACACCTGACAGGTCGGAAAACTGGGTCATACATATGATTTTTTTTTCTTATAACGAAACGTGATATTTATAAATCAAGATATACACTTTGTTTTGTATGAATTAAGCTGTGTTCTCATAAAAAAAGAAATTTGATAGCTTAAGAAATGGGGCCATAGCAGCCCCTTCATATTTTCGGTACCAAAAAGATTTCCGAGATTATTGGACCGATTTGAATTTTGCACGAATATTTTAAGGCTATAATCTGACCTTTATCGAAGAAATTTATTTTTTGAAAAGTGGCAGCTACTCAAAGTCAAGCATGTGATTTTCGACCTAAGCTTCATCTTCTTTTGTTAATAAAAAACAAAACAATATTCTAATTGAAAAATCGTTTCGACAAATACTAAATAGATTATAGTCTTAAGAATATTCGTGCAAAATTTTATAAAAATCGATCCAGATATATGTGGTACCGCAAATACTGGAACTATGAAGAGGCCTTGGAGAGAATACAGCTTAATTTATACACAAGAAGGTGTATATCTTGATTTGTAAATATGACGTTTCTTTATAGGGGCCGTCCTTAAATTACGTAAAGGTAATTTTGGCGAAATCGTAAGACTTGATATTCCACCCCCCTCCTTACGTAATATTTTTTACATTTAATTTTTCAGTTATTAAAATTCTTTTAAAGGTTTATATGATTCATTTAACTCGGTTTCGGTAAATTTAAACTAAAACTACTTGTCTGGAAGATTAATGATAGAATTTGTATTTATTGAAAATTAGGTTAAAAAATATTACGTAAGATGCTACCTGACTCCCCTCCTCCTTGTAAGAAAACGTAAGAAATTCGCGACCCCCAACCCCTTAAGGGAGGAGTCCTATTTTTTGGGCCAAAAGATATAACAAAATTTTGACTTTTTTTAAGAAACTAGCGATTCGATTCATCTGAATTTTGGACCACGTTTTTATCCACCTTCAAAGAAGTATCATTCTTTTTATTAATTTTTAATAATAAATATAGGAGTTGCGAAGGGACTTACATGGTGCGAATGTGCGTGAGTCCGTCGAACGCGCCCTGCATAACGCAGGTAATGGCGTTCCCGTGGAGGTTCCTGCGAAAATGAAGTTCCAAAGGTATAGTCGGCGCGGCGATACCGTTTTACGAACGGCCATAAAAGTTTCTACTCACAGGGTCTTAAGATTCGTCAAGCCTGTGAACATCTTGTTGTGAACTTCCCTCAGCCTGTTCTCCGACAAGAGTCTGCGAAACGGGGGCTCGTTATATCACGGGGCAAGAATGCCGCGGCGTAAAGTTTCGAAATATTAGAAGTAAAAAAAAGTAGGCGAAGAAAAAAAAGCACACAGCCGAGGAAGAGAGCTGCACGCTTTAGAGTTTCTCTTTACGCCCCGATGGGAATCGGTGCTCTTACGCGTCGGTGAGCCGTTAAAACGATGGAGAAACTCACTGGGGAATTATTATTATTTAATAGAGAGCCTATGCAGTCTGTTAAATCCTCGATAAACCGTGCTCGCAATGGAATGGAAGCGCGAAAATTGCTGGTCGACGAAATGTTGAATACTATTGGGACCAGCTTTTTGGTACTTTGGGGAATTTCTCTTTGGAGTAATCTTGCATTATTTGCTGGAATTGTGTGGAATTGCAAAATGTTGTAGTTGTTATAATTTCGTGGGATTCCCGAAGGGTGGCCCAGTGTTGATTAGATTATTTCTTGTTTTTTGGTACATTAATTTCTTTCTGTTATATTTTATTTTTTCTTGGTGTAATAAAAAGGTCGTATTATTATTATTTTTTACTAGATTTTTCTTTCTCAAAATTGAAATAGTGTATCAAGACACTCGTGAGTCTTCTGTAATTATTTCATCATTTAGAGTGGACCCGAGAAATTCTAATAAGTATTGCAATATGAAATGAAAATAGCTGTTCTGGAATATGCATGAGTATTGGGAAATACGATGCTCCTGACTGTCTTTTACACTCGTCTATAGGAAAATGCGCGCGAGCTGCCGCTACCCTCCAGCCTATCTAATTAATCGACTCATTGTCCCGTTAATTGCCTTTGAAAATTAAATCCGATTCTGGTTCGTTAAAGCTCGTTTCAGAGTTCCGATCGAGTTAGGCACAAATAACGTGAGCAATCTCGCTGAATACACCCCTCTTCCGTTATTCCAAACTTTCTCAGCGGGAAACATTTCACTGAAAAAGAGCCGAGCAATAGTTTAATCAACGAACAAAGAATATCGCCAATCATTTCCAGACTCCCGACAGCAGGCGCACTTTCTCTCATCTTTTGCGTGAAGTGGCCAAATTTAATTTCAAAAACATTTGCTCAATGAAAAGTTCAGTAACTCCCATCCCCATCAATTTATTTCGAAATTCTATCCATTTGTATATTCATCTCACCTTCGATTACTGTTTAAAGAATCCGTTTACTAAAAATAATACCCCACACGACAGATTCAACGACTCAAAAAAGAAAATTCGTCACTTCTTACTGATCTCATTAATCCAATTTTTCCTACTAGTGCCATTTTTAGGACTAAAACACCATTTTAACCACAACTTCGCAGGCTCACAGTTTATGGAGGAGAACTCGAAGCCAAAAACAAACAATGGTGCTTCTAAGAGGGGGTGACGAACTTACAGGTCGGTGAGCTTGTGTGCCCCCTGAAAGGCGGACGCCTCGACGCGTGAGATTTTATTCTTCCTGAGATCCAAATGCTGCAGCTCGGGCAGCTTCTCGAACAGGCTGTCTGCTTTGATCTTATCCAGCTCGTTGTTGGCCAACAGTCTGCCGCGGGGACAAAAGAAAATGCCGTGAGGACGGGCGACGACGAGCAAGTAAGAGGGCCTGTATCGTCAGTCCGGCGTTTCGATACGGCGAGCAATTAATCGCGCGCCGGGGCGTCGATCCATTAAACGACTTCGAATAATTTATTTCGAATAATGGCCCCGACGTTCGTCGTACTTCTGTGTCTCCCCCCCCCCCCCCCCCCCGGGGGGAGGTGGAGTAGGAGAGCCAGCTTTTAATCACATAATTATCTTGTCGGACGATTGAATTAATTTTCTCGCGCGAAGGAAACGAGGCCCCCCTCTGAAGTCTATTCAATTCGATCGATTGACTCGATCGATCTTTTTTCCCCTCCGTTATTCTGAGTCGGAGGGGCTTCAATGGAGATGAAACAATTCGAGATGGAACAGGCTGATGATCGCTGTGTGTGTTAGGAATCACAGATTTCGCAGATTTTTTTTTTTTGCTTTTTTATGCTATTTAATTTTCGAAGGTGAGCACTCTGGAATGAGACTGTGGTCTCGGTGGCCTCAGAGAATTTGAATGTTCTGTACAAACGTGGCAATAGACGCTAGGATATCGAGCTTTTACTCACAAATTTTCATTTTCTTACTGTAAATGAATCCATTCGAAATAAAAGAAAATTGTTTTTTGGGAATTTAAGGGTTACGTCCCTTGGCCGGATTTAGAAGTACATACCAGTTTTTTGAGAATTTATTTTGAAGTAACGGATACAGTTTCACTGAAGAAGTTTTTTTTGGTGATAAAGGTATATTTGCATAATACTAAAAGAATTTTGTATTGAAACTTTTGGTAAAAACAAAGGTGGTGGTTGAGGAAATGTAACGGATTTCTAATGGGGAAATTCCTGAAACGAAATTTGAGTAGTGGAATATTAAATAAAACTAAATTGTTTATCATCCGCAAGTTGGATTTTCTACTTCGTTTGAAAAATAAGCAAGTGAACTTTAAGAAATAAGCGACACTTTGAAGAAAAGATTTATTTTTTTCGTAAGAAAATGGTGCTTTATTTACGTATAAGTTGAATAAAAACTAAAACATCGAAAAAATCCTACACCAAATAATAGGCAATTTAGTTTTATTTAATATTCTATTGTTCAAATTTCGTTTCAGACACCTGCTCATTAGAAATCACATGCTCTAAACCACCATCTATGTTTTTACCAAAAAATAGAATAAAATTTTTCTTCGTATTGTTTAAATCAAATATGCCATTATCATAAAAAACTGCTTCCAAGAAACTTGTTTCCGTTACTTCAATATAAATTCTTAAAGAAGTGGTAGACCCTTAAATGATTTTGAATAATTCAAATTCCAATTTAGTGTCGCTCGCGACCCCAGGGTATCAGATACACTCTGAAAGTGCCACAGTGTCATTCCAGGTTTAATATAGACAGAAAACATGTAAATGGGAAGTCTATAAACGCGATGGTTACTGACGGGGGTATATCTCCAACCAGCAAATTAAAAAAATTATGAAACTTATGAAAGTTTTTTTACTACTCAAATTCACTCTAAGAGGGTAAAATTAACCCCTAATAATCCGGCTATTTTCCGATTTTTGAGTTATACCCCGCGTATCAATTTTACCAAAGATTAAAGATAATTAAAAGAAGTAACTTTTGTTTGAAAACCTTTTTCTATCTCTTACAGTTCGCCAGTTATATCACCAAATCGGAAAATAGCCGATTTTTCAGAGGTCAATTTCACCCCTTAGCGTGAATTCGGGACGCAAAAAAATACGCAATACATAAGTTATACAAAGTTTCATAATTTTTTTAATTTACTTTTTGGAGATCTTTCCTTGTAACCCGAGGTCACGTGGCCACAGGACATTTTGAGCAAGATAAACAATTCGAGGTTCCATCGCTTCGAAAACAAGGACATTACGCCTGAAGGATATCGCGACGGGGTGGGGTGGTAAGCGTGCCATCAGGTAGAAGGACTGTGACGAATCACACGGTAGTTATCAACGAACCGCGAAACCGAAAGCATATTCCTGCTTGAACGTCTGTCGCGTCAGTAATTTTATGTAGCATACATCGGTGTACGTTAGTGTCAGTATTTCTTCGGGCATGTTTCTGGAAACGGCGCAGAAGGGTACTCACAAAGTGGAAGTGTAGATGGGCAACTCTTTCGGTATGGACGTTAGCTTCTGGTTGGAGCAATCGACGGTCGCCCCGTTGCAAGTGCACGGTTCTGGACACTCTCCAGGCAGGATGCACTCGCCAGCCCTCTTCGTCAAGAGCTCCTCGTCGCCTAGGGATAAACAGCCAGGTACACTCTACTTCAGGCAAGCCTGTCTGGTCTGCCTTTCCTTCTTGGGACCACAGAAACATGTCGCTCGCGGATGAATCGGTGATTAAAGCGATTAAACTGAATCAGTGGTTTGTTAGGGAGATTGTCGTGCTTCTTGGCGGCGGTGGTCGAATTTGCTTTCAGAATCGTGTACGAGTCACTCGATCCTGAATAGTTGGAGACGGTTTAATTTATACTAGCACTACCGACAATTAATGTATACCCATTTCTACCAGAAATCAAAATGACTGGTTATTTATAAAATACATTGTGCAAGGAGAATAATACTTTATTCAGATTTTTTAATTTTTAAAAAATAGGTACTTAAAAATAGGTCCTTTTTTCATAGGTACTTAAAAATGGTAAATTTATTACCAAATTTAAAACCAGTCATTTGGACTGGTTTGGTAGTTCTAGTGTCAAGGGGACCCTCCGGTCAAACCTCTTAAAAAATAGGTGGTCTTTATGAATTTTTTACAAGAAGAGGTTATAACATATCCTAAAAAATATTTTTGGCATTTATTGATACACTCGTTAGGAGGCAAAAAAAATTTTTGTTTCATGTTTTCGGTCTTGATGCATTTTCTAGGTGGCGCTTAGTGCAGGCGTTGCCAAAAAGGAATGTCAAAACTGTAACCACGAAATTTATTCACAAAGTCGTCCAAAATAAAAAATTCAAACAATTTCTTGAAATTTATTTCAATGGCTATCGCAGCACCCCTTGTTGGGGCAAAAAGGACCAAAACTACGATTTTGGTGCATATTTGAGTGAAGCAGTGCAAAAATGGCGAATAATTATGCGCACAAATATGCAGATAAAGAAACCGTGGTTCAAAAAATTATGTTATAGTGGCGTTGCCATAGCGAGTCCCATTACGAATCAAATGCCTCAAGGTTTTTTTGAATCGGTTCATTAGTTCTTCTGAAATCGTGGTTACCGTTTTGAAATATTGTGTTTCGAGAAAAACGCGTTCGGAGTTTAAATTAGTTATGTGACTGTAGAATCTATACCGTTACGAATTTTGGTGTGAAACTTTCACATGACATTCTCGGGATGTTATACTACAAATATATAAAAAATTGATTTTCTGAAAAATTTTAACTGGAGGACTTGTGAGATTTTGTTGAGAGCTTCTTTTAGAGTTAGGTACTTATTTTTAGTGAGATGGGTGGTAGTTTTGGGTATATTCGTGTGGCGTTGGGTAACAGTGGACTTAACCCAGACCAATTATGTATTAAATTAAGGTTTTCTATATTTCTGACAAGTGTTAAAATTGGCTATTCTTCGATACGATTTTAGGAGAAATCATGGTAACCTACATATTTTTGTTGGGAATTCCTCGATATGCCACTTTATTGGTTTTTAATATAATTCCTCTCCTATTGTGTGAAATAATGGGAATGTTTCGGGTGAATGATGTTACCATGCTGATCCATGTTTCGAGCAGAATCATTATGCGTAATTTCACCTTGTTGCTCGAGGAGTTTCGAACAATATACAGCTTTCGATGTAAATACAAACTGAGGCATATAGATTTCAATTAAATTTAATTATCATTCAAAATGTGTAATGTAATTATGAATCAGTGGACATCGAAACAGGAAAATAATACTATGCCAGTCTTGGAATTTAATTAACTGAAAGATCTATTGTTATAAGAAAAACTACCAGCTCCGCATGTTGCCAGAACAAAATCAATTTGTTGGAGGCACCTGACAAATATTTCCATATTGCCTTGTGTTTGCATGATTTTACGCGATTGGCTTGCTGGTAATCACAATTTCCCGCACAATTAATATCCTTTATCACAACATTGTATTCTGCCTACCACTCTGAATTTTTAATTTTAAAACCAAATTCGTGGGAAAGCTTCAGTTGTACCTGTTATTATAGGAGTAAGTGAAATTGCTAAATCCTCTAATTTATTATAAATGGTATAACTATAAAAAATTTAAACAAATGCGTGGGAAGTAACAACAGCATTGTAAATTGGTGATTATTGATTCATGCTTCTGGCCTAATCCGAAACCATCTTCCAACCTATCTTCTAAACATCCCAAATTCTACAGAGAAATTCTTCTAAAATACTTCAGCCAAAAATTCTATAAAAATACTTCTACCATTCAGAAACCAAACTTTCCCTCGATCAATCTTAACCTTTCACGCGCTGCTGTAAAAAGTACAACAATTGTGAATTATTTTCTTCTGCCTGAGAGCGACCAATCGGTTTTGAATCCTTTCTAATTCTCCAGCTATGCCTTCTGCACTTTCTAAAAAATCCACGGCTCTTTTACTCCAGTTTTTCAGTCTGCATTCATGCAGGCGTTGAAGAGAAAAGTCTTCGTTTCGTAAAAAGTGCAAGGAAATTCCAAAGTGGAACCGTTGTGTGAAAGGTGTCATGAGAGCAATGGATGTGAATAAAACAATACTTATTTATAATAATAGTCTTTTACTCTCTTCCATCTCGATTATGTAAGGGGGCTAGAGAGACTGGGTCACATGCCACAAGACTGTAAGGAGTTGAAAAGAGAAAATTCAACGATAAGAGGGATACTAAAGGGAGAAGAAGAAGGGGCGGAGTGGATGGGTATGGTTCTGGAAAAAAGGAAAAGAAAGGAAGCCCAAGATAAAGGAAGGAAGTTAAAACGAAAGCACAATCTTGAGTTAACAGTCCCAGAAACACTTACACACACAACACATGTAACCCCATTTTGAGGTCGAAAAGTAAAAAATAAAACTACTTACTACTACTCTCTTCCGTGTCTTTTCTTCTTTAAAGACAACTCATCGCTTTTTAGTTTTTAATATAAAATTATTTTTAAGGGGTGACGCTCAGTCAGGATGGCGAAAAAGGTGTGATTTTTGGGAATTTTTTCTCAGAAACTATAAAACTTTATTCAAAAAACTTTTTTCTGTTTGATAGGTAGTGAATTTAGCTATGTCTCTGAATTTCGGTGTTAAAAAATATTTATTAATAACAAAGTTATTTACAATCTCCTAGATGTCCCGTTCGAAAGAGGGGTTTGCGGTGAACACGATTACTCAGAAGTAGATTATCTAAAATCGAAAATTCAAAAAAATTTAGTTAATATATTAAATTATCTAGTCCTTGGACGAAAGGCTTTTCGAAATATTGATTTAGGACAAAATAGCAAGTGTTCAAACGTAAAATGTCGATTTTTGATTGAAGCCGCAAGAAAGTTTTTTGAATAAAGTTTTACAGTTTCTGAGAAGAAAATTCCCCAAAATCACACCTTTTTCGGCCTCCTGACTGAGCGTAACCCGTTAAAGGAAAGTCATATATCTTAACTTAAAATTTAAAATACTAAATAAAATAAAGAACAGGTGAAAATTGAAAAAAAGAAAGTTGTAAAAAGTACAACGCGCGGGTAACCATGTTATAACATGGGGCGCGTGTAACTAAAGATTAAACATTCAAAATCCTACACCACGAACCCACCTGATCCCCAAACAGTATACCATTAAAAACCCAAATTCCCTAGCAAAATCGTATTACCCACAAAGAACCTTTGCACACACAAGCTTGAAAATTTTTCAAAGCTCTTCAGACTACTTTCAAAAAAATAAAGAAGGGCCTTGATCACTCGCACGTTGATTAATCGAAGTCGGAGGGCCAGCTCGCGACCGAGCGCGGCAGGGTTACCATGTTAACGTCGTGGCTATAAATTTTTGGTAATGAACAGTAGCGGAGGCGATATCATTAAATTAAGCATTGGCAGCCTGTAGCCAGAGCGCGTTCTCCTCTCCTCTCCTCTCTCTCTCTCTGTCGCACGTTAATTGAGTGTTGAATGTCATGTGCTACCGAGGTGAATATGTTTATGTATGAGTACGGGCGCGCAGGTGATTTATCATCGTATTATACGCCGCGTTACAAATTGTCCGCCGCGGTACAAGTACGTAATTATATCGGTAATTTGCGTTCCGCGTTTAATAATACGGGCTACACGCGGCGTCGCGTGGCCACTTTCTCCGCAAGCTTCGTTTCCCCGCGATTTCATCGTGTCGCGAGTGTTCTTGACGCTAGCTCGCCACCTACGGCGCGATACCGCAATGTGTCGGCTCTGAAGCCAGATATAGTCGCTGCGAGATCTATTGGCCGCTCAGGGCTGCTACCCCCACCACTACTGGCCCTCCTCATTGACTTGAGGCCAGGTGGGGTCTCTGGGTAGCTACGGGCGCTTCGAAGTAGCCTTCTATTGCGGGGTAGGTAAATTAGACGTTTTATTCAACTGAATAATGAATGGGACTGATGTTAATGTTGGTTTAATTTTTGGGACAGTGCAAAATTGGGTCACAAAGTTGTCGGTAGAGAATCTTTTTGTACTTATCAAATTGAAGATAGAGTTTTAGAGTTTTGGAAATTTTAGCGAAAAAGGACTGCATTTTATATCTCTTGGACAAATTTTTTTGTTGCAAACACTTTTTTTGGTTGCAAACTTTGACAGCAGAAGTAAGACAGAAAAAATTCAAAGTTGTTAGCTAATCAGGTTCTATTAGCTGACAAGGGAGGTTAGGCACCCGGAAAATTCAGAGTAGAGTACTTTTTGTTGGCGCCATTGTGCGATTTTAGGGGGTGAAATCACCCCTTAGAAAAAATACAGTTTTCTTTTTCATGGAATATTTCGAGAACGTTGAGATATATCGAAAAGAAGTTTAAACAAAAGTTGCATCTTTTTTTTTTGAATAATTATCGAATTAAGGATTGGTGGTGGGCGTAATTTGGAAAGGATGGATTCTTCGATAATAAAATTATTTTTACGTAGTTCTGTAGATATAAAAAAGGATGCAACTTTTGTTTATACCTCTTTTCAAATATCTCTCACCGCTCTCGAGATATTCCCCGAAAAAGAAAATTCCGCATTTTTTCAAGGGGTGATTTCACTCCTTGGTAAAAAAGTAAGTAGTGACAGAAATGATACTCGTTTGAACATCCTTTGCATTATTTCCAAGCAACCCGTCTACCAATCTCTGCCACCTATCTTTCCAAACTGGAGTGAAACTCAGAGAGGTCGAATTTCTTCGCGCCAGAGGCCAAGAGAAGACCGACCCAGCGTTCTCCACTTCTCTTAAATTTCCCTGAATACTCGGGCAAGAGTTTTGCGTAAATTTTTCTCGCTTCAGGCGAAAGTTGCGGAAAGTTTCATGGCAAGTTTTACGCGGGCCAACGTAAGTTCTCGTTTACGGAAATGCAGCGTAACGATAATACGCGGTTGCAGAGAGAAAGAGAGAATGGGTGCGCATACCGCGACAGAAAAACGTATCCACACACAACAGTCTCTCGATTTCAACCCACGATAGTTTTATATAACACACTGGATTAAAACGAATGTACACGAGAGTGTACTCAAACCATTTTTTTAACTTTTAAAAAATATTTTATTCCTTTTGTACGCGCAGAGTTTCACCGAACTGGTGGTAGAATATTGACGGCGGTGATTCTACACGAAGATATAAATAGAAAATATAGAATAACGGATAGTGTGAACTCAGAAATATTTTTTCTCGCTTGTAACTGTATTTAAATAGAATGGGTTTCCAATGAATTATGTGCTCAGTGTGGCAGACCCTTGTTCGTAAACCAGAAACTCTTGCAAAACAAAATTCTACAGTGCTCGATTATTATGTGTACTTTAATTGAAAAATAAATGCCCAAGAAAAGTAATATACAATTTTCTTAAAAATCTTGTAAGAGGTAAATAAGACAGAGAAAACAACCTGAATACACGAAATTTATGTACATACAACTTTAGAAAACTTCTAACAAGGGCTAATTTATTGCAACACATTTTTCTGACGATAAAGTTTGTCGCTTTGAATAATCACTTGTGTACTGATTCTTAAATTTGAAATAATACATCATTTTCTTTTAATTAATAACTGATCATTTACAACAATGCCATCTACTTATCAGATGATACATTATTTACTTTATATAAATTTATTTTAACTTTCCTCGTGACCGAACGGTAAAAAATAGTTTCGGGCACAGTAATGCAAGTGCAAGGACAATAAACAGATAAATTCTTACACAGAAGGTTCCCAATTTTCCCTTTTCTTCAAACAACAAAAACCCAGCTTCAACCATGCCTCCACCAATGGAAAATGACCCTAACACCTCTATCTAAAAATCCCACTCCTGAAAGAGACTCCATAATTTTCCTTTAACTGGTCATTACACCGTCAAGACAGAGCTCATCCAAGTTTCCTCATGAAACTAACTAATTGTAAGAAAACCAGAACTCGTACAATAAGAACTAGCTTAGTTGGAGAAGTACAAACTACTTGTTAATCACTTGCATAATTATTAAGAATATATTAAGTTACTCTCTTCATTTGGCCAACCACAGCCGTCCACAACTATCGTCACAATATTAATAATCTTTTTTATAAAATACCATGAAGTTAATAATTATATAATTAGTAATTATTAATAATCTCTTTCATAAAATACCATAAAGTGTGGCATTGCGTCAAGGAGCCTTACAAAACCTCTCACAAACCGTAAAATTCACAACTCATTTCCGAAATTCAGTTTACAACTCCCGCCGCCAAGAAGGTGATGGATCATCCCAGGATGTTTAATCATCCATCCATTTTGTAATTTACGTCGAGTATCTCGTTGGATGCTCCTCGTTGTTTAAAAAAAAGTCAGGGGAAAACGCGAGGCGTGCTCGTGGCTTTACCGACCTGTGTCCGTGTTCCGTCGACGGAGCGCCTCGCTGGCGAGAATATCGGAGGAAATCGAGTCATGCTTACCCTTACATTTGAACTTGTCGTCCCGCATCGAATCGATCTTCCGCTTCTGCGCCCTCTTCGGCAATGCGCACTTAGCGAACGACGTCTCGATGGGGTGCGCGTGAAGGTACACGCTCAGCCATCGCAGATTGCAATCGCAGATGAACGGATTCATTGCCAAATGTCTGCGAGAGAAATCGTGGAAAGGTTTCTTCCAAGCCTCTGTGCGCGCGTTCCCGCGGGAGCCTCTCTGTTTTTTCCCCGCGAAACTTGGAGTTTCCCGCAGTTGAAGAAACGGGGACTCAAGGGCTTAAAAAGTATCTGCTCCGCGAAAGTGTGAATCGTGTTCTAAATGCTCCAATGTTTAATGAAACTTAAGAGAGGAATTCTATTTCTTCGGCTAAAAACATAGCACGATTTGAGATTTTTTTTTAAAGAAACTAGCGATTCGATTCATCCAAAATTTGGACCATTCTTTTCTACATCTTTGAAAGAAGTTCCAGTTTTTTTTTTAACGTTTGTTAATAATTAATATAGGAGTTATGCACGATACACTTACAAACAAATGTGAGTTTTAAACTGCTATTCCTGTGTTGAAATGGACATTTTTTAATCATGCCACCGTCAATGCGAAGCCTCGAATTATTTTATCTATCAAAAAGTGGAAGGTGTATTGGCCGACAATTTCCCGTTTGTTCACCTGCGAGAGGATGGACCTGCCCGAAATTTCGAATCCACTTTTAGCTGGCCATCGCAGCGATTGACGTCCCTCAATCCCCATCCATTCGTATCTAATCGAAAGTACTAGGCAACGATTTTTCAAATGAAACACAGCGCCGTAATTTAAGCAGTTTGGAAATGTTTCCCGCGGTGAATGGACGTCAATCAGCCGGGCGGGAATTTTCCGAGGGGGAAAAAAACATCGGGCAGAAATGCGCGGCGACACGGGCGCCTGGCATTCGGTCCGAGTGGAACGCACGGCGTGGGCTCGAAAGCGTTAAAGCCGTGGGCAATTTGTATAAATTAACGGTTCAGTGGCGGGATACACACAGCGTTTTAATGCTTCGCAGATTGGCGAAAGTTCCATTGGCCAGGGATCTGATGTTGTTATCGTACAGGGACAACAGTGTCACGCTGGTCAGATCGCGGAACAGATCGGTCCGTATGCAGGATATCTCGTTGGCGTTCAACAGTCTGAAAAGAGTTCGTTTTATCTCGTGAATGTACGCCCTCTGTAACGCCATTGTCGATCGTAGAATAGCAGAATGACGGGATCTATAAAGGAACGGGGGGACGTTGAATAGGCTGCTCGAAACTCTGAGACATTTTATTCTCCTTTATGTCCGCCACGAATCGGCACTGCCTCTCAGCGATATTGCAAATTGACGTGATCGTTGAATTAGGTTGCTTGAAAGTTTCCGGATTTTATCTCTCGTTCTCTATGATCTCGTATAATCTTGCGCTGCTGTAATGCCAGCAGTGGCGCACACGAGAGAAAAGAAAACTGAATTTTATTCTTTAAATTTTGGCTGCACTTCCAAATGGCCCCAGTGGTCGATCGACGCGACGGGAGGTTTCAGGGGAGGGGTAAGAAGGGTGGGTGGACCCAAAATATAAAATTAGAGCTTCGGGTATTTATTAGTTTCTTCTGCGTCCAAAAAAAATGTACAGAAAAATTGACAATAATTTTTTATTAATATTTTAGAAACTAATAAATATTCGAAACTACTATTTTAGATTTAGGGTTCCCACCCCTCCCATCAAACCTCGTGTCGATCGGCCACTGGGGGCATTTAGAAGACTATGAATTTTTTCGAATTTGCATTGAAAATATTTTTATCCATTTAACGCGGCTTCCCCATGATTAAATTCTGAGTGCGCCACTGCTCCAACGATTTCTCGTAATCTGTTTTAAAATACGTACGTGGAGTGACTATGTAAAATTAATTATATATAACGTGATTATGTAAAATAATAGAACGACGTGGATTTAGGAATGTAGGGCGTGTAATTGAGAATGTCTTTGTCAAACAGTTTTGTAGACAGAGACGATTAGATTAAAACTATGAAAAATCTCTGTTTGCACTTACAGTAATTGCAGGTTGGTCAATCCGTGGAACACGCCACTGGGAAGTTCGGTAATTTTGTTGCCGTATAACACTCTGTAACAAGAAAATGCCCCGTCTCATTCAAAGTCACATTTTCAAATGATTCGCGACTGTGAACGCTCATACGTACAGCGACTCGAGCGATTTCAGCCCGTGAAAAGCATCAGCCGCCACTTTTTTGATTTTATTGTTGCTGAGGTCACTGTCGACGAGTATCCAGGAATGAAACGGAAAAAAACATTGTATCAGAACGTGTGTAACGCACGTTGGTGCGAGAAAAACCTGCCTATATATACGAGTGTATGAAAAAAAGGGGCGAATCGGATTAATCGCAAATGCCACTCACATTCTGCGCAGCCTTCTATACGGGGAGAAAGCCTTCGGCGGGATTTCCGTGATGCTGTTCTGCTCCAAACGCCTGTGAATGATTGACAACAGAGAGAATAAGTTAACAAACTTTTAGCCCCGTGATTGTACGATTTTTCCGCGCGCAGATTGCCCGAGGATACGCGTGAAAACTTCGTCAACACGAAGCGATCGATACTCTCTCTACTACGCAGTCAAAATAATTAGAGAACATTCCCAGCATTATGGAAAAATTGATTTTCGATTAATATCAGTTTTATATTCAGTCGAACTGTATTTTATACTCTGGAGTATCTGCTTATACTCTGGAATCGATTTTGAGAACTTTGGAGTGGTTTTTTGAGTTGAGAGAACTCGATGCTCGGGTTGCAGTTTTCTGAGCAAAGTTTCTCGTGATGAAAGGGATATTTGGCAACTGTACGCGGAAGGTACTAGGTCGCAGCAAAAGTTCGTTCGCTTTATTGAATCAGATTTCAAAAATTCTGATGAATAAATTGCGATATTCAACTGTAGACTAAAAGTAATAAGGCTCTAAGTGGCAATTGTTAAAAAATCGTGGGGAGGTTTTCAGGTGAAAAATAACAAATACGGGTTTTTTTATTTTGGCCCGTTTGCATATTTAGGGGCTCAAAGCAGCCCTCAAAGTTCATAAGCGGAGGTACAAAAGTTCCTATTGTTAGTTTGTCACACCTATTTTTTCGAACATGTGTAATTGTCACACTGGGTAAATTCAAACCAAGCCAATTTTCACTCAGCTACTTTTTAAAAATTATCTGTTAAAGTAAGCCGCAAAAATTCTGAGATAAACTTTGAACATTGTCGAATATATCTATAGCTTAGTGCACAAATATTGTATGTCTACTTTTGTAAAATTTTAGTTTTTATATATAACCAATAGTTTTTAACTGTTTCTTTATGATGTATAAAAATCATATTTGTATCTAATAATAAATAATAAATTTGTCAAAAATAATATTTTTGGTCATTCTATGTTCCTAAATGTTATGTACCATTGCATGTTTAAAACTGTTCTTTTTTTTCCAAAAAGGCTAAAAGTGGACATAGAATATTTATGCACTAAGCCACCAATATGTTCTAGAATGTTCAAAGTTTATCTCCGAACTTTTGCGGTTTAATTTAACAGATAGTTTTGAAAAAGTAGCTGAGTGAAAATTGGCTTGTGTCGAATTTCAGAAACTTCATCGCTGAAAATTTTAAAGTAGCATCAGGTTTAAACAGTAGTCCAGTACCATTTTCAATGATACATTAAAGATATTTTATTTCAAAGTCAAATTGTGAGACAAGCGAGGGTTAAAGAATATTAATTATTCTAACATTGTGTTGAATAAAACTTGAATACACAACGTTATAATATTCTTTAAACTAGCAACAGGAACTTTTGTGCCTCTTCTTATGAACTTTGAGCGGTGCTTTCACCCCTAAATATGCACACAGACCAAAATAAAAAAGAAACACGAATTTGTTAATTTTCGGTCCTCTAAAACATAAAAAAACCAAAGCAATCGGACACCTGAAAACCTCTTCTGATAAGTGCCATTGCTGACAACGTGTATAAAACACTAAATGGCATTCGTCTAAATGACTTACAATAAATTCTAAAGATCATGTCACTACGTGTATGTCACAACTAAGGTGTTGGATAAAAGTCTCCCAGTGCCCATCAGCTGTTGCGCATGTTGCAAGTTACTCACATTCATTTACCTTGCAGCAGATATACTACCTATGGCATTTAGCACCTACCTTACCTCATCCTCCTTGGCACTTAGAGCGTTTCATAAATTATTGAACTCGTAACACATTTCCCCACTGCATTATCTACTGTCCTTTCACTTTTTTCATGAAAAACACTTAAGGGGTCATTCTGGTAATTACGCCGCAAAATTCAGGGTTTTCTTCTCAGTGAATGCAATGAATAAAATGTCAAACTTTTTTTTTCATTTATTAGGTTACTTTTAATGTACATGGAACAATTTTTTAAATACACTTTTAATTGTGTTTTTCAATGTTATCTGGAGTTACAAATCGCGCCTTTGGAAAGGCGGTGGGAGTGATTTTAGCTCACAGACTCATCTGAAAGAAAAAAAGCAAACTGATTCTTATGAATTATGAGTACCGCTATCGCAGAATATCGCTGCCAGAATTAGCCACGTAAGTCAAAATCTAACAAAATCGCGCGCATTTAAGCTTCAAGTATCGAAATTTTCCATTTTACTTGAAGTTTAAATGCGCGTAATTTTGTTAAATTTTTACTTACGTGGCTAATTCTGGCACCTGCGATAGCGGCACTCATAATGCATAAGAAACAATTTGGTTTTTTTGTTTCAGATGAGTCTGTGAATTGAAATCACTCCCGCCGTCTTTTCAAAGGCGTGATTTTTAACTCCAGATAACATTGAAAAACACAATTAAAAGTGTATTTAAAAAATTGTTCCGTATAAAAAGGTTTCACACTGTTATTCATTGCATTCCCTGAGAAAAGAAACGTGAATTTTGCGGCGTGATTACCAGAATCCCTTAATTAAAATATCAAATGCATCACTCGAAAAATGAACTGTGCATTTCTTTATTTAAAAATTCTGTTTTGACACACAAACCCTTAATTATTTTCAGTCTATAATTACAGAAAAATAATATTAGTGGAAGATCCTCCATAACTACAGCCTCTTCTTATTCCATTTTAATTTCGACACCGAATTGAGAAACACCCTCTTCTTATAAAGTAGCTGCAGTGAAAAAGCATCACGGCGAGCGAAGGAACTTTTACAGCGACCAAATAGAATAGAATCGTGTTTACGAACAGTTCTGTGGTGTCCTCGGGAAGGTGGATGGGCACTTTCGTCAAAGAATTCTCCCTGCAGTCGACGATACCGTCGCCGCACTTGCAAGGATGCGGGCACTGCTGCTCCGCGCTGCACTCCGAGCCGGTGCGTTCCACTGGCCCCGAACACTGGAACTCGTGCTCCTGCGTGCACGCAAAAGGGAACAGTGGTATTTTTCAGCGGAGGAACGGCGCCTCTACAGCGATCGTAAAACGCGTAGAACAATGGGTGCAAGTGTCGTCTGCCACTCGGAATACGCGGGCCACCTTCGAGCCGAATTGCTCGCGCATTGATGAAATCATTCTTACGATCCGTTTCAGAGAATCTCCGGGGGAAACGGTAGCGGTTTAAAGGTCGCGTACAGTGATAACGGAGGGAGGTATTTGGCCAAATTAGGGGCGTAGAATCGTAAGTGTTATTTGGGGGTTTGGAGATAGGACTAGTCACGTTTAATAAAATAGTTTTCATGGCACTGGTGTTGATAATTTATGGGAGTTTTAGTGTTAGAGGCGAACTTGAGGTTTAAAACTTCATCGAGTGGTGATAAAATGAGATGCCTCGGTTGTAATGTTACAGATACCATGTGAGACTCTGAAGATAGCTTGGTGCTCTAAATTTAAATAATCCCGGGGCGAGGGGTAGTATTTTTGGAGGGGGTGGGATTGAGATGCTGGATTTAAGGGGCTGTTCCGGTCTAGAGCCTATAAAAATAGGTGATCTTTAGGAATTATTTAAAGGAAAACTACTACATATAATTTAATGGGATTTTTTGCATTGAATTAAGGATGTCTTAAATTATAGAAATAAATTTTTTGTTTTATAATTAATTATTGCAGATGGCACTGGGGAGTCGTTAAAGTCGAGGCGTCAAAATATACCTAGCCAAAAGTAATGTTAAGGAGTTTAAGGTTGAGAGATTCATGTTATCTGGGAGAGTAAATTCTCTTAATTCTATCTTTGAAGTATCCTTTCGAACCTGTATATCGGCGATATTTCGATCCTTGAGATGAATCGGAGAAGCGCAGCGCGTGTGTTGGCCAAGGCGCGGGTACAATTTCAAATGTCGCGCGAGCCAGGCTAAATGGCAGTCGCAAGAAAGTAGATTGTCGAGGAGCTTCAGCGTTCTTAGATGCGACAGAGAAGTCACCATCTCTTTGCCCAGCATCGTCAACTTGTTGTTGTTCAGCATTCTGCAGCAGACGGATCGAATTAATTACACTTTTCACCTCAGTAAAATTGTCTTCTTTTCTTTAAAATTCTTTATACTACTATTTTATTTTTTTGTAAAATACTTCATCTACTCACAGAATTTCTATGTCCTTGAGCTCTCGTAACGACGCCTCGTCGATACAGGTCAACACGTTGTTGTCCAGTAGTCTGATGACGGAAAATTCGATGAAATTATTCGTATTTTCGAAATTTAAATATAATTTATTTATTTATTTATTCCACGAGTAAAGATCCTTTAGTTTACAATATACAGTTAATAAAGTTAACAAAGAACCCGTATGAAAGAAAAGAAAAGTCAGTACAAAAATAAACAAACAATAAAACAAGAATAAAAATTCTCTTCGTCTAATTGTTGTGAATAATTTCTGGGAATAATGACGTTTGTTTTATGCCAATATCGCGAGATAATGAAAAAAGAAGAAGTATAATACACAACCCATAAAGAACGGTTTTTCTAATTGTTAATTAGAAGTAATGGTTGAAGAAGTAATAATATAAGAATGGCCTGTCGTAAAAGTAGAATCCAGAATGTTCGTTTCATTCTACTTCGAACTGTCTTTTTTACGACAGCAAAGAATTCGAAATTACAGTGGAATTAGTACTATCATCCTCTGGATGTCTGACCAACACGAGTTATACTACTTAACCAGGAACTACATGCTTGACCCACTCCACTTGTTCGAACCGTAATTTGCCCAGTGTCCCTATTACAACGATTCTTCGCTCTCAATCGATTTTTAAAGTACACTCACAAATATTTCAATGACGAAATTCCCCTCAGCGTCTTTGGTCCGATCGTGGCGATCTGGTTGTGGCTGAGGTCCCTGAAATCAATCGAAAACGGACCATAAAATCCACGAAAAACTGGTTCGAAATTTGTAAAAGCTTCCAGGCTTGTACAAAAGTTACATAAACGTGCTTTTTTGCAGTTTCTTGTAAAATAACTTTTAATTATTCCTCTTCAGTGAGGATATAAGAAGAAATTACTCGAACGTAACGGCATATTTCCAATATAATAGTAATGATATCGACTTCATTGCGTCACAAAATATAAAAGTAATTAGGTGACTAATGGTTGAGGTTCAGCATCACTGCTGTTATGAAACCTAACATTATAGACAAAACGCTATACTTAAAGCTAAAGAATACACAGGAGAATCTAGGAATTGGAAGATTAAGAATTAGAGCAATTAAGGGAAGTGGACTAAAGGAGTGGACAGCATATTTGAAAGAAAGGCACACCGATACAATTTCCACAGGAATATTATTATAATACTAATAAGGGAAGCTCGATTACCCAAACGTTCGGATTTTTTTGAAACTGTGCGGGTTTGTAGAGGACCTCAATAGAAGACTCAGACAATTTTTTGTTTGTGCCCATTTTCGGCTCTTCAGAGTGAAAACACCCCTTAAAGATTCAGGTGTGATTTTCTACTTTCCTATATTTCAAGGAAAACTATACTACTTATTAATTATATAAAAATATTATTAAACTGTGTAATTAAATTACTTAAATTTTGTAGTTTAAACACGGAAACGTTCCCCACCACAAATTTTAAACAATTCGGTTACATAGTTTTGTACAGCATAAAAAACATTAAATTTTCCTTAACACAATTTTTTATGTCTATTATAATTTTCAAAATATATCTACTGGAAAATAGAAAAATACTCATTAACCATTAGGGGGTGTTTTCACCCTAAAGAACCGAAAATGGACACAAACAAAAAATTTCCATGTACTTCTATCGAGGTCCTCTACAAGCCGGCGCAGTTTTAAAAAAAAATCAGAATGTTCGGGTAACCGAACTTCCCTTCTAAGAAGATACATAGAAGATATCACTCCAATTACTAAGAATATTCGTAACAACGTGCAATCCACAAAGAAGGAGCACAAGTGTATTCATTAAAATTCCACGCACCGGCGAGCAGATAAATTACGCGCAATTCCTCTCCAGACGACGTCGAATCGTTCTTTTCGAGGGAATCCAATCGCCACCGATGTAAATGCGTCGAATAAGAAAGGAAATTTCTTCGCGTCCCGCTTTGTCATTTATACGGGGAAACAGGTTGCCTCGATTACGTAACGGTGCACAGAGGGAACCCTCGAAGACACCAGTGGCATCGATCAATTACGCTCGCGAAGTTCCACCGTAATGGTTGGTGCGTCGACCTTTCGAACTTTTCCCTCTCGCCCGGCTAAAGGTCGGTTTCCAATGGCTGACTCGCGCCGGTGTGTGCTCCACTTTGTCGCAGTCGGTCTCGAGTTCGCTTCACATTCGGGATAAATTATTCAGTGGCCCCGTCGAGTGGCCACCGCCGGCATCTGGATACACCTCTTCGCAGAAAACTCGGGGGCCGAGTCGTCAACTCACGTGCGACCGTGTGCACGTGCGACGGTCACGTGGACAGGCTATAGATTTCTTGACGGTTTCACGGGGTCGTTACTCGAATAACGAGTGACCGTTTCCACGGCCTCACGTGACACCTCGGTGCACCGGCAGCCCTCGAAACCTCATTTCCTCTCCTCGTTTCAGTAATTCGCAGGAATTACGAACACATCGATTTTACTTGTAGCAATTCAAGAATCTTCTCAATATTAAGTTTTATTGTAGGCGAAAAAAAAAGAGTTTGAGTCGATGGGACTCGAACCCGAGACCTGCGGGTCCACTGCGTACTGCCTAATGCAGCGCCACCTAGAGTAAACTGCACTAAACACTAATTGGCACTCCTAATAAAAAAGCTAAATATTAAGAAGTACGAGCTTAGAATGTACATTTTTACAATTTCTTATTTTTCTTTCAATAAAACACTGCAAATTCCACATACTTTACATCTGGTAACACCACAAAAAAAGTCCTAAACGTAGAGGTGGGACAGGGGCCGAGTTTTAAGCGTTTTCTTAAAATTTTAATAAGGGTTAAATATATTTTGTAGTTTTATAATTAAGTAATGGATTGAAATAAAGATTTACTAAGTGTTCTAGGTATTTAATACTGAATGAAATAGTCTGTTTAAACTTCGTTCTTAACTATTTTTTGCTACATAACCTCAAATTGTCGGGTGCCAATGATTTTACTTTTATGCCTATTTTTGTTTTTCATTGAATATTTTTAAAATAAAGGGGTTATGCCTAGTCAGCTTTCGAAAAAGAACGTGATTTTCAGGAATTTTTGTTTAATATCTACTGTGATTTTTTACAACTGTTCACTTATTTTAAAAGTACATATATGTAGCAACTCTCAGTAATTTTGTTATAGAAAAACATTAAAAAATGAACGAATAACAGCCATTCTCACGGAAGCTGTTTTGATAAAGGCGCTGTGCGGTGAGCAAGTTTTCTCTGAGCCGGATCATCTAAAATTCAAAATTCAAAATTCAAAAACATTCTGTTAATATATGGTTGAATTCATTAGATGAGCAAAGGTTTTTTCAAAAAGTTGATTTTTGACAAAATGGCGACTGTTTAACACAAAACCACGCTTTTTCGCAGTCTGAATTGTTCGTTTTTCGTTAATTAAAAATAGAATTTTTGCTTCCGAAATATCTTACTCTTTGATATCAACCCAGCTTCCGCGAGAATGGCTGTTATTCGTTCATTTCTTAATGTTTTTCCATGACAAAATTACTGAGATTTGCTGCATATATGTACTTTTAAAATAAGCGAATAGTTGTAAAAAAATATACCGCACATATTCCACAAAAAATTCCCGAAAATCGCGTTCTTTTTCGAAGGCTGACTAGGCATAACCCTTTAATAGGTACTCAAAATGTTTTGTTTAAATTCGATAACCATAATCATTGATAATATGTAACTGAAAAATAAGACCATATAAAAACTTCACAAAAAGATATAAACATTCCAATTGAAATTTCCGCTTAGGGTGCCAATCACTGTACATACAGTTTACCCTATGTGCCAATCGCACCATAAAAACGCCAAATGCCTACACTACAGAAGCTCCATTCAATTCTGTTCAATTGGAATCACATAAGACTCCAATAGCAGTGCCTTCCCTAACAAGAATGTTACCACAAACGTCACCAGCCCTCGATCTAGATCATCCTACCCGATTGCTCCCAGAACCGAAGCCACCCCAATTTCTCCCAACCCTACCAGATCACTTCTGATACCACGAGGAGGGTTCAAAGAAAGAGCCTAGGTCCTGAAATTAAAAAACCCAACTTGCAGGAGTTGAAGAAGTGTCTTCTTAATACTGTGGTATATAAAAGCTCACATTGGCTTCAGATAAGACTCCAATAGTAGTGTCCTTCCTGACAAGAACGTTACCACAAACATCACCACTTCTCACTCTAGATCATCCTAGCTGATTGCACTCAGAGACGAACCCACCTCTTCTTCCCCCAAACCTACCACTTGACTAGAATCACACATACGTCCTCATCCCAATCCTGACTACGCAACTAGGATATATCCTTCCCTGGCCAACGGCGGAGCCAGTCACGACAAGTGAATCCTCCGAATCCTCTACTCATTTAAATAGATTGCGTTCCGTCTCGCAAGTATCCGCGGGAAGCTGGTTGCGCGCTGTGCACGAGTTAACCAGACGTTCGGCGATGATAGGTTAGGGGTCTCGGTGCACGGTTCACCGTCGGCCATCCATCGGGCACGGAGCTAGCAGCCTGTAATTATGTCCGCCGGAGAGGCCACGGCGCATCCCGACGAGATGAGGACGAGAAACAAAACTAGAAAATAGGGGGGGTTCTCGGGCGGGTGAGAGACGGCGCCGGGCTCGGGAAGGAGGAACGGCAACGGTCGGTGTATTCCGAGCACTCGGGAGCGCGAACATACGGCAAGAACTGGCAGATTTAGACTCCTGCTTACCGGAGCCAATCCTGAAAGCAATTACCGAATTTCGGCCACGTAGACACGGCCACGGGGAACAAAAGGAAGACGATGCTTTTAGTGCTGCCAGTTTCATTTGGGGTCCGCTGCTTGATCATGATAAGTTCCTAATTCGAGCGGGCCAATTGGGCGGGAAACGGGATGTTTCTATCGATAGCCGGATTACAAGGGGATCTGGGTAGTCATTTCCTTTTTACACACAGTCGTGCACATAAATTCTCTCGGCAATAAAAATGATTTTGCGCAGTAAATGAATTAAAGTAGGGGTGAGTTTTTTTATATTTTATTTCGCTGTGGAGGAAAAGAAAATACCTATTGGAGATTTTCACATCTGGCAACATAGCTACTAACTCTGGCGATGTTCGTCATTTTTCTCTCATATTTACTGATCACTGGCCCCAGCTTCCAGAACACCCGGTACAATTTTGTGTACGAAGGCAGTATGATGCAAGGATAAATACGGCAGAGAATTTCAATAATTTCCAAGCGCGCAGTGAGACCGACAGATTAAACTCCCACCGCGGCTGCAGCCAATCCAGAAAGCAATTACCGAATTTCGACGTAGCCGCTCCTTCACTGGAACTAACAAAAGGACCTCCTGGACCTATCCTTCCTCTTTCTCTCTCTCTCGCTCGCTCGCGTCTGCTCAATTCGAAATGTTGCTGGCGACGTGCTTTGTGCTAGTGCGATAAGAGTGGGATGAAACGAAACTGGGATTGATGGTGTCGGGGATCATAAGAGCTCTGCGCTTTCGGTCGTCAAGGAATCCCCGTGTCTTGGTTACTTCCGCTTCGCCTAAGCTTTTTCTCGTCGCGCAAAATTGCGGGAAAACCTTGCACCCATGCAGAGTAGCTTGGTGCTTCCTTTGACCACTATTTACGGAAAGTCGTTCGACTTGGAATTCAAGAGGCGTGTGGGCATGTGTTTCCTTAAAAATTGCCGCTGGAAATAGCGAGCTGGGTGGGTTGCTCGGTGCTGCATTCGTAACAGAATTTCGCGGGAATAATTAAGGAACTTAAGTATTCATGGTTAATTAAGAATTACGAGGCATTTGCATACAGCAACCGTGGCCGGCCGTAGTAAGCAGAATTATTTACCGCACGGAAGTACGGAGAATTATGATGAATTTTTATTATATAATTCATCGTGCTACTTCCGCGTCTGCTTCGAAGGATACGTTGCAATTTAACAGTCGGTTTTGCGGTGTCTGCGTATGAATTACCCTTGGTTAGGGGTTGCACAGGGGCGATTCACTAACGAATCTCACAATTTAGCTAAAATCTTAATCCATACCACGATATTAACGTGCTAAATCTACTGAAGAATGTACTACTCAAAATTTTTCTGTGAAAATCTAGTTCAAGCTTTCATTTTTTCAAGTATCCTTTATGAAACATTCGTAAACAAAATTCTCTCAACCAAAAAATTGCAGAAATAATTAGAAATGAGTACAAAACGTGCACACATTTCTGCAATTTCTAAATGTGTTTTTCTTGAACTGCCTCTGCAATTTAATTACAATTTCATTTTCCCTCATTATTATTATTTTATTATTTCTATTATTAGTATTATTTATTATGACTATATACCGATCCCCCAAAAGAAGCAAAATTTTGTACCCGATTTTCTCGCACACTTTCGAGTAAACGACCCACTTCTGCGCCAAGCCATTTCCAGAATTCGAAGTAAATCTGCCACAGTCGGTTGATATACGTCTCGTCGGGGCGATATTTCGCAACAGCAACGAAATTCCATGCCGAGCGGTCAGCAGAGGCGTCGATACACGTGGCTCGCGACGAAATAACGCGCTGGCCGTAAATCCTGGCGGCGGAGGAGTCGTAAGGCACTCCGGCCGATGCGTTTTCGTTGCTTAAATCACCGCGACGCCAGGTTGTCAAAGCGACGGGTAGGAACGTTTGTCCCGGTTATTATCGGCTTAAGTGTACAGGGAACAAATGTTATTGCGTCGTAAATACAAGCTTGTACCGTTGAACGAGTCGTTGCTGTTACGTGGCTGAATATCGCGTTTCAGGCGCGCGCAATATGCCTGCACGGCGGAGTGATACTAATCAGCCAGTGTGTCCGCGCCCCTTTCCATTGTGTCAAACCATTTATTACCAGCGAGTTTCGTCCTCTTACCACCTTTTCGAATGGCTCTTCGCGATGGGTTAATCATCACACGTCTCGTCTGCGGCGGCTGTCCAGCCTGTTGGAAGAAGTTTCAGCGATCTCGAAGGCGATCCTTTCCTCGATCCAGGTGTCTCTATATATGTGTGTGCCAGACGACGTGACCCAATTGGCACTTTGAGTGGCGCAAGGTTTAAATAGTTTATAGAAACGACCCTTTAAATTGGTCACACCTTTCCCTGCGATTGCTTCTGCGAGGAAAGTTTTGTGCGAATTTCGAGCTTGAGTTCTCTTCAAAGTAAATATTCGGGCACTCTCGGTCAATACTTTAGATACTTTGCAGAAAACAGGCTTGTGAACGCACGTTCAAAGCGGTAGATTGGGTGGAAATCCCTCTCCGGGGGAACAGAGGCCCATATCACTCCAAGTGTTACTACCCATTGTTGATCGTCGATAATATTTTTGTTGACTAGGGTGATGGTGGAAAACTTTCCTTAGACGATTCTGTGTTTTTGGGGGATTTTTTACTGGGTTGGAGGATTGTTGGAAGTTGGATTAGAAATATTATTGGTTCACTAACTGTTCTCTGCTTTTTCGGAGAGAAAACAGTTTTTTTGTTTTGAATTATTTCTTTATTCAGTTTAACTCTCTGTGGAGGATGAGCTTGTAAATTTTCCAAATGTAGAAGCCGGAAAAAATGGAAAGCCACGGATGCCAGGATTTGAACCCGGGCCATCCGCGTGGTGGCCAGCCGCGTAACCGATTTCCCCATGCCAACTCTGCGAGGTTAGTCTTCTTTGAACCGTACAAATAGGAAAACTAATAGAGCGCCACCTACAATGTGCCAATCGCACCACCGTTCCCAAACGTCAAATGCCTACAACTGATAACTCAAGTGGTCGCAGTTTCGTCGAGGCTCACCTCAATTATTCCGCATGCCACCAATCACAGTATAGAAATGGTCCCACCAAAAATGAAGATCCTATTCCATTCACCACACGGTACAAATAATCTCTCAACTATTACAAGCAGAGGTACCGATTCAAGAATACAACTGTCAAGTTTCACGACGCATAGTTGTCATCTTTCCCTTGCAAACATGGGTTGAAGACCCATGTGAAGTCCCCGGTGAAAAGAGTGCCCAGGGCTCGCCCCGCCTCCCCGTTTCGAGGGGGCCCTCGACTCACCCAGATGAGGGATTATCAAGCGCCTCGGTCGGCCGTGAGAACCTCGCCGAAGCTCGCAACATAATACGTCCTTTTGTAAGCTAGGTGATCCCAGCCTTATCATCAGAAACTGTAGGTTACGTGTCCGAAGGGCAGCGGTAGAGGAAGGCCTCGAAGACCTGGGGAACTTCGAAGCCTCGCCTGGCCACTTCGCAGGATGATAGATGGCCCATCTCCATTTCCCGCCTTCCTTTCTTTCCTCCTTTTGTTTCGCCTTTCGGCTTTTCGCCCTCCCTCCCCTTCTATCTTCCCCTACCTCGGAGACGTCGCTGTCAGTCATGACGAGGAAAGTGGGGTCCTTTTTTTCCACCGCGGCTTTTTGACTCCTCGAGTGGCTGCCATCGAGTATCCTCGACACGGAAGCCGCGTATCCCCTCTCCCAATCACGATAGAAGCTCGATGCTCTTTTCTTCTCTGTCCCCCCTCCTCCCTTCTGTGTTCGTTGCTGAGGGAGGGAGACGCGGTCGGAGAGCGGTTGATTAAGATTCAGGATCGTGAGGAGCGTTCAGGGAAAAACGGACCTTCGGGTTAATCGCGCTGGATCGCATTCTTTCTCGGTACTCGATCTTCCTGTTGGGGAACTGGCCGACCGGCTCGCGATGTGGTAACTTTTGAAGGCGGTTGAGTTCGGCTGTTGACCAGGATGGATGGAATCCTGCTCAAGGGGACGAGGTGGAGGTGTCTAGTTTGGAGGAATCGGTTTCTGTTCTTATACTGATGGGCATAGGGAGAGCTTCTCTTCGTGGTGATTATTGGACGTGTCTTTAATCGAGGATAGAAGCTGCCATTTTGGAACGATATCTGTTGCTCACAAAATTGAAATCATTCGATAGCTTAGGGCAGTGGCGCATTTAACAGGGCGGCTGATGAGCAGTTGCCGCCTAGGACCCTTCACAGAAGGCCCCGCAGGGCCCCATGACCAAAAAAAATTATGATTAGGTATAGGTATCTAAACACTACATTTTTTTCGTACTACTAAACTTGGACCGTTTTTAGTAAACTACCTCTTCATTTTCCCGAAAAATGGGCCCCTGCATAGAGGACACTCGTAGGGCCCTATCTTAAAAAATATATGATTTTAACCAAACACTACGTATATATTTTGTTTCTGTATTACTACACTTAGCCCGTTTTTAGTAAACTACCTTTTCATTTTCTTGAAAAATGGGCCCCTGCCCAGGAGACACCCCTGGGGCCCTATCTTAAAAAAAAATATGATTTTAACCAAACGATACCTATATATTTTGTTTCTGTACTACTACACTTAGCCCGTTTTTAGTAAACTACCTATTCTATCCCCCCCCCCCCCCCCAAATGGGCCCCTCAGAACGATTGCCACCTGGGCCTTTTTTCTTAAATCCGCCACTGGCTTGGGACCTTGGTTGCTATTTTGAAGCACTCTAATCAGCTGATTTTGAGGTTAAGGTAGTCTCTTAAGATTCAAAACACAGTTTTTAAGTATTTTGAGCAAAAATAGTCCCCGTGAAACAGCCCCCGAAATTTATGACTTTTTTTAAAAACTATTGTTAATATTGCATTAAACTCTTTTGGGATATAAGGAGGCATCTTTAAACTTGTAGAATTTTTTTATGTCGATCCTTTTTATTAATTATTAATTATTGTGGAATCGTGTTAACCTCTTCGACGATGTTGGCGCCAGGTGTGGCACTTGTCACAGACATCTGATTGCAAAAAAGAAGAAAATTTTCTTAAAGTTAAATAATTTACGCTGTTACTGGACCTAAAATTTTAATTTTAGTTTCTATTTATAATACTGTTTTCGTCGATATAAAGAATAATATGAAAAATTTTTCTAAGAAAAAAACGTACTTTTTCTTTCAAACGCTATAACTCCTTCAATTTTTCATTTCTTTTCCTTTGAAGTGGACTAATCTCAGCGTAAAGTAACTTTAAGAAACATCTATTTTTTTTGCAACTAGGTTCTCACAAGATTCCACAATAATTAATAAATACTAAGAAGGATCGAGATAAAAAAATATTTTCTGCAAGTTTAAAGATGCCTCATTATATCCCAAAAAAGTTTAATCCCATATGACCAACAGTTTTTTAAAAAAAATTCTTAAATATCAGTTACCTTTGTGGCTGTTAGACGAGAACCCTCCCTTAATAGTCTGGCACCCGAATCCTCGTGAAATTAAAATAACTAATTCTAACCCCAAAGTAGTTTCCTCTAGTGTTTAAGTTTAAGTACAATTTTAAGATACCACTCCTCTATCAACCTTAATTTCGAAACAGAGTGTTTCGTTTTTCGCGCAACATCTTTCAAGGTGCAAGAGAAACTTAGAAAAGTATTGATTAAACTTTTTCTTTTCTTTTCGCCTTTAAAACGGCGAAACGAGAATCGAGGGGTCGCCTTTAAGGCAGCAGCAAAGTTTCTAAACCCTAGAACGGAAAAGTCACGCGTGTTCGATCCAGGGGAAGATCGCAGTGCAGGTTTCACAAACCGAACTCGCGTACTTCCGCGTTGTACACGTATATGTGGGTGGTATGTAGGCCATCGTCTGAAAAGTTTATGTGATAACCTCTGCACTGTGTTACGGTGACAAGAGACAGACCGTGCATCGACTTTCACAAACGTTATCCGTGTTTTAAACAAATTCGTGGATAGCCCTCAAACTTAACAGATTAAATAAATTGTAAAGTGAGACCTGCACTAGATAATATCTATTTTTTGGCTCTCTTATTTAATAACAGTATATCTGAAGTATTGTTCGATTTAAAAAAAAAGGCCCTCGAATTTTTGCAGAGCTCGTAGTCGCTTGTAAGTTCGTCCATAGTATTTTCTATCACATTTGCCCCCCGAAGGCGTGGTTGGCGTTAATAATTACGTGGAGCAGAAGGGAAGATAATTACATTCGATTCTACAATACTTACAGGCGCTTTAAGTTCATCATGTTGCTGAAGAGGAGGTCGGGGATGTGACGTATTTGATTATTGTTAAGGCGCAGCTTCTCGACGCCTACTAAATCCTGGAAGGCGTCTCTCTCGATGGTGTGAATCTGATTATTCGATAGCCAGCTGTAAAAAATATCCGTGCATGCAGTAGGAACGAAGAATGCAATTTATTTTGCAAAAAGGGAGAAACGTAATTGTCCATACTTCAATTTCGTCTGAGCTGCAGTTTACACAACGGTCATTGCGATTTTTAATTTGAAAAAGGGGTCACAGCCAGTTGTTAAATTAATTTACGTTGCATTTATACAGCCCAGAAGGAAATGGAAGCTTTATTAACAGAGCCATGAATATTGGATCCCAAGGGAAAAATACGTCTGACAAATTTCATAGAGTTCCACTAGTTTCTCACATAATGCCATCTTCCCCATTGTTTGTAACAAATTTCACAGAACTTCGCCGTCTTTCCCTTCCCTTAAGGCTCTCACTGTTTCCACTCGTGACTCCATTAAATACCACTCGCGATGTGCAGGATTAATGCAATCTACAGTCTGAACAAAATCAAGTGGCTGCTCAGAGGACTCCGCTTATTACGTCACTTGACCCCCTACTTCTTTCCAAAAAAATCCACATACACATAATTCCCCCAACACAATATAAAACCACGAAAAATTAATTTTGAGCGACCACTTGATTTTATCGATAATTTATAGTTTCGTGATTTAACAAACAGATTTTTTGTCTACTCACAGAACATGAAGCGTGGCCATGTCCTCGAAGTCTGTCTTGAAGATCACCGAGATATTGTTCCCCTGCAGGTCCCTGGAACAAATAACAACAAATTAGTCTCGCCAGTCGCCAGTGGCACGAGTCGATGATATGAACCCGCGTCGCAGAAATGCAATAACCACCCTTCTTCCTAAAATCTCATAAAAATCTCGCTCGTGTCCCCTCCCCCTCCTCTGCGCTGCTTCCGAGCACAAAAGGAGAACCCTTGTCGACGGTGCTTAACTAATTCCAGTCTCCAACCACAGCTACCCCCCCCCCCCCCCAGCCACTCGTATTTATTTGCCGCGAATAAGTATTCCTGTTCTCGAGGACGCGCAAATATTTGTCCGTCGCAAAAAGGGTGCGACACAAAGGGCAGCCTTCGGAAAATTTTATCGCGAGCCCCTCCCCTTCTACCCACCCCTCCCCTTGCCCGAAACGTTGTCGCCGTTTACGCGACTGGTCAAAGCGACCCCTTGGCAACGGCGTCACTGTGAAACGAGTCCATCCGACTGCGAACTGGAATTCGGTCGAGCGATCGTCGAACGGCTCGCCATGGCTCTACTCATTCATTTATTGCGAAGCAAGGTGAGGGAAACTGCAGTGGACGGGAAAACGCGGCTCTGTTTGAAGAAATCTTTTGATGCTTTAGGATGATCTTCGAGGTAACTTCTTCCCTTGGAATTACACGTGCTTCCTTGATCTGTGCGACGGTCTCAACCCTCGCATGGCGGGTGCGGGGTCAACAGGGAGTTCATTATATGTACAGGAAGTTCAAAAAGTGGTGGTCGTTGCTGTCAGGGATAAATATACACCTGGCATGGCGAATGCGGCTTCAACATGGATCCAATATATGTACAGGGAGTTCAATAAGTGGTGGTCGCTGCTTTCAGGAATGACTCCACACCTGGATCGGTGGGCATTTGTAAAAAAACATTGACAATTAATGTTAAATTTGTTCTTTACATCGACATATTCTCTCGTTGAAATAAGAAAAAGTTTAAAAGCAATTTGCGCGTTTGCGACGTTCTCTCAAAAACGTGAAAAATGGTTTCACCTAGTGGATCACTTAATCCATGCCAAAGCTTCTTCAATTTTTTTCTAATTAAAATTAGCAAAGTCAGTGTTCGTAGACTGGTTCAAGAGCTACAGGTCCACCCAAATGACTCGACCCCTCTCGTTGAATTCGAAAATGATACGACGAAGGTCGATGCCCAACTAGAGGCTCGGTTGCCTAGTATCATTGTTCCCGCGCTGCACTCCGTAACTAGGAAGCGTGAATTTGCTCTTCCCCGTGGAGCAGGAAGCTCGAGATAGGGGTAGCCGTCAAACACAGCCGTCTGCAGCCCCGGTCCAGCCAAGTTATTAAGGCCTTATTAAATTGGTTCCTTCTCCCCCTCCTCTTCCCTCAGTTGGAACTTTTTTGCCTGGCAAAAACCGGCAGACGTTGGAGCGAGTAACGAGGCAGGCCTACCCCGACGACTTCTCTCCGTACGAATCCTTTCTTCCTCTCTCTCCCCCGCCCCCTCCTTCCTCTCTATTTTTTTGATTCTCGTTTTCCTTCCCCGAACCGACGGCGACGGCGAGGAAACGCAAATTATTTCCTCGTTTCCGTTCCCCGACGGCCCGCGTTCGACGGCGAAACGAGACGGACGAGTGTTTTTAGCGGCTCTTTTAAGCCTTGCGTGAGATTTTAATTTCACCGCGGCGGCAGCGTTTTGGATCGCATTCTCTTTCTGTTTCACTATTTTTCCCGCCCCTCTCCGGACACCCTTTGTCTCTCTGCCCCTGGATATTGTCGTTGCGCTTTTGGCTGGCGGCGGTATAATTGCGCGGTAAGTGGGCAAAAGCGTCGCTCCGCGGAGAGTGGAAGAGAAAACGCAAGGCTTCCGAGGCGTTTTTGTTCCCGATTCCGCGTTTGGGCGGGCGGAATGTCAAACTGCGCGCTGGATTGCTTAAGAATCGCGTATGGGGCTAATTGTGGGCCGAATTTACGAGTGGAGACTGAATCGCGGGCTCGGTGGTTCGCGGGAATTTCAGTTTCAGTAGTATAGGTCAACCATTCAGGCGTTTCTCCTTTTTGATGGATGAATCGGTATGATTGCGTTACATTCTCCCGCTACACGCTTCCAATTGGGATATTGAATGCGAGTTAAACTTATTACAGGCGTATTTCAATATTATTACTCCCAGTAAATTGCAAAGAATTTATTTACAAATATCGTATATTCGGTTACGAAGTTAATCAATCTCGCTGAACTTTATAGAGAATCACCAGAACGAATTTTTCGTAATATCTTTAATTCAATGTCTCTTTTCCAAGGTAATTATTTACAAAAGGGACGTCCTCACCGATTTCGATGACCGATTACAATTTAACCTAAACCAACTATCGATCACAGTTTTTTGCAAATATCTCGAAAACTAAAGCCGAGCGACTGTGACACGTATAGGAAAAAGTTGTTCAGAATGCTAACTTTGACAACATACTTCAAGGTCATCGAAATCGGCGAGGACTGCCCTTTTCTAAATAATTACCATTTTCAGTTTTAAAACGCTAAAAAAAATCCAGACACAATATTTTCCCCGCAGAAGTAAAAAGAGCCGACCAAAAAATAGCAATGCCATCACCGCCACTTTCCATGAGCAAATTCGAAATCAGTGACATTTCGAAATATCGAAAAGCAATATTTTCCCGTCGGAAAATTAAAGAGCCATTAAAAAAATTTGCAGGCACTCATCGCCGCTTTTGAAGCACAAATTCAAGTTGCAACGATTTCAATTATTTATTTAGCGAGCCTGTTTCCAATATTTTTTCAATTTGAGAGAAAAATGAAAAGTTAGAAATATGAGTTATTATAGAAGTCGGGACAGTGCTGTTTTTCGAGCGATAGATTCTTGCTGGGTCGAAGCTGGAGAGCGTTGCGAGGCAAGCAGAAACTTGGCTTTTTTCCGCGGCGAGTTTCAGCTCCGTGCCGCGTCCACCCTCCTCGTGGAAGCGAGAAGTCACGCGCGAGGGCAGACGCGGGGAACAAGTGTTGATCGATGTCGACGTAACTGGTGTTGGTTCGACAGATTTTTCCCGCGCTCGTGTTTGCCTTACCGTGAACACGTTTTTTTCATTTAACGATTATCAAGAGGATTGGCTATCAACGCGTCCCTGTCGACGCGACGCTCGGGGGCCTGTATTTTAAATACTACACCCTGTACAGTCACCATTTGCGCTTGCTTTTTTTCGACTGACACTGTCGCCTACGAAATGGCGCGATTTCGACACTTGCCACGAGCGTTTGCGACTTGATATTTGAATTTGCGAATTGGTTTCTGCTGGTATGTATTTTCCCCTTTTTTTGTTTCGTTTGTTCCTTTGCTATTGGTACAGCCTTCATCCTTTAGGTGCTTTAGTGTCTTTTTATTCTGCTCCACTGGTACCTTCTTTTTAATATGTAGCTCATTCGCTCTTCCTTTCTGTTGCTCCTTTCTTTCCTCTTCCTTCCACTTTCTCTATGCTTCTTCTGCTCCCTTCGTTTATTTCCTCGTCAACTCTTATTCCCCCCGTTTCTTCCTTTATTTTCTCTTTCACTGTTCTCTTTTCTGCTTCTTCTTTTAGCCACTCTTTTATTATTTGCTGCCCCTCGTTCTCCAGTATTTCTCCTCTCGTTTCTCTATTTTCCCTTCTTTTATTGCCTCTCGTTTCTTCTTCTTTTAGCCCCTTTCCCAATACCCTGCCCGTACCCCTTAAGTGGCCATTGCAGCGAGCATATATAAACAGATATTTCAAACACCTGTGAAGGGGAATTTCGCCGGAACGATTATTGCAACGCCAGCTTATCGGGGTTCCTCATTATATACAAAGGAATTTTTATTCCAGGAATTCGATCTGTTTCGATGTAAAATGTGCTGAGTCTACGGAACATTTATTCACTGAGAAAATTAATCGCAAAAAATTATTCAGCTTATCTGAGCCACTGTATCCCCCTTTATGTAAACAAAATTATCGCCACCCATACAGCAGAAGCGGCATGAACGTCGTTTGCAGATCGAGGAACGATCGATCGGCGTTATCGAATCGGAAGCAGCCGAGCCTGGTCGCGTAATCCACTTTATCGTCCATTCGATTAACCGTGAAGGCAAAACGAGCGCGGTTGGCAGCGACTAACGAAGCCAATACGAAGAATATGACAACGCGGTGTCATCCCTCCGCCAGGCTCCCACCCTCGACGTCATTCGGAACGCTCGAAAAAGACGTCGATATTCGTCGAAAGCGCGACACGCTTTCATATTTTTTTATTTTTAAACTCCTTTTGATAATTAAAGAGGCTTTGTGGAAAACAACTGTAAGTGCCAAAATTAGTTTTTTTTATCGGAAAATGTTCTGCGTGCCAGTGGTAATACTATAGTTTAGAATTTTAATGCAATTTCTCTTTGTAAATAAGTTACAAATCCTGCTAAAAAATGGTAAATAAATGGTACATTCAATTTTCCCTAAAACTAAGAATATCTATTTTCTACAAATGCAATTCTTTTTTTCAGGAATTTGGACTGCATTAATGGAAAAAATAGAAAATCTTGTGATGCATTTGTGTTATTGAATAATTAAGCATATTGGCAATTAAAACAAATCAAATTTCGTTAATAATTTAAAATAAGGGAAGTTTTTTTCGCTCTTAAAAAATTTGATTTTTCGCAGTTGCAGTGTTTTCTGCAAAGACACTTCAATTATAATAGATCTTCGCTTGTTCCCCTTTCCAGGACATCAGTGCAGAATATTACTTGAGTATTTCCATGCTTCCATTGAATCCCCAATAACCATTCGCCACGCATATTTCTCTTTAATATACTGTGGAAACTTTTTTAATTTTGTTATGGGAGTTATAATACAGACACGTCCGAGCCTCGCGTACTATAGTTTCCGCGTTCCTCTTTTTTCACGCTCTTTAATGTCATTGAGACTGCCCCTCGCTCCTTCGCCGGCAGTTTCTAATAACCCTGAGTTACAGCCCCGCGCGAGGGCGGAGGTAATGGTGCTGGATGGCTAAAGAATTACTCTTCGCTGTCGATGAAACCAGTGATGCCAACTATGGGGCGGCTGACGCAACACTCCGAGGGCGCCACTACCGCGCGTAACAAACTACAATGCCCTTATAATATTAGAAGCTGTGTTTATTTACATTTTTTTTTGTTATTTGCTGACTGTTGATTTTAAAATTAAAATGGCAACAAAATGTGAAACTTGTGGATATTTAACTTAAAGCTTTATTATGGAAACGTGCATTATGATGTATTAGTTTGAAAATTTTTTTTATGGTAACTTTACATGGTTGCCTTCAATTTTAGAATAGTCTTTTACAATAATAGTAAGAACTTTTCAACCAAAGCACCTTCTTCCTTACTTATTACCAGGGTTGCCACCTCTCCGGTTTTCGCCCGGAGATTTCGGATTTTGAAGCAAATCTGCGGGCTCCGGTTTTACTGGAAAAATCTCTAGGTTGTAGAAAGAAATGAGATAATAAGAAATTGTGGTATTAAACAATTGTATCAATTTTATATACAATAAAAGTTATTACTTAAAGAAACTGATACTTTTAAATTCTGAAATGTTTGAGCTTAAAAGAATTGCTCATTTGTGTCTGGATATTTGAGAGCAAAACATTTTTTTTGCCTTTTCCATTTCCGGGTTTATATTCGAATCTCCGGGTTGGAATGTGTGGCACTGCGGGATTTATATGGTGGCAACCCTGCTTATTATTGATGACGATATGCCCTAACCTAACTACTTCATCACTCCACACATGTAGATGCATTTAAAAACACAAATTCTAACTCAAATATCCCGACATTAACAATGATAAACATCCTTAACTATTTATACAGACAAATCATTTTATCACATTCTTAGATTCTATTTATTTATTTAAAACTGTGCGCCTGTGGCGCCGCGGGTGGCAAAAATTTGCAGTCAGCTTCCTTATCGGAAGAAATATCGCGGAAACTCCTAAGATCACTACAACCAAGAATAATTAACACGCAGTCCCTTGCGCTCGCGTAATCACCCTAAAACCAGATTCAATTTCCCTCGCCGGTTTTTACACCGCTGCCCGTTAACCGGCTCAAATATTGAACTAAAAACTTCTTAACTGACCCGAGCCCGGCCGTCAAAAGACGTGTTTCAAACTTGTTAAGCATCAATGAGAATCCCAGAGTACCTTCGTTACTCGAAAAGGGCCAATTTCCTCTGACAACATTTCCACACCTCGGCCGACAAAAAGAAGACGCACCGCGTCGAAGCCATCTTCCCAGAAGACGCAGCGCAGCTTCAGCAGCTGCCAATTCCCTCGCACCGAAAGATCTGCCGTTCGAAATTGCGGAAGTGCGACTAACCCAGTCACGTTCGTCTCCGCGGGGCAGAAATATCCCAATAGGTGAGGTTTAAATTTACCGATCTCTAAAAACTCGTACACGACCGATTCTGCGTAGAGTGAACGACCTGCGGAGGAGGGGGAGGCAAGGGAGATGGCAGATTCGTGGTCCATCGTTGCGCAGCCATTCACAGCCGCCGATGAAACATACAAGTTCGGACTGCCAGAAGGGCGGAACGCTTCGAGCGACAGATTTGTGCTTCCAGGAACGCTAATGCGGCTTTCCGCGGCGGTCCCTGTCGTGTTCAATTAAAATGGCCATCTTCTCGACGAGCGATAATGGCTATCGCCCGTGACCACAGCGCAGGGTTCCTCTGGTTATTAAATCGGGAGAGGGCTGGTCTGAAAAGGGCTTTTTGTATTGGCGAGGAAATGATTTCACCTGGATATTGGAGGATCCCAAAGGTGCTTTATCGCGAGGGTAATTAATTTCTAGCGGGAGGGTACGACGACCGCGATAGCCGCTGAAGAAAGCTAATGGCGGATGATGGGGCGGTAATTGAAGCGAGACATTGGCCAGGTAACGCGAAGAATGTTTACGGTTTACGGGGTGAATTATGCACCCTGGAAAGCGAAACTCGGACGACGCCTGGGACGCGCGATTTATTAGGCGTAGCTGCGCGAACAGGCTCCTTCTGATTGCGAATGATCGCTGGGAGAACTGATTTGCTGTCGCAGCGGCAATTATCGGGGAATTTTTACGGTGCAATAAGAGCGCGGAGAGGAATAATTGGAGGGTAAATGCGATTAATATCGCCACTCGTAACGTCTCGCGGAGTAAGTGCTGACATGTGTTGGTGATGAACTAAAGTAGTAGACAAGCATGTATAGGAAGACATAGGTAGTATGGTTGCAGTGTCAATTGAGCAACGTCTAGCGTAGAAGTATTTTAGTTAATCTTAAAAAATTGTTGAATCGTGACAATTTTATATCGAATTGGGAGAAGGTAAGTTTGAAAATTCTATGAATGCTAGAATATTCATTGGGAATATAGGATTAAGGGGTCATTCCACTGTGAAGTTGTGAAAATTGTCATTTTTCAGAATTTATTTTTTAGGGAACGGAATGTTCCACTTATTAATACACTTATTGACAGTATAAAAAAAGCTGTTTTAAATTTTTAACAGTTTTTTTTTAAATATATCGCACTGTATGAACGCCTTGAAAAAGCAAGGCAGTGCTGGTGCAACCATTTTTGGTAAAACCAAACATTCAAAGTGTGTTGTAATCATTATGAGTGTGGTTATCGTTGGGAGCAGAATTATTTTGACTGATAACAAATAACAAGATGGCGGATGTTTGAAGTTTAAGTGTCGAAATACGATGAATTTGTCAATCATTTTGCCTTGTAAACAGTATGAAATTTTTAATCGAAAAAGGTTTCCGAGGTCCCTGCGATACCCACTGATGTGCTGAATAATGCGTGAAAATTTCAGATTGATTGGTCAAATAGTTTTTTTGCAATCACTTGCACCAGCTGAAAAATGTCGTTTTGAGATAACCGCGTTTAAAGATTTAAAACAAATTAAAAATATTCTTTTAAATATTTTTTTGTATAATATAAGAGTGGCTTAATAAATACCAAAAAGATTTGTTGCATTATATGTTGTATCTACGCAGAAAAAAATTTAAAAATAGCCTTACTTTTAGGCCTATGAAAGTAGAATGACCCCTTAATGACATGCTTCAGCAATTTAATTGATTCCAACATTTTTGTTAACGGAAACACCGAAATTCGTGGAGCTACAGAGCTGATTTTCTGAGAAATAATATGTAGTAATATAAATATTTTGAAATTGACATTATAAAGCCATTTTTCAAATATAATCCCAATAAACAAAAGTTCGGCAAAACGTCACCAAAATAATCACGTGCTAAAAATAATAAATACACATATAAATATAGCTTTAACAGCTCATAAATACGCGAATTAATCAATATTCCCCAGAGCACACATTGGACATCCCACCCAAGCCATCCAGAGTCTCCCTATAAAACACCCAAGTCATTTACACAGCAGAAAGTCCTCAGAAGCATCGCCGAGATTCCAAGTCAGAATCGAAGTCCACTAAATCAAAAGCCAGAAAATCCCCTCCTTCCCTATCCACCCTCCCCACCTTGCCCTAGCTACCCAACCAACGAAGCCTCGAACAAAGTCGCCAAACTTGAAAGCAGAAGGAAAGACTGACTGCGATACATAATCGAGGGGAATCGCCCCGGCCACGGGTCGCCTGTCATGCCGCGAGTCGACGACTCCTGCTCGGTGTACCTTCCCGTTGATTCGATTTATCTGGCTACAATGACGTCCGCCAGGAAATCCAATCGCGCCCCGTGCGGCACATTTTCATCGCGTGGGCGCGCACTTTTGACAGTCGGCTCACGTGCTGGCCGGCTAACGAAATTACTTTTCGCGTCGCTGGGACATCCGCGCTTAAATACGTTTCCACGGGGGCCTGGCGAGTCCGCGTCGGCTCGGCCTATCGACGGAGGAAGCCGCTGAGGGTGGCGGGCGAGGTGGAAGACCGAAGATGAAGAGGGGCCACGGCGACGTGTCCAGGAATAAGGTGTCGGTACGCGTCTATATTTGCGCCAGCTTAGATGGACCGCTGGCAGATGTAATCAAAGTTTGCAGACGACCAGTCCTGAGGCTCCGAGGGAGACAGGTTGGGACGGATGCGGTCGTTTTTCCTGCGTCGATACGCGAGGTATTCTTGCCGATATGTGTGTCGGAGGAGGCTGCCTTTGGAGGATATTGGATCGTCTTGGGAATGGTTCTGGGAGCGTGGCAGGCTGTTTGCAGGGTTCGAGGCAGGTTAACAGGTTGACTGTTGGGTCAACGTGCGTGGCTCCTGGGAGGATTTCTTATGGGAAACTCTTTGGGAGCTAATTTGTTGGTGGAGGTTTAAGTACGGGTATTCTTGTAACCGTAAGGGTGGAAAATTTAAGGGTACATTCTCGTGTAATCTTTAAAAAATGTAGGATTTTTTTTTTAAAGAAAACTGTAACATAGGGTACAAGTATTTTTGGTATTGATTTATACATATTTTAAGGGGATAAGAAACATTTTGAATCAGAATTATTTATTATATTCTTAACGTAGTTTTTGAATGATCTACTAAATTCAAGGATTCTTTCAAATTTCGTTCAAAACTAATTTGTAATACAAGAAACCCTTGTACAAAGCTTACAATCGATTTACCACAGAGTTATCAAGAAATTGTTAATTAAAGTTGATATATTTTAACACAGTGGCATGTGGCAGGCTCGAAAAAGAGGGTTGTAGTTTCAATTTTTCTTCTGAAACAGGAAAACTATATTCAAGAAGTTTACCAAAATTGGCACTAAAGTACATCGATGTGTCAGGAAATGAATTTATTAATTTCTGCAAAACTGACCACTTGGTTTCTTCGTAAATGCCCATAAAAATAGGTTTACGTGCAATTTTTTTTAGTATCTACGTAGAGCAGTCAACGTGGCAACGTCGCACAATCGATATGTTTAGACATTTAAATAGCGAACGACGATTCAAATTCATATGAACATTTTTTCTGACATTTTGTTTATAAAAAACGCTCCGAATGAATGCGACGTTGTCAGATCTGCTGCTCCAATTCTCTGCACTAACCAATTTAACATTCTATTTTCGTATTACAATTATTTTTATCAACATTGAACTTTTTAAAATATATATACATGATGTAAACAATTATTATTATTATTTCTATAGTATCATACTATTTTATAATTATCGTTTATTACCGAACTCTAATTTGACTAACATAGTTATTTAGGAACTACCTTAAATTTTAAGTATCATCGAGAACTGATTTTATTAAATTTTTTTTATTAAAATAGTAACACAATGAAAATTTTAGTTGCATACAGGAGTAATACTGAAACTTCTATTTTATTTTCAAGCTTCCAAAAGGTCATTAACATTTTTAACATATTGTCTGATATGTTTAAAGGGTCCAAGCCGACATCCTGGCCAGTCTGCCACTACTTAGGGGTGTTCGCTGTTGTTCCTCAAATCGTTAGGAGAGACAGTGCACAATTTCATTGATCGAAACTGTAGAACAAGATCAAGTAGAGTTCCTACGTAAGAATAAGAACAAAAACTGGCGTTGACTTTCACTCGTCAAGAAGCCCCTCGCAACAGATTTCTCACCGAAATCTGTACATGGGTCTTCTTAATGTCAACCGTCTTATCTCCATTCCTCGCACCCACTCCGCCTCTCGTTCAACATAAGAATACTCGACGGTACTGGAGCGATCTGCCGAAATAAAAGTAGTACCGCGTAAAAAGGAGGGCCAATGAAATTCTTCTCCACTATCGACACGCGGGGCATGCATTTGGCAGGGTGGCTGGCGAACCGTGGGTTTATGCGCCTCGACGTCGAAATGCAAATGGAATCTCTTGATTGAGTTTACCGGCGCGCCATCGACGCCCTATGGTGTGTCTTCGTAGCCTCTCGGCGGGCGCGGAGAAGAAAAAGGGTGGCTGCCGAGTCGATTTGACGTATCGACGGCTTTCCACTCCGCTTGCTACTCACGAATAATCGTGACAGGGGAAACGGAAAGAATGCCAGGCGCGCCGTCCATTTCCAACCCCCGGCTCGACACGGTATATAGACGCGGCTCATGGCGCTCCAGTCGCAAATGGAGACAAATTTATACGGCCTCGGGCGAAAAAAAACCGCCTTTTTTTGATAAATTGAATCGATCGATTGTTTCCCACCATCGCCCACCCCCTGGCTCGCCGATATTTTCCGCGCTTGAATGATTTGCTTTCGAGACGCGCCGGGTCAGCGTTCAGTGAGTTTTGGTAAACAATGCGGGGGATGTTTGTTCGTGAACGATTTGCGATTGGGTAGGAATAGGATTCTGAGGCTATAGGATTTGTTACTAAGCTTAAGTGAATGAAGGAAGAACGAAGCGAAGGTGATTTTGATGATACTTTTGGGGAGATGCTTATCGAGTATTTTAAAGGAATGTCGGACATGCGAGACATCCCGGATGTTTGAGGTATGTAGAGTCATGGTGAAGTGGAAAATTTGGGCACAAAGGAGATTGTAAAAGAAGTTACTTTGAAGTTCCTTTGAGAGCAAGGATAATAATAATAATAATTCTGTATTGCACCAGTAGACATTATAAAAGTAACAAAACGATGAAGAAAACAAACGAGTATATATAAGAAAACAAGAAAGAGAAAAATAGTAGAGTTAGAAATTAAATAGTAGGTACTAGCAAAATATAAATTAGGCTTTCAGTTCTCGTTTACTTTAAAATTTAATTTTAAGAGTATGTGCAGCGCCCTCTGCACGTTGATTTGAGAACTATTTTATAACCTATAGCAATCCCATTAAAATAAAAATTCTTGTGGTATATGGTTAATCTAATTCGGTGGAGTAGTTTTGCGTTTTCAAATATACGTAAATACATGGCGCGAACATTTTTATACATGTAGACTTCTACTTAGAAGTAGAGTGTAAAAGGCGAGGTCCAGCTGTCAGCCGTTGATAACCTAACCTCTAAAAACTACCGATGTTGATGTATTCGTGCAATTAAGGATTTGAAATTAAGAAGAGTTACTTGTCCACGCCTACAGTTATTCAAATTGACCGCGGTTTAAGAAACTGCACAGGAATTGAGTGGACAATCCTGCAGATCCATGGCAAAGTAGTCAAACGGCCAGCCAGATTCCAGAGCAACCGATCACGCAATTATTTAGACCTCTAAGCGACTGATAACGTGTGTATTTAATATCTAGTCGACTGGTCGTACAGCTGTTTTAATCTCTGAGCGATTGATCAGGAAACTACTTAGATCTCTAAGCAACTGATCACGAGATTTCTCAGTTACTCGAGTAACTTATCACGCAATTATTTAGATCTCTAATCACTTGATCACGCAATCATTCAGATCCCAGAGCAACTTATCCCTCGACTGTTTAAATCTCCACTGCTCGTATAACTGTTTAGGTCACTGGGCGAGAGATTATATAACCACATATTTACACTCCTGAATGTAACTGATCAACTATTAGAATCTCTGAGGTAGTGATCGCAGAGCTATTTCGTTCGCGTAGCAAGCAATTAATTTAACAATTCAGATCCTCATAGAAATGGGCTTCAATAATTCATTGCGCGTTCCAAAGTCCAAGTACATATCTGATCAGTCAAGTGGTCATATCACCAAGCAACTATGAAAGCAACTATTCGCTCGTGACAGCAACTGATCGTCCCAACATGCCATCAGAAATAGTAGTTTCGACTACTTGATCCCTCCCTTTGATCCGGACACTAATTTGCAGCTCCAAGCGCCTGGCTACCGAACTATTTTCACCACTAAACTGCTGTTTAAGCAACTATTCGCTAGTGACAGCAACTGATCGCTCAGCGAGTCGCTGGAATCATTGCTTAAGGCGAATTTGCACGGTTCACTTTGGTCGAACGTCCTGGGTGATTTAACAAAATTGAAAGCAAAGCGAATAGCGTAAATTACAGTTTGATATTTTTAAAGGCGATAAGAATATTATACAAATTTTGTAATACCTCGCGATTTTATAATCGTGTATAATAATTATGTCCACAAATTATTTATAATTTTCTTCGACGCCATTTTTAAGTGAACCAGTTTACTCATTTTCATTGAATGTGTAAATATTCGTCTTTCAATTTTGCTCAATGAACTTCATTGTTCAACCAAAGTGAACAGTGTAAATTCGCCTTTAGGGCCACCTCCGCCGGAATTATTATTTTAGAGCCATCTTATCCGTCCACTGGTCTAGCACGAGGCAACGAAGCAGACATCGCGTAGACAAAGCTCGCTCGGCGATATGGAATTGATCGCCCCCTTCTTCACCGTATCATAACATTCAGATTTTATTGCACGGCCGGGGCAAAGTGTTTGCAATACCTTTCACCTGTCAGCCGCGCGACGAAGACGCAGCTGCAACAAGGACACGGCGACTCGAGGAATGCCCGATGCGACGTGCACCGTTGCGAAACCAGGCGTCTGAATTTATCGAGCTGGCTCGCCTCCAGATGGAAGTTTCTTTTTCGCTCGTAACCGTCCTCCCGGTTGTTCTTCATTCCCGTCAGCCCAGTAAAATCAAATATTAACGATCCGTTCCGCCGCGACGGGGCAGGAGGGGTGTAGGGGGGAGCACGCGCGGCGTGGAATCGCTGCTTTAACCCTTGCGGCGTGTGTAACACGATGACACGCGCGAGGACACGGGCCCCCGGTGATGTATTATCCTTGCGTCACGTCGGCGGAAATAGCCGCCGCCGATAGAGAGACGGACGCGCGACACCGGAAACCGTGGAAAACACGCGGGGAGGGGGGAGGGAGAAAAATGATGCACGGCCGCTTGGCCGCTGGCAGACGGTGCGCGACACTTTCGTTTCGGTTGATTAAATGAAATATGCCACCGCGATCGGGACGGGAAAGTTTGTATAATTGCTCGTCGGTCGTTGCACGCAGAGAGGGACGTATGTGCCGTGCGCTGACGGGTAGCTGGAGTTATGGAGTTGACTGGCGGGGTGGCGCTGGCGTCGCCAGTTGGGAGTAAAAATTTATATTTCGTATGTTCCGTTGGGAGAATTTAGTCAGGTTTATTTGAGTCATTAGTGACTATTCCACACTCTTTTCCCTTGGGCCTATCTGTGTTGTTGGGAGGACAGATGTAGTGGAGCTTTAAGGGTAGAAGCTAGAAAAACTAGCAAAGTGTACTAGGGTAGCAAAAGTAATGTGTTCATTGCCGCAGAGTAGCATCCCCAGGGCTTGGGGCTCGCTTCATGCGTGGTTGTTCCCAGGAAGCATGTCCTCAAGACGGGAACTGGGGATCTCAGGCTACCCCAGCTGGCTCACCAGTGCTGAGCTCACCTGGGCAAGACTCTCGATTTCGAATGAGTACTAGGGGAACTCCCCTGACCCGTTAGAATCGTGTAAGCACTGACATCATCGTCGTAGTTACGTTTGAACTCTCACAACCACTAGTTGTACCCACAAAATTACAGGAAATACTGGATTATTCACTGCACCACAGCCCTCTAGTGCTGTTCCACCAGCCTTCATCCAACCTAAATCTTCAACAAAGCTAGACATCACCTACTTGTAGGCCACACCACATCCTCCATCATCCAGAACAGTACTCCTCTGTTCACCTCAAGTGTCCATGCTCACGGACTCATCTTCCGCAAGAAAAGCGAACCGTCGTTACGCTGGCCAAGTCCAAGGGTGTCCGCGATCGATCCGTGTGCCGTTTTACGCGGCTCCAAGTCCACAATGCGCTGGCCCGTTAACGTCTGCCGGCAGAATTGACGCGGAGGATTGTTCCGCGGGTACATATCCGAAGCAGCGAGCAGCATTGTTCCAGCGACAGGTGATTCGTTAGTCGACGCGGCTGCCTCGGCAAAGACAAATGCTCCATGGATTTAACGAGCGAGGCTGTTCGCCCGGTCGAATGCCGTCGGAACGACGGAAAACGCGGACAACGCTCTTAGATCCGCCAGGTGAATCACAGGGATGTCCTCGTTTCGCCGCGCTATCAGAAAATTGCTACGCGTCGCGATCAGATTTTTCCGCGGCCTCCTTTCTCCCTGTGGTTATCCCCGCCGCGGCGCGTATCGCGGTGCCCCTTTTGTCATCGCGCTCCCGACATTCCACGCCGTTTCTGGGCTAATTGCCGTGTTTACGCTGTCTGGCCTCTTCTGGCTAATCGCACGTTTCATTGTTTCATCGTGATCAGAGGTTCCATTGTCCCGCTGGTTGACTCGTCGGGTGGACGTGTATGCACTGCAACTGCTGGGCTCGACGGTCGTCGTAGCGCAGGGGTTGATGAAGGGAAGAGGGTTGTTCAGATGCTCCACTCGTGCCTACTGGCTCTGGTTCCACTGAATAACCAGGGGAATTGGGTGGACAGTTGGATAAGAGGATGAAAAGCTTGAAGATATCATTTGTGTGATCTTAAAGGATTATGTGCGTAGATACCAGAAGGTTTGAGAGATTCTTTTGGTGTACCACTTGTGAGGCACGTGGACTGGAATGAATGAAAAGAATCAACTGTTTTTAAGGTTCTCTTAAAACTCCCATCAACCATGAAGCACTTCAAGTTCTAACCTAGCCTCAGCCTCCATATTCCTATCTGATGTAAGGCGGATAACGAAGTCGTTAACCAAGTGATGACTTACATTACCCGGCCACGTTCGTACCAATCCCACGAAGCCCACCTCAACAGCCGCGCATCTAATAACATCAGCAACGTCTTTACTACGCGTCAAACACAAGGGAACGTAAATATCGCGATAAAAGTGTGCGCGAACGCGTAAAAGGCGAGATGCAGCCATAACGTCGCCGTTAAAGCTAACCTCAAATTTCAAGTTCCAGCCGGAATTTCACCCCGGCGCAAGTTCTGTCATAAAGGAATCGCAATAAGCGTGCGCCGGAGCTGGAGATCGAATAGAGGTCGCTAGATTTCAGATAGACGCCGACGGAGGCTCGATTTTTCCGCATTCCTCGGCGATGTGGACCGACCTCCTTATCAGGGGGAACGACGGCCCCGCCGTTGGTACGACTGGCATAAAGTTTATCGCGTTTGTTTTCTCGGGGCCGTGCCGTAAAAACGTGTCTCGTTTGCTTCGGTTTCACGGTGAAACGCGAGCCGCTAAATGCCCGACGTGCATCGCGATGCAAATGGAACGCATCGCGTTCCCCTAGCCTTGCAAACGCGCAACGAGATCAGCGACTCGAAAAAATTTACAGTCGACTTTCCACTCCGTAATTCTGTTTATTGTAAGCCGCGCACCCACCAGGCCCTGGAATTTGAATTGTTTCTGGAACGTTTGTCGCGCATGCTTCGCGTCCTATGAAACATTTTATTCATTTCCCCGACGTAGGCACGAGTCAGTGGAAAACAGAACACGATCGCTGAGTAGCTTTTTCTATGTTTAGAGGAATGTTTACAACATTGTTTCGCAACGTTTAGTTTATTGTCCCGTTGGAGAAACGACTGTGGTGAATTGTTTTTTAAAGAGAATAGTTGAAAGTCGCATGCAGCGCTTGGGTAGTACATGTAGTTACGAATTCCTCCGCCAGGAGGCTACGATAAGTTCTCCATGCTTGTCGAACATCTATCGGAGGCATTCGGCGATTGGCACATAGGTGGCGCCCCGTTGGTTTTGGTATTTTGAGAGTTCAGATAATAGTAATCGGAGAATCGTTGTTAGGGGAATTGCTGCAATTACAATTACAAACTTAGGAAATTCTGCATCTCTCTCAACACCTTTTCCAGTCTCCAAAGCTGAAGAGTACGTAATAGGATCTAGCACACTTCATAACCTCACTTTCCGAGCGATTAAAAATCCATCCTACACTCCTAGAAGCCTTCCATCGGGCCCCATTCGAAAACATTCCATCGAAGACAATGCACCTTCCGGTTCGCTGGCTCTCGCAAAGCGCCCGGCACACTCACGGAGCTCGCTCGCGGAAAAATCGAGGCCCTTGCACGGCTCGTAAATCTCCAGCCAGCCGGTACACGGAAAAATCACCGGCTGATCGATGTTTAACGCGATTGGAAACGTACAATCGGCCCCGATAGACACCGTACCGCGTGTCCAGCGTTTCGCAGGCGTCGCTTCGCGCTGGCTGCGATCTTATCAGGAGGTCGCGCGTTCTTTTCATCGAGTCCCCCGCGAACGCGCGGCTCGGCGCGCCCCGTGCCCGCCGGGGTCACGATTCGATAAATGTTAGGTGGCGATTTGCATAGGGGGCTTGGAAATGCCGCGACGCCCACGCCGCGCGAACCGAGAGTTTCGTCCAAGTGGCGTGTCGTAATGCGCTGAGGCTTGTATAAATTACCAATCGACGCGAGCGTTTATGAATCTATAACCTCGCCGCACGGTGGGAGGAGAGAGATGGACATTAGACGTCTCCTTTGCGGGGGGACACGGAGAATGGAGGATGCAGATGATGGCGTTGGACGTGAGACACGCTGGAAGACGTTGGCTGGTTAAAGATATTGCGATAGTGACTACTGAATATACGACTCAAGGTGCATCGAATGCATGAAGCGGTCGGTGGAATTTATCGAGTAAGGGAAAGGTTTTCTTTTCGATGATGACGTTCGGTGTAGGTAATAGACACAGCGTTGTTGAGAGTATGTATGTATTGGGCACGCGTAAACGAATGAGGAAACGGAGAATAGGGTTGGGCAGAGGAAGCTACTCTTTTGAGGATGGTAATGATGTTGCCCATATTAAAATGTATCTTAATAAAATCTGGGTGAGATCTGCCTACCGCAAAGATTTCACGAATAACAACTTTCGAGGCAACTATTTAGCTTCAGAGAACCTTTAAGCTTGTGTCGCAGCTGAGTTCGATTCAGCTTGCCGCGTCGGTTCGTGACACATTTTCTCAGAAAACTTAGAAAAAAACAGGAAAATCTGGTTGCCGCTGACGGGGATTTCCTTTCCTTTTGATCTCCGCGTTACACCGAGCCGCGTTCATTAAAAACGCGTGCATTATTTCCACGAATCCGTTCAAGTCGTTGGAAAAATGCACTGCTCTCGCGTGTCCGTCGCGCGACACACGCACGAATCCATGGGGAGCTCCCTCGGGGGATCGCGGCGACTGTTTGCCGACTCCATTACGGCAGGAAAATTGCATGGACGGGTGGGGAAGATTTCGACAGCACGATTTTATATTTAATATTTAACGACGTCTACGGAGATCGTTCTTGTTTAATTGTCTTGATTACGATGCTGGGAGTGGGGCTGCTGATTGCTTGGAAATAAAAGTGGGCATGTCTGATTCGCTCGGGGTGAATCCCCTTTAATTCTCTTTATGAAATTCTCAGTCAGTTTTCACGGTTCATGTACCTTGATTCTTCGGATCATTTGAGATACAGGATGGAGAAACGTTTTTGGATAAATTTTGGAGATACTTAACTGAAAATTCTCGGGTGGGTGAAGTGATAAGTGTTTAGGGGTCGCTATTATTAAAAATGCTGAGATATTCCGTTAACTTCGTTTCTGATGGAAAAAGGTACCTACATATTTAAAAAAATGTTGGGGGTAGTAACCCTCAGATGGCGGAGGGTTCGAGTGATCACAAGGAAGTCGACACCTGGATCAGTTTTGACCAGTATTAACTAATCTACTTGGAATTTTTCACGCTGATCTTTTTCTTACAATTAGAGAAGTAGCGCAGTAATTTTTTCGATTTTTCAAATTTTACTCTTGGATGGCGGAGGGTTCGTGTGATCACAAGGAAGTCGACGCCTGGGTTAGTTTTGACCCGTATTAACTAATCTACTAGGAATTTTAGACACTGATCATTTTCTTACAATTAGAGAAGTAGCGAAGTAATTTTTTTGATTTCTCAAATTTCACTTACTACACTTGGTAAGGTCACGCGTGGGTCCAAAAAGACCCAGCACGGTTTCCCATTAATTAATGCGAGGCTGAGTGGAAGGCCACTATGGAAAATCCAAAGACATTACTGTCACGATAGGTGTGCCATCTGTCTAAGGGAATTGGAGGTATTCGACAGGTATGAGAAACTCATGCGGAAGAGGAAAGAAGCGAGCACGCGAGGCGAGAAACCGTAATGGAGCTATTAACTGGTGAACTTATGAAGTGGGCAAAGTTTCTACGTCTCTCGCAGTGTATCTATCGACAACGGTGTATCGAGCAGTAGCTTATGGGGAGCGCGGAACGTTCTATAATTCTTCTCTGCGCTGAACCTAACAACTTTCACGTAGGTACAAATATCTCAATGAAACAGCGATAGTTGGATTATAAAGGCGCATCCACAACAGAGCACAGGTCTTGGCTGTTACAGTGCCAATTTTTAATATCCATTTAATTCCAATAAACTCAAATTACAAACTGATAAATACACACTTCCTTTTTAATAATCTGTCCTTGCCAGCTAATTATTATTTTATAAAAAGAGTAACGCTGATTAACAACGTATAGTTTAGGGGTAAAACTCTAGTAACTATTAACCACAGATGGGCAGAATTTTTATTTAAATAAAATTTCGAATAACGAATCACAGCTAAAAAATTACTCGCCATGTGTCGAATAAAGTTAATAAAGAATGACGCATAATCTTTTCACATTTTATTCGTTATTCGAAATTTTATTTAAATAAAAATTTTGCTCATCTCTGCTATTAACATAAGACGCTGTGAGGTCTCAGGTCTTCTACACTCCCAAACTCCAAATACCTAATTTAATAATCCCTTTGTCAAAGAAAATCGATGCGACGACGTTATGTAAATCCATTTACCAAGAAATACTCCAAAATGGATGGATAAAATTTAACAGAACAGCTTCTGCTAAAACGTCCATAATAGAACTCCCTATCACTCGAAACTCCTGCAGCAAATTCGCGGCAAGACTATTAAATCACATTAACCACCCCCTATAAGCGGAAATCAGAAAACGATACGTCAGAAATTGAGGTCATTGGGGGCGGCACGATCCATGACGAGCCATTAACCACTATTCACTGAATTTCTGGAACAAAATTTCTGCTTTAAATATTCTACCAGCTCGAAGCGCAGCGCTGAATATTTCAATAGAAACCAACCCTCCCCGATAACTGTCGCCTCGCTATTGACGCACTTTTTCGAAGCGAAAATAAAAATTAAAAATTGCCCGCGACACTGCGCGGCTGGAGATAATCTACAGCCGTGGAAATCAGAAGGAGATGCGTCAAGATGGCAAAGGGAGGCTCGGGGGTGAGCAGGTCTGCAGCGAGACGTTAAAGTTGCCGTTAATTAAGCGGGCCCGCGTTAACGGTAATTAGTCGACGCGCGGGGGACTGCGGGGGGCGTCGTGTCGCGGCGCCGTTTAGATTTAGACGCCTGATTTCCGAGCATGAAAGCACACTGTGCCCCGCGCCGTACAGCGGCACGCACCCTTTCAGCTTGTCCTGCGGCAGCGGTGAACGGGTACGCGCGTGTTCATCGCGCGTCACGAGCTACGAACGTCGCGCGTCCGTGATTTATCAACCGCGACGCCAGCCGCAGATCATAACGGCCCTGACAACTGCGGAAAGTCTGGCCTGGGACCAGCTACGGTTCTTCCAGCAAATCGTTCGATATCGTTCCCCGCGAATTTCAGACACCCGGAATTTCCGAGAATAATATTAGTATACTCGAAATTAGATATTAGGGAGCTTCGAACATTCAAACCTTGCAAGTTTAGGTTTTAAAGGGTTTGGCAGATTTGAACTCAGATTTCCTCGAGTAATACTTAAAAGTATTTGATTGAGACTTGAAAGTAGAGATTGGGCAGCCTCGAAATTGGGGCAGGATAGGATGAATTTGGAAAACTTTGGATTTTAAAAATAGTGAAAATCTAGAGGATCTGGGTCTCGAAGGGATTAACAGCTTTAAACACAGATTTCCTTGAATAATACTGGAAATTAGATATCGAGAAGCCTCGAAATTTATAGAAAAATGGATGCATTTGGAAAGCTATGTAGAACGTTTTAATAAATAATAGTGAAAAGATAGAGAGTCTTGAAGGGTTTTACAGGTTTGACAGATTTGAAATCAGATTTCCTCGAGTAATACTGGAAATTAGATATTGAGGAGCCTCAATAGAGAAATGGAATGCATTTGGAAAGCTATGTGGAAGCTTTTAAAAGCACTGAAAATCTTGATGGCTTTTATAGTTCAGGTATACTCGAACTCAGATTTCCTTCAATAATCCTTGAAATCAGATATTGAGGAGCTTCGAACTTTATAAAGGAACGGGTGCATTTGGAAAACTATATGGAAGGTCTTAAAAATACTGAAAATCCTCAGCATTTATGTTTGAAAGGGCTTCGACAGATTCAAACTCAGATTTCCCCCGCTAATACTTGAAATTAGATATTGAGGAGCTGGGAATTTGGATAAGCTATGTAGGGGAATGTGGGGCAAGACGGTAGCGCTAAGAAGAAACGTAAAGAAAATCAAGTATATTCTTTATGTAAAATTTATTACAGCATTTTTAGAATCAATATATGAGCCCTTGTTTTTTAAAGTGGTATAAGTCTATTTATTCATACACTGAGATATTATTTAAGGGTTTGCGTCTGAATTAATTTAAAAATATTTGCATACGTGCACCAATTCGGGTAATGTTTCTAAAATTATAAACTTGTTAAATTTTATTATGCAATAATAATCAATAAAAATGTTAAAGAAAATAAACGATTTTTTAGTTACAAATGGACTTATACCACTTTCTATAATAACGTATTATGAAAAATGTAACCAATAGCAATTTTAAATTTATATTTTAATTGAAGTTAGCTTTTGTGAAATGTATTTTTTAATGTAACAAATAGAGACATACATGTCTTCATTACTTATTTACTTCCTTATATTATAATGAATTTATAAATAAGCAAGTATGAAAAGTAAATTACTTCGTTAAGATAACTAATAATAACAAACTTATTCATATTTTAATCTTATTTCTCCTTTACACTTAGCATAGTGAAGTATTTTTTCCATAACATGCACTTACACCACTTTAAAAAAAAACATTCCTGCAATAACATTTTACAGTACAACTTTTCTTATTAATTTATGAGGATATTGTACACCATTGACTGTGTGATTATAAATATAAAAAGCGGATATCTATATCTGATACCAAATTTAAATAACAAAAATGAGGTCACGGGGACCAAAAACTTAAATAAATATCTTTTTCGTAAGTAACTAAATTTTGCCATCTTACCTCGCATGCGGGGCAAGATGAAATATGAAGAAACATCATAAAAAAACAAATTTGAATGTGAAGAAATTATTTTTCCTTTTTTAATTGGCGGTATTCTTAATTTTCCTGGAGTCTTTTTCGTATTTTAGAATTGATCTTTTTCTCTGTATCTGTTTTTTTGTCTGTATCTTGAGGATGGGCATAATGTCTCTTACAATAATGTCTCTCACTTGTTAGTGAAACATTGAAGGAAGAATAATTTAAGTTGCGTAAATTTACTGTTTGTGAATCATTATGGAAAGAAGTTTAGGTTTTCCGATGACAAGTTTCCGATGTGCCATCTTGCCCCAGTACGTATTTAATACTTCACATGCTTTTTGTAAAAAAAACCTTAATAATTTCTTAGTCAAATCTCTACAATGAAACAATAACAAATAAGGAAAATTAACTTAGCAGCTTTAGTTAAAGAATATACATATATGCAAATAAACTGGCACTATTACAAACTTCCTGGATAATTATATCTTTATTAAAAAAAATGTAATTTCTCGTCATAACTCGTGACACACGTGATCTTTAACACTGCTTGTCTCAGACCGATGTTCTTTTGCACCGAACTCTCTGATATATTGACGTGTATACTGTAGTGCCTTCTATTTTTTATAAACAATGCTTTCCCATCTTACCCCGCTCGCCAGTTTTTCCCCGCGTTCCCCTACAAGATCTTAAAAATCCTACGAATCCTGAAAACCTAGATCTTGAAGAGTTTTACAGCTTCAGTAGTCTCGAAAGACCTGCTTCGCTGAACTCCCTCCCCAAAAATCTCCCTCTAATCACCCCGATTGTTCTATCAACTCTGCCATCACCTACCCCCGACCACAGCCGCTCTCAATCCAAGTATTAACGATCGCGAAACGATCCTTTCTTGGCTCCCCACGCCGGAGCTCGCCTGAATTATTCGATCACGAGGTGCACGGCTCTGTAAAAACTCGATAAAACCGCAGTAAAATGAGACCACGCGAGCGGGGATTAAATTTTTCTCCCGCGAGTCGATGGTAATCGTGGCCGCGCCGCGGCACGCCGGTAAAACGCGGGGAAAACATGTACGTCTACAAGCGAAATCAGCGATTCGTTTCGCACTTCGGGGGGTCGTACCAGCGAGGGATAAAAATTTTGTCACCCCCGCGTGCGACGGTGGCGTGACCGCGGTGGCCTCGATATCCCGCTTATCTCAATTAACGTCGCCGTTAATATTTCGTCGCGGGCTTCAAGGTAAATTGAACGAAAACGTAAATTGAACATTTTCCTGGTCGCCGGCCCGGGTCCCTGGGCCGCCGTTTTACTAGGAACCCTTTTTAAAGATGGCCTAAATGAAGATTTACAGTTTCGCGTCCCCCCACTCCGCCCTGCCACCGCCCCACCTTTTCCATTCACGTATCGCGGATTATATACGGCGGTCATAAATGACTTGTCGGTAATAAATTACGCTGCTGCAATAAGTAATGAGAAAATGCAAGCTCGAAAACGTCTAAAGCGCCGTAAAATAAGAGATTAAGACCGGGGCACTGGTTTCTTTCTCGCCGCTGGAGGTATTATACCTCCCCTCCTCCTCGTCTTCCTGCTTCTTTCACTGCATCGTTTTTCTTTATTTCGTTTCTTATATTTTTTACCTCACTTTGATCACGTTCTTCCTTCATCTCCCCCTTCCCGTTTTTATTAGCTCTCGTACGGCGGCTAAACGTCTCTCGGCGCGTAACACGTTAATCGGCGGCTGTTATTCATCGGCGACGGAGTTAAAGCTCGAGGCCGAGCGCGTAATGGGTTTTAGTTAAAAGCCACTTTTTTACGTAATTACGCTCCACCGTTTCCCACCTACGTCAGATACTTTGAATAAATATTTTCCACATTACGGCACTTTATTGCCAGATAACGACTCCGCGGCCACGGGGTTGAAATGTAACCCACGTTGCCGTTTCTTTTTTTCTACACTCTTCCTTGGCTTTGCTTGCCGAGGAGGGGCCATTGTGTTTCATTGTGGTCTTGGCAATTTTCATTCGGGCGTTTCCGTTATTTGTGACATCAGTTCGAATTATATAAACAATTGAAGACACCTTGTAGAGAACACTGTAAGTGCCAAAATTGATAAAAATGGTAATACTGTAGTATAGAATTTGATTCTTGGCATTTACAGTGTTTTTCACAAGGACTCTTTAATTCTATATAGTCTACGACATGAAATGGACCCTATTTGAAGCATTGGGAACAAAAACGGGCTAACAATAGACTACTGATCATACAAAACATGGGAAATTATTTTTTTCAATTTGAAACACTATGGCAAAATTAATTAAACTTATCTTCAGTATGCTTTCGAACTGAAATGTTTTCTACTGAAGATAGAAAGTTGAAATGTTTTCTACTGAAAATAGTAGACCAGGGCGAATCGGATCAAAATAAGAATTTAGTCCATATTTCTTGCATCGCGATAGAAATGATCATTCCAATCGTTCGTAGTATCTCAGCCCTCTCCCCGCACCTACTGCAATAGTTTGTCAATTGTTTTAAGTCATTGTTTAGAGCTGGCATACGTTTTCAGCGAGGTGGTTGCGTGCGAGCGTTACAATTTTGGTCGTATTTAGCCTACATAATCTGCAATTTCGTATTTAAAATAAAAAGTAAGCTTGAAAATTCAAATGTGCTTATTGTTATTAGTTTGCAAGGTGTCTAAGATTAATATTTGATGTATTTTAGAGTATTATATCATAATATGTTTATGTAATCTACAATCTTTGAAATACTTATATATGGGGCTAATCGGATTACGTTATGTGGGGCGAATCGGATCACTCTTTTTTTCATTTGAGTATTTTTATGATTATAAATATGATAATTGTTTATATACCGATGGTTCGTAGGTACATAAAAAAGTGCAATCAGGGATCATGGTGTCTAAAAAAAAAAATAAAGGAAGCTGTGATAAAATTTAAATCTAAAAAAATGACGAAAAAATAAATAAATTAATGATTTTAAGAAGACGACATTGTATTTACTGCGGTGAAAAATTAATTCGTCCATTTTCAGAAGATTGTCTGAGAAGAGTGATGCCACGAGAATTGTGCTGATAGAGGCGGCAAAAAACGGCAATATCCTTCCGATCTGTGTGCTAAGTAGTGTCACTTGACTTCACTGTCATTAAATTAGATTTGTTTAAGTTGATTCTAATGATTTTGTTATGAAAATTTCAGTTTTTTTCAGAAATTTCTGGGTGGTCCGATTCGCCCCAAGTTTCGGGGCGAATCGGATATTTCTCATTTTTTCGTCTTTTGTTTATAAATGAAAGATTTTTATGTTTAGTTTCAATTTTTATATATTCAAGTTGAAGCCAAAAGTGCACTGGTTACGAATATATTATAGAAATTAGTTTTTTTTTAAATGTTTAACTATTATTTTTTTACCATCAAACACAAAGTGATCCGTTTTGCCCTGGCCTACCCTAAGTATAATTAATTTTGCCATAGGGTTTCAAATTGAAATAAATTAATTTTCCAGTTCGAAATTCTTTCTACTGAACTGTTGACAACCCACTTTTTAGGTCGCCTATTTCTCCGTTTACAGAGTACTAGGTAACTACTCTCAGCGACTGCTCTTAATGCCTCATTTCACGAAGGGGGGTGCAAGGTGCTGGAATATCTTCCCCTGTGCACCGCTTTGTCTTAATCTCGCGATATCGCCATTTACTCCGATTTGAAACGAGTCTCTTAATAGTTTCCAGCTTCCACACTGTTTTAGAGTTGCATCTGTTCTTATGCTCGTATAAATTTCACGAGAAGCTTAACGGTCTTGATTACAATATCACGGCAATAACTTCTAATTCTGTGGGAATAGAAGAGCATCGTTGCCTGACTATAAACGGGGTGCATCCCTTTTGATCTACTCAACATGCTTCACAGACCTCCACAGCAATTTCACAACCACGTGCCCCTTTGCAACGCCGACGTTCTCCATTCCTCGTTAAACCCTCCCAACCCCTGTGCAACTTCTATCATCATCGCCGAGCTCGCAGATCGATGTCATTTTCGGGCAACAAATCAAGATGGACCCCCATCGATTATGGGGCTAGGGTATCAGCGACGGTGGGGCTTTTACGCGGCCGTGCGGCGTTTTTTCGGTGGAGCTGGAGGATAAAGCGGAGCCACGAGCGCTCCGAAAGATATTCACGGGGTATCGGGACCATTGAATCGTGGCTATCTGCGCCACGGCTCCGTTTAGCCAGGTGTACTGCGGCGTACCGTGGGCGTTTTGGCAACGCGACGGTTCAGGTAAACCGTAGCGATACGCGGAATGGAAAAGCCCGCGGCTCACTTTCGGCCTGATAACGCCGTCATTGATAAATTATGCGGTCGTTCGGTGAACCACCACGGATGGGAATCGATATACTGCGGATGAGGGGCCCGTTTCTTGTCACCCGCTCTTCCTTTCGTTACTGGGACTCCCAGTTTGTATGTAGTCATGGTGTTTTTCTTCTAAATTAGTGGTGGAGATTTTTAAATAATTTTTCTTAGAATTTTAGGGGCTTCTGAGGTAAGAAAATAATATTAGCAACTCTTACTACTTCAATGACAAAATAATTTTGAGGTTAGAAAAACGTGAGCTTGGAAAAAGATTTAGGAGAATTCTTAGGGAGAATTCATAGCTGTTTCTATTTTTTTATTTTTAGAATTTTAGAGGCTTCGCGTTGCCTTCTCGCGTCCTACGCTTCTAAACACCCCGACTTATCGCTAATTACCGTTTCTGAGTCCAGACAGAGGTTAGGAAGAGGTGAGCTTGGAAAAAGATTTAGGAGAATTCTTGGGGCAGCCACAGTGGTTTCTATTTTCTTCATTTTACAATTTTAGGGGCTTCGCGTTGCCTTCTAAACATCCCGGCTTATCGCTAATTACCGTTTCTGAGTGCAGGAAGAGGTTAGAAAGAGGTGAGCTTGGAATTTTCTTTGAGAATTCTTGAGAGAACTACTGCTTTTTCTATTTCCTTCTTTTTAGAATTTTAGGGGGCTTTGCGTTGCCTTCTGAACACTTCCACTAATTACCACTTCTGAGTCTAGGAATTCGATTACTTATCAATGCTAACAAATCTATTATAAGATATATCGACTCTTCCTACTTCAATGACAAAATAATTTTGAGGTTAGAAAGAGGTGAGCTCTTAAAAAGATTTAGGAGAATTCTTGGAAGGAGTCCCAGCTTTTCCTATTTCCTTTTCCACTGTTCGTAAATTTGTACGAACCCCCTTCTTTTCGTCGCTAGAAATTCAATGGATTTCAGCTGTACTTGTATTCGTTCTTCTTCGTTCCACGGTAGTAATTAAAGTCAGAAGCCGCGAGAAACAGGCTGCGTTGGCTGGTTTGAGAAATCGCCGCTGCAAGGGGGCGGGGACGTCTTCAATAAATATCAACGTTTTAATTAACATAATGCGGTAGTTTAATTACGCGGCATTTATCGTAAGGAGCTGGAGCGCGCGCTTTAATTGCGCCGCGTAATTATAAAAGCGTCGCTGGTGTAACGAACGGGACGCATCGGTTGATACCGCCGAGCTGGTCGTCGATCGTAAAAGGCTCTTTATTTCTTCTTTTTCGTCTGGAACCGCGATTTAAATCCGACTTGTTGGTTTAATTACGCGCGCCAGCCACCGCAGAGCTGCTGCTCAAGGGCCAACGGAGGCGTTCTGCACGGTCCGCTATCGGCCATTTGCAATTATGCAGACACGCACGGTCCACTTGACAATAAGATGTGCGATTCTTTCTTCCTTTTACAAGAGCCACGCCACTACAGTATCTCAGTCGCATCAAACAAAACGGCACCTTTCGTCCCACATAAAATTTAAGAGCACTTTGTAACTCGACAGTGCTGCCACCTACGAAACATTCCCACCAGAATTCCTGCACACCCGGCGTCGCGTTAGCTTCGTTTCTAATACAAAAGGAAGACGTTTACAAGCTTCGTGACGACCGTTTTTATTCGCCAATAATTAATAACTTAATCCCCCTGTTACGGAAGCTCGTTCCTTAAGTACGAGGACTCTAATCGCTCCTCGCCTTTACGACTAGCCCCCGCAAAATTGGCCCGTCCTCTGGGAGGTTAAGTGACCCAGAGGACTTTATACCGGAAGCAGGAAAGGAAGGCAATAAAAAAACTAGAGTTCCATTAGAGCAATACTACCGAGAAGTATTTCGACCTCATCTACCCGTTTCTGGCTAATGGATTCATAATCTTAATATGTCCGACCTCGCGTGTCCGCGCTCGATTCAATATTGCCTTGGCATAATCATGGCGCAATCCCCCTCTGCCATCCCCTCGGCCCCCTTGGCTTTCTCGGCCCCTGCGAGCGGCCACCCGCCACCCTCCAGCCCCTTGAAATTCTTCTCGAACTCCTGATGAAAATTATTCTAAGTAGCCGCGCCACTTCCACGCCTAATAATCGAGGCGCTCTGCCTCGCCCAGGGGCTCTCGCAGATACTTTTAAGGCAATCTAGGCGTAATGTCTAATCAAAATTCAATTAATTTCCGCGCTGCAATTTGCAGTGTAACGGCGGCGAATCCCTGGGCGCAGGAAAAAACGAGACTCTCCGTGGAAGTTTAAAAATTTCCCTTTCTTGTCTGAATTTTTTGAATTCAAGTTTCTTGGATCCTATTTTCAAAATACGCAGGGGAAGAACATCTCGAATATGGGAGTAAGATAGATTAATGATTCGAGACGAATTTGTACACTGAATAAAGTCTGTTTTATTTTTTTTTTATTTGGTTTAATTTTTTAATTACAATTCCAACTGCTCTAATGCAAGCCGACGATTTGTAAAAAGTAGGTTTGCAGCTGTATCTAAATAGTTATCGATCCCCATTTAAGCTGGCAGCACGCGATTCTACAACCAGCATAATAATTCTATAATAGTACATTTGTCAGATCATTAAGGTAAAACTGTTTTCATGTCGAGATTACAGAAACTTGTCGTCACGAATATGATTACCGGGCCTCTGGAAATCAACGGGTCTAATGCGCTGAAGTGTAGTTAAGCGTGAACGTAAGTGCTGGCTGCAGGGATCTTTGCTGGAATTAACCCGAGAAGATTGATCCTTTCTTGATGAGCCGTGAAACTCCAGCATTTTGCCTGTCATGTGTCCAGGAAGACTGTAGTTTTCAGTTCTTTAAACCTGTTTAATCATAAACTGGCTAAAAAGTGCATCGAGAGTGCGCCACTTCCTAGTGTCAACAGCGCTTGAAAATTACTCCTTTCTCCTGCATCTTCGTGACTTTACTATAAATATAGTATGAAGCAAGAAAGAAGTAACGTAAATTGTAATCACTTTCTTCGCAACTATTTCTATATTTCAATCAATACAAATTACCTCCAGTTCTCACTGCAGCAAATGCATTTTCCCCCAATTTCAGTAGCAACACTTAAAATTACCTCTCAATATATTTTTCATATACAAAAATATGATTTTTAAATTGCAAGTATTAATAAATATAACACAAGAACCCTCAATTGATATCTCTTTTAATTCTTGCAAAGAAAATTCACGTATGAAAAAATTTACGAACGTGGATACCCGGCCACCAAAAACCACTTTTCTGCTATTTAAACCCCTCCCCTTAATGCGAAAAGACCACGAATAAAAAGCTAATATTTTTGTAAAATAATTTCTCCAATTTAAAGTACAGCCAGCAAGCTTCCTGCTGATATAATTTTCGTTTCATTGAAATCTTCCCTCTTTGAGATCTGTGAGGGAAAATTTTTAAAATAATTTAAGTTCTGAAACTCCCCCATCCGTGCAGTGCACACACAAGCGGAAGTGCTTCGTCGTTAAAGGGTCAAATTCTACCACAGTGCTACCATGAATAATCCATCACAGAGAATTTTCAACAAATCGATCTGCGATAAGGGAAGCACGCAGAAGAGACAGAGTTCCCTTGAACTGTGCGTGTAACAGACTGTTCGACAGACACGCTTCGAGCCACCGATAGATACAGCCTTCTTTGCAACGGGGGTGGATTAATGGCTTCATGTCGCCCCGCACGCGATAAACCCCGCAATATCGGATTGATATTAATTGGCCGCGAGGAAGCGCCATAAAGACATTACGACGGTGCACCGCGAGAGCCTGTGGGGTAATTATTGCCAGTTTAATGCCCCATCGACCGAGGATCCCGTGGAACAGCGGCAACACGGTGCGAGAGCTTGTTGTTCCCGCCGGAGAAACGGGGGAACGTAGGTGGAACGGAGGCGCGAGGAGGTGGAGAAGGTTTACAGTCGATTTTTATGCGCCCTTTTATCTTCCCTTAGACGATGGAGTTTTTTTGTTGAGGGGTGCGGGCGCGCCTTAATTATAGCAACAACATTGTGGCTGAGAAAGGAAGTCGTGATGGAAACACGTTCCATAATCGTCCGCAGTGAAAACTTCATTACACATAAAATTAATAAATGAGTTGTAGTTTGCTCATCTGTGATGCCATTTAGGAACCTTAAGCCGGGTATCCACGTTCGTAAATTTTTTCACACGTGAATTATCTTTGGCAGAGGCGCGAATGTTTATAGGCATTTGGTAAAATTGTGCTTTTGATGGGTACGAGTCTTTAGAACAGATGATGGAGATTTAAGTCGACGAGGAAATAAATGGCACAGAGCTTGGAATGACCAACAAGTGCTGGTCACCGTCCACGTTTCCCCCAGCGCTTTGCTAACGATGCTCACTGCACCCCGGGAAATATCAATCCTCTCAACGATAATCGCATTGGCGTGGAACCGCGTCATACAAGTTTCAGGTGACAACGTCACAGGGCTCGATGCCCCTTTCGCGGGTTCGCCGGCTGTCCTTCTTTTTATCAGCGCGGTGGTTATTGTAACAGAGCCGGTGGGCAGTCCATTAGCCGTAATAATTCCATAAAATCCGGTCCACCCGTCCAGGGGCGGTAAAGCGCGCTCGTTTCAAGCTTTATCACCCTCCTTCACCCTTCTGCGAAGCGTCGAAAAATTCGATTTTACAACGTCGCATTACGGTTATCCCTCGCCGCCTGTCTTCTGGTGTGCTTCACGCGACAACGGCGGCGGTCCAGCGTAATGGCTGATGATTTCGTCCCTAGTCGGTTGAGCACGACACATATCTGCGGGGATTTGCTCGGGTCAAAACAGTTTTCAGGGGGAGCACGAACGTGGCGCTACGATTACTAGATGCAAAGCGTTTGGCGCGTTGTTTGATGGGGGCTGATTGGGGTATTACCCAGGTTGTCCCTTTGTAAGGGTTAAGGCGGGTTCACACGTATCAGACCTGTCAGGGTCAGTGCCAGTCAAGGGAAACGATATTTCTTACCACTGACACTGACGCCACTGAAACGGTTTTGGAACTGATACATGTAAATCCGCCTTTACTGTGGAATTTTAGAAAGGATTCTGGTTGTGCTCAAGAACCCCAGCTCGCCATATTGTCTCATATTGCTTACTTTATACCGATGACTTTAAGATCCATTGCTAGTTTGCTTGTCAGCCATTTCTGCCTTAAGCCTCGTTCTCATTAGTCAAGTTATTTGTATTCAACTTGTTACATGAATTCAAGTAACTTGACCTCAAGTTTGTGTTTAGTAGCGTCAGTTGCCTTCACCTTACTTTTAAGGTTAGTTGAAGCAAGTAGATATGTTTTAATGGCGTTAAAGGAGGTAAATTTTACTGGATTGTGTATAATAAGGAACGAAATCACGAATCAGTTATTAAAAATATTTAAAAAGACGATTAAAAGAAAACGGCCATTACTCCGCCTATTCTCAGTCCTTGTTTTATGATTATAACCTCACTTTCCAAATCCAATAGGCAGTCAGCTTACTTCAAGTGACTTTAACTTCACACTTGTACGTACATTCACACTATTCAGTGTGTATTTCAAGGCAAGTAATAGTTGAAAGACTCTCTACTTCGCTAGAAACTTAAAAAAGAAAGTGAATAACAGGTTCACATTAGTAAAATGGTTTCCAGTTACTTGAATTCAAGAAACTTGACTAATCTGAACGAGACTCAAAGCTACGTTTTAGGTTATGTTTCCCCACTCAATTTGTTATATACTAACTTCCATTGCTTCCTGTCACATCTCTAACCTAACGAACAACTATTATTTTCCCTCGCGATAATAACGTCAGTTTACTCTATATTGGTGTAATAAAAAAGGCAGAGCAATTAATTAAAATTAGTGTTTATGAAGCACCCAACTCCAGCACTCACTGCAATTGCTAGGTGGATTACATATCCCAAAAATCTCCCCAGGTATCCCATTAAACAATCCCTTCCCTTAATTTTTCAAGAGAACCAACAACCACCCCAAACGCTACCACACGAAATTGCGCTGTGAGCCCAGAAATTCTCCCTTCAGCCTGATAATATTGACCGTGGTGCTTGATACTGTTTCAGTGGGAGCCCGAGGGACGCGCCATTACCAGCTTGCTGCACCGTAATAATTTAATGCTGGGAACTGGGTCAATGCCGCGGAGAGAGGCTGCTTTTGTTCTCCCGAGGCTGGCTGATTTGCATTTCCAGGAAGCCGTCCCGAGACTCGGGCTTCCGCAGGAGATACGCTGCATCGATTGTCACCGGCTCCTGGAATGTCCTCGCAGGGAAGATGGCGCGAATCTAGGCACAATAAGGACGGGAAGGAACTTCTTCCTCTTTCGCCATAGACGAGCAAGCAGAATGGTCAGAATAAGTTCCGGAGGCATCGTCTGCTCTGCCACGAGGATATTAATACCTCCTTGACAGTGAAACGCCGTCTTTGTTTGCGACAAGTGGTTTCACGCAGAAATTCCTTGGAGCAGAGGTCCTGCAAAATGGATCGAGCGCAGAGGGACCTTTGCTTTAGGTGTTTGGGGGGCCAAGGAGGAGCGGCTTTATATATTCGGGCGAAGATAGTCGGAAGCAGCGATCGACTGGACGCTTTTTCCCTCCCAGACTCCTCATCTTGTTCCATTAGTTTCCACGTCGGCTGGGAAGTTGTCGAGTGCTGGCCCGTTTATAAATAAGAAGCCGGTCGGCCCCGTCTTTCGCGAATTGCACGTGGCTGGTTCCCTCGCCGAACAACCGGCTCGTTGAACTCCTGAGAGGGCGGCACTCGAGCCTCCGAGAGGTCGATCACCGTCGATTATCGTGCCATGAATCTGGCTACACGCGAAACCTACTCGGTGTCTCGGGAATAGAGGGACCATCGCACGAAAGAACCTGTTACAACTCGCGCGCTTCTATTCAACAGTTGCCCTCATTGTCAGAAGATTCGAAATCTGAGCCTCAGTAACCGATTTCCGGAGACACCTACCCATCACTAATTTCATCTCTCCAAAGAAGAGCCGTAGAACTTGCCCCAGTGCAGGATTGTACCACCACGACTCTGCTTCTTTGAAACAGCCTGATAGAACCGTAAAGGTTAATTATTTTTGTTCCCTCGAGGAGAGGAACGACGCCATAAACGAGGCTCGCCGTTGAGAAGTTCGTGTGACAAAGCTAGCCGGGAAGCGAGGGTAGGCGAGCGACGTTTGAAACGGCGAGGCGACGATTCACGACGGATCCAATCGCCAGAGGATCCCGGGGATCGCAATAACGATTACGCCGACGTTGACAATTATTTATCGCGGGGACGGCGTAGCGTCTCGCCGCGGCGTGCAAATGACTAGAACAGACGCAATTTCAGCGTTCCTCTTTGCCGCGGCGGTGTCTCGTGGCCGTCATTAATTAAAGCTTCAAAGTCGTCGGCCCCCACGGCACCCTCGCCGCGGGTCGAATGCCGTAGATACTCGGAAAGATCAAGAAACAGCCCCGTGCGCGCGGGCTGGACGTTATTAACGTGACATAATGCTATAACCGGGCCTGTCGGGTCGCCGAAGACGCCCGCGGAACGGAAAAGCCACGGCCACGAGGCTCGCCCAGTATATTTAGACCGACACCCTCGCGAAAAAGCTGCGCCGGCTTCGCACGTGCGGCCGCTTCTGAGAAAATTGAATCGGCGGGTAGCTAACGAGGCCAACGGGCCGAGCCGCGCCGGTTCAAGACTCTTGGCGCTGAGTTTTTGCCAGGTAATTGGCCGAGGATGCTTGAAAATCGAAGATCGGGAGTTGCGCTTTTAAGCGCGGAGTGAAACGTTGTTCCGAGTGACTTATTTTTGCGGGGCCTCGGGGGCCCGGGACGCAGACTCTTCGAGGCAGCGCGGTTGCGCTCGGTGAATTTCTGAGCCGTTTAGTGTTTAGGGGTTTGTTTCTATGTGCGCAGATATACAACTCTTTGAGATACTGATACTGATTCTGTAGTGTGCAAGTTTTTCAGGTTTTTGAGCAAGTTTTTGAGGTTTTCAATCTAAATATTGATTTTCTCAAGTTTTCAGGTCCCCACATACTCAATTCATGAGATCTCCAAGTCCCAAAATACTCAATTCATGAGATCTCCAAGTCACAAAATACTCAATTCATGAGATCTCCAGGTCCCCAAATACTCAATTCATGAGATCTCCAAGTCCCAAAATACTCAATTCATGAGATCTCCAGGTCCCCAAATACTCAATTCATGAAATCTCCAAGTCCCAAAATACTCAATTCATGAGATCTCCAGGTCCCCAAGTACTCAATTCATGAGATCTTCAGGTCCCAAAATACTCACTTCATGAAATTTCCAGGTCCCCAAATACTCAATTCATGAGATCTTCAGGTCCCAAAATACTCAATTCATGAAATCTCCAGGTCCCCAAATACACAATTCATGAAATCTCTAGGTCCCCAAATACCCAATTCATGAGATCTCCAGGTCCCCAAATACTCAATTCATGAGAGCTTCAAGCCCTTATGTGCCCAATTTCTCGACTTTAGAAGTCCCTGAGTATTAAATTTTTCAAGTTGTCAAGTCCCCAAACGTCACATAGATTAGATCTCCAATACTCCAAATGCCCAATTTCTCGAGTTCTCAAGTCCCCAAGTATCGAGCTACTGACGCTTCCAAGTCCCCAAGAGCTCAACACATCAGATCTCCAAGCTCCCAAATGCCCAATTTCTCGAATTCTCAAATTCCCAAGTATTCAATTTCTCAAGCTTCCAAGGCACAAAATACCAAAATTCACAAGTCCCTGAGTATTCGATTTCTCAAGCTTTCAAGCCCCCAAATGCCCAATTCCCCGAGTTCTCAAATCCCCAAATATCGAATATCTCAAGTTTCCAAGCACCCCAAATATCGAATTCCTCAAAAACTCAAATTTGTATCTACCTCCCCGAATACTAGAGGCACACAGCATCTAAACGTCACCAATTATCACACAACGCTAACTATTTCTATCCCCAAGTAACCATCATCGATCTGAGCACAGAGTAATGCTTCAATAATAGCCCTGTATCAACATTTTTTGCCACACCCTGTACATACAAGTTTTATCCAAAGTTTCGTGAAGGAAGAAGCCTTCTTGGTGGTTTTACTACTCCCGAACAAGAAGTTTCTGCGATCGAGACCAGCGGGAGAAGCAGTCTGAAGAGTAACGGTGGCTACGATAAGGGAGTGACTGACTTCCGGCCTCTTTTGCATCGGGGTTGGAGGACTTTGGAGCAGTTGAAAGCTCGCGTCTAGCATATTTCGTTTGGGAAAAATAATTCCCCAATGTAAAAATATGGAAGGCGGAGGATCCGAAAACATTAACAGCAACCACTTACTGGATAATAAGTGAAACACTTAATTGTTCAGTAGCCATACACAGTTCATAGTTTCGCAATAAGTATTTTCGAAAGCTGATCAAATATTGATGCGGTTATTCTGCAATCACGGCGATCATTTAGACGCCAGTTCGGATCGACGACGGGGATTAAATCCACGTAATCCTTCGTCGCCACCGTTATGTTTGATCTTCCCTCCTTATAGCAAACCCATCGTCTGGTACGTGATCCCATCGACTACCTTGAGATCAGCCGAAAACCACGTTTCGTCACATTGTACACGCGATTACAGCGATCGTAAGGACGTGGTTTGACGAAAGCAAAGGGTGCTGGTAATTCACCCTCGTACAGCTTGTGAACGAACACGTTTTTTTCGCAGTTTCGTTTATCAACAACATAACAGAGAATTCGATCTGATGGCAGTAAAAGGCGAAGAGAAGACGGACATACCGCATGAATTAGTAAGTCACTATTTCTAGGGAAAGTACAGGCGACTGGCCTTTGTTTCAAAGTTTAGAAAAAGATGGTGAAAATACTGGAAGAATGTAATAACGATCATTCATAAGGTTATGGAGGGGGGCATCGTAACTGAAATAACTTGAAAGCGCGAAACGTTCGTCAACGTCGGCTTATGTAGAAGTATCGACCCAGCCAGGGGCCGAGTTTATGCCCCGTTTCAACTTTATGCTCGATTAAAGTCACGCGCGCGTTCACTTCGGAACTGCAGCTGGATAACGTTTAAGTCCGTCGAGAATGGACTTGCGTCGTCAAAATGTAATATCAGGATACCTCAACGATGGGTACACGGATATTTCGGAGCTATGGTGAGCAATCTGCCTCAGAACGCCGATCTCTCTTATGCTGAGTATGGAAATGAATTCCTCCACTGTCATATCGTATACGTAATCACTTTAAACACTTCAATTCACTCAACCTACGTATGCGTTCACAAGTGACCGATTTAATACCATCAATTTAGTTCGTTTTCAAACAAAAATGCTCGCGACACGTTCTAACCCATCCCTCCTTTCACCAAACAATGCCCAGTTGCAACCATCTAGCCATTAAACCACAAAAGCTCGCCAAATTCGACTCCGAAGTCGGTTTTTCTTTGACCCTAGGATAATTCATGCTTCACTGAGACTAGAGACTTCGAATTGACAAGTTCCGAAGTATGCAAGATCATTGTAATCACTTCAATTCATTAAATTTGTATATGCATTCACGTAGTGATCGATCTAATACCATTAATTCAGTTCCTTTTCAAACAAAAATGCTCGCGACACGTTCTAACCCATCACTACTTTCTCCAAACAATGCCCGATTGCAACCACCTAGCCATTAGACCACGAAACCTCGCCCAATTCGACTCAGAAGCTGATTTTTCTTTGACCCTGGGGCAATTCATGCTTTCTTTGTAGAAACTTCGAACTACCGAGTTCAGAAGTATGCAAGAAGCTTTGCCCTTGGAATGTAAGATCCTTTTCTTTAGAATTGCATAGTGTGGGAAGTCGATTCTGTCACACTTTTAGAGCGAATCTGACACTGTACGGTTAGAGTCGCCCCAAAATTGAAATCTGAATGTTTCAAAATTCACTTAACGTTTCCCAAAATTCTTTTTCCTTTCTCTCTAGGTACCTGTAGAGAAGTCATTTACAGCATGTGGTTTCAATTACATTGTTTACAGTAATAAAATCGAAATTTGAGGGTATTTGACACGTTCGTACAGATCATTAAAATTATCTGCAGTTTCCGACGACTCCACAGTGTCGTTCTACAATTAACGTCGTCGAGAAACATATGCAAACATCCGAATAATATAAACGGGTCACGTAGCATCCCAGCATCGGCCTAATAACGCGAACAGCCGCAGAATCTGTCATTACTCGGAATTAACCGGATTATCCGGATCAGGTTCGATATCCGTGGTGGCCAGGTGCGCTAATACGTGTGCTGTAATGAAACGAGACGTTTCGTATCCGGTTCGAAGTGTTTCCATATCTGGAGACGACGGTAATTAACTCATTATGGTTTATTCACCAAGTCGAGTAAATAGAGACACAAAAATACCTACGTTCTAAGCACATGAGAGGTGTGGCGGTTTCAGTCATTGGTTGGCAAATGCTAAACAGAGATTACTACTTAGAGCACCATTTAGCGCTCCGGAAAAAGTAAACCGATCTTTTCGTTGAGGGAAAATCAATTTCTTCAACACGCAAGATTGAATTAAGTTTATTTTCAGTAAACAAAAAATCGTGTTTCCTCAATTTTCATGCACTTTTCGTTCCCCTAATTCGGATGTCTTAAATTTCGACCACTCCGAACGAAGAAACTTTAATCACGGTTTTATTTTTAAATTGACCCGTGCTTGATCGAATTTGTGGCAATTTATGAGTGGCTGGCGATAATTAACCTGAATTGATGGTACGGATGGTGCTTTCATTTTGTTAATTCTCCACGGAGAAAAGTATTAAGTTGGAGTTTGTCCGAGTGGGGCGCTGCAATCTGCAATTGTTCACGATTAACAAGGGTCAGTCGCCTTCCGGCGTTAATGCAAACGAGGAGGTTTGACGGTCTATTGCTTACTAACGTCATCTAACGCTGAATACGTCCACCTTGCCGCTAAATCCGGATTACCGAGACCCTACCACGAATCCGGGCGGTCCCGACTGTTATTTACACACCGCTAGTCACTGGTTCAAGTGTCACACTGATATCTCGGCCGTGCTTCTGATTCCTGGATGATGCATCCAGGCGTCTACCAAGGGTCTGATAAGCGGCCAGACCACACATCACTCTCGCGAAACCAGGGTATCTGATAATCGCCGGTTACCACCATTTCTGAGCAAAACTTGAGTACCAATTACCCCTCGCAGTGGCATCTGAGTCTCAACAACCTGATTCCATTCTAGTCCCACTGCCTAATCCACTCAAAACATCCAACTAGAGAATGGAACCCCTAAGAAACTGAAACGAGTCCCCAGGAAGCTTTCTTAACTCCCCTAGCTACGAGTAAATGGCACCTATTTGTCATACATCACGGACAGAATAGTAAACTGGATCCAGACACGGTACGAGTTGCACGAGCTGTTAAAAGTTGATGGAAGCGACGGGACAGGTCAGGAACAGGGCGTCGAGACGGGACAGCTCGGTTGGTGAGGAGTCGGGTTCCTAAACGGAACATCTGTCGGACATTTTCCCGGTGGATACGAGGCGGAGAGAGGAGATAACGAGGCGATGGGGGCCCCTCGAATTCGACAAGCAGCGATTTTATCGACTTATGCAAATGCAGCGGAGGCGATAATTTATTCGTAGCAAGAAGTCGGTCACGGTGGCGCGTAAAGGAACATGGTAGCAGCCATGTAGAAGCGTATTTTTGTCCCCGGCTGTTAGGGCTGAGCGGGTCGTAACAAGTCGCCCGGATGACAGGCCTGTCGGACGGGTGCAACTTTTCAAAGTCAGCCTGTCATAGCACGAAAAGACCGTGGAATAGAGAGGGGGCGGGGGACCAAGCCACCGTGTACCATCGTTCAGGGCGCGATATCGCTCATCGTTCCACGAATATCCCCGCGCGTCACGTCGAATTTCTTCGTCATTGTAGCGCCGGGGATTTTAATTAGATCTCTGTAATCGACACCAACGATCGATCGATACAAGGCGACGCAGCTCTTGCGAGCCTTGTCGCGGAGAGAAATCGACCGTGAGCGGAGAACGGGATCTCGATGGGAGTTGTTTTATTTTGTACTGTGGGGAATACCTAATGTTGCTTCAACGTTAAATGGTGGACTTGTGCTTAGTTTGCGGTTTGGTCATTTCAGCTGGCGTTCTTTGAGCTGCTTGCAATTTGCGCTGCGGTGACTTGAGCTATCATAGTTTAAGCTAAATGCAATTTACACTGTAATAACTTGAGCTACCAAAGTTTTGTGCTGCTGAAGCTTAAGCTTCTTGCACTTTACGCTATAGTTATTTGCGCTATTGTAGTTTGAGCTGCACGTAAGTAGTTTCCATTCTAATAATTTGAGCGGTGTGCAGTTTGCGCTGTGGTGACTGGAGATATCATAGTTTGAGCTGAATGAAATTTGCGCTGCGATGACTTGAGTTTGAGCTGAATGCAATTTACATTATATTATACCAAAGTTTTGTGCTGCTGAAGCTTGAGCTTTCTACATTTTACGCTTTAGTTATTTGAGCTATTGTAATTTGGGCTGCGCGCAAGTAGTTTACGTTCTAATAATTTGAGCGGGGTGCAATTTGCGCTGCGGTGACTTGAGCTAGCATAGTTTCGAGCTGAATGCAGTTTGCGCTACCATGTCAGGTACTTTTGCGTTAGTGAAGCTTAAGCTTCCTATATTTTATGCTGCAGTTACTTTAGCTATTGTAGTTTGAGCTGCACGCAGTATACACTGTAATAACTTGGGTAATGCATAGTTTGTGCTATTCTATCCTGAGCTATCTATAGTGTTCGCTGTAACAGCTTGAGCTGTCAGTAGTCTGCTCTATCTTAGTTTGAGCTGTCAGTAGTCTGTACCATCTTCGTTTGAGCTCTACGTAGTTCGTGTTGCTACAGCTACCCATATTCCACGTTGCAATAACTCGAGCTTCCTTGGTTTATAGTTCCCAGTACCAAACACTTTTAATAATCTACAAAAGGGGATCGAAATTTCCTTAAAAACTCTGTTGAATCAACTCCCCACTTCCACCATTATTCTCACATTAAATCCGTCACCTTCCAACAAAATAAACCTCCCATAAAACGGTAACGGTTCTCACCCAAGAAAGGCAGAATTTTTCAAAGGGCGATTAAAGGATCCAACGAACCAAATTATTCAATTAATCCCGCGAGTTAGCCAAGTAAAATATGCAAATCGCCCCCGGATCATTTTCCACCGCCAGAATTTTAAATTTCAACGAGACCGCGGCAAGTCTGAAATTAGATTAGTCGATTATTACGCGACTTTCCGGGGTTTCATTATTGTCCTCCTGCCCTGGCTGTGATTAATTAAGCGCAGCAGCCACCGAAACCGCCTCCGCGATTGACGTGTGACCGAAACTTCTCTGCCTCGACGGGACACAATTAATAAGTGAAACTTTGACCGCCTTATTCGATCCGGGGGGATCACCACTCTCACTAGTCGAAAGCCGTGGAAATTTAATTCAGCACGCGAGACAGCACGCCCTTTACACGGTTATAACTATCTGCATTCATCTGGAAGAAATAATCGAATCCCGAGAAAACGTAACCGAGAAATTCGATTCCATCCTCTCGAGGCTGAACAATACAGGTCCCTCCATCGTGAAACGTCAATCGAGCAATTCCTCCTCCGACTTCATTCCGTTACCTTCTTTCCCTGCACGGAACGGGCAACTTGGAAACGAACGAGAGCACTAAATTTCCCTTGCAATATCAGATCCCCTTTCTCTAAAATTGCATCTCCCTGGACGTTTCCATCGAGACGTCAGATAAACGCACCTATATCCGCGAACTCGTTAAAGCGTCAATTTTCTTCTCGCCCGGCAATTAAGAGCCCGACAAAAGCGAAAGAATGGCGCCGCGTTTAAAATTTCATCGAACCAACCTCCGCTCGAATCTCCCTTCGCTGTTTTTCCAGCTTCGGCAACTTAAAAGAAGCAATTTCCTTTCGAGTTCATCTCCGAGAGAGAAGCACGCGTTTCCCTTTCTGTGGCAATAACTATCTGCCCCGCGCGGGACGCGCTTGAGATCTAAATTTAATTAGACGAAAGCACGACTAGAACACTCGTTTATAAATGGGGGTGAATCGAGGGGAAGAGCGTAACAAGGTGTATCTCGTTTGTTTTATCACCGCTGCGATTAGATTCGCGTCCGGCGCACGACCGCTGAGATTTTTCCAGCGAGAGGCCCGGCTATCGAGTGAAACGATCTCGTGGAAAATAAATCTCAGTCCGACCTCGGCTGGCCGCAGATTCTTTTTCCTCTGACGTGCATAGTGCTTCGAGGGGCCGCGGTACGAGAGCTTCCTTCGTTGATTAAAAACCGCGATACAAATCGTCCGTACATGGTGAACGTGGGTGCCAGCTTATTCTCACCGACGGCATCGTCTTTCAGACCTCCTTCAACGACGACACGTGCAGTAACAGCAGGGGGTAGGTGCGCGGACCCCAAATGCATGCGAGCGAATAATTTGCAACGCATCCAGGCACGCGAGCCGCGCGGAAAAGCGAAATTACACGAAATTCATTCCACCGATTATCCATTGATCGCCCAGCGCAATAACTCTTGCTGGATCGATGGAATAAATCCTGCGTTTTTCGGTCGAATGCAATGACTAGCCTGCCTGCCAGAGGGGCAAGCAGCTTGATCCCATTACAGGTAACTAAGATATAGATTCGCGGACACAAACGCAGCCTGTCCTGTACGTCAGCTTTAAAGCTGCCCATAATGGCTTCAGACGGTTGCCTGAGCTTGTAATCCGCTCCCGTCAAAGGTCGAAGGACAGAGTGGCCCGCGTAGGACGCGGGTCCTGAAAGGAGGCATCTGTCAGCGAGGGAAAAGCAGATTTCCGGACCTTCGGGTATGGAGAAATTTTGGGTGTTCCTTTTTAAAGTTCCTCCGTGCCGCGAAAATCCCATTGGAGCTGGGTAGCGCCGAAGGATCGGGGAAGAAAGGGCAAACGACCGAGAGCGACGGATAGTCAACGATTCGAAGGAGCTACGCTGAATTTGCATCGAATCAAGGGGATTCTTCTTGAAACGAAACACGGTTACATAAGATCCCAAGGATTCTGATACGCCCACGTGATTCACCGTTCAAAAGTAAGTGGAAATCGTAGAGCACATGTTTTCCCTACGACGCTTTGTTTCGGAGAGAACGAGCTTTCAATACCGGTACGCCTAGCGCTCGAGAATGGCGACCATTGGCTCCGCATCGCGGGCGCACCTGCACCGCTTTCGAGCTGCTTTTTCTCGAGAACGAGGGATTGTATGCAGAATATGTATTCCACACTTTCGACGTGTTTTATAACGGTGAATCGTATCCTGATCCTCTTCCCTACATTTGGAGGTTATAATTCCATAGGAATTCGGGTCGAAGAGTGTGCCGCATCTTTGATGAACGAAACATGACTGGAAAGATGAAGGAACTATATCAGAAGATTTAATATGAACGCATCTGTTGGAATATTATTCAGAGGAGTCTTCGCCAGCGGAGATAATCATATGAGTGTCCGTCTCAATCTTCCAGACAACCAGGCCGAGCGCATTCGGCGAAGTTAATACCGTAGAGACCCCGGTATTTTTAGACTCCTCTCTAAACTCGATACAGCATTACCCCGGGTATAGTCCACTTTGATCTCGTTCAATTCGGCTCCGTAATCCATCTGGCCCGCGCAGACACGGAAGACGGGGCAAAACGAGCTAAGAAAGCCAGAAGTCGATAGCTTCCGCACGAAACGCTTTCCAGAGCGCGCTCGTCTTCCCTCCCTGTATTTAACTGTCGAGTTATCGAGGGTGAACAACGTTCGATGAGATTCCGACCTCAAAGTACCGGGGCCAGGCTTGCCAACGGCGGATGCACTCTCTAATAATTGCAACTCTCCACCGGTAGACCTTCCGCTACCCCTCCTCTTCTTCGCTGGTATTTGGCTTAATTCAATTTCGTTTCTTCCGCGAGTGCTTGGTCCGACTTTTGACACGGTGGATCTACTTAATAATGCGTTTCAAGTGGATTTATTTAATTGGCCCTGCACACCCCATTTTGCTCGTTGGAAATATTGCGGGCCTTTATGGTAACACGATTATTTTCTGTACTACGACTTTATTTTCATGATGAGGTTACTTTCCTGTACGACCAGAAGACGTCATCTTTGTGACATTTTTTGTGACGTTTTTTGCTCTTTTACATAGATCTACGCTAAATCGGCATTCTCTTTAACGCCCTGTCTTTCTCATTCACCATTCCCTAATTTTCAAACAACTTAGGTAAATTGAGTGCTTTCGGTCTTCAAAATATTCCGCCTCCCCTCGTTTAAATCGCTCTCGATTAGGTTTTCAAACGGCGTATTGGGATGGAGGGAGAGAGGCGTTTCCGCCAATGCGAGCGCAGCCCAGAAAATCGTATCTAACCGGATGCCTTTTCGGATAGTTTGCTTAAATAGTGTGCTATCTGGCTTGACGCAATAAAGACGCGCGCACGCGGGCTCGCGCGCGCTTTCCCGCCCTCTCGCCGACGCTTGAATACACATGAACCATAAAACGAACGCGAACACAGTCCGCCCGCGCGCATCAAAGGGAATCGGAATTAAACGGAGGTCGCCGAGGGCGAAACTCGATCGGGCCACTTTCGCCCCCGCACAAAGTAACATACGTTTTATTAAAAATGTTCTGTTGTCTTTTAAGCCGTTCGCCCGTGCCTCTTTACGTTCACCTGCAGCGTACGCGTAAACAATGAGGCCCCCAGGGAGGAATCACTTTGCTCCGCAAACCATGAAATTATCATACGGCTCACCGATTTATATAACCCCGTCGATATTTAAATCCCATAATTGGAGGCTGGCTGGGTGTGACAAGGATGAACCCGATAAAACAATATCCCTCTCTCTCCTTTCGGCTAAGCGACGCCACGAGTAACCTTTAAATTTCACGTTAATATCAGTATTGCTTAATGAACATCGAGTGCACCTGCTTGGATACCAAACTGCTCGTGCATTTATAATTTGTAAGTCGCAATGGATTTTTAAAAAAATTCAAAGGAAGATATCCCCACGGTTATTTCATTTTTAAAAGTTTTTTGTGGCAGAGACTATGACCCTGTGGTGGGAGAGGGTTTGTAAAAACAAATACATAGTTCGGGAAGTGTATGGCTACGGAGTGGGGACGGTGAAGGTGCTTTCCGATAAGAGAACTGTTATGAATCGCACAGCAGTTAACCCACAACCTTGGTGGAATCCGAATGTCTCTATCGAACCGTGCCGCCTGTCAATCAAGTTTCCTATATATTTATGTCCCAATTTTGCGTGCCTAATTGTGCTGTGAGTGTGTTTTAATTACGCCCGGATCATTGAACCCCCCTGGCATTAATCTGATCAGTGACGCATAGTAACATGGAGGAGAGACAAGGAAATTTAGGAAACCCGGTTCGAAGAGGCTCCCGGCACGTTGGTCTGGGAGGGAGCCGCGCTGCGCGATGAGAACCGCTGCGTAAGTAATGAGTGTGGATAAAAGAGATTAGACGGCTGAGTTCTCGGACCGCGGAGGCAGGGCCAAGATTTATTAACGACCTTCTCCACCCCCGTGTTCGTTCTTTCCCGCGTGTGTGACGATATTCGTCCAGCCGCCTCTCGTCCTTTTGACGTCGCGACGCACACCGGCCTCTGCGCGCGTCTCGTTTCTTTCGTTTCGCTCCCTTTTGCCTGGCCAGAGGAAATCGTTACGTTCCCGGCGTTTTTGAAGCGTTTGTGAAAGCCGACGCTGCCCGGCAATTTCGATGTAGATTCCTGAAGGGCCTTTTAACGCGAGCGGGAAAGAAGGACGCAACCCCTTGATAGAGTCTGAAGCTTTTTGATTTCCGGCGCGGCTTCTTTCTCCCTCTAACGATATTTCTCCGCCTGTCCGGTGCGCGCACGTTAACTACTGCCTCTTCCAGTGGCTAGGAGGGAAAATACGGTAGACCGTTTTGTAACGTCGTTTATTTGCATGGGAATTGAGAATTTAAGGATTGCATGACGGTGCACAAAGCGCTCGTTCGATGCAGTGCGACACAAACTTGCTCGCATTCGCCAAATGTGGCACGAACCCAATTGGTCACAGCGATCCGTCTTGGTCTTTAGAACGTGGGGAACCGTGCGTCCGCTGGTAGACAGTTTTAATTTTCCGCGAAGAGGTCTAATGACTACCACTTGCTGCGTGGGGACCTCTGCCTTCAGGCTTCGAAAAGGAGACGTCCCCATTCGAAAATTCTGATTTTAATTAAATTTTGTGTGAATGTAGAGCATATTAGAGTACCTATGCGAGGAGCAATAATCTTTTGCAGTGGAAATTCACTCCGAAGTGGTGAAATCAGCCCTTAAAGTTATCGCGTCCTCAGGGTTTTTAATTTAACTTTACTTTTCCTTTGGTAGTGTGGTAAAGCGTAAAAGACTCGACAATTTCTTGTACTTCAAGTTTTGTTAAAATATCGAAAATGAACCTAAATAAGCAAATAAATAAAATAATAAAAAAATCGTGATAACTTTAAGGGTTGATTTCACCATCCACAGTGATTTTCCTTAAAAAGAAATTGCTCCTTGCACACTCCAATAAACTCTACATTCCCACTAACTTTCATTAAAATCAGGATTCTCGGGTTGGGGACGCTTCCTTGCCAGCTAGTACCTAGTACAGAAACTTAATAACCACCGGTGGTTCAATATTTCCACGCGCCACGAATATCCTCAACTATCAGTATCCCCTCCAAGCAGCTCAGCACTATAGAATCTCCAAGAAGCTCAGGTGCAATCTCGCACTCTACGATCCTCAAAATACCCCTCCACCAATCCTCATCAGAACATCTCCATGGCAGTCTCGCGACGCAGTGGGTTGATGAGTGGGACCGGAGCGTTTGTACCATACCCATAGGAATCTGCCAGCGGAGGAATCCCTGAATCGACTCAATTCCCCCGTGAAAGGGGCCCGAGGAGCAGCTCCTTTGCGGTCGGTTGCGTGTTCTACACGCCCGCTGTGCCCCGGCAGCGTTCTATCGCGCATGGAAATGTTTACACGCGTTACAAGCCCGGTAGGTGGAACACTGGAAGCTCGTGTAAAAGTGGCACCGCGATGCGAACGGATCCGAAACGGTCCCATACACGCGAGCGCGCGCCGCGCGGAGCCGTGCACCTGCCCCGGCTAAAGGGAATCGCAATCGGGCCCAGACCGTAGGCTATCTCGTCTAACCGGTACTGCTTGGTAAAATTCCCAACTATGCACTTAGCGCGACCACGTATCGGGTGTTTCGAACGGAAAGCGAGGGGAACGGGACGAGAGGCGCTGCGGGTGTGATGCGCGCCGGGATGATTCCTCTCCAGTGTGGCAAGGAATTGATGACGGTTTTTTGGGATCAGCGCGGAGGCACGAACCCTTGGAGGGTGGAAATGGGAATGAATATTTTTCAGTGGAACGCTGGGAAAGCGGTGGTAGATGCTCGTCACGTGCCGCGCGATAACTGGTGCTTTGTGGAGCTGCTGGCGAATGTGGGGTGCAGGTGATACTTGGCGCTGTTGCCTGCAATCTTCCAGATTTCGTGGTCGGGATAAGTCTTTGGTATCTGTTGCGTATGCGAATTCTTTAAAGTTAGAGTGTAATGTTGAAATGAAACGGTTTGATTTCAGCTATAACAAGGTATGTATTTAATTGAGAATAAATAACAAATGACACATAAACAATCGTAGATACATAAAGAAATAGTATTTCAAATATATATGTTATGGTAGAAGTATAAATCGGTAGATGTACACATTTACCAGTTTGATAGGCTGCTGTATGTGTACATTTTCTGGTAAATGTGTACATTTACCAGCCTATGTACTTTTACCGTAACATATATTTTAATACTAACTCATACAAGTACCTATTATTGTGAAATGCGTATTTCATTGAAATATAAAAAAATAGTATTTCAAATAATGGTGCAAGAAATATTTACTCGAATATATGTAATCTTAAGAAGGTAGCGAGCGGCATTTGGCAGATCTGTTTGGTTTTGAAATTTGTATCTCCTAATTTTGATTCCCTATTTCCTATATTCGAATCCGAGTGTAAATAGTAAATAGTATTTGCTCACGATTTCAGAATTTAATGCAATAGTATTTTTAAATAGTATTTTATTTAAGCATTTAATGAAGTAGTATTTTTAAACAGTATTTTATTTAAGCATTTAATGCAATAGTATTTTTAAACAGTATTTTATTTAAGCATTGAATGCAATAGTATTTTTACACAGTATTTTGTTTAAGCTTTAAATGAAATAGGATTATTACGGAAATATTTCGATTTTTAGTATTTTGTCTCAAACTATTACAAATTTTCTCCAGCCCTGCACGAGACGCTGTTACGTGAACCTGCAACAGTGGAGTCGATGCATGACATGTAGGCGAAAAAGAGTGCCTCGGGCGGTGAGACTCGAACTCAAGATCTGCGGGTCCTCTGCATACTAGCCAGCCGCGTTACCAATTCCCCCAACACCGACAATCCGATGTTACACTTTCCCGAACTCTACAAATAGCTTAGACCATATATGTATACTTATAGACACGGTCCCAGATAACTGCCTTGACGCAAAGATAAAATAATCTACGTGACGTCACATGTGAGCAAAGTAATGACGGAAGTTCCAGCGACGTATAAATATTTACGAAAATGCGATTTAATAATTTTCTTTGCAATTCTTTATACAACATGTTTGCACCATTATTAATAATTACTCAAAAATTATTCGCAGAAAAAGATATAGGTCGGTATTCTCAGTCGTTGCTTATTCTTCAGATCGTCTTAAGCATGCGGCATCCTCTACTAACCTCGTAGACTAGTAGAGGATGCCGCATGCTTAAGACGATCTTAAGAATAAGCAACGACTGAGAATACTAGTCATAACCTCACTTGTATATCCGACTCAGCACCATTACCCCAGAGATTTTATGTGCCGATTTCTGTGTAGTTCCTCTGGCCGTCGCGTGAGGTATCGTGATAAGAAATCTATATACGCATACATTTACGTGATTGTAGTAGTAGAGCTTTTAGTCATATTATGCGCAAAAGTCAGCCTTTTCTCCTTGAGCGCCAATCTAGCGGCCGCTAGAAGAACTAGGGCGAAAAAGTCACACATTCTGAACAGGAGTCGGAACACCTGTTTACTGCACTGTGGGTCTAAATAAGGTCTGAGACAGTATCCACCATTTTGAATTATCTTTTGCCCACAAGTGACGTCACTCTTGCTCGTTATCTTTGCTTCACTTTGACTCGTGGCTTCATATAAAGCAGGACGTGTCTATGAGTAATTTTATATATGGTCTATATATGGTCGCACTATATACCGTTCCCAAGCGCCGAATGCCTACAGACATTACAGACAAAGTTCCTCCTAAATTCGCCTCGAGGAAACGAATACCGTAAGAAACAGAAAGTTGTCTGCCCCCTCCGTAACTCGTTAATCCAACCCCTTCGCGAGATACCTATTTGCAGGGCGGGGAATAATTACATTTTAAATAAAGGATAGGGTAGTCAGCTCGCCATGTACAGCGGCGACGTTTAACCAGCAGTCGTTTATCTTTTGTGTGGCGACCCGCCGGCTCTCGATGGGATTAATTCAGGAGTTGGCAAATCGGAGAAAGAGAAATTGTGTCTGGCTGAAGAGCTGCTGGCCGCCTTATCCCGCTGCCTCCTTCCAGACCTGTTCCCGGCGTTGCATGAAAGCCAAGTTCACGGAAACTGCGTGCAGGCGGAGACGGTGGCTGGCTTGAATGGCTCCTTCCACGGCCATTCCGCCTCAAAGGAAGGCCGAGGCGAGGCAAGATTTGCGTTTGTAATTAAATATTTGCCGGCGGTTAATTGAGTCGCGCTGTGCTTTTATTCCTATTTCTGGGCTTAAATGATTCGGCGACGGGAAGGGGGGGGGGGGGGTCGTCGCCCGCAGACGGCCTCTACACGGTGTCCAGGAAGTCGTTGGCCGCAAAGACGCTATTAGACCCGAAAAGTTTTTCAATGAACGAGATAGCACGCGCTCCCCCCATTAAGCATGGTCTCGGGACTTCGAGTATCCTCCACGTGACCCACCTCTTTAACTTCGCTTTCTGAGCACCCATTGTTACCTTCGTTTCCATTAAACGCCCCACGAGTTTAATTGGACCATGCCCACACTTTTCGCAACGTCGAATCTTCCGGGAGTCTTAATCTTGAATATTCTTGAAGCCCCGATGGTGATCCCCGGTTGTATCTCGGTTGAAGTGGACTTAAGAGTGATCGTCCGCCGAGTTAGCTAGCTGGCAGTGTATTAGAGGGTATAATTGAGCCGAAGCAAATCTGAGCACGTAGATGAGCAGCAGACGTGGGAAATAGGGTCAAGTCTCTCCTCCGTGGCTTGCCAGCTGCCGGCCAACACGATCTTCTCGCATAAAATACCGCGCACGTAGCTCCATCGATATCGTTGAACGTATCACCCGGAGCTGGGAATCGCAGACGCGATAACGCCGGCTGGCTTGTAAAACGGCGACTGCACGCTTTACCGCGATCTCTCAATAAGCCGGGGCGTCATTATCTCGGCGCGCTGCGTGCCTCGAATGCGTGGCCGCGCCGCGACTCCTATCGCCGCGGCGATGCAAGCTGAACGCATCTTTGCGGGATGGCCCCGTGTATATACGATGCACGTGCGGCCGCATGGAAAAACGGCGGACGGTCCGCTACCGTGTAACGCGTTGCAGCTTGCGGGGATATTTATCTCGTCTCGTCCAACCTCACCACGGAACACTCGTCTGTTACAACGTAAACCTGTCCGCGGTGTAAAAATACCAGACGTATCTCCGCGCGCGCGGGGTCCTGTCGGACGTTTCCACGCGATGGGACGCTTGTACGTGAGTTTCATTACATCGAAGGTTGGGATCGTTGTGTAATGGACACGAAGAAGTTCGAGCCACCAGATCGGTTTAAATAAGAGGCTTATTAATAACGATGGTCGATGGAAAAATATGTGCCGAATATTTTTAACTATTCTGCAAATCTGCAGTCTCATCAAAATTGGTATATGACACACCGATCACTTAACTGATGTCCCTTCTCAGAGTTTGTGAGGAATGTCTTAGGGTTTCCCTAAAAATAGGATTTAATAGGCGTTGGAAATAAGTATTTATATAATACCTACAACGCTCGTTATTCACGGAGCGCTTATGTCGCGCTATTTGTCTCTTCACAGTTGCGTGTGCCACTTTGTGATGTGTTGAGCTTGCCGAGACGATGCTCGCTCACTTCTCGATCGCTTGTAGCATGATCGAGCCGCGTTTAATAAATTCTCAGGTGATGTCAATAAAGAGGATATCTGGTGTAATACTGATATATATTGTATAGGTATAAGTCTGTCTCGCTCAAGTCTCAAGGACAATCTGTCTGGCCGGCGTGTCGAGCCAATCGCGCAGCGCTGCCGAATCATGCAGCGTCATGTTTCGTCGGTCGCCAGCGCGCACCGTTGCCACGAAAGAGGCGAATTCCTTTCAGGCTACGTTCCAAGAAGCGTGCAATGTTATTGGGACCCAACAAATAGCACGTTCTTAAAATTTACAGAGCGGAGTTAAGTTTAATAGATATGCTATTGTTGCAATAAGAAATAAAAAGCTGGAAAAATAATAGTAGAGGTAGGCTAGAGCAAGCTTCAAAAACATATTCAAACTACGATAAAGCAAGGTTCATAGGCTACCGACAGGCTTGCCAGATCTTCGGCATTCAGCCGTAGTCTCAGGTTTTGAACTGTTGTTTCCGGCCTTAGACGGGCACAACAAAAATGTATGTTGCAGCATGCCATAAAAAAAGAAAACTATTAAAATCTGTAACACATTCTGACAACTATCCATAATACTTTTATTATTATTATTACTCCTTTATAAGAAGTCATTATTATAATGAATTTTAGATGCCTGTTTATTCATTGGCCATTTTTTCTCTCACTTTCCCTACTTCACCCCACCTTACTCCACCCCACCCCACTCAAATCCTCCACAAAATTGAAATCTCCGACAAAAGATAAGGCCTGATCTGGCAACCATGGCTACAGATGACATGTTGTTTATGGTGTCCAGGCACCGTAGTCTTCGCAAGCAAGACTGATAAGGTGTTAGCAAAAGTAAAAGCCGAAAAATATTTGTAATCACGAGTACTTTCAGAGGCGACTACGCTACAGTTATCGCAAGGTGTATCGAGTGGCGACAGAAGCTACTAACACCTTTTTCATTTGACCTTAGGAACAGAGGCAGAGTGTGGTTTTGAAAGTTACCATTACTATTACCTATTGATACTCTTGTTAATTTTACTAAATAGTTTTAATAATCCCGATACCCTCATTACTGGCATCACCCATAACACTTTGGGGCTACTTAACAATCTCCACAACCTCACCATCCCCAGGTTTTCGCGGGCCACATCCCTCCACCGAAGCCCCCAACCCTCGAGCCTCCCCAAATCTCCAAGTTCCCCACTGCACCAGTATAATCGCCACAGAAACGAAACTGTACAAGCTCCAGTTTCCAAATACGCGTTCCATACGTTCGAACGACAGTGGTGGAGCATTAGCAGACCATAGAAGGCTCTGTATCCGCAAGAAATCTCGACCCACCCCATCGGGCGAGATTTCGGTCGAATAATCGCGACCTCTGGAGCTCCTTTGCGGACGCAGTTATTCCCTGGGAACGGTTGCCGGAATTGCTCGTGTCGTCCCCGAAATCTAGACACCACGATTAAACACAGCCACCCCCACCGTCCCGTGGCACCATCGCCCGTGTCGGTATACACGGCGCGGTACATGTCTGCACTGTCATGTCGTCCCTTCCATATTATTGTGTGTATCAACGCTACGTATGTTTATTAGATGGCGGGCGTACACCGTGCAGTATGTTGGTTCAGGGGTTCCCTCGTTACGAGGGACCTCGTTAGCAGCGAAATTTATATTGTGCTTGGCCCGCGCGCCGCGCCGAATCTTGCTGGATATTACGATAGCGATCCGGCAGTGACACGACGTCTCGTAACCGTTGATGGCCGACCGTATTTCCGGCTTCCGGGATAGCCATTACGTAATGGCCGATCGGTTCGAGGGTCCTGGATAACGGGCGGGGGCTAAATTTCCCTCGATTTACGGGGCCAATTTCGCGGATTTAATAGTTATTAGGGCGGGCAGTATGCGAGCGGGTAACAACAGCGCTGTAAATTAGGGGAGGAGTGGGGGTCCCAGATGAGGAATAAAAAGGAGACGAAGTTGGCCGCGCTCGCGACAATAATTAACGCCAGCTGGCTGGAAAATATTTTAGCGAATCTGGTGAATGCAACGACCTCATCAGTTCCGCGGCCGCGCTGGCCGTGTTAGCCGCGAGAACTCCGGCGAGCAAGTTTGTCGCTTCATGCATAGGAGAGCGCCCCACCCCCGGAGCATTTTTTTTTCCGCCCCGCGTAAATTGGCGGCTCGCTTGCGCCCCGCTGATGGCCGAGATGATCTTTTCACCGTGGACTCGATAACAAACTGGAGGTGATGCCTTAGTGCCTCCTGGAAGGGAGGAATTTTCATTTGGGATGCTAATTCGGCGCTTTGTTGAAGGAAAAATGTAGGAAAAATGCGGTCTGTGCTTAAACAGAGTTAGCTACTGCGAGACTTTGCCGCTCATTTTATAGTAGCAGCTGCAATGGTGTTTTAATAAAATTCATATTATGCCGGGCTTGATTGAGGGGGCGCAATTTGCAATCTTCCTTGGCAGGGCGGTTCAAAGGGTTCCACTGATTCTTGTTTATAAAGTTCATACTTCTAATGAGGTACTTCAGGGAGTTTATATTATCACAATTTGGTGAGAAGGGTGTAAGAAACTATTGACTGTTTCTGCAGTCGATGGTGACGAAGGAGGAACTTGACTTCTTCGGTGTACCAATTTCCAGCGAAAAGGCGATAATTATTTTTAAATCACCTGTTATATTCTCCATGAAGGTAAGTTCGTAGAAATGTTTATACTTCGCGATACCTTTTTTAGCACAGAGAGATAAGACGTCGATGCACCCTTATGTACAGTAGGGTGAAATTTAGTTACCCTTGTCGAAAAATAATGTTGAGATTTTTGGCGGGGACACCCCCTAGGATTGTGCAATTGGAAGAAAAAATAATGCGTGCAAAATTTGAAATCGATTGGAGAACGGGAAATCGTGCCGCATTGAATTTGAAAATATTTTATTTTTGTAACTCGGTTTTCTCCATTGTAGTATATTGTTAATATACATGTTTATATATGGTTTAATTTGTCTTTTTACGTTCTGCGTAAATGCAACAATATAGAAACAAAATATAAGAGCACACCAGAAATAAAATCATGACCTTGAAATCTAAAAAATTAACCTTCAAAAAGAAATGTACAAATATATGAAAAAAATTTGTAGACAAAAGTTGTACCGTTTGACAAGGTAAAAATAATTTCAACGAAAATAGTTTTTTCTGAAGTTCAATTTTTCAGATTTCAAGGTCATGATTATTTTTTAAGTAATCTTATACTTTGATTCTATATTGTTACAGAGCGTAAAAATACAAATTCAACCAGATATAAACATGTATATTATCGATATACTACAATGGTGGAAAACGAGTTACAAAAATAAAACATTTTCAAATTCGATGCGGGACGGTTTCTCGTTGTCCGATCGACTTCAAATTTTGCGGAGAGTATTTTTTCATCCTGTGGCATAATTCTAGGAAGCGTTCCAAAAAAATTTGGAAGTCGAAAAATAAGGTCCACCCCAATGTACAGTATAGGTACATATGTATAATAATAATAAAGAATATTATATAATAGTATCTAAGTTTTTTATCAAATTCAAAGGTACGTTTGGAATATTGATCTAAATAACATCCCATAAGATGACCTAATATACCTACCAAACCAAACAATTTCTATACAAACACCTCGCATATAAGAACCCACCTCACTTGCAGCCCTCCAAAGCTGCATGCCAAATGCAGCGCAGCAAAGTGTTGAACCCTGAGCCCAGACCTGTCTGAAACATTCACCGTGTCCGAAGCATCCAGTAGAAATGCAGAAGAAGTGGCAAACACTGGTCGCCACATAATACCCGCGACATTACGCCCGCCATTCGGTTGCGCGCGGGTTTATGAATATTTCCTGAGGGCAAGCAGTCGGCTGGTCCGATAGATCCCGTCGTTGCGTCATCAGGAGATCGCTGAATAATTCCGAAGTGGGTCCCCCGGTGCATCGACGGGCCCGCGTACCGGCCACCGTGTCTCGTTATTCAAGAATACATAGGTAATGGCGGCGAGGAAGGCGAATAAGAGGGAGAAAGGCTGGACGCCCGGTGCATGCACACTAGGATTATTTGTGGCGCCGGTTACATTATCCTCATTTAGAATTCACGTTCCCCGAGCGTCTATCTGTTCCATACATCTGCCGCATATTTTGTTCCTACGAGTCGCGGGGCGTGTGCGCGCTCACACGAGCCACTGCACCCGAAAGTGCTCTTATCCTCTTGTCCCAACAAAATGCTGAACCCGTGGTCAGGAGGCAGGATATCCCTTGTAACACGCTGGGCATTCTTGATGGGGCACTTGTTTCTCGTCTGTTCGCGTCTGTTATTGGGCATTAGATAGGGCTGGGTGCATCCTAAGCTCTTTTGGTCTAGTATACCGTGCAATAGCGAGACGACATTACTGACCCCGCCATTTTCGATCGCGGAGACAAAATGGCGACGGTCACTACCGCGCTATGAGTAGTCACCACTTGGAAGATTCTTGTACCTTTTTATACCGTTTCATCGTGAACGGTTACGATAATTCGCCGCCACTAGATAGTAGAAATTGGCAGCATTACTCCCCTCGAGTTTCAAGTAACGGGAACTTTTTCTGGGGGTCTGAAGTACTATGAAGTGGACTGACCGCCGACGCGTAGTTTGTAACTTCGTATCACTTAAACCGCGGGTAATAACATATTTTTCCTCTTGAGCTGCGAACTGTAGCGATTTCTCTCGTCGACGGTAAGTGGGAGAAACTTTAACCTTGAGGCTTCTGAACTTTGCTCGCGGATAAGTGCATCCTCTCGTAATTGTTCACACCCTAGAATTTTCAGTCTATTCAATTTCGAAACATTACCATTCTACCCTGAATATAGGGTAATAGGACAGCCCTGATCATTTCCACCAGAAAAGTAGCCAGCGGAGGCAACATAGATATGGTACTCCATTCCGTTTCAATTTCCGCGTTTCTCGCGAAACGACACAGTGACGCGACCCCCACCTCCCAGGCCGCGTGGTATCGATATACGCGGGCACGGCTCGAGCTGACCACAACGGGGGTGTACGAACGAAGGAGAGGAGCCACGGGCTCTGCTTAACATTCGACTCGACACGTTCGCTGATTGGCTATTAATTATCCGACCGACAAGAATAACGATTAACTTGGCGTATCGCGTGTTTGCTCCGCCGCCGTTCCTCCATCATCCGCTCCGCGCGGATCGATCGTGGATCGACGAAAGAGGCACCGCGTCGTAAATCAAACGCGTCTCGCTCGTAAATTCGAGCCTGGTGCAGGCCGGCTCTCGCCGCTCGATCATCGATCCATCCGACGGTTTTCAGGCTAAATAGCCAGTCAGCCGCCGGAAAAAAAGGCGAGCCCTCCGTAATTGAGAAGTTGCTAATTGATTCGGTGATGGATAGCGATTTTTAAGCGGGCACCAGGTCGACGAGCGTGTCGGTGGCTCGAACTGGGCTCAGGGATTCCGGATAAGAGGCGTAATTGATTCGAGAAGGCTGCAGTTAGACGAGTTTCAGGGAGGGAGGGTTATGAACACGGTCTTCCTGTGGATCTCATCTTAGTTTCAGCTTAGTTCGTTAACAGTATGTAATTTTTAAGTACGACAGTGCGATACGAAACGAAATTCCAGCTTGGAGGAAGAAATTCTATAGAGGTCGGTGGAATACATGTGGGATCGGGGCTTAAGGTTTCTCTTCTGTGTCTACTGTATCTTACAGTGAGACTCTATAGTTTTTTACGTATCTACTGTGTTGTCAGTCAGAAATGAAAAATGGTAGCTCTCAGTGCAAATTTGCACACGTGGAATCAAGGTTTAAGGTTTCCTTTTTGTGCCTACTCCATCTTAGACTAAGACTCCTTAAGCGTTTATGTATCTATTGTGTTATGAATCACTAATGTAGAAAGGTAACTCTCAGTGCACTTTGCGTCACACTTTGCACACGTACGATCGGGGCTAAAGGTTTTCGTTTTGTGCCTACTGTATATTAGAGTGAGACACTCCAGTAAAAATGTTTTTTACGTGTCTACTATGTCGTTAGTCAAAAATATAGGACCGTAGCAGTCGCTGCACTTTGCATCACACTTTGCACACGTGGGCTCGCGACTTAAACCTCGTCGAGTACGAGAGTTCAGGACGAATTTCATATGATCAGATAAAGCACTACAATCTCTAAATTTTACATAGGTAAATAGCAATAAGTAAACGTTGCAAAGGGTATGTGAAGAAAAGAAACTGTGCACTAAAATATTCATTAGTACGGAACCCTACAGAGTCCTGTTTGACAAACAATTTTTTCGCCTGAAAGATCTCTTTCACTTTGCCTACAGCGCAGGGCACGGACAATGTCAAGCAATAATTTACGAGGAACGCAGTAAACTTTATGGTTTAAAAGCACGCTGTGGAGGGGGGGGGGGGGTGGAGATATAAATTTACGAATCTCTGAAACAGCGGCTGCAGAATTTCGGGATATTAACATTTCAAAAATGGCAGCGACTTTTCTCGGTTATCTTTTTCGCGATGACCAATTACGCGTATATAACGTTCCACGGATGCAGCCGCGGTAACTTTAATTAATTTTCCACAGATTATTTTTTGTCCTGTCATTGGACGAAACCCCTCCCCTCCCCCATGTATTTTACCAACCGTCACGTTTTCCAATTACGCTGTGTCGCTGATGTGCCATGTTTTAATCGCCAAGAATATTAAGCCGTGCGTCGCGTTAAAAACGGCACATCGGTTACGCCGCGCCGTGTAAACCGCGATTTAAGCGGGATGATTTTAATTGCGGTGCCTTTTCATGAAAACCGTACCACCAATGCGCGAAAATCGCCTTGATATCCCCGACGGCCGTATTTCACTGGAACCAATCGCTTTTCAACACCCTCGACGCGGAGACGTGCAAAAAAAACAATCCCTCGACGCTCACGCGAGATCGTCGATTATCAATTTCTTCGGTTGTCGCCATTAAAAGTTACACAAGCTGGCTACGAATTTATGGATTCCTCGAGTATCGCGTTGCACCGTTTTCTGTACAGTTACTCGCGTTGCATGCTCGTCTGTATTCCACGTACCGGGTGACCTAAAAACGCTGATCCACCGCGAAGTGGGGGGAGACATTAAGGCGCGTTTTCAACGCTGTTTTGGCTGTTATAGTGCCAATTTTTAATTACCAAACTTCAACTTAACAATATTTATTAAATAAGGAACTGCTATGTGGCCATTCCAAACTAACAAAATACATTGCCTTCTTAATTAAATTTCCCTTGCCAAGCAATTATTATTTTATAAAAGAGTAATTCTTCTTAACCAACTATAAGTTAGGGGAAAGCTCCAGGAGCCATTACCGCTAGTAACTATTAGACGCTACACTCTTACATTGATCCCGAGGAAATTCGTTTAAATATCGTTTGATCCCTACTTCGCCGAATGCGAAATATCTCACGCGCAACAATTAACTTAAAGAAGCGTTGCAGCGTGTCTAACTTTCAACCCTTTGCGGTGGAACTTCCTCACGCATCAATCGACCAAAGGCATTCTCGCTCGATCCTACTCTTATTGAATACAGGACTTTGGAACGGAAAATAATACGAGGAAAGGAATCGCAACACCAGTAATCCATTTATAAGGTATAATGCAATCAACGCAGAGCGTTAAGCTTCTGTAGCACCGCGAGGCTAATTTCGAGTTGAAAGGCTCAAGCCGCGTTTCCAGTGCAGAAGCCTGCATTCTGTGTCCAGCTATCGGTGACGATTTTATGCGCGTTAGGAGTCCGGACAGTAATTGCAATAAAGAGGACGACGTGGACGGGATTCAGGTTTTTCTAGCGACGCTTTGGCATTCCAATTGCACTCGGTCAGATTTAAAGAAGCTTGAAAAGCGTGTTTCCACGCGATGCCACTCCCGCGCCCGTGTTACTCGCGGCTCCAGCGTAATTCCGTATTTACTTTGACGTTACCGGGTAAATTAACACCCCGGGCACGTTTTACGAGCAATTTGCTGCACTTACGTGCGCCCTTACGTAAGTCGCCGTAAGTACGGCAGACGCGCGCGCGATCCCTGCTCCACCTTGATGTTTCGCCACGTACGCGCGCACCTTTTCAACGGCGCTCGCCAAAGCCGCGGGAAATTACGAGCCTCCATCCTGATGGCGGTGCATCGATTGGAAGTTTGACTGCACTTACGGAGGAGGCTGAAAGGCAATTTGACGGAGGCGTTTTTGTATAATACTTCTGTATCATGCTGGTATCGCGATTCTGTGTTAAGCGGCTATAGGAATGCAGTGAATGCAACAATAGATTTTTATGAACACGACCGAACTTCGAGATCTATATTTTTATGCATCAAAACTGTGACTTTTTACGTTTTCACCGTGGGAAAATTCGATTTATCGGGGAGGATCGATTTGAAAGCCTACGCGGGCACCAGTATTTCAGTAATAAACGCAAATAGGATAAAACACGAAGCGAATCTGAACGGGAGTTTCGACTTTTCAGGCAGGAATTTGTTTTGTTTGAAAAAAACAAAAATGACAGAATATTTCTGCTCTGATTCTAGGAATATCGTCTCTATAAGCACGCCAAAGTCACAGTTACTTTTAATAGAGAGTCGAGGGTTTGGGTCTGATTTGTTTTTGTAAAAATACAATGAAAAGTGGTTTGATTTTCCAGTAAATTAATAATAATTAAGAGAATAAGGGAGATATGCTCAGCCATTCTATAAAGGGGCGAACCTGTGATTGCTTCTTCTAAACGTTCTCCGAGAAGGAAAGATATTACTGCTTACAACATCCCCGTTGGAAATTGACCGCTTGAAAATTGGGTATTAAAGCCAATATGGCCTTGCGTGGAATTTCTTATTAAGTCGGCTACGAAGACCTAGAAATTTCCATCAGGCATAGTGCTCGAGGAAATTAGTGGCAAAACGAGCCCCTTGCTGTAGGAAGTCCATAACGAGGCGAAGCGTATGTACCCTGAAAAGTCTAAGGCGCGTTTTCATCAAACTGAAACTGCTTTCACGTTTGGATAAAGGAGAAATAATTCTTCGAAACTTCTTGACGTTGGTAATTAATTAAAATCTAGCTTAATCCTCAACTAATGAGACAGGGTGACATTTTTATATTAATATACTTATTTAAAAAAAAAACTTGAAGTCCTTCTCCGAAGATGAAACCAAAATTTTACTGTGTAAAAAGAAATATTTAGGTACTTCAGCTTTTATTTTAAATAAAAACAAAGTTTCCACCCAATTACTTATCACGATCACGCGTGAAACACAAATACTTCACACGCGATAATAAATAATCTGAGCCATGACAGGTGCTTTTCATCACTCCACAGCATTTTCCCTTCTTCCCAGCACTCCTGTTCAACCCGCACGATAAAAGGAGTAGCTACGTACACATCTACATACTCTGCGGCACACCAAAAGTGTTTGCTCATCACGAAATTGCCAGGGAGCAGGCAACGAGTAGACGCGAGCCATAGACAAACGAGCCATCAGATCATTATCCAGGCATGAAATTAACCGCGAGCGTTCCATCGATGGGCCAGCCACTTTCGTGTGTTCAGCACGCGCGCGTGCGCGAGTTACACTAGGAGCGGAAAGAAAGGAAAAAGTGCTCTCGACGATGCTTCTTTGTGCATGCTTTACTTGTGGCGGGCCACTTCACCGCACAACCAAGCGGGCGCATGCGACAAAGCGCCTTCCAGGTTTACGCTCGCAAAACTTGCTCGACTTGCGTTTATTACGACCCCACCCCCCCCCTCCGCGCCCAGCGGGCATAAAAGTTGAATTACGTCTACTTCTGGGGCAGCTTCGAAGACAGTTTCGAGTACTTTGCAATTCCTCTGCGACTTAAACGTCGGGCGAAGAGAAAAATTCCATTTCCCTACCCGATGGATGATTTAAACGGTCCGCTGCGGTGACTTCCGTGTCTCTGTGTCGACCTTCTGCCGCTTTCGTGGCATCAGATGATGGGAGACGGATTTTCGTGTCTGGTCGCGTGCTATCTTTATTTTATGCGGAAAATTTAATTGATGATTGAGAATATACCTAAGGGGGGTTGAAAGTTGCAAGGAACATCCCATAAATGTTGCACGCCGATTCTGATAAAACTGAGCAGACAGGTAGAGTGGTTAAAAATATTACACACATGTTTTTTTTAAATGGCGGAAATTCATTTCCAGGGGGTGAAATTACACTTTAACGTTGGGGTTTTGAACACTATTTAGTCGAATAACTCGAAAATGACTGGGGATTGAGATAAATGTCTGGAATAAGTCTGAAGGGTAATTAACCCCTTGCTTTAAAATGACCTCTCCGAGACGTCATGAATTATTTTTTGGTTTTTAGGGGGTATTAAGTTAGTATGTTATTTTGGTTAACAACCTCGAAGTTAAATAGTAAGGCAAGGGGTTAAACATTGGGTAAAGCTGAATAATAGTGTACACTGTTTTGCAAACTCAATCTTGAAACTTCAGAAGTCACCCTACAACTCTACACCCACACTCACAAGAAATCAATATTTTCTTCATTTTCATGTATTTATCAAAAACTGGGGAAAATATGTAGGTTTCGTTTTGTTGGGTGTACTGACGCATTTTTAGAAAATAAATATATATAAGAAAAGACTTTTTGTCCCTACAACAGCACCATCTGTGATTCTAGAAAACTTCTGCTTAAAACATATTATTCCTCACAGAAAACCAGGCATCTTTCTTCTTTATCATTTTTTTCTATCCCCAGTAATTTTCGAGTTATTCGACAAAACAGTTTTTCAACCCCCAAGTTTAAAGTATAACTTCACCATCTAAACCGAAATTCCTGCCTCTAAAAAAAAGATGTATCTAATATTTTTAGACACTCTACCTGTTTCATAAAAATCGGCGTGTAACGGTTGGGTGATGTTCCTTGTTACTCCTGTTCTCGATTATGTAACAGGAATAAGAATAAACCTCTCGACCAGCAGCAGGGCAATCAGCAGCTTCCAGCTTAACAAAGGTGTCTACACTTTCTAATGGACGAGAACCGGAAGAGCCTTCATTCGACAAGCTGCAGCTCGAAGATGCCCAGCACTTTGTAATCCCCAACTTCAATATATGCAGAAACTTTCACCGCCTGTTCCCTTCGCCAACAAATTAAAATCGAAACCCAGTGAACGAAGTCGCAAATTGTTGCGAGGAAAGAAGAAGCCTCGGGGGGTGGGGGGTTGTTTAATTACCTAGTGCCTGCCTCCGTAACTGGGATCCGTGCATGCACACCTTTCCTAGAGTCCAAGCCGGTTCGAAGCAACGATTACAAGCAGCCCAGCTTCGGGTGCCCACCCCCGTTCCCGAGCATAATGATCCCGGGGGCTTCGCTCGCTACTTATTTCATTGCAAACTTTTCCTTTCACGGTTGAATGAAGTGCCCGGAAGCAGGAAGACGGGCGGGGGTGGATCGAGAGCCGGGAGATAAACTGAATGAGTGGAGAGAAGACGACCTCGAGACTCATGCACTCGAGGGCCGAGACCTTCGGATAAAGGAGCTGCAGGGATAAAAAAAAGAAAGGAACAGAGGCGAGGGAGAAAAAGGGGGGCGATAGGGGTAGGAGGGTAGTGAGACGAGGCTGCGAGGAATAAAGTTCCCTGTCAAGCTGGGTGTACGGTGTCTCGAGAGAGTTTCCTCGCCCAACTCCCTCTCGAATCCTGCCTTCGAACTCACCCATAACCCACCCCTTCCGCTCCCACAATTCACCCCCTTCGACGAGCTACTAGTTGTTGATTGTTCCCGGTGTAATTATAACTTGGACCGGCCTCGTACTTTCTCCGATATAATTATTAATTACCGCATCGCGAAGGGTGGACTGAAGGGGGTGGCTTGGACGCGACCTCCCCCTCGGTGGATCGTCGTGGAACGTCGACGTCGCCGTTCGCGTCTCGTGAAATCAATCGACACGCGTGGAATGGAGAGGGGTGGTGACTGAATTTCGTGCTTGTCTTCTGGGGGTGGTTCGTGTCGAGACAGCAAATCCTTTCGTCTCGGAGATCTAGATTTATGGGGGATCGATACAGATAGCGAGAGAAGAATTCGTGGGGAGCTCCTCGAGGTGGAATCGCCTTTGTCTCGGGGTGAGAAATGACGACGAGTGGTCTTTGGATGCTGAATGTAGATTTTTACTCGATGAATGAGCAAACATTGCGGGGGTGTAGATTTTAAATAGTATCGTGGAGTGTTTGCTAGGAATGACACTGTACCGCAGACGATCGTCAAATTGTCAATATGTGGACAGAGGCTCGCGACCGTGGACTTGTTGCCGCAGAATATTCCACATTCATTGCCGGCATACTTTGTGCATAATCGAAACTATAAATTACATCGTGTGCAATTATAAATGGGAATTGTAATAATCGCTGCAGGCACGAACGTTTATGAAGCAATCGTTAATTTATATTTGATATTACATTTAATGGAAGCGCATAATACCATATTCTGCTCGTGAATTACTAACTGCAACGTTGTGACGTGTTTTATTAAGCAGAATCATTTTGTAAAAGCGATTGGCACCAATCGTAGTTTATAATACAAGGACATTAGTGAAAATCTTATGGAGAAGGGAATGTGTATGTTCAATATTTTACTAATGTAAAATTACTGTGGACATGTGTTGAATTAAATACTAGCAACTATATTAATACATACAGGTGATCAAATTATTAGAGCCACCTGTATAAATTGACGATTTTACATTAAAGCCTCGTTACATTGAATTCTTATTTTCTTATGAAGCATTGATGTTTGAGAATTGCAAATATACACTTGGCAACACTGTAGGCAATATTATCTGCCACATGGATGATTTTATTTTTACATAAGCACAAAGAACATATGAGTCGTTGTTTTTGAAAGTGGTGTGAGTCCATTTATTCATACATTGAGATATTTAAGGGTTTGTGTTTGAATCAATTTAAAAATATTCGCACACGTTAATCAATTTGGATAATGTTTTTAAAATTATAAACTTCTTAAATTTTATTATGCAATAATAATCAATAAAAATGTTAAAGAAAATAAACGATTTTTTACTTACAAATGGACTTATACCACTTTCAATAATAACATATTATGAAAAATATAACCAATAGCAATTTTAAATTTATATTTTAATTGAAGCTGGTTTTTGTGAAATGTATTTTTTTAATGTAAAAAATAATAATTGAAATGAAGACATACATGTCTTCATTATTTACTTACTTCCTTATATTATAATGAATTTATAAGTAAACAAGTATGAAAAATAAATTACTTCGGTAAGATAACTAATAATAATAAACTTATTCATATTTCAATCTTATTTCTCCTGTACACTTAGCATAGTGAAGTATTTTTTCCAAAACATGGACTTATACCACTTAAAAAAAAACATTCCCGCAATAACATTTTATAGTACAACATTTTTTTATTAATTTATGAGGATATTGTACATCATTGACTGTGTGATTATAAATATAAAAAGAGGATATCTATATCTGACTAAAACTACCATTAACTAATTTTTTCCAATAAATGGACTTATACCACTTTCTAAAACAACCGCTCATATTATTCGTACTGTCGCTCTAATAATTTGATCACCCGCTGTAGTACCATACTATCATGTTCTCAAAGTTAGTACCCCCTACTCCTCACCAACATTCTCAAACATCAAACTTCCCAACATACAGTGCCACACACTCCCCTCACGCGGACAAAAGGTTGCCAATTTTTACACCCCAAAAAAAACCAACGAATCCCACCCACCCAGGCTCTCGTACCCCCAAAATATCGTGCCCCCCGTCAACACCCAACTCCGTGAAAATGAAGAGAAGTGGCAAACATCCGTAGGAAGGTGCAATCGTGTCGCATGTATCGCATGGAGTCGCGCCATATTGCGCCCACTCTTCCAACGACCATTATTTATGAAGCCGCCCCCCATGTGAGCAGCAATAATCGTGCTCCACGAACCCCCTGATCCGTCCTACGATCATGGGGCCCCTTTAGCCCGTGTTACTACGTAACCATGCCGAATCCCTTCCGATTATCATGCCAATATTGTCCCCGGTGTGTGATCGATGCTCTTACTGTTCGCCCAGATACGAGGATCCCTCGGAGACGCGGGTGTGTCGGCAGCCGTATGTGCACCCGACCCGCCTGTGTGTGTAAATTCGACCGCAGAATATCGCAGCATATGCTGCGTCACGCACACACTGCGCCCGTAGTCGAAATGGTTCCCCGTGTATTTGCATCCTGTGCCACCCTAATACGGAAACGTTCGCCTTCTAATCCAACGCGATGGGGTTGGGTTCACTTTTGTTGCAGCGAAATTGGGTTTGAAGGATACTAGTTGAAACTTATGGTTCTTGAGCAGTCTTCTTGCGTGAGAGTAAGTTTGAGTGTGTTCAAGATTGAGTGCTAACTTAGGCGCATTGACACAGAAATTGAGGAAACATTTGTGTTGGATGCTTAGAGAATACTATTGGCGTTACTGATCCTTAGGTGATTTTCTTCTCTGGGAAGAAACTTGGGTGTGGTCAGGGTTGAGTGCTAACTTATGTGCATTAACACAGAAATAAAGTATACATGTTGAACCCTCAGAGGATACTAGATCGAGTTTCTGGTCCTTATCCTGCCTTCTTCTATGGGAAGAAACTTGAGAGTGGTCAGGATTGACTACTACCCTAGATGCGCTACCCTGAAGTAGACTAAATCTCTGCGTTCGGGGTTCAGAGAATACTTCCTTCTGGTACAACCTTGTATGGGAATAAGCTTGACTGTGATCACAATCCAAAATGCCTTTATATACAGCTCACACTATCACATCACAGCAATTCCCTGTCACCTCAGCCACAATCAATCTCTGAGTTTGATACACCCCTTTGCTGCCTCATCTAGCTACAAAATCCACGTCCATCTTCATCCCCGCGCTCGAAAGCACGCGACACCGAGAAACTGCATCAACATCCAAGTGTATCTGGCAACTCGAACAACAACTCTTACCCCACCTGTCCCCAACTTGTCCCTTCATCGCGACCCCCCTATTCCGCAACGCGTGTGTGCACCCCACTGTCGCGTAATCGTGTGCAGCGTGCACACCATTTTGCGGCGGGGTGTGGCGCGATGCGGTTCCTGGTGAATCATGCACCACCCTCGAGGGATCCATCTACGATTAATTCCATCACTTGACACGCTGCCTGCGCGCGTTCTCGCGCGCCCAGCAAACATTTAAGCCGGGCATTAATCCCGCGTGCCGAGTGGAAAATGAAGACGGCCCGGGCCAAATGTCCCATGAAGCTGCTCCGTCCGTCGCGACTCGATGGGACGTGTCGTGAAATCGTTCTCTGGATCGATGACGTTGCGTCATCCTAACCTCAAAACGCGAAATTGTTGGGGGGACGCGAAGCCATAAAGGAATTGGTCGCGGCTTTAAGGGAACAAATAGTGACCTTTTGCGTAGCCCTTTTTTGGAGGGAAATTATTTTATTCGAATTAAATCAAACACAGCCGATAGACAATTACCTCCAGCGAAGTTTAAATCAACATCTGTCGATATCAGTACTTTTCCATCATTTGGAAATGGCCCTTTGTACGTTATTACATTTGTCCTGTTCTAGCGGAGACGCTGTATCCTCAAAGAGTAATTCCATTTCATCCCGGTTTAATTACCACCGAAGTGAAATGGCCCTACGGTACGTCCCGCGACGCGGGTCACGGTAAAAGAAATATTTTTTTTAAGACCGGGCATTATTCTCCGCGGCCTATCCAATTAGCCCCGCCTCCGGTAAAAGAACTTGAACCTGTGGCGTCCGCGTTAACCTCCTTCCGGCCTAAACTCGAATTTAGTCGCGGAATTAAGTCTCGGAGTTAAACGTGCCCTGCATAAAATAATATAGACCTAATTGAGCCGTGGGGCGCTGGATTTCCGCGGTTTACCGCGTCGGAATTATTGAGCATGAGAACAGCGTAATTTGCTTATATAGGCGGTTCTATTTTGACCTACAAAGGTTTACGCGTACGAGGTGTGCTTTGAATATAAACAAATCGAGGCTGCTAGAGTTTACGAAGGGAAATGAGCTTTCCTGAAATCTCCTTATATCTTGTCAACCTCATATGCATCCCAAAATCAGCTCATTTGCTAGAAAAAATTAGTCAAACCTCCCGCCATGGCTTACATAATAGTAGATAGGACAGAATGAAACGTGTCAACAATGGGCTGCCGCTATTCGCATTAAAAGACCGAGATGTAATTGAAATAATTACCAGACTGGGTGGATATAAGTGTGCCGCATACGCTATTAGCTATCGTTTGATAAAAGTACGCAGGATTGCTTCAATTCATACGGATGACAGACTCGTTCGCCTTCGGGACGTAGGAGCCCGTGCCATCGGGTCTGTAATTACGCCCGGCGGAATGAATATTAAAAGTACGTTTCCAGGACGAACGGATCGATCACGGAATCGAGTAAACGCAATTACGCCGATTAATCATTGGACGCTTGGGCTTTGGCGTTTTAATATCGGCCAGTCAGTGTAATGAGGCCGATATTAAAGTTAATGGCGACACCTCGCGAGCCCACGGCGAAATAGATTGAAGAGTTCGAGGCATGACAGCGTGTTCCTCGGCGCTCGTTTATCAGCCAGCCTTCGCCTGCTCCTCAGCTTCAGACTAATAAATCAGCATCGGTCGCTGGTACCAGTTTCGCAATCGACTTCGCTGCTCGTTTATTCCCTTCGGAATCAGATTTCCCTATTGAAGTGATAATATAATTCCGCAGGCCTGTGAAACTGAATGGAGCGTGGAATTGAAGGAAATCTTGGCGCCCCGGATGAGAGATCACAAAAAGGGAAGACGAAGGAGTGGGCATTGCGAGTAGCTTCAGCACCGATATTCAACAGAATCCGTAGTTTTCCATCTCTGAGCTCGATAGCTCTATGATCACTGAACCGGAACAGCGCCATCTCTGCCGGCCACAGGGTACTCGCTCTTCGTGCGCGCAAGAGGAAGCACACTTTGGCCCGCGTATTCCATCAAGATGTGCCATTAACCCGGCAAAGGCGGTGGCACGTGGTGTTTTACGACTACCACGCAACGAGCGCGACCATTTGGCCATCGAAAACGTGAAATTGCCTGGCGGCCGTAAATCACGGGCCACCCTGGGCGAGTTCGCGGCCTAATCAGTTTAAGTGATTTCGAAAGGCGTTGCTGCAGTCGCGCCACTGCTGCAAACGCTCGCGCGCTCTCCATGGTGGTCCGCCAGCGCGTAGGCGGACAACGCGTGCACCAAGTTACGCAGCGGTGTTTTTAGCGCGTACCCCTCCAGAGAATATCTGCCCCCTTCGCTTTGATCGATCCACTGGCAAGCCTATCTTTACGGGGATCTAGAACGTTCCATTGTTTCTGTCTTTTCCTGGCCTGTGCTTCTATTTCTGGTTCAATCTCTGCTCTCTGGTCCATGCCTATAGGCATTCGAACACAATTGGGTCTGTTGTGATCTGGGGCTCTTTGTCTGGGACCTCTTTCCCTCTGAGGAGAAAGGTGTAGGTGTTTAGAGTTAAAAGTAAACGGAAGGACAGAAATGGAGGAAATGATGGAAGTGTGCGTTTTGTGCTGGGGCCCACTAGTGGGGGACTCATCAATAATCCAGATAGCACAGGACGTCTTTAAGACGTCCATGTTAGGTCTGAACGTCTGTGATTTGTGAAAATCGACGTCTTTAATAATAATAATAATAATAATAATAATAATTCGTTTTTATTTACCACAATTACAAAAAAAACTTATGTGATAAAAAGGCGAGGTTCGGCATACATGCCGTTTTACAACCTAACCCAACTTGGTTAACCACTTGCGCTGGAAAGACGTGCCATGTACGTCGTAATGCTTTTGTCACAGAATCGCCAACGACGTGGTATGTACGTCGTCATGCGATTGTCACAGAAACACTGGACTCTTCTGGTACACGCGTCGTTGAATTTTTTGCCAGCGCAAGTGGTTAAAACGTCTTCTGAACGTTTTCTGGACGTCTTTAAGACGTATTTTGCAGACGTCTTTAAAACGTCCAGAACACGCCTTGGTTACGTCCGAGACAGGCGTGCAAAAGAGGCTGTGCGCCATGTGAGAAATATGGATAGATTAGGATACATTAGTTCAAGGAAACCAGGGATTGTAACTGCTATCTAACCCAAACCATCCACGAAATATGGATAGGTCGCACAGGTAAAGCTTAATTAGATCTACACACACACACACACGCACGCACGCACGCACGCACGCACGCACGCACGCACGCACGCACACACACACACACACACACAAAAGTACATACTGGTACATATAAATGTTTATGAACATTTGCTCAAAGAAACAATGGAAAACCAAAAACACAGAGGCATTTGTTTAAATGTTTCTGACCGAATGTTTGTAAACCGGTTTTATACAGTTTTTATATTGTTTTCATACAGTTTTTATGCAGCTTTCATAACGTTTTTGTACAGTTTTTGTATATTTGTTTCAGTATTTGCGGTCAAAGGTATTTAGTTCTAGGTTAGGGTTTGAATAATTTTTAAATTTTTGGTTAACGAATTGGCAAATTTTTATGGTTCCAATCATTATAATTTTGTGAAACGGTCGTTGATGACCAATGAATGTGGTCATTGCTATTTAGTTGGCCTCGGCAGAAAAGGGAAAGAAGATTTCCATAAATCAAACGTAGCAACGGTTTTAATATGTAATTATCACCCTTATTTTACTGTAAATTCTTCTTTAAGGTGCAGCAGAACACAGGGAAATGGCAGAGAATAGAAAAAATACAGAGCTACCTGTTTAAGTGCACATCTATATCTATTTTAAGTGTATATCCTGCATAGTTTGTATATTCTGTATATTGGACCTCGTACTAACATGTTCTTGTATCTATTGTGAGTGCATATATTCTGCATTATTTCTGAATTAAATAAATGAAATAAATTGTTATCCAGTTTGATCTTATTTTGAAAACCATTTACATCCTTAAATTTTTATTAAATCGAACCAGTACCGTCGAACGTCCCCAAAACGTCCCAAAAACGTCCCAAAAACGCCTGTTTCGGACCTAACCAAGACGTCTTAAAGATGTTTTAAAGACGTCTTGGTTAGGTCCGAAACAGGCATTTTTGGGACGTTTCCTGGACGTCTTAAAGACGTACCGATTTGTGAAAATTGACGTTTTTAGGACCTTTTTAAGGCGTCTTCTGGACGTTCGTTGACGTCTTCAAAACGTCTTGAACGCTTGGCCTGGACGTCTTTAAAACGTCTTTGTGCTATCTAGGAAGGTTGGCTAAGGTACTTAACAGACTCTGGCTTAGACGCGGGGATGTTAGGAGGTATAGCTGAACCACTGCAGACTTGATGTGCAGGAGGACCTAAGTAGACTCCAGTAGATCAGTGTTAAAGTATTATAGTTGCGGGTCACCCAAACCCAGCACAATTATTTGGGTTCTCATTTACTAATGTTCATGATTATTTTAGTCGTCGCGGTTAAACGTGGTCATGAAAATCCCTATTGAGAAGAATTTTTTTAAACAAGGAATAGAGGGGAGGACTTATAGCCCCCCTTGTTCTCCTACCTCCCGCTTGCGCAAACACCATAATAGAGTCAAGTTTGCGTGGTCAAGCCGTACAGAACAAAACAGGTATATGTTGGAATCGGTGGTCGAGTGATAACTTGCGAGAGAGCAGGATCGCTTGAAATGCCATCTTGTGGCGGTTACGGAGGTATCGCTACACCTTTTCTTTCCGCGATGTCCTAACTTCTTTATCATTTCGAGTTCTAGAATACATTCGACTCTCCCTGCCCCGGTATTTCTGTTTCTTTCTGTTTCTATCCTTTCCATTTTCGTTTTCCACATTTATGCTTTCCAGTTTCTGCCTCACACCGTGCTTACCCCCACCACTTTCATCAATACCCAGCCTCCAGATGCCCGCCCATTCCCGCGTCTAATACGTTAGATTATCGTGTGCTGGTTAATATGATCAGCAGCGAAACGCGCGATTACATATGCGCCGCTCTAAACAATCAATTATGCAACAGGACACACAGCTGCGCGTATTGAATTATTGCTAATGAGCGGCATGATGCGATTAATCCTGGAGCCCCCTCTCGAACTTCCTGGATCGCGATGAACCGCTCAAAAGCGTAGCTTATTGGAAACCGATGCAACTCTCCAGGCAACACAAGCTTCCAATACTTTCGCCGTTCTATCAAATTCCACAACTCACTGCAACGAAGACACCCCGTTTTCAGTACAGAGGATCCTCCACTAAAACCACTAATCAAATCAGAAATCTTATTGCACTATCAGAATACATCTAGCTTCTGACATCATGGTGAAGAATTTAAAAAAATAAGACACAAGAATTGCAAAATCTACATTCACCCTTTGTTACAGTTTCAACTGACTCCACCCCGAGTTTTGGGACATTCGGTTCCCAAATAAGGGCATTCATATTCGGCGATATCATCGATACTTTCAATCCACAGTCTGTTTTCCATAATTTCCCGGGGGATTCAATTTCTAATCCTCGATACGATCAACGCACACCCCTTCCACGTCTCTCCCCCCTCCGTTTCAGCCCTCCAAGCTGGACGCATTACCATACTAATTGCGAACAAACTTCTAACTCGGCGATTTATCGAGCCGCCGGTGTATCGCCGATAAAACCTATGCCCAGGCCCAACCGATTACGTCCATGCGAACGTCTCGCCGTCCTCGACACGTCCACCGCCCCCGTTTCGGTCATGAGGGTGGTGCCGCTACCGCGGAAACAGTTCGATGTAATGGGCGGAAGTTCGGAAGCGAATTATGCACCGCCTGTTCATTAGGCGATATCATCGATTAGCGAAAATTGAGTGGGCCAAAAACATAGCTGCTGCTGATCGATGGCCGATCCATTCTGTGCGACTCGATTCCCTCTCTGGATTATTATTCCTGAAGAAGAACGAAGGAGATACTGATGGTCAATTACGTTTATATCTATCCAGTAGTGGGAGCCATTTGTTTCACTGTTTGGGGCAAGAGGAAGTCCAGCAGAATTCTTCTGAAACACTGGGGATGAAGTTTTAATTTTTTAGAATGAAAACGTCCAGCTAGGAAACTATTTCGTAGATGGGAGGCCGTTTATCGTGCTTCGTGTCGAGAGGAATAATCTTCCTACACGAAGGGGTTGGATACCGACCCGCGAAAAGTAGAATCTCAGAAATATAAAAGTACACTATCTCGTTACTTTGAAGCCTCGCGATGCTATCCACGGTGAAGCATCGCTATCCTGCGTGTAATCGTACACCTCCTCGTAATTCGAGCTAGGGGTGGCTACAAAAAACCGGGCCAGAGCGAAAGAAGAGCAGAACGACGCCGGGGCATGGCGTAATAAAGAATATTCGTAACTGTGACTTTGAGAAATGAAATCGTGGACGGCGCGCGATCGATCACAGCCCGGATTCGCACGGGGCATTCCTCGGAAGGGAGGCTTGCAACCCCCGACGGATGCACAATGCAAAATTCCCCAGCGAGCTGGGTCTGATCCTCGGGGGAGAAGCTCCACGCTGGCCTCGCACGCGGGGGAATTAGATTAAAAACATTAAAGCCGCCCCTCCTCCGGGGGCAGAGAACGCGGTATCTTCGCGCCACTAGTCATTTCGTGATTGCCCTCGCGTCGGATGCTCGCTGGACCGCGAAACGAAATTAGAGTTCCAATAATACGCCGAATTTAAAAGTTCCCGTTGAACAACAGATGCGCCGTTTCGACGGTTCGCCATGGGAATCGCCATTAACCACTTCAGTGGGTGCTCGGGCCTCGATTGCATATGTCGATAATCGGGAATTCCGTGGACACTTTTCTTTGGCCGGTTTCATTGTTTTCTGTAGCAATGGCAATGACTTCGTGGGCGTTTTGTGGTTAAACTCACTAAAATTTGGTGGAACACCCAACCTCAGTTTCTTTTTCTATAGAGTGTGCTGAATGTCATCATATGACCGAGCCGTTTCAAATTTTGCAGTCAGATGTATGTTCCTCGTTGAACCACGAGGAATTTTACTACCTGCTTTCTTCTTTCAAAACAAAGGCAAATTCTCGAAATTTGGGGCCATTTCTCGAGGTGACCCCATCTGATTTTTCTGCAGGCTTTTAGGTCACTAACAACTCTACAGACTTAACATTCCCCTTTCTTGCTCCATGTGCGGTAGAGCCTAGAATATTTGCATTGTTTCGAGCCAGAACTCCCATGTATCAAGTTAGAAGCAGCATCACGTGCAGCAGTTCACACCCGCAAAACCGCAGCCTCACCTTCCCAAAACCAGAGTGTATTAAACATGAAATATTCCCTATAAATCATTCAAGACACCAATAACCCGAATCGTTTTATTCTGACAGGTCCTTGCACCGCGTTTCCCCCCACGAGAGACAATTATATCGGGGGACAAAGACACATCCTCGTTCCCGCAGAAGATACATAAATCGTCTACGTTGCTAACGAGATCCTTTTGTTCGATATGTATTATCCTTCTACACGCACCTATATCCATGCAGTCATATCGACAAGGACGGAGTGACGCATCTAACGAGAAACGATCCACGTGCGCCCCCCACGGGCAAGGGATGCTTAATCTTTTTCAGGCTCCCCACGGATTCCGGGGAGACATTACGAGAGCCCCCTCTCCTTGGAATATTTTCACACTTTCGCCGTCTGGACCCCCATCGGAACCTTTTTCTCGCACAGCTACCCCCCGATCGCGTCTGTTTTGTAACTATTTTCCGCCACCTCGTCCGACCCCCCTCGGTTGCGTATGACTATGCAAGACCCTCGCAATAAGGGGCTTCACTTGCCGCGGTCTCGTGCCTATGGGCCCCTCCTTTCACGCGATGTCGGGGCTACGGGATTAACCGGGGCGACGTGGTTAATGCATCGCAGGGGGAGTACGTGGCAGCGTATCCAATTTCTAATTCTACGCTCCGCAGATTCGACGGGTGCACGCGCGTCTTTTTGATTCGTCCGATTGGACACTGTCGAGCCGTGTTTGTTTAGTTGTATTTTCCGGCGGTGGCTCTGCTGTGCATTGCGCAAACCACCATAGGGTCTCCATTAACTTTGGAACCCCTTCATTTCGTGTTGGGCGTCGCTGGGATGAGGGCCTTTATTGCGCAATACAAAAATAGGAATAAGAAGGGAAGTGGAAGTAAAAAAAGAAAAAAAAATAACGCAAGGGCGAGTTTCGATCGTTAGACTGTTTTGTAAACTATCCTCACATACTTAAAATTTACAGTAGACTTAAGGGGGGATTCTCGTCTAACAGGCCCAAAAGTAACTGATATTTAAGATTTTTTTTAAATCTATTGGTCATATTGGGTTAAACTCTATTGGGATATTAGGAGGCATCTTTAAACTTATAGAAATTTTTTTTTTAAGTCGATCCTTCTTATTATTTATTAATTGTTATGTAATCTTGTCCACCTCTTCTATAACGTAATTCCCGTTGGCGGGATGTGTAGCATCTATCACAGTCATCTGATTGCAAACAACTAGAAGTTTCTTAAAGTTAGATAGAATACGCTGGTATTGGTCCACTTTAATGAAAAGAAAAGTTTTTTCCTTAGACAAATTTTTCATATTATTCTTTATATCGAAGAAAAAAAGTACTATAAATATAAACCAAAATTAAAACTTTAGGTCCTAGGTTAGGAACCTATCTTTAGGTTCTTCTTTTCGCAATCAGATGACTGTGACAGGTGCTACACCTGTCGCCAACATCGTCGAAGAGGTTTACAATAATTAATAAATAATAAGATGGATCGACATAAAAAAAATTTCTGCAAATTTAAAGATGCCTTCTTATACCCCAAAAGAGTTTAATGCAATATTAACAATAGTTTTTTTTTAAAAAAAATCATAAATTTCGGGGGCTGTTACAGGAGAATCCCTCCTTAACCTATCGTCTAACTTGTGAGGTAGGTGAGTGCTGGGACTACTGGGCCACTTAACTCTCAGTTAGCTTTGTGTTACTGCAGACAAGTGAAACATGGTGATGGAAAAAGAATTCCCAGTTCCGCCCAACGTTAGTATAGTAGCTGGACTAGGTATATGTAGTGAGGTCCTAGACTCGGTGGAGCCTTATAGTAAACATGTTTGGAGGCTCAGCACAAACTACTGCTACACCCACTTTGCTACTATTAGGGAGTCATGGTAATGTTAGTAGGACCCCCACTTTCCATAAGGCCCAGGCCCAAAAAGTTGAGGAGCTGGTCGAAAGCAGAGATGGTTATCCTAGGGATGGACTCCCCTTCTGTCAAGTTGTTTTCTAACTACTTAGTTTTGTGTTAGGTACCAATTACGTTGTTTATTTAGATTCCCTGGGATTAGTCTCAGCCCCACCCATTATTTCCAGGTGCTTAAGTTAATTTCACACGTAACACAATCAAATCACCATTCATCTCCCGCAGAATCAATATTCCCTGCCATGTTGCGTCACAATAGGGGTGTCGAAGTTTTCTTCACCTCGGCGACATTCAACGAAGTCCCTTATGCAAACAGACGAAGTGAGAGCTACGAAGCCTCAGCAAACCTCGTCCTACCAGGCTTGGACGCGCTCTTACGCGTTCAACCCTCAGTTCCCGAGCAGCGTTACGTAACGGTGCGCGTAAGAGGCCAGACAATGGGACACGTCCGACGTGTCTTTCCTGGGTAACGATTTTCTCGATAAACGAGCTGGATAATTCACGGGCGGTGCTGATTCACGGAGGGCTGCCGATATATCCCACGGGATTGAATTAGGAGGACCGATCTCGCCACTTTGCACCACCCCATCGCTCCTTCGGCCGTCCTTCGCCCGCAGGAGACGCGCGCGGCGCTCCACCGTGAGAAGGGGCAGGTGTCGCTTTTGTCTTTCGCCGTGGAAACGATATTAAGCGTCGTTCGATGTTATCGGGCCCGGGGGCGCGTTCGTCCAATCCGGGACGCCCCATTTGTCGTCGAATTTGATCGCCCTCTCCCCGTCGATCGTCAATTCCGCTGCGAGAGAGATTGAGCACGCTGCTTAAAACGTTCCACCTCGGATTTTGCACGTTGAAATCTCGATTCCAGGAGTGACGACATCGTTTACCTCGAGGATCACAGATTGAGAGGAACTGAATCATTAATTCCTACCTACGAACACGTCGGAACTCCGACTCTGTATTACAGAATAACATTCACAATCTTCCCCGGTTCTCAACCTAACCTCAAAATGGATCCTCTATGAATTCTTTACTGTCATTCGATTTTTTACAGCGCCATCTAGGAAACTTTCTCCGCCACAGCCCACGTAAGCAGCCGGCAACAGTGAATCACTATACCGAATCGAACTCCATTGTCCCTCCCGTCATCTGTGAGAAGTCGAATCGTCTCGCATGCAAATGACGAACGTCTCAGGTGCTATAATTCACCGAGGCTGGCCCCGACCAAACAGCCCCCGTCCAGCTATGAAATTATTTCACCTCTGGTTACTTGGATTGCATGTCGTTGAGTGCGCGCGCATTATGCATCTGGCGCGGCGCGGTCCAGCCCCGCTAAATATTCGTATTCATGTATTCATTGAATAATTGCGGGATATATGCGTGTCTCGGCGCTGCATCCTGCCGGAGGGAGCCTACACGGCGTTCCCGCAGGAACAGGACACGCCCCGACGATCAGACACGCGGCCACGGGGGTAGGGTTACTCTCTGTCTGCGAGGAGGTCGACTTTCACGGGTCGTCAGACAGCGGGGCCGCCGAGGGTCGTCCTCCTCGGGTGGTAGCACCTGTTACAGGGCGGACAAGTGTTTTTAGAGCGACATCACGCCCCTCCTTTTATTCTTCCCTTGGTCTACCGGCTCTTTGAGCCTGAGCACGGAAAGGGTGGACGCTTCCCGTGAATGGAGTTTAACTAATTGCCAACGCTGAGCCCGCGGGGGCACCTACGGCGTGGCGATCGGTGAGCTTGCCACGAATTGGTGGCCAGAATTGGTGATTGGATCTCCGCCGTAATGTGATAAGTAGTTTTTAATTTTGGAGAGTGCTGTAAGTAAGGTACCTATAGGTAAACAGAGCGGGTCATAGACCGCGCGCATGCGCAAATAGGGAAGTGGGGAAACAGGTGGGGTGGAATAGACCTCGATTGAAAAAAAAAAGGTCCACGTGTCTAAAAAAGGTAAGTTCAGAGTTTAATGCATATGTGTATTTACATCGCGCGAGCGACCCAGTTAGATGGAAGTTGATAGATGAAAGTTTTAAGGGGAGGGAATCGAATTAGGCAGCTAGCAACCAAACATGTTCCAGGATTTCTGATCCCTCTTTTCGAGTGACTCCACCCAAGCGACTACGACTCGCTCTGTTTACCTGTGGGAGCAGTGGAAGTGATGGACTATGTAAAACTAGCAGGAGTACGGGGAGTTAGTAGAAATTTTATCTGGAAGCTACGTATTCAGAATACTTTCTGGATATTAGTGATTGGAGGTCCTAGATGAGCAGAAACGTGAGCAAACCTGTAATTAGTAGCGAAGAAGTCAGTTCGTATGCTACTTGAGTGGGTCACTACTTTTAGTGAGCTTTTTATGACAGAAGGGTGGGAAGTTGCAACTATAGGAATGTAAGTTAGATGTGTACAAGTGTAAAAAAATAGGGTGCCTAGTTAGGCGTAAGGTTGATTTGAGAACGACAAAGATCAGGTGCTATGAATATAAATGAACAGGTTCCAGCATCCCTCTGGGGAGAAGGACGAAAGGAGACCCTCGCGCTCCTGGTTAAGGGCAAGCACGGTGCATTAAATCAGGGCTGAGGAAGTTCGCCCTTAACTAGTTATCGAGCAGCGAGGGTTGGGCCTACATTGTTCTCAGTCAGTCAGGTTCATTTGTCGTCAGGAAACAAAGGGAAAGGCCCGTTAACTTACTGGCACCGTTCTTTCACCACCGAGCACTTGGTGCTATTATTCAAATATTAAAACCCCACGGACCTTGATGCACCTCGGAATGCCGGAATCGATACGGAATAAATCCTCAACACGTATTTATCCCAGGTCAAGAAACTGGGGACGAATTCAGCACACTTTTTGGACGTTGGAACTTTTGCCCTAACGCTCAATTAATTAATTTATCGATCCAAAATAGATAATTTTACTCTATACCGAGATTATTAACCCTTTGACAGTGTAATAAAATTTCAAATTCCGGTGTCAAACGTATATATTTTTTTTATGTTCAAGTTATTTTCGTTTAAGGTGAAAAGTGTAAAAACCACGCTTTACAAGTACCTTTTTCCTTTTTTTCTCTTCTTCTGCTCGAGATAAACTGTCAAAGAATTAAGTACAGAAGTTTAAAATAGAGAATAGCATAGTTGAATAATTTCAATTCCTATAAATCCTTATAAACCTTCACGAAATCCGCGTGTAACGTTCCAACCTCATAATTCAATTCCCCGCACCCTGGAGAATATCGCTTTACACACTACTTCCATGGATCGGAGATTACTCGCTGCAGCTCTGCGCGGCACTGCAGCCTGAACGGCGATCGTGGGACGTGCATCGATGTGACCCAGTTTCGCCAATCGGCCTGCAATCTGACGTGGGGAAAATTGCCGGTGGCCCTGTCGATTAGGGGTGCGATGGACACCGTGCAGCCGGGTCCGTTTCCTTTCCCATTTGAATTTTCATCCGACCATGGCGGATCGCGGAAGTCGTCTCGTATGCGTGCAAGGCATCCAGCCGAATGTGTCTCGATCGATTCGACGGGAGGCCTCGTAACACAGCGGCATTAATTTCGTCGACGCCGCTTCATTATCATATAGACGAGTGTTTCGTCGAGCGTTATTGGATCTCACGCGTCACGCTGGAATGGCACACGCACGTGCGTGTACGTGCTTAGAGTAAAACGCCTGCCTGCCCGTGGCTTCCGGCCAAGGAATAACGATCGGGATCCAGCCAGGCCCGATCGACAGTGTCACGGAGTTAATGGACACGAGCTGCTTCGCGTCTTATCCCTTCACTCCAGTCCCTCATCTGCAGCTGATGATGGGCTGAGGCGAGCAACTCCAGGCCTTTCAACGAGATAATTTACATTTGTCAAAGCAGTGGTAGGCCCAGGCCTATAAGAGGAGGACTGAATAAAGAGCATTGGTAGTCTGTGGAGATGAATGTCCAGACTGGAATGCTGCAGTACTTTCGTGAAGCTAGCTTTGATGGTAGCTAAAGGGAGGAAACACATCTGTCTTTAAGATACAAAAATTTGACCAATTTTGGAGCAAGCGAATCCCTTGGATCCCCTCTTCTAGACCGTGGACAGAGGTTCTACGAGTTACTCTGCACCCACCCAGCACTGCGAGCACATCAACGTCAACTGATAAAACCCCAAAGAGCGCGCCGCTTCAGTAGCTACCCCTGAAACCTCTCCACGGTACCTTGCCAGGTTTACGACCGAGCACTTACAACCTTAAAGGATTCTCTTTCGTGCAACAGCGCCGTCTACCTACGCATCAATCAATTACCGAATGCGCAGCCATCGATAATGAGCTGAAACCGCGCGTCCCCTCGAAAGGTCGCGACAGAAAAGAGCATAGACTATGAAAAACGGTCGATGAGCATCGAAACCAGACGCGCCTCCCAGCGAGAGAGCGAGCATCCCTTCCAAAAAGGGCATAGGTTATCAGGCGTTTCGATCAAATTTCCGTGTTGCACAGCGAGCTTCCGTCTCCCTAGCGGAGCCCCAGCCAGCGGGGCAGGCTGCATTACGTGCACTTTCGATTTTCCAGGCGCAGGCCAGGCGGAATGGCCCGCTCTGGTTGGGGCTCTCACGGAAAAACACAGCGCTCCGCGAGTTTCTTCAGCGAAGAAGCAAGTGCCTCGAGCACTACGGACGATCTGTAACGATAAGTTCCCAGGCCTCGGTTCGAGAGTCTCGCTTCCGGAACAATAACTCTCGCGGACCTAACTCGAACATAACCTTGGCGACGATAACGCCGCGGATGGGGGATGCAGCTACGCTTAGTTCGCGTGATTAAGGGGATTCGAGCCTCTTCCTCGGCCCATTTCAGCCATCCAGCCGTGATAGTCCTCCATCCTTGCGTGCTGTTGGCTACGATTTAGAGGAAACTGCAGTGAAGAATTCTACGGCAGACGTCATGGAAGTTAAGTAAGAATTTAAGAACCTCTTATCGCACGCAAACACTTCCCTCAGCCAGTTCGCGTATTATAAAGTAACAGTCGTTATAGCCGCTGCATCCACTAACCGTCAGATGCAGCGGGTTGCAGCGCTCGCGGGGCGTTTAATAAAAACTTAGTGTCCTGTTCCATTATCGAAACAGCGCAGGCGCACTTAACCCCCTGCCAGCCGAGCTGAGCTCCTTAAAAAACGGATTCCCGGTGGAAAATCCCCAGACAACCTGTTCCGAAGTGCTGCTATGGTCTGCATGGCCCAGGGATTTCACGGGGACTCGAAAACATTCCCCATTTGCGAAGCGCCGCGGTGCTATAACGCGAATGCATTTTCGCGGCACAATGGTCACCTCGCGTCCACTCCCGTATAACATCCGATTCTCCGCATGGGAGATTCCATATGGTTTCGAGGGATCCTTCGACCACGAGCTTTCGTTAATGGCCCTCCCGAACTCTGGACACTCTCCCGCGGGGCTGTATTGAATTTTAACAACGAGTGATGCCATAACTATGCCGAGTGTACCGGAGTCTATTACGGTATTTCGCTTCCTCAATTATGCAGGGCGATGGAAGCGCGTCAAAGGACGAGCCGTGGGTCCGTGGCGATGCACGTGGCTCGGGCCGTGGGCACGGTGGCTCGGGGCGATGGGAAAGTTTGCCGCGTCAAACGCTGACAATTTTGCAGTCTATCGCGCGCAAGAATGCACTCGGGCGGGTGCTGCCCCCTCGACTCTATTCTGGATGAACGTCTCGGTCGTCCGGGGTGTTGCTGAGTGGAGCGTGGCGGCCTGCACGCCGCGTTTCAAGTGAACGAAAGTGGATGGCTTCGACCGGATGGGTCAAGTTTTAATGGAATTTTCGGGACTAATTTGGCAAGTTCCGAGTGAAAAACAGTCGCTGGGTCCCGTCAAGGGGAATGCACCTCGCACGATTAGTGCGACGCACGGGTGGGCAAGGGTGTCGCCACTTGCGGAGATAGACCTGGTCTAGTTTAAGTCCGCCGTAGAATCTAAAGCCAAGTCTGCGTCGCGTCTACCATCGACCTAAACTTTCCCTTTAGATTAACTTGACCCATCGCGTAACAATCGACCCCAGTAATTCTCCGCTAATGACTTCGCTAAAAACTAAGCAGAGCCTTCAAAACACTCCCGATTGCGGGCGGAGCAGTAAATACGATCCCAGAAGAGGCGCAGCTACATGGAACTCCACTTCTCTATTCCATTCTAATTGATGCAGACCTCCACTAGACCCGGCACCGCTATAACTCACTGGTACGCGAAAGAAAAGCCCCGCTTACGCGACTGTCCAATCAACGACTTCATTCACCGTCCGTCGCTATCAAGACAGCTCGGCCGGGCTGACATATTGCCAGCCGTTGCCTCCGAGACACTTTCCGTGGCACGTTCGGAAAGGTCGCCACGGGTAATTCGCCAACAATACGGCTGGAAATAACGGCGTGCATCGAGAGCTGTGCGCGTGCGCACACGTACCAACGTTACAATGGCTTTCATAATCGGCAGAACGAATGTAACCAGATATACGGGGCCGTGTTCTAGGCTGCGATAGAGCTCTGCTGATAATATGGGAAGGGGAATCTGAACGCAGTCTGTGTGAATGGAAATAAGAATAGGTTACACTAAACACACAGGCGAGTACGGGTTTACGTAACGCGAAAAGGGTACAGCAACAACCGCTGAGTCGAATCACCAGGGGCATTGTGTAACCCGTCTCATGGTGTACTTTCGCGAGGCGTTCCCCCCGTGCAAGGTATTACTTAATTCCCATTAGAGGGCCTCGTATTTCTAATCCCGCCGCTTCGATGTCCATTACATAGATTGGGAGAGGATCGTGGCTGCGCCTTGCTCAGGGGTTGAAGAAAGTGCGGAGCGTTATGGTTGATCAATGTTTTCAGGGTGGTTTGGGGTTACTTGGAATCCCAAGGAAAGTGGTGATGGGCTATGTTACTGATGAAATTGATTGGTGGATTGATTGGAAGATGATCGATGGTAATAGAGGGGTACAAATTGTAGTTCCTTAGTGCGAGAACATTTTGAGAGCTCTGCAATGTATGGAATCGTAAGTTGAAGGGTTCTTTGATTGACAAAAGAACCATTTGATAGGTAGCCCAACTAGGGAATCCAAGTTTTACATTCAAAATACTTAGAAGAATGACACCTTTACAAGACTCCCTTTAATAACAATGACTGAAGGAAGCATCTTATAGAGCTCAACAACTACAACCCAGAACGCAGTAGAGATATGGGCCCTCAAGACCCAGCTAACTCCATCAGCCACTCACTCGATGCTAGACGAACCTCCACCTTGCAGAATTATAAATAACCAACTGCACAGAAACATTGCCAACTATGCTACGCGAGCGTAAACTTCTGACTCGTTTCGCTATTATGATCCACGTCGTTGTCGGGAATTAGTGGCTCCACCAGAGGATCAAACACGCCAAAGAGGAACAGCCCGCTGTCGAGCAACTTCATCTGCCTGAAATTCAAAGAGAGGACTCGCGGCAACTATCCAGCGGTGTCATAAAATAATTCACAGCCAGAGACCCGACACGTATCTGTACTCTGATCCCGACGAGCCAAGACCCTCAACCTCTATCTCTCTTTCTCTCGCTCCTCTCTCTAGAGACACGCGTGTGTACATTCGTCAAAACTACTCCCGTCTCATAATCAAGATTCCAAACGATATATGTAGCCGGATGGAAATTGTCGGTGAAGTTCGTAGCCGCGGACGGGAACTTGAAATTCAGTTGTGTTAATTCCTGCGGATTTTCGGGCGCCCTCCGGGCTGCAGGTCGGCCCTCCCTCCGCCATTACTATGTATCACGACGCACCCACGCAACAAACAGTACCGCTGTGTCCGCGTGTGCACGCTTTGCCCGTGTTTTGCGCGCCTGTGCGCGTGTACAGGACCATCCACCTAAACCGTCGGGCGATTTTCTGTTATCCATGGATCTTTTTGATGGGATGCGAGCTTGGGAGATGAGGCCGACATCCCCTGGCGGTGTCAGTAGGTTTATGGGTGGTAACGAGTATTTCACACTGTATATTTACTATAATTCTAGCAGTTGTTTTGAGTAGTTTTGTAGAAGACGCTTCTCCTCCTCATTTTGAGGTTCGAAAAAAGAAAGGAAGGTTAGAATTCACAGAATCCAATTTCTATTACCGAAGTCAGGATAATTTATACCTTGGTGTTCTCGAAGGTGGAAGAATCATTGATATTAGGTACTACTACTGAAAACTCAGTGGAGTTTTCAAAATCTGACGTAAAGTGGTGATATTTGTTCAATTTTGGGGAGGGTTCATCTGCAAGTGTCTCGGAATGAGTATGCAGAGTTAATAATTTATATTGGTTCTTGAACATTTGCTGCCGTAAGTTCAAATTTTTGTGACACTCTCACCTAGGTTTCACTGCTTCCGTTGGGGGCGGTTTATTTGAATCGCCCCGTAGGCGAACATGGCTCTCGGCGAATCCATTAGCGGTGTCCGCTGGCTCGTTCCCCTTCGGGCAACCGATGTCGAGAGAGCCGAACACTCCGATTCCTATTTCAAAGTGCTCGAACGACAAGCGTGCGATTAGTCGTCAAACGCCTGCCGAAAATTCGGGATCAGGCAGCCGGAACGCTTTTCCATCGACACCCGGGCCAAAACGGAAGAGGCGCAAGGATTAATGTTGTGAGTCGATGGCTCGACACACATGATGATCATTTTGCACGCTGTACAGTTGCATCATTTAGACTCCCACTTTTCTGGTACTCGATTCAAAATCAGAGGTAGTCAACTTTGAATATTGGAACTGCGTTAATTAGTGGTGAGCGAACCTCTGAACGGATGCTTAGCATCACTTTCAACAATGTATTACAATCTATTGTTTAACGAAATAGTGGTAATGTATTAAATTAAAGTTAGTAAATACAGTTTCGTATGAGGACCATGGGGTAATCTATTAATGGCTCGTAGAGGGTGCCACTGAGGCGCCCTAGTCGATACCTCACTCCCAATAAACTTCAAATTTAATTCCCTCAAGATGTAAGCTTCCTCTGGAATAAGTACCCCATAATTTTGACTCATTTTGGACGATGAATCTTCCTCTTGAATTATACTATGAATCCTTCACTCTCCGCCCCATTTCATCGAAAATTTTGCTCGAAGGAGCATCAGCGACCTGTCAGTCCGAAATCGAATCGGTACCTCGTATCACCGTCCGCCAATTAAACGTCACAGGTATCCAATCTGCATTTTAAATCGCCTGTCAATTGATCTAATTTCTCGATTCTGCCCGCACGCGACGCGAGATACTTGTTCCAATCCACGTGACATGTATTATCGGTGTTTATCGTAGCGCGCGCTATGCGAACTACATAATACTAAAATGCGGAAGGGAGGGAACAGCGAAATCTGACGACTGGAATAATTGAAGCGACTGATACGCGGGATTAACGGCGAACGCGGACGAACTGGAATCGGCGGTAATTGAAATAAACTAAACGAGCAGCTGTTTATGACGGCGATAAAGTTTCACTGCGGCAGTAATACTTTTATTTATGCGTGGCCCCCCTTCACCGTCGACGATGACGATGATGGGTTGTCGTCAAACGAATATTTCGCTAACTGCGAGCATCCTCGAGCAATCGTCCGAAAATCATTGCAGAGGTCGCCACTGGCGGACAGTTTACTTTACCCGGAAGTTACTGGTGTCCCGAAAGTTCGCCCTGGTGATTGTACTGTTTTTGAATTGTTCACTGGAACTGCGATGTCGTGTGGAAATCAGAGGACTTACCTGGAACAGAAAGAGAAATATTTTGTTTGAGGTTATGTACGAAAATATTAAAAAGTAAGAAAATGTTTTTATGGAAATATTAGCCACTAGTGCTATGGTTAGTCTTCTCCGACGCCAAGGAAAATGGTCATCATTAAGAAAAATGTCTCCTTAATCCTGTGCAACTCCCAAGAACTCCTCTCATCGTTCTTAATTTGCGTAAGGAAGTCTGCTTAACCTGCTTAATCCTCCAATTACAATAAATCTTCAAGCTCTTCTACCCCTCGAGAAAGAATATTCTCAAATCATAGTGCTTCCATTCAGCTCAAAGTAAAAAGATATTCAATACCTTTTTAATTCCCAGTGACCATGCAAGATTCCTTGATATAATCTAAGGAACATAACCTCTCTAATTCATACAAAAACATTGGAGTAACCTAAGAACCTTTTCGTGCTCTTTTGCTCAACATCCAAATAAGTTTATCGAAATTCATTCGTTTCACGTCGAATAATATTCTTCAATATTTTACTGTCCCGAGTGGAACCCAAATGCGACGGGATTACGCAAGTCGATGGACAGACAAGCCGCTGTCAAGCTGTCGCTGCCATGCTCCATAAATACGGGCATCCAGATTTGACAAGCATCGGGTCTTTCCTACTTCGGTGATCAAACGAGGCCAGTATCGTTTTCAGGAGCGTTCGTTACTCCTAACCCAGCTAATTACATCACGCTGGAAGGTAACTCTCGACGTCGGCGGCGGTAAGCTGGCACATCGAAACACACCCCCGAAACAAATTTCCCCCGCTACATATTGATTGGCCGTGCACGGAGCAGTCAACCTGTATGAGTTTCGAGCAAACGTGTATTCGAAACGCGATTCAACAGGTCTTCGTGTGCCGCGTGTAAACATCGGTTTGTTCATGTTTCACGGCCTGCTGGCGATATTCTGTCCCAGCCTGTTAAAACGTAATCGAGGAACTGGATCGATCGCCCCTTGACTCTCTTCATGACACGCACAACAGCGCCATAATCATCGTACCAACGGCTCCACCGCTTTTTGAGGAAGCACGGTAACAGTCAGGATACAAATACGTGTATATTAAGCCTTTAGCTACCTAGTAGGCTTGCCGAGCTGCGCGCCGTGGAAGTCCACCTTAATACCACTAACTCGCGCTCCGCGGCCGAACTGTGCGTACAGCGGCATAGCTTTGCGTTCAGATCAACCGTAGCTTCAGAGTTAACAATAAGCGATGTTGAGCTGGATGGATGGACCCTCCGTGATGGACTTTCCAATCTAAAACTCCTCTGCTCCCGAAAATAAAAATTAGCGCATAGAACGAACCTCACACTGAGAAGGGTGCCCATTCTGATCGCAGGGATCTTCAGAATCTCTACATCCTCAATTACCAATATCTAGGGACTCTATAAACTAAGGAACACCTAAAACCATCCTTTCTCTAACACCAGGAATCTACATAATTCTAACCATACACCCAGATTGGTAGAGATAGTCGAGCCGGTATCAGCGGGTTCGCTTATCGAAATGTGAGTATACCTATGGAAGAAATAGCCATAAAATCGAATTCGCTTCTGGAAGCTGTGCAAGTAGTCGGGGGTCTAGCAGCCACCTCAGGTAGCAGCTCCGACCAATCGGTTTCACCGTGATCTTAATTATCTGGTCGGGTGGATCGAACGGAATTGAAGCGATTCGCGGGTGAACCTCTCTCAGGCGCCGAGGTAGGAAATGGCAGGGTAGGTTCGCACGACTCTGTCGGTCTGTTTGCTCGGCAGTTAACGAGTGCAGCCTCGACGACGATACGCCGAGGAACCTGTACGCATTATGCGGCGAATGAGGCAGCAATCTCACCCCTGGATCTCGCCCAAGCGACACAGCAGCAGCAGCCGGCGAACAGTTGGCGGGCACGGAGTCCTTTTGAAGGCCTACGCGGGCCAGGGGCGAACTTATCGCGGTGCCGCTCCGCTAGTACGAGCCATTTGCGTTTCATGAGCTCTCAACTCGGCCGGAGTGAAGTGGAATGCAGGGTAAAAAATTTATCTCGCTGACTGGCCCGAGTCCCCCGGCTGATTACGTTATACGTGTACATACACTTTCCTTCGAGCTCGCGCGACAGGAGAGCCGCGGGGATTGTTATTCTGTTGATTCGCGCAGCGGGCTCTGGGGGTGACGGTGGCTCGCTGATAAGGATGAAGGGGTAGGGTACAGGGACTGCTTCAAGGTTTGCTGGAATGGGAGAGATGTGCATGAAAAAGCACATCGCGGGCGGGGTGCGGCGATTATGATTGAGGTCAGAGGATGGAGGAAGATTTTATGGATGATGATACCGCTTTAGGTCCGGATGAAAAGCGGTATTGTGTTGGTAGTTGTTGGAGTGAGGCTAGTAGCAGGAATTGGGTTACCATTAGGAGTGGGGCTAGTACTAGTAGTTGGGTCAGTATTAGGAGTAGCAGTAGGAATTGTGCCAGCATCAAAACAATTGAGTTCTTCAACTACAAAGAACTTTGATTTCTTTGACACTTACATCATTTACCCTTTCAACTCCTCAATTCGAGCTTGCACTTAGCTTGACCCAAAGTTGAATAATTACTTTCTCACGACCCCCAAGTCCATCAAAACCAGTTCAATCACCACTCCAAGATGCTCCCAAAAAGTATCCCCCACTCCAGCAGTTGCAAGCTCTCCATACAGAGACCCACAAGCATCATCCAAGTATTTGACCCCTCAGGTGTATTCCTATCCGTGGCCCCTGAGCCTGGCGGACCTCTGTCAGCGTAATCCGCGGGGCACAACCGCGACTAACGAGCGGAGCATGAAGACGGTGCACGAGTATTATCTCGTGAATGGGCCGCAATCTCGGCCCTAGATCTGTTAGTGTAGGCAGCGAGTGCGCAGTCGGCATACCTCGGCAACCTTTTCGGGGTAGCATGACGAACACGAGCGGATGCGAGGCAAAAGATGGTCGTTCCACGCGAGAGGCCTCGCTTGAAAAGCTTGCGCTGTGAAAGAGCCGAGCCCTCTGTCGCGTGACGCCCAACACTCGCCCGCCGTTTGTCCTCGAGTATATCTTTTTCTGCGGCAAACAGTTGGTCTATTGACTCTAGGAGCATACTCCCGGCGACCTGTCATTATTTTAATAAACACGCTAAGGGTTAAGGCACTGTTTACCATCCCGCTAGCTCAGAATTTGCGGCACCCGAGATTACAGTTCCCGCGTACCGGGTGGTATTCATTCGTGAATTATTATATTCCCGTGGAACTGAAATATGACAAATGTAGCTGGTGGCCACGTTGCAGCTGACCTAGTTAGAGCAAAGCACTTAGGAGACCAGTACGACGCAAAGCTGCCCAGGGAAACGTTGGGAGTCGGAAGTTCCCAGTCACCTAACCTCACTGTTTAACTGCAGGTTCCTAGTTCGCCCCTTTGAGCGTTCGGTCGCAAATGATTGCAATCCTCTTGTTCCAATCTCCCTAACTAACTGTAACTAAAGACCCAACAGAAAAATACGTCTTGTGGTTGAACTTTATATATAAGACTCCACAGAATCCTATGACCAAGGGCCACCACGCCGTAGACTACTGAAGTTTGCCACTATGACCCACCCCGAAATCGGACAACTTTCCAACCAGTGTTACTCCTTCGTGTTTCCGTAAATGGAGATCGGGTAAGTGTTTCGACAAATTGGGAAGAAGACTGGTATCCGTTGTAGGACCACCAGATCAGTGGTGGTCGTTGAAAGTTACCAGCCCAGCGAAATTGCAGAGCCAACATCCACCGTTTACTTAATTTTTCCCTAATAAATCAGCGAAACGATTACCGAAACGTTTAGCGAGCTGGGGAGCGCGCTCCCTCTGAAGCTGCCGTCCATTTGCAACGATAACGAGTGCAATTCCATTCCGTGGACAGCGTGCACGCACGCGTTAGCCCGTGAATGGATTATCATTCCCGTCGTTGGCCCCCTACACGGGGATCGCTTTTCCTCCCTTTTCTTTTTTTCAACGATACGATACACGTAACCGATAAAACTCGCGAGGATTTTCGTGTAACGGAGAGCCACTCTGCTCAACTCCATTAAGAATCACACGTTCCATCCGCCGTGCGAGTGTTAAATATTGATGCACGTGCGCGGGCGAAAGGAGAAACTCGGATCGGAGGATGCATCCGCGCGAGAGAGTTAGTGTCGTCGAGCGTCGATCGCCGGTGTTAAACTGTTAACAGTAATTACTCGGGGGAGTAATGTTTTGTGTATTGAATGTAAATCGGGTGCTTTGGGGTCTCTCGCTTTGCATATTCCGTGGCGGTTGTTTTAGTACAGGTACTTGCGTGGTTCTTTCAAGGGGGAATAGTCTTTTTAGGAGTTAGGATCGTGTTGGAGGGTGTTAGTCGACGAGTGGAAGAATATGTCCAACTTTTATCGATGACCTAACCTAACAAGCTTTCAAATTCGAAGCTTCAGTTACTTTTTAGTAATTTCCACAATAGATTAATTTAATTCCAATATTTGATATCGTAGTGTCTCATTGCAAACAATAATTTAAATCCGCGAATAGCTTGGACACCATTAATGATATTCAAAAATGTATCAGAAAATATATAAATATTCTCGAGGGGTGCATAATCTGATATCGGTAGCATTTTTATAGGTGCAGGTATAAAACAAGTATAAAGCACATATCCATCATCATCCCCAGTTAAAACCTCTAAAGCCCAAATTCAAGTAACCTAACCTCAAAAACTCGGATCCATTTAATCCACTGTCACTTCGAACACTCCACTGGACATTGAATCTCGCTCTCAGCCCCCCCCCCCCCCCAGAGTGAGCCTCGCAACTTATTAGAACCAGTAGGAGAGGCAGCGAGTCCTAGACCCACCCAACGAGTGAGCAGTCAATTAGCCGTTATAATGCCATTCGACAGGAGCTCGGCGCGTTTCTCGATAAGCTGGAACGCGCAATATCCGCGAATCGGCGCAATTATAAAGTCGACACCGGCAATTAGACATTTTTTCTGGGGCAAATCGGCCGAACGATTACGGGGGCGTCTCTAATGAGCCCTGCCTCCGATATATATCAGGGGTGTCCATTTAGCGGCGCTAACGAGTGCAGCGTCGGACGCGCTGCACACGTACGCGCTCTCCCATGAATGGGTTTCGCAATCTCGCTCCAGGATCTCCTGCACACCGGGAACAGCCAAGTGAACAGTTGGCGGACGTCGGAGAGCCTGCTCCACTCGCGGCAATGCGAGCTACCGTTTGAGATTAGCATCTTTTATGCATATACATGGCCAAGAGCTTCAGGCAGCCTACACGAGCGCAGCGCCTACCCCGAGACCCCCCCTGCTTGATTCCGTAGCTCCCCATTTGAAAGTGGGATTCCGCGGACACTTCCTTTTTTTTTTGCGTCCTTGTTCCTCGTTACCACTTTCCCTCCTCCTTCCTGATGCTCGAGTTAACCAGCCGCCCCCTTTACTTTGCCCTAGCCCCTTCAAGTCTGAGCGATTCCTGATGGCAGATCAAACGTTACGTCCGCTGATAGGGACGAGGGCTGGAGAAGAATTGCTGTCACACTATGGTGGTAGGATTCCTGGGACTTGCTGTGGACCTAGTGGCCAGTCACTGGGGGACAGGCAAAGTCATGCTGCTCTTGGGTCAGCTGAGAGGAACTCAAAAACAAATAAACATTGTTAAATGATATAGGGAATCTAAATTGGTGTTCCATGGGGCTCGTCAAGGTTCACGGGGTGCAAGTCACGCTGACATTTCTGTGGCAAGGGCTCCTTGATTTTATATAAAGGATTGCTCCCTGAGTTTCTCGATCTCCAGACAGACAGCCCTCGAGGACCACGCTTCATCCAGGACACAATGGACTGGCTACTGGGGATAATTACCCAAAAAACGTTGTGGGGGGTGCTTACCGTCGTCAGAATCGTTAATATCGACGATTGTGCGTCGGACGTGAAGATGTCTCTATGCGCTGAACGCTTCTGGTGACTTGACAGTTCGTAAACGATTATCACTAGCGCAAACAGTAATCTGCGGACTTAGTGTTGGAAGCTAGTTACTGCAGAAGTAGGGTTAGGCGTTACAACGAAAATATTTACACTGAAGGCTGTTCTTCAGAATTTGATGCTACATTGTAGTTGGAACACTGGGGGATATGTGTGTTTCTAAGACAAGTGTAATTTAGAGGCGATGGTCTTCTTATCATCAGTTTCAGGAACCTTCCGTGCTAATAGCCTTCGTGCACTGTGCCACATTCGCATCTAGAAATCACTAACAAGATTGCACAGAACCAAAGTAACTTTACACTAGGGACCCTAACATAGCACCAAGTAGACACTGCGGCAACCTACTTGCGATTCAATTTGCAATGAAAAATCATGCACATTTGCTTCTTACATCTGCCACACAAATAATTCAATTCAATACAGAAAGAACCGCCATCGTCCCAGCCCAATCAGTGCGATTAAAATAAACATTCGTGCGTCAACAGGCGGTTCCCCGAAGGTACTCCAGGGTACCCGTGTCCAAAAGCATAGAATTCATTCGTTCGAGGGTTCCTTCGCGGAAAGAGGGAAAAAGAGGCTGCCCGCCACACTTCCCTCCGAGGTAATTGCGCAGAACACAAGGGAAATCTTGTCGGTGTACGTGCGAAACTGACGAGGATGGAAGCGCCGGTAGCAGCTGGCGGTTCTGGATCGTTGCTCCATTCATAGTTCCCCGCTCGATCAGGCAGCAGCCGCAAAGGACCGTATGTATTTACTGCACGGCCAGTGACTTTCGATTCAAGCCCCGATAGGACGCCAGATTTTCCTTCGTTAATTCTACATCGACGGGCTGATAATAAATAACGGCGATCACGTGGGCAATATCGCATCGCGTCATGCCCGCCAGTACACGCGCTCACTTCGCGACGGCTGATTATGCAGGGAAATTTTTCGCTTGATACGCTGTTTCTCCACTGCACGGATGTTAAATTGATGAGCAGAAGGGCTGTAACAGGGTTGCGAGGGAATTTGATTTATCAATTTCTAGGCAAACTCTTAAACGAATTTGAAACTAAACTTTGTGTAAACTGCCAACTGTTTGTACGAGTTAGTAGATCCGGGTGGAAGTGCGGAAATCGCGTGGGAGGAAATTAAAGGTAGAAGTGGTGTAATATGGGTTGGCAAGTAGAATTAGTGTAGACGTGTTACATTTTGTAATTCGGTTTTTATTTGTGGGGATACAGGTCCGTACCTATCAACGAAGATAGCATCGTCAGTAGGCAAAGGGCTACATTATCAAGAGACTTTAGTGAATTTCCCTGTAGAGAAAGCATTGTATGAAGTTGACACATGATGCAGTTTCTATTCAACTTTGGACGAGGAATCATTGTCTGCTAAGTGACACTGCGAATGTAAAGAATGAATAGAGTGATTGATATCAAAGAGTTTAGATGTTTTATGAGAATATTGTGGCTAATTCAGTGGGCGTTCATCAGTCAGAAGTTCACTATAGTAAGAAAGAAGGGATCCTCTCGACACCGCCACATTTTCTTTCCTATTACCCAACCCCATCTATTTCACTCGCGAACGACACGACTCCCAAAGACGTTTCATTAACCCCCCACAAAAGAGGCTACAAGGATGTTCACTTTTTCTGACATGAATTACCATTGCGGCCCTGTAAATATCTGTCAAAATTCCTCCTCTGCCGTACGTTTCACTCGAGCTCCCTTCACCATCTGAAGGATTTCCCTCAATTAAGCCGTTTCGCTCGTTACATTTTCATCGCGTTTTCATTACACATTCCGCACGAAAAGTCGTTCCCTCCGCCGCGATTCATAGAGAGTTAAGTAGGCTGACGTGATATACTTCCTTCTCTGTCGGAAGCAGGAAATTTGTTCGGTGACCAGCGCGCGCCCGCGCGCCTCCTTTAATCGTATTCACGGATGCTCCGTCTCTCTCCGCCCCCCACGAAACTGCCTTGAATACCGGTTTCCCATTTCTCGGCATTCGCCGTCTGGAAGCCAATTTATATGCAAAATTACCCCCGCGCGCTTCTGCAACACATGTTCAAAAGGCACGGGATGACCGACGGAAAAAAGGATTATATTATCACGTCGTTCCCGGCGAAATTTGTATGCAAAAACGCGCTAACGCAATAACGCCCGTCCCACGGAAAAATGTTGCTCCTATCCGCCTCTCCCCGTCCGATAATTTGTGTATTCAGACCACTCGATAGTTCGCGAAACATCTCCATCTGCCTGGTTCATTTTCGTCGCGTGAAGCATCTAAAGTAACCTATAATTTTATGATTGAAACGTCAAAAAAGCCCTATATTAATTACACGTGCAAATTATTCACTAAAATTAATTCGTGGTATTTTTAAAAAGATTCCAACTCCTTCCTCAAAAACAAGTCGCCATTGTGTAATACAATTTTCTTCTACGATGCTTCCTTCGCGAGGAAATCGACTTTGAAAGTTTCTCGAGCATACGCGCGCATTCGACAGTGGCGCCGCCACGGGGGGCTCCTAGTTGCAAGCGCAGCTGAGTTGTTTCAAGCTCGTTTTCCTCTAAAACGAACGCCAAGACGAAAAACTATCATTCTACATTTTCGGCCTACTTTTGAACGACGAATCCCCTCCCCTTCGGCGATTTCCCAATTTTCGATAGTACAGAATTTATGTAGCACTTTTTAATTGGCGTGGAGCAATACCCTGTTTTGGATACCAGTTTCTCCGTCCACAGACTGTATATCCGATGGTTGGGTCGCGGGAACTCGGTTGATTTCGACATTTTACGCTTTTTGCGCTCGTCTAGTATGCTAATCGCTGTGTTGTATAGTATCGTTAATGGTCGAGCGGAGCGGAAACGTTAACGGAGCTTCGATCGAGAGCCGGGGCCCATGAATCATACGCCGCGGAAAAGATAAATAAAATCGTACAAAGCCAGCGTTGCGTGTAACTTCATTATGCCGGACAAGCTTCTACGAGTCGACTGTTCATATTTCATTCCGATCGAGCGATGTGTGCCTGAAAACCCGCGCAGGATTTTTAATGACGTTCCTGTTCGGTACGAGTGTTATTTATGGGCGTGAACGGCTACCGCGCTGAAAGCTCTAGTGTTTTTCCCTTTTGCCTCCGCGTTGCAGATTGATAGTAAAAGTGTTGGAAATTTCACTGCAGATTACATTTTCGATGGAATTCTGTTCACTGCTGGCTGAACGCTATAGATTACTGGATGGTTAATGAATTTATTGTCAGAGCGAATTTTTGATGGATGGGCACCGATATTCGATTGTAATAAAAATAAAAAGTAATTGCTCAACGAAAGGAGTACTTTTTTTTATCAATGTTCAATTTCCTTGTTGATCTTCCAAGTTTACTTCGGTATTTTACGCCCGTCTGTTTAAAGAATGAAAGAAGATCTCAACTTTTTCACGTGACCTCCTTCGTACAACAATTTCTCTGAAAGCTTTGGAATTCAATTCTATCGTCAGAGATAATGTTGACTTAACCCCAAAATTCCGTTTCGTTGGCAAAGCTAACTCCGAGAAGTTGCAACTTACTCGAATAATAAGAATGCAACGCGAGAACATTGACCATAGGAAATTGAATTCTTTAAAAATGTCACATTCTTGTGTTCGGGGAGAGAAAGTCGAATCCAGAGAATTTTCAAAAATAACACATGGAATATAAGAACTGCGAGATTTTAATTTCTACTGGGCAAAAGAAAATACTATTTCGATCTCTTCTTCTACTTCCACTTTAATTTCTACTGGCTAAAAAAGAAAATACAATTTCACCGAGCTACCTTAATCCAAATATTTCATCTCATACCCCGGAACCCGATATTTAATTAATTATCCAGGCACGAGGTACTCCAATCACTCTAAGTGGCAATATTTATCAATGTACAGTGTACAGTACCCCAGTTCGTTTCTCGAGTGACAATCTTCATCGAGTGAAGCCTTCGAGAAACCGTTTGCACGTGGCGCACCGTCGAATCGGCTGGCCGAGGTCTGATTAATTACAAACGCCGAGCGATTTACAGTTCCATTATAACGCTAACCGAACACTAAATGGAAACAGCGGCGCGTTGACCAACAATTGTTCTACTATTAATTGCTGGCCACATTGCACCTAGCTATTCGGAAAATCGATACACCCGTTGCTCAGCTGGCCGAGCTCAACGTCAGTATCGCTTTTTATCGATTCGTCTCGCTGTGCGAGCCACGTCGATTGATTGACAGATATTCGCCGGGGGAAAAAATAGACAGGGCGCGAAAAACGTATCCTTCTTATCGAAGTGACGACTGAAACTGACGCTTCATTGAAATGAATGGGATTGGCAGCTGCAGATACGATGCAGTTGGCAAAAAAATGAAGCATTTCATGGGAGTTTCAGTGAAAGAATTTTCCTTGCCACTATTTTTAATACAATTTTTATATGCTGTACGGATTTTGTGCGGATTTAGGTTAGTTTCGAAGTTACGAAGAGTTGAGGTGTAGACTTAACCTCACTTCTATGAGGACTTTTGTAACTCTGAGGAAAGTATAAGAAAGTTGATATGTGTGTTTCTCGTTATTTGGGGTTATGTTCAATGTACGGCTGAAACGAGGGCTGTTAAATTCGATTGCATCCTAAGAGAGTTTATTACTTGTGCGAATTCCTTACCATTCTCAATAGGGCGTGTGTGTATTGTTTATCGTGCTGACCTGGTCTACTATGGCATGTCGAGCGCCATTCTAGAAATTTAAGTGGAAAATAGGGAAAGAATCTTGGCTACCGTCGAGCACAGCTCGGCTATTGACGGCGTTTCTTTACGATAATAGTTCCAATGGCGGTAGTTAGGAGAGTGTTTTGCCAACTGTCTCGCATTGGCAGCATTTGGAATTCATACAGTACTTTACACAATTTTTCGGGGCAACCAACGAGATACATTTCCGAGGTTAACGGCCCGAGTTCGTCGATTTTCGTTTCCAACTGGGTCATTGCCACTGTGCTTCTGCCGACTTTCTAAACTGCAATACACCCACGGTCAATCACCGAACCACCCTGCACATGACATTCCTGCGACTCCACAGTGATCCACGGAACTCTAAAACTTAAAGGAAGTCATGCTTCGACAGTAATGATCCTTGAAGTGTCCAACATAGAAAGTACAAGACACTGAAAATCGAGGAATCCAAACGCCACGAGAAGAAATACGTTGTATAATTCTTTAGTTCGTTACATTCCGAAGAAAAATAACACTCCGCCTGGCGGCGAAATGAAAATTTAAATTTCTATACGTTCCATTAGCTCGGCGAGTTCTGCGTCGTGGGATCGCACCTTAAGGCTTTGAAACATTTCCCCTCACGTTGATCAGGTTTCTTTCAACGATCTTTAATTGTGTTGATAAAGTGTTGTAATAGCTTCACGAGGAACCTTAAGGTGCGATTCCACGGCGCGTGGTTCGGCGAGTTCCGCGCCGTGGGATCGCACCTTTACGCCGCTCAGAGTGTTAAGTGAATATCTACGTACTCATCGAGTTTCGCGTTCCTCGACGCCTCTATATAATTCTTCCCACCATCTGAACGACCGCTGCATGGGTTGCAAACAGAAATTCAAGTAGCACTGAAGATGTTCTCCAGGCGCGGCTGGCCGTGGCGTGGCTGCGCAGGCCCGACGATCGCCCAAAGGGACGCGTGACGCGGCACAGAAGCCGATCGACCTGTTATTACGCGATCGCGTTCGTTATTTAAATCCATTCAGCCCCCCGTGTAGCGTCTGCAGCCCCCCTGGGCGACTGACTTTAATTCATCCCGAACGACAAGACGGCCAGGAAGCGGGATTAACGGTCGCGATCCCTCATTGACGCGACGCGCTACGTTCAAAGTGCTGCTCGAGCCATTTGCATAATCCGACGATTTTTACCGTTTCCGTGAATATACCGACGAGAATCGCACGTCGATCCCGCCGAGATTCGCTGATTTGCATAAAGTTATTCCTTTTCTTCCCGGCGACGCTGCCACAGAGATCGCTTCGTCTCCGAGTGAACGCTCATTGAAACGCTGATGGTGGGTGGTGTTACGTGTGTCAGCGATGTTCTGGATGGTGGGACTGGTGGAAGGTGTTCTGAACGGACTGCCAGGTTTACATAGAAGATTCAGACAGGTTGCGATTACCAGCTTGGCTGCGGCTCCGGTGATAGCTTAGATAGGGATGGTGGACGTTGAAAGGTGTGGATGGCGGGTAGATCGGGGATGTAGTCGCGTTGCCACTGTGGGGATGTTATTCTGGTGGCTCAGGTATAGGTGATAGGTTCAAAAAGGTTACTGGGATAACTGAGGGTATCTGGCAGTTAATGTTAAGCTGACGGTAGCTTTTATTAGGCTTAGGTGTATATCGATTAGGTGTTAATGGAAAACTAGGATGGTGAAAGCTATCCCAGTTTTGAGCACAATTTCCCGAGTCTTTGAATTAAGATTGATCTTATTTAATTAAACAGAAGATTGGATAAGTGAGAGGTGTTAAGGACCTATAGCGGGCGAAGGACAGGTTCGATGTGAAGATTTGCTTAATTAAGCTTCCACTGCAGACCCAGGAAGTCTCGCACTCTCAGAGGACAGACACAGGAAGATCGCGATCGAAGTAACCACAACCTAGCGATGATCTCTAGCGTATTGATTTACTCGTGATTATTAGATGTTTTTTGTGATGAATATGATTGGAATGGCCGCGTATGAATTATGCAGACCGTGGAAAAAGTTATGAAAATGGCGGATGTAGAATGCCATATCCGTTGAAAGTGTGTAATAATGTTACCCCGTAATTGCTGGCAGCGAACGGCGATTCCCCTTTGATCAATGCTCACAGAATTATTGTAATTATGTTTACCATGGATTTCGCATGAATCTGTTACAGGTCTGTTCGGTAACGCACGTCAAAGGCATTCCGTAATTCAAGCGGCAATGCGTGCACTGCTGGAATCTCTGGGTACGTTGCTTGCGGTGTACGTCGAAATTGCATCTTACGATGCGTTATTGTTGCCTTGATAGCAGTCTCTGGCGTTCGATCTTGCTGGGTGTGTTATTTTGGATGCGGGACTGTTGAATATATGTGCAATTTTTTACTGGTATTGGATGTATTGACGTGATATTGATTTTCAAACTGAGGGATGGTTCTGGAGAGACTGACGAACATACAGAACTGCAGGACTACAAGTTTCAGTTACTGTAAAGCTTGCAGGACTACAAGTTTCAGAGACTCAAGGTTTCAGAACGTCAAACTTTCAGCATTGCATAGTTTTAGGGACCCAAGCTTTCAGGACTTAACACTTTCAACACCTCAAACTTTTAATACCCCAAGCCTTCAGGCACCCAAGCTTGGAGGACCCCACCTCTTCAGATCTCTATGCTTTTAGGTCTCCAAACTTTTCGGACCCCACACTTTCAGACCTTCAAGCTTTTAGGTTCCCAAAGCTTTGCGGTCCCTAAGCTCTGAGGACCCTCAGCTCTCAGGTCCCCAAGCTCTCAGGTCTCCACGCCTTCAGGCCCTCAAGCTTCTAGATCCTCAAGCTATCCAAAGCCCATGATTTCAGGACTTCTAGCACCCAGATTTTCAAACCCTCAAACTTAAGTGCCCAGATCCCAAATCTCAACTTGAAAAGATCCCCTATCTCAACCGCCAAGCTCTGAATTTCAACCTACAACCTACTTGTTCCCGGAACAACTGTCACAAACTTCACCACAAATTCTTCCTCACGGCGACTAGACTACACAAGAGGACCCAACCCCTCTACTTCTCATCGGCCGTTATTCATCCTACTCGCGTGATTTAAATTCCGAACCAAATAGCAGCACTCGGCAGAATCTTAAACAAGCCACCAGCCGACACAATTTACCTCGAATCAATCTGCAGTGTGCTTAACTCCCCCCTAAGAAGCGACATAGACGCTGCGCCAGCTGTCTCGCCAGAATCCTCGCGGACTCATGAAGCAAACAGCGAGGCTGGTAATCGAATCGCGCGTGCCACGGGCGTGTCGCGTTTCGACGTATCGTCGCGTGTTCCCAGGCACCAATCACGCCAGCATTCATCGCGTTTGTTGCCAACCTGGTGGCGTTTCTCCCCGTCCCATGCCGCGGATAAGTGCATTATCGGGCCGCGTGACGAGACGCGCGATGACGCACCAGCGAGTGCCCCGCAAAATCGGGGAATCCATGATGATTCTTGTCCGCCTTGATCAACAACAACCGCCAGTGGATGAATTCTATCAGGCGGCAATGAAATCTCCGTGTAATAACGAATTACTGTTACTCTGCACGGGGGCTTTTGACCCCCCACCGCTAGCGTTTATGATTGGATTATCCCGCGAATCACTGTCCAGCAGGCTGTGCCAGCAACGAAGAACACATCGTCTGCCTGTCCCTGGCGCTGAAGAAACCGGGAATGAGCCACTCGACCAGGGATATAAGATAAATCAGTCGGCTACTTCTTGACGTGATTGAACTACGCTACGAAGCTTTATGTGTCTGGCTGCTTGATGAGCATTTTTAGAGGATAATGAGCTTGGAATTCTTGTCCGCCTGGAAAGGTGTTTGGATTGGCTTAGCGAGGATGCGACCTGAGTACTTATGTGCCTCGAGTTCCTGGGGGATTTGTTGAAGATGTAGCAGATTGCACGCTAGGTACAATCCAGTTTTCGAAGCACGAGTTCCAGCTCAGAATAAATACTCTATGCCTATTCAAACAATCTGATAGAGAATCTTGTGTATCAGAAGTATCAGTATCTTTCAATAAACTATTTATCTGTCTGCAGAAAATGACAGTATTTCAATAATATACCTTCATTATCCTCCCTAAGAAAATGTCTTTACCTACTCAGGGAACTAAACTACTCTTCAAAAGACTTCCTGGGATTCTACTAAACACCACAAAAATATAATCCCCTGTATCCCACCCTATTATATACCACTTTGTCTTCGTAAGCGAAAACAATAGCTCATTTCCATAAAAATGAGCTGCCGCCCATGTTGCTTTGCCACTGTGGACGACCAGGTACCGCTTTCCCGCGTGTCACCCCCGTGTCCGCCACCCTTTCGCGCCCAGGGCTGGTCGAAGTATCGGCACGATGGCATCGATATAGTTGAAACTGAATACCCTTGTCCCTGGGTCTGTCGGGCGATGTGGCGATCTCTAGAAAGCCCACCAATAACGATATCCTTGTGTCAGGGTATCCCGCTTAGAGCAAAAAGAAGGGGGAAAGCCGTACAGCGTGGTATCAGGTTCGTCTACCTGTAATTTGACCGGGGGGTTCGAGATTTTGTTAATAAAAAATTCGTTGCAATCCCATAGCTCCAGAAAATATAACGAAACTTCTTAAATCTTGAAGGAAAAGCAAGATTCCTTCAGAATATTTTCTATGTCCTAGGTCTTGGTCCGATTCAAGGAATAACAACAACAGTACTTATTTATTAGGTGACAATTCTGAAGCAGAATTTGAATCACCAGAAGTAGCAGACTTTTTACTCCGCTGTTGCGCAAGAGTTGCTATTTCAACGTAGTGTGAACTGACTAGGGTGAAAGGAATATATTTACAAAACAGTAGACCCGATAGAAGCGAAGTGTGCGTTAGTACTGTGTACTTTGGATAGACTAGCTAAGGGTGTCCTACATAGAGAATTTATACAGTTTTCCTAAAGGGCGTGAATATTTTAAAAGTGAAGTTCGGATCGCTATTAATGCAGCCCTAGCAACTTGCCAGCGGACCTGGGTTTATTGCAGGGACACTTTCAAAATGACTTAATCCCATAAGCGCCGCAAACTAAATAATTCAAGCAACCGTCCGGTTGTTTAACTCACAGAAACTGCAGCAAAGTTTTTAACCTCAATCCTCAATTAGTCCAAGTTAAGTTCTTTATGGCGAGTGTACTATAAGCCGTGTTCCGCTACACTACTTCACTGCACCTTCTTCAAACAGATACACGAGGAGGCTAGCTCCTCCACGAACACGCCCCTCGAATCCTTCTCCATCAGCATCCAAGTTCCAAGCTTTTTACCCCGTCTGCGTCTCACGATTCACAGTCTGCTGGTCCTGCAGCCCCGATTAAACAATAAGGAACGTCCGCGGGAAAAACGGCTCGTCGTTTCCAGACCAGGGAGCAGTGCTGCCAAATGGAATCGTTCCGCTCTTAGCGTCTCGATCATACGCCAGGCCTGCGCGCCGCTGCCCAGGAGCCTCACGGCCGCACAAATTGGCAAGTTTTCAGGCTGTTTCGCGGGGGTGTCGAGTCACGTCACGCTGTTTTGTTAGGGCCGGCCGCCATCTGCTTGCGCGCCGCGCCCGCAGCATTCACGGTTGCCTCTCGGCCGTGGATTCCCAGCAGAATTTGGCAACGGGACGCGGGAGCGCACGTAAGCCTGAAATATACTTGCTGGTTTACGCGGTGGCACAGTTGGCGTGCGGGGCGAGGACCAGCGAAGGGAATAAGATCGTTCGACGTCCTTCTCCGCTGGCTGGATGCTTCCTCAGGAAACGTTGCTCGATCATGAGAGCGATCCACTTTGGCTAGCTGCTTGACAAATCGGTGGTTCGTGCACTTGCATCCGAAACAGGCTCCTGGGCTTGGATATACGTGGATCGGTTTAAAGAGAATCGACCTAGCTTCGTAGGTTCGTGGGGGTGCGCTTGTGTGCGGCTAGAAGAGGATTGGGAGAAGGGTGTTGTCCCACTGCAGTGGGAAGCAGTGGGCTGAAGTGATCAAGTTGAGGAAGGTGAGGTTGGTGCAGGAAATGGGAGGATGAATGAAATTGGAAATAGTGAAGTTGGAGGGTGCATAGCCGAATTGCGCAATTGAGGGCAGATCAGGTTTGAGGTACTAGGTGTACTTAATAGTTGACCCAGCGTCCATCTTGTGGTTGCTTCACCGTACACCTTCCGAGGGTGAAAGTACCAAAGGGGTGGTGGAATAATTCACAAACCGTCCTATGGAATGACCAACGCACGCTGGATGACTCGAAGTTATTTATTTACTATCTGTTGTGCAAACATGAAACTTTGGTACCTATCAAAGAGGACCATAATCTTCCTCCGCCACCGTGAGCAACTCGCAAATAAGATAAACGAAGCCAGCACGGTTAACAGAAGAAGCACCAGATCCCAAAAAGCGCCGCCGAAGAGGGATGCCAACACAGGGGCTACAGCAGCCGCGTTATCTCACTTCGCGCATCGTCTCAAACAATATAAATCAATGGGCCGTCCGGCGCGCGGCATTAGCAAACATAAAACAGACCGTCGTTGGTGCACGCGTGTCTCCCTGCCCCGTTTCAGGGTGGGTGGACCCTTCGAGCAGGTCGTTTTTTAGCCACGTTAAAATGCACCCTCCAGCGGGGAGAGTGTCGCCACGGCGGGCAGCCACCCTCGCCCCCAGGGCTGAACCCCCGAGACACGGGCCGGCGGATAATTCTGTTTTAGTTTCGCATTACAATACGACGCACGGGTAGCGCGGTGTCTCTACTCGGAGGGGGTGACTACTCGCACCTCCGCCGCCCCCGACTCGCTCGCTCCCTTTTCTACGGAGAAATTCGTTTCTTCCCTTAACTTCGTTCCTCGTTCGCCCCCTCCCCTTCTTTTTTCCTTCGAAGACGCTCCTTAATTCCAGCGCCAGTGGAATTTGACTAATGCAATCGCGAATGCTAAGAAGCCACTCTCTTACTTCTGTTCGGGCCATTGTGCCCGAGTTATTCCCTTAGTCGCGCTTCAACGCTGGCATCCTATCCACCCGCACCCCCGAGGGGGCATAGGTAGGAAAGAAAGGCGACAATGGGGCAGAGAACGCGCGAGTGCATTTGTTAACGGTTGCGTCCTCCGCTTTCGCGAGAGATTGCTCCAGAGAGGGCTACAGGATTTAAATGTTTGCCCCAGGCTAAGAGGGCTGGCCTACCGAGACGTGAATGGCTCTTGGTGATTTTGGGACGGTTTGCTTACTCGGTCGCTTGTACTTCGCTCGAGAGCCTTTTTTCTTGTGGGGCTGGGGAAAGGGGTTGGCGCGTAGCCTGGCAAGGATCGATGCACCACGGTGGTCAATAGGTTATTTTATTTGAGATCGATGGGTTTGTACACTGTCGTACATGAGCCGCTGGACACTTATTGGATATGGAGTAAGTTCTTAATGAATTTATGTATTGACTATTACTCTCTTCTAGTGAGATGTGCCATATACGGTTTTCAAGTTCCACTTAGGGTAAAGGACTCAATTACTACCACCTACCCAATTACTGTCGTCCTAAGCTGTTATACTTAAAATACGAATAAACCTTGTGAAATTATAGATACAAAAAATTGGCATACAATTGAAACTGCTATTTACACGATACAAAAAACAGCACTTAATTTTTTCTTCGTTAATTTGGATAAGGCGATCCAAAATTTTGAGGGGATATTAGAAGAATGGAAACGATGACTCTCTTACTAGCGAAAGAGAAAACAAGGCGTTAAAGATAATGCTGTAATTGTAATATTTAAGCTATGAACATAACAAAATATAATATTTTAAATAATATAAGCATTATAGAAAGTAATAAAGATTCGAATTCAACGATTCATTAAGTCTTTTTACTTATTAATTGGGTGACAGTGGTTGGTACAAGCGTTTCAAGCATTTTGGTATTACTGTCATAGCAAGTAGTTGCTCATGTACATGACGCGACATAACCTTAAAATGATAAATAAACAGTATTAGGTTAACTGGCAAGAATTGGGGTGTCAGTAATTCAGTGAAATACATTTGAAGGGTGTCAGTAATAGATCCCGTAATATATTTTTGAAAGTGATGAATTTATACATAAAAATCGAAGTTTTAAGATCCACCAAATTTTTTTCACAACATATTAAACAATAATCAGTCAGAGTCAACGCTTAAAGTGTCAGTAATTGGTTCCTTTACCCTATCATATTTAATCTGCATCACGCTCTCATTCCGTAAAGTCAAGTAAAACTACCATAAGCACCCTTCCGCCCAACCATAATAAAAACAAAGTCCCTCATCCAAAAGAATAAAAATATCCAAAGGAAACCCCGTACCTATCTCCAATACACAACAGAGCTGAACCTTACGAAGAACGTTCCTCGCGGCCTTTCCCCGGTCAAAGATCCACGATCCAGTCATCCAGGATCACGCAACTCTTCCGAATTTCGAGCGGAGACGGTCACGGCTCGATTGAGCGCGCACCGAAGCGATTCGCCTCGTCCATCTGCGGGCACGCGGCGCCCCCCTCCAATCCCCCAAACACAGGAACGATTCCAAGTTTTCGCTTCGATGGCGTCGCGTCTCATTCCGCCGCGACGAAACGGCTTTTTGCGCGGCCCTCCTTCCGCGGGGGTGGTTAATCCAACCCCCGTCGTGAGTCACGCGCCACCGTAGAATTTACGGGGCACCGAGATCGCTCCCGCGCTCCTCTGATCCATAGGATTATCTCCACCGACTGTTCGCCTCCCTCCCCTCAGTCCCTCGATTATTATACCGTCAAAATGTAGCGTCCAATCGGTGACAGACCCCCTTAATTACAAGGGGGCCTGATCGATCCAATCGATCTCACCAAATGTAGCCCGCGACTCTGCGAGGGGGCTGGCCGAGGGTGCGAGAATTGCCTGGGCAGTTTACAATACGCGGGGAACTGATGTGCTGTTTTTGTGAATAACAGTCCCTTGTTTGCGGTTCGGAGAAGTTTAAAATTCAATTATGCTGTCCTGGCAGTAGCTATTGTATTAGCAGTGGCCAGTTTGGAAAGAGTCGCTAGGAATATCACCATGTCGCTGGGGCATGATGCAACTGCCACGCACGGCTGTCCACTTTTACGTGCAATTATGCGACACGTAACGGCAATGCGGGTTGCAGCGAAAGGTGCGCGCAGCGTTTACAGAATTTATCAATGTTACGCGTAAATGTGTTTACCAGAACTGTAACGATAGCCTGGAGTCTAACCCGAGTAGAACCGCGTCGTTTCGATTCACCGTTCGAACTACGAGCCACGACTACAATGTCCCATTGTTGCACAGTCCGAAGTTGACGCGCCGTTAAAATCCCTGTAATTACATGCGTTACAGGGCTCCCGTGCAATTCCCCGGCGTGATATAGTCGCGCTGCAAGGACGATTAAAATGTATTACAGCGCCGATGAGTAAAAGCAGCCAGAAATACTAATTCGCGATGAAATTTTCAGTTCTCAAAATTCTGTTGAAAGCTTCAATCCCTCAAATTTCAAATCCTTCTACATCTCAATATTTCAGGGTAGCATTAATTTTTTAAATATACGAGCATCTTGGTTTCGTTCAAACTTTAGTCAATTTTACTTTTGTAATCCACGAAATTCGACGTTTGGAATTCACAAGCGTTCAAATTTGGCATCGAAAACTGTCAACGCTTGCGAACCTTAGCGTTAAAATATTGGATGTGTCTGGGTCACGAGGCGTTCAAATTTTATTAAATTTTCTTCATTAAGATTCCTAAGGAGTAATCACCCAGATCGAGGAGAAGATCGGTTCTTCTTCGAGCTGTCGCGCCGCGATTAATCGCAATCAATCTTCGCGACTGCATCCCTTCCGCGGCATTATCTCTCTCTGGAAGCTGGCATGCGACCCCTTCGCGGCACTGCCGCATTGCTCGATCACTATACCATCGAAATACAGCGGTTCGTTAACCCACCACCGACCACCCCCTCTTAATTACAGGCTCTGATCGATAGGGAGCGATTTTCCCGAACGCGTCCCGCAAAACTGTGTACACACGACGTCGTCAAACGCCTGCATTTAGGACGATAACGCGCCACCTATTTGCGCGTGCACGTGTTTGTACCGTGTTATCGAAGAATCCTGGTATTGATCGCGTGGTATCGCGAAATTTCGCCTTGAGCCCACTAAGACGTGGTTCGTGAGATCGGAGGAACACCTAACCTCACTTAACAATATCGTCGACACTCAGGATAAAAATCACTAGCTCACAAATTGATTTTTAACCACCACTACTGTCACCAGCAATTGATGCTTATTATTCATGGCAATCGTGACATATTTCTGCCCGGAAACTGTGGACAAACTGTAAAGTATACTAGAATGTGAAACACTGGGGCAAAGCTGTAAGTTCAATTTAGGTTAATTCCTGCGTCGCTCGTTCGACAACGGCAGCCACTAATCCGTCACGTGACAAATTCCCTAGCGACAGGTCCTACCACGAGCGTCTTCCGCAATGAACCACGAATCCCCAGTTATTAGCCCGCGATCAGCGTCTTTCAATGGAAATCCATCCGATAAGCTTCGATCGTTCATTACAGCCAGGGATAGCTCGCGCAAACGAGACGCGGCGCGATGTAAACAGGCGTGATTCGTTTCCTAGGGACTAAGCCGCGATGGCGCTGTCGCCGTGGGACGGAAATAACGAGCTATCGCCGAGTAATCTGCCATGAGGACGGCCTTATTATCCAGGGGCATGGGGCGATATCAAATGTCCACGATTACCTGCGAGAACCGGTCGGCGACGAATTAAATACTGATCGGAGCGAGCAAATACCAGCGCGCCGGCTCCGCGGACCCGTCGGTAGTAGTAATTAAATCCGATGATCGCGCACTTCTGCGTGACGTTCTCTCATTAGCAGATCATCTAACAATGTATCGGGCCGACGGTACGTGATACTATCGCGCACAAGCAAATGAGATTACGTTTGATCGGATTAACCGGGGACTGGAGGGTACGGTCCACATTTAGCGTTCGATGTAATTTCGATGTTTGATAATGTTAATGTTGTCGCAGCGTCGGTATGTCTCGGTGTACGTTCCGGCGTTGCGTAATCCGCGCACTCTGTGCTCTTTCCTTTGTTCCTCGATACCGCGGATGAACGAAACTTTGGTAGATTCTAATGTTCTAGAGTAGATTTGTAGATTTCGGTAGTTTGTAGTGGTTAGAGTTATCTCCGGTGTATTTTGGGGACTAGGTGCTTCGAAATTTTGGTGAGGTAGAGTTCCAAAAATGTGAGGGGGTGAAAATTTGGGGTATAAAAAACCGGGTCTAAAATTGTGAAGGTTTGAAATGTAGAAGGTTGAGATTCTGAAGCATTGGAATTTAAATGGATTCGAAATTTTGAGTTTTGAAATTTGAAGCGTTAAAATTTTGAAGGATGGGAATTTTTAAAAAGTTTTTGAAGATGTGGAAAAGGATTTGTAAAATGCACTGGAATTCCGATGGATTTTGATTTGAGGGATTAAAATTCAAAGCTTCAAATATTTCAAAGTACTAAGATTCAGAAATACTTCACCAGCCATCATTTCCCAATATCCTCTTTCGAATACTAAATTACTACCAGAAAAATATTCACCATTTCGAATATGTATCTTTTTCCAAACTCTGCCCACCACTGAGCTTCCTCGCAACACAGTCACAGCATCGATTTTTCACGATGGAAACAATTCCTGGAAACAGCGATGGATCCGCGCGAGTCAAGCGTCGCTCCACGTGACAACGGGAATATATTTCAAGAGAAACCCGAGGGAAGGTTCTCTCTGGGGAATACGCGATCCCAGGGCGCGTTGTATAATGCACCAGAGTGACGCATCAGTGAACTCTGCATAACTGCATACGCACCCCCGTGCCGCCACTGGGGTTGGTATACGGTGGTCGTTCATCATCGCCGCGCTCTCCCTACTGCAGCATCTCTGACACACTTGCTGGGGCTGAGTGGTCGATTGAAAAAGACAATCGGTGGGGCTGGGCTTCATTAAACGTTACGAATTTCCAGTGGCCATCGGTGGAGAGATTAAACTCCTGCCGGCTACCGAAACTCCGCGCCTCGAAGGGGCAAACGTGACTGAACGAAGAAGATTAGTTTCTGTTGACCGAGGATATTTTCACTGACCTAGCAGTGGTTACACTTAAGTTGCTTTTGCTTCAGCTTTGAAGTCTAAGGTTTTTAGGCCTGATTTATGCTGTACTTACGCCTGACTTAGACGTGAATTAATTATCCTGAAATGATGCTTCGGCTCTACCAATTTCAGGCGAAGTTCCAAGCCATAGTTCTTTCATTCCGAAAAATACGAAACTCTCTACGCTAACGACGTTAAATCGCGTGGCCCATCCAGGAGACATCCACCGTGACGGGAAAAAATGCAGCCCCATTCCGTTTAATCTTATTCCCCGGCACTCGCCCTCGACGGAAGAGCGACCAAGGGTTTTCACGAAGATTAGAAAAAATCTCCGCTGGACCCAGCTCAGGATCCCCCCCACGCGTGTACTTCACCCTCAAACGAAAGTTTCGCGGAAATTTCGCGACGTCTAGGGGGACTCGAGCGAGGTGTGCGTGCTAGACGCAGAAAAAAAGGGGGAGAAATAGGTGCGACTGCAGGGTCCACGTAATCCCGTGACTGATTGTAGGTAATTACGCCACTCTGGCTGGCAGTGCGCCGCCGCGCAAATACCGTGCCACGAGGGGTGCTATCTCGAGCGGAAATAAAATTTCAGAGTCCTTTGACGCACCCCAACAATCTCGTTCTCTTTCAGCTTCTTTGCCCGCGGCCTACCCTGTTATCATTCCCGCGCCCCGCTCCCGCCCAACCTCGTCGCGCGGGGGGAGGATATTTCTTTTGCAATCGGTCGCGCGCACTTGGCGACATCGTTAGTGGATTAAAACGATCGGCCACCGTCGTTGATAAAAGGGAGCCTGGGGTTTTTAAGTAGATGCTGGGAGATGGTGTATTTCTCTGTTATTTGATGATTGTTAATTTCAACCTTCAAATGCCCTTTCAAGTCGCTAAGGGTGTTTTTAGCGATCGCTTCTGCCGAGAAGGTTTCGCTTAACGACTTTGAGACAATACTTTCGATGTCTTATGGAGTTTGTAAGAATAAATACCATTTCTGAACCTCCGCCTCAGTTTGGAAGCCTCCATTTTAACACCCGCTAGTATCATCCCCCTTGGACCCTAATACTTGCTCTGACATCGCCAGGTTTTACCTCCGAATCAGTTAATAAACACGACCCTCCCAATACCCAGCCAGCGCGCCGTTAGGCTAGTTATCAGATTATCAGTATCGCTATTCAGCGACCACGTCGATCTTGATTCCACCCTCCACCTTTGACTGGGCCGCGTGTACGCGATGCCATCGGAAAGATTCAGCGTGCAGACAAGCGGCTGGATAGGCAGATGGGTAGATAAGGAAGGGATACACGGTCCAAGGAGGGACAGAGAGCTAGAAGTGGGACGGGGGGAGTGTGCTCGAGGGTGTATTCAGGGGCTGAGGCGTTGACGTGATGCACCGTTCCCTGTCTCACCGATGATTGGACACATTCCATTCGCCTCGTCGTCGATGTCGAGCACGCCCGCGTCGTTATTGTTTCGCGACAAATTAGTTTGTCAAAAGCAGCGGGTCCGACGGAGAGACGGTGGAAAAAATCAGTCGGAGGGAGGGAGCGGGGGAGGTTGGGCGTGGAGTCAACGACCAACCGAGTCATTTCGGCTTGGAATTCAGCTAGGCTGAAATTGAGGGAGCAAGATGAATTGAGTGGAAGCGTGGCAGAAACGCTAACCCCAGCCAGCCTTGGTTATTTCTGGACGCGATTGGACTCTTTTTCCAATAGCGCGGGTTCAACGAACAACACGGAAGCAGGCGCGCGTAGGCGAATTTGATTTCCCGCTGGTCAATGCGTCACTGGGTGTTTTCTATATGTCGCGCAGCCGGGAATATAGGGCGCGCGCTCGAATGGGATGTTTTCAGCATGCGGAATGTGAATGGCTCCGACGGGATGAGAAAAATGACTGTGGCGATTAAGATTGATGAGATGGACGAATTGGGTGGATGATATTTGGTGCGGGTGAGTGGACGAGGTATTACTATACATGTAGAAGTAGGTAGTGCTGGAGTTTGATTTTGTTGGAATTTTATAAGTAGCGTTGGAGTTCAGTAGCGTTGAAGTTTGATGACGTCGGAGTTTGGTGGCGTTAGAGATTGGTAGCGTTGGAATTCGGTGGCATTAGAGTTCGGCAATGCTGGAATTTGATGGCGTTGGAGTTTAATGTCATTGGAGTTTGATTTTGTAGGAATTCGATTGCGTTGGAATTTTATAAGTAGCATTCAGTAGCGTTGGAGTGTGATGGCACTGAAGTTTGGTGGCGTTGAAGTTTGATGGCGATGGAGTTTGGTGGTGTTAGAGTTCGGTAGCGTTGGAATTCGGTAGCATTAGAGTTCGGTGATGCTGGAATTTAATGGCGTTGAAGTTTAATGGCACTGGAATTTAATGACGTTGGAGTTCGGTGGTGCTGGAATTTGATAGCGTTGGAATTCAGTACCATTGGAGTTCAGTCGTGATGGACTTTAATAGCATTTAAGTTCTGTGACGATGAAGTTTGATAGGATTGTACTTTAATAACGTTGGAGTTCAACAGCTGCAGAATACAGCAGCACTAAAGTTCCGTAGCACCCAAATTCGGATGCCTCAGATTTCCACAATGTTAGGATTCAGTGGCCTCAGAATTCAGTATCGCAAACATACGCATTGACAAATTTGCCCACACACCTACGTTCAGAGGCGTCAAATTTAAACCGCATCCAAATTTAGAGGCGCCAAAATTCCTCGTCGCCAAACGCGTATCAAAGTACCGCATACTCAGGACTCGTGTCGCCCCGTTAATAATCATGGGGTCTCGGAATAGTCGTGCGCGTTGCTTTACATGCAAATCAGACAATTGCGACGGATATATACGGCGTCGAGTCCAGAGCACGGCGTTAGTCTCGGCTATGGGCATCGGTAATTTAATTAGATTACGCCTGCATGGTTCATCGTGCTTCACGCTTATCCGCCACCCTCTGTAGGGTGACACGTTACGCAGCTGGATTGATAGCCAGATAGGTGGCCGTTAAAGGGTAGAGGGGGCGGTTGGGTGCGAGAGAAAAATACGGTCGAGTCGGTCATGAAATGCAGTGAATTTTTATGTCAAGTATTCCAGCACACGTGCTCGAATTTCGTGCGCGTGGCACCTTGATATATCGCCCCTAGTCGCGCGCAAGCGTGAAAAATTTCCACCGCATTGTAATTGAAAACGTGTAAAAAAGCAGCGGTTGAATCGAAATAAAACTGTACGGACGGCGACGATTTTGTAGTGGTCTTCTCTTTGGCTGGTATTCCCGCGTGGCGATGTCAAAAACAAAGTTTGAACGCGGCCTCCGGGCCGATAGAATTCGCGCGGGTTGTAATTCTGGATGGTAAATTGAGTTCTATGTTTAGGTTGACTCGGCGATTTATGTGAGAAGCTGACAGCACAGATGAAAATAAAGATGGGAGGAATGGGTACGATGAATAAGAGCATCGTAGCAGGGGAAATTGCCTCCTCTTGTGAAGTGTCGCGAGTGTATTATAGTGTACAAATTGGATCGTGGCAGGATGAGTGACTGTTGACGTGTAAATTTGGGAGCGTAAAGATTCGGCTGCTTAGAGATTTGGCGAACTAGAAAATTGATAGCTTAGAGGTCTGATAGGTTAGAGATTCGAAAGCTTTGAGATTCGGTAGCTTAGAGATTCGGTAGCTTAGAGATTCGGGATCTTAGAAGTTCGACAGATTAGGAATTCGGTAGCTTTGAGACTCGGTAACTTAGAGATTTGTCAGCTTAGAAATTTGGTAGCTTTGAGATTCGGTAGCTTAGAGATTTGCCAGCTTAGAAATTCGGTGGTTTAGAGATTCGAAGGCTTAGAGGTTCGACAGCTTAGGAATTCGGTAGCTTTGAGATTCGATAGCTTTGAGATTTGATAGCTTTGAGATTCGGTAGCTTTGAGACTCGGTAGCTTTAAGAATCGGTAGCTTTGAGGTTCGGTAGGTTACTCATTCTGTAGCTTATAGATTCGATAGCTCAGAAATTCAATATCGTTGAAATTTAATACCCCGGAAATTGGGTACCTCACTTCCCACTTCCAAGCTACACTGTGCATTAAAAACGCTGCACGCTTAATCAACACCCGCACTCTCATCTTCCAACCACAACAAGCCGCGGCTTATGAATTTTGACAGCCCAATAACGCGACGGACGGAAACATCCTTGCTCGCCCCCCTACCATCTCCCCCCCCATCTCCCCCCCCCCCGTTTCCCCTCGATTCCCCGCCGTGATATCTACATCCTGCTCGACGGGCGCGCTTCCGCGACACGTTTTACGACAAAATACGATTTGCATTCTGCGAGTTCGTGGCGTAGTCGGCGGAAGATGAAAGAGAAGCGTTCGCGTAGGAGGACAAAATCGAACGGGAAGACGTTGCCTCAACATAAGGGCGGGGGGCGAGGGAGGAGGGTGTACCGGAAAGAGTGGAGGACGAGAAAGAAGACGAAGAAAACGAAAGCACGACCGGCATGCGTGTAGTTACATTTCCATTCGAAATACGGCTACGTACTTACGGGTTTGCGAATGTGGAACGCCATAAGTAATTCAGCGTGCCAGCATTCTGCAGCGTGGAACGGGCGCCGCGACGCGATACCAGAGGGGGGGGGAGAGAGGGGGCGGGCGAAAGAGGGTGCAGTCAATGAGAACCGTTTTACATTCCGCACCGCTTCCGTCCACGGAACGTCTCCGATTTTTCTTATGAAGTAAACTGACGCATATACCGAATGCCCTCTCCTGCACCGCTTAAGTGGCTATTCCGAAAGCGTCCACCGGACGGGGGATTGATCAGCTGGAGGCTCTTGGGGTCGTAAAAGTCGCCCACAAATTCAACCAAAGCGATCGTTAAAATTAAAACGAAGATCAGGGTGTCCTATCTTCTGTACCAATCTAGTAGCTATATTTACAAATTACACTGCTCTCGTTGCAGCCCCCACGGTCCTACCTCCACCCCTACCTAGCGCAACATTTCAGATCCGTGTAAGGCTTCTAGATATTTGGAACATCCTCTGAAAAAGCTTCATCGAGAGCGTTACAAGCGTGTACCGGCGTACCACGGCCAGAAATCACGATGAGTAATCGCCCAATATTCCCCGGCGAACCCTTCAGACCCTGGCGAGGGAAGAGGGGACCGCAACAGCGCGCTGCCAAGACTCGCCACGCATAAATCGTACGATAATTTAATCGAATCGTCTCCTTAATTCGCCGATAGTTGCTATCATGGTCGCCCGGAGAGCGTGCCATCGCCGATCGGGTCTGCAGGCGGGATGAAAAAAACCGGAGGAAAAATTCGCCGGGTGATTTATTCGTCGCGGGCCGTCCGTCGGGCGGAACTGCCGCGGGATTTACGGGCGGGGCACTTCCGTCTAGATTTTATCGTTTATCAATAACGCCCGAATAAAAGTAATACCGGGGGGCCTCGCGCCACGACAAATGGATATTTCGTGAAGTGTGTTACGGAGTCGCGCAGCGATATAAATACGGCCGTTTCTGCTACGCTCCTTGCGAATGCTTCATGTAAGGATAAAAAGCGCAAACCCCCACCCCCACCTCCCTCACTTTTGTATCGTTCCAGACGCTGCATCGATTCTTCGGGTCTCGAGGAGGAGAGATATATCAGGGAACGATTCCGCCTCTTATTATCGGATATCGTTATTATTCGTCTGGGGTTATTATTCCCCTTTGTTGGGTCGTTGGATGCTTCGGCACTATTGGGATATTACCAGACGGTGATTTACTGACTTTTCGTTGTCGAGCTTTGTGAATTTTGAACAGATGAGGTCGTCTTCGCGCGAGAACACTATGGTAGGTTCAGTCAGCTGAGGTTCGTATTAAGCCTCCACCGCACGGGACAATTTTGTAAATTTTGAAGAGTCAAGATGGGAAAGTTATTGGATTTTCAGATACTTGAACCTGAAACTCTGTCTTTATCACGCGGGAGATATTTGTGAAGTCGTCTTGCAAATTAATTAAGCGCATTCCACACCAACTATTAAGCTCCAGAAAAAGGCAACAGTGTTAACAAAAATGTACCTGAAGAAGAATTCCAGGAAATCAGACTAAATGAAAACGATTGAGGGTAAATGTAGGGACTACCTGTATTATAACAGTTATCGCTAATTAATGTAGGTGTGCCTTTTTCGCTAACCCGAAGACCACGGCAGTTAACAAAGAAATATAAGTCTCGCATAAAAGTTTATCGGTATATCCATAAAGCAACCCGTAATCGACCGTTTATAGAGCGTCACTCCGTAGTCGTAATTTGCATAACCCCAGCGAAAGTAGACGTTCTCAATAATCCAGCTTCGGAACGTAATTAAGGGTGGGCGGGGGCGGGGCGGGGGCGGGCGATGTGCCATGAAATACCAGGCTTCTAATCCCGCGGAGTGCATGTTTGCGATAAATTAATATCCCGAGGAGCAGCATCGAGGATTTTTCGATTCATTACGACTCATTTCGGTAAGTACAACACGGGCCACGGAGGAGATCGTCGAGGAACTTTCCGTCTACGAAGACTTTATTAACGAAATGCACCAGATGTTTCTGCTAAGTAACTGGCTGTTCCATCGCAGGGTCTCGGAATCTTACCCAGCAGCCTTGGCTCGGAGAGCGATCCCAAACAGCGAATTGGAGTGTCACACGACGCCTCGATCGCCCTGAATGTTAATGTCCCATCTTTGTGCCCAGTGAAAGGATTTTAATTTCCGCCTCTATAGAGGCGCGCGAAGATTTCCTCGTACGAAGCCCAATAGCGATAGTCATCCGATGAGAAAAATACTGCCAACACAATGGGGAGGGACGTACTCCCACTGCGCCTATCAGCTTGCATTCAGGAGACGGGACTTAATTAGATCCGTCGAGGAGATAGCGATACTGTCTCGCCGGTGGGTGTAAAGCCGCGTTCGTACGTGGGGAATGTGCAGGCTTTGATAGGGGATGGGTTAGTCTCCAATGCAAGACGATTCTGATAAGTTCAAAGTGCGTCTTATTCTCACGACAATGAAGCAATCGTAAGCGAAATCTCAAATTAAGCCTCCATCTCACGGGACGATTGAGTGAACCTGATTGAACTTACTCTTCTACACGGAACATCTTCGATTAAACTCAAAATTCAGCCCCCCTGCACGCGTGAATCTTGTAAGGAGCATTTTTCATGGGTTAAAGCCATTTCACGCGTGTCAATTTACATAGGGTCTTTGAGTATGTCGCAGATTAAGCCTCCATCATATGGGACGATTGGGCAAACACGATTTAGCCCCTTTTACACGGGATATTTTCAACTAGTCATGCTCAGAATTCAGCCCCCACTGCACGTGAGAATCTCGTACGAGGCAATTTTCACGAGTTAAAGCCATTTCACGCATGTAAATTTTCATGAGTTTTTTTAATAAGTTTCAAATTAAGCCTCCATCCCACGGGACGATTGAGCGAACCTGATAGAATTTAGCCTCTTCTACACAAGACATCTCCGACTAGTTATGCTCAGAATTCAGCCCCGATTGCACGTGAGAATCTCGTACGAGGCAATTTTCACGAGTTAAAGCCATTTCACGCGTGTCAATTTTCATAGGGTATTTAAATGTGTTCAAACAAAATGTCTTAAACAAAATGGTGATGATTACTTTTGCACGTTAAACCTGCTCAAAGGAGGTGATTAAGCCCCTTTCACGCGTGCTGAACTTCCTCCTCCGCAACGAGGCCACCGTAACCGAGGCACCAACTATTCCACTCTCGTTTTCACCGTTCCCATGCCGCGCAGCCCACAGGCCACCATTGCAAATTGAAATACTGTCTCAGATGGAGCGCGCGATTGGCTGGAACGACATTGTCGAAGCCCTTTCCGCGATCAGTTACGCGCACGGCCACATTCCGCGAACGACTCGGCTCCATTAAAACGATGCTAAAAACGATCCCGCGAGCAAAACGGGGGGCGGGGCACGGGGCACGATTATCGACAGAACGATCTCGTCGTTATAGATTCGCCATCTCGACGCGCAATGTCGTAGCTTTATGATCCGTATAATGCGCTACAATGGGAATTAATGTCCCCGGCGTAGCCCGATAAAATCACTTCGCGCGCGCGCGCGTACGGTCCAGCGACCAAGAGTATTTCATGTATATTCATTCAGGAGTACGTTGCGTCGTCGCAACAGTGAAATCAGCCCCGTGATTTATGGCACCTCGGCTCCCCGCGGCATCTGGACGCGGCGTAACTCCGCGGGACTGTAGAAATACGCAATAAAAAAGGAACGGAAAGAAATTTAAATGTTCCGTTGCACGTTTTACGACGCCGACCCCGCGTGTCACGCTCGAGAATTATTGTAAACTTTAATCTGATCCGCGGGGAAACGGCTCGTTGGACGGCTTTAAGGATATTGTTACTAATCCCGGATAATTATCGCGCGATATCGCCGCGCGGGGGCGACGTGTGCCGCGTTTTTTAAGGCGCGAGAACACGTGATCTACGTATTAGTAGGGTAATTTTAATTTAACTTCTGTGCGCCGCGAGGAGAACGGAAAGGACAGACTCCCAGCGATTATCATTTAGCCTAACCAATGCATGAAATAATTAAACTAATAGCGGGATAATTGACGCTCCAAATGATTGATGTTTCGATCCGTGCATGATGAATGGGTGGGTTTGTCGGTGTTTGAAGGAGCTGGCGCGCTTTAATAAGCGACGTTTGAAATGATTAATGCGCTCATAAATGTTTGAAATGCTTGGTGTAGGTACTGACGAACGGATTCATCGGCGGGCTGATTAAGGCTGGAAGTATTTGATTTGATGATTAAATCTGTCGTGTTTAAAATAGTGAATGCTGTGCAGGTCGTAGTAATCGGAGCTTGAATGCAGCGAGCTGCTGATTATTCCTCATTGTGGTTAAAAGACTACGGCGCTGATTAGCGTTCAGCGTTTTCAATACTTCCCCACCTGTATGGAAATTGAAGCGTTTATTATTACAATAAATAACTATTCCTCTACGTAAATAATATCACTTAATCAATTACCAAAGTCGAGGCCCCTGAAAATATCGATTCCTGCAAACCTTCAAAGCTGCTAAAATACTGACAAGCAGATTTTAATTAACTTGGTGTCTCGAACAAATTCACACACCTCCCATTTCTTTCAATTTTCTCAAAACTACTGCCATCTATGCCAAGTAAAAGTACCTCGCACACTAAAAGTGTCTCAACTGAAACTTCCCCCTGTACAAACCACAAGCTACACCTACCAAACAAGACCCATGTTCATCTCACTTCAAATTCCTTGACCCACAGATTAGCATCTCACCCACGCGACCCACCCTTGAAAAATTCGCGACCATCCCCCTCTGCTCGCTTCTCGCGAAGACACATCGTGAATTCATGAACACCTGGCCAGGCAGCAGCGACAATGGAGCGACAGTGCGAGGGAAGAGCAGCGCGCGTTTCGAGCTATAGATCAAGATCGTTGAATTATTTAAGGGCGCGGGGGGACATCGATCATCGCGGTCACGCGATACCTCGGTTTATCGTGCTTAACCCCCCGGCAGAGGGGGGCGAGCAGCTTGACCCCGGCATCGAACCGTCGACCCCGATAATCCCGCGACTTTCCTTCGTCCAAGTAATTACAGAAATCGGTGGGAGGCTGCGCAGGGGTCGCGACGATGCCTCGCGCTTTTCTTCGCGTTTTCTCCGATGCATTCGGCGCTCGACCTCTTTCGGGGCACCCTGCCCCCTCCACCAAGCACGACCGACTTTCGCGAATTAGCGCGTTAAGCACGAAGCGTGACCGTTGAAAAAATTCCACCCCTAAGGAACGCGGCCAGGGCTTGCATTCATTTGCCGTTTTCACGTGGCAGCTCGTTTCCTCCTTGGACTAATGAAGTGGGCCCTTCAGCGGGGACTCGTTGGCCACGTAACGCGACCTTCTATGGGCAAATATATTCCTAAGATCCTGGGCGTTGCACTGACACGCCTCTTAAAACGGGGAGGGAGGAATAGGTACTTTTTTTTTGTTGAACTGCTCTGGGTGGAGATAGTTGAGGTGGGTTAACGGTGGCCTTGGTTTGTGGGTACCTTTGGTTGGTCCATTTTGTTGGTCGCTTTGTAGGCTCGTGGGATACTATTGTTGGGCATTCTGCGTGGGGAAAATCGATTCTGACGTCTAGTAAAGTAGAAGAGATGTACGAATGCAGTGGAATCTTGAGTGTGGCCCAAATGCACTCAAGTTAACAAGGGGAAACACTTCGAATCAGAGCGCTAGAGCAGAGCTCGGAGCTAGAGCGCGGAACAGTGGAGCAGTAGAGTTTTGCCCGGGGCAAAACGGAAAATTTTTAGGTACTGTACCACTACTCCACATATTTTTTTATTATTTGAATTTTATTTCTTTTTTAAAAGCAGATGAATTAAATTGTTTCAATTACTAATTCTCAATTGTTCGTCATTGAAAACGTATTATATCGTAGGACTGCGAAGCCCGGTGCTAGCACGGGCGCTCGCGGCGAAAGAGCAAACAAATACTGGCGTTGCCTAAAAACTGCGAAATTGATCGCTAGCGCTGCTACGTGCAAACGTTTTACTCGGAGTATGGAATGGAGCTAGAGCAAGTATTTTAATTTCGGAACGGAGTAATTAAAAAATTGGTCTACTCCGATCCCCTGCTTCGAGCAACGAAAATCTGTTTGCAAAAAACCAATAGATAACTGCTTAGCTCCACTGTATTGAGAATTCTCTGTAGCCAAAAGAGTAGCAGATAGAACTCCTTTGGTTTCTTACGCATTCAAAATTTAACAAAATGATCTCCACTTACAAATATAATTATTCTTTCAAATAATTGCAATAAACCAACCTGTGAATTGGCAAATTCCTGAATAATACTAGTGACATGAGAAATAATACGCTTTGGTGATTATGAAAGTGGTGTAAATCAAAATTTATACAAATTGAATTTATCACTTATTTTGTAATGTAAGGTGGTGTAAGGTGTCGTCCTCAAATTATGTAAGGCTCTGAGGGGAGAGGGTCGCGAATTTCTTAAGTTTTCTTACAAGGGGAGGAGAGAGAGAGAGTAAGGCAGCGTCTTACGTAATATAATATTAACCTAATTTTCAATTTGAAACCTTAAAGATTTTAATAGCTGAAAAAATATTACGTAAGAAGGGGACAGTTGGAATATAAAATCTTAGGAATTCTTATACTTGGGGAGGGAGGGGGTAAGAAATCGTCAAAATGACCATTACATAATTTAAGGACGGTCTCTAACACAAAGTAAGTGACGATATTCAATTTTTTTAGATTTTTTACTTTCACCACTTTCATAATCACCACCATGTACAATCGAACCTTGATAATTCGAACCTCAAGGGAAGGGAAAAAATCTTCGAAATATAAAGGTTTCGGTTTATCGAGTTTTCGAGTAACAGAGATGCAACAACCAAAAATTCGACTTATAGAGACTTTGTGCGACTGTTAATTTTGCGACTTGTGAAACTGTAAAACAAGACAAATTCAAGTTTTAAAGGTCAATTATTTATTGTACACCTGTAATCAAATAACTTATGTACTACACCACAACTGATGTACCTACTACATATATACCTACATATATAAAAATAATTATAAGACACATTTTGTGCTCGAAATATTACTCTTTATTATATATTTAAAAAATTGCGATTTTGCGTTGTGCTAGTCTTTTAGTATATTGTAAATCAATACCACTTTCAATCGTGAATTTTGCAGAGAAAACTTTCTACGAAATTTCGTAATACATATGTAGAAGTCAACTTGACTTTTAGTGGTCGGAGTTCTTCTAAATTCGAGTTGTAGAGATGCTTACAGCGGAGCGGAAGGGAATGAAGAAAATTTTCGTGTTATAGAGGTTTTCGAATTGTCGAGATTCGAGTTATCGAGGTTCGACTGTATATTAAATACATTCATTAAACAATGTGGTATTCTCATCTTCCACAATACATGTTCCAATGATTGTAAATAGCAGTGTCAACGTGTGAAACACAGCTATCTGACAGAAGTTAAAAACCCAGTAACACGGAGAGAAGATGTCAGACGATACTAGAAAACACGGTGCTCCCCAGCACTGAGCAAGAAGACAAGAAGAAGCAATTTCCAACAAACAACATGAAAAGAAGAAACCGCCTCATCGCTAAAAGTACGGCACCATTAGTTTCCCCCGTCAATTTCTCCCCCAATAAAGGATTAAATCCACATTTCCGACAGTGAAACGGCGCAATCACACCCCGAATTGGCGAATATATCGTGGTTCCTCGACGATTCCGATGAAACGAACTTGGTCGCGCGCCAGGAGCAATTAATTAATCGAACCGTGGTGGCGAAGCGTTTCCCGCCGAACGGCGAAGATATCGAAGATAGTTTTCGTCCGGTGCAAAATACCAGCGCTCTTTGGAGCCATTCGTCCGAATGGAAAGTAAGATTTCACGGTTCCCTGTCGCGAGCGCAGACAGGACGCGCGAATGCTTCTTATAAATCGAGCGAAATCCGATTAGGCTTTCTCTGGACCGCTCCTTCTTCGCGGAATCGGCCCTGTCGATTCTGCTTTTTGTTCGTGGCTTCATCTTTACGTCCGCGCTTCGCGTTGGCGTATCTTAGCGCCAGAGCAATGCGACTGCACCGGTCCATTCTTTGGGTCGTGGGTGTGTGGCTCCGGGAATCGCGAACGTTGAGTTGTTCGCACAAACCTACAGAAGTTCGTAAAACTAGATGAAGATCTGAGCTTAGATTAGCAACTGGCTGGGCCCTGATTTAGATCCAAAGTTTCTCTTGTTTGGATCTAGAGACAGGTGTAGGATTAGCCACCGTTGGATCCAAGTTTATTGTTAGATCTAGCACTGACGGTGGCTGCCTTCGGGATTTGCATTGGTTCGAATTGAATTTATGTTTAGAATTAGGCTTGAGCTTCAGCTGAGATCTACCATCGAGGAGTTGAAAGGATAAATGATGTAAGTGCTTATTTTTAATATTATTTATGTATTTTAAATATGGAAATAAAAGAAAAATTGTTAACTGCTTAATTCTTCTTTTAACAGAATAGTCATTTGTTAGTCTAAAAAAGCTTATTTATACAGGTATTTTAAGGAAACAATTCTAACTTCAAATGCTGCGCTGAATTCGCCTTCTGTTTAACCAAGCACGAACAAATTAAAAAGAAAGAAATATCTTTCTAGCGAGAGTCCTAGAACCTAAGATAAATTATTCTATCACTTACAGTGTAATCAGTATGGACTTTTTATTTTTTTTTGCCACTTGCATCGTTTACCATTTCAACTACCGAGTTCGTCTTGGTTAGATATAAGTTTAGACTAAAGATATGCAAAACTTAAAAAATTATCCCGACCGTTTCTAAGTTTTGTCAGCTGTGTACCAACTCTCCCAGAAGCGTCTGAAAGGATTCGGGTTGAACAGAAACGACGTCGAAAGCAGTGCAGCGGCGTAGAAATTAAAATGGAAAAGAAAAAGGGGAATTGATAGAGACTCGGTTCTCCGTAGGTTTTTCCATAGCTCGGCCGCTCAGGGGGAGATGAACATCGAACTCTCTGGGTCCAGTTCTCAATTTGCATTCCAGACAAATCCAATTTCGCGCGGACAAAACTGACGCGCCGTCAGAGAATGGCGGCAGCCGCTCTATTTTCCCTCTTACAACGACGCTGTCAGTAATTGTTCCAGTCACGCTGGCTACGTGATTATTGGAGCAAGTATAAAGTATCGAGCCGCTCGAACAAAAGGGATGGAGGCGCGATGAAAAGTCTCGCCGGCTGCGTGGCGAGACGAAGGTGTCTCGAGAGCGAAATATGCCTCGGAATACTGGCTCCCATAATGCAAACTACTTACTTCCATTTAACAGAATCACCAAAGCTACTATTTAAAAAAAAAAACATGTGCGATATACAGGGTGTCCCACAAGTTTTTGAACAAACTTTGTCAGCGTGTTCTGCAGTTAAAAATGAAACCGAAATATTATATAAACATACGTTAATAAATGGTTTATTAAAAAGTTATGAGAGACGTATGAAATACTTTGCAAAATTAAAACCTTTGGGACACCCTTTATAAGCAGAACCATATTTTATTAAATATAATCGAAAGATGTCATTTTTTGTGTAAACTAAATTCGGAATAAAAATACTGCCAGGTATAACCAGCGAAGTGCAAATAAAAAATCGATTTCTCACCCCTTTTGCGTCATTGTTGCACAAAAACTTCGAGTGGTGGATTTGTGTATCCTCCGGTACGAGGCGCAAGATTCAATACTAATTTGCAACCATAAAGCGAACGTGTCGATGGCCGTTACGTAGGTGTGAACAAACTGACTGCGGCTTGTTTACAAACGGGCTTGTAAATTGCTTTAACGAACCACTCGGCTGCCGCGAGAAACGGGCCGCCGATAGCCGCGGATAAACCGCCAGTTTTGGTTGCGTTACTTGAGAACATTAGAATCTGCACATCTGTTTTCACATAGCGGATGTTAAGTAAATGTAAATTCGCGCTTTTTTTTATGCACTGCTATGCGTTGATTGGATTCCACGCGAGAGTTGCAAAGAAGTATTGTTATTATTCCCTCCACGCGAATTTAAAACGCATGGCATCGATGAATAAGGAAACTTCCTAACAAAAGAAATAAAAAATGTGGGATGAATTTTTTCCGTACGACTCACTGGTTTCGAGAAAAATGGCTCAGAAAGTTGGTGCAAGTAAATTGTCCATGCACGCATACGTTTTCAAAGTGAATTTTTTCTAAAAGGAAGCTTTCTGCGGAAAAAATTTATTCCATAAATTTTATTCATTTTTGAACGTAGAATATCCTGACATTTATTTGAAATGCAATTTTGGAATCTGTGATTTAAATTTGTCAGTTTGCTGTTCAGAAGCTTCGTTCTTATATTATTCGGTGATTCCTTGAGTAACGTGATCTTTTTTTTAAATCTCTGGTCAGTCAAGAATTCGCAGCTAAATCAAGTCGTAATTAATTTGTATTTTCGCGAGCGGCTCGTCCCGCCGATAATTCAGCATCGTCGATTGAATGACGTTCAATATTCCCCGCCACTTGCAATCGCTTATAGTCCGATGTTATTTTCATTGTTTTGTCAAATATTGACCACGCTGCTTCCGTGCAATATATTTGCCGACTGTCAAATAAGAGCAATCAATGTTTAACCAACGTATGTGCAATCGGCTGCAGTTCGATCGTATTGATACCAGAATTCGTTAATATTCCCCTTCTGTTTACTCGAGTAGAGATAAAAGCAATTGATCACCATCCCTCTGATTAGATCCATATTTATCACGTTCGGATCAGAATAAAACCGAAAACTGTCCAACTTCCATCCCCGTCAAACTAAACTACAAATACCGTTACAATCGCATTCAATGCGAGCCAATTATAAATTCAGTCCAGCCTGTTAATTTCGCAGCATAATCAAGTTACCATTGGGTCATATGACTAACTTACATCTGCATTAGTTCGGTATGTATTCTAACTAGTTACCTCCACATCATTACTTCCGTACCGATAACAGATTAAAATCAATTCGCCGCGGGTTAAATCCACGTAACCCCCGAAACTTTGGCTCGCGGTGCCACTTCCCGTGACCGAAGCCGCCCCACCCCGACGCGCATTACTACCCTCCACGCTGCATCGATGCGAAACAAGCGGAAAAAGTCCGCGTAGGTGTGTGCAAGACAGGCGCGCGCGTTATTTGCGAGGGGTGCGCGGAATTGCGCGCTCAAGTGTAATTAAAATCCAATCAGCGCTCGGCGTTTATCAGGGGTCCAGTTTAAATATTTTATGCGACGCGTATCGACGCATCAAAAGTGTACTTAACGCAAATCGACGCGCGCTTATCAATTCCGCATTATACCGTGGAAAAGCGTTCGCTGATTTCCAAAACGCAGCCCCCCCCCCCCCTGCCCTGCGTCATGGGGTCCCGTTGCAACGAGCGAGCCGAGCGTGACGTATCGATCTCCCGCCCTTCCTTTCCCCCTCTCACCACGGGATAAAAGCAATTAACGTTTCGCCGCATTCATTCCTTCACGCGCCAGCAAGCGGAATTATACGGAAAGCGGTGCGTGCCGGCCACCGATTTTGTTTTTAGCTCGATCGACGAGGCGTGCGATATTTTATCGTATCAGGAAGAAAAGCGGCGAGATAACCGGTCCGCCGTGTAACTACGCTGTCCATTAATTACCGCGACGGAGAAGCTGTCAGCACGCGTGCACCTTCATTAGCGGCGGCGACAAAACGCCGCGGAGCAAATTTTACGATGTCGTTTACAGCCGAGCGGACGATGTCACGGTGCGGGAGATTCATTGGGAACGTCACTCTGCGCTGGGGATTCATCTTAAAAATTCGCTGACAGGTGGGTTTTGTTGACAGTCGACGGCGTGACTTCGGCGGAGCTTCACTGGTGCTAGGGGTTCAGGTCCGCGTAAGGGGCGACGAAAAGTAGATGAGGATGGACTGCTACTGTTTTTATGGATTAAGGGGACTAGGCAGTCGAAAAATCGATTTTATTTATTGCAGTTGCCGAAAGTACTATCTTTTCTGAATAAAATGTCGTTTGGTTTATACTAAAATTCGCAAAATTGTTGATTTGGCAGCTAAAAAGGTCAAGAGGTAACTTATACCGTCGCCTTTGCCCGGAAACTTTAAACGCGTTTTTCTCGAATCTTTTTTATCTTAGTTTTGCCGTATTTGTGAATGAACGCAGGTTCAGATTGACTTGAAAAAATTATAGGATGTACAAAACATGTGCCATTTCCCACGCAACCTATTATATGCTTCATAAAAAAATTAAAAGTCGCGGATTTTTAGGTCGTGTTTGTGCGCTATTAAAAATCCGCGACCTTATAATTTTTTTTTGAAAATCTTAAATTTTTGCGGACCGTATAATAGGTTGCGCGGGAAATGGTACATGTTTTATACATCCTGTAATTTTTTCAAATCGATCTGAACCTTCATTCATTCGCAAATATGGCAAAACCAAGAGAAAAAAAGATTCGAGAAAAACACGCTTAAAGTTTCTACGCAAAGACGACGGTATAAGTTACCGCTTGACCTTTTTAGTTGCCAAATCAACACTTTTGCGAATTTTAATATAAACCAAGCGGCATTTCATTCAGAAAAGATAGTACTTTCGAAAAATGCAATAAATAAAATCGATTTTTCGACTGCCTAGTCCCCTTAATATAGGTGATGTTTTAGTTTATTTATAGTATATGTGGCGAGGGGTCATCGATTCGATTTAAATTTTGAGTATGGCTGGTGGGCAATGTGTAGAATAATGTGTTAAACGCGGTGGTGGGTTATTTACTGGAGCGTTGGGAAATGGCGTCGAAGTGTTGCCTCTTTCAGGGCTTTGATGTGCAGACATACATTACAGCTCGAAAGTGTTTGTTCTCTTGTTACGTCGATGGCTTACTGCACAAATATTGTATGTCCACTTCTAGCGTTTTCGAGAAAAATTGTTTTGAAAATGCAAGGCTACTTTATAATTAAAGAAATACACAATTTCACAAAATGGGACATTAAATATTTAAACAAAAATCGATATGTACGTTTGATAATTGAGAAAATAAAGTATAGGTTGACATAGCTGGTTATTGCTTGTCTTTACCAAATTACTATTCATTTTCGTTATTATAAGTGTAATTTTGCTACTTTAATACATACAGAGGGTGGTCAAATTATTACACTCAAAACATTTTCGTCAATTTTTGAGATTATTTAAAAATGGATTTAATACAATTAAAAAGATCTTAAATTAGCAACTCAAGGTTCTGAAAGGAAACTTTCTTAGCTTTCCAAAACACTGATGAAAATTTGTCTATGATCATGAGTTCGCAAGTTATACGTGTTCAAAGTGAAAAGTACCTTTTTTGCTTCGATCGCGAATAACTCGGTCAATAAAAATCATAAAACAAAACCAAAAAATCGAAATTAAAGAGAAACGTTTGCTCTATAAGAGTTCTTCGTTGGATTTACCGGAAAAAAATATTTTTGGCCACATGGGTGGCCAAATTATTATATTATACTCAAACAGAAAGGCTACATCAAAGCAAAAAAGGTATCTTTCACTTTGAACACCTATAACTTGCCAACTCATCATTGTACATTAATTTTCATGAGTGTTTTGGAAAGCTAAGAAAGTTTCCTTTCAGAACCTTTAGTTGCCAATGTAAGATTTTTCTTAATCGTATTAAATTCATTGCAAAATGATCCCAAAAATTGACGAAAATGTTTTGAGTATAATAATATGGGCAACCTCTGTACATATGATTATTACTTTTACTTCTTATATGTTTGAACTCTTCAGATCCTAATAACTTGTATTCAATGTTTTGGTTCAAAATTGTTGAATGATATTTCAATGTTGATAATGTCACGTTTCATGATTGATTGTATTGTTGATAATTATTTGGGTACCGAGAAAACGTTTGAAACACCAGAATCAGCGACTGTACATATCTCAGAAAGAGGAAGCTGTCAATAATAATCGAATTGCAGTTAGAAAATTTTAAGATAAGAAACTAGAATGAAGCGATTGCTGTGAGCTATGAAATATTCCAAGTTGAACTACAGACATATATCTAAGTAGAAAAATGTTTTATTTTTTTTTTTATCAAAGACAATGGAAAGTGAAATGAAAAGTGTAATAAAGTTGCAGGGTTCCTCAACTGCAGTCCCCTGGAATTTGACTAATTTTCCAATTACATTTACTATTAGTTATTTCAATCTTCCTTCTTCTTACACATAAAATGTAGTTCTTCTACATCCATGTGTAGCTATATAGAAAGCAGAGATGAGCAAGAAATTATTTGAAATAAAAATTTCGTACACAAAAAATTATTTTAAATTAAAATTTTGTACACAATTTTTTACTTAAAATAATTTGTTGCCCATCTCTGCTAAAAAGCAGGAAACTTGGTATTTGATATTCAGTACTGTAAAAACTTCCTGCCCTTCAAATCCTAAAACCATTTCTGCATGCTTCCAATCTTCTAAGTTGCTACTATATTTATGCCTACCTATGTATAATTACTACTATCCTTGTCGACTAGGTTTATGTAGAGCTCTATCGTTGTTAAGTCTGATCACTGCTAAGTGTCACTTACAATGTCACAAACGGTGTCTGGCTGCAAATCTTGATGTACTATTGCGTAAATCCAGCCTATTCGTCACTGATAGAGATCTGGGTAAAGCTAGATGACAAGTAGACTTAACTGATCGCTATAATTCTTGCTGGCCAGACTCCTGCACTGCTTATCCTCGTTAAATCTGACGTTTGTTGAGTGCCACGCTGTTACGAATACCCCAAACTGCACATTTTAATGAACTATCAAGTTAATCCCACTTATAAACCGCCACTATATAAAAACAAGGTTTCACTGATCATTTCAGTTCCCATAAATCAGCCTTGCCGCGTTTAGAAGTGCCTAACTAGATCCCTTAATGAGCCAGAATTGCCAGAAATTGAAATAGAAAGACTATTGGGAGTAGAACATTAGTATGCGACACTAGCGGTCGGTATGCGAACTAGTAGTAATGGCCGACGCAAGTATACCATTTATTGCGGTCTACCAATTTTCACAGTATCGACGAACTGTATGTAGAAATAAATGTAGTGTAGCAAATTGTAACACTATAATGAACAATTATTTCAATTTAAGTTTTCATAAAAGGGCCAAAAAGTGGAGCAACCAAAATTGTTCACATTACATACTTTTACATATTCCAAAATTGTGTCTAAATGTATTGTCAACACTTTTACTGTAAGAAATAACTTTGAAATAAACTTTTATACTACTGGATCCATATAAACATATAGTAAAAGGTATACTTGCGTCGTCCATATTTGTTATGTTACACTAGCGCCACCGTTCCCGCGGTGGTAGATTCCTTTGCCAATAAACAACCCAACAGTTCTGTGACTAACTCATCTTGAAAGTATTCCCAATGATGATGCTCGGAAGCTCACCGAACTCTCAACGTGGACGAAGAGCAGAAAGGAACAGAAGCTACCAACCACGATGACTTTTCCCCAACTGTTAGCGCAAACTCCCGTCCTCAGCCCACCGTTCCAGATTGCAGTTCTTCAACATCAACGTCTACGCGTGGAGAAATTCAGCCCGACTCCTCCAACCGAGAATTTTGTAGCAGAAAGAGCCTCGCTGATCCACCTTCTGCTCACGTACGTCTCGCTCAATAATTGATACCTTTCCCGAAAAATATCCATGAAAGATGCATAGCGGCCCGCGCAGAAGCTTTCACTCGGCCACATAACTCGACGGGGCAGGATTTCCCCAAGCTTTCGTTGCTACTTTTTAACAGTATAACTCCACTAGACGCTGCTTTAAGTGACTCCGATACCTCCTGCATCTGGTGTTCAATTAAATCGCGATGCGAGGCACCGCATATCGACCTATCCCCGCAGAAATCTCGGCGCCCCACTGTCAGCTCATCTGACGCTACCTTTCCGTGATTAATTGGACAATTTTGGCGACACGCTCCCGGAGATCGAGCCCCCTCCGAGCAATTAAGACCGCCTTCACGGCTCGTTCTCGTAAAACGCAGCCTCCACCATGACCTAGGCGACTTTTCTGACCCATTTAATCTGCGAGGGCGCGCGTGGAGGGGTCCAACTGGTTCGGGACGGAGGCCTGGCATCGAAAGGGGGCTCGAGAGCCAGGTCGTCCAGTTTAAACGCGTCGTAAGTACCCCGGGATCGTAAAACGGGAGAATATCTCCCAAGGAGCAGTTCGATCCCGGCCTCCCCGTGCTCTAAGTAAATGCGCGATGAATAAATAAGACGGAACGTTCCGCAGCTGTCCAGAGAGGGAGAGCCGGGGAGGGTGGGTATCTCTCTGCGGAGCAGCCCCTGGGGAGTCGATAATCGAATGGCATCTGACGCTAGTGGGACAATAACTAGACGGGTCTACCAACGGTAGAGCTGCATCGAAACCTGATCAACTCGATGGAGAATCCATCTTGGGGTGGATGGTGCGGGGGGTCGTGTCTGAGGGCTGATAAGGCTCGCTGTATTGAGCTGTTGCGAGGGCATCCCGATTCGATCGGCTGATGACGGTGATTCTGTTGATGTATGGGCAGGGCAGAGCGCTGATGTTTTGTGTATCTTTGGTCGTGGCTTTGAATTTCAACTGGGTTAGGTTTGAACTTGGGTGTTAATTCTTGGTGGGGGGTAATGGGGTGTTACGTGGAAGATGTAAATATTGGGGGTCTGGGTTGGAGGGGTGCTGGGAACAAATGAAATTTAATGATTTAATGAGTTTTGTTTGCTCATTTAGTCATATGCACGTCGACCGAAGTTTTTGAAGCTTACGCCTTAAACCTCGTTCCCATTGGTCACTCGACTTCAAGCTTGTGTTCAGTAGTGTCAGTTGTCTTCAAGTTACTTTTGAGGTTACTTGAAGCAAGTAGATATCTAAAATGGCGTCGAAGGAGGTTGTCTCCTTCGTTATTCCATAAAATATCATAGTCCTCATACATTTTTAAGAATTTAGAAACCTTGTCATTACTCCGCCATTCTTAGTCATTGTTTTATGATTATAACATCACTTTTCGAAAACAATAGGCAGTCAGCTTACTTCAAGTTCCTTCAAGTTCACACTTGTACGTATGTTCACACTATTCAAGCTGCATTTCAGGACAAATAAAAGTTGATTATCATTATAACCTCACTTTTCAAAAACAATAGGCAGTCAGCTTACTTCAACTGACTGCAAGTTCACATTTGTACGTACGTTCACACTATTCAAGCTGATTTCAGGGTAAATAAAAGTTGATTATCATTATAACCTCACTTTTCAAAAACAATAGGCAGTCAGCTTACTTCAAGTAACTGCAAGTTCACACTTGTACGTACGTTCACACAATTCAAGCTGTATTTTAAGACAAGTAAAAGTAAAAAATCTCTCTACTTCGCTTGAAACTTGACAGGATATTTTAAGTCAAGTGAACAACAAGTTCACATTGGTAAAGTAGTTTCAAGTAACTTAACTAATCTGATTCTAAATCATGTTTATATGAACATTTTTCATCGCTTTTGTGTCCCCCATCCACCGTTGAAGTGGGTCTTCCATCTTAAGATACACCCTGTACAGTGCTCATCAATGTATAACACAGAGCAGAGGTGAATTATGCAGAGAACAGTCAAAAGACTGTAGGTACTTTAAACCCTCAATAAATTACCATTCACCAACACTAAGCAACCAACCCCTCTCCTAAAAAAGTTCATGTAAATACCTACTAAATTCAGAAAGAAGAAACCCACCACCTGCCCAAAGTATCTCATTCGATTCCAAGCACAACGAGTCACCCCAAAGCACCACCCTCTGCCCCATCCTCAACAATTAACCGCCAAATTCCCGCGCCTCCTTCGACGCCCGCGATACACTTTCCTCCTGCGTTAACGCGAGTTCACCGCGCACAATGGCCCGGCATAATCGCGGCGAGGAGCAACAATGAGCATTAAATCATTAAGCCTGCCGGACACGCGTCCGCGACAATAGAAATTCCCCAGGACGCGGTCATTATCCCAGCCGCGTGGGTCCTCGCGCAGTCTTGTTTATCCCGGTGATGGTTCGCTTCGGGATCCAGAGGGGCTCCGGCGGCCCCCGTCAACTCTTGTACGCGATATCGGGCCCTTCGACTTGGCGACACCACCGTTTCCTCGTCATTATCCCCGAGCCGCGCGACTACGGGAGTCGAAGCTCCCGCGACGCCCACCACGGGCGCCCACGACGTTCCGCGTTTCCCTACCTCAGCTCCGACGGTCGCCGACGCCCGGGGGCTTTACATCGGTAATCGCAATTACCGTCGATCGGCTGACGATGCCACCAGACGCGAAATTAAATCCATTGTGAGCCAGAGATCGCAGCGCTGACACTCTCCACGGCTGCCATTTGCATTCGATCGCGAACGCTGCGCGTACGAAGAGGAACTGTTTCTTCGTATATTTGCTGGTGTGCTCGATGGGCTCCCTTTTTTCGTGCCTCCTGTTGAAGGTATTAGCTGGGGTGGATTTTTGTATAAACCAGTCTTAACCTGGAGGCGAAAGAGGCAACCATCTTAGGGCCCTGGAACTCAGGGGGTCCCCGAAAAATTGGAAAATTAAAAAGAAAATAGGGTTGTAAAAACTAGAAAAAGAATTTAAATGAGTCCTCCAGCTGTGGCGGAAATAAAATAACGAATACACCAAAATTTAGATTTTAAAATGAGACCCTTTTTTCTGGAATGGACACCACGTTTAATCTTATTTATTTATTGTTTTGATACTTATTCATTTCGTAATAATATTTATTTGGTAACATACAGAAAAAATATTGAATTGAATACACAAAAATGTTTGAAAATACTTGAAATGGGGCCCTTTTCGTGGATTGGAATTCATGAATATGGCTTATTTCAAATATCATAATCATATCGAGACGAGGAGGCAGATGAAGATGATGCAGTGATGTCACCCAAACATAAACTATTTAAAATTTCATGTTTAGGCTAACAAGAAATGGACAGGGTGTGATAGACATCGATTTTGATGAGCTTTGGCACGATGGATCTATGTCGAAAATAAGCAAATACGTGTCCGAGCGTTTAATCCAATAGACCTTAATAATAGAGATATTTACATGTAAATTAAACACTTCATGATGCCCGTGGAGTTTTAGTGGGTAAAAGTCCCATACTACTCTGGCACCCCCAGGGATTCCCCTCTGGAGGCATCAGGGTGTCTTTTGAAGATTTCCCCACGTTAAAAAAAATGTTAATTATACTTATAATTTTTTTTTCGACACAGATCAAACTCATCAAAATCGATGTCTACCACACCCTGTCCTCCCCTTCCAAGTAGGCAAAATACGTTGACAATGGGTGTTTTCACTTTGATGAGGATTGTTGGAATACCCAACGTTTAACAAACGTTACTTTCTCCTCTCCTATCTGTTAATCGCCACAAAAGCACCCCTTGAGTCCGTGCTCTATCTAAAACTCTTCCCCCACCAAAAATGCAAAACAATAAACATTTCTATCTCTTGTGTCTAAACGAGAAACATCGTCACCAAAATCCCATCGCGCACTTAGCGTGAATAAATTATTGTTAAGGGACAATAATCGTATTTCTATTGGAGTGCAACAGGATTCGATCTTGGGGTAGCTTAGGATTCTTCGGACACAGCGAGGGTGGGTTCATTGATCCTCGATGCTGAAGAGCTTCTGGGTTGTGTAAGATGCTTCGTGGCGCGGGGAATCACGAGTTCGAGATGGAAGTAAAAAGATACCGCGTTACGCGGCACAGCGCTACGTGACAGTTTTAATCCCGTAAAATAATCTCGCACGGGCCCCGAGATGAGTCTTCTTGAAGGTGTTCCTAGTTTGTCGAGGATTAGCGAGCTTTGAAGATACTTGGGGGAAGTGTTTCCAATTTTGTTACAGCGCGGTGGAGGGTCGCGGAAACAACGATCTGGTAATCTTTGAAATTGCGGAGTTTCCAGGTGTTCTGGGGCTCTTTAAGGAGGAAAGTGGAGTGGAAAATTGGGCAGTGAAATTTGAAGTAGTCAGCGAGTACTTTCGGATAAAGTGAAACAGTAACAACATTTAAAAGAAGCATGTTGTAGAATGAATCAGTAATAATTCCTCTGCCGACCATTGTATCGATCTGTACGTTGATATAAGCTACTGTACAATAATTTTGTTAGAAATATTACACCTGGTGTGTGTATTCGAGTTGCCAATGGTGTGGTCAGCAACAGGAGTTGCTCCTCTTTTGTTTTTCGCCGAGGCGTCGTCGTCGTCGTTCTTTCTGTTTTAACGGAGCCTTCGTGTTGCATTACTTATGGCGTCACGTCGTGCCACGAGTGAATCTTACTTATATTATTTTCTATTTACCAGCTTTTTTAAATAAACAAGTACTCTTAGATTCTTGACTATCGTGCGTGGCAGGTTGATTTATTTAATACTCCAACAAATTTTAATCCCACGAAACATCCTCATTCGAATCGAAGATACACTTCCCCAGGTAATACTCTTATTTTAACAAGTGTTATTCAACATCCTACTGCTTTGAAGAGGATTAATGCTCGACCATGTCGAGTGCAACATAATTGGTAGTGATACAGATGGGATAATTGCTCATTATCGTTTAAAATGTACGAATTCCAAATTTATGAAGCTTCTTCAAATGTAGGAACAAAATACTGCAGCAGAATCATCGGCATTTCAATCAAGCGCACTCAACGGCCTCTCTACCTTCGTGAATTATTTCAATCCCACCGTCCACGTCTACCAACAACCAACGATTCTCCAAGCACCCCATAAAACTTCAAACAAAGTCAACCACTGCTCCCTTAATCACTGCTCGCGTTCAGCACTTCCTAGCGCATCCCTCAACATCACTCGAATCTCGACATCACTCCCCATTCGTATCGTTTCAAGACGCCGCGAGATTCCAGTCCCATAATGGCCCGGCGAGGGGAGGGCGCGTGTCGAAAAATGTAGTTGTCAGCCGTGCGATACATTTCCCCGAGTATATAATCCCCGAAGAGACCGACGAGCGGAGAAAAAGAAACGGAAGAAGCAGACGCAGAGTTGGAGAGGGAAGCAGAAAAGAAGATAGTCCTGGCGTCTGGCCATCGCAGGAAAAAAGAGAATGCTAGGGGTGTGGGCGGTCGATCATCGGGGGTAACTGGAAATATTTTGACGGCGGGAAGAAGGTTGGCAGCTAAATAAAATTCCCCAGATAATTGTCCTCCCGTTCGTGAGGAACAGGGCCATTAATTCGTCTCTGTTGCTGCGGCGTCTCCGCATCCTGGGGCCCCGTGAGTCTTCCTTCGAACCTCCCCCTGCACCTTCCGCTTCTCCTCTTTTTCTCTGTGTTGCCATCCTCTGTCTTCCTCCGCGCACCATTCGTTGCGAATCCTCTTTTTTTGCGCCTTTTTATTCGCGTGCCTTCTCAAGACGTAGAGAGGGTCGACTCGGGACCGCGAGGGGACCGAGGTATTTATACAACCACCCACGCGGTCGCACTTATGCCCCCGCTTCATTCAGTTCTTCATTCGAAACGATAATCGAGTGTACATGAGACGGGGATATTCGTGGCCGGGGCCGATCGTTGATCGTCGGTAGCGCGACGAGAGGACTCTGTCGCGACGACGCACCCGCTGCGCCTCTATCTGACGTTCGCTTTATTACTTCCGGTCGGGGGAAGGGGCAGCGTCCAGCGCGCAAGCTGTCGCCGTTAATTATAATATTTCGCGAAGCTTCCGTTTCGGGGACGCGAGTGAAAAGGGGACGAGGTTTTACTGGGTTCTGAGAGGCATACGGTAGCTTGAGATAATTGAGAAAATTTGTGGTAGGTTTTCGGAAATGCTCAGCTTCGGCGTTTTTGGGAATGAAAATTGTGGTTAATTGATTTTGACGCTTTGGGCATTATTTGAATGAAGGGAACTCCGTGGAATTCATTAAAAAGGTGGTTATAGCTTTGTTTAAGGGGTTACGTTACATGGAGACGCTCAAAACAGCACCAAATTAGACGATTTTTTATGGTACTATAAGCATGAAAAAAATAGTTACCTTTTTTTTATGTACCATAAGACATGTAGAATAAAGCCCTAAAACAGTTTTTTCATTGGTAATCTAATTTCGTAAAAAAAAAATCCGAAACTTACGTAGACAGATGTAATTTGTAGTAAATGTAGCTCGACCGGCGAAGTGTAAAATGAGATATCCTCCCTAATCATCACACACTTATTTTGTATAGAATTAACAATTTTTTCTCTGTATATTGCAGGAACTTCATCAATTAATTTTATTCTTACAATTTTAAATATAAAAAATATTTGAATAAATTATGATCAATTATTTCCATGATCAGTCTTCATTACCACAATCTTACTTTTATTGTCATTACCTGTACCAGCAAGTGCAATTATAATATTATTATCAGACCGAAATTCAGACCGCATGCCACATGAGTGTGGTATTGTGTCTAACACACTACTCATGGTAGATATGGTGTTTGAAAAGCATTCACGTGTACTAACAAGGGAACTTTGCAACAACGGTTTCATATCTACTATAATTTCCAAGATATATTGGAAAATAGGAAAGCAAATATTAATCTTTAAGAGATGTTCTCACCCTGAAGAACCAATAAGTCGCAGAAAAAAAATTGTCCGATACTTCTATCGAAGTTCGCTACAAACCTGCAAAGTTTCAAACGAATCGGAATTTTCGAGTTACCGAAGTTTCCTTGCAAGTCAGACTTAATTTTTCCAGTTAAGTTAGCGCTAATATAAACGTTACCAACTCCACGCATCAAACATAAAGACCAAACTAAAAAAAAAAACAGCTCTTCAACTCCGCCGTAATAAAATACAATCTCACACAAATAAAAACCAACAATTTTCAAACTTACTGAACAGTAGCACAGCAAAAGCACCTGCCTCAACCTCCTCGCTCCTTTACTACCATCGTCCACGAGTTGCCCAACGTCGCACAGTGGTTCGAGTATATTACATGCTAGCTGGACAAAATTATTCTTTCGTGGGTTTGTGTTTATATGGGGTTCAAATTGTTAGAAAACAAACCTCATTCGCATCACAGTTTAGTATTTCACTAAAAACACCAATAAAATAAAAATATGACTAATTCAATAAAGGAAAAAAATCAAAACGACAGTATTGTACTTTAACTATAATTATCAGTTATAACATTATGTCAATTCCTGTAATTTCTGAGTTTTGAAGTTTAAAACCTGGTTTTTGAAATCGGCTTTCTCTGCGTCACTATTAAAACAGTGTTTTACCATATCTTCCACACCGTTCCTCGCAACAAGGGTTGAATGTACGGAAAGTAGAGATTGCCTAGTTTTTTGTTTAACCAAATGATCGATCTGCAAAAATTTGCAAAACTACGTTTTGTGAATTGTTTTTGAGTGCGACACTCGGCAGGAGAGATAGCACAGTTGTTATACATATTTCAAACTCTATACATAAATGCCAAAAAGAGGCTCAGCCCACTAACCCCAGAAATAATTGAGTTGTTAACAAATAATTCCACTGAAACCACTCTGCAAAGAGAAGTTGCCAGCACCATTCCGATTGATGAAGATGAGACATAATCACATTCTACTGAATGTTCTTCAGATAATTTAAGTAGTGAATAAGATTAGCGTGTATTGTAATTAACAAGAAATTAATAGTTATAAAGCACACTTATAGTTATAGTTAAACTATAATACTGTTGTTTTGGTTTCTTTTCCTTTATTGAATTAGTTATATTTTTATTCTATTAATATTTTTAGTGACAATAATCTGTGAAATAACAATTTGAACCCCATATAAACTCAATACCGCGAAAAAATAATTTTGTCCAGCTAGCATGTAGTATAGGTACTCGAATCACTGTGCGTCGTCACGAGAAACAAACACTCCCAAGCATATGTACACAAACGCACACGCGTGCGAAATCAAATCTGTCATCGCATCACCGAGCTATGCGCATCGACTGCCAAAGCGTGAGCTGCTAGGCATAAGCAGCCCCCCACTCAGAACCTCTTCGCTGATAACGACCACGTTGTCTAGGTCGTCCCCACCGCGCTATCAATGTAAACCTTCGAAAATGTCCCCACCAAACCCCTGCTTCCCGTTCCAACACAGCGTGGTCAATCTTCCCAGCCACGGCAATTCACCTAAAACGAGCGCACAAATAAAACGCGGGGAGGTTCGGGGGGAAAAAATAAATTTCCAGAGCGTGCCATCGACAAAAACGTGATATGTCGCCCGTGGGATGGCCCAGGATCGAGAAACCGCCAGCGTTCGACTTTTATTGGACGCGAGACGATCTACTGGCCGGGTAACCCGGCTGAATTGTCGTCCGTGGAGAATACCCCGAGGGGGGTGGTGGGTCGGACAGGGAGAGGAGGGGCGGGTTTTGTCTCCCGGCTTCGCCCGGTAAAACCACTGTCGTCGGCGTAATTAAAAATCTAGCTGGCAAACAGGCGCGGAGCCCGATCGACTCCGACGAATCGGTGTTCCCGATCGAACCGGCGGGCAAACAATGCTTTCGAAATGGAACGCTGCAATTAAGCCCGGATATTGCAGCGGCACGAGAGACGGGGAATTAGTTGAGTATCGGCGGCACGACTTAGGGATGCTCCAGCGATGCGGCTTGTTTCGCTTTGGTTTTTTGTCGCGTTGCGGCGGGCTTCTTCAGGGGCTCCTTGTGTCCTGAGTAACGCGGGGAGGAAGAGATGTTGAAATCTTTTTTTGTTTTTTGAGGGATGTGCTTTTATTTGCATGCTAGGTTGTTTTATTTGTTACTGAAACTTTTGCAGATTTTTTTTTAATTCTTGATGGTATTATTTAGTTCACCGCAGTGCGGTTAATAATTCCAATTTGTGCCCTGTGTATCAAGGATTTTGATAAAATTGAAATATGATATGGATTATGAGAAATTGGAGGAGGGGGTGGTTGAGTCATCAGTTTGCTGTTTCGCGTTGGTTTGAGAAATACGGGCGGTTAAACTTTGCAATTTTATTTGCTCTATAAATGAATTTTTATCCCCACAAATATTAATGGCTCGGAAATTGTTATTTTTTGTTTCCATCCAGGATTGGCTTTTCTGGATAAATCTGTTTGTAGATCCTCATAAATAAATTCAATTACCTCGTCGTGGTGTAGGTATAGATTAAGCAGTCACAACTCGAAGATTAAATTCTTTTTTAACGCATTTAGTTCTCGCCATGAAAATTACGAATCAGCCCAGACGTGTCTCCAAACAGAAATGCCCCATCGAGAATCCACTTAAATCTACATACGACGGCGTTACAAAATTCATGGTATTTGAACTTAGCAGACCCCCAATTCTCATCAAAGTGGAGTTCCACATTTACCAAACCGGTGCTTTTCATGATTTTCCGAACTCCTGTTTTCCGACCGCCGCGGTCGGGGGGACAAAAATACACACACTCGCTCAAACACGATCACTAATTCACGGGGCAGGGAATGCGTCCATTAAACATCTACCGTGTTATCCCGACAGAGGTTCAGCCTCCCTATAGAAAACCCTTCCGTCCTCTCCCATTATCAAATTTCATACCATACATTGTAAACCTGCTCCTCCTATCCCCGTTTAAACCCCTGAAACCTGGCCATAGCGTCGTTTTTCCGTCTGATAAATCCTTAATAACTTCAAGCGCGAAACGACGAACCAAGAAGTTCCAGGCAGCTCCTTAATAATGGTTGAAAAACAACCGTCGAGGGAGTTTTAATTACGTTAATCATCCTCCACGTATTTACGCCGGAGCCTCGTTAGGACAGTGTCCTCCTTTGTTTTCGTTGTTCACGGCCCACTAAATCTCGAATCAACCACTTTGTTTTCGTAGCAGAGTGGTAAATCTTACGAAGCAGGGGGTCGTCTAGCGACGCAGACTTCTTTTCTGGGGAGCTGAGGGTTGGGAGACTATTGTGTGTCGTTAATGACGCGTTAAACTAGCTGCGTTACATGTTTCAGTAATGCGAGGATCATGTGCAGTTACAGTATAAGAAAGCTTCCAGTTTCTTCAATCTTGAAAGTATACAGCAAACAATGTACCTTTGAGTCTTACAGCAGCGTTTAATGCATCATCCACTGTTTCGAAGCCATCCCACAGGTTTACAACCCCCGCGAACGCGCGTGCACAGGTAGAGCCGGACGAGCAAAGGAATCAATGAGGATTTCGCGACGAAAGCAGAGGGGGCTGGCGTTTAATACGCGTAATTTGTTATAATCCACTTAAAACGGCCGGCGTGCGTACTTTTGTTCTGTTTTCCACGCGCAATCGCGCTAGCCCCGCGACAGGGGGGTGGCGTTTCAGCGGGCTCGCGTTTATTCGCGGGGTTATTCCGCATCCGTGCGTCCCTGTGGCTTACAAGCGGATAAATGCTGTCATTCAGCCCTCTCTTCAATGTAATTCACCGAGGCCGCTATCCACTCGGCCACCGTCTTTGCAACCCCGGTGTCTCAAACGGCTATTCAGGGTATGCTTCACGCCTGTCCCGCTCGCGTTGCGGAGGGAATGAAGCTTTCAAGAAATTTACACCGGTCGGACGTAACGGGAACCATGGGGTTTTGTTTCCCAGCGATGTAATCACCATCGCGCCACCTTTCGCAGGGAAAAAATTGACAGTTAACAGGTGCACTCCGTACTTCCTGATCAGGACAATTAATTGTAAGTCAAGAAACAAGCCCGTGGAGAAACGATGCACAAAGTGCACCACATTTTACCCACCGTAGGGTTTGGACTAGGGCTGTTACGAATATTCCAATATTTTAAGTATTCGAATAACCAGTGGAATTCGAATTTGAGATTGGAATAATTCGAATTTGAGATCCGAATAAATTATTCATATTTGAAATTATTCGAAATATTCGAAATCAATAGAATTCGAAATTATTCGAATTATTCGAAATTATTCGAATTATTCGAAATCAGTAGAATTCGAAATTATTCGAATTATTCGAAATCAGTAGAATGCGAAATTATTTGAATTATTCGAATATAAGTAGATATCACAGTTATTCGAATTATCCGAATATCAGTAGAATTCGAAATTATTCGTATTAGTCGAAGTCAGTAGAATTCGAAATTATTCGAATTAGTCGAAGTTAGTAGAATTCGAAATTATTCAAATTATTTGAATATTAGTAGAATTCAAAATTATTCGAAGTATTCGAATATCAGTAGAATGCGAAATTATTCGAATTATTCGAATATCAGTAGAATTCGAAATTATTCGAATATAAGTAGAATCCGAATTTGAGATTCGAATAAATTATTCGCATTCGAAATTATTCGATTTATTCCAATAGTTTGACTATTCGAATATTTTCAGCTCTAGTTCAAACGAAACCCACTACCAAAGATCAACGCGCTTGTTCGACCACCCCGGCGACAGCAAGCTATGCTCTGAACATCCACCAAACCGACATCCATACTAGCCACGCGTTCCCCCCAAAGGTAGCCAAGCTGTGTGTCGATGGATCGACGTCACCGGTTCGACCGTCAGCATCGATCCGTTTGCATTCACGCCATCGTCACCTGGGCCGCTCTAATCACGCGCCCCCCTACCGAAGGCCTATGTCGGAGTGCGGGAAGTTCGCGTAGAGGCCATACTTTGCATACCGAGCGGCAGCCAGTCCATTTGATGTGGTCAGGGGCCGAAACCTTGGCTAGCTACGGCGCAGCCTGCCAGGAGGGTGAGCGGGTGGGCGGGCTTCAATTCAGCCTTACTGGTATCTTACAGGCCTACTCCCGGCAGGATATTGCAGGCTGTAGGATGTTTGACTTGCCAAGTAAACCGCCGTCAACCGTTCCCTCGCCCCGTGGCCCTCGTCGTTTCTCGTGTTCCTCTCCGATATCCACGTTCTGCAGTTCCTGCCAGGCGTGTTCTAATAAGGGATATTATACTGTCGGCAGCGGCGAGGGTGAGCCGCCTCCTCGCTGGCTCAATGGAAGGGGCAGAGGGCGCCACGAGAGAAACGGGAGAGGGACAACTTTGTCTTGGCGTTGGCTGGCGCTACGCTAAATTGCGGCTTACCCACCCTAATTAATTTCGGCAGATTTATATCTCCCGGACCGACACGCCGCGGGGCTAGGTGCGCCCCGTCACTCCGTTGTCGCGCAGATGTGAACCCCGTGTTCTCCGTACGTTTTCTGCTATGAGCGGTTCTGGCGCTGAGGAGTTGGAGAGGTTCTGCAGCGAAAATTGTGGGGATATGGGACTATGATGAAGTGGATGTCTACTTCTAGCCGAGGTTCGATGGTGCTTGGAGGGTAATATCAGTGCTGGAGGCATGGGGACCTTAGAATTGACAGATACACTGGGGGTACCAATCTTTGAAAATGAGGATTTCTAATGTTAATCATGATTTCATCTTAGATAATGTTTTTAGCAGGTGATTAGGGATGGAGTGCAAAATCACTAACAGTGATTTATCACAATGATCGCAGAATCACAATCACGGTCGTGATTAAAGTTAAATCACGACCGTGATTGTGATTTTTTTAACTTGAATGAATTGTTTACTATGATCGTAATTCTTGATCTTGATTGAATTATTTTTTATAAAATACTTCAATATGACTTGTGTTACAGCCAAAGCGTGCTAATTTAGCGAATATATAGAATATACATTCATAAATAGTCAATGTATGCACGCACTGATTTGATTGGTTTAGGTATTCACATATACATTATACTTTTTAACTAAAGTGAAGAAATATTCGTAAATTTAAATAGATCAAAAATGATTACATTGGTTTAAAATATACAACTGAGATGCTATAAAAACAGTGAGGACTTGAGAATGTTTCGAGAGAAAGTAGAAATTGGGGTTATGTGGCGCGAGCAAAGAGCAGTTATGCTCTCCACCAATCAGAAGCGATCACGAAAATCACGGATCACTGTGATAAATCACCGTGATTGGGAACGAACGTGATCGGATCACTCGTGATTCACAAATGACGGTTCTAGCCAATACTACAGGTGACTGTGGCTAAGCGGAGATTAGACAGCAGGGCCCTCTCCTCTTCAGAGTGATAAACTCACTTACACTGGACTCCCACGTTCAACACCGAAACTCATTTACAGCTTCCCCAGCACCTGACCATCGCCCAAGCAAATTCTACTTCAGCCGCAAACACCCACCACAGGAAATACGCCCGATCTAAAAAAAACTTCACTTTAGCCTGGCAGGAGCAACTCGTCCGAGCGAAGCAAAGGGAACAGACAAACAGAAGTGACAGGTGGAGGAGAAGGTGACGAAAGACACCAGACAGCCAACAGTCCCATCGTCGCATGGGGGACGCTCGGAGAGCTGTCTGGAGCACGTTTCAGCCAGCATCGAGGTGTCTGGAGGCGCGCACAGAGGGCAAGAATCTGGAAACATTGTCAGACAACTGGGATATGGGATGTGGCGTTGTATCGAGGTATGCTCGGGATATAATATTCCCCGTGGTCTGACCTGCCCTCCACCCCTCCCGCCTACACCCCGGAGATGGCGAGTGTTTTCACAGCAAACAACGCGAAGAAGCGCCTCGGTGTAACAGCGCTAAGACGGGCGAAGAGGCTGCACGTTTGATTTCCCTGTCCCTCCACGGTTCCCTTGCTCTTTCCAAGCGATTACTCGGGCAGAACGTGAAAAAGCAAACGAGGGGCGTTGCTCGGAAGCAACCGGAGACATTTTCCAGGCGAAAACGGTGGATGTGTGCGTGTCAACGCAACTCCGAAGTCTCGTGTATGTACATTGGCTTAACTCGATTCGCGTTAATTGATGGCTTCTAACGAACCCCCTCCTCCCCCGTGACACTTTCAACCCCAGCAGCGGTGATAGCCGCATTGCAGCTGCAGCAATTTGCCACGGTGGAAAATCCTCCGCGGATGGCTCGATCCCACAGGCGGATTTCTCGGCGCGCTTGAATATGAATAAACTAAAACGCAACTTCCCATTTCTCGCCCTTGCCTCTTTCGCTCCCCTCACCGTCCGCCGGAGTAGACCCGCTTCGGAGAATTCGTTTCTTTCCGCGGGCTCCCGTCTCGCGGCTGCACGACTGGGGTGGAACTCGTTACGCTAGTTATGCGCTCGCGGGGCGAGGATAATAATTAAAGGAGAAGAGTCGACGATGACGCCGAGAACTTCTTAACGGGGGGAGAATTCCACGGGCCGATGGGTCTTTTATCGTTTCTGGGATCGACGGGGGTTCGACGACGCCTAGCCTCCCTCTACCTTCGCGTTCCACTCTGACAAATCGATTGTTGCGAAGGCGGCAGTTGCGCTACTCCAGTTTGATCGAAGGTAATTTTTAGTAACAGAGAATCTCGCGAAGGACGTATAATTCAACCCACCCCTTCGTGATTCAGAGGCACTTCAGAGGTCGAACCTACCTTATCTAACCATCGCTGTCCCAATATTCGCATTGCGAAGCCATCCTTCTTTCGGTCATTCGTGTTAGGGGCTCCCACTTATCAAGTCACAGTCCCAACTAACCGCCACATTTAGTCCTCCGCCTCTCCAGGAACCGTGAACAAAAAAACCGCCACGCTCCTTCCCTCACTGTGTTCAATCTCCCAGCTGAACGAAAGCAATTTCGAATGCCTGTTAAGATGAAAAGCTCGGGGCGAAAGGTGGACGAATACTGAAAGGGGACGCTGGGACGAGTCGATTATCCAGCGGGATCGGGGCTAATTCCGCGGGTTAACGGTTCGTTCCTTCTTCCTTCCGCCCGCGATCCGCGCGTGTACGCGTTTCGTGCGACTCGGCGCGGGCAAACGGAACGCGCCGGGGACCCGTTCCCTTTATCGTCGCCACTTTTTTCCTCCCTTTCTGGCGAACGAGCCGCATGCAGGACACTGATTGCAATAAATTGCCATGCGTTCGCTCGCGTGCCGCGGCGCGACGCGGGGGTTGGGCTACCCCTCCGCGGCCAGGTCGATGGCGGGCCTCCTGCGCCGGATTCAATTTACCGAAATTATCCTTTTCTTGTTCGGCAAGTAATTTCGTGGAACGACGGATCGATAATTGCCGTGACTCCTCCGCGGTGGGGTACGCAGGTTTTGGATAAATGAACCACTGATTGCGGTGAGTTCATTAACCTCTGGGTTAGGTCTGGGCTGTGTAGGAAATTGCTACACCTGCTTTGGACTGGTGGGTCGAGTTTGCAGTGTGCTTGAGAAAGGTGTGTCATTGTTCGGTGCTTTGTAAAAGCGAAATTGTCCTTCGCGGAACTATAGTTATCAGGAAGTTAGAAGAATAGTAAACACGTTCGTGGCGACACCAGCGCCACTTTCAGGCTTTATAGTCAATCGAATCTGCAGCCTCTCTTCTGAGTCATTCTGTTTTCTAAATATAATATGCATATATGTATGTACTTCTCGAGCTATGTATTTATTACTTCAAACATCTCTCAATCGTTGTACCTTTACTCTTCAACCCCTCCATCCTTAGTTAATACCTTAGACTTAGACCGTAAGCTACATATAAATTAGTAAGTAGCATTTATAACCCTTTGTCGACACACCTCTTTTTTCACCCAGAACAACTTGTGAAAGGCTGCCATTCTCATCCAAAGAATTCAATCGTTATGAAAAAAATCACGAATTATTTTCAAGGGTTCCAGAATGTATTCCAATAGTTTTTTTATTGAAATTTTATCACAGTTTTTGTCGTAAATTTCTAGGTTACCATAACCTAGTAGCATTTATTGTTGGCATTTTGATGGCCAACTAATTCTTAACTTGGGGATACTGTGGGCCAACCGGAAATGATACTAGGGTATGTCGAGAGAAAACGAAGAAAATCTTTAAAAATTTGTAACTTTTACAATTTCAATATTAGAACCTAAAAATCTACAGAATTGTTGTTCAAATATCATATTTTGAGAAAAAAAAATCGTTTATAAGTTGGCTTTGGAGAAAAGGTATTTATTTTCAAAATCAGCTTATGGGTGGCTCACACTCAGAGTGGTAACGAAGTGTTAAATCAGTTTCTGTGTAACCGATGAACCTCTACATTGCATTAATCATAGTTTATTATAGTTTATTTTAAAATGTTGTTTTTTACTCCAACCAACTACCGATCAGAGTTTTCTGCAAATACCTCGAAAATCTAGCTCCAACCAACTATCGATCAGAGTTTTTTCAATATCTCGAAAACTAAAGCCGAACGAGGATTACATATATATAGGAAAAAGTTGCTAAATCCCTATGATCATCCATTTCTAAAACATATTTTTTTATTTTAAATTCCTCATGGAGGCCGCTAAACAAACCTAACCTCAACCAACTACTGGTCATAGTTTTTTATGAATATCTCGAAAACTAAAGCCTAAAAAAGTTGTTTAGAATGTCGACCTCGACCACAAATTTCAAGGTCATTGAAATCGGTGCTGAATCACCTTTTCTGCATAATTATCGCATACAGGATGTCATTCTACTGATAGTAAATACTCTAGGAAGTGATTCCACAGGCAAAAATAAGACGAAAACCAAGAGTGTCGAAATTGCGGTAAAGGCTTCGTTTTCGAGAAAAACGACTTTGAATTTCAGGCAAATACGCGTACACCAAAAACGCCTGAGGGAAACGCGAAGGTAAGCGGAACGCGCCAACTGTCCGTAGGAACCTTCTGGGCGTTCGAATCTCGCGCATTTAGCTGAAATTCAAAGTTAATTTTCTTAAAAAGGAAGCCTTTACCGCAATTTCGTTACTCTTGATTTTTACCTTATATTTGCCTGTAGACTCAGCCCTAGAGTATTGACTACCAGTAGAGAAACACCCCGTATAATCCCTCACCTAAGTGGTACATCTAATGCGAACGTGTTTGTAGTGTATTGAAGACGGGCCTAAATTATTGGTATCACACTGCGCCATCTTTCGCGCGAGTAGGTAGTTGGGAGAGTCGAGGCCGTGTAACGCTGCCACTTCGCGTCAGTCCCCGTCACCAAACACGCGTAGATTTTTAGGTTAATTTTGTGTCGCAATTATTATAATGAATAAACTTATATTCAATAAACTACTTCCATAATTCATTATGTGCAAGTGTGTAAACAAAAGACATAACAGTTTTAAATCTTTAACGTATTATGAGTTTCTAAAAGTGCCTAATCTACGTCTTCAACCGGCTTCCGAGTCCTCGCGCCTACACCGCAACACGAGAGCGTTAACCGGAACAATGTAACGCAAACAGATTAGCCCCCGATGAATTCCAGTGGGGCCGTTAGTATTTATACAAAGTAGTCCATGTCTTGACTGTTTGACGAGCGGACGGGGAAGGGTGTTTGAACGAGAACGCGCGGCGCCGTATTTACTTTACTCTTCGCCTTGTCACTGGCCATTTCTCTTCGCCAGCAATTACACCGACGATTTGTGTTTCCCCGCTTAACATATTTGTTAATGTCACGCCGCGGCCCATGGGGGCCGTCGCGCGGAGCCCTTCTCCATCTTTTTCTCCCATTTCGGAGGTGCGCCCCCCTCTCGCGGAACAAAACGTCTCGTCGGCCCCGAACTCAGCCGGGGAGTTACTTGTTGAATCTTGGAAAGAGTCCACGGGCAAAGAAGCGGGCGGTATAAATCGCGCCCGTTTGATAAGGGATCTATAGCGACCGCGATGTGTTTTTCGAGCAAATACCACCGCCGCGGGTACCCAGCGAGGCTCGCCGCCGAGAAAACACGATTCTAATCGCATTATGATTTGGTACAACGGGCTCGCCAGTTCCCGATGCGTGTAACTGGCGTTAAATCGTTAAGCGGCTTACGCAACGCCGCCTGACAGTTCTAAGGATCGTTATCTGCCCGAATAACGCGAAACGTGCAAGGCTCCCTGGCTGAGTGTTGCCTTGATTTTGGGGACGTTTCTGGGAGCGCCCGATCAGACGGAAGTACGCGGCGTCTCGAATTTCAAACTGGTTCTCGAATGGGGTGGGTGGAGAGCGGAGAAGTGGCTCGGTGGTTATGAAACTGGATAGACTGATACGACACGCGAGCGTCTTTTTCTGGTCGCCGGGCATGGTCACGAAGAGTAATCACGCGAGGAGATAACGTCGAGTGTCACACAGCCATTTTCCGCGAAACGATCGTCGTATCGACGTGTCCACTCGAGTAACGCGTTACTCTCAATTAACCATGCGTTAGTTCCGCCTAATAAACTCTGTGCCACTCGGCAGACCTCCAGGATGGATGAATGACGATGCACTCGTGGATTGTTCATCGAGGACCACCTACCTGCGCAGCTTTCACGGGGAAATGGATGCTTGATAGTAGTGACAGAGGAGAAACCTTTTAGACATCCGAAAGGGTAAAAGATTGGAAAGATGTTAAAAATCTGAGTGTTCCAATATTGAGGGGATCAGTGGAAAACAGATAAATGTCACGATAGGAAAAATAATTTTCTCAGGAAATTTAGTACCAAACTGTAATTATTTTAACTGGTAATTGAAGTAGGTAAATGGCAACTACTAGCAAATCTTAGCGCCAATATTCATGTTCTTTGACACCTTTTATTACATCTCATTTCGCCCCTCAATTTCTTTCCAGAGTTTGAGTATTTTAGAAGAACTAAGGGTCTGGAAGTTAGAAAGACGGAAATTACAAAGCGGTACCATTCATCTGGAAGAGTAGAAGACTCGGAGGTTCTAAAAAATGTATTCGTGATTTGAGTAATTAGTTCCACAAACTGCGAGTTTGCAGAACTGAACACATTAGGGGTCCAAAAATTTGGATGCTTAAAAAAGTATCGATAGTTAAAATAACAGTAACGAAGAGGTAGAGAAGCATCCTGGCCCCCGTTGCCATAAAGAAATTAAGAGGAAAATGTGAAAAGTGCTTAATAAAATGCCAGCCACGGCCATTACATCCATTCCCGTTACGTGTCTGTTTACAAACGCCGTGACACCATTATCGTCGCGCCGCAGAATTACTGCCGCCGCACATCGTCATTAACAGATCCCATAATTGGAAATTTTTTTACGCCCGACGGCGCGCGCCGCGAAAATCTGCGGGATCAGGACAGTCCGCGGCGGCAATCGGCATTCAATCAGAATTACAATTTGTTCGAACGAGCACGAATTGCAGTTGGTTCCCGTTTGCCTAAAATCCCGAATTCCACACCTAATTTTCCACATCCCATCGGTCGAGCAGCGCGTTCAATTTTATAGAACCGACGCAATTAAGTCCTCTGCCAGCACGTGAATCGGAAGTGGCCGCGCGGAACGACCCCGCTACCGCGGCACGCTGCGTAACAGGATACAGTATGATCGCGGTGAAATGAAATTTAATTTCGCGGGCCCGATTGTTCAAGCACCCGTTGCAATCCCGTCTAAGTCCATTGTGCTGCGAATTCCTGGGGAAATAAGATTCGACGCTCGTGAACGAGGAACGTTTTTACACGCGTGTCACGGGGCGATCACACGTACGCGTGTACACTTGCGAGTGGAGAATCGCCCCCACCCACAGCGGAGAAAATAAAACGAAAAATTCCACAGATGGCCCTCCCTTTTCCACGCTATTTGGCGGAAATAGGTATCCCTTTAACGCCCCATTCTCGAATCAACGTTCGTCGTTTCGCTGCGTGAAACCTCCACAGGTACTGTCAATTTTCTAGGGGGAACGATTTCTGTTGAAGATGCAAATTTCAGTGGATGTTCACGTGCGAGGAACTTTAACATTTATCTGTAATTCTGTTACGGGGATTAAACTTAGAGCTGTAAATATTTGAATAGTCGCACTATTCGGATAATTCGAAAAATTTATTCGAATACTATGGAATATTCGAATATTGGAATAATTCTGAGTATTCGAATACTTCAAATGAACCGAATAATATGCGAATATTCGAATATTTAGAGCTCTAAGTTTAACCCCCGTAACAGAATGATATTCGAATATTCGAATTAAGTATTCGAATAACAAATTCGAATTCTACTGGTATTCGAATAACAAATTCGAATTCTACTGATATTCGAATAACAAATTCGAATTCTACTGGTATTCGAATAACAAATTTGAATTCTACTGGTATTCGAATACTTCGATTTAGAATATTTGAATATTCGTAACAGCCCTAGTTTAAACTCTGCAAACTGTCAAGCTCCTTCGAATGAAGACCGAAGCAAATGAAGGAAATTATATTCTACCCAATATTTCCACTATAGTACTACAGTTATTGTATTCAATCATCGTCATACCAATACCATACAGTAACACCAAATAATCTATTCATGTCAAGATATCCTTCGATACTTGCTGCCTCTCAGTTCAGACTTCCCAAGAACCCCTCTTCAATAAGGATCTCGAACAACCCCAGAAGTCGAAACTTGGCACAAGTCGTGTTCCGCCATATTCCTCGCGATTCCGCGGTGCCCGTTATTCCGCGCGGCGATCCTCGCTCAAAATCAAATTCCGTTCTCGATTTCCACCCCTCCCCCTTAGCCACTGGACCGAGCACGGAATCGCGACGCTGGAGAAAAAGGCGGCAGACGGTGCCCCCTCCCCTGCCCCCGAGGGTGGTGGTGGTGGAAAAATAAATTGCACGCCCGACGGGAAGAGTTCACGACAGAATATTGATTCTTCCATAGTCGGGAGGCGGCGTCGCAGAAAGAAAAGACAACTTTTAACCGATACACACGTGTACACACACCTGTGCAACGGCGGCCGGCTTCCCAACGCGTCTGGGATTCACGTCGCGTCGACGGATGATACCGTTCACGGGACCGGAAGTCGATTCGATTCTGCCGGAGGAAAAGCTGCCCTCCTTGCGGAACTCTCGCACGAGCGACGACGGGATCGCGAGATAAGCATCGATTCCGATTCTCCCGCGAAATGAGGCTACATTAGATCGGCTGGAAATATTTCCCGGCGAAGGGGCAGGATTTCATGGGGACGTGGAGTCATTATGGGGGATCGTATCGGTGTGAACACTGTCCACTGAGAGGAACGAACGATGGAGGAATCACCGTGGCTGTAGAGGAGCATTTGAAGGAGTAGATTGGACAGTTGGTTTACTTCGTCGAATTTGAGGAGTCGTGGGGTGGCTTGAGATAGCGATGCTTGGATAGAACGAGAAGGGGGTGGTTGACGTCTGCGCGAACTCTAGCACAATGATAATGATGATAGTAAAGTGGAATATATATTGGAATTTCTTCATTTGATTTCGGGGGCTTGAATTCTTAATGGACACCAAATGGAGTTTGGGGAATTCATAATGGACACCAATATTGAGTTACCTCGAATCTGAATTCGATCACTTAGATTCCTTTTACTGTTACTTGAAAGAGGGTACACTTCTCCCCGCATTGGGGAAAAATCGTCCAAAAATGGCTGACAGGTTACTCAGCCATTGAAATCGAAATTTTATGGAAATTTTTTTTGTATTTCTTTGCTCTCACCTCCTAGAACGGTGCCATTTGATAAAAAACTAGTCACTAAAAAAGGTTATTGGAATCGAACAATAGGAAAGCGTGCCGACCAGGCTTTAAAGTCTAGAAATCATCAATAGTTTGGATTTAAGGAATTTCTAAAAAATAGTAGTAATATTAAAAGAGCATTCAATTTTCTACAATTACTGCATATATAAATTTTTCATGCTTCCAACCATTTTTTAAAAAATAGCGTTTGAATATAGAAAGGTCCGCAGTACGCGCGTATAGACAATACGTCACGCCGTACAAGTGGGACGCGAGAGATGCGGAATTCTCTATATTCAATCGCTATTATCTAAAATTATTATCTTACCATTTGTGAGAATATCTTCAAATTCAAACCATTGATGAATTCTAAACTTTAAAGTCTAGTTGGCACCCTTTCCTGTTATCCGATTGCAATAAACTTTTTCCGGGATTATTTTTTTTATGAAATGGAACCATATTAGGGGGTGAGAGCAAAAGAAATCGCAGGTTGAAAATAAGGGCCACCCTACTATACATATACATCTTCGACTTCCATTCAAACTATAACCCCTTCACGTCCACAACAATTTCGAGAATATTTCCTCGGTCGATTAAAATATAAGCCCGTTATGGTTACATAATACCACCTGCCTGCACGAATGAATTGTAGACTGTTTCCTCTAATCCCATAAATTTTTATGACGCTTCAAGGAGCAGGCCTGTGCACACGAATTTCCCGTTGGCCTGGCATCGAAGTTCGATGGAAAAGCCACTCCTTTCGACAACTCCTCGTGGAACACTACACAGACTACGATATTTCCATTCCCCTGTGATCTCGCGGATATGTTAAATTGATCGTGGACAATAAGAGAGGAAGGTACGCGCGGTGGTTTCTTGCGATGGTGTTCCCAGACCGGATTCCTGAAAAAGGTCGTCGCGTCAGAGTTAAAGGGCTGGCCGTTGGGCTGTGCAGGCTCCCCCGCCGCGACGACTTCTACAGGGACATTAATTTTCGACTCGGGACATTCGCCGTCCCCTCCCCCCTACGTGCATGTTTATTCAATTCCTACCGAGTGTTTCTTCTTCCCCGGACCTCCTTGGAAGAGACTGCACCACGTCATAATGGAGATTTCTTTCTCCCTCTGCTGTCCACGTTCTCCTTCCGGTCGCTCCCCGCCCCATTATCACAGCCCCCAATCCTTCGACGCGCCTTTTCCTCCATTCTGGTCTCGCTTAAGAGCCCAGACGAGGTTGATTTGTTTTTCCCTTTAATGAAATACGCGGAGCACAGAGAAGGACCAAATTTTATTTCCCCACCCACCGAGCACCTTAATCCCCTTCCCGTTTTCTCATTTTTGCCGAGGGAGGAAAAACACGGAAGGAAAGCCTTTGGTCGGGACAGGATCCGAACCGTGGCCATTTTCCTCCCAACTGAACGCGCCAGCAGTTGCAACGAGGCGAGCCCATATTACGTTGCCCCTTCTTTTGGACATTTTTCATCTCCAAGATTACGTATATTTGTGGTGGCTGCGTCCAGGCTTGAAGTCACTTGGAAACGTCCAAGACATGGACACAACTGTCGATTATACTTTCGCGCTTGGAGGCATTAATTTAAAAATCCGCAAGACTCTTCATCCTCAATTTGTCTCAGAATGAAACGAATCCTACTGTCCCGTAAATATCCAAGCAACCCTATCCACGTCTCCTTGCCCCTTAAACAAATCCAAGGATCGGAACGATCTTCCGCAGTGACCGAAGAGGTCTCGGGAAAGCAAATCCCGTTGAAGGGTTCGTCGTTCACCAGCAGGAAGCAGGATCGACCAGCCCCGGAACGTCCTTGAGTCGGAAGCTGAGCCGGAGGACATCAGGTTCCTGTCTGATGGTCCCCATTTGATCAGGGGTGGATCGTGATTCCTTGGCCGGCGGTTTTATCGAGCGTGAAGGTTTTCCAAAGGGGAGGGCGGTTACCGTGGCTAACGGGCGTGGGGAAGAAAATGCAAAGGAAACGCGGCAAGGAGGCAGAAGAACGAGTTGAGGGGGTGTGGGGAGCTGGGAACGGTCGAATACATTAGGAGAGATCGTATCGTGGAGTACAGGCCGTTACCTGTGTTCGTCTCGGACCAAATTGGAGGCTTGCTGGCCGAGGTCTCCTCGGGATACGTCCTGATCCCTGGCGACCCTTCGCGGGAGACGTTTGCGGAGTGACAAATGGTCCAGCCGTGGCCGTTATTTCGTGTTCCCCGGCCGTTCTTTTTTCCTTCCTCCTCCTTCCTCGGCGGCGCGGGGAGGAATAAACGAGGACGCGGAACCAGCTCCCTCTGGGCAGAGGATCGCTGGGTATCGGGGTGGTTATTACGCGATTCGCAGCTTTCAGAAATCAGGCGGTAGCAGTTGCTAATTACTAGGTTCCCCGGTTGTTATTCCCGCGGGTGTTAAAGTTGTTAAAGAGTGTTAAAGATCGCAGAAGAAGCTTCAGAAACTCGGTGCTTCTTCGGCTAAGAGGTTCTGAAATATCTTCTTATCTCTCGGAATCCTTATTCGCTTCTCTATCCTCTCAACCTACATCCACGACTCCCTAAGAGGATCTCCAAAGGAGCACAACATTGCACGATATCGGACTTGAGAAGTTAGGAAAATTTCAAGAACCTTGCAACTTATTTTGAAACATAAATGAAAATTCAACAGTGGACCGAGTTAAGCACTCTCCATGGAAGTCGAAGTCCTTCAACTCATAGGATTCTTCAGAATTTAAACCAATTAACAATCGGGTCACATTGCAAAGTACTCGTTGCAAAGCCATGATTGTCAGTCTCTTCTGCATTCGATATACAAACTGTATTTAAAATCATGGGTTATTCGACCAATTTGCCGCCAAATAGCATTAACTCTGAGCCGCCCGTTGTGAATTGCACCGCTGCGTCGATGCACGCACGCGGGCGGATCTTAATGCGTCGCAGGGGACGTACGTTTCAGACCAATTAACATTCGTATAACCAGTGGAAACCGAAGCTAATTACCCGGGGAGCTTGAAATAGTAATGGCTTCGACGCAAAAACTTGCTTAACTATCCTCCACCGCTATTACCACAGAAGAAGTGGAATCTCCCGTTTTGAGGAGGAAATGGCGAATATTTATAATTTGTACCCTCTCCGAATCGTTACATCATGGTACGTTTACCAGCTCGTTAGCTTCCACGCTGCAGCCGTGTTATTCTTAACTGCCACGATAATCGAGTTAATCTCAGAAATGGCGGATGCACGTATTTATGGGTGCGTAGGTGGAGATGACTGGTGATATTCCTTGTGAAAGCTTGATCATTTCTCATGAGGCTTTGTCTACTGAATCTATACTGTGGAGGTTTAAAATTGCAGCGATACTTCTGACTCCCCAGCAAGGTGGCATTTCGACCAATCCCGCTCTCTCATAAGTGTTCCCTCAACTCTACCTGCTCCGTTCTACCTCCTAAAATCCCCGCGTCTAAGGCAAAGCTTGTTATACAATAGGTAAGCCTTACCGATGAGTCCACTAGCAGCAGGTCCACATGCAGGTCCACTACCATTCCAAAACTCCCGCCAAAACCTAAACCACCTAAAAAATATATTCAAGATCCACCAATTCGAAAATTCTTCAGAGAAACTTGAAGGTACACACGGAAGAGTTAATGAAAAACTCCCCTACACCGTAGTTTCTAAAACACCTACTCCATCTGGTTTAGCACACATGTCCATAGGATATCCTCCACCCAGTTCAGCTCGAACAAAAATCCAGCTATCAGTATAGCCCAGATAGAGTATCGGAACCCTTTCTAAGTCAGCCGCAGAGGAGTGCATCCCAAGTGCACCTAGCAGAAAGAGCTGGTTCCCTCGGGGCAGCGTTTTTGTGGGAGCGATTTAATTGAGTGGGCCGCACATGTGCGCGGAGGATCAACGTGCTTCAGGGGTCCCATGACGGGATAGGTATTCAAGGCTGCGCCCTTGCGAGCCCGGTGGATCGCCTCGAGTGACTTCTTCCGTTCTCACGGAGAGCCGCGATTGTCCGTGGCGTTAACGGGCGGCTCTTTACTATCGCGTTAAAGATAAGCGCTTATTACCGCCCGCCGCGGGCAGCTATTTACAGACAACTGTTGGCGGTGGTGCGCGAGCTCTTTCAGCGGCGATTAACCCGCCAGTATGAGGGCGCATTTTTCTCGAACGCCATCTTTGCGCTCGGCCGCGGGAGGAATTAAGCGCCCTCCATCTTCGTCGCGAGCCTGGACTCGAGGTCTTAAGTGGAGTGTGGAGTCTAGACGCGTGCTTGCTGCTCAAGGTACTTGCACTTGCTTCTTTATACGCTGCTCTGGATTACGTGAAAATTCTTGGGGCTGGTGGTGCAGCACAGGTTCGCGGTAAAGGGAAGAATTGCACGTGTGCAGGTTAATGCTAGGTGGTTGTGTACGAGCTTCTTAGGAGGAGGTAGTGTAAGTATGGATCTATACTTTATATTACACTTAGCAAAAGATCTGTATCTTAATGGACCCTTAGGGCTAAGCTGGAGCAAACTGCAGTCGATGTTTTTTAGTGAAAATTCAAATCAAAATCTAAGTCAGTTGTATACTACAGTAGCTTTGAGTCAAATCTGGACATCAGTTGGAATTTCAGCCTCAGGATGCAAAACAGGCCTACGACTAAATTGCCACTCTCCCCTTTGCACTATTTTGCCCCTTTTTCCCTTCTTCATCTATCTGCTATGCAATAAAGACTGTGCAATAATATTCCAAGTCCAAGCTCCCACCCCTACAACCATAACCTACAACAGCAATCTTGCCTTGAAATTCAATCTGAACCCTAACACCCCTTAAATCGCACCAACTAACACTTCCACCATCCAAAATTCCCCGCAAGCACACCAGCACCTCGCACCTCCCCAAACTGCGTCCCGCCAGGATCCAAGTAGCAATTCGCCGGCATTGTGCCGCTCCGTGCGAGAGGCTCGAAATAGTAAATCACGAATCGTCAGCAGGGGAAGGGAAGCCTGGCGGCACGAGGGCAGGAAGAAGCACGCCGATTATTTATAGCTGCAGAGGTCCCCGTTCGATAGAAAATCCCGGCGCGGCGGAGTCACGGCCGAGTGCATGAAGGAAAGCGAAGAGGACAAGGAGCGGAAAGCCTGATCCGAGCCGACGGGACCTCTGCTGACGAGGGGGGTGAAAGCAGCTTCGAGTTTAAAGGCTGAGCTCAGGGATCTGGATGTCACCCCGCGCGAAAACGTACAGGAGAGGATTAGAGGAAGATGCTGGATAGATGGAAACAGAGGGGGCGGGAGGAGGACAGGCGGCGGGAGAACAAGCGGACAGTGAACCCTTTCTTATCCCCGCGGAACGAGGCTTCAAAGGAATCTCGGCTGTTTTGCGAAACGCACTTAACTTTCCACCCACAAGCAGACACGTCGCGACATACCGCCGCCCCCTTTCTCTCCCCCTTCACCATACACTCGGCCAGCGAATCCGTCTGCGGTTCGTCTCGCCTTGGTCGTTGATCTTCTCGAGGTCCGGTGTCAGGTTTTTCGTTTGTGGGCTATGCGACAACGCTTACCAATCGGAGAGACCCCTTCGGTTTTTATTACACCGACGTATCAGGCGCGGATTTTGGCGAAGTGGCGAGTCCTTTTTGGAAGAACTGATGGATAAGAAGTCCACTTACCTGGAACAGAAAGAAAGTGTCAGGATTAGTGTCTGTCCCTGGCCAACACGCGTTAGTGGTATTAGGGGGAAACGTTGCATCTGGGGTTCCGAAGGTGTATAGGAAGAGAATAAATACTGGGTATTCCTGCTCGTGCTCGGCATTCCTGAGTCGGGGGCAAAGTCTTCTGGGGTATCGGGGAATGCTCGGCCAACAAGACGATTTCGCCGAGTATATTGTCTCGAAACATCCGCTCCGAAACTGATACCCACCCGGTGCCGGCGCTGCTGACAACCGCGCAGGTTGTTTCCTGATCGTTCGCAGGCTTGTTTTGTCATTTAATCCTCAGCCGTTTTCGTTCCGCGTATCGAGCGGAGGCTGCGCCAGGCTTACGTACGATTTGAAAGCAAACAATCGATGTTTGGCCGTACAGGGAACGGGAGATTTAATACAAGCTCGGAACAACCTGCTCCGTCTCTCTGCCAGAGTACACATAAGCTGATGCAGCCTCGCTCGAAAAATAAATCGTCGGGTTACGCGAATTGCTGGGCTGCCGATCGGAATGAATCACAGTGGAGGTGTTACTTCCTATTAAATCGAACAGTAGCGATTCAAGGTCCCGGGGATACGATCCCTATTTTGCAAAATTGTTTGATAGCTGTTTTAACAAAGTGGGTGGATGTTTGATGGTACCTTTAGGCTTCCAACAACTACATATTGAGTATGAACACTGGACCTACTAGGGGAGCACTACCTCTGCCGTGTTAATTTAAATAGACGTAGTTGGGGAAAAGGTGATTCTGAGAAAAATTTAATATACATGTAGATAGACTATCTTTGTGCTACCTGGCAGCAATGACTTGATTTAAACGAGAGTTGTAGATACTCCCTGGGTTTTGACTTAACAAGGCAGTACTGGTGCACCAGTGATGGGGTGTTAGTAGTAAGCCAGCTTATTATAAATAAATTTCTACCATCCCATCTCACGATGATCAGCCTCCCATCTCTACTCTCTAGTCCATCCCTACCTACCTATCCTATCTATCTCTCGTATTCTATTACTGATAAGGCGGTCCAGGGCCGCCTTAACAAATTTGAGCGCCCTAGGCTAAAAAATTTTGGCGTCCTAGCCCCCAAGGGTGCAATTTCTTCACAATCGGTGCAAGACAGTACATCACAACCCCAGGTCTCCACCAAGGCAAACACGAACAAAAACAATGCCCGCGAACGAAATTTTTGTCTCCAAAATTGATTCTTAAGCGCCCTTGGATCACGGACGCCCCTGGGCTATAGCCCATTTAGCTCATTGGTAAAGGTGGCTCTGGATACGTCCCACTCCAACGCACCAGCGCACTGTTAACAACACCTTTTACCACCATACACCTGAAAAGGCGATATTACAGCACCTCCATCATTAGCTTCGCGTGACGCGTCAGCCATGCTGCTGCCACCACGTAGCGCTATCTTTTCGCGGAAAATGCTTGGATCGAATGCGACGGGACAGAACAATGGACGGAACGCGAGGCCCGCGCACAGAGGTAGAACACGGTCCAACGATCGACTTTGCGGAAACTGTCAGACGTAGTCTGGCTGCGCGTAGCGAACCGCGCGACGACGTGTACACGCCGGGAACACGGAAATAATCGGACGCGTAAGCCTATTATCGGGCCAGACTGGAGTCAACAATAATTAGAGGGAAAGCGGAGTTTCGCGGGACTGTTCGTTTGACGAGCAACGGACTTAAAATCGATCGCAAACAAAGGTGTACACGACGGGGCAGCCTCTTGTATACACTGGTCTCTAGCCGTGCGTATGTTGGAGTTTACGTGCCGGCTACCTAATCCATCCTCTCCTCTATTTGCTCCCCCCCTTCTATTTTCGATGCACCCTCGGGAGCGCGAGGCCGGCTGGTCGGTTCCACTGCAACCCGTTGGATTCCGCTTTCCGCCTCTTTTCTACTTTCCCCTGCGCACCCGCCATGGGGTAATTAATATTTGCTGAGATGGGATTCCAACGCGGTTGGCTGCCGAGAGGATACGTTAGGTGCTTTGACGGGATAACGTGGAGGATCTCGCGTTACAAGCGTGAAATATAAAAAGTAGGAGAGAATGTAATCTTTGAATTTACTCTTCCTGAAACCCAGTGTACAGGATTCCTCGTTCCAAGATCTTTGAAGTTACGGGAGCTGCAGCATCCGTGGATCTTCTGGATGGATGTGTATTTTGTTTATTAGAACCAGCGCAAAGTGACTCGAAAGCGTTCGATTTCCAATAAACGATTGAGACACCTCGTCTCAGGGCACAGGGGTTTCCAGTCTGATCCCAATTGCATCGCGCCTCGAGATTCCCCTCGCATTCCCTCTTGTGTTTCCTTGAGAAACGGCGAATGCAGCGCGCGCTTGGGACTTTGATACACCTAGAACGTTCACGGGAATACCTACTTTGTTCAGATTATTGGGCAAAGCGGATCTACGCGCATTTACGTGGCGCAATGGGGCAGGCGGTCGTCGAGCGGGCCGTTATCGACAAGCGACGGCCAGATTCGATCCTATCGGGACACGGCTATCGCGTGCAACAACGCTCACGCTTCCTTTGATGCGAGCCATCGCACCGTCCGGCTCTTTCCGCGCGCCGTGGGTCCGTTTGTTCGCAGCTTGGCCTCGATTTCTCGAATGGTACACGATACTTGGACTGCATGGGGAGGAAAATTGGAACTCTATCTCACTTGGCGCTTTTCTTCCCGCGGAGATCTGGAGTCGGATTAACTCCGACTTTAGAAGCTGGATGATGGCCGGTGTGAGAATTCTATAGGCTTTCTTTCGGAGTAGGTACCTACATTATATGTTAGTACCACTTCGATGCAGTGTATAGTTGGTCCAGTTCTTGCACGTGGGAGTAATTGGCACACCAGGAGTTCCGCGGGAATCTCTACCGTTAAATTGGTTCATACACAATATTTCCCAAGTCTCCTTATTTTGCAAATATTGTATTTACTATATGAGGACGATTTCTGCCAAGTTATGCAGAAAACTACCAACCCTCGACGATCTGAAATTGAGTAGTAGTTTGAAGATTTGAATTGCTAAAGAAAAGTAGCTTTATTTCTTGATATTCTTTTGCAATGTTTTTTAATGCGTTATTTAATAGAGAGTAGTATAATTGATATTATTTTAAATTTTCTGTAGTTTATGTTTGTTAAGCTTAAAGTGGAATTATGGTTTTGGTAATTTGGGTAATATGAGTCGGTAATTTTGGCAAAATAAAGATCACAAAATTATTATGGGATTCGTACTACTTTTATCTAATTTTTTGTCATTTTGAGGGTTGGTAGGTTTCTGCGTAAGGCCCATTTGAGAATACAGAATTGTCGCGAAAGAAGGTGACGGTTCGAGCATCTTCTTTCAACACACTAAGTAGGGATCTCCGCTTAAAAAAACATCGGATGTTTTTTTTATGTAATGCATCGCAACTACGCAACTACGCATCAGTAAACATCCATGTTTTCTTAACATAGAATATTTCTGCGTTTTGAATTAATTAACAGGTCACAACTAGTAAAATAAAATAAAAAATGGACAGAACAATTCAGAATCATATCTATTTATTATCATTACTATAACAGTATTTTATTTAAATGTTCTAGTGTTCCTTGTGTAGGCTTAGTAAAAATAATAGTTTGTTCAATCGTTTACCCTTCATCAAAGAACTAGATTAAAGGGTAAACGATTAAACAATCTATTATTTTTACTATGCCTACAAAATGAGCACTGGGACATTTGAATAAAGTACTGTTATAGTAATGATAATAAATAGATTTGAGTCTGAATTGTTCTTTTCATATTTTTTGCTGCAATATGAAACATTGCCTTGACCATATGCAAGGAGGATCAAATGAATATTTTTTTTACCAAAGTCGAGCAAAATCACAACATGATCAACCAGCAGCCTGGGTCATTGGTTTGATCAGTCTCTTCTGATGCATCGAATGGAACGCATCGATGTATCGAATAAATCAAAATGTATCAAATAGTAAACATCTAATATTTTCGATGTATTGATGTATATCGAATATCTCTACGACACACTGCTATATGTACACTGTCGCCCACAAATATTGGAACACCTGCTGTATTTCCACAAAATTTAATATTTGGTACACATGGAATACTTTTCACTCTTTTTAATTTAGAATACCAAATAAAGTAAAATTTCTTAGAGTACCTCAATAAATGTCCATCGTTTTTTACAATAATTGTACACACTATAGGTGTCCTAATATTCACGAACTGTGTATATCACAACCGATCCACCAAAGATGACCATCAGTATAACCACCGCGAGAATTTCATTGCCGTACTCACACCAATCGATTCGTCAACCACAATAAAACGAGTCCACCGAAATCATCCCTCAAATTCGCGGTCACAGTACGCCCAAAATTCTTTCGACCCAACCTGTAACAGTGGAACCCAACGCAGCCCATTCCACGCTATCGATCGAGCGGCTAGTTCGAGTTATCGCGTAATTGCCGGTCGAGGAGCCCGCCCTGGATCGAGAGGGGCATGCCAGAGACGGGGAGGCGTTCTCGATCCTCTAATTATCTGCAATTACCGTCGCCTAATCAATTACGGTAACGCAATCTGCTTGCATAGCTACTGTCCACCGTACAGCCGCGATAATTGCGCCGGCTCTGGCCGCACGCGTTTTCGATCCTCTTTGTCCAAGATCGCTCTCCCTACCTGGACGCTTCACGCACGAAGATAAACGCGCCGCGACATCGATTACCCTGTATATTGCGAGCTTCCTCTGGATCTTTCTTTTTCATGCCGCTGGTGCAGCATCGCAGAGGAGGATGCTCGCGCGGGGATGAAGGAGGGTACATAAGTAATCGGCCTTTATGGGCGGTGGCGAGCGGGGTCGCCGTAGTACGTCGTATGACCGTCGATTTTACGAGCAGAGTCGCGCCAGAACCAAGTATTTTGTTTAAACAGACCGCGCTGCGGCGCAGATAAGCCAGCCGCCGGATGTTCCAGCCAGCGATTCGGTTTAACGCCCCGCTGAAGGGTGCAGTTACCCGGGAATGAGGACGGGGGGTCGCCGATAACGGTGGACGCTTCTGCCAGGTTCGACTGGGCGAGGCTTTTTTCCCCGAGGATGAGCAAGTGGCGGGAAATATATTTGCGAGCGATAGGGAGGGAAAGTGCACTGACGATCGAGTGGATCGCTGCGAGCGGAGTGCTAGAGGCTGTTGGGCGACTGGCTGCGAGGATGACGATGATGGTTAGGATCCGCGGCTTCTGGGCATCATGGAAAAAGTAAGAGTGTACTGTGGCTGTTTTTGATCCAATTGAGAAATCTCCTAATTTAAAATTTAACGGAGAGGATTTTTTCTATAATTAATATGAAGTAGCGGGAAGAGAGAAACCGGGTCAGTCTATTTCTCATAAAAAATGAACTCCTTATACATTTTAATTTGGACTTTCAGGGCGATTAAACCCTTAACATATGCAATAAAAAATAAGATGTCGTTTTAATGTAGTTTTATTTTGTACCACTTTCCTCTGAAAAGTACTATATTTTTTCTCAATGTACTATATTTTTTATCGCATTTGTCCTTAAAGTATTAAATTTTCCCGGAAAAAAGTAGGCAACCCCACAGGGCCCACTTGCTATCTGGTAAGCTGACACCCTGGCCAGTCCGCCAATGAAACTTCGACTCACTCTGTACATATCTACTATCAGAGGTGCTAGCATTCACTAAAATATTATCCTACGCCTTGGAGGACAGTCATAGAAACCTTGAAACCGATCGACTTCAATGTGCGCCGTGGTCTGGGCCTGGTACTTCAGCGGAACAACACGAGTCGAACAAATCGCGGGGGGCATTATTTCAAAACGTCGATATCCCTAGTCGATCGAACGGAAGTACACCGTCAGGGATCGCAACATGGTGCCGAAAACTATACTGCAGTTATATAGACATAAATTCCAAGGCACCGGGGTTCCTTGGGCGGTAAAACACCGAGTCAACCCCATAAATCCGCGGCACGGCTAACGCGAGCGTGTATACACGCGGTCCCTCTCTTCCCCTCTCTCACTCTTTCGCTCTCTGTCTCCCCCTTCCTCGCGAAGGCTCGTTATTTCAGCGTGTACACGCGTGTGCGCGGACATGGGGAACAGAGAGAGGCATGAAATGGATCTTGACCGTTGCACGGGCTCGATAAGCCGCGTATCAATCATTACTTTAACCGTGTAATTGAACGAGAAAGGGGGAAGGAACGACGAGGGGGAGAGAGGAAGACACCGAGCCTCAAAGGAGGACCTAGAAAGTCACGGTAACGAGCTTTTTCTCTGGTCGCGTGGGAGCCATTCGAATGGGCGTAGCTATAAATATATACGGGGTGTTTCGATGATATTGGGCACGTGAACGATATAGGGTGTTTCAGAATTGAGAAATTACCGAATAACGGATTCTACGATTGGAAATGTAAACGTTTCGGTTGAGTTATTGGTACGGTTTTTATTTCTGATGAATGTAATCGCTGAAACTATTATGGGAAGAAATTTCAGTGGAACATTGGATTTTATGGAGAAATTTATTTTGAAATCGGAAGTCGAGAAATTTGGATTTGAAGTGTACTGTTACATACCTACACTTTTTCGATGAAATAATGGTGAAATCTATTCGATTCCTATTTAGACCTAATACAGTAGCAATTTTATTATCCTAATAAAGGAAGAACAAAAGTAAAGGCACTCGCTAATGTAGGAGTAAATAGTGTGAATAGTAGATCATGGTAGTCCACTTCCTCCGCCATACCTATTAAATAATATTAATACTGAGTTAGTACTTTTAGTGCTAGTTACTTTGAGCGACCAGGTCCCCCACAGCTAATTTCAACTAATAATTTCCTCATAGGAGTCCTCAACAACTCTCTGAAGCCTTTTTTCCTCAACCCAAGACCCACTTCCTCATCCAAACTCGTCACCAATATCAATCCCAAGTCATCCCTTCGCGTCACCAGGTCCTCCACACTTCATCCCACCTAAAAATTCCCCTAAAGTAGCCTTTAACCACTCCCTGAAGCCTTTATCCCTCAAACCAAGACCCACATCCTCATCCAAGCTCGTGAACCAATATCAATCCCAAGTCATTCCTTCGCATAACCAGGTCCTCCACATCCCATCCCACCTAAAAATGCCCCTAAAGGAGCCCTCGATACCCACCCAAAGTCTTTTTCCTCCAACCTGGAGCACGACAAAGGCACTCGTCCGGGGTACTTTCGGCTCACCTCGTATAAGAGCTCGAGCACACCTATCGTTCCCAGTTTACAGAGCGCAATATACTGGCCGGAGAGGCCGAGCAAACGGGCTCGCAACTTATAAGTATAAAGCAATTACGGCGGTATTGTGCTGGTTCGACTCAGGATCCCGTGGCGTCGGCTCTGATCGATAGAGACCGGGCTATTAATTATCCGAGATTGGTTCTCGGCCCGATGCACGTCGGGACTAAGTGACTCCCTGGCACCAAGGAAACGCCATTGTTTTATCGTTCGACCCTCGCGGTAGAAATGAAGAAAAAAAATAAATCAGCTCGCGGGACGTACTCGGAACAAGCACGAACTGGGGAACTGGCCTGAGACGTGGTTCAAAGTCGTGATCCAGTTCGTTCGATTTGATTGTCTTTCTATTACCACGGATCTACGATAAAAATCACACTGCCACGCTCCATCTAACGACCATCCAGTCCGTTTCACTTCCGCTCCATTTGGGCTTATCAGGCTGGAACAATCGGAGGCGTTTAATTAATAAGGACACGCTGCGCTATGCTGGTTCACACGGCTGCCTCGCGAACCCCCTTCATCAGCACTGACAAGGGGGATCCACGAGGCTCGGCTCACTGATTTGCTTCGAATTTTGCATATAATTAACGCGTCACATGGAGGATCATGTGCTGAACGCAAAGTACCTAAAAGCTTGCCAGAAAATCGAGTTCATGTAGTACCTAATTCCAAGCATATAAATATCTGTGTTTACCGATTTCTCATTATTTCTACTATTAACTATTTAAATCGATCTCGTTCTCACGTATAAATCCACGCTTCAGTTAAATCTGCGATCCTAACCTAACACCCCATTTACGAGATTTTTCGCCGCCTGCTAGCGCTACGGTCGCGCACGAACAGTGTCAATACGGCTGAAATTATTCCGACATTGTAGCAACGAACGCTGTTAACGACGTTCGCTCCTCCAGGCAGGCAACGTGACGCGATTCCTGATAGGTTGAGCACAAGATAGCAGGACACTAATCTCGGATGCTTCAAGGAAGAGAAGAGGAATCGTGTTCTTCGTTACTCCGGCGAAGAGCAACGTGACACGTCTCTCTGTTGTTCCGGCGAAGTCGAAGCGACAGCATTCCTCGATATTCTAATGAAAAGCAACGTGACAGTACCCTCTGATTCCGCATAAGAGGGTGGCAGAGCCCCCCAGAGGCCTGAAACAGTTTCAACCTGCCTTAACTTTCAAATTCAAATTCTGAACGAGACACCACATCCGTGCAAAACTTCCTTCTCAAAAATTTCCCAATTCTACAACAAACAAGTGACTGTTCTCCTAGTCTACTAATTAACAACAGACTTCAGCAGACAAACAACTCCACCCCAATTTACTCGACCAAACGTTACCTCCGCGTTCCTTCATCCCCCTCCCACCCACAAAAAGAAAACAGAATTCTCTCGACCTGGCACGTGTTTCCCAACGAATAGGATCGACGTATCCGCGAGGAGCGCTCGTTCCAGTGCAATTATTAAAGCCCTCGATACACTGAGGGGTGGCCCTTTCAGAGGGCACCCCCAATTTCGGGCCGCGGCCCGATCAGAATTCACGGCGCATTGGCGGCCGCTGAACCGTTCGTCCCGTTGCCTTTTCAATCTTTCGTAATGAAGAGGCTCGACGATAGTAAAAAAAGAACCAAGACAGACGAGCGGGAAATCGAGGAGGAGCTGGAGGGTACAGGAACGAAGGAAGGGGGTGGCATTTTAACGTCACGATACGCCGACGTAACGACATTATGCCGAGCGTAATATCGTTACGGGGTTGAATCGTAATCCTACGTGTAATTGGTAAGGCGAAACGTTTTTGCGCTGATTATCCTGCCCCTCTCCTCTCTCCTGGCTCTGTCAATTTATTTTTAATTATTTCCTGCCAACTGCGGGAGAGGATCGACGACCTGTCGCTGCAATAACAAACTCTCGTCCGACGCACACGCTCATTTTGTCGCTCAAACACCGTGCACGATGGTCGCTGTAATCGCCATTGTTGGCCGGACTCGCAGTCAACTGTATGGGGAATATGGGAATTGACCTCAACGCGTGGGTGGGTGGGAAGGATAATCGATGATGGATCATCAGTTTTTGAGAGGTGGAGGTTCTGTTGTGAGAAGAGGAATCCTCTTTCCGAAGAGGGATGTTTAGAACTCGGTAAGATGTTTATTTTGCTGGTAGCTAATTTTGCTTGCGGCCGTAACTGGAGAGGCGGCAGGCAGTCAGCCTTTTTGCTGGAGGTTCATGCGGGTTTGCGCGCGTGGGACATGAATGAGCCATGAGAACGCTCGATCCACTCTAATTTCAATCTCTGAGAAGCGTCCGGCGGAACCAGCTGAATTTCCTTCCGTGAAATGTACATCTTTGAGGGGACCCGGTAGAAAAGGCAAGAGACTCTTTCGGCCGTTTCTCGCTTTCCACATTTATGAAGCTCATCGTATCCTGTTGACCCGCTTATCACTGTCCGCCCTAACGAACTGCTTTCAGCCTCAACTCTTTCGCTGCCTTTACGTCTTTACATCCTTTCCTACTTCGTCCGTTCATATTTAGAACTTTCTGAAGCCCTGACCCACATGCCGCCTTCCTCGCTCCCATGTTTAACGACATTGTGTCAGGGAGGAACGCGATGGGAGGGAAGACTCGTCCTTCTTAAACGCTCAAATAGTCGAGATGGGGGCCTAGGTTGTTTGTCTTTTTCGAAGCTATAAAGTACGGAAAGGCAGTGACTTTTAAACAATACCAGCACCTCCACTCAAATACGATTCATGCCCACTATGAGATACCCTCATCGAGAAGATTCACATGGACCTGTTAAAATGAGACACTGATGAGGAGTTTTTGGCTACAATTATTTAGCTGCCCAACTCCAACTGTGCCCCTCAGCAAACCAAAGACTAATTTCTATTTTCCTTGCGCTGTTAATGTATTAAATTTAATTCTCCAGGTTCCTCCAGTGCTCCACACAAAAGTTCCTCCCATAATTGCAGCCACTCAAGCTCAGCTCCATGTATTCCCAGAGGCCAGCCACGAGGTGCAACGGCAGTAAAAGTGAAAAAGAGCGCTTCCTTGCAGGATCCGGCGTGCTGGAGTTCAGTTCCAGGATTCTCGGCGAGACGCAATTTGCGAGAGGCCTGTCCACAACCGCAAGAACGCAAACAGGAGACAAGGGAACACGGCGAAGGAACGAGGACGACGCGCGCCTTGTACCAGCTGAAATGGACCATTGTTCTGGTCGATGGTTCGACGACCACCTCCACTACCAAATAAAACGATCGAGACGAGGAGATCTACGGGCCCCGGCCGCACCAGGTCGACCATGTAGGCCGCGGCTGACCTATTCGAACCGAATGGAATCTTTTTGTGAGCGGAGAAAAATATGGCCGATTCCCGAGTGCGACGTCCGCTACAGCCTCCAAGCCAATTATTTCGTATTCCACGATCCACCTTTTTCTATTTGCCCCGCTCTGCTTCCTTCCTTTTCGTCTCGTTTCTCGTACACGTTGGTGCTGAGGCATCGATGAAGCGTCGAAATTGGGAGGAGTCCGCTCCTGCTCACCGAAACCGAGACTGTGCCTGCGAATTTCACGCTGCAACGTCCCGGGATTTTGATGTTTAACGGTGGAGCTCCGATATTATTTTACTTGTTGCTGCGATTTTTGTCAATACTTTTTAGTCCTTGAACTGTTTGTGGATCCAATAGTGCTATTCAGTGGATTGGAAAATATTGATTTTGACGATGCATAATCCCAAACTTCTACTGAGTTTTTTTTATTTAAGGCTCCTGTTTAATTAAACCAGTAACGAATTATTCCAATTAGAGTCGAGAAGCTTGGGGAATTTTTAATCTCGTTTTCACATTTTTCATGGATTTGAGAGTCGGAAGAGCGGACGAGGGAAAAGCGGGGATTTTTTATTTGAAATTCGATTTGAGATTGCAGCCCCTTGATCACCGCGACGAACAATGAGAATCGTCCACTGGAATGAAAAGATCGAGGGACTGTCTTCCGATAAAGTCTTTTTGTGCGTGGACAGAAATATGGCCGAGCGGTGCCGCCCCACTTTAACTCGATTCCCAGCTGCCAATAGAAAAGGATCATTTCATACAGCTCTCGAAATTACCAAGCCCGAGGGTATAACAGAAATTTATACTCGTCAATTTCTGCGAGCAATTTTCTTCGCAAGAATCACACTTGGAGCGCCATTTCTGCTCTCAAAATTACCCAAGCGTCGCAATTCCAACATAAAGTGTTAAGATACATTCGAGCAAGCCATTCAGTCTCTTCCGTCATTACTGCAAATTGCAAATGATAAAGAAGCATTATTCCGCGGCGATAACAGTTCTCCCAAACAAACGACGAGTTAATTAAAAGGGGGCCCAGGCTTAGCAAAGCTTTCCCACTTTGTTAGTGCTGATTATTCTTTGTCATCGGGTACAACGAGTTCTTTGCACTCCAATTACAAGCAACGGGCATAGTCTTCGATCAGCGAGCGTTCAATTATAATGAACGGGTCTTTTGACGACCGTGACTCTCGCAGCAGATTCGCCTCTCCTCTCGTCCCACCCCCTGAGGACCTCTTCGTATTCGAATCGAAAGGGAACCCCTCGCGTCTTCGCCGAGGAAGGAAACTATCCGTGAAAATCGCTGGGTGTGCGAGGTATTTCAAGAAAACGGCAGTCCTCCAAGTGGAACTCTAACGATTCATCTTTGTCGCCTATTGGACCGACTCCATTATCTCGATACTTGCCCCGTTTACTTTTAATTAGCTTCATTAGTTAATTAGCACACGTTGCGCAATCGTATTTCCCGTGATTCACAAAAGTTTGTTTCGACGAGTTGGACAGTTTCGGCCGACGACACGAGGGCGACAATGAATTCGGTGGGAAACTGTTCGAAACGGGGAGGGTGGATTGGAACGCTGGATTCGCGGCGCTCGTTAATTATGAAGAAGCTAATTATTCGTCGTCGCGGCACGTAATAAGCTTTTACACTTTAATTATGTTTGGCCGCGTTGATCGTGGCTATCCAACTGCGACGGATCGACCCCTTGGTGACGAATCTCGCGAACAGTTTCGACGGCGATGACAATCGCTGTAATGCGGGAATTTCTGATGTAGAAAATCTCGCTTTTGTGCGGTGGAACCTTCAAAATCACAGTGTTCTCCCATTCGATTATTCATTTTGAAATACTATATTTTTCCATGATTAAATAATGTAAAAATTGGTCACATGGGGTTCCCTGCACCCCAGTATCATTTTTCAGTTCCCATTTTAGAACATTTCATTTTTTTAACCTTTTAACCTTTGAGTGAAAACTGTACATTCGCAATACTCATACAATCATGCTCTAATAGTCTTTTTCTAGAAATGTAAATTTTGGTACGTTGAAATTTGTATTTGAAAAAATAGTTGTGGATGAAAACGAGTTTTTGTTAAAACTCACATATTTTTAAATTTTATTATTAAGGTCTAAAAATTTTGTTAGTGGAGGTTTCTACTGTATTTTAATGGAACGCAGGAGTGCTCGAATGGTAGGACTTTTGCACAATGGAAACATTCATTTTTTTCCTAATATGAAGGCAATCCCAACAGCACTCAGAACCGGAATTTTCAATGGAAATTAACTTCGGCAGTTCTGAAAAGCTGTTTCGAATCATGAAGACACCCTCTGCTCAGATAGCAGAATAGAACAATCGAATAACGAAGGCACCTATTATATAGTTAATGGAGACTGTGTCCCCTAAAATTTTCCAAAATCTTATTGCATCTCCTAAGCTTAATAATAATTATCCTCAATTTAATAACACACCCTGCCACCTTTCCGCTAAAAAATATCACCATAAACTTTCCACTATCCGTGAATACAGAGATTCAGAAATATTCTCGATCGCGCGAAGCATGAGCGCCCGTGGAATCTTTCGATACGTGACAACGGTGCAATTACGGGGAAACAGGAATCAGTCGACAGAGAGGGAAGTAAAAAATACGAAGGGAACGACAAGGAAAAATGAGGATTCGATGCAAACGGGAAACGCCAAGCGCCAAAGTGGAGGCCGATCGTGCAAGTTATTCCCTGATTTTAAATTCACCGCCACGCTCACCGTTTACATCCGTAACACGTGCTCCCGTGCCGATGGGTATTCGTGCCTCCGACCGCGGCTGCATCGCCGCATAAATGCGCTGTACACGTACGCGACTGCGTTTTCCGTTTTCCGGGAAGAAAATTTTTTGAGGCCGCTGATAGCCGGCCGTCTCGCGTTCGACGAGGACGAAAATAGAAACGACGATCCGCTGTGTACTTAGCCTTTTCAGCTGAGATTTGCAAGCCTCTGTAACACGACTCAGCCATCCCCCGCACTGCCATCTTCTCCATTTTACGTGAACCGAATGACCAAAACTTAGAGGGCGTTGAACCACGGGATTTCTTTTCAAACTCCAAAATGTGAATGACTTTTATATTGTTGCAGCAGGATGCACGAAATTGGATTAGCTAATATTTGGGGTGACGTGTGAATAGAGCACTGAAAACTGAATCGAAAAGGTGGAAAGAATTTTTTTGTAGGAAGCTTCAGTTTTGAGAAAAACGATTTTGAAAGCATAGCCGTTGGCTGCACGAATTTTTCGTATTTGTGTTATCTTGTTAATTTTGAAGTTAAATCATTTATTCTGGTTCGGATAATAGCAACAGTCATACTGACCAAGACTCTGTTTGGATTTTTTATTTTACATAAGTTTAACAACTGGAAGCCCTTGCTGGCGCTAAGCATTACTTTTCAAACATATTATCAAGACCGCTTTTAAAAGCATTTTAAAAACATTAATTTTGTTACTTTTATATTTTTTAGTTACTGTAGAAATGTAGTTTAATAAATGGAAAAAAGTTTGGTACCATTACTGTACTTCTTTTCCTCGCAATAAATTCCCGAAAATCGGAATGACTCCTCAAGAGCCCATATTCTCATCCAACTTCAAAGTACATTTTCCGAAAAACGAAGCCAGGTACGAAAAAGTTTCATACCGCATTTTCGACGTATTTTTTTATGCTTCATCGATAACCAGTACCACGGAAACAATAAACCCGGCGTCATCGCGGCAGCGAGCGCCGTTAACACCTTTCCGCATGGCACGACTTGCATCCAGCACTTTCAGCGACTTCTCTGGAAAACACTCACTCTCTCCCGCGCGTTGTCAGCGATTCCCGTTTTTTTCCACGATCGCCGAGAAACTTATACCGCCTTCCTTCGAGCTGTGAAGCGTATCGGTAAACGCGCGCGAATTTCTGGAATCAGCAGCGTCGATGGCCACGGGGAGCGAAGTGGGGCGAAGGGAAAACGGAACGTTCGCGACGAGATATTGACGACCACGTTTCTGCAAGTCCCCTTTTAAAAAAGACCCAGCAATTCGATGTAAAAACGGAGTCAGGGGAAATAGAAAGCAAAGTCCTTGAGATACATTAGAAACTGAAAATTCATCGTGGCGTGGAACAAAAGAATCGAGGGGAAAACCGGAGGATCTGGTTCAGAATCTTGAGGCACGATTCACGAAAAGAAATTTGGTGAGGGGGTTGAAAATGAGCGCGCCGCGATAAATAAATCGAGCACGAAAGGGATTGTGAATTCCTTTTCAAACGGTGGAATCGACCCTCGATCGAGTTCGACCGTCGGTAAAATAATAGTGGTCATTTGTCGAGGGGGTGGTAGTAGTTGGTCTTTCCATTACGCGTCGATCTGTCCTGGCCACCCGATTTTTTTGTGCCTCTGGCATGCATATCTCATATGGGTCGGTCTATAGACAAAGCTCGCCAATTACACTACACCGATTCTCAGAAAAGGGAAAAATAGGGAACTCGAGGAATTATAGGGGTGGGTGTAAGCCGATTCGTCTCCTCAAGCCACCTTCCCCTTGTTCTTAAAAACCTTGTCGATTTTTGTGGGTGGACTTTGCGAAGGAAACGTCTTTTGAGTTTTGAAGAAGTTTGAAGCTGAAGTTTTTGCTTATGGAGGAGTTTATATTATAATCTATTAGCGCAGTGTCAGAAGAGAAGGTACTAGTGATTCTTTCATTAACTGAATTCCTTTTTTGGAGGGGTATGTTAACGATTGTTTTAAGGGAGCTTCTATTTAGATTGACGCCGATTTCCTGAAAACACCCTTTTGGAAGCGGCGTGCAGGATTACTCAAAAACTAAGCCACCTACAGTCTCGAAATTTTTACACCAGTTTAACCACACATGGGGCTCTGGTATGAACCACGAGCAAGACTGTTGAAATTCTAGTTCCTTTTTTTCATATTTTATCAACAAAGTGCTTCTTTTCCTTCAAGTGTCCTTGATTAGGTCTTCAATCGAAAGGCCTAATTTTATTTTAATTTTTCAAAGGCTTTAAGCTGTTAAGAATCTGTCGTTATTTTTCATGTGCAATTGTTAGTTTAGTTTCCATAGGTTTGCAAACACACGTTACATTTAACCGCCTCAGGGGTGGCATTCCCCTTTAAGGATATATAAAAGGGAAAGAATGGTCCTCACTTTGGCAGCCACAGGTGCGACATTTGTAAAAACGATATCAAAATGCCACAATTTATAAAAGGGGCTTTGGAAGTGTACCACACAGTAGATGAAACCCCCTATTTTCTCGTTTTCGAGGAAACTCATTTCTTCCCCGCGGAAGTAACTTATTCGAATAATACCATAGACGACTTTGAGTAATGGGTGCATTCGTCTAAAATGTATGGGTAATGAGACACTTCGAAAAGTGGAAGGATTATTGAAGAAGGCAGACAAAGAAGAAAATAAGAACTAATGTGAAACGTTCCTAGAAGAACCAACGCGGATTCTTCTTGAATGGAAAGATATATAAATCATTTTTTGAAGCGCTTCAAGGGGGACAAACGAATTTGTTCACAGGCTTGTTAGTCTTTCAGAACGCGGCCATTATATGATAATCCCCCGTCCCGACTCTCTATTATTCATGCCTGCTCTTTCTTTAAATTTACGTCCACGATGCAGCGGTCAACTCGTAATTGTACATTATCTTTCTTCGCACATTAATCCATTTTAAACGTCATCGATGCACCTAAATCCAAGCTGGGCATTCCAACCCTCTACCCTCCAATCGATTTTACCAAAATTCTCCTTTTAATGGAAACGGGAATGAAAGTATCCCCGCCAACAAAAGGGCTCGTTGAAAATTACTGAAAGCCAGTTCCTTGGATCGGTTTCCAATTTTATATGAAAGCCTCCCAATTCTGCAGGCTCTCTAAACGAGTGTCCAGGTCTCGAAGAAGCACAGTTGCATTCCGCGTGATCGATGGATCGAATTTGGAAGGCACACGCGATAGCCGCGGAACAAGTGCGCGAAACGTGACGCGCACGTATCCTTGCGCCCCCACCCACGCGGCACGCGCACGTGTTATGACTTGTTCGGGATCGATCAGGCCCGTTCGCGACGTAGCTGGCCGCGTGCACCACTGGCCGCGCTCGTAAGTCAATCCAGCAACGAGAGTTAAATAACTGAGAGCGGGAGCGCGGGGCGGGGAGAGTGCGCGTCGGAGAGCTGACGTCTGGAGAAATTGCGATTCGGCGAAAGTGAATTGCACGACGGCTCCGTTGTTTAGTTAAATAAGCTCGCGCCGAGCTGTTTGCTCGGCGAGATCTCGCTGCCCTCGGCGCAGGGTGATCCATCGTGAACCATTTTTAATTCTACCTGCGACACGCAGGATCCTTCCTCGCTGTCTTGTTCTGTCCTGTTACATCGGGTGTTCGTGCAAAACAGCACATAAATCCTATTACGAACTATTAGGTCCGTGTATAAGTAGCTTTGGTTATGTTTGAAAGGCTTGAAGGGATTCTTTAGCTCTGGTAGAAGAAGAGAAGGTGGTGTAAAGTTTGTTGAACTACATTCTCAAATGACCCGATCATCATTTTTGTAATTGTTGATGTACGATACCGATTCGATATGTATAGTGGGAAAGAAAGAAATCTATGTTACTTAATTTATTATATAGTACAACTGGGTCAAGTCATGCAAAAAGCTACCGATCCTCACTGATCTGAAATTGAGCTATAGTTTGAAAGTTTTAATTGTTAAAGAAAAGTAGCTTTATTTCTATTGGGTATATTTTATTTCTGGCTTTATTTCTTGTTATTGTTTTACAGTGTTTTTTAATGGATTCTTTAATAGCGAGTAGAATAATTAATATTGTAGGGTTTTGGTATGGATAACATAATAACGCGCTTGGTGATAAATAATATGACTGTTTATTGGAATATCGATGTGGTTCGCTCGATTGCTCTCGTGAGACTCATTGCCTGGGTCACGCTTAGCCCCTCCACGTCGGTCTCGAAAGGCTCGTCGCTAGGGCGAGGAAAGGTCGCGCTTCGCGACCGTTTGTTTTGACGCGCTACGTTTTCTGGAACTTGCTGTGACGCGTTCCGCTCGCCCCAATATTACTTTAAAATTTCTGCTGTTTTTGTCCATTAAGCCTACAATAGAACTATGGCTAGGCAATATTAATAATTGTATATGGGATGATAATGTTTTGAAAAATGATTGCAATCTTTGTTTTAAAATGACGTGTAATTGTAGGAGAAGTCCATGAATTTCGAGTGCCAAACTTGAATATGACATCTATATAGGATTTATAACCTGAAGCGAAATTGAATACTGGGTACGTTTTGGTTAGCCCCCTCGGAATTAAATTGTAAGACAAGGGGTTCAATAATTTTTTGTCATTTTGAGGGTTGGTAGGTTTTTGCATAACTTTTCCCAACTATGATTACACCTAATCAGTACCTTCATTATTCCCAACAGGAAATCCATAAAAATTACAAAAATGATCAATCGATGCGCGACACCCCTAAAAATAAAAATAGCTCCAAATATTTCCCATTCGACACAGTGACAGTGAGCTCAGAACTGAACGGCTTGTAATCTGCCACGATCAGGACATGGCCAGATTGGAGCGCTGTCCCATAAGCCAACAGTCCTCGGTAAACAGGGATCGCGAGCGCGCGCCGACGAAGGGGCGACTTTTCGTCGCGATGAAAATTGAAAGATCTCCCCCATGGACCGGCGGGGGAATGGAGAAAAACGATCGACGAGCATCGAGAGCCTCGCCATTACTCGTGTTTCCACGAAGGGACGCTGCAGCAGACAGAGAAAACCACCCCTCTCCTTATCTCTCCCATCCGTCTCTTGTATCGTTTCCTCTGCATCGTCGCGTTAAAAAGAGGCCACCCTTGGCACCGGGCCTGTTTTCTCAGGAGGGAACAATTTGAAAGGCAATTTGTGCGTCCGTAAGAACGATCGCGATTACCGGTAGACCGGGACTAATGATGATGGTGGACGGGAGACTCCTTCTCTCCGTTCATGGCCATCGAACAGAAGACACGGGGAAATTTTCGTCCGACGGTTCGTGGTCCCCCGACGGGCGGAGAAAGGGGGAAACGAGGACCTCTTCTTCGTCGTTTTCTCTCATCCGTTGCCTACTGGACGGTTAAGTGAGACTGGACTGGCTGCGCTTGTTGCTAGAGGCTTTCGTTTCGAGGCACGATCGTCAGAGGGGCAAGGGGCTAGGGATCGTGGAAGAAATAAATGATCCAGGTCTGGATGGTGGAAGATGGATTGGTGGCCGAGTGAAGCGAGCGCCGAGGATTTTGGCGCCTCAGCGTTGGTTAACACTTGGAGGTTCTAGACGCTACGATACTCTAGGACCTAGATTATGACGATTTTTGTCAATTTAGGACCTAGATTATGATGATTTTTGTCAATTTAGTGGGACAGAATGTGGCTGGGGTGCTGAGCACCGTTTCAGGGACGATTGGAGAGCTGAGCTTCCAGCAGATTTTCTTCAGAGAGAACTTTAGAACTACTGCGAAGGGCAGATTTTATTCGACACCCCTTGGGACCTCTGAATCCTCGTAAGCTTGAAAGATGAAAAGATGGAGAACTTGGTGACAAGTTTGCAAGGAGAAGGATACCTATTCCTCCAGCTGAAGTTAGCCGGGGGAGGTCTTTTGATAGTCATTTGCGACAGACTCTGCTTCCCAATAGATATTCTTAAGCACCACTGGGTATCTTTAAATAGACCTCTGCTTCATGAAGAAGAGGCTATCTATACATCCAGGATTCAGAGTTCCCTGAGACACTTCTAAACTTAGCACCCGTGCAGTTTCATAACGAGGAACCGACTTCATCAATCGACAGCCTTCAACTCCCTCGTTAAAATCGAGTCCCATACGTTTAACACCTGCTCCGGAGCAACAGGCCCACGATTGGCCGTTACGCTGCTGGTGCAGGGAGCCCATTACGAGCGTGTCCAATGCATTAACAATTACCTCCGATTACCAGTCAGTCGTGCTCTCCTTGGTGGACATGCAAACACGACACCTAATCGCGAAAACAATTAGAACCCGAAGAGCAACGTGGGCTCGTTAGGCGAGCGAGAAGAAGCATGAGTCGCGCCATTAATCCTCGCGACAACGACGTTCGTCGTTGGTCGATTTGCAACGATCCTAAAAGGAGGACAAAGCCTTTGGTAGCGACTGGCAAGCTCGATATTCCTGTCAATGCACAGTGTTCTGTGGCCACAGGTCGGACACTGGGCGCAAGGATCTCCATTTTTTCTTTTTTTTTCTCGTGGCGCCGCTTCCGGCCGTCCGCCTAACTAGCCAATTAAATGAAGAACGGCCATCGTTGGCACAAGACGCTAACTATCCACGGTACCACGCAATTACCGTGAAAAGGTGCGCTGCTAAAAGATTCATGGTTGCTCCCGGAGCACGCTACTCCTCCACCCTCCCACTATTTTCGTACTGCAATAATTTCGCTCCTCGAGTTCGGGGGCGAAGCGAGGCATTTTTGGACGCCGGCTCGCATACTCCTCGGCTCCTCGTGGGCGATATCGATCGTTGAGTACATCGCACTGTGTCTGGACAAAGTTTTTGTGCATTGTTAGTCAAAAGAACAAATGTAGTTAGAATTGACAGCCAGTCCTTGACACGGATCATAGAACTATTTTGTTCCATGAGACAATTGATGTGTAAAAACTGTGACTGCTTTCAATTTTGAAACCTGGAAACTGTTCAATTTCTATCTGCTCTATGTGCAACCATTTCGAATAACGTTTCACCGATCGTGATCATATATCACCCTTCTAATCATAAATTCCTCCGTCAAAAAAGCTCGCGCACCGCGCCGTAAAACTGTCCCGCGCCGCGAATGCTGGCCCACATTTTCCGGAGAAATATATTCCCTAACGTCACGCGTCGCGAGCGTCGGAATAAATGACGAAATAAAAATTCCGCCTGGATCGCGGATCAATTTAAAATCAGATGACACGGGCGATGCGCGGAGACGGCGAATCACGACGTTTGGGATCTGTGAATCTCTGCTTCCGGCCGTCGGGGGTCGTCGACAGCGCAGAATGCTTGCGTTGAAAAATGTCCAACGTCGCGGGACGCTATTTCACTCGTCGCCTATCACGAACCCGGCTCTGCGCAGAATCGCGTGAAACATTCATCGGAAACTTTCGTTCCTGGCGCGGTGAGGAGAGCCGCCTAGCGAGCAGCTCCAAAGGAATTCCACTAGGAAACTTATTCGAGAAATAATTTGTCCACCTGACCCGATGCGACGTGCTCGAAAGGACCGCCACTAAATCGTTATCGCGGTTCCGACGGAATATCTTACTCTCTAGGCATAAATCGTACGTTTCCAGGAACAGCCTTCCCTTTCGCTGATGATATCGCGAACGGGATGCTCTTTTGTGAGCCGGACCCTTTGTAAATGTTAATGCGAAGCGCCTGTTGACTGCGGAACTATAGGGAATATTCCTTGACGGGTGGCAGGACTGGAAAGCGAATTCAGTTGCTCTGATTCGTCGTGAAAGAAGGAATATAAAATGTGGTAAGTATAACGATTCCTCGCGCGGGCTTTGTCTTTGAGTAGATCGAGTGTGAAGATGGTTAAGTGTATACGCGAATGACTGATCGCAGTGCGCGCCATCTAGGTCATGCTACTTGTTGCGGGACCGATTGGACGTTAAGTCTTTATTGTGTATTTGTTCCAGGGATTGTAATGATGCATTGTGAGTGGATTGAAAGGAGAAGAAGTAGGTACTTAATTCTACAACGAAACTGGAGATCTTTCTGAGGAGTATTGAAGATGGATGATACAGGCTGCTTCAAATGTGCAGTAGCCTCAACCCACAACAGCGTTTTCTTTTTAAAGAAAATGAGTGTAGCTCTGCTATCAGGACAGTAGAATTTTTTTATAGTGTTAGTAGCTTTAAATATTTATTTACATTTCCATGTTTTATTTTGTCTTTACCATCTGTGTTAAACGTTACTTGCTCCTGAACGCTTAATGTATCCAATCTGTATTTAAATAAAGATTTAGACCACTAACTAATCACAATCTTTACACAAAACACACTCCTAAATCCCATCAGCGATTAAACGAGATTACGTCGCCCGCACGCGTGTCTAACAAAGAAGCCAGAAAACTGGTCGCAACCTATATTGCTTCGTGTTCTACACAGTAACACGTAGTGTGCACTGCGTCACTAGTAGTTAGCGAACTTGTTTAACAAGTAGGGCAACTTGGAGTCAAAGGGCTGGTAACTAGGGTTTCATTGAACGCATCGTGCATTCGATAGTCAGGTAAACTCGGTGGCTAACTCGAGTAATTGATAATCAATTTTCACATTATTACGTTACGATTCATTGCGTTCAGCTAACTTTATGCCATTCACAAAATTCACCGGATGTGTTTAGCTTTACCGCAAACTTCCTGTAACGCAGTTAATTTTACCTGAAACGATACGTTCCAGTAACTACTCCTTAAACCTAACCACAAAATATTCTTTCTTTTATCGAAAAAGGTCTACGTTTATAAATATTCCAACGATGCAGTTCATGCTACGTTCATATTAACTCAAACCAGGCAGATTTCGGTGTTCAATCAACGGTCACTGACGCGACAGCCACTTTTATCGCGTGTAGAGTTCGGTAAGCGTGCGTGGGACGACGAATTACGAAAGTACAGAGCTCGCGAAGGAAATATTTCTTGGATCCACCGTCGCCTCGTTGTGGTGGCCACGAATAAACGTGCACGCGCGCGACGTGGTCGTTTTATTTTTAAGCGACATCCAGACATCCGTGCGTGCGCCGGCGGGCACTCAGAATTTTAATTAGAGGAATTAAGCGAGCCGTTATGGGCCTTAAATTTCAATGAATACGAGAAAACGGGCGTATGTTACTCGTGGACCTTCACTGGACGCTAATTGTGTTTACGATCGTTCACTGGCCAAGAAAATGTGACGTGTCGGTCCTTTTGCGAATTTTACGTATCGTTTATTCCACTTTTCCATCTTGTCTGTGAAACGATGGAAAATTGGCAGTGTGGAGTGAAATGGGCGTAGCTATGCAAATTCTTGCGTAGAAAAATGTCATGAGTATTCAGACAGTTTGTATTAAAAGGGATGTGTTTTATGAATCAGTGGTAGCAGAAATTAACTCAGGCTAAGTCGATTCACAGGTGTTAACTAATTAATGTCAACACTAAAAATACCAGGATTAAGTAAATTTGATTCAGTAAAATTTGAAATTAGAGGCAAACATATCGATGCTTCTGTGTTCGATTTAGTCTGTGTTAATTTCTTTAATTGTTAATTTTAAGGAATCAAATTTACTCTAAATTTCTTTGCAACCCTTTCTACAGCCTTCTTTCTACAGATTCTTTCTACTCATAAAGAATCCTTTTCAGAACCCCCGTCGTTAACACTATAACATGTACTTACCACAGGAAATGTATCACATTGCCCATGAAGTAACTGTTTTAATTTCCACCGGAAGGCAGTTATTCGCCCCCAATACCCACCACAATCGTACCCGTTCTTAACCGCGCTTCAAGGCAGTTAAAACGCCGCGGAATCGTAAATAATCAGATTTATCCGGCAGTAAAATTACGCTGGCGGCGTTGCTTAGCTTTTTACAGCGCCTGTAAATCGCGAGGAAAAATCTTTTAAAACGCGGTTAACGTTGACTCGTCCTTTTTGTCTACCCCTCTCCCGCGTCAAATTTTTACGACCCAGGACACAACGGAGTTCCATGCCCGCCGCCGTAAAACATCTTAAACCCTTATCCTTTTAATCTCGTTCGTTATACAACCGGTCGCTAATACAACCCTCCCCGCCCTTGTCCTTCTCTCATCCCTCTTTTTACCTCGAGGCATCTCATGTCGCGCTATCGCGTAATGTAATCTCAGGTCCAGCCATTCACAGATTCCGCGCCCGATAGCAGTTCGAAACTTTTGTCGGGGGTGTGTCCCGCCAGGAAATCGCACGCCACTTTTTGCTCCACGTTCTCTCCCCTTTCGTCCTTTCTTTCGCGCTAGGCCTGTCTCGAGGAGCAACGTGACACCGATCGTTTCATTCCAAGCGACGAGAAAGCACCTCGATATATATGTTCAGAATTGAACCATCGATTAACGCTTCCACTGGCGGCGGCGTCTTTTCACGCCGTGCTGTGTACACTCGTACTCGCGTCGATATATTTTGGAAAGCATCGAAAGTATCCTCCAAGTGCCCTCGAATATTTTTTCAGCGGGAGTTGAACGAAATCCTGCGCCACGCAAAGTGTTAATTACCCCACATAGAACCACGTCGTGTGGTAGCTGCAGTTTCCCAGCGTGGATGCTTGCGACGAGTTACAATGTTTTCCTTCGATTGTGTGGCGCTGAGAGAAGATATTTCAGCCCGCCTGTAGGTCCGCGTGTTTTCGTCGTTTAATTATGAATGTCAAAGGCACAATTCGCTGATCAAAGTCGCCGCAGCACATCACAGCGAGTTGAGATGTGTACAAATTTTGCCGGTCTGTTTGCACGGGCAAACAAAGCCCCGTCGTATCAGTTCACTATTAATGGCAGACACCTTTGGACGGAGGCACCGACCAAAGCAACCGCGGCGGGACCGCCGCGGCACGTCATGTCAGAGCGCCCCGTGAACCCAACAATAACCATTAAGAAGATTGATCAGCCCTGCAGCTCGTCTTGGCCCCAGTATGCAGGCATAAAAAGCTCATCGCCAGGTAGCTACCGTAATCGCGCCTGAAAACCTGTCGAGGCATTAATTAAACAGCTTCGTCACGCGCTTCTATTAGTGCTGTAACGATTACACGCTCTTTTTAGCCACGATATCCGTTTCACACTTTGCCAGATGTGACCTCCGTGCGGGGTCGCCTATGCGCTTTCGGTAATTAGATATTGGGATTTCGAGAGGCTTTCATGGGTGTACTGAGAATTTTTATATTTTTGAGTGGCGGTGTGCTGTTGTAGGCTTCTACTAACAATCAGCTGCTTTATGAAAGAAACTTCCTTTTGGAGATGATGTCAGGATAATGAACGGTGCAATTTTTTACCTGGGAGTATTGGACACCACAATGACTATTTAGAGTGCGTTCCACTTACGCTCAAATCGGCCGCAATACCTGTGATTTTCATTACATATCGTGACTGCGCGGGCGATTTCGGCGTAATTGGAATTCGCCCTTAGAAGATGAGAATCTTTGGTTAAGGATTAAGTCTTCGTAGTTCTAGTAACAATCTCCTAGTGACCTGCCAAAGTAAGCTTTACAAAAATGGAAACCATTACCACCGCCACTCCCATAAAATTTCTAAGTCTTTACTATTGCATGCCGATCTATAGAATAATCTTCAAGCAGAATTCTCCACAGAAAGATCAATTCACAGTGTCCCAGACACTTGAACAATAACCTATAAAAAATGTCTCAACAACGATCGCCAAGAAGAGGATTGAATCTCTACAACAAATCACTGCAAATCTATAAGCATCAATCTATAAGCCTATCACACTAGCCCTCAACAAAAAGATCCTGTACAAACTAAATAAGGACTCGAACATCAACACCACTCCACACATCATTAAGTGTCGTTTTCACGTGACAGTAAATCCGAAATCGTGACTTTTACGGCCATGACACTAAACGTCATGATTCTTGTCGTCGTGAAAACTAGATGTCGCGATGTCGTAACCATGTCGTAACATTGATTCACTGTCTAGAAACTAATAGATTTCGGGAAAACTGTATAAAGATGTTCGGATTAGAGCTCTTACTTTGTGACCCGTCGGGTACCCGGGTACCCGGACATTACCCGGGATAACTTCAAGCAATTGAATGTAGTATTGTCTGTGATTGTCTGTGGTATAGTCTGATGTTTGCTAAATATGATCGAACAATATCACATTCAATGGCTTGAAGTTGTTTCGGGTAGGCGGGTACCCGACGGATCAAAAAGTAAGAGCTCTAGTTCAGATATGTTTGTACTAACTTTATATTTTTAAACTTCTATGTAATTATACTGCTAGTACCTCAATAAAGCCACATGTAGGCCTGTGCCAGACCTGACGTGTTCTTAAAAAAAAAAACATTGGTTCGCGCTGTTACACAGTGTCAGGGCACCGAAAGTCATGGCTTTGACTGTCACGTGAAAACGTACCTTTTTACAATCAGGATTCTCCTGACTTCGGAGTGTAGCTGGCGCCCTCTAGCTAGTCATTGCCTCCTGAACAACTCGCCCAATTTTAATCACACTCAGCCAAGATCCTGGCTGTACCGAATGGCCCTTCCATCGCCAAGTCGATTATACTCCGTCCGAAAATTCATGTCCAGAGTTGAGCGCGTGGGCGTCCGTTCGTCGAGGGCAATAACAGTACCGAAGGAGCGGATATCCCGGAGCTGTCGGCTGACTAATTAGATTAAACAGCAACTGGAGCGTGTTGAGGGCGCCTCGTGGAATGCGTTTACGAGGTGTGCAGGTGCACAACTGCGGCTAGCGTGCAGCCTGCGACAGCCAAAGGCGAAATTCTGTTTGGGACTCGGAACGGGATCGAATGGACCGACTAGCGGATGAATTGGCGTGAACACTGGCCCCAGTGAACCTTATATGCACGCGGTGGGGGAAATAGTTCGCCAAGCCTGCCGGTAGTCGCGCAATCGGCAGCGCCACTGGGTGTCTTTCTTTCGCTCCTTTATGGCTGTCCACTTGGAGCCGCGTCCTTTCGCGAATGATAATTATTTAGCATTTATCGATAATTAATCACCCGCGGACGGAACTGCTTTGCGCGAGGCATTGGCAGAGTGAAAGGGATCGATCAGACTGCTTCGATAGACTATTCGGGTTTGCTAGAGAATTGAATGAGACTTCGAGGTGGGTTGCCAGGTGGAACATTACTGATGAATTCAAGAAAATATGCTGTGTAGTATAGCTTCGAGCGAACTACTAGTTACGTTCCAGTCCCTCAGCACTTTTAAGACAGCTCGGGTACCCCGGGATCGCCAGTTCCAATCCAGATACAGTTAGTAAAATAGTATTTGGACACTTTTTAAAATCGCATAACTTTTTTAGAATTGGTCTTAACGACTTGATTTTTTTGAGGACCTAGAAGGATTAGTTTTCTAAGTGATGTGTTTCGTTGTTTTCGAAAAAATAGCAATTGGTCGGAATAGCGAAGAAAATAGTAAAGGTCGTTTTTTAAACTTTTTTTTGTGAGCTTGTAATGAAAATTCAAAAAACCCATTTGTAGATTGAAGTAAGTTGTATACATGCTGAAAATTTCATTAAATCGCTGATTTCGGGAATTTCGCGATTTTCGACCTTATTCCGCGATCTTTAAGCGTTTATAGCTCAAAGCAACGTTAACCGATTTTGATGAAATTTTAGGCATGTATATAACTTACTTCAATCTACAAATGGGTTTTTTGAATTTTCATTACAAGCTCACAAAAAAAGTTTAAAAAACGACCTTTACTATTTTCTTCGCTATTCCGACCAATTGCAATTTTTTCGAAAACGACGAAACACGTCACATAGAAAACTAATCCTTCTAGGTCCTCAAAAAAAAATCAAGTCGTTAAGACCAATTCTAAAAAAGTTATGCAATTTTAAAAAGTGTCCAAATACTTTTTTTACTTACTGTACGTGCTTCTAGAGGTTGAAACGCCCATGAAGCAAGCCCCAGGGCTTGGGGGATGTGGCACGCGCAATCAATAAGTATCGCACAGTTTGTAGTCCGACCTGTGTGAGAACTTCTACCTTCTTCCCTATAATTTAAAAATTCAGCATTTGCCGCACGCGGAGTAACGCCACGGCGATGCGACAACTTCATCCAATCACCTCGAAAGAGCGGATGGAGGTTTCAATTAACATTTCCAAAAAGCCAGGCGTGATCGCTGGAAAAATCGCGAAACGAGAGCCTGCGGGGGCTGGAGCGCCCCACGATCAACCTTCAACCCTTCCCACCGTCTAATATAATCGCCCTCCGCGTTTCGCTGATGGCGGGGTGGGGGCGCATGAAAAAAAATCTGCGTGACAAAGAGCGAGAAAAGCGGCGAAAATGAGCGGAGAAAATTGCAAAGTTCGCGGGACGCCTTCGTGTCACGTAAATCCATCCATACGCGGGGGTGGACAACGGCCGAGTGGTCAGCCACCCTCGGGGCTCTTCGTGCGCCAAGGGTGTGGGGCCCACGAAGGGTGATCCATACGAAACTTTTCAATGGAGCCTCATCACAATGGGATGGCGGTTTACATTTATTAGACCCGCGGCGAAAAGCTTAGTTTGCATTTGAAGCCCCACCCTGCCACCCTCCCAACCAGGCAGCCCTCATTCCCGATGCGCTCGCACGGAACACCAGAAGGTTGAATATCTTCGCACGCAGGGGGACGGATCTCGGCTACCTTCGGAAACAAAGTTTACCCCGGCTTCGTTAGGTGGTTCCCTTTCTGCCTGCGATGCCACCCCGCTGAATTATCGAGCGATTATCTAATTATAGAGCGATTTATGCACGGCCACAGACCAGCCATAGGCGTGTACTCGCATAATGTTTATTGTTCTATTGTGAATCGGCCGGTTATTGATTCACGCGCTCTACTGTAGGAGAAACTAAGTTTACTTTGGCGGATCAGGAGGCCTGGGGTGGCGTATGCTCGCGATGGATCTGTGAGAATTCGAGATAGACAGGGTTTAAGGGGATTATAACGCGGCTCGTTGGCATGGGAGAACCAGGAGGATCTTCGATTGTGGATGACGAGGCAACTCGATGCAAAAAATGTTCACGGAAGATTGCAGGGGTGTCAAGTTCTTTACTACGAACTTTGCTTGACAGGAGGAAACACTGTCAAAGTCTCGACCCCATTAGCACGCAAAGAAACTCGCGTTATTGGTCACTACTGCAACAATTTCCGCGGGAAAGGTTAGGTCCGGGTTAGGTACATCAAACGATTCCTTTTGAGCTTTGACCCTTTCATGGCGTAAAATACGCAGAAACAAAGGGAACAGACTTTTCTCCGATTCTTTTGTTGCCCGTTAACGACTGCCACCACTGTAAAGTACAATCCCCCGAGCAGATAACCAGTTTCCATTAACGGGAGCACAGATATGCTCCTCGTATTTAAAAACACGTCGGATCTATTATGCCCATCCCCGAGCTAGATGCGCGAAAAGCGCTGAAAGCAAATATTCATCGAATCCGTTTATAGTGAGAGTGCATTTAGCGGCGCCAGGTCGGCGGAACAAACGGATCCAGGTCCAGCAAGTGAACGCGGAATACCTCGTATCAACTTGAAACTGGAAAATTTCCTGGTCTCTGGACGCGATACCGAGTGTTTCCCAGCGCGATACTATACAGCGCGTGGGGTTGGTAGCGACGCTGAGAGACAGGCTCCGTCAGCTCGCGATATTTCAAGCGATCGCCCTCCCGCAACCCCCTCCCGTTTACCAATAGTCACCAAGTGTTCGTTCTAAGAACAATTACGCGGCCACCAACTGGAGCGCCGTTGCGAATGGGCTGCGTCGTTTTGCGACTGCAGTTTTGAACGGCGCGAATATTAGCATGCTAATTCAATGGCGGAGAGAAAATCGTGTTTTGAGTTGCGGGCGAAATTTCGTTGTCTGGGGCGGTCTGAGTTGTTTCGCGCCACGGGGTTAATGAAATTGAGGCGGCACCGTTCAGGAAATGAAAATTGAGATGACTGTGCACAGTGTACACTGCGGTGCAGCATCTCACGTGTAGGTTTTATACGAGGTGGCGCGTGAAAGATGGTATACACGTGCGCAGCCTGATTCAGTATTATAAAATGAGTCGAAAACGTGGAATAAAATTTTTCCGCACCAAGCTTCGTTTTCGAGATAATTGGCTTTGAAATTGTAGTGGCGGCGTATCGTTCCAAATCATGTTGGTCGAATTAGGCGCGCTGGAGTTTGAATTACTTCTATTTCAACTGTAATAGCTGGCGTTGTACTGTACAGACGCGCGGGGCTCGTGAATTCTAGATTTACCGCCAACCGACCGCGCGCGCTCGCCGAGCACCATTTTCAACAATCGATTTTCTCGGGAGCGGTGGGTCATACGAAAAAACTTCATTCCATGTTTTGAACGCATTTTTGCTTGCTGAATCCGTCCATCACCGTGGGCAACGGGTAATTCCGTCGGTGACAGTAGAAAATCCTAGTTTTTCGCGTCTCCGAAAGCGGGAAGGGGCTCAGAGCCGGCAGAAAACGGTTTATCGAGCAAAAAAAGCCCACTCAAAGTCGTTGCTGTTTGGAATTTTTTGCTTTTTGAGGATGCCGGACGTCGGGAATCCCCCGGCCACTATAATCTCCAATAAATAACAGAGACTTTTCGGAGGAAGCTACAATCGGACAGCAGGCAAACACGAAACGGCAGATTTCGATGGAAACGCGACGAGAACAGGCACACAACGTCACGACTTGACCATTGTACGGACAGGGGAGATGAGGGGAGCAACGTTCGTCATAGTCGTCATTGTCGCCATTGTCATCGTTGTCATCGTTCCCCGTATCCGTCGGCTGGTAGCGCGGTGCGCGAACGACCGTGCTGCAACGAAGGGTTCAACGGAATAACGATCGACCGTTCTCTGTCTACCAGCGTGTGTATGTATAATATAAGCATTGAAACGGCGGCGTTTTTCAATTTTGCAAGTTTCTAACGTCTATGGCGGGACAATAGGGCTGGCCGTCGAGCAATTTTTGCATTGTGCCAAACGGATGAAAGCGGAACCAAGAGGGGAAAGTCCCTGGAACAAAACTTGCTGGCAAAAACGGACGCCATATTTTCTCTTTCCTTTTTTTTTGTATATAGATTTCCCCCCTTTTTTGTGATTGTGTATGGAGGAAGGGATCCCTTGTTTAAAGTGCGCCGCGCTTCCGCGGAAAGTCGAGCTATGCCGCCCGCGAAATGCAAATGCTAATGCACGTTCCCTGCATCGGGATAAATTCGCGGGCAAGTGGCAAGCAGGCGCGCAGTAGTTGGCGGTTTACGTGAATCCTAATCGCGGCTCTAAATATTCATTCGGCGACGCGACTCGATTGAGCATCGCCGGGGTTTTAATAACCGGAGGGGGGATAAATTGCGGTGTGCTGGATGAATTAGTGGAATCGTGATACTGGAATTTCTGGCGCTTTGGGTATTTTAAGTTTTTAGGCTTTGAACTGGGGCTGAGTTTGGGATTTATTGAGTTTCGAAGTTTCCTGGAATTAGAGGTTTGTAATTGATACAAAACTTAAGATATAATATGAAAAGTTATATGAAAACATAAGTTTGTGAGTTTTAAAGATTTTGGATTTCTATGTTTGTGAATTCTAATGGATTGGAATTCGTAAGTCCTTCAGTCCTTGGATTGTTAATTTTTAAACTCTTAACGTCCAAGGTTAGTGAGCGCTTCTTAAGTTTTATAAACTTAATGTGGCGAGCGGAACGCGTCGCAGCAAGCTCCAGCAAATGAGCGCGTCAAAACAAACGGTCGCGAATCGCGACCTTTCACGCCCTAGCGACGAGTCTTTCGGACCAAGGTGGAGGGGCTAAGCGTGGCCTAGGCAGTGAGTCTCGCGACAGCGATCGAGCGAACCACATCGACATTTCAATAAACAGTCGTATTATTTATCACCAAGCGTAATTATTTTATCCGTACCAGAAACCCTACACTCAATGAGTCTGGACCCTGAAGTTTGTAACTTTTAAGTTATCTAGCTTTCAACTTACAGAATTCATAAATTCATGAATTCTATTCTTCTTGAAATCCAGAGTTTACAAAATTCTTAAGTTTCTAGCTTGTAAATTTGAAAAATTTCTAAATGATTAAGTCCTAAATTTTGGAATTCCCAACTTACTGAGTTCCTCACCTTGGAATTCCTAAGTCCCCAAATTACAAACTATAGGGGAGAGTTGCCTATATTGGACTGGCTCCTAGATTGGACCATTTGTATATCTCGATAAACAAATATATTTGCAGTGGTTTTTTTGGCTATACTGATTTAGGAAGTGGAGATGGAACGTGCGAGAACAGCGATACGGTTATTCATTAGTTTGTCGTTCACCGTCGTCGAAATATAGAAACACGTGGTACGCGATCATTATTTTTCGTGCTATTTCAAGTGATACTAGTGTAAAGTGTGCTGTCTTAGCTACAACTTCATGTCCTTACTTCCCCATATTCGTATAAGTATAACAATGAAAACATATCTTTTTGATGTAACCAATCAGTTGCCTAATATTGGACCATCACTAGTTGCTTAAATTGGACCGGTCCATTCTAGGATATAATCTATGTTATGGTAGTGAATAGTTAAAATCATACTACAAAAATTTAAAAAACAATTAAAACCGATTTCAAAAAAATAAAATTGCACTAAAAAGTAAAAAATAATTTTTTCCCCAATTTAATTTACGACTCTCATATTTTTTAAGTCGGCACCAGATTTACACAGTGCAAATGATGAGGCACCGACTTAAAAAATATGAGAGTACAGTAGATTAAATAAGGGAAAAAATAATTTTTTACTTTTTAGTGCAATTTTATTTTTTTGAAGTCGGTTTTAATTTTTTATTTTTAACATTTTAGGTTCATATATATTGACACAACATGCTGAGGAGATATGTGCGTACGTACATAAAATAATAATAATTAGATGACAATAGTCTTTATTATTAACCAGAACTGGCAAAATATTGCGCCAATGTTGATGCAGTGTAGGATGGGACCACCGGGGCATCGCCCTCTTTCGAATAAAAAAAGGATTATCAAAATCGGCCCATATTCTGGGGAGTTATGCGGGGACAAATATAAAAAAAACATCAAAACAACGTACTATTGCACTACGTGCACCGTAAGATACTCGTTGCTTCCTGTTTCTACTTTTTTTTCAATGCTCTGATCAGTGTTTTTTAGATTGTATATTTAAATTCATTGATTTTTAGGAGCGGTCCAACGTAGAAAACCGGTGGTCCAAATTACGAAACCGGTTGCCTGGAATGGACCGAAGTCATTAGTTTAGTTTTTTTGAGATATTATTTTAATCGCATATTTTATTAACACACTAAATACATGATAAAATCTACATAAAATGTAGATCTTTTTCCCGTTTCTGTATGCTTTCTGCAATGTGTTATGCCCGTGTAGGAGAGAAAAATAAAAAAGTGGTCCAAAATAGGCAACCTTCCCCTATATACAAATCCCTAAGTTCCTAAATAACTTCCAAAACTTCGAATCAAAAGTCCAATCTTGCTGCAGTCACGATCCACATCCCAAAATCACCAACTTCCTGCACCCCGAAATTTCAAATCCATTGAATTCCCAAGCCCCCGACATCAAGAGCTCTGAAATTCCTAAGTTCATAAGTCACAACGCTGCTTTCTAAATTCCCCAGTCGCGGTTGCGCGATCCCTCAAGGCGAAGACAGCTCCCCGAGCAAAAATCACTCACACCTGGCGGATTAATATTTTAATAACCCGGCGATAACGCGACAAACGCGCTCGATCGATCAACACCCATTAAGTCGCTTAAACACAACCTTTCCATTAACTTGGCTCATTCGTCAGCGCGTCCGCGACGAATGGGCATACATCAAAGCCTCCGTACACAATGGGTCCCGGATATACGCGTGCCTCACGGGACCCCGCGACCCGTACACGAAGCCTTCACTCGAGACACCCACGCTGTCGCGAGGAACATCACGAGGATGGAAATCCTCTCGCGTGCTCATCAGTCCTCCTCTTAAGACTGTCGTCGTGCATCTCGCCGTCAGAAACCGCGAATCACGCGGCGCGCCCCCTCAGGCTGTATTGCAGCGACGAAAGAACAATACGCTCGTCGCCCAATCAACAAATCCATCAAAATCCCGACAGGCCATTTACACGGGCAGCCTAACACTAGCGACATCGGACAGTGGAGCGTGCTGTGAATTTAATTAAAGCCGCCGTTAATCATAGGAATGACTACCGTTGATGCCGCTGTGTCAATATCTAGCCCATGTGCCAAAATAGATCCGCCTGTGAACCGATTGAATCGCCATCGTCGCGGATCCCCATTGACTCCATCCGCGACAATTTGCATGGAAATAACGAACCGCTCGTCGAGGGTAGGTCGTCGACGCGAGGATGTCGGGGCTATTTTTCAGTTCGTTGTGCCAGAAGTCGAGGGATCATGGCGGAAGCCCGCCTCCTTATTAGCAATTGTCGCGGGGTGGTCCGCGCATCCCCGCGTTCCCGCTCTTTTTTCCAGCCAGCGGAGAGGAAAGAGCGTCGAGGGCCTCGGCATCATCCTCCCCCGCGCGCGCCGACCTGCGTCCTTTTCGCTCTTACGGGTTCTGTTTCCGCGACGGCTGAATGCGGGGAACAGAACGGAACCAGTGTCCTGGAACAACGGCGGCTGGCTGACGCGGAGGAACGGGGCATGGGCGGGGGCAGACAGACAGAGAGCGAAGGAAATGATGGAAAGACGGAGCGTAGACGCTGCGTGCAAGGCGGAAGAGTATTTGAGGCAAATGGGAGAGAGGAGAGCGGGTGGTTGGAGGCTAGAAGCCTCGAATATTTTTCGATCAGTGTTCAGGGACTAATTGGAGGGATCCTGAGACTGGTCTGGGTGCTTTTCGACTTTGGTTGAGCTTTTTATAATTTTTTTATGGGTGTAAGTGGCCAAGTGTTCTGAGTGAGGTAGACGTGGAATACGTTTAACAGGTTTGGGTGACGATGGAGTTAGTGGGTTTATGGGTTTATGAGCTTGGTTGATGTTGGGGTATTCAAGATTCTGAATTCCTATGGAGTGGCTGACATGTGGAGGACTCTGTTCTTGTCAGATCACAGTGTTTATGAATAAGATTGACGTTTAAGAACTTGGTTGAGTTTCTTGTATCTTTGCTGGAGTAGCTGTGGACTACTGTTGCTTTAATATTTTGTAGAAAAAAGAAGAAGTCCTGACTGACTGACTGACTCATCAACTCCCAGCTTAAACCGTTTAACCTAGGAACGTGAGATTTGGAAGATGCATGGTTGTTATGACGTAGTCATCTACTAATCTTCATGTATATATAAAATCCTAATACATCATCACGATTTCTCTGGAACCACTGATCGTGTGACCATGAAATTTGGTAGGTAGGTTCATCTTAGCCCCGAAGTGCTCGCCAAGAAATCTTTTTAAAACTCCCTTCACCGAAAAAAGATATATAACCTGGGCAACGCTGAGAACTTTAAGCTAGTGAGGATACGCAGTTGGGGTACCCTAGTTCCTGAACACCTAGCGCCTCTACGGTCCCAAATTTGGGAATTTTTCCATTCTTAAGTGACTAATTTATGAATTGAAACTTGATACTTTGAAAAAGAAGAGGATGTGCACAACGCAGAGCCAGGATTTTGTACATCTACCATTCCAGCTCCGCAACTTCCCTTTCCACCACGTTTCACGCGTTTCTACTATCGACGACAAAGCCACGTTCCGGCAACGTATAAACAATTCAACACAAACCTATACACTCCCTTCAACGCCCTTTATCAATTTGCACCCCAGAACCTTGCAGATCCTCCAGTTACGCGTTCGCGACACCCTTGCCAGTGGATCCGCCGCTCGCTGGTGTACTTAGCTGCCATCCTGGCGGCTCGTCGCACACGCTCGTGGGACAGGCAGGTTACATTTCCCATAGCCTGTCAAAAATTCCTGGCAAATTCACGATCAAAGAAACAATTTCCAGGGGAGCGTGTTCCCAAGGACAAAGCCGCGGCACAAAGACCCTCCCCCGATAGGTGATCGCTACTCGATATCCCGCGGTAACTCGATTCCAGGAGCTTTTCATATTTATAGGAGCGTGCGGGAGAGACATACAGAGAGATAGAGAGAGAGAGGACAGCATGACGAACAATTTTTCCAGGACAGCAGAGCACGTAAACGAGAGAGCCGATGGTGTACGCGTACAAATTGTAATACGCACCGGTGTGTCTTCCGACATTCAGCCACCCCTCTATGGCATCGTTCGAACGTTACCAGGTACGAAATTATTGTACGATACACAAAGGATAACGCAGTCTCAATGATAGCCGCCACTCCCCGCGTGGAAAGGGTTAGCGGAGCATACTGAAGTACCCATCCCCGCGTATCGTCCAGGAAAAGGAGGGGGAGGGGGGCGCGCACGGTTTGCAGCGTGTTTGCAGTGTTCAGAATGGACGGAGGACCCCCATTGTCCCAGAGAGCTTGTTTCTATGCAGATGAGATATACAAGGACCGACGGATGGACAGACGGACGGAGAGATTCTCTTTCCTTCGTTCCTCCACGCGCCATCCTCCCTTTGTAACCCCTTTCGTGCCCCCTCCTCCCTCTCGCTCCCCTCCCCCGTCCCTGGGTTGTTCCATGAAGGCAGACGAGGGGGAAAGAAGCGTTTATTACCGCGCGACCGCCATAAAGAATTAAGGCGGACCATGTTGAAGAGGATACAGGTGTTTACGGGGGTGGTTTCGTAACTTCGTTTCTCGGGGACGTTTAATCACGCGGGGGGAGGGACGGGGTAATTTGTGACCCAGGGCGCGCGAGATTCTGTCCCGCCGTGGAACGCGTCCGGGTGATCCCAGATTCCTGGGCTGACCGATGGGCTCTGTTAATGAATCGACTGCCAAGGTGCTTTCGGTGGAAGCGGGACGGAGCTGAAATGGGACAAACAGCGTCGAGGCGAAGGGTACGGAGTAAGCTTTCCGGGCTAGGATCGCCGCTTTGTCGACCGCCGATTCCTTATCGAAAGTCGTCGATGTTTCGTGCGCTGCGTTCGGACACTACCACCTAGATCCCCGAATTTCCGTGACTAACGGGACACTGGGTTATTAGAACTGTATCTAGTAATCTTACAGAACGCTTTGGGGAAACCCGGCGCTGGCCGGCCATCCTGTTTCGTATTGGTTGATCTGATTGGCGATAAGGGGAACGTTTACACTGACCTACATCTTGGTCGAGGGAAGCCGCGCCGTAAACGGAGAGTATCGGACGAACCGCGTAAAACACGGTACGAAACGGGGTTCGGGAAGATGGGGAGACAGATATCATTAGGAACTGGGCCCTCCGGGCACTGTCAGGAATTTAGGGACTCGTGTCCATCAGCGTCTCAATCTTTATCGCCCAGCCAGCATCTACCCAGAGGCTGCAGACGAAGCAATCTACCCTAGCCAATTATTGCACTCGAGAAACTGAATCTCATCAAACGATTGCAGCCAACCCACCCATAATCTGCATGCCATGCTCTGCAGCCTCTGCCCCCGAAATCCCGGCTCCTCAGTCGTCCAATCTAACTCTCGCGAGATCTTGTTTCAGATACCGCGGCACCCTCCAATGCATGACAAAAATTCGCAATACCTGCGCGCGTACGCCGCGTATCTTTAAATTCCGGATATCCGGATTCTTTGTGGGATAAAGGTACGGTTGTCCAAGGATATCGGGCGGGAGGTGGAGGCAGGCGGAGAAACTCGAATTTCCCGGCGAATTCTACTTTTATCGTGCCCGTATCCCTGGGCCACTTGGAAGAAGCCGAAGCTTTTATCTTCCGCGTATTCCCGCGGGGTTAGACGAAAATTTTGTAAACCACGCTCGCGTTATCCACGGAGGGGAGTGCGCGTAAAAGGAGAAACAGGGGGCAGAGGAGCGGATATGAATAGGTGAGCACGTTAGATTCCGTCTGAGCCGCAGCTGGGGGAAACCAGTTGCAGTGGATTCCGCGGCGTTAACCGATAACAACTTTATCTGCCCTTTCCTCTTTTCGCCGCAGACAGGCAATTCACCTTCCCATCGCCCGTGCTTGCCGGACTTCATTCGCGCGCCCGTTGGCTTCCCACTGTTCCCCGGGACTGTGGGCCATGCGCGCCTTGCTTTTACCCCCATCGCAGGGATTCGATGATGAGATTTGTGCGGCGGAAGCTTCTGCCTGCCACGTTTCGGGGAAGATGATTGGAGGCATTCCTCGTTTAAGGATCTACGTACCCGACAAGTCTGGCATACCTTGACGGTGGAAATGCTGCCGTACTTTATAGAGCAAGCATGTACAAATGGGTACCTGAAATTACTGTTTCCTCGAACTGAACGAAGCAGATAGCAATTACTCTAAGCGATCGTCAAGCACCAGCTGTCTAAAGTACCTAACCCAATTAAGAAGGGAAACTCTATTTCAACTTGGTCCTATAATTTTCCACAAGAACCACCCCGTCAGTCGACGATTAACCCCCTCCCGCTAGGTAGAGGCAAAAAGCCACAGGAACAATGGAAAAATGAGGAATACCGAAGCCCAGAGGTTCCCAGGGGTGACGATCCTCTCCATCCAGCGACTCGAAACTCTCTCGCCCGACTCTGACGTTATTCCGCTCGCTGGAGGCTGCTTCCGGAGTTCCCAGTGGCAGCCCGATCTATCTACAGGGGGAGGATTTTGTTAGAAATTCTGAAGCATCCAAGGGGGGAGGCAGGAAAGTTTCGCCGATGAACCTCGACGACCCGCGGCGTTCTTCTCGAACACAGCGCCATCTTGGCCGCGCGTCCAGTGCCCCCTAGCCCGGCTGATTCACGGGTAGGTGACCGTTGCAGCTTTCTAGAAACTTCGGCGTGTTAACCCCCCCCCCCCCCCCCCGTATATCGTCTACTCCGGTAATTAATCGAAGAAACTCGGATCGTAAACAACGAGGCATCCATTAAGATCCCATTCATTAGACCGGAAGTGGCCGGTCCGGCCGCCTGTTTCCGTCTTATCTTCGTGAAAACTGCAGTCAGGTGGCTGAAGGACCCCGCGGGAGGATCCCAGGCGAGGAAACAAGACGAGGGGGGCCGGCGGGAGACTTTCAATAATTCTTCGGAATAACTTTGAAGCGCCGGAGACGGACTAGCGAGTTTCCAGGAAGTTTCGCTCCTCCCTTTTTCTCTGCCTGCCCCTCCGCTCGAGGGGGTAAGTTTCAGCCACCCTGCCTGTCCCCCTGGCCAGCCTTCTCTTATCTTTTATGCATTATTGGCGTGGCTGAAAACCACCCCTTCCCTCCCGTCGTCGCTGAACCCCTTCCCACGGGCCCCGCTAGCCGCCCTAGTCTCTCATATTTCGGAACCAATATTATGCTAATGCGCGCCGCGCCCGTCACGGGAAATACGGATGTAAGGGTCCACGGGGCCCGTGTATCGCGCACTTTTGAATAATTCTGCCGGGGAGGGGGCGAGCTACACGGGGGAAACGAGAAATATTAGAAACAGTTAAGTGGACGATGTGCGACAGGCTTGACAGCTATTGAAAACGATGTCAGGACGTGGCGAGGCCGCTGGATTGTATTTTCAGAGGTCCGGCGAGTTATTTCGCCGCGTTGAAGTGGTCCCTGAAGTTACGCCCACTGGCGGCTAAGCATGGACTCTGTATACTTAATTATGGTACTTGAATGAAAGATCGTCTGACGATTGGGATATTCAGGAGCCTTGAAAATATTATGTGCCAACGTTCCTACTCAAATTACAACTGTCTCGGTGCCTACTTTCTCGGCTGACTATCCCGAGTTTACACGTTCGCGGAGTTAAAAAAGAGAAGAAGAACGGAAAATTGAGGTGTCCGTGCCAAGAGCGGAGTGCCTGACAGCTTCCTTTCGTCACGTACGTGACGCCGCCCGGGGAAAAATGAATCCTCCAGCACGCGAGGTTAGATAGACTGAAATATCTTCCTGACGGACGCTGAATATCTAAATAAGCGGCGCGAGGACGCCGCCGCAACGCGTTATCGTTTAATCGAAGGTGAATCGGGGCTGTCCGCGCTGCGAGCTTGACGTTAGGAGGAAATTGTGATTTATGCCGGCGGGGTCTCAAGGAGAACGACTTTCTGCTGGACCCAATCTCAGCTGCTACGAGTTCAGAGGTGTTGCTAGGTGTTTATGGCTCTTCGATGTCGACTGTCGCCGTTTTTTATGAGTTCGTCAACTGACACGTTTCATCAAACGTCTTTGGCTTCAAGTGGGCCTCGTGGAAATCCTTCCATCGTCATTCGTGACAGGAGGATGTCGGCTGACAGAATTCACGTGATGGATATCTTTATCGTACTCACGAAACTGAGGAGGGGTACTAAGTTAGTGAAGATGGTAGTGGACTCACCTGAAACAGAAAGAGGAACGGCACTGATTAGTATCACGAGACCTAAGTCTTGTGCAGAAATTGCTTTTACTTATATGTAATTCAATTGTTAGTCTCGTCAGATATCTGAAGGAATATATTATCGATCCCTACAAGACTGAATGTATTTCACACTTACAAGGGAACATATCGAAGTGATAATCGCCAATTTTGTTGTGACTGTGGTAGAAATAAATCGTCACAAATATATTTTACACGTATTTTTTTATCGGCTGACATACATGTTGAAGGAGTGAAAACAGCCCTCAAAGTTGAAGGTGAGAGACAGGTTTGGTTAAATATCTTGGAAACTACTAAAGATAGGAAACCGGTGTAAATGGTAAAATGGTGTATTTTTCAACCCTTTAGTGCGAAACGTATCATTATATGATACATTCCTTTTTTTTTGCCGTTTTGCTGTTTGCAATCGCAATTCGCTGTGTGCAACAGTTTAAGTAGTACATGTTTAGCGTAGTTTTATTCACTGAAGAAAGCTGGGCCTACCTGAACCATGTATTCATTGGTTTTATGCATTTTAACCACTGAAAAAAAATAAATTTTTTTTTATAAAAATATATAAATTTATGACATTTTTAACGGTAAAAAAGAAAACGCGATATTTTTCCTGCAACGGGATCTAGGTGTGGGCACTAAAGGGCTAATAAGGAAAGCAGTTGTGCAAAAAATTAATATAAAATGCTCTTTTTTAATATATTATTTAAATAAACGGATTTTTTGGAATCTGTCATACGGATTTTTTGGAATCTGTGGATTGTCACTTCGATATGTTCCCTTGTTAGTCCAATTCCACTATTAAACAAGAAAAACTTTGCAAAAACCAAAACCTACCCCTAAATTTCTGTTCAAAACTACTAATATCCACGCCACCTACAATGTGTACACACAAAACATGTGAATTCCCGCATTCTACGCGACATACACTGCCGTTCAAAAGTATTAGGACACCTCTGCATTTGCAAAAAATGTGATATATATTTGCTACAGTCTCAACACTTTTCGTTCCTTTGATTTAAAGTACCAAATAAAGTAAAATTGTATAGAGTCCTTAAATAAATTCGCAACGTTCCTCACAATTATTCCCCACAAGTAGGTATCCTGATACTTATGAACGGCAGTGTACGTCGCACTCCACCCTTCCGTTACACCACACAGTTTCCAATAATCGCGTGATTACTTCAAGTCAGTGCACTTCGTCAACAAGCAGCTAGCTCACCATGGCGCGTCCACCCTCGCCGCCAAGCAGCCAAACTTTTGGCGCAGAGGGTACGCGCTGACTGGAGCCTCGCCCGATTTCAATTGTTCCATTTTGCACGGCCCACCCCATTCGCCGCCGACTTTTTCCCCGGTCCAGCCATCCGGGCCTCTTTTTTTCCACCGCAGATAGGTTGCATCGTGTAGGCGCGTTTCCACCGCCCGTCGCGGCTTTCAACCCTTGTTTTCCCCGGCGGTGTGTCCCGTGAAACCTCCGAGGCCACCGCTATCGACTGGCCGTCTCCTCTCGTTTAGCGCAATCCGACCGAACTGTGATTAAAAGCGCGCCCGCTCTACGCCCCGTGCTGCCCTCGCGATAATCGAGCGTGCGCGCGAGGGAGACACACGCGCCTAGGATCGGGTACTCGTTTCCACGGAGATTGCCGCCGCCCGTCGGCGGCTTGGTTTAATCGTCCTCGAAACGACGTCTGGTATCGAGCTTAAGACGTTTATCGTGAAAGGGGGCCGAGGGCCCCCAGGCGGCGTTAACTTGTGGCTAGAGTTTGATTGAAATCTAGCTTGCCCAGGAAAATCGCTGAATGGATGCCCCAAGGGATCGTTGTTCGGCAACGTTTCCTACCCTCGGTCTCAGACGGCTAGGTGTAGCGAATTTTGGCGATGTTTCTGGGCTTTTAGGATTATTGTTGCTGGGTTTACTCTAGCCCGACAGCAGTCCGGCGGTTCGTTCAGACGCTGTGGCGGTTGTTGGTCCGCTAGTGGCGCTAAATTTCGGCCTCTACTTGACGGAGAGCTATCTATGTGCCAATCGCACCATAGGCCGTTCCCAACCGCCGAATGCCTACGCAAACTACTCTTAAATAATTTAAGCTGCAGAGAGACTACACCTCCCTAACCACTGTCGCATTTTAAAACCACACAGGTGCATCCAAAATTCAATAAAAAATTCGTGTCCCTGATTTTATTTTACAAATCTGATCACCCATTCCTGGCACAGATTTTAGCCTAGTTTCATTCTTCTTATTCCATTATACAAACACAATTTCTGAGCGATAGGATTCGCAGAGAGTCTCGTCTGGATGCTTGTTCTCCGCGCACATTCGGGAATCGTGAATTCATTAAAACGGCGAAACTTCAGAAAACTGGAAAGATCAACTTCCGACGGGCCGAGTTTAGTGTACGCCGCGATATATCGTGCTGACGGCGATAGAAGATCGCCAAGACTTTGGCCGTGCGTCATTGTTAAGCGGGGACTTCCGGCTGCGAAGTAAGCCAGCGCTGAAATTCTCGCGGAAACTTTCCGCCCGGGAGAAATATATCGTTAAAGTTTCGTCAACCTGAAAAACTCATCGGCAACTTCCTTCTGGGGAATCGAGTTATGGAGAAGGAAGGGACGTCACCGAAATCACGGCAACGGAAGTTTACTTGCCGTTTAGGCGCACGTGACGGCGGAGCTTGGGTGCGTGCGCGATGCGGCACTCACGTTCGGTAAGGATCAGTATGCAGGATCTAATCTCTATAATAACCGGAGTAAAAGCTAAAAAGAAATGGTTACTCAAAATATTGAAGAATGTCGATATTCATTGATGTATGATGAACTACACCAAGTTCTTACATCCAAATTAGGTGATATTGTTATGAATGTTTTGTTGCTTTTACTATTACTATTATCTTAGTTCAGCTTTAGTTTAGTTTTAGTTTAGTTTTAATGGTCATCCTAATATTTCTAATCTTCTGTTATATTATACAGAGGTAGAAGCATACTAGCATAAATAAATAAATACACGGACAAGATTAATATATTCTTCAATATCTATGCGATTAGTTTCCAACACCGACCAAGTAAATTCTACACTGTTCCCTACGAAACCCACCATGTTCCTCAACCCTTTCGCGTCAACTGGCCACCGCAGGATTATCGGAATAGTTTCGCTATGGCCGTTGGTGTCCCTCGCGTTAAAATTAAAAGCTGGAAGACAGCCATTGTCACTTACGGTTCCGAAAGGGGAAACGGAAAGGCCAATCGAAGAGGCTGCAGTTGGTCCATTTATCGTGAGGAACGACTTCGATATTGGACGCGGGAGCAGCGAGCTCTCCTTTAATTATTCCGCCGAGTCGGAGGAACGAGCTTCTGTCGTCGACACCTCGACTTCATGAAAGCGAGTTCGGCTGGCTACATAGAAAGAAGGGTGCCGCGAAACCAAAAACGTGGCGGCCAGCCGATTAATTAGATCGGCGGAATTGATCGACGAAGGAGGAAGAGGGGGAGGGGCAATTATTCGCGGCCCTCCAATTAAGAGGGGCGCGTCTGGAGCTGCAAAACGGCGGCGAATTAAACTGAACTAATTGTGCCTGCAGCTAATTAAAACAACGCCGTCGTAAAGTTACTCGAACCCCCTCTGCGAAAAGCTTCGAGGCGCCTAGAAAATACGTAACGTTAAGAAACACTCAGGGCAAACGTTCCATTGAGCTGTCGGGGCTCATCGAAACGTGCGAGGGAGCCTTGACGAACGCGTGACGAATATTAACACCCTCGGGACGAGAAGCTTTCGAGCGTTTCCTGCGTGAAATTTCAACTTACCTAATTATCATTCAAAGAAATTCTCTATATAATACCCAAGATTGAAACGAAGTCTAGGGAAGCTCCAAGAGCGCGTGAACAGGCAATTATCGCGGCCATCTTGGGATGGTGGGGGCGAGGAGCCACGGTGCTCAAAAACAAATTCATATTTCACGGCGGAAGCATCGACGGTGTTCGGCCATGGAGGAGGGCAGATAAAAGTGAAATACGCGGGCCCGCTATTGAAACACGACATCCGCATCTCGCGGTAAAGATAAACGAGCGGAGGAGCCGAGACAAAGAGTCCTGAGGCTGTTCGTCATTCGACGACCTCCTTTGTCTCGCGTGATTACAATAGATCAGCATCGACGACCGCTTATCCCGTTCGAATCCACTTTCCTGGATGAACGATAAATCCTTTGGGAGCGCGTATCTCGTTCTCTGAACGCGGGGGACCGGTTGATCGTCTTTTCTCGTCGTGCAAACGCGTTGACTGCCAGAGGGCAGATAATTCAAAGTAGATGTGCTCTTCGGCAAACAGACACGCTATTCTTTCAATTATCTCCGTCTGAAACGATCGAATTTATTAGTGTCTCCCAGACGAAGTTGAAGCAAAAGTTCAAGATTGAAAACATCCGGGGCTAGCTCGAAATTCCGCGAAAGAATGTGCTGCCACGTTCGGGACGAGAGCACGACGCGACGCGACGTTGGGGATTCAATTTCGTATGAGCGATGATTTATTTTCGTCCTCCGAGGATTTATCTACCAGAAGCCTGTTGTATTTTACAACGTCATCTTCCATTAGGTCTGCAATCTGCAGCAGCGATACCTGTCAGGATTAGGCTGGTCGTATCTAATCGCGTTTTAGGGGTGCGCATCAATCATTTCGCAACAAGTTGTCACGGATGTATCGTTAAAAATCCGGACAAAAGGTGAACATCCAGCGGTGGCTAATCTACTTTCCATTAGGGGGGCTGAATTTAATTCACTTGGCATTCCCAGACAGTTGCATAAAGTTCTTAATTCTGCAGCCTCAACATGTAACTCTTAAACGAGCAATTTGGGAATCACTAGTCACACACGCGTGTAGACTAACTTTCTGACATAATTAAATCTTCCAAGAAATACGGTTCACCGCGTCGAACGCCTGATCGATACACTGAGCTATCCTCCCACGTTTCTCTATAAAAGGTGCAGCCCTCCTACTATCCATGAGCTCGTCTAACGCACAAACTCCAGCCACCCCCCCCCCCCCCCCCCCCCACACAGACAGGCCTCCTCGACAATCATAACGCCCATAACTCGTCACTGACAGACAACTACAGCATCAAACATCCTGCGGATAAATATTGATCCAGAGATCCAGAGTTCGGCTAACAAAAGACGACCAAGCACGTCAACACGAAAATCCCATTTACCGTTAAGACAGGGTGGTGTTCCGATCATTGCTCTCGAGGCCCCCGCGCCAAACAAATCCTAACCCCATCCCTCTGCGAGTCTGGCAGAAAACAAGCGGGGGCCAACGGTCTCCTCCTCCAGCCGCGTGGAAACGAGCAGGATTCGGAACGGGGCCGTGTCTCGAACGGCCCTTAGACCCGCTCCACGCTTGTCCAGCTTGTACGCGGACACGGGCGGGGGCGCACAATGGACAGGACGAGGCCCGTGCACACGCGCGCAACTGTCCAAACACAGGCATGAGCGTAATATACGCGGCATCGCGTTATCCCTACGCGTCTGTCCATTATTGCGATAGCAGCCTGCGTCAATATTGGCCCAAAGGGTTTCACCGTGATTGTCTTTACGCACACAGGCGACGGCGCGGGCTGGTTCGGCTCCGTGCACGTGAACCCCGTACCGCGCGCCGCCACTGATTCCGCCTGGGCCGTCACGTGATCGCCCCGACGGTTCCCGTATTACACGGCGTCGCGCCGATCGTCCTAAACAGTTTGCACCTGTCTCGCTGGTCCACAGGAAGGGAATGAGCATACGAATCGCTGATAAGTCGCCGGGGATAATCGTTTCGCGGCCGCTTGACAATCGCCTGGGACATGGTAGCTCGGGCATATCCCATGGGATGTTAAATGCAGCAACCTGGGGGGTTTGGACGATTCGATCGTTGCTGGGGTCAGCGTCTTAGGAGCTGCTATCGCTCGAAACCGCGGGGGGGGGGGGGGGTTAATAGTTTGTAGTGCTGGGTGGTGGAATCGATTCTGCCCACTATAGAGGCCTGTACACTGTTAACTGGTAGACGTGGGAGTGGAAGTTTCGCTGGGTCAGAGTCTGGTGGGATTTCAATCGTTGATTCTGAAGTGGTGGTTGCCAAGTAACCATTGGTATCGACACGTAACGATTAATTATTCATTGATTAAGATCTTTCAGAATGGGGTGTGAATGGTGGCTCCGGTGTCCTGTTTCAAAAGTAGTATTGAGGAAACGGAGGCCAGAGTGGAGAACGCCGGGGGGTGGTGCATGCGGAGCTGCAGTCCCTCATAACGTATGCAGTGCAGCACTTTATGCACCAGGTGCCGGTAGTTATATCGTGCTCCTCTCTCTCCCTCTTTCTTTCCGCCACCCGACGCCACTGTATACACAACAGAAGCAGTCCTTTAGTCGCAGACGTTGGGCCCCCGCGTTTTCTTTCCACGGAATACGTCGTTAGACTCTCCCCCAAAAATAAACGTGCTTGCCGGGGGAACAGGTGCGAAACCTCGCCGACGCCGAAGACGCTTGGATACGCGGAGAATTTTTAACGAGGAACGCGTGTTGCTTGTCTGCCGCGTGAAATATTAGGGGGGGACTGGAAATAGTGAAGGGGTTCTGCGCGTCCGAGTGCCAGCCTCTGAGGATTTCTGCACACGATAAATATTCATTGTTCGCTGTCGAGATCCTCTTCTCCGTTGTTTGATCCTTTCTGGTTCTGATGAAGCAGTGCCGAGAAAAGTTGACTTCTCCGATACGAGTGACAAAGAATATCGTTGCGCATTCTGTTTGGAGACTCTCGAGTGCAAAGGTTTGATTGACCATTGATGCCACCGGTGGGACACTAGGCTGACGCGACTGGTGATCACCTGAAGAATCGGGGTGTCGGTTTGGAAGCCTTCCAGTGATTTTAAGTGATCGGAACTGTTACAGCTCACTGGGCCAGATGACTGTGTGAGCTCCAGTTAACTGTAGAATCTTGTTTCATCGAAATCTGGAACGCTGAAAGCTCTTCTTTGGTAGGAAGGCTGGAGTCTCCAGTGATCTGGGGTCTATTCAGGACGATTGACGTTAATATGAGTGTATTGGGGGAATGGAAATAGGGAAAGAGATTATTTAGAAGCACTGAGGGCACTGTAAAAGGGACTTCCCTTAGGTTTCATCACGTGAATCGATACTTTTACGCTCAACAGGTCTTCGAATTGGTGCGTCGGTGTGAAAGGAGCATTGAATGGGATTTAAAAAAGTATTGAACACCGAGCAGGTGCGGACCTATTTTCTAGGGACAGAAATGGACTGTTAGGTGGGAAATCTTTAACGGAGCCAAACTGGAGACACAGGCTATTCCTGTTCCGGTTGTATGCTCGTAGGTGCGCGCTTTTAGTCGAAATCCCTGCGATAACTGTGTGGCTAGTGCGAAAATACAAATCTCGATCCGTCTATCAACGTAGAAGGTTAACACGATAAAAGGTTTGAAAAGTTACTGCAAGCAGTAAATGCATAATTAATTCAATTGTTACTTCCAATATGTAGGAACCTGTTGAACATCCATTTATTGGAATATTTAATCCCGTTTAATTAAAAAATGGATTAAGAATGGATGCTAACCTATAAAATAATAAAATGAAAATGTATCATTGAAGAGATGGCAGATTTTGGTCTTCGGACGAGTTTTTGATAATTTCTCTGAGAAATGGTGATTAGATTTAAGTGACCAAGGTCTGTAATGCAGTATTTGCCAAGTTTGCCATGCAAAGTTTGAATATTCCATTGAAATGTTTCATACGCATCAGTGATGCCAACTCAAACTAACGCTGTTGACGACGATGACAAGTGAAACGTGGAAGAATCATTTCAAATACCATCTGCTTTGCACTGTTTCAATCAGTCATCGTGGAGTTCTGGTACATCTGGTAATTGAAACCGGGAGTATAATCGAAGCTCGATGAATCAAGGTACCACCGTGCTAATTAACAGAAGCCGTTAACACACCAGCTAATGCTACCAATCAATACACCTGGTTATCTGTGCAAGCACACCGAATTATCAGTGTCAATTATTAACTAGCAGGCTACACGAGTTGACGCGGATAATTAGCATTAAACTTGTAACATGTTCCTGGATCTAACTTTCTTTATTCCCTCCGCATCGACATATGTTATTTCGTTTAACAATCAGTCACCTATTCCCTGACCAATCATTAAAACCTTAGAAGATTCTAACCCTAGGCTCCAGCACAATTTCTTCGAATTCAATCATTCTTTAATCTTTCAAGAGAACACCAGGTAGCTAACTAGGACGATCCGATCGACACTAATTCCTACAACTGGGATCAAAGCTTCCACTCATCCACTATTTTAAGGGACTTTAATCACAGCTTCTAAAATTTATGACCACTTAGTAAACACAGTAGCACTTGGCTGTAACCCTGTTCAGAATGACATTTCGATTGGAAGTTGGAGGGTAATCTCAAATCATAGATCCTGTTCCTAGTAGACCGACCTTAAGTGGAACGAAGACATTAATGTGTGTTTTGATTCTCCTAAAGCCTGTGATTCTCATCGCCCTCGGATTCCAATCTACCTTCAATTGTTTCCATATGAAAATTCCGCCAAAGTGCAACGACTACCGTAGAACATCGAACAGCGAACAATATTCGAAAATTTATTCACGACGGCGAGGAACTTTGACGCGTTGGCCAGACGAACGTGTCGAATTTCAAAGCGTCCGGCCGCGTCTGTAAATATTATTCCCGCCGACGGTGGATCATTAAACAACATTCGCCCGGGGTTTGGAATAAAATCTTGCCGCGGCGTGCAACAGGTGAGCCGCGATATTTCACGTTTCGGAAGTAATCTCGCGTTTGCCGCGCGATTGTGTAGGCATAAAATGCCAGACAATGGCGTCGAAATTAGAATCGCGGGGCTCGGTGAGAGCGTTTCGCGGTAAACTCTCGCGCGTACGATTAATGGGGCATTCAGCGCAATTTGCCGCGATTGTGTGGCCCGGCATTTGCACTTTTCCAACGTTCCAAGATGCGACGAGATTGGAGGATCAAACTGGTCGCAAGCAGGTGCAGAAAAGGGGGGCTTCGAACTGACTTACGGAACTCGGGACAATAGCACCGCCATCTTGGACAGCTTGACCACCTCGTCGAAGCAGAAGAATTAAACAAAGTCAATAGTACCTCCGAAACCCTAAACCAGTGAAACTATCGGGCTACAAAAATGAAAGAATCCACAGACATAACCACCGACTTGCTTACTCCACTGTTCCACTATTTGCTAACGATCGAAACTAGATCACCGCCGAAAATTCGTGGCCACATGGCCGCCGCCAGTGTCGCTGACCCTTCCCATCGCCGTGCCTTGCCCGTTCAACGGAGATCTCGTTTCAATCGACTGGTTTTTTCGCACGAGCCGCCGATGCAACGATAATACAGCCTGTTCCTCTCCTCCGACGGTCATTACGTTTCTTCTGCGCCGGCTCTCTATTAAATGCTGGGTATAAAATTGTAGGTTATGGCCGGACCATTACTCAAACGTCTACAAGGGCGGGTGGAGGGCAGAGGAGGAACGGGGGCCCCGTGGATCGCTGAATGAAATGAGTTTCGGCCAGCATTAAGGTCGTGTAAGTACCAATCCCGTTCTTCCAGTTCCTTGCAGGCCTGGTTCTGGCCTTACGCGGGCGCGCGCGCGCGGCTGCACGCACACACGCTGGCGCACGAAACTGAACAAAATCGGCCGACGGGTTATAAATTGCCAGCGGCGCTCGGCCATTCAGTAAAACGCTCAAGGTCTCCAGAGTCCTTGGCTTGCACGGTGCATCGCGACCGAAAGGTGCACCCTCGGCTTGCAGTGCCAATTAGTGGCCGTGCTGCAGACTCTGCGGCCGATGACAATTAGGGGGGATAAATTGGAACGATTGATTATGCGTCTGGGAGGCAGGTTCTCGGCCGGTGTTTTAAGGATTCTTCGTCTTCCGCTCGGTTCGTCTCGTTCGGGAGATCGCTGGGCGATTGTGTACGATGAGGATCGAGATACGGGGCTACCCAAACTGACTGGCTACCCCCGTTCACCATTAGAGACGGGCCACTCGGTGGCGAAGATACTCAAAGGGCTCGCTTAAGGGCAGTCTTGGAATTCCCCCGAGGGGCCAGCGACAAAGACATCCAGATACGTCCGAATCAGGGATGCCCATGATTTCGGCACTCCACGTGACATGGAGCACCCATACAGGCGCCGAGTGTCATCGTGCAGGGGTCAAGTTGACCTTCGAAAGGCCAAATTCCTCGCCCCATGAGGCTCTGGGTCAGCAATTACACCTGAGCTTTCATGATCCCAGCGTGTCTTTATCCAGCCACGTTAACAGTCCACACCCGATGTCCTATCGAAACTTCCATCTGCACGTGGAAACGACGGAGCCTGACGGTGTCTCGGCCGCCCGGAGAATTAACATCCATAATTAATGGCGAGAATTAGACGCGGAAAGGGTAGCGGGGGGACAGTGGCCGGACAAAAGCTGCGGACCCAGGTGAATTACAACGCCTCGGAGGTAGCCGCGACGCGTTCCTGCCCCTCGCACAATGGATCAGGGTTCGAATTAACGACGGCTAGGGGCCACAAAGCGCATGGAAAGGAGGCTGGTACGCGTGTTGATTCCGGAAACGAGTCCCTCGGCTGCGTCTAATGGACGCGACGCGGCCGTCCACATTAGCTAGAAACAATCGCATTGTTTTTCTCACAATGCCGCCGCGGCGCGTACGTGCTACGATGGCGGGGACATCGTCTGCTGGCGGCATTCTGCGGACCAGACTTTCAAACAGAGGCCTGGAAAATGGCGTGCGCCTGCTCGAGGAATGCCCGTGGAGCCCTGCAGACGCTAACCGTCGAATGGAGACACTATTGTCAGGCTGCTGAATGATCCTCCGGTAGAGATTCGATGGAGCCGGGGAAACTTTCGGAATTAGGGTGACGTCTAACTCTTTTGGGGTCGAAGACACTTTCCAATCTTGAGGATGTGTGATACTCGTGATTTCTTATTTAATTATATTTTGCAATTTATGGGCATGCTCTAATAAACGAATCTAACGAAAATTGTTGTTCTTTAATTGACGGATAGTTTTATAATGTACGTATTTAGATTAAAGCCGGGAATCCACCTGGAAGCTAAGCTAAGCAATGCTATGTTTTGGCTAATCTTTCGGTGGGAACTGTTCCATAAGAATGTATTGAAGCTAATTTTTTTAAAACGTGGCATGACATAGCATAGCACCGCACAGGATAGCTTACAATTAGCATCTAGATGGATTCCCGGCTTAATACAACAGCTGACAGCTGGACTTCGCTTTTTGCAATTATATAATTTTTAACACTATTATTTTTCTCTTTCTCGTTTTCTTATATGCATTTATGCCTTTTTTTATCTTCTTGTTATTATTCTTAATGTCTATTATTATTATTATTGCTGATGGACCACTGATGGAATGAGACACTGATAGCAAAAACGGGCTAACCCACATTGAAAAATAAATAAGTTTTCCTATTTTATATGATTAGTACAGCTTATTGGAATACATTATTGCTACTAACTCAATTTCACAAAAATTGTGGGTTGATCCGTTTTTACTCTCAATGCCTCAAATAGAAAAATACTTCAAACCAGCGGTGTTAATAAAAAAAAACTGCACGATCGGACAACCTTAAAAGGTAGGTTAAAATGCCAGTTCATTTGGAAAGTTCTATAAGTGGTGCGTCGATAATCGCTGAACGAGGGCCACATGAATCGTCCATGAACTTTTTGAAATCACCTCGGTATTGAATTTTGGATTTCATTCAGTGGCATCCTCCATTCAGTCGAAGATTCTATTTAAACGGGCCATCGTTGCACATTTGATTGAACTTTTTTTATGCAAAAAACCGATGACGCGTCGCTCGCGACGAATCGATTGAAACGGAAGATATGAAACAGCAGAGGGACACAGAACGCCATTGTCTTCCTCCGTCCGAGCTTTTTTTCGCTACGATTCGCCGGCAACTGTGTAACTCTATTCGAAATTGTTTTAGTTATCGCTTTCCAAACCCATTTTACATACACCCGAGCTTAAAGGTATTAAAGCCGACTGGCGAACTTAATATCGCTGAAGCTTCCGCCATTGTCGTATTTTTTCCCGCGCTTTTTCAATTAGCCTGCATAAATACCATTTTATCCATTTCCAAGAATAGAATCCACAATTAGGTATTCACCAATTTTATAGTGGCGAAAGGTAATTCGCTTCCCGATAAAAAAGCTGTCATCCCAATCTACAAACCTTCGTATGCAAAATGTGTATTTTAGGAAGATGAGGCGCCTTTGAAAATATCAGAGAAAAGCCGCGTTCAGAATCATAAAGCCAAAAGTAAACTTTGTGGTGTTCCACGTGCAGAAGCGTCGGTTTTAAATTTGGATACTTTTGATTTCATTCCCGTTACTGCGTCGCTTGGAAAAGCACATATTTTGTAGAGGAAGGTTTAACGTACGGGCTGATATTTTTTACCACGGATAAGAACCTTCGGCAACAGATTTCTTTCTGGGCAAACAGCGAGGGTGTTCGGTGCAGGGCAACGCCATTGACGGCTCACAGATTTGTCAAGAGCCGTTTTTAGAAACTGTGTTAAGTGATCACAATGGGACGTGAAGTGTTTGGGGGTCACATATGTGCTAAGTGGCGATTGTTTTGACTGCCTGTCTGTCGACGAGGGCCGCGCGGCACGTGGTGGTAAAAAATTGAGAGCGTTCGAAAACTGCTCTCGACAACGCGTCGTGTTACACAGCTACACATGACTAACTACGAGCCAACCGCTAACTACAATTCCGCTCGCTAAGATAAACACGGAACGAAATTTTTTCGGCGAGACGGGAGCTACAGAGGAAATCATGTCGGCTGTCTTCCGTGTCACCAGTCAAAGGGCCTCTCTACGCCAATGTTTTGCTACAGAAGACACCTTATTGTTGGTGTGTGTTTCAATTCACATTTCACGGATGAAATTTCTCTTCCCCACCAGAATGCTACGGGAATATTTATTATTTAACTTTCTTTGTGAGAATACTGGCGAGATACTCTAGGTTCGAGCTCCGCTGTGACGACGAGATACGTTTTGCCAGTGGTTTCAAAAGGTGTTGCACACTAAAACTGAATTAAGCAATTGATTCTCGCGTGATCTACAAGGCGTTATTCCCATGGTGATGTATACAGTGTTCCATCAACAAAGATTGAGCAAATAGTTATTGTTTTTTTAGGAAATAGACTAGTGATTCCCAACCTGTGGGTCGAAACCCCCAAGTGGATCGTGAAGTATTTACTGGGGGGTCGTCACGGTTTTGGGCATTTTTTTTAATATTATTAAGTTAGAATTATATTCTGAAATACCTATTTTTAAATGTGTTTTCTTTACCTTGTTAAATTTACCTTGCCTTGTGTGGGGGAGAAGGGTCGCAGGTTACTTGAGTTTTATAAAAGGGGATCGCGACTCAAAAAAGGTTTGGTGATAGTAAAATTAGTAATTGCAATTGGGGTGCAGAGCAATCTATTGATCTTATCCCCTCTATGAGCGAAAAACTCAGGATTCTTCATGAATTAAAATTTCAAAATCAAAGGCAAACACAGATTACGCAGAGATGAATAATATTTATATAATTTCTTACAATTAATACAAGTCCACTCAACCAACACTACGTTTAAAATCTTGAAGATAACCTCAAAAATAATCTCTCACAATGATATATCTTGCCACAAATCATTGGGGATATATACATATATATTTTTCGTTTAATAACAAGAAGGGGGTTTGCTTTCAACGAGAAGGGAGAAAGGAATTTTGGGTACGCGTCTGTTCTTTCCTTCCCCGATTGGAAGCCGCCCCATCGTTTCGCGCGGGATATTTATTTATGGACCCATTCCCCGACGACAAAAATCGAACGCCCGTTTTGCATAGCGATGACGAGACGCAGTTGTCACGCGAGATGACGGTACTTTCGGTGGTGGCTGGCAGATTTTTAATTAAAAAACGAATTTCGACGTACGAGGGACTGGTAGCTATCGTGATGCCCGACCACGGGACGTTGACGTTATTCCGCGTACAGCGGGATATTCAAATCGAAAGCAAGCGACTGCAGTCATTAAATGCGCAATGGTCTGCTAAAACGAAGCCAAAGTATTTTCTATTATATCCTAGCAGTGGGATTTTAAATATCAAAGTCGATTAAATTCTTCAATGTCATACGTTAAAACCCTTTCGCTGTGTATTTAAACCTTAGAATGATTCTTGGAAAGTGGAAGGAATAAAAAAGTTTTTAATTTGCTACTTATGGTTACTGATAGAATTGCCTCAGAGAAATTAACACTTAGCCAGATATATCGGAGAACATTCCTGACACGAATATCACAGTACAAGAGTTTAAGTACAAGTTGTTCTGGTATAATACTGATCTTTCTTGTATATCATCGTATCCACCTGATCGCGCAGCGCTGCTGAATCGTGCAGCGTTGTGTTTCGTCGGTCGCCAGCGCGCACCGTTGCCACAAAAGAGGCGCATTCCTTTCGGGATACGTTTCCAAGAAGCTGGCGATGTTGTTGGACAAAGTCGAAATCCTCCCCTTTTACTCTAACTTCTACTATATCACTGAATTTACATGTACAATCCTGTAATAAATAATAAACACGAATAGTAATAATAATACCTAAAGATAAATTTTCATTTGGAAACTAAACACCCCAATTTTTCACCGTAACAGTCGAACAACAGACACGTGAAACTTTCGGCCATCATCGACCAACAGTGGTACGTAATTTTGGTCGGGAATGTACAGGCCTGCAGAGGTTCACCGAGAAGGAAAATTTCTAGCCAGTCAAAACACAGACAGCCAGTTGAAATTAATTGGTACCAACGAACCGACAAGTACCCCGAGGGTGGTGAGCAAGTCGCTTTTAAGCGATGTTCGAAATGAATCGGATCGATGAAACGGAAGCAACGAGTCGGTATAATCGACTCCAACTATTCACCGTCGAGTGCTGTTTTCTCAACTCGTAATTACGCCGTATCGGCCTCGCTAAATCTCCCCCTCTCTGGGAAACGGCGATATTTCTGGTGTTTCGTCGCTGCGGAATTACTTATCAAATTCCGCGGACGTTTGAAATGTAGGTTCGCCGTCTGCAGGAAGCAGCATCCATCGGATGCCCGGCGTGCAAATAGCAGCCAGCGTTAATTGAGTTTTACTTTGCCAAACACGACGTGACGCGAGTTTCCACGATATTATGACGGGCGTTAATGGCGGCCAGCGTCGCATTATTGCGCGCACCGTCGTCTATCTGCCGTCGCATCGCAAAGATCGTTCGATACCGAAGCGTTTCCGTTGACGATCCGCGGCCGTTCCTGCGACGACAGGTGTGGAAACAAGATTCGAGGAGGTAGGATGAAGAATGGGGCGCAACAAGTTGGTATTTTTCGCGTTGCTGGTGTGCGCTGCTCCCGCAATCGACGCATTTTACTCCATGAACTTCAAGTTAATGTCAGATGCGTCATCTGAATTGAGTTAACGCGAGCGAAATCGTGGAAGATACGGAACTCCAGGTGACTAAATTGAAGTATCATTAGATCGACCTCTTCGATCTCTCTCACCATAAAGAATCCCAAACTCACCCAGGAAACTAATGATTTCTTTAAAAGAACTACTAACATCACTCGCAAACGATAAAATAAAGACACATTAAGGGGTTAGACCACCTTGGCCTGGTAAAGAAATATCGCATCTTTGGGAATTTATTTCTAAGTGACAAAAACACTTTTATCGATAAAAATTTTTCAATGAAGATAGATGCACCTTTGAATAATATATACAATTTTTTTCAAACATCAAAACATTCCGAAAACCTTAAATGCGTTTTTCTCGAAACCACGTTTTCCGAAACGGTGTGCGCTGTAATTTGAGTAAAACTCTATGGATTTTTATACAATTTTGCACAGATGTTCTTAAATGTATTCTCTATCGTCCCACCGTCAATTTTTTCGATTAGTTGAAAAAGAACAAAATTGCTACACTATGAAGCAAAAAGGCCAAGGTGGTCTAACCACTTAAGAACATCCTCTGCTTTCAATCCTCACCAATCAGGGGTGGGCTAATACCCGAAATAATGGGTACCCGAATATGTTTATGTGTCGACAAACTTTCGAGATCCCGAAAAAAATTCCTGACCCGACCTGAGCCAGAAATATTAGGTATCCGCACACCAATACCTGTTACCAATCCTTTGTACCCAGTCTATCTGTTATAATAAAAATTTAAACAGCGGTAAATTTTAGAATTTTCCGGTAAATCCTAGCATTTGCCGCTACGGTGCGGTAAAACTTTTACCGTAAAAGTCCGAAATATCTTGTCAAATACCTATTTGAACTTCAGGTTTGGTTCTAGGTTAGGTTGCCATTTTTTAAGACATTTCTTGTCTTGGGTTGAAAATGTTTTCCATGACATTTCGGAATTTTACTGTCCCATAGCTATAAATGCCAAGATTTACTGATAAATTCTAACATTCGCCGGTCCTCGAAGTTTTACAGTAACACATCGGCGAACGTTCCCCGTGCAACGTCTTCACAGTCCCAGAGGAACCGTTGAGCTTCGATATCGTCGTTTAGCCCCGATCGATCAAAGGAATCGCGATTTACGACGTGTCGAAATTGCACGTTGTTCCGTCCAGCGATTTACGGGTACGCCAGCGGGCCACGAACAAGAGTATCCAGATCAGGGCCCCCTTCCCGAGGGCATCGGGGTGACTTGCCGCTTATTACCGTTCCAAGGCAATTTATCGTGCACCTGTCAGCGATCGCGATCTCTTTGAAGGTCCCATCTTGACTGCGGAGGAAGCCACCCTCTCGTCGTCGGGATCCACTTCAAAGGGAGAAACTTTCGGACTGATCCCCCGTCCGCGATTGTCCCAAGGAAAGGGTGGGCCGTTTATTAAAGGCCGATTCTCAGCCGCGGGGATGTTCTTCGCCGACACCGATCCCTTAATGGAACACAGAGGCTGGGCTAATTAACGACTAAAGAGGGGACAATGAACGATAGGGGAAGAACAGCGCCTGGTAACTGGGATCTTTCGATCAACGGTGACCAGATTATAAGGGGGGGGGGGGGGGCGTTTCTCCGCGATGTCAGAGGTTCTCGAGGAGTCCGCAGGTGTACGCGAGTTGCTGGGTCGCTTTGATCTCGGTGAAATGCAACGATGTCTTCTGTGTTTGCAGCGTGTTTAGAGGTGGATCTGAAGAGACGTCGCTTGGGAGGGGCGCTTCAAAGCGTGAAATGTCGAGGTGCTGTTCGTGGTATCGATGACGCGCAGCTCATGTGTGGATGTTCTGGACGGGGCCCTTTGAGCGGTGGGGACAGTTGGTGCATGAGAGAGGAGAGAGAAGTCTGTGCACAAGCTTTGAAAGTCAGTTTCAAAATTCTTCGAGTATATACAACTCGGGTACTGTATTCTGCGGACGACGGTGAAAATAGTTAATCATGAAATTGCTCTGCGAGAAATTATTAAGGGGTCTCTCTAGTTGGTACGTTCTGAAAATGAGGCAAATATTGGAGAATTTTTTAAAAGAAAAGTATTGAGTATTTTTATTCCAAACTTTGTACCATTATTAATTGATATTTGAAGAATGTGCTCGATTTTTGTGCGATAATAATAATAGTTTTGCTCAAAGTTACAGTTGCGAACTAGAATGAAGTCATTATTTACTAAATTCAAGTTTTGCAACACAGAAAACTACAAAATTCTTTTTCTGAGAAATAAAAACTTTGTTTTGAAATGGTGCCGTTAATCTGTTCTCCAATATTTTTTATTTATTTTAGTGCATACGATAACCACATTCATTTAGATTAAGAACAAACAATAACAAACATTTTTTTTCAAATGCCTCTTACTACTACCAATGTAATTTCGAACAAAAGTATTATAATTGCATAAAAAAAATTGAGCACATTCTTCGAAATTCAATCAATGAACATATAAACTTTGGAATGACAATACCCAATACTTTTCTTTTAATATCTTCCCGAAAATATGCCTTATTTTCACAGCGTCAAACTAGGGAGACCCCTAAAGCCACTTGATTTTTGAATAGTCAATCTTCATCTGGATCGTTCCCACCTTTGAAAAAGCAGTTCGGAAGTGTCCCGCTCGTGAAGAATCCGATCGCAAATGCAACAGACGCCCTTCTGTGATAAAGAAAAATAGTGAAACGTTCCTTCCATTTCCCCCTTCCCGTTCTAGCCAGACTCCGCTCACTTTCCATATTTCACTGAAACCACCCCTGGCTGTTCTCTATGGAAGCCAGCTCGAAGGCCATTGGTCGAGTCGCGGGACGGAATTCGTCGGACAGTTTCACTTCCTACCCCTCTCTTTTGAATATTATATTCGCGTAATACTGTGACTGGCGACATCGCCGCAGGAATATCGGCATTACTCGTGGAAACGGGACAAGAAGCAGCACGGTGCCGGATGAAACGGAAAGCGATACCGGCTGGGCGTAGAGGGTGGCCGGCAGAAGGAGAAAGTAAAGTGGTTCTTGCAATAAGGGTGAGAACGAACATGTGCTGTCGCGGGCACATGGAATGTACAGGGTAGACTCGTGTAATCTGAGCACTTGAAATTATTTCCGTGACATTTCAAAGGAACACAACGCTGCAAACAATTGGAAGATTTCTCCTTCGAAAAATAAATTAGATAAATATTAGAAGGATATTTCCTTCTATAGTATCATTAATGTCGCAGAATTTCAACTGAAGGTTCTGCTTGAAGTTGGTCGATTTTCAGTGGATTGGAAGCGAATTAACATTTGTGCCGGTAATTATGAAAGTGGTGTGAGTAAAAATCTAAAAAAAATTGAACTCATCACTTACTTTGTAACTTAGTTTGGGTTACATCGCCTTACATAACAAAATAAGTCAGTGTTTTCTAACCCTTTTTGAGTCCCGATCCACTTTTCATAATATTTAAATAACCTGCGAAGCCCTCTCCCATATAAGTTAAGGTAAAGAAAACAAATTAAAAATAGGTATTTCAGAATATATTTCTAACTAAATAATATTAAAAAAAATTCCTGAAAGTCCGTGACGACCTCCAGAAAACACTTCGCGACTCACAGATTGAGAATCACTGAAATAAGTGATAAATTCAATTTGTTCAAATTTTGACTCACATCGCTTTCATAATCACCGACACATTTATGTAAAACGTAGTCTAAAACAAACTAACCACACGAAATCCAATGTCATTTCACCTGAGACACCCTATATACAATGAACATTCACATACTCTTTGATCATTTTCTCTAACATTGACATTGGATTTCGCATAATCGATACAGCAACCCACAAGAATCCTTCGAATCCTCCGTCGAAAACCAAACCTACTCCGCCCCAAATTACACCCCAAGTGCCCTGGCCGCAAAATGTACAACCATCCCGTAGAATAAGAGGACCAGTCCATACGTTTCCACCATTTTCACTGTCGCACTTTCTCCTCGTCCCCCGTCCCCTTCTTCCCCCAACCACCGTTCCTTTTTCATTTCCAGAGAGTCTGCAGCCCGTGTATCTCTTATAACCCAGCCGCTAGTCCGCGGCTTTATTGCGCCCGTGATCTTTTCCTTTATTAAGGGGAGGCGAGAGACGGTCTTTATGGATGCAATTATCGAGCGCGCAGCAGCGATTCGAGGGGTCGCGTGCAGTTTGATCCGCGCTTTTCTTGGCACGGCAGAAGGAGCCTAGCCACGGTTTGGCGTCGAATTTGGTTCTTGCCACGGACGCCTATCAAACGGTACGTTCTTGCGGCGTTCGGCGATGCAGAGGGACGCCGGGGACAGCAGAAAAAGGTAATTGCGTGTAATGCAACTTCGCGGATGCGCGTAGCAGGCGTGGGTGGAAAGGAGATACGCGCGTCCCGGCGCGGATTGTTCATTGTCCGGGGATCCACGCGTGAAATTAACGGCGTTCGCGAGGAATGCCGCAAAACAGGGAAGCGGGAGCGTCTGAGGGGAAGGATAACTGTGGAATCAACATGGCGAGGAGATTTAGCGCGGTTGGCTACTGGAGGCAAGATCACTCTGTTTCTTTGAAAGCAGGAAACTTGGGAGTTTCAAATTCGTCATGTAATTCGGTGGTCGATGTATTCAGATGTGCGAAGTACAGTGTTGGAGTGTGATGTCTGCCTGGAATTATGGGTTACTTTGTCGTGCTGTTGGGTCGTCCCTTGGGAGTGGAGGAAAGGGAAGAGACATGGAGCAAGAGTTGAGTACGTGCGTCTGCGATGAAGCAACATTTGAAACTACGTTGAAACATGTGCAATATGCTGCGTGGGACATGGCCAACGCAGGGGTTCGTGGAAAGGGGCGTTTTTGGAGGTTGTGGCACGCTGAACGGACATGTTGAGAGGTTTCTGGAGTGCTTGTTGCACATGTGAGACTGCGGCTTAGGAGACCACTGATGCGGGGGTACAGAAGCTTGTGCAGTATCGACTTTTCATGCAGTAATTTATGCATTCTTATTATCTTTACATAGCAGTTTATGAAGGTTTAGTTTGCGAAGAACTTGCAACCCTTCTTTCAAGAATTCTTTTGACTGGCAATGTAAGGAGAAACAAACAGGAGGATATAGGCAACTGTGTAGAGACAACAGTTCAACAATCTTCTGTATCAATAAATTAGAATGTAACTTCCTGTCTGCTGCAAAGTTAATGACTTTTCTAACTTTCTTTCATGGATATATGTAATTGACGCTCTATGCAAGTGGATTGTTGGTTGATGGCTTCTCTAGACGTATCAACGACGAGCTGTTCTTTAAACCTGTGTTGTAGAGGATTTGAAAGATTTGAGTGGGAATAAAGTTGAAGAAGATTTTGTATCATTGAACTATTTTATAGATTCCTCTGCAAAAGGTGGAAAAGTCTAATACTTATCTAATAAAATCTAATAGTTAATTTTGTAACTAAAAACTGTCCAGATTGTTCCTAGAGTCATAATATTTCAATCTTTGATCGAACTTTGAGAAGCCTCGTTCTACTTCAACTCTCATTATTTAAATCTCCAGAGCTGCAAGTGAATTTTAAGCAGCCCCACACAAACTTAGAAATTATTCATTTCCTTCAAATAAATATAATAAGAGTCTCTTAAATGTTAATCAAAATTTGCAAAGTCCACCACATACATAAATTCCACCCTTCAAAATTCTAAACGTACCGCATACACCAGTAATCTTACATAAAAAATTACAACCCTTCACAGAGACAATGAATTCCTTCGTCAAAACCTGCCGAAAGCCTCTGACAACCCTATTCCCGCTCGAGGATCTGAGTTCCCGCAAGAATTTTAAATAAATTAAAAAAAGAGGGGCAATAACCCCGAGGACACCAAGCAACCCGTCGTAAAAGCCACTGCAGGCAGAAAATTTCGTGGCAGCGGGTATCTCGTCGAGCTGTTCCGTCGCGGGAACAACTGGTGCGTGGCAGGAAACGAGAGAGGCCCTAAGGAACACCGACGTCAAATCATTTTACCGCGTTTTACGCGCGCCGATAAAAAGAGGATGGCAGGGACACGACGTAATATTCGGCCGGTGCACTCGACAACGAGTGAGGGAATTCTGAGGGAATTTCCTCCGCGTACGGTTCAGGAACAGAGAATCCTGGAAGTGGCAAGACCTGGCAACCGCACCACGAACCTCCGAGGAAGGAGAACGGCGGAGACGATGGAGCCGGGCAACTGTTGCGAATCGTCGCCACGCTATTTTTATTGCTCGTCCGTGGGAGTTTTCGAGAAACACACGAGCACAAAACGTCCACCGACTCGCGACAAGTGCACAGTGGGATCCTGAAGGTTCCTGGATGCCCTTCTTCCCCTCCAAATCCTGGACCAACTTTGCCAGATTGAAAATTGAGAAAAGCAAACTAAAAGAATTTTGGAATTCTGGTTTCATGGTTACGCAGCTGTATATAAACGTTGATAAATATTCTCCACGGTAGTTTATCTCTGATAACAAATTCTGAATACTTTGCAGCCACGCCACTGCCCGTGTGTGGAATATTTTCATCGTTATTCAGTGTAGAATTATAACGAACGCAGTTTATAAAATAAATAGCGGTTAATTTACCTTGCAATCTGGTAACGCGGTTATCCCAACACATCAAGAATTTATTATAGATCAAAATTACAGGGGACAATGAGGATACATACCCTCAATCAGAGGAGTTCGACGGAATTGTGGATTAAGAATCTTTTAACAGTCAATTAAACTGTCACCAATATTCAGTGGTGGATTAACCAATAAGCAAGATAAGCACGTGCTGAGGGCATCAGGAGAAAGGGTGGCTCACCGCACGGGGGCACCACAGAAATTTTTGAATTTTAAAATCTATCTTTTGTTAGAAACACTTCTTAGTAAAATTATCGAACATGCCTAAGAAATCGTACATTGCGTTGAAGTGGTCACCCTGTATAAGGGGGCCTCAAAATCTTTTAAGTGCTTAGAGCCTCTGAAGATCTTAATTTGGTCCTGCCGATATCTATAAAGTACACACTATTAGAATAATATATATATATATATATATATATATATATATATATATATATATATATATATATTATAGTCTGTGTGTGGTGTGTCATTTGTTTTTATTTTTCGCGCTCCCGAATTTTAGTTGATTATTCTGCACGCGGCGCTGTTGCTGTTTCTGTTTGTTCTTCCGTTCGGCGGCCTTCCGCCTGGCTTCACTTCGCAGACTTCGCGTTGTCTGTTGCGAGCGTCATTGCATGTGAAGTTGTGTCCGCCACGTGCAGCTTTTGATTTATATCGAAGACTTAGTTTAATTCTTCGTCCTTTTCTTTGTCTGTTTTTACGAACAATTACGTGAAGTGAAGTGTATATATACTCTGCAGTGGTAGATTTATTCCCAATAAACACTTTAGTGCGTTTTGCTACACTCTGAAGAAAGTTGCAAGTTCTGTTGCAAGCTGGCACTCGCAGAAGAAAATTTGTGCCTCTCCTTCGACGTCTAGTATCCCCCTGAAAAGACTTGTCGATCAGACTCGTACCGTTATTGGGACCACAGTGTATGCCTAGCGAGTCCCTTCTCGTATGACTGACATGTACGACGCCGCGCTGGCTGCACGCAAAAAGCTTACACGATATGGTTCAAAGGTCGTGAGACCGTCGACCTTTGGCATTGCCAGTCGCTAACCATCAACGAGATCGAACGGTAGTTCGTCCAGGCGGCGGGTCAGAGGCGAACTCGGTGGAAAGGAAAGGTAAGGAAATGCAATTAAGTGTATGTCTAGGTACCCCTCTACCACTGTGCAGAGGAATTTCAGCGTCGGGGGGTTATCGAGCCATCTGCTGTGGCAACTTTCTCGAAATTCCCACGATCCACGCGCGATCGAACTCCCTGTACGCCATTTGCATCCTCCCCTTGCGAATTTTCCTGCTTTGCGTTGTACGGTAGGAAAGCGTGCACTTAACTAGAAAGATTCTATGATTAATTAATGGCAAGCTCCAGTTGCGTATAAAGGGTTGTTACATGAGTGGCAGTTTCGAGTATGGAGATGTTGATTTTTGAGAGAACATTGTGCTAAATAGTTGCAGTGTTTTTTTTCTACTTTCGAGAGGAAGGAATGGCCCTTTCTTTGCACGAGGGGCAGGAAATGGATGTCGGTTCAGTACGGTAGGAAGACTATAGCCGTTCGCGGTCTCTGGACAACAGAACGTTGAGCCGAGGAACGGTTAAAATTTCATGAAGCGCACTTCGCCGTCGCGTTGATGAAACGTCGCGACCTTTGCTGTCACCTTTTTTTCTATGCCCTCCCTCTGGCGACCCATTAATTTTCTATCGCTGACCGAGGAGTTGAAAATGATTTGTCATTCCCTGCGGTTTCTTCGCCTGCGGAGGTGTACTTGCGTGGGCTAACCCACCCTCGTTGAAGAACACTTATTGCGACCTCGTTTCCTGCCATTTCAAAGCTGATTAATCACAATTGTCGTGGCTAAATCCTTCTTTCTTCGTATTCTAAATACACAGACTGGGATACACCCCATTATAAATTAACGCTGGAATACCAAATTACGGCTGAGGCGAGTCCCGAAGTCTCCTTTCAAGCTTTGCAAAGATAGATCTTCAATTAAGTTGTCTAGACATTAAACTATGTCAAGATGGACGTGATACACTCTTCTGTTTCATAATTCTACTGTTAAATGCCAGCTAAATAGGTCACGCAAATATTTTAAGTAAATGCCAGCACAGCGCGGCTTGTTACCTTCGCGTATATTTTGTACAGCGACAACGACCTAAGAGCCGTCATCGACGACCCTCGCGCTTTCCGCAGTTCCTTCCACGTCACCCTTATCCCCTTCCACAATTAAAGATTAGGAATAATGAAAGATAAAGAAAAAAGTAGTGTAATGACGAGGTTCAGTCTTAAAACTGTTTTGCAACCTAACCTTATATAATCCTGTTCCAAAATTCTAGTAACAGACTATTCCAGAACTTGAGGGCTTTGTAAAACTTCGAAACAGAATTTCTGAAATAAAACCGCTGGTTAGATTTAAAATCGAATACTGTTGCCCTCGACTCCTCGACTTGTAATCCAACAGTAGTACGGAACACTCAGCTTCCAGTTTCTGCCCATAATGTTGGCTCAACCATACACACACACAGTGGTTCAGCACGAAATTGATAAAAAATAAGGCCACCGTCACTCTAAATTCCATTTCAAAAAGCTGAAAAAGTCTCCCTGCAGCCGTCACTGTACACGTTACAAAAAATGGCACAATAACCGAAGCTACGAAAGTACCACTCGACTGGTACAAATAAAATGGTAACGAACGTTTGTAGGGAAAAATTCGAGGAATGTCGAGGTGTCTCGCCTGGTTCGGGCATTCGATAATCCGTCATTATGAAAATATTTGGTGGGTCTTCAAAGAGACGACCCAGACTGCTCGAGAGGTGTCTGCCGATTTAATGAAAACCGTCGGACAAACGAATAAAATTTTCATCCCGCCGCGGATGGGCCGACCTATGAAAAATTCGCGAGGCGACCGCGTCGAGTGGGGCCGAACGAATGAAAACAATTTGAGCCGATGAGGAGCGTATTATTCTACTGGGAAGAGCTACAATTTCGCGGCTCCAAGAGAGGCAGTGTGCGCCAGGGTGCAGGCGAAAATGTGGCGTGGAGCAGGTGAACAGGTGAATAATAAAACCTCGATTACGGAGCCATCGGGGGCTTGGCGTGAAAATTTTCTGCCAGTAGCTGCTGTGCTCTTTGTGACTGGTCAAACAAAATGGAGGATAAAGCTATAGCAACGTTTCTGTTCTAAAAATTGAGAAGAATGAGCGTGCTACCATGAAAGAGCTTGTGAGTAATTCTATTGTGCATTGTAGTGATTTAAAATAAATATATTTCTCGAGCTTTAACTGTCTTTATTCAACCCCATCACACTTATTCAAGCTATACAGTAGATACAATGTATCTTTATTCTGGTTGAAACTCAGGATTCAGTTAAGATAACTATTATCCTAGGTCATTTTTTATTCAATCATGTTCCTTTTTCTTTGAAATCTCTTCTGCCTTAAAAAATACAATGCGGTTGTTGCTAACGAGTATCCGCCTCATTCCCTGGCACCCTGCTAAATGTATACTTAAAGTAAAAGCGGTGGCAGTGTTAAGAACTGCACTAGTTCCCAAGAAGGAAAGGAACAGGAAAAAGCGCTCTGTATCGAGGATCATTATCGTTAGCCGCGAGACCAACACACAAAACGTAGCCGGAGGGGGGTTCGATCCCCTTTTAACGGGGGATGAAGCTAGTTAACCGATTAAAAGGGTTGGCGCTCCGCGTCTTCGAGCCGTCACGCTGGCAGACGTAAATCCTAATTATTATTTAAACCCCTCTATTCCACGGGCTGACCGAAAGTTCCTCGATGACCGGAGGCTTTGCACCCCGGGCGAAGGGGCTGGCTTTCAGCTCGCGGTGAAAGACCTTGGTCGTTTACATCGAGTCGCCCGTGCGGCCGTTTTCAACTTTCCGGGCATGTGGCCAACCGAGATACCCTCCCGAGGTCCTCTTGTCCTTGAGCGTGCACAGAGGGGCGAGGATCACACCCTCCTCGAGCCACCTCAGCCTCTCACGAGCGAGATCCTCGGGCCCACGTACACATCGAGGCATGTTCGGCGGCGTATAACTAATGGCGTGGCCACGGGGTTCGCTCTTCAGCCTGCTTTTTGACCTGCCAAGTGCCGAATGACACCGCACGCAGCCCGATTAATAGCTTCTGTAATTGTGTCAGGCGTCCTGAGCGACTAAAGGCGCGGTCTGGTGGCGATCGACGTAGCAGAATTGAAGGGACAGGCGTCAGATTGATTTTTCCAGGAGTGGAAAGTGTGGTGATTGTTTCTATTTAGGGGAGAGGTGAATATTGGTTCTGGGTGAATAAATGGATGAATACAGAGGGTGTTTCCTCTGGGACAGGTTATAGAGAGGAGGTGGAAGATTTTGGTAGACTACTTTTGGGGGTAGCTAGCTGTGTCAGTTGGAGCACAGTCAGGTGTTTGAGCGTAGTGTTATGGAAGATAAGATATTCCAACTCTATTATGCAACGCTTTTATCTCGCTATAACATTTTTGTACCTGCCAGTTTAAACTTCTACTTAACATGTTTCACCGCGCGATCGCTTCACCCCGAATTTGTGTATCGCGTTTCCCTCGTTAGTTGGGAGCCAGCCATTTTTCGGCCGCCTGGCTGCAGCCAGGCGTGCCGAGTTTTCGCGAGAATCTAATAACGGAAGCTGCTCATCGCGCGTTAACGATGTAAATTTAAAAGCCGACGAGGATATTTCACAGTCGTCGGGCCGCGGTGAATGGAGAGCGCCCCGTAACGCCGACATCCCTCGCGCTCCACGAATTCTATTTACATTTAATCTTCAGACCGCGTTAATTCAGCATCCGCGGGAATTCGGGAAAAATCTGCTACTACGCTTCGTAAAAACTAATATTACACGCGACCAGCAAGTCACAGCCAACCAAACGCAACTACATTCTCTATTACGAAGCTAAAGAATTTTTAAGATCTAAAAAACGCACCTTTGCCTCCCTTGCTTTGGGGTAACAAGTAGACGAGACACGTTTTAAACTGAGATTTGATAATCACTCACTGTTCAACCAGAAGAAAGTATGATTACAGTCGAAGCAGACTCGCGGTGCGTCATCCTCCTCAGCCATTTTCCTGTTGATATCTGCAGGGTATCGAAAAATTATGAGACGGGTCAAAATAGACGAAGTCCTTGTGCCAGACGAAGTGGGGATGTCTCTTACCTTTTTGCAATGTAAAGCTTCGTGATTATGGCAAATAGTTTAAGTGGCCATGGTAGATGCACTCACACGCGAATATTATCGAGATCGATGTAGTAAGAGGTTATTAATTTTATTTTGGTTAGAATAAAGGAATTTGTATGACTTAAAATTGAAGAGAACGAGATTATTCATAGCAAACCAGTGGATGCTAACGATTGTATGTACTTAACCTAAACAGTGTGGACGATAATATGTTTAATTAAAGTTAATAATTATTGCCTATCCCAATATAGCAACAACGCGTCGTTAGGCATGCCGAGAGAGGTTCTATTGCTATCACAGCCACAATAATACTAAATGCTCGAAGCGAACTTCGATAAGGTCGCTGGCGGTGGCTCCGAGTTCCAGAATTTCAAAACAATCTGTGGTATATAGGTAGGACTAGCGAGGTACACGGCTGGCAATGGAAATTCAGACGCAATGTTTACGTCCTTACTTACAAGATTTAAGACAGTGTAACGTAATAGAACCGACTGCAATAAATACACCAATTTACAAACATTTCCTCCTTTCTCTGCCTTCCTAAGAATTCCTCGATTTCATGCAGTCTGAAAAATGTGCATAAACTCTGCTCGCCCCATAACTCTGGAATCCCCGTAACACTCGTATAGCCGTTCCTGTGGTGGTCAAAGAGAAATTAGCAGGGCTTGAGGTAAAGTGGACCCTACGTAGGGATATCGTTCGCTCTTGCATGTATAATTAGTAGGAACTCGGGTCAAAGAGCTTTCACCCTGACCCCACCAATTCTGAGCGAATCGCCAAAGGAAGATGGAGCCTTGGTAATTTTATTTCGGGTAATGGACAAAGGACACGTCTAAATTGCTTCCTGAGCAAGTCTAAATGATCTCGATCACACTCTCATATCTATAATAATACCGCAAAATTTGATGTATGAAACATGAGACACGCCGTGGAGGAGGACCTCTGGCATTAAAACTGAGCACAAGTAAAAAAGAAATACCTATATAGGTATATTTCAGATTGTAATGTCCAATAAGATAGCTAACATACCTATAGGAGAGAAAAAGATCAATTTAGACTTTACCCGGACCTATCCCAAGTCTAGCCTGCCCCTAACCCGGACACCCAAGCGATCTCAATTACACGCGTGGAAGAAAAGCGCGCGAAAATACGAACAGAGTAGCGCGCGCGCGAAAGAAACAAGGGCCACGGCAAAGAGGAGATATAATAAGAGGCGTCACTCGACAAGGACAGAAATAAACTAGGGAAATCACAAGACAACCAATTTAAATGCCCATTCGGCAATGATCGGTAAACTTCGGCAATAATCAGCCAACTGCGGTAAGGTACATTTAGTCGATTTGAATATCCTGCTCGAATAGACAATCAATTTAAATGCCAAGGTCAAGTAAGGACTTGAAAGGTTCCGCCCGGAGTGACGCCTCTTATTATATCTCCTCTTTGGTCACGGTCCCTTTGGTCATTAGCCTTCCTTAGCTATGAAAAAAAGGTGTGAACTAGTCTAGAAAAAGGGGAATGTGGTTATAGATGCTCACAAAAAGTGCCGTTGAAGTTGTAGGCGCTTAGAGAAAAAAAGAGGAGGGTAGTGACCCGGGATCTTCTTTGGCATCGGTGCTCTTCTATCCGAGGCAAAAACAGGAGCGAACAAGTGGTACTAGGAGAAAGACGGACAACGTCTTGGGCGCGTCTGCAAGAGAGACGGGCGATGTCGTGGTCACCTGCGAGAAGGGCCGGCGAAATAGTGTGTGCGAGAGAGACGGACGTTGTTGTTTACGCGTCGAAGAAAAAGGGGAGCCCGAGGCTGCAGCCTCGGGCGAAACTGGTTTTTTTATCTGTGCTCGGCGGAGCGCGAGGAAAAAGAAAGGTGTGAACAACTAGGCCTAGCGATTTCGCTAGGAACGCTGCCGCATGCGAGTGGAAGAGAGACGGCGGAGCCTGCAGGTGCGTGCGAGAAGGACAAACGGAGTTGTACGCTGGAGGCGAAAAAAGGGAGAGCAGTATCGGATTTCATCGATGCTCGTTGGAGCGAGGATAGAAAGAGCGAGCAACTGGTGCTAGGAAAAGGACACGCGAAGCCTTCGACGCTTAAAAGAAAGGCGAACGGAACTTAGCTGTGGTTGGGATCTTCGTAACATTGTAACCTGCTGCGTAATGATACCAATCGCGACATAACCTCCCGCGCGATCACCTAAGCGGCCGCCATGCCACCCAACAAGCGACGTTTATACGAAATTTAAAACTATCAAGCTAATTCTACCTGTGATGGTTATTGGTCCAGCAAGGAACAGGGAGCTTTATCTACACTTTAGATAGCTCAATAAAGGTTAACGATCGCGAGAATGCTAACAGGAACACGACACATCTGAACTCCGTTCATTCGAGTAATGGAAATGAGTTTTGGCGCGCAAAATGGGGGCGACACTTTCGACTGCCTTACCCCGCGATTTTTAAAACGCTGGCGGAGCAAGTTCGCGCCGATAACGTTAATGCAAGTAACTTGTACGCGACGGGATAAAAAAAATGGAGAAAGAAAAGAGGCCGACGCAATAGATAATAATTATTGTACGGTCGCGAAGGAAACGGAAGCTCGCGTGAGCGCGTGAGAAACGGATAAGCCAGGCCATGCTTTCTCTCTCTCCCGCTCCCTGGCGATGCATGCACGTAGTTGGCGCAATGAGCCGTGATAATGTTTATTTCCGTCGGCGTAGAAACGTTGTCGCGTTCGTTTCAAACGCAATCCCCCGGCACCCCCTATCGCATCTCGATCGTGGCCGAATTTCTAAACGAAATCCTCCCTCCCCATTGGCTTCCCCGAAAGCACGGGTTGGTTGAGGGAAAGAGAAAAAGAAACGCGACACGCCAGCGTTCCTCGCCAAACTGCCCCAACCTGTGCCCCCGCTTTCTGTATTTCTTTTTTTATTCCTCTCTCTCTCTCTCTCTCTGACCGCGTTTCATGAACGATTCGTAGCACACGAAGCGAGTATCAGGCCGAACCAGGCTGGCATTATTCATAGATCAGATGTAGATTCGTACATTTATAATGCACGAGCGTGACAGCTAATCAGCCACCTAAGGTAACGTCATAAAGCGTCCAGATAGCGTTGGAAAATGCACGGCTCGCGACCACGTCCGTATTGCGCGCGGTATTCGTATCGCTGTCGGGATATTTTTATGGATTGGTTTTCAAGGATCAACGGAAATCTGAGTGCTTCGTAGGGAACGATATTAAGTTCTTCGACGACGTGATGTTACGTTCACAAACCTTTCTCTCGTCCTTGCTTATGTATTACAGTGGGTGATTAAATTAATAGAGCCATAGTATGAAAAATATGCCTGTTGTGTTTTTGTAGAAATAAAATTATCCAAGCATTAATACTTCATAAAAAAATAATAAGAATTCAGGTGGCTTGGATCATTTTTTTTTGAAGATAAGGCCCTAGGGGGCCTTCTGGGCAGGGTCCCATTTTTGGGGAAAATGAAGAGGTAGTTTACTAAAAACGGTATAATTGTAGTAGTGCGAAAAAAAGTGTTTGGTGAAAATCACAATTTTATTTTGAAGCTGGAGTCCTGAGGACCTTCTGGGCAGGGACCCAGACGGCAACTGCTCATCGGCCGCCCGTTAAATTCGCCACTGCTCTCCCCACTCCCATTCATCTAAAAAAAACCGCCCAGTATCAATAGGAGCAATACAACTCCTCCACTCAGCACTCTAATAAAAGTACAGGAACGTGACAAACTTATTTCCCCGTCGCAGAAGCGATTCACCTCTCACCAACCCAAGAAACATTCAGAAGAATATATCGAAAGGGGAAAATGGTAGGAATATCTGGTCCCGATAAATACCTCGATCCAGCTGAAGAGACGATAAACGCTTCCCAGATAAGCGTGGTTCTCTTCCGATGTCGCTTGAAATCGCGGCGCCACCGAGTCCCAGGGAAATGAGCGACGCGCTCCCTTAAAGAGACGGGAAAGTCACCGTTTGCGATTCAAACGAAGTGCAAAAATCGCCAGGTAGGGAGGTATGCACCGGTTGAAATACACCCTCGCGTAATGGAAATACTTTGTGCCGGTTCGTGTCGCGGGCGATGCCGATGGTATGCGGAGCCCAATGGAAAAGAAGTCAGTGGAAGGTTTCCTTTTGCTTTTTCCCTTGGTCCTCCCCTCCACGCGCCACCTGTCCCCCGAACGGAAACCACAAGCACGAGTACGGGGGTGGTTACGGGCTACGAACACCTTCTGCCATCGGGTATTCCGATCTGCCGGCGTCTCGAGACTTTCTGGTAATGATTACCGCAGCGAAACGCAAAAGGAGGAACACAATAACGGCCTCCTGCAACGTGTTACTGCATCACGAGTTCCCCGCTGCCTCGTACTTTTCGCATCGGGAGTCGTACCCGGGGTGGAATTTCATAAGACTAATTTGTTGACTGGAGATCGAATGAAAGGAGGAGGGATGAAAAGCCTTGCCCTGAAAGTTTCCACGAGATTGAATCAGCGAGACGAGATCGTTGACGCTATTTATGAGAAACTAATTAACCGGGTGGCGTGAGAAAAGATTGCCCGAGGAATAGAGGAAACAATACCATTCAGTTATTGCGTTCTCCAGGGAAGGGAATCGAGTTTTTTTGCTATGTATCCAGCGTTGGAGGACAAAGGAGGGTGGATCAAATTAGAACTGTAAATATTCGAATAGTCGAACTATTCGAATAATTCAAATAATTTCGAATTAGAATAATTTATTCAAATGAGTCCAATATTTGAATAGTACAAGGTATTCGAATAATTTGGAGTAGTTGTATATTCGAATAATTCGGAGTATTCGAAGAATTCGAAGTGTCCGAATTTCAGATCGTACAGAATACGAATATAACTGTTTGAAAAACAAATAATTGTACAAGCCAATATGAAGAAAATTGCACGATAAAGAGTGATAAAATATTTCATGCTCAGATTCATAGTTGGTAAAATCCGAAATTCGATCACTCCGAATATTCAAATACATCTAATTATTTATAATCTGAATCTTATTTGAATACTCATAATTATTCGAATACTCCAAATTATTCAAATACCTACTCTTAATTATTCGAATAATCGAATCTCAAATTCGAATTCTATTGATATTCGAATATTCGATTCTCAAATTCGAATTCTACTGGTATTCAGAATATTCGAATCTTACATTTGAATTTTACTGGTATTCGAATCTCAAATTCAAATTCTACTATTACATGAAACTTAAATTTGAATTCTACTGGTATTCGAAACTTAAATTCGAATTCTACTGGTATTCGAATACATAAAATATTCGAATATGCGTAACAACTTCGACAAAGCTTCTTATACTGAATATTGTATTGGTCATCCAAGTCAGATTTCCCCTGCTTTTTGAATGTCTTACTTGAAATTCGGAAACCTCAAACTTCACCGATTAAACTCGAACTCACACATACCAGTTCCGTGGCAGTCCACTGTAGTCATTATCAGTAACATTCTTGTCTCAATGTGAACTGTGTCATTCCAAAACAGGGAAACAATATTTCCACTGCCACTGACAATACTGAACTATCACGGAACTGATATCTGTGAATCTGCCTTAAAACTAATCGACCTAAAATGAACTTTGTACAAGTGTACGCATTATTAAGCTTCCATGACGAGCGAATTCATTCCACCCATTGCAGGGGTACATACTTTTAAATGCCGAGTTTACTCGTCTTCCCCAGTTGGAGGGTTAACGTGCGCCATCCATTTCTCTTGACAATACCCTAACACAGCCGAAATAATTGATCTTAACCTTGTGTAGCATCCCCAAAACTGGTCGGAATTTGTTTCCCCACAGCGACCAGTCCCAGCAAACTCGACGGTTTGCACGCAACGCGCGTAAAAAGCGTCTGGAGGATCCGTGCACGTGCCCGTGCATCGACGCTGGGAAAACAGAAGGTCCAAACAAGCCTAGATCCGCTGTCATCTTCGACAATCACGGGGCCAGCGCGCGTACGTGCAGCTCGGCAAATTTACCCGAGCGAGTGTATCTCGGTCGGTGCGCGTGCTGCAAGTTGTGCAAACAACCGGGCAAACAGCGTGGACGCGTGCTGCAGCTACGGAAAGAAAGTAAAACGCTGGACACACGATCCTGCCCTTCTGTCTCGCTCTCTCTCTGTCTGCTCGTTTGCTTTGACCACATTTCCAGCCTGACGCAGCACGTATCTTCTAATTAGTCGCAAACAGGGAAACGCTCGGTTGTCCAGTCCCAGTGGTTGTGATTTCGTGCTGGTCCGCAGCTTTTCGGTTGGACAGTCGGTCAAAGTGGAAGATCTATGCTGGGACACTGACCAACTTCGGCAGAACGAAGAGCAGGTGTTCAGTGGAAGCGAATAGAAAACAGTTGAGGGCGGTGTGCGTGGCACCGTGGCAGTGAAAAAGCTTGTTAAATACTACTGTGGACTCTGGAGGCCTCAGTGAAGATAAGAAAGTAGGGTTGGTGGCCGAGAATCGACCCCAGAATTACTTCCACACACCCCAAGTCCCGCGTCGAGGGAAGCTACTGTTAGTTTTATTTATACAAAGGGGGTTCCTCGATTCTCCGAGACACCTGCGTCCTGGCCACCTGAACTTCCGTTTTATCCTGCGGAGAAGCCAGGATTCTACTGTGAGTGGCATCGACGATACAAACAGTGAGCCGGGACGGAGAGGCGCCGCGGAACGTTTCGCGTGGATATAGAGGGACGCAACGGGGTGGGTGATTTGCTTAATGACGGGATATTACGGTATTCGAAAGATTATCCCCGACGACACTTCGTCGTAACGTTCTCATTATGCGCAATTACTTTCACACGCTTCCCCGTCGGCTGCGGCGCAAATTAAGTATTCATGACGCGTACGTCATCGGTAATCGGCCCCTCCGCTTCCAAAGAAATTTCCCCGCAGCTCAAGTTCCCGAGCTGGCCGCGGCTAATTGCCGTCGTATACGGTTGCTGATAACGCCGATAGACTCGCCCCCCGCCATGTTTGGTCGCGTAATTTGCAGGCGACGACGGCGACACGCGATTTTATCCACGGACGAGTGAGGCGGGCCCCGAGCGCGGAGACAGGGAGCGAGACGGAGTGGCGGTAGCCGATGGAGGCGGAATTGAAGAGAAAGAGTGGTCAAAGAGAAGAGAAGTTGAAGGAGCGGGAAGAATAGCGTAGTAAATAGAAACACAAGGGGGTGCCTAAAGGTAGCAAGAAAATGGAATAGAAAGGGCTGTCCACAGAGAACGCAGAGTTAAGGGAAGGAAGTTGGAACAATTGTGTGTAGTAGAGAGTGCTGTAGACCTGGAAACTAAATACAGAGGGGGAAGAAAAGACTGGGGGGAGGGTGAAAGAAAGGGTAGGAACTGCGGTTGTGGGACCACGAATGCCTCATTCCTGGTATCGATGCAATTTACTTCCTATTACCGAGGCTCGCCAGTTTAAGGAGCAGCGCGACGCTGAAAATACCCCCAATGAATAATTCAACGGCAAAAAATTTAGCATGGCACCGCGGAGAGTGGCGAAAAAAGGAAGAGCGGTTACGTAACGCGGGAACAATACCACGCGTGTCGAAGACCGAGGAATTTCGGGATATCCAGCGGCGCACGGGGCAGGGTGGTTTCGTGACGAGCTGGGGTAGTCGATGAGCAGGAAGGGTGGAAATCACCCCTGTTTTCGCGAACGAGCCGCGCGAAGTTGCAACCCCGATGAATGCTCAGCGAGCAAAACGAGTCGGTTCGACGAATTGCGTAGGCGCGCGCGCGCGAGCTCGCGTGACTAGATGGCGTTTACGCATCGAACGCAACCCTGTCATTTTTTTCTTCCCTTCTCCCGGGGATCCCCGCGTCCACGCCATCAACTACCCTCTTCGCCGTCCACTTCTTCTTTGTGGGCTCCTAACGGGCGGCTTATGATTTCCTGTAATCACTATTCCTCGTTCTCTTTGTTCTTTCTTTGCTCTACCACCCCCTACTGTGCTTTTTGCTTTTTTCTCGCTGGGGGAATTTGCTCCCTTTTCCTCTATATCCCATTCTGTGTTCTATAGACCCTGTATGCCATTCTGTTACTCGATGTCCTTCCACGGCATGTCCCTCTATATCCTTTTATCCTGTAGTGTGTCCCTCTATAACCTTCTACATCTCTTCATGTCCCTACATCCTTCTAGATTCCTCTGCGTCCTTCGATATCCTTCCACGGTTCTCTATCTCCGCATCCTTCCACGTCCCTTTACTTGCCACAACCCATCCCATCTCCCTCAGTAAGGATAATCCAACTACAGGTTCAAAGGATGGACCTCTCGGTGAGTACCAAAAGACCACCACGGCAAGGAGACTGAACACCATTATATATACCAAAGTACACCGCTGCAAGTTCATCCTGGGCACAATTACGGCATCGCGGGTCCATCCCACTGTCGCGTAGCATCCCCGAGCGCGAACGGGGGGCAAGAAAACGCGATAACCGCGATTAGGCGGCGAGCATCGGTAATCAGCGACCCGATGAATCCTTCATTTCTATTCATTAGAGGAAGCAGTTGTGTGTGCTTCGCCCAGGAGCGTACTGGCCCACGTAACGCATTGTGCCGGCTCGCGAGGGTAAAGCCGCCTCATTAATAAGTCAATGCTCATAATGTACGTGGGCTAAGTGGAGCATTAAACGCGCGTGGGCCGCCATGGCGGAGCGTTTGCGAAAGAACGGGCTTCATATATCTCCAGCGGCCGGTTTCCCGCTTTCCAGCCGATCATTTCCTTCCACTGGATTACGAATCCCGCGGCTGAACCGATTCTGCCAAGCATGCACTATTCGGCTCACGAAACTGTGACGGGACATCCCGTTTGCACCGTCTCTAATGCCTTCACAATTCTAAATACTTTTCGTCTTTTCCAATACCCATTTTCTGTTATAGGTATCCAAGGACAGAGGGTCTCCAGGCAAAGGCTGGTCTCCCCGGAACAGCTTCGACGTCTTCCAACGTATATAGCTCCGAGAAACAGCAGACACCGTCACTTTCCGCCGGCAGACGCGACGGAACGAGGTGCACGATGGCGCAGCGTGGCCAGTTCAATCCAGGAACGTAATACACCGAAATAATTTAACGGTGCCCCGGCTATTGGAAGTAAAAAAGTATCCAGACTGGCCTGGCGCGGCTATAAAACGCAGCACGCGCCCTTCCCCCTCGCTGAGCAAAGGTTTAAGTATTACCTCTGTACGCCGGGGCGGATATAAGCCATCGGTTACACGCACGAATACTCTGCGACGCTGCTCGATGTACTTCGGATTTAAATGGTCCGGCCGTATCCTGTATTCACGATGGATTTATTATTGAGAAGCACGGATTACTTTCAAGAGATACCATGCGAACAGAGGAAGGGGGAGAATGGCGTCGGTATCGCGGCACGTTTTATTTACGAGCAGAAAAATGCAGACACGAGGTATGGCCATCGAGCTTCGCCCTCCCCCCTCTCCGCGTTCGCCTATCCCATTTCTCTTTTGCCGGGGACTTCCCCCTTCCAGGTTGTTCCCTCGTTCTTCATTTGCCTAAAAGACCCCTTTGTCCACTCGTCTTCGTCCTACTTCACTTGCAACGGCTTGGTCGCTCCTGTATCCTACGGTGTGGCCTTTTGTTCCATCGTCGATGGCCAACGATCAGGCAGATGATGAGGGGAAGGTGATGAAGGCTTGGTTTCAAGGGCCCTGGCCTTCGATAAGGAACGCTCAAAGGAATGGACGCAAGGTTAATCTGTGTGAAATGGTTCGGGGCACGGTGGAGTCCCGATAAACCCAAGATCGCTTAATTCGATGTCTCCTTGAAACGATGGCTGCTTAATGGGGTGGTTTTAGATGTTAGGTTTTATCTCGAAGTTGCTGTTTGCGTCATTGTGAATGTCAGTGCGAATGAATGTGTTTGAATGTGGTATTCGAGTTGCTGGTGCTCGAGGCTCTGTTACGTTACATTTGAACCTTAGCCTTGAGTAGTCTTAAGGAGGGGTTCATTATTTATTAATTGACATCGGGAGGATTTTGGAAACGACTTGATATAGAGGACTCTAGAAGCTTTATATCTCTAATAATTATTCCACTGAACAATCATATGCCTAGAAGCAGACGATATCAATAGGTCATCCTGACTAATGAAAGTTGAGAAGTACCTTCTAATTCCTATTTTTCCTTATGGTATTCAAGTCCCACTCTCAGAAGATCCCCAAAAGTGACTAACACTAGGCAACCCCAGAATTAGTCCAAGTTGACCTTCGAGTATAAGAAGTCTATCACTCACATCATTGGGATTCCAAGCTGGGAAGATGTCCGAAGTGTTCAGAGAGCCCTTGGCTCCACGATAAACACCCATGACTCTCCATATCCAGCATCGTCTTGCCCACCAGCATCGAGGTAGGTACATCAGAATCTTCAACGCTGCCACCTCCAGCTGAAGCGCGACAGGCTCGACCTAACCCAGGCCACTATCTAGATTCCTTCAACAGGACGTGAAAGTAGGCGCATCAGGAAACAAAAGGAGCATTATTCGAGACAAGCCAGAGACGTCTCAGACAGTGTGAAATACGTGGAGGCTACGGCCGGTGATAGATGGCCTCGAGTACCATTAACACCGTGTTAGAATGGCGGGACAGCAGAAAGAAGACGTGGCGAGGCGAAAAATCTGGATGTGCCTATTGTTGCCTCTCCGTTACACGTGAAACATCGACTCTCGCCACGATAACGACCAGCGAACGTGCGCTAATCGATAACGAGGCTAACTGAAAGTACACCGCTATCGAAAAACCTGCCGGTCCTATCGCACGAAATTCTTAGGATGCCCGAGTAAAAATGGCCACCCAACAGAGGCACTGATACCTAGGAATTTCTTTGACACGTGACACTGTCGAAGAAGATTCATTGCTACCAAGTTGGCGCGAAATTTCACGGCGAACGCCGTGAATTCCGCGCGAGATTCCAGAGTTGCAACTATGCTCGAAAACTTGCAAAATATGGTATTGTCGTCGGGGTTTTGCGATACACCTAGGGGATCCGCGTTTCTATCGCTATACCCGGAATTCGGGAATAACGTCGGAACAGCGAGCTGGGAGAGTAAATTTCGGCGACTGCGTAATTTTTCCCAACGCCGCCAGCTGGATCAACGGTGGCTATGGTAAAGCAAAAAACGTTATCGCGGCCAGAGGGCCATTACAGGGGCAGGGAAAAAGAGGATAACAGCCCGGCGGAGATTAATGGTTAAGCGTCGTCAGAGCACGTCAAAGTCAGAAACACGTATTCGGGACCTGGTTCGTAACCAGGCCATCCCACTGGCCAGCAACGCCAATTTTTGCCGTCCGTTCGGCATCGCTGGGCGTAAATGCAAATTTTTTCTTGGACACTGGAACCGTGTCACACACTTTCCCGCGCACTCCCGCGAGTAGCAATTTTTGCACGCCGGAATATCTGCCTCGAATTGACTTTTTGGTGCCCCCAGAAAATACTTATTTACTGTCAAAACGAAATGGCGATCTGGCTCCGAAATTTAGCCAGGAACCGCTGCTCCAGGGAATACGCGCTGGAGTGCACCGTAATTTATGCCGCTGAAAGTCGAAACAGCGTCTACCGATGAAAGTTCCACGGAGTCCTTCGTGCCTGTGCAGCTCGAGAGTAGCCACTGCCAATAAAAAGAGAATAGTGGGGCCGGTTGATTGGTTTCCAAACCGACCAATTATCTGCAGGCCAGCGATAAATAATCCTCGGTTCATACTCCACCCTATTTCATCTTTTCCAGAGTCGTTCTCGGTCGACGGGGCCCCGAAGATCGCCGCTTCTTTATCATCCTCCTACGAGGAGGCAGCAGAGCTGAGCCAACAGAGCGGCCTCGTGTAACCATTTGTAACGGGACGAAATAAATAAAAGGGTCAGGTTGTCGGGGAGCTTAAAATGAGTAGATTTCGGTGGTAAAGCCATTAGAAGACTGTGTTGTGACAAGTCCCTTGAATCGACTTCGTTTGTGCCCCTGTTCGCGCCAAGGTGCGACAAACTGTGAACTTATGGAAATTTCTGGATAACGGTTGACTTGACAGGACTGTCGGTCAGAGTGCCATTCAGTCGTGTCTTTTTATACATTAACTTGAGATAATCTGCAGTGGTGCATGGCGTGTTAATCTGAATCTTCATGTGCCTAGAGCTCTCACAGGTTTGAAACAAAATTCCAAGTTGGTACTGACTTGGTATCGGTTCCCACCGATTAACAAGTCGATATCTACCCCAACTCAGCTAACGAAACTTATCTCCTGTGGTGGTCCTAAACAGAGTCGTCCCAGAAGAGCAAACGTCGCCCATCTATGCTCGACCAAACGTTGCTGCGATTCCATCACAGAGACAAGAACCTGGGCCCGAGCACACCGATAAATCCCCAAGATCCGGGAAGCAGATTTCGTCGCGTCCACGGCTACACCTGCACCCTCCCCGCGCTCAGATAGAGCACGCGGCTGGCCGATGCACTTCCGTTTCTTTCCGTAGGAGGCGCCTAGGCCGTCCCATAAATCCGTCCCCGCCAACTGACTCTATAAATATTTGGACCCTCTGCCGTCTCTATATCCACTCGGCGTGTCGGGGTGCAAGGCGCGGAAGGCGGAGGAGCCGTTGAATATCCGAGGAACACTCTAACCCTCTCTCTGGGCTTAATTAAGCCGTCAGAACTAGCGCGCAGCATCCGAGCACGTGGCCATGTCAGATTTCGGGTGTAGCAGCCGGAATCGTGCAGCCAGCCAGGGCCGTTAAATCGAGAGGCATCTGTTTCCGGATTCACCGCCCGTGCCACTGCCCGTCTTCCTCGGTTGTCGTCCAAATTTCCCTCCAGCCCTTTTTCCACCGTCCCTGCTGCGCATCTGACAATGAGCTACGAACGCTCCTCCACCTCCCAGAATTAATTAAATCGTTAGAGGCGTGGACACACGGTTGTCCTTGTTGCCCTCAGATTACAGGTAAACACTGGGGTGAACGTGCACCGTGGAAAGATGGAACTTCGGAGATCAAGCTTGTCGATCCTGCCTTTGTGGCCTGCTGCCCCTCTCAACTGCGGGAAATTCGCGATGGGGAGGCACTGTGGCTTGGTGCTAGCTCGTTGTAGGCTTTTTCGGTGATAGGGGCTCATCTGATGTGGGTGGGTCTGAAGCAATAGGGGAATAGAGGTATACAGGGCAGTTGAGGTGTTTTACTGTACAAACTGTTAACACTTTTACTGGCACGGGCGTGTTTCCACGCCGAGGGATGTGCATACTGTGTTTTTACGTTGATACTGTAGGCGAAAAAGAGAACTTCAGGCGATGGGACTCGAACCCAAGATCGGCGCGTCCTCTACGCACTGGTCAGCCGCGTTACCAATTCCCCCAACAGCGACTCCTCCGATGTCACTGTCTTTCGAGCTCCACAAATACTGAGCTAACGAGAGACGCCACCTGTGACAGTCGCATTATCGGTCGTTCCCGACCGCCGAATGCCTACAATACTTCTTGGAAATCGAAAGTGTTTACTTTGAAAACAAGCGGTGCAAGGAATTCACTTTTTACGGTTTATGCAAAGCTAGCGTAACTCAAGGTGTTCCGATAAAGACCCTGAACACTTGACTACCTATATCCCACTGTGCCACTGTCCTCACCCCTACCGTTCTTACTTCCAGAGTCATTCAACTTTCAGAGAAACTGGGTCAATTTACCTAGGACTGCTTTGACTAGGCTATATCATTTTCCCCATCACGGACGCCACAGACTCAAAAGATGCGGCAATGGATATTCGACGGGGGATCCCGTCGCCCTGTTGGATCATTTTGAATGGAAGTTATGCATGACCAGGCGCAAAAACACTCCTACGGTTTATAAAATCGTCGTCGCGGCCCCCGGTGCATAAAACTCTGGTTCGAAAAGTTTGTCCATTACATGGTCGGCTCGACAGAAATTTTAATCAAACTTTCAAATGAGGTTTCGCGAGAACTTCTTACATAAGCTATCGAAAACGTGTTACTGCCGCCGCGACATGACGTTCTGCCCCTTTCCTCTTGTGCATTATACGATCGCGGCATTATTATGTTATAAAATCACCGGCAGACATCAAGCCGCGCAATGTGACTCCGCACGGCTGCTCGAACCAGTTATCTGTTATCAACGATCGCGAGGAGCCGCAGAAAATGTGGTTCTTCGTTCGTTTGGTATTTGAAATTACATAAAGAAGTTGACTCACGTAGATCGGAGAGGGAAGCTGGAGCCAGTGGCGAGTTACGTAAATGCATATTGGAGCAGGTATAATAGTTACAGGATCCCGCGGTAAATCAAACTCAAAATTTCCGCTCCCTGTGGGAAATGCTAATATCCAAACTACCGTGAAACCTCGTTAATCCGGATTCCCGTGTAACTAGAACTCTCCTATTCAAATTAATCCTCTGTAACTGATTACTGAGTTTTATTGTACCCGCGACAAGGCGATACATCAAAGCGGAGAAGTTACACGGGGTACGGTAACTTCCTCTAGAACCGCAATTATCTACGAGCTCCGTGAGCCAAAATTCTCTAAGAGGTAGACAGAAAAATTACTCCAACGAAACACCACGCTGCAACTACCTGAACACCACCAAGACAACCGCTCATCAACGCTCCATGTCTACTCGAATTACAGTTTAGAGATTCAAGCATCAGAACTGGCATTGACCAATATGACACACTGGTGAGCGCTTAAGCCGATTATTACGTCGCACTGTAATCAAATGCACGAAATTTAACGTCCCTCATCCCGCTTGTACCTCGTCCATCATCTCCATGCCACGATTGGAGCTGCGCCGAGCTCCGTCCGTTCGAATTTCGGAAGCGCTTCTGTCGGCGAACGAAAAACCATGAAGGGTGGGACGGCAGTGGTGAAGTCGGCGGCGTGTAGCTCGGAACCGATAAAAATTTCAGCGTACGTCGCCCCTCGTTGGGGTCTCGTTTCGCTCTCTGGCGCGACGCGTCTTCGCCGCTTTCACGGGGCGGCACAGAAATTACCGGCTGTTTGTTGTCCGCCGTTAAATAAATAATACGCGGGTCGTTACGTTCCCAGAGGAAGGTGCTCGTCCCCGGGAGGCCAATCGATGCTATTCCGCGGGGAGCTTTTCGTCACGGCGACACGCAACGCCGTCCCCCCGTCAGCAACGTCCCCGGAGTGGAGGCGACGGAGGACGGGATGAATGGGAAAACTTGAGGAAAGAGAATCGATCTTGAGACGGCGGAGCGGAATTCTGACGACGTGTAACGAGGCGTCGAGTTCGCGATGAGTTTGTCGCTGTTTCGCAGTTTGAAGGACTGGACGGCGTCGACGGAGCGGGGACTTGAGGACAGAGTGGTGGTGGTGGTGGGAGAGTGAAAAGGCAAACGGTGGAGGAAGATTGCAAAGATTATTTTGGGGGTTGATGCAGAGGACCTGGTAGTAGTGATGTTCTGGTTGATGTTGGTGGTATGATTGGTGTAGTTGGTATAGGTGGGTTAAAGCTACCTCAACTGTCAGATACTGGGAACGAAAAGACTGTTCTAATTCCGTGGAACAACACAGTGGATCCCCAGTTTCCTGCTCCCCGAGTTGAAATAAGAAATCCGGCGATGAGGATTCGCTAAGATTCAGCTGCCAGTGGCTCCAAGCGGCTCCTTTCCCGTCCAGACGGCGCTCCAAGTAAAAAGTTATCTTGGCTCGTCCGCGGAACTTCCCCGGAATCGTCCAATTACCGGAGAACGTATTAGACTAATTAAAACGTCTGAGGAGCATCAGGCGCGCAGGGAACGCGAAAGAGTCGCAGCTGAGGGAAGGAAACCGCGGCCGCGGTGTAATCGACTCAAAGGGAGATATCGTGTCGCCACTTTGTCGTGATTAAGTGCTCCACTTTCGGACCACTTCGCGTATTACCGTAATTGATTAATGGTTTCGAGTGCGGAGCTTCAAGTTCAAAGTTGCGCCACGAGGAACGGGGCAAAATAAACGATACACCGATGATTAACGAGAGAAGTGGAACAGGCCCTCGAAGCAGTCCGTTCATTCTAATCAGAAGGGAGCTCCACTTGTTCCGAAGACCTCTATCCTTGATTAGCGCAGCAGCTCGTTAACGGGCGAGCCGACAAGCGTTCCCTGCCGAATCAATTAACAGAAGGACCCCGAATTGGCAACGCGCCTGGCAATTATCGCGTCCCGGCGCGTATTGTGCGTGTCTCGGGCGCGGGCCGCGGCGACGCGCCCGTAATTTCGCTGCGTGGACAGCGAAGTTTGCGGCCTGATTGGCCATTGGGCGCTGAAATAGCGCTAATTTGACAATAGAAAATCGACGGGGAATCCTCCTCCCTGGGCTCCAGGTGAGTGGATCACAGTAAAGAAACGAACCAAAGGAGCTTGGGAACTTAAACGAATGCGGAGTTATGTTCACCTAGGCGGCGCCACCGTCGTGGCGCCCGAGCCATGAAATCTCCGTTCCCCCGTGGAGGAACGCGAATTGTTTCCGGGTCGAAACGATTGGAATTGTCGCCAGGATTGGGAGCGAGTGAACTTTAAACGCAGTTAACGGGGGCATTATACTGCAATAGCGGGTAAATGAAAAAGTTAGCGTGGTAATTGGAGCTCGGCTGACGAATTCGGTAGCGGGGCATTGCTCCAGCGCCCTGATCGAATTCAACAAACGTCCCTGCTTGCAGAATAGTCCACCGGGGAAACTTTTGTTTTTCCAAGCTGTCGCGTGGCTACTGGCTGGCGCATCAACTATTTTAACGAGCCTCGGAATCAGCCTTGTAAATCTCCTTTCTTCGAGTGAGAAATTCTCGTTAGGTTGGAGAAATTGTGGGCAGTGGCACGAATTACCATCCTCCTTCACGAATTTCGTCGCAAGGGCTGCGAAGGAAGCTGTGATTAACTTCGCCTCGCTTCAAACTTCATTGCATGCTTCCGACTTATAGTCTGTCGCGCAGAGTCATGTTCCTCCTGGTCTCGTCTCGAAATACAAAACTGAAGCTCACGTGTTCCGCTTTTATTAAGTACAATTACGTCGACTGAGCGGACGACCACACTGTATAGTCCACCACTCGCCACCATTTCCCACTTTCTGCTTCTTATTATCATTAATAACGCAGCGGGGGGATGCCATTAATTCACGCGCGACGCTGCTACAACCCACTCAGCGTAACCTTGACTTCCCGTCGGCCATAAATAATCGGTCAGCGTGTCGCTTGATAAACCAATTCGCGGCGATAACCCCCGCCAGTGTCAGGTTCACGTGGCCCCGTCCCTCTCAGCTTTCCCGCACGGCTAACGAGCCAGACGATCCAGACAAATTTTCGCGCACACCGTGGCCCAGGGCCCGAGGAAATGTGGCGATACGTGGCCGCGGTTCCCTTACACGGACCACTGAACTGACAGCGACCAATTAATAATAACGAGAGGACGTTTCAGGATTACGAGGAAATTATCGCTTTTAACCATGCTGTGCTGGGCACCACCGAACATATCATCGGCCAGGCCATTAATCCATACCCTCTCCTCGCTCCATTGCAATTTCGTACGGCGGACGCGCTCGGCTCACGCGCGCACAACACACGACACCGGACATGCACCCCCGCTGATTTAATTAGACAAATCGCTCTGTCTTCTGGAACGGGGGACCTTTCACCAGCTCGTCTGGCTAGCGGCATTAAATTCCAAGAGTACTCTTGATCAACTTAATGAGTCCAGGCTGCTAATTGATGTTGCATATAGCAGGGAAGTGTAATTTTGGGTGAGGTCACTTTGGTGATCGTTTCTAAGAAGATTATGCGCAAAGAGGAAGCTTGTGTTAATAAGGAAATCGCATGATAGAATTGAAGTCTGGCTTTGATTCATTGAGAGATAGTCAAGGGGTAGTTGAAGATCAGAGGAACTTGGTGTAGAGTACTTCTAAACAGAAAAACGAAAATAAAAATCGCCTCCCATCTTCACCGAAGCTGTTTTAACAATAAATACAAGCTAGTATCAGTGCATTCATTTTAAATCTCCCAAGCCAACTGCTCCCCAGACTTCCCCCCTTAATAAACTACTAAACTCCAGAAGCTTGAAACATAGTACCATAAAACAGTCGACCTAGCAAACGATATCCCAGAAGAAGGTGCACGAAAGTGGATTCACCAACGGCTTTCGACCACATCCACCCGCACAAGCAGCCCCCTCGCCCAACCCGTGGCGGGTTACGCGTGGAACATCCGCGATCCCGTCGCGACCAGCGCATTCATTTCGCCCCGCGCTTTTATTTGCGAACGCGGCAGAAACAAACGGACCAACGCCGGGGCCAGGTGAATAATTAGTGCGCTGAAAATGAAAGTCGTCCAGCGATATTTGCTGCCGGCCTGATCACCCACCCCCTCGCTTTTCTGCCCTTCTGTCGCTCATCCCCCCTCCGCTGACCTGCGAGCTCACAATTTCGGCTTTATCGCAATTTCATTGGCCCCTTTTCATTGGCGGAGCGTGGATAATCTGGTTAAACGGCGAGCGTAGGTACTCTGGCGCCCAGCGATCGATCGAGATTCACCATTCGATATCTGTCGGATGTTCTCTCCACCGCTCTCACTTCATCCACTACTTGCCTCTCTATCCACGCATATCTGTGTTCATTATACCGACGGAATTCCGACGCTGCGTATTAGGCGGGCAGGAGATCGTTCAGTTTTGTAATCGTATGAACGGCGATCCCCGGGAAACGCGGCCTCCTAATCAAGTGAAACGATAATGAAACTATCTCGATAACGCCCGCGCAACGGCCACCCAGGGCGAACGGCCCCCCTCGATTTGCATTGGGAACATTTTTTAACAGGCTTCACCGTGGCAACGGGCTCGCGGGGGCGCAAGTTTGCGGCAATTTTGCCGCGCGGTATTTTAATTTAATTTTAATAATTCCTTCCCATTCCTTTTAAATAATGGGTACACACTCTGGGATATTCCTCCGAGGCTGGGTCTTTGCACCCAAGTTTCATGCATCTTTCATGACGATCCGCCGGCGGGGGCAGGGAGAGCGCGGAGGAGGAAGTTAACAATGGCCACCGTGACGCTCGCGTTGCCTCGCGACGATAAGAAGTGTATTTTCCGCCCCAAATCGCAAGCAAGTCTTTAATCATATCATCCTGCCGACCAGGCAGAAGAAGCATCCGCGATGGATGATTTGTTGCGCTCCTTGATCCGCCTTCGTGACTCTCAGTTGCCGATGAAGACTTTTAATGAATCTGCGGGTGGGGAAATATCTTATTCTGAACGAATAGGATTCGTTAAATTTAATCTATCAATAGGAAAATCGACTGAAGTGCACTCGATAAAAACTACAAAATTGGGGTCACCTGTTTCTTAAGGTAACCATTTCTTTCTTGGGGTTTCCCGGGACATTTTTTTTAGGGCCCACCTCTACTCGGTTACACTGTTCCCGAAGTTAATAGAATTTTAATAGTAACCTTGTGGTTCCGGTTTCATATTAATTATTTTGCAATTTTAAAGAAGAAATACAGAATCGGGAACTGGAGTAAATGACCCAATAACTGGCACATTAAGCGTTGACGCTGACATTATCTTATAGTTTTGTACTTATAGACTAAAAGTATATGTTGTTCTTGTTATTTATTATTGTTTAATATGTTTACTTAATGAAAAAAATTTGGTGGATCTTAAAACTTAGATTTTTATGTATAAATTCATCAATTTCAAAAATATATTACAGGGTCTATTACTGATATCCCTCAAATGTATTTGACTGAATTACTGAAACCCCAATTACTGCCAGCTAACCTAATACTGTTTATCTGTCATTTTAAGGTTACATCGTGTCATGTACATGAGTAACTACTGCTATGAGAGTAATACCAAAATGCTTGAAACGCTTGTACCAGTCACTGTCACCCAATTAATAAGTAAAAAGACTTAATGAATCATTGAATTCGGATCTTTATTACTTTCTATGATGCTTATATCATTTAAAATATAATATTTTGTTATATTAATAGCTTAAATATTACAATTACAGCATTTTCTTTACTGCCTTGCTTTCTCTTTCGCTAGTAAGAAAGACATCGTTTCCATTTTAAAATTTTGTATCGTTTAATTCAAATTAACGAAAAAAAAATGAAGTACTGTTTTTTGTATCGCATAAATAACAGTTTGAATTGTATGTTAAATTTTTTATGCATCATTTTACAAGATTTATTCGTTATTTTACGTAAAATAGCTTAGGGTGGCAGTAATTGGGTAGGTGGCAATAATTGGGTCCTTTACCCTATTACCGGAAATGGGAGACAAATGGTCACCTTACTGTTACTGCATCTTTATCAGAAGATGCTCGCAGGATATCTAACAAACAGTCGTTTGAAAATTCATGAAAGAAGGGGATCTATTCTTTACTCTGTTCACTCGGATGCCCTACAAAGAAGTTTCTAACGTTTACCGAACCACGGTTCGACAATTTTCTAAACGTCTAAGTGAATAACAGTACACGAGGCAGTAAACATTCTAGCAGATCTCGAAACAATGTATCCAGCAATAATCGATACAACGAACGCGTTCTAAACAGTAACTTTCACGACCCGCGACTCGGAGCTACGGAACAAAGGAGCTACGTTTCCCTTTCACTGCCACGTCTGTTTAATTCATCTCCCGCTAACATTTGCCGATGGTTAATTGAAATCGGCAGGATCGGGGACCCGTGGCGCGCTGAACAATACCCATGTCGCGAAACAGAATGTTACGTCAACGGGGAAGGGGAAATCCGAGGTGACTTTTACGTTGTCGCGCGTTTAAGGTTAGGTTTCAAAACAATCGACCGAAGCACGCCTTTGGGCTATAGTATTCTGTGTATAATTTCATTCTTCTGTGAGAAAAGGCTAAGTAGGCTAAGTAGGCTGCAGTGTAGGGCGGCAAATTTTGGGCGAAGGAAATTGAAAAAAAGTTTAAACACAGAGGCTTCAGACCATTTTTAAAAACAATTTCTTTTTATGTAGGAAAATACTAAATGTAGGGTTATTGTACGGGTAAATTAATGACGCGCTGGGTGACAAATAATATAACTGTTTATTGGAATGTAGTTATAGTTCTCTCGATCGCTCTCGTGAGACTGGCTGCCTGGGCCACGCTTAGCCCCTCCACGTCCGTCTCGAAAGGCTCACCGCTAGGACGAGGAAAGGTCGCGATTCGCGAACGTTTGTTTTGACGTGCTATCTTACGCGCGGCGGATCGCGTGACCTTCGCTGCTGGAACTTGCTGCGACGCGTTCCGCTCGCCACGCTAAATTAGCAAACCCATATGTGAGTTTTCATATTTTAAAATATATATTAAAATAAAGTTCATAATTTTAAAATTTTCTCAACCCTTTAAAATGAAAATATCTGATGATATTTCACGGAAAAGGCGGCAGACGCTTGTTAGCCTAAGGTCACCAAATAAAAATAATAATAATAAATTTCACACCGTGCACCTCGTTTTTATGGGTACGTTACTCACACAAGCAGTGACATGTAACGCGGTTCCTGTAACGCCCTGTACCTTAATTCGAAGCGATTGCAACAATACTTGACTTGTAGGAAACGAGCCCATAAACAAAAAATTTGTTACCTTCCGATCCCACCCTTCCATCTCGTAGATTGTTAATTTGATGGCGTAGATTGAAAGGAGCTTCCAAGTATCGAGGGGTACTAGAAGGATTAACGAGCAAGTTGGATGGTTTTCAACCACGTTTTTCCTGACCCTAGAGTGTTTTTCCAGCGGTCTGGTGCGCGCTCACCGCGCACGACCGCGTTCATTTGCGTTGCGGTTTCGTCGACCACGGGCCACGGATGCCTTCCGAACGCTTCGACGCGATGGAACACGGTGGCAGGCGGGGGTAGCGGTTATTGAAGCTCGAGACGGGACGATAATGTGTCTCTATCTGGCCGCAGACTTCGCCTGTCACCGGGCAGCAAGAGTATCTTGTTCTACGCCCCATTACAGGATGAATGGAATATTTACATGCAACGTAATTGACGTGCAGTCGCGGACTTGCCTGCTCGATCACGCGACCTGACGTATTCCTCGCAGTGATTTGTGCGGCTGCGGAATGAGAGATGATGACAGTGAACGTTGGGATGGTTTGTTCTTTGCTACTACTGCTGCTGGGATGAGTTTGGATTTTGTGGGGTTAGGGGTTTGGGACGAACTGCTATCAAGGAATCTCGAGTGTGATATGCCCCAGTTCGGGAGGAGGCAAGATTTGTAGAACAACAATAGGTTTGGAGGATGTTGGGTGTGTGATGTAGTTTTATGGACTCGCAGGTGTGGAGTATAGAGCCTAAGGCATATAGCTGATCTATTGTATGGAATTCGAGGTCCAGAGTGCATTGGTTTTGCACTGTTTTCATTGCATTCAGTTCTAGATGTTGAGGTCTAAGGGTCTAGAACAGTAATTTAATTTTGCAAAGACTCAGGGTTAGACTACCCCAGATGAATTTTACAGAGTCCTAGGTCCACAGCACCCTGAACCTGAAATATCCTCATTTTACGAGGTCCAAGGTTTAGAACACCTCACTTCTATAGAATCCTCGGCATACAGCATTCCTAACCTATACAATTCTATGTCCACGGTAACTTTGAACTAACACATCCTGGCCCCATACAGTTCCAAGTCCACATTAACCTAAATTCCCCTATTTCACGGGATTCTAGTCCTGTAATTAGTCCCAAGAACCAACTTTCATTTTGCCTCAACTGTATTGCACCGCTACTTACATGCCACGACCAGTCGTCTCGTGAAGCAACAGATCTAGGCACTTACCTGAAACAGACAAAAAGGGCACAATTAGAAATCCGCCTCGAAGCCAGAGGAATGATCGAAGCCCTGTACCGTTCTCACGCCACGGCTCGCTTTCGCCGAAAACGCATTCGTCATCATCAAGGGTACGCGCTCCGCTCCCAAAACGGCCGGCCATTGCTTCGAACAGAAAAACAAGACCCGCCGTTTCATTTGCATTTCGCCACGCAACAGAGAGCCACACGGGCTTAATTAAGCGGCGCGCGGAGCGAGGCGATGAAGACACGCTCATACATCCGTTATCTTTTCGAGTGCCTCCACCCACGACCGGGGTACAACTCGTCTATTGTTCCTACGGGGCTAAACGGGCCATTATCATTATTCATAAACGACGTGGGTTTGTTCGGTTACCAGGCTGGGGAGGTAACCTGAGCCTGTACGTGCATTCGTAAACGCGGAACGCGGCCACGGAAGCGCTCTGATTCCTGCCGCAATCCCCGAGAAGCCGTGTTTCACACCGTCATTTTGACGCGCAAGCCATAGGGCTATAAAAATGGCACTAACCAAAGATTCCAAGTCACCTATCAAAGGTATTCCAAATAACACAGAGTGGACTGAAAGTTGGGCACCTGAAATGATCTGCAGCCGTTTAGGTATGACTTCTGAATACCTGGAGCTGCTTCTGAAGATCGCAGAACTGAAGCATATCCTCAATTTCGACTATGTGAGCTAGACTCTACCGCGATAGTGGGTTAGAAGCTATGGATCAAGAAATACAGAATCACAGATATATCCTTCCTACTAGGTTATTCACGAACAGAACTCCTTGGAACTCCTCTGGAAGTTCCCTTGACGAGGGAACTTCCACTGACCATTCTCGTGAATTCCAAGGATTCCGTGCCCCGCGTTGCCGAATTTTCTGATTCGCCGCAGATTTTCAGGCCAACCGTCCACCCGGTCTGAAAATCCATTCCCTCAGCGATCACCTATCCCCAATCCTGACAACCATCCAGCCTCGATATCCGTTCCCATCGACGTCAACGACGACCATGGAACGCGGGCATCGATCCCACGGGTTCGTCAAGTTCGATTACTCGTTACTGCAGAATCCGTCTCTCTCGTCCGCCCAATTAAAATTCATTTACCAAGCCGGCCATTACAACCTGCCCTCCCGACGATCCTTTATTTTTATTCGCGTCTGAAGGGGCTCGTTACACTGTCCTAACCGGGTGGCAATTAATCACGAACGTTTTAATAATCCGCGAGTATCGAACGACGTCCACAGGACGACCCGTGGAGCATCCTCCCCCTTTAATAATCGTCACCGAATTTTCCCTCGCGCCGCCACCCCACCCGGCTCGAGTCCGAAGCCAAGGGGGTGGGTCGCGACGAGATGGACAAGCAGGGACACGCGCGCGGATAATTGTCTGTCGAAGCGCGTTTCACAGGTAACCGAATCGCTGTCTTTCGTATCGTAAACACATTTAACGGACAGATCGGTCTGGAGATGGGAGAGCGTGGCTGCGGACCAGCTCGTCGGTGTCATGTCGGATTAAAACGCGGCAAATTTGAAATGATAATGTGTGTGCTCGTGGAGAGTCTCGCATCGACTTCGGACGGAGATATGGTGTCGATAATGTCGATTGATCTGCGTGAAATTTGAATTTCCCTTTGGCTAAATCGTCTGGGGCTGGTTTCAAAGCTGACGCGAGATTGACGTTGGGTTACGTTTGTACTAGAGCTACTTCACGCGAGATATTTTCCTACGGTTGTTACTTTCTTTTTACCATTTCGGGTACCTACCTGTTTGGTAGTAATTGCGAGTGGAACAAAGCTTGCGTTAAGTTAGGCAAGTTCGACTGAAATCTGGGTCGGGCTTCGCTTAGAATCGACGTAAATTTGTGTCAATTCGTGTTATACCATGGTAGACATCTATTAAGCTCGGAGGAAAGCTTCATTACGCTACGCTAGGTCTATCTTACGCCACCATTACGGAACCATTACGTTCTCAGACAAAGCCGAGCAGCGATTAAACGCGGAGCACGCCTCGGGTGCTACCAAGCTTAGGCTAGGTCAGTGTTAGGCCCACATTCTGACCCAGGCGTCGAAAAAACGCGAAAAAGGGGCGAAAGCTGGTACAAGCTTGCGAGGCGTTAGTGAGACGCTGCGGCAGGTTGCGCGAATAGGGAAGCTCGGTGACATTAATTATCTAATTATATCTCGGGGAAACAGCGGGAAGGAACGCGTTCCCCGTTGTTGCGCGGGTGTTACGAACGCCTGTTGTTTTGACGGGCCATATATTTTTCGCCCCTTTCGGGAGCTGGGCCAAGTGTTTAGAATGCCCTAAGTATAGCCTTCCTCCTCCTGGCTTGTGTATATTCTGGAGTCGCGGCGGTGATGAAGTATTCCAGAGAATAAGTCAACTGTACACCGAGTCCTGCGTCCACGAGGAATACTGATTAAATTGTTTCATAACACTGACAAAGCTTCTTTAACGATGCTGAGAAACGAAAAATTATATCTCGGAGAAATACTATTGCCATTGTTATTTACTACGCGCTTCGAGTGCCTTCTTCAATAACGACGATCTCTGACTGGTGGTGCCGATTCTCGGAAATTATATTATTTGGCGACTAGTATTAATGAAAAAGTGAAGACACTATATAATAAAGAAGTGTGGAACGATGATTTGATTTTGGATTCCTCTGTAGCCGAGGGCCATTTGCCCTTGGAAATTATACGCGGGAGAACTCAATTTAAATGAATGTTAATAGGGAAAGCAAGAATACACCATCTGTCTGCAATGTGTCCAAGTCATACTGCATAATGATTATTAATTTTCCAACTTCCCTCGATTACAACCTACCAACTCACAAACCCTGAGGGTTCGACTGTGGAAGTTCCCCTGTTGATTTTGTTGCTTATAAATTACGACACTATTTGTTCCCTGTAACACCATGTCCCCCCAAAATTGAGGATATCAGCGTCTCCCCGTTATCGGGGTGCGATAAACTTCGAGTTTGACGATGTTTTCAACATGAACGTCACCATTTATAGCGTATTTCTCGCCAGTGGGAGCTATAATAATAAGTCTATTTCTCCTTTGATAGAAGACTCTTCCGAGTCCCACCCAACTTTCACCAACTCCCCTCATTCGAGGCAGTTGAAACCCAGGCGCCTTTTTCCCACAAAAATCCGTGGAGAAGACAACAACGCTCTAGGCAGAAATAAACTAAATGCCACAATATTCTACTCAACCTGTAACTGATAGAAACTACCAGGAATGAAGTACAGAGGCGAGCAACAGACAAGGAGAAGCTCGCGTATCCGCTTAACTGCGGCGCAGATAACTCGAAATCGTAAACGTATCCAGGAAAGGGAACGCAGGTCTATTAAAATTCCAGCCATTCGAGTGGGCCCACGGATAAGGCGGCGGGATTTATCGACAGGACTTAATTAAATCGACGAAAGCTCGGGAACACCTTCGTGGCTCGCGTGTTATATTCCCGCGCAGATCCCTCCCAGTAATTGCGATGCTTAAGGGCCTATCCTGGCCGAACTCGAGTCCATGAAGCTATCAGCCGCTGGTAATTCGCCGATTAATTCGAATCGTCAGTCGTAAGGCCTGGGATCGCGCTCCACAGTTAACGGTAATTAGGCGGTCTGATTGCCCCCTCACCAAACGTCTATCGACTTTTCGACCGTTGCCAGGATCGCGTAACGTCTTCCACGCGGGACGATGAATGGTTATTCGGGGCCACCGCCGACGATTTGCGATCGCCTGCCGGCACGGGAGTTCTGGGTAACAAGCACGGGCGGCGCACGGCGCAGGCGCGGGGTGCGCGCGCTTTGGGCCTAGGGAGACTGAGAAGGGATGGCTACTGGTCGCTGGGATTCCAATTGGAGTGCAACTTTTGAATGGAATTGGTTTTTACTGGGCATAGTGAATTAGGCACATTAGTAAAAACAGCAAGGGCTATGGATAAGGCTTAAAGTCTCTGAGTGTTTCAGTGGCAAATTAAACGATTACGTTTTGGATATTAATTACTTGAGGTCCTAGAGGTGTCAAAGCAGAGAAATGCGTTTCTTATCCTTTTAAGTTGTTTTACATTATATAAAATAAAAAAAGGTTTCAAATGTGAGGCGTGTAAAAAGTACAGATGTGATGTAAAAGAAAGTATATGTGACCAAATAAGTGCAGCTGTGTACCAAATAGCAAAGGTCCTGGCCACGCACTATGCTAAGAATCTGAAATTTATGAGATAAATGGCAGTACACAGGGAAGTGTAATATAGTAGGGAAGTAACATAGTATTAGGAGAATTTCTTATTGAAATTATATTTTGGAGGTACTGAGCGTGTCCTAATTTATTAAGGAGCGAGCCTGCGGAGGTTTGCTTCGTTACAGATGCTTCCATTTCGCAATTCCATAGTGGGGAATATATTTTTCTCAGGCCAGAACGGTAATGACGTCGGGGGAACCAAGTGAACTGGAGAAAGAGGCGTCGCCTCAGAGATTCCAGTTTGATTTACGTCCCCGCGAGGGAAAGCCCGGGATAAAACGGTGATAGAAACGCGTGGATACGCGCGTCTGTCAAAAACCGCATAGAAATAGGGACATTTTCGCATTTCTATCCCGTCGCGACCGCGAACTTTACGAGTCTATTCGACTTTCGGCGAGAGACACGCCTCCCTATCTCTGAACGTCTCGCGGCTAAAAGTGACACAGATAAATGCGCTAGTCTCGGGGAAAGGAGCGTCTCCCTGTTTTCTTCCGGTACCATCGTGTTCCCGCGATGGGAGGAACCGAGGGGGCGAGGGGAGGGTGCGATACAGCGAGTTTGTACGACGTGCAAACAGCGAAGGACAGCGTAAGTGAATACGGGAAAAGGAAAGGAGTAAAATTCGATGAATTTTCAAGCAAAGAGAGATTAATAGACTATGACTTGAGTATGCATTAATAACCTTGTTGCATGGACAGTTGGAAGAGTGCCAAGTGTTGCAGAAGGTGCCGAATATTGTTTTACATGGGTGCGGGAAGCTTTTTAAGCAAGGAATTGATGAGCTATTCTGGAGATCACTGGTGTCGCGTGGTATCGGCAGCTTGATCGCAGATCGATGCATCCAACGTGGACGTGATCCCCTAGGTCGCGTAAGAAGTTGCAAGGGATCTTCTAAGGGTGGCGTAATCGCGTTTGTTTGTAATTGTAAGCCCCGAAGCCCTGACACAATACCGCACGCGGTCGCTTCGATCGTGAAACTTGCACCGTGTCTTCACGCTCCGCCTGCACAATCCACGAACATCTCTTCTCCATTCGTTTTGTGGAGAGGTTGTTGCGGAGATACTTGCCCAGATTGCAGGAACATGGGAAACGTAACAATATAAATCATTTTTATGCGGTCGAAATTATTCGCGTCTCGTTGGGAGAAGATTGTTGCTCGCTATATAATTTTGTAAGAGCTCTACAAAAATTGTTAGTCTGCAAAATTATGACCATGAGCAAGAGTATTTAACTCTGATTCCTCCAAAAATAATTCTTCTATTGATGAAACCCTGATACTAATTTAATTGTAATATTCATTAGTGAAAGATTGATAACTAGTCGTAGCCCTCTGGTGGTGGCGTCAGGGAAGCACTGTCACGTGATTCCATAATGGAGGTACCTTTATAATTCCCTTATTTATTACAATTTGTCGCGTAAACGTTGATTGATGTCCAAAGAATTGAAAGAATTGTCGTTAAAAATTTGCTAAATGACTAGAATAAATTAATCTAGGCTTAATTTCACCTACAGTTGATGGAACGAAGTGTGTTCTAGACGCCAGAAGGATTTCTAAAATCGATACTTAAAGAAACCAAAGATTCTCAAAGTCTTTGGTGGTTAAGTTGATGAAACTTTCTATTTAGCAATTCCAGCTCTTCCCCCCACGTTTGACAAGCGCCGCCCCATCGTTTGGATATAAATCGCCGCGACAGTCGAACCGGGGAAGCCCCACGCTGCAGAAGCACCCCATGTTTCGTTTTATCTTAGACTAAGCCGTCTTATGCGGTTTACAGGATAAAACGAAACGTATCCAGGGAACACGCCGGGACAAACCGTTTTCTCCGCGAACGTGACAGCGCGCTCTCGATACCATTGCTTTTCCCATTAACGGTTTAAACGCGGCGCAAGGACTTCGCCCGAAGAACAGCCCGGATTCCTCGGCGGTGTTTAAAGCTGAGCTATCTGCAGGAACGTGTTACCTACCAGCGAGACGCAGGAAAGGGAACAGATGGATTCTAAACGTTGCTTTCACGAGATAAGTGTTCAAACTTGGGATTCCAAAGAGGAGACGGTCCGCAGCTCGCGTCAGAAACTTCTACATTACTTTCTATATCGTCCAACGATCTACCAACGATCCCCATCAAGCATTCATCCTGTTTCGCCCATCGCGGGCACAATAAAGTGCAACTGCCGACGAGATTAATTACGCCTCGTTAATCATTCCTCCTTCAATTATTCCCGAAACAAACACGCTCCCCGCCAGAGGGGTGCGCATTCTTGAAACACTCTCGCGGAATCCCCGCAAACTTTCAAGAAATTCAACAAGAATTCGTAACTCCGACTGGAAAGAAACAATTAATCCCGCCTCGTGCAGCTACACGTTACACAAAAGCCTGCAGGCAGAACGAAATGCCTCGTTATGCAGCTTTCGCCAGTTTGAGTTCGGTCTGAAGACGCTATCATTGATTATGAACGAGATACTTACCAAACCTCACGCTAGATGTTATGTAGATATCGATAGTGATAGCAAACTTAAAGGAAATGGAGCACAGATAGCGTGAGAAACAGTGGCGGATTTAAAGTAAAAGTGGTATGAAAATTATGGCAAATAAAAAAATGTAGTGTGTGGACAAAATCATAATTTTTTTGGAAAAAGAGGGCCTTTTTGGGCGGGGCTCAGAGGGCAACTGCTCATCGGTCGCCCCTTAAATCCGCTACTGCTGAGAAAACAAATAATTGAATAAGGGAAAACTTTTCATTCATGTTTCGACGAGGAAACATCCCCCTTTTGTATTTACCAGTGATTAAGGGTTGCGCTATTTGAAATTATGAATGAAGTGACGGAGTAATATCTATGGCGTAATCGTTAGCAGGCATTCCTAACTTGTTCACCAGCGAATGGAAGCGGCGAGGTCTGCTTAGCAGCGGTTTAGGACTGAAAATCCATTAATTGGGAAACGTTTGTCGCGCGGTGTGCGTTTATCATTCGAAACGCCAGGCCATTTGTTATTTACATATAATTCGTGGCTCGACGTTACGCGGCTCGACAGGCCGCCGTCGCAATTAACGCGCGATCAATTATTTTTCGATGGGTCTGGTCCGCGGCCACCGCCGCTGGCGCCCCCCTACCAAGGCTGCCAACTGCGATCGGCTATTCCAGCAATAACGGTCGTGCGGGATATGGACCGTGAATTTTTCGGCAATGTAAATCATCGCGGTGACAACTCTATCGGAATTTTCGAGAGAACCAAACGAATTTAGTTTTACGATGAAAAGAGACGTCGAATCAATCTTCGATACCACGCGCGCTGGTCGCAAAGCCTTTAACGAGCGGGGTCCGTGTACCGCCGAAACCAAAGAAGTTGCTTAAGCCACAGACGTATTCCTTTGAGCCTCCCAGGATCCAAAGGAGATCCTTATTTTTAAACGAGACTCCCGCTGCAACAGCGCGCCCAGGAAGTTGCGCGGTAGAAGACAAACAAACGTAGGAGTGGAAGAACTTCCGAGCTTCGTTAAAATATTACATCGCTTTTTTCCCTTCGCCTGAGCTTCAGCTTCATCAGGCACACCGGTGCTGATTGCCGGCGTAAGAAGCCCCGAGAAAAAATCCTCTCCGCAGAAAACCAGAAGCTCCGAAATCCACGGACAGGCGAAACTCTCGAGTAACCCGAAGGGATCTTCGATCAGCGCACGAAGAGAGCGCCCAAATCCCGGAACGAAGGTCTCCGGAGGTCCCGGCGTCCCTCAAAGACCGTGCATTACCAAAAGATAACCAAGTTCGAGGCCAGGAAAGCGTAGCAGTCGAGGCTTTTAACCAGCCCGCCTTGGGAGTCAGGCTCCATCCAGGCTGCTCCTAATTCCACTGGAGTCTTTGCTGCCGTCGGAATCCGCGTCTAGCAATCCCAGTTAATCTTTTTATCGTCGTCATTAACGGCGGTAGGTACGGGGCCAGCCGGGACGTGGCAAGAAAGGGGAAAAGGGGGAAGAAAGACGAGGTTGTGGGGGTGGCTTACTGTAGAGCGCGAGCCCTGTTACCGAGATTAGGAGGAATTTTAAAGTGGCGAATGGCTAGAGCCAGACGCCAGGTTCGAGTAGGGCAGTGGGGGGGGGGGGGGGGGGGTACGTGCAGGAAGACGCCAGCAGACGATGGGGCCTCAAGTCCCGAGACTACCAGCGGACCGCTTAGACGCCACTAGAGGCGTGTCGGGGCTACCGACCGGGGTGGGACAGGTGCACCGACCGTCCGGAGACGTCTGGGAGTGAGTGCGCGAAGGGAGGAGGGCAGCACGAAACGGAAGATTAGCCGTAATTCGTCGAGGGACCAGGCAAAGGCCAAGAGATCCTCGTGTTTTGGGGGAACAGAGATAGGGTGCTCGTTCGATCCTGCGAGTCTCGAGTGCTCGGGACGTGTTTCGAGCACCGTGACGTTGGAAACTGTCGATGACTCGGAAGTTTCGAGTTCGCCGACGGTAGGTGTCTGGCGAGCCTCGGAACGACGAGAAATTGCCGCGCTTACTGGGATTCCGCTTGTTATGGGCTGCGCGCGAGAAAGAGGGTCTTTTGGTACTTTCGAGGGGGGCGGAGATGTTCTTCCTAGAGTCTAGAACCTAGACAAGGGAAAGATTAATTTGTCTTGAAATTCATTCCTGGACTATGTTCGACATGGGGTTTCAGATCTCGGGTCTGGCTTCAAGAAAGTAGGGAGGACTACTACTATTACATTCACGCATTCAAGTTGTGTAGAATGCTTATTCTTTGCGGTGAAGTTGGAGAAACTGGACATTTTCTCAGGATTGTTTCTACTCGCCGAAATAATAAAAAAGTTGGTATACGCGTATGTCCAATAAGGCTTAGGCCCCAAACGCTTACTAAAGTGGTATTTAACGAAGCCCAGGTGTGTTTCCACGGATCCATATATTCATTATCATTTCGCCTTTGTTCTTTAAATACGAGATAGAAAGGATAGGAATGAAAATATAGTGTAGCAGGCCAACTGACAAACGCGCCTATCAGCTGTTTGCCCTTTAAGGTCTAAACACACTTATCAATTCCGTGAAGACACAGTGCCGGCGTGCCAGAGATGAGAAGAAGAGATCATCCACGCCCCTCTTTTTCTTACCACTGGCACGCCGCACAATGGGAGAAAATAACACAGTCGGCGTCAAAAATCGATTCCCACGCCAAATCGAAATGAAAATCAATGAAACTTGGTATACTGGGGTATTAGGTATCGCTGGTTACGAATCCGTTGCACGATTTTTTAAAAAGAAGATGGCGGATCCAATATGGCCGCCCAAAATCGGCCAAAACTAGTAAAATAGGGATCATGCGAACGAAAAACGTTGTTTCTTGAAGTCGTAAAGCTATAACTTTATATTTTATGAGTCTAAAAAGTTGCATTATACTGTATAGAATGCTATACTAAAGAATAGTTGTTAAAGAATGGTAGTTAACAATAAAAAAACCAACATTATTTACTAATTTTATCATTTCCGCGGCAAATACTGCAAATACATGATTAATCTATTCATTGAATATCTGTCGGAGACGAAAATAAAGATTATTGACATAAAAAAATGTTAGTAGAATTGTTTATTAATAATTTGTTTAAACAATTTTTTAACAAAGTGACTGAAATCCATTTCATACAATCAAATTGATCATATTTTGTTGTAACATTACTATAAACAATTGATTGTTATTAAACAATTTGTTAACATAATAGATTTCAGTAGTATTCAATAACGATAAGTGCAATATAGAGGGTACATTGTTTTTTACGACGTAGGTACCCACTAAGTAAGGATTCTTGTAAATTTCATCCCCAAGGGGGTGAAAAGGGGTAAGTTAGGGTAATATCCTGAAATTTATTGATAGGCATTTGTGGGGGTAACCTTCGTAACTAAAAAACAAGTTGATATCTAATCGGGCCCAAGAGATTTTGAAGAATACATGAGAACACATTTCACCCCCTTAGGGGTTGATTAGGGCAAAATCCTGAAATTGAGGTAGGTATTTGTGTGGGCAACCGTTGTAAATGCAAACCAAGGTGATATCTAATCGGGCCTAAGAGATATTAAGGAATCCGAGAAAATACATTTTACCCCTTTTCACCCCCTTGGGGATGAAATTTTCAAGAATCCTTACTTAGTGGGTACCTACGTCATAAAAAAAATGTACCCTCTATATTGCACTTATCGTTATTGAATATTACTGAAATCTATTATGTTAACAAATTGTTTAATAACAATCAATTGTTTATAGTAATGTTACAACAAAATATGATCAATTTGATTGTATGAAATGGATTTCAGTCACTTTGTTAAAAAATTGTTTAAACAAATTATTAATAAACAATTCTACTAACATTTTTTTATGTCAATAATCTTTATTTTCGTCTCCGACAGATATTCAATGGTTAGATTAATCATGTATTTGCAGTATTTGCCGCGGAAATGATAAAATTAGTAAATAATGTTGGTTTTTTCATTGTTAACTACCATTTTTTAACAACTATTCTTTAGTATAGCATTCTATACAGTATAATGCAACTTTTTAGACTCATAAAATATAAAGTTATAGCTTTAGGACTTCAAGAAACAACGTTTTTCGTTCGCATGATCCCTATTTTACTAGTTTTGGCCGATTTTGGGCGGCCATATTAGATCCGCCATCTTCTTTTTCAAAAATCGTGCAACGGTTTCGTAATCAGCGATACCTAATACCCCAGTATACCATGTTTCATTGATTTTCATTTCGATTTGGCGTGGGAATCGATTTTTGACGCCGACTGTGTCATTTTCTCCCACTGTGCGCCGGTACGGTGTCGTCACGGAACTGATAAGTGTCCAGGCCTTCCATAGGCATTCTGGTCTTGCGTTTAATGGAATATGAAAACGGAATATGTATAACTAAGCCACTATCGAACACATGCCACCTTTTTTAAATATTTTAGTGAGAGGAACCGATCCTCAAAGAATGTCCCATATCTCTATAAGCACCCTGTAGAAACTCAAGGTGACGGAGATAAAAGCACAGAAGCAATGCAGTAGTTTTCGCAATTAATTACACTTCTCTGTTTATGTGAACGTGCCTATGAGTGATTGACAGCTTAGATGACATGTATGCACGGGTTTCAACCTGCATATTGCGTTACAAGATAGGTACTCATATAGCGAGTGATGAAGTTATTAACAATGAAAGATTGCTTGGTTCATGCCCCCCTTTCTCTGTCCCCAATATTTCTAACCATATGAATTTGCCTTCATAGTAAAACATGGGTAGTACCCCAACAAAAATCAACAGGCTTTGACGTGTTGTCTTTCGCAAAATTCCCTGCACCTCACATGCAAATGAAGTAATTAAACGGCAGTGCCTTCAAAGACACTCGTTTGGTGTAATTAATCTAGGACCCACCCCCGTATCACTTTGCTTCATCAGCATATACAACGAAAGTTCATGGAATCCCAAGTCATTTAGAATAAATATGTAGAACCTGGAATTCTTCATTTCACCAGGTTCGCCCACAGAACGTCCCCTCGGCCATTCTTCTGGGCCTACTTACGCAACCGCGCGCAGCCTCAGCTTTCGTCGCGAGAATTCTGCCTGATCTTTTATGTAAATGCTCCCTCGCGACGCGTGCTGTTACGACTCATTAAACAGTCGGAATGGAAATAGCCGGGCATTTACTTATCAAGGGTATTCGCCTTCCTCGTTTACGCAAACGAGAAGGAGGAAAATGGCGAGGGGGGAGCAGAAAGTAACTGCTTATCGAGCCCTGTTTCCCTCGTTCTAACGACATCAGAATGTTTACTTATCAATCGATGCGGGCCCGGTCGAATAATCTATAGCGTCGCTGGCGACAATTAACAAGCCATAATCGAGTAATGCGTTTCCAACGAGCGTCGCCTCGAGGAGACTCCCTCCTTTCGTAAATTCTGCGAGGTTCTACCTCCGGCTTCCAGGAGATCCGAGAAAGCGGTGTCCTTCGAACTCGAGTCACGTGTCCGCTGTAATTTACAACGTAACCCGTTAAAAACAACTTTTACCCGAATACTTCACGGCACTACTGCACCACGGAGCGATAAAAAGTTCGGTTGTAACGTGGGGGGACTTCTCCGCACGCTTCTTTATTATTCCTCTGTATCTCGCTGTGTAATTGGAGATGTGTGGCCGTTTCTTGTGTAAGGGGGGACAGAACATAGCTGAACAATTTCTTCAGCTCCAGTTTCAACGTTAAGCTTCTTTACAAATACTGACTTTCTTATTACTCCTCCACGGAGCAGCCTAACCAATACATGCCACCCAGTAGGATAGCACTGCACACCCAACTTCCAAAACCACGAACCTAAATACAGTATTGTCTGAAACTAAGTTGAGCGCTATCTCATCTACTTCTTCTGTTGTTGCCGGGACAAATGAGACAATCTCTCTCTCTCTCTCATCCTACGCGATAGGACAATAAAGTTAAACCGAAAAGACTTGCAAATAACCCACGTTTAGCATTCAGAAGGCGCTTGAAGCTCTAAAAACGACCACCCCAACACCACCTACACTCTCACCCAGCCGCAAGCCCACCCCAAGTGTCATCCCGAAACCAGTACCAAGAGTTCGCCATCTCACCTCCGACCTCTAGCGAAAGGAGGGACAGTGCAACCTGCACGTAGCCCCAGAAGCCACAAGTGAATTATCGATCAGGACAAGGATCGCCCTGCGTGGCAAGCAGGGCGCAAGGAAGGGGGGCTGAGGGCACGGACGACGCGTCGGAGGAGCAGGATCCTCCGGTCTCATCGCGATCTCGCGATCGTGAGGTTGCATTAACAGTACCTTACGTTCGCCAAGCTCGAGCCAAGCTGTTCCCCGCCGAGTGTTGACCCTGCTGCGCCCGTGGAACCGCGCGCGCCTGTGTGCGCCGGGGTCCTTTGTATCCGCCTCCGCCTTCGAACGCAACCCGTCCGCATCTTCCTTGCGGATTCACGTGTTCGCGAAAGAGCTGGAGAGAGGCAGGGCATAAATATATAGCCGGCGTTATTGTGCGCGCCTCCCCCGACGTCCCTGAGTCGGCGTTTCTTCGCTCGTAACGCGTCGGAACGCCGCCACGCGAGCGCTGCCCCCATCGAGGATCGTGTTCCCGGGCGAAGAGGAGGGGGCGACGTGGGGCGCGTTTTTTCGGGGTGGATCTAGCGCGAGCCACGAGGATGAATGGAGCAGGGGGCGAGCTACCTGTGATACACACGGATTTTGCACGTAGACCCTGCGTTATCGAGCTTCCTTGGCTGGGATGGGATGGTTTATGAGCGAAGGTGGTTGAAAGAGTTAGATAAGTAGAGTGGTTGTTAGGTTCCACGGAGGGAGAAATGCGGAGAGATGCTGGGAAATGTAACTGTAGTCCTCGACGATAGTTCTCATGTTTAATGAGATTTGTTTATATTTCTCTTTTCCGGAGACGCCTCGGCGACGGGTTATCGTAAGTGGAGCAAGCGAAGTGGAGCTGATGGGTCACGGTACGAATCGAAAGCGTGGGATAAAGTTTTCCCTTGGAGCTCTTGGTTTCAAGATAAGCAACCTTTTCAGTGAAGCCTGGGAGGTTTCGCATTATACTCACACTTGATCCGCAAATTCTTCTTTACTTTTGGCACGTTTTGAGTCAATTAATCATCATCCCTTAGGTTCCATTATCTACCTTCATTTTCCTTAATATATTCCTCAGAAGTATCAAGTATATACATGGGAATCTGATGATAGAGTGTCCAATTATATTCGATAAAGAAATTGAAAGGAAGTGGAGGTGGTAGGTATCCAAAGTCTCTGTAAAATTGTTGAATAGAAAGGCATAGAAAGGCTGGAAAAATTGGCGGCATAGAGGATTGAAAGCGACCACGAGGCCCCGTTGCAAGAGAAAATCAATCGAGGGACGCGACGGCATGTAGGTACGAAGACGAATGGCGGGATGGCAGGGGGATGTGCAGCGAAACGTGCACGGTGGATGCACAGGACGGGGAACGGAGGAATAGCAGGCAGCCTGGCAGGGTCGAAGGTCATTCACGTGTTGCCGTTCTTTGCCTCCTCGGCTGGCCGAGGCACCTCTCTGCAAAACACACCTGCCCCGACACTGCGGTCGAACACTTTAACCACGGCTCGAGACCTTGTTCTCTTATACGGGCTGTTAGCTGAGTCGTTGCCAGCCTCGAGACACCAACTCGCCTTTGAGCTTCAGGAACACGCGCTTTGATGCTTCACTCTTCCATCCTTTTTTCCCCTTCGACCTGCCGGTGGTTGAGTAAACCCCCCCCCCCCCCCCCCCCGACTCTCGAGGAAGCCCTGATAGCTTCGCTTCCATTTCCCACCAGTATTCCCACCGCCGAGCGCTTTGTGGGCGGTTCGGAATTAAGCAGAGCATAAGATATTTGGGTCTTTGATCGCGATGCATTGGGGAGAGACGCGGGAACTTGGCTCCTCGTTTCTTCCCTCAAACATCAGCGAGTGGTTAATGCGCTATACTGTTCAAGTCCGCTAGGAGGCTGGCCAGCGCAAAACCCGTCCCTCGCTGCGAACAAAGTACGATCGCCTGCGTTCAAGGGACACTATCTTAACACGATAGCGGCAGGCGAGCATCCGGTCGTTCGTCGTAGCTGGATGTCCTCGGGGCTCTGAAACGGTGGCGCGTTTTCAAAAACGCCCCGGGGCTGCGTGTCGCGACGTGGGCGTCTACAAGGGACCCGATATCTTCGAGACCGTGGTCGGAATGCGTCCGCTGCAGAACTGCTGTTTCGTACGCATTATCTGCGCCATTACGACACAACTTATTCCGACCGCCGTACATGCAGCCTTCCCAACGCGTCTTACACGCTGGCTGCCATCCCACGAGCGAGACAGTGCAGAAACAACGCGTAGTAAGTGGAACATCGCTTGTATTGATTTTCTTGCTGCTAATAGCGCAACGTCCTCAAGAAACCGTATACATGTAGTTGGCGGATGGGGTGTGCTGTGCTGGTAACCAGGTATGAAAAAGCGGAGGAATAGGCTAGGGGAGGGTTGGCCGAGAAGATGATGTGGGGTGACTTTGTGTCACTGTTGCCCAGAAATTTGGAACTTTTCCTTGACTCTTTCGTTAAAGGGGTGTTTTGACTTACAGTCGGAGTGAGTGTATTTTCTGGGGATTACAGTGTTAAGAAGGAATTCCCTCCATGGGAATATTCTCAGGAGACATTTCAAAGTTTGCACGAAGGAGTGCCACCTTTAATGGAGAACCGTGAGAAATTCTTTCCTTGTGGCTTTATCTACAGTAACCTCGTACGTCATTTCACAATTTCTTCTTTCAAGTTCCTCTCTCTGTTTTCCTCCACTTTCAAGAATGTATCATGATAATGTGTAACATAACCTCAAAACCGCTGCCTCCCACGTGGCCATCGCCAGAAGTTTCTCTCCAACCTCACGATTTGGAAAAGAAAATACAGAAATACTTTCATATTCTTACGGAGCTAGCTCGAGTCCCATTCCACAGCCTTCTAAACCAGCATCCTTCGAATGTTTCCGTTCCCAGCAATCATGGAACACCTCGAACAATACCGATCGATCGCGAAATTCCCCGTCCGCACCGGATCCATCGATCAATTCCTCTGGAATAACAGTGCCCGGCGAGTTTCGCGGGGCGTTCGGTGAATTTTATGCCCGCGAAATACCTATGATCCTTTCGTGTGCACGCGCCATAATGGGATTTCCCGGGAGATGCAGCGAGTGCACGGGAACAGTCAAACGAGATTACGAGCAGATCGTGCCGCTAGATGTTCCGGAAGGTTAGAGTCTCGCTTCCAACGAGATAAACAGGCACTAAGTGCAAGCCGCTTAGGTTACAACGGGCGCCTTTCTACGGTGGATAGATCAGAAACGGGAGATCTGCACGCGCGCGAAACCACGGCCGTGAAATCTCGTCGCGCGGACTGAGATCTTGTTCGACACGGAACAGGTGAAAGCTGACGCGAAGAATTGTCTGTCCGGTCCCAATTCGGCACACGCGACTCTACATTCTAATACGTCGTAACACCATCTTGGCACTTGGTTCTCTGCTTATTTCAAGTATTAAAGTTCACCGTGTTTTTCAAAATAGGCTGGCCTGGCACTTGGGTATCAAGATTGAGTCAACTGCCACCCAGGCTACCTCCCACAGGATGTCGTCATAAAGATAGTATAAGTACCATTAGTTGCCAAGAAGGAATAGGAGCTGCTTCAGCAGAGACGCGAAAGAATGCCAAAGCTACCGAAATCGTCTGTTAGAACCTACGCTATTTGCCAAGTCCCGCGTCAGAAAATTAGCAACTCCAGTCCCAGGCCTCTGTTGGGTCTAGCTTCCTCGGCAGTTCGCGCAAATTAATCATCTGAAAGTGGCACAGCTCGCGGAAACGCGGAAAATTAATGCAAATTGTCGTCCTGAACCGCGTCTACCGCAGCGCAAACATCAGTCTTCCAGCGTTTCCGCCTCGAGAAAGACCAGCGCGGATCCATCCTCAGGGCCCTTCTGGCATTCGATTCGTGGATCCGCGTCAAAGCAGCGCGGCCGGTAATAACGCATTCAGAGGCATGCACGTCATTGTCATACTTTCGTATTTATTAAGAGCCGAGGGGAGGTGGATGCGGGCCGCAGGAACTTTCTATCGTACCCAAGACCTTCTGTATTCAGCGTGTCGCATCTCGTTTCGCGCACTTCGCCGCGAGTTCCCTTCCTTCCGCCAACTTGGCCACGGCGAAATTACACAACACCGCGGCACAGAGGTGACACGGCTTCTCAGCGTGCAACCGCGGAGACGTGAGGACGCAGCGTGAGCAGTTGCGAGATCTCCTCGATCGCCATGCGCCGAACTTTGCGAGGACTTCCACGAGCCACTTTGTTGGGACGTGACGCTACTAGGCTCGGATCAAACGGGCCACCTGCTTCCTCCTCACTTGGCGAGGTAGGGGGTGCGCGAGTAAATTGCGAGGCGACTGTAGCTGTCGCCGGTGGTAGACCTTGGGACTGAAACTTGGGGACTGACGAGGTGTTTGGGGATTGATTCTTCATTCAGAGTTAGTGCTAGGATTGAAGCTTGTGGGTGTACTCTGTGGGAGTACTCTGGATGAGAGAAGAACTTCAGTGACAAAGAAGAAAGAGAGACTTTCAGTGACTCAAGGTTAACTGGAGGCTAATTACCAGTGATATGTATTTGTACTCAATGAGGAATGGGGATGTTTGGAAAGATACATAACCTCTTATTATTATAAACTTTTAAGATCATTTATAGAGAAGAGTGTATCCACCCCGTCCACTTCGATCTTGGCTCCATTACCCAAGAAAAGCCGGAACGAGTTTGGAGAACGGTTTTAGCATTCCAGACCGAGCCCATCCCAGGAACCACGTAACGTACGCTCAAGTTTGGTCAGCGTTAAGCGGCCCGCGTACGAAGGAAAATGCGGAACGGCTGTAAAAACAAAAGCCAGATGATCCGGCGGGAAAAGGAAGGAAGAAGCGGGGAGGTGAAAGGAGAAGAGAGACAGCTCGTGGAAGTGGGTCCCTATCTGCGTAGGCGTTGCACACATCCAACGACCCGGAACCTCCGCGAATCTCTCCCTTCTATCTGGTTCCCTGGGCCGTTCCTCGGCCAGCGTCTTCTCATAGGAGCTCGCACGTGGAACCAGGCTGCATTTACGTGCCTACTTATCTCGTTAGAGCCGCGTCTCCACCCTCCCACGCCAGCCAGCCTCTCGCGATTCCCGACCTCGTAATCTCACGGCGGAGATTCCCCGCGACCGTCGAAAAAATCCACGGAACTCGAGGGGGCGAGGTGGCCCGCGCCGCCTCCGAGAGGTGAAGGCTGCCCAGGATCCGCGGGGATCGAAGTTCCTGGGCCCCTCGAGTGGGTGGTGCACACGGTTTTCCACTGAGAACTGTGTCCTCGGGATTGGGTCGGCGAGGAGGAGAAGTTTGGCGGCGACAGGGGATGGAGGAAGAACGTTGAAGGATATGCAACTTGTTGAAGCGCGGCGGGGAGCGACACTGGGGCTGAGCGTAACGTAATTCTGTGACAGCTCTGGGGCTCCGTTTTCCCTTTTTTGATAAATTCCTTGCAGGTGCTTATTTAATCATTCTCGAGTGAGCCATTTTACTCGGTAAGAAATTTCGAGAGATTTTAAAAATAATATTATTTCTGTGATGTGTTTAGTGCTCGAAGGATAAGTGGGGGTTCAAGTTTTAATTAAGCACAAATAATTCCCTGTTATCTTGATTAAATAGCCCGCCCTAGAAATTACCCTCGACTCCGCGTGGATGACAAATGTGCAGTGTCTACTGCATTCTTCGAAGTCTTGGGAAAAGTTGAATGAAAGTGGACGTATCATTTAAAAGTTCTTACCCCTTCTTAATTTCCCACTGCTCCCAACTTTCCCTCCTAAGCATTAAAACGCTCCTTCGACCAGTTTGCCGTAAAAAAAATGGCGTCAGATCGTTAAAGTATCGTTTCGCTTTAAAGCATTTTACGCGGCCTCTCTGAGAGAGGTTATTACGAAGTTTTGTAAGCGATAAGTCTTGCGGAAGTGTCTAGCCGCATGTGGTGTAGCCCGCAATCTTCTTCCGAGCCGGGGATCTCCCGCTGTAATCTCAATTAGGAGCCCTAACGAGTTTACGGGAAGCCGGCGATATTAAATCGGCAATAATTACCCAATTTTGCCGCGCTAGGATTACGAAAACGTCGCGACAACTCTGCGAATACGCTACCGATTTGCTTTCGTAAATCCCTTCGCGCCATCTTGCCCAGAGAAACGTCCCCGCTGTATTGAAAAACTCTCGCAGAGATAGCCTCGAGGGAAGCTGAATGCTCAGTGTCGTATTCTCTTCTTTAAATTGAATAGCTTCGGATAGAACGAACAATCTTTAAATCAGAATTGTGTATCGGGTCAACCACCCCTCAATCATCGATCTCAGTGAACTTTTGTTGGTTCCGTTGGATGGAAAAATAAAACCCCTGTATTCCATAAACACAGAGGATAATATTGTGAATGTGAAAGGAGAGTGGTAGAAAATGGACAAATTTATGTTTCTTCCAACACCTGAAATTTTAATGAGAGATTATTTATTAAATACCAGGGAATTTTATAAAAGCGTAATTACTTACAGAAAATATAACGGAAAAGCGGCAGATTGGAAGTTGTTGGCTTTAAATAATCATAACTTCGTAACGAATGCATGAAATGCAAAAATTCGAACGCTATTTTATACATAAAAGTCGACAGATTAACAACGCAGATATTCAGGAAAATATGATTACAATTATTTCGATGTTATTTAACAACTTCTATTAAAATGTTTCACCCAATACATAATCCGTTTCTTTACAATTTTCCCATCATATTTACTGTACATAATTACGCTTTTATAATTCCTTGAGATTTACAGAATTATCTCTTATTAAAATTTCAGCTCCCAAAATTGTCCATTTTCTACCATCCTCGTTCCCATAACTCTGAACCGGAGCCAGCTTCTGTCTACGTGCAAATGAGCAGATGATATGCTGATCTTGGTGACGAAACACTGTCACGGAGTAACATATTGTCGCGCGACGTGGCAGAAACTCATCGTCGAAAGCTGATGGCACAATTGCCCTTTGAAGCTCGACGAAGTGGCCATCGCAGCCAGGGGGTTCAATGTATAATAAGGAGTGTAATTGAGGTAATGGACTAATTGCACGATTCGCCGTTGCCTTCGGCGCAGCGGTGGGCATCGTTAATGCGATTCCCAAACGGCTTTTGACCTTACGACGGCTCGCCCAGCCGCTTGAGAATCAATTTAGCGTCACACCGCGCTCCGTCCGCGTTTAAACTACATTTTTTATTGCGCTTTCTTAAATTAGACCCTCGTTCAGCCGCGCTGGGGTGCGCTCGCGTGGGCAACTTCCTGCCTTTACGTAATTGTCCCCATATTTGGGCGCTGTTGTTACAGCTTTGCAATCTAGACAGCGACAGCAGTCTCTAAAGGAATTGCTCTAAAGTTCAAACACTAGCTGTCGAGAAACAATTACGATCAGATCTCAATTACCATTTTGTTCTTTTCCAACTCTAGACACCTACCACTTCTCCTCAACTCCACTTCATCAAACACAAAATTGTAACGATTCAACTTGCAATTACAAACCGTTACAAAGGCCTCACTCTATCAACATTGTCGTGCCTGTGTCAGACCACTCAGTTCACGCGAATCCCATTTCAGGTACAACACACAAGCCTCTCTTTATCACGCCCGCGAAAGAGTATTAAGAATTCTGCATTTAGCCGCGCGCATTGTCGCGGCCAGTCCTTTTTCAGCCACGACGAATGGGACGTCGCGACGCCGCGGCGGCTGCATGCGAGTCGCAGTTCCGCCAACGGCTGACCGCGGCGAGATTTTTATGCGCGTCAAAGCGTCGACGCGGGGCCGTGAGTTATCGCGCCACGGCCGAAATTAATTCCGCCGCCGAGAGAAAGGAAGAGCACGCGAGAAACGGGCGTTGAACGCGACACCGCCGGCTTCCGGCCCCCCTCTCAACCCTGCCCATTTCTTTCCTTCTTTTTTTTTTTAATTTTTACTCGTGTGCACCTGTCGACACTGGCTGCTACATTCTAGCTGTGAAATAATGCGATTCGTTTCTGAAATTCCACGATGAGGGGCAAGGGGAAACATGATTCTTGTAACAGTAAATTTCTAGGATTTCTTTTGGCTCTGAGGTAAAGAAGACTCGACACTGTTTTAGCTAAAATCTTGCATATGTATAGTGTTGTGTTAAGTACATAGGTTAGACTAGAATTTTTTTTAGAAAATCTGGTTCTGAGGCCCCGGTAATTTGGCGGTTTCCTGTTTATCAACGCGTGCATATATTCGGGGCCAGGAAGAGGTGAAATTTTGAACTCCATTTTCTCGCAAAGTATTTAGTATAGAGTTTTGCGCGTTTGATATGTTATTGTACACAGTGTGTCCTATGTGTGTGGAGAATTTGTTCTAAATTGGAGATACAGATTTGCAGGTCTGATTTTAGAGCACTCGATTTTCCACTGATCGCAAGACCTTCCCTTATTGCTTTGCATTTGTTCCCCAGTCTTTCCAAGTTCGCAATCCCAGAAGATGACCAAGAGATGTCCATCCGATACGAGGCGGAAGAAGCGGCTGGGATCCGGAAGGTTTAAGGAACGGATGCAACTGCTGTTGCCATTCCTACTGTTGGAAGAAGGCCTTGTAACCTGGGCCAGTTCCATTCTCTTCAGCAATTGAAGAGTCTCGGCTATCAGAGTCCATTGAAATCTTAAGCGCGGCGTCAGATTATCCAGGGCTTAATTATTTCGAGGGATTCCGTTAATCCGCCGTTCCGTTTCACTCGGAATATCTGATAAGCGGCGGAGAGACTGAAAGCCTCGGCACTGTCTGCGCCCGTGTCCCGGGGACTTGATTATTTCAGCCCTGGCAAATTTTCCTCGTCGACGCCGCCTTGCTAAATGCCGTGTGTCCTCGACACTGTTGCCCCAGCTAACGGATTTGTTGCGAAAGTTCGCCGTGCACAGGGCTGTTCCGCGGACAATGAAACCGCTGGGAAGCTGAGCGTGTTTGCGCAGTTACTAAGTGGATGGAGTACTTGCGATGCATTCCCTTTTTCGATTATGAACAGGTGGAAATGCGGGGTGCAATTGTAAAGACACGGTATTTGGGATGGGTAACTGACCCAAGGTTCGGACTCTACTGACGAGATTTGACATAGCTCTGCGTCTTGTCTGGATAATTGGTAGTGGAAGTTTCTCTACTGAATATGCAATATCTGCTTAAGGAGGAAGAAATCTACTCTCCAGTCGAGATGTGGCCACGTTGAACTTTCGTCGGTGAAGAAGTTGAGTTAGATTATGTTAAGCTAACGTAGGCTTGAAGTGAGATGCGGCATTATAGCTTTTATCTCTAAGATAGCTTTGAGGTAGACCTGGGTTAGGACTGATAGCTTTGAGGTAGACCTTGGTTAAGTTTGAACTAGCTTTGAGCTACCTCTACAGCTTGGCTAAGCTTGAGCTAGTTTCGAGGTAGGCTTTGGTTAAGTTTCATCTAGCTTTGAGGTAGCCCTGGGTTAAGACTGAGCTAGGACCTAAAAAAGTTGGGGAACGCGGACCGAAAGCAGGGTAAGAATTCCCAGCGGGTAATGCGGATGCCTTCGGATATAGCGCGAAGTCTATGCCTTGGAGGCCTCTGCACCGAGGGCTAATAAATCCTCGACTGGCATGTCCTCCTCGCTAGTCATTCATTAACTAAGTCTGATCTAGCTTTGAGGGAGACCTAGGTTATATCTGACCTGGGTTTTGAACAGATCTACGTAACTTCTGGGCTAATCTTTAAATCTTAGTTAGTTTGAACTCTATTTTGAACAGGCCTCAGCGAGGTTTCAGTTAAGTCTCTTCTGCTCCCACGGGGATCTTTTCAGTTACACCTACCATACACCTATCCCATTTCCTGAAGTACCTATATTTCCACCAGTTTCGACCAAACCTCTGGCCCACAAGTGGCAAAGTGAAACGGGGTCAAAAAAATTCGCCAGGTGACGAGTGCACCGCGAAGTTGCGCTCAAGATGCACGCGAGTGACAGTGGTGCTGTTGCACTTGCGCTCGTACGCTTGAGGGTGTTAGGCGGGTTCGTGTCGCGAGGAGAAAACGAGACGCGGCTTTGCCATTAGCCGACACCCGTCGTGCAACGCGGCCATCTCTCTCTCTCTCTCTCCACGACCCATCTCCTCTGGCTGCTGCACGCTAATTGGCAAACATCGGCCGGCCGCGCTTATCGCGATCGGCCAGCGATTTTTGCAAATTACGACGCTCGTCCGACGCCGCGCGAAACCAGCCAGCCAGACCCGCTCGCAGATCTCCGATAGCGTGTACGCTGATATCGAAACGATCCGTTGTCCTCTTCAATGCACGCGACACGCCTCTCTTCCCTTCCGCTTCGTCCTTTTTCCACCGTACCAACTTGCTGTACTTTAACATTGTTACTCCGCCACCCTCTCCAAGCCTTTGTTGTGTGGAACTTGGACCTCGCAAGATGGTGGCTGCTGAAGTTTTTAGTAGGTTCCCGAACAATGCTTTATGAAACAGTCATCCTTTCGCTGATGCACAGGGTGACCATGTGACTGTGAGCCCCAAAAATAGTTTTACCGATTTTCGTTGCACAAAAGCGTGCTCGGGGGGGGGGGAGGATGTATGCACAGCAACTTGGAAATTTCTTCATGAAGGACTCTTGTATGGACTCATATAGATCTTGGAAAATTGGAGAAATTGGACAAGAGTAGGGTGTCAAAATTTAAAGAGACAGATAAGAGCGGAGACGCAATGCTGCAGTTTTTGAAATTAATTATTCCTTCGCGTTTATGTGAACAAGTTTGCTAGTGACTGTGTATATTCAAAGGGATAAATGCTACGACTGCCACGAGATTCTTTTTCCAAATTTGAAATCTCCCTAAAGGTAGTTTATATTTGCTCATGAAGAGGACAACTAATATCCACAAAACTGGCCTTGCTCAAAAAAACTTTAGCAATCCTCTGCTTAACCACGCGAAGCCAAGAGACTTGCATTAAATTTGCAACGAATTCTCCATCAAGACAGTGTGTGCAAAAACGCGAAATGTTTCGACGAATCCTGACAGGGACGTATCTCGAAAATCGCGTGATTCAAGAGTACAGAAATTCAAATGAGAAACGAGGGAGGACCGGCCGCAACCCCCGCAAACGTTGGTTTTCGAGGGTGCGCCTCGTAATTTGCCCGCGCATCGATTTCGAGGCGGGACACAGCGAATTATGCACGCGGCGGTGACTCCAAAAGCGAAAAATCGCTGGAAACCGCGCGAGCCGCGTCGATGGCGATATTTTTCCTTTCTTTTTAGCTAGCCCCTGGTACAGGCGGGCTGGCGAAAAATTATCGTTGATATCGGATCAGCGGGCACGCGATAGCGCTCGCGACACGGAAATCGGTTTCCGCGCGACCAATTAGATGCACGGCCGCGATAAGTCGCGATTGGAAACGCTCGTGGTAATTAGATTTTTCGTGGAAGGTCGCTGTCCTGCCATTCACGCAATAATTACGCGATATTGACGCGGCTGGGGTCACCACCGCGGCCATCTTTGACGCACCGTGCACCGACGCTAGCGTAACAATTCAATCCTTTGACATTCGAATTCAATCCTTTCACCCGGAGATAGGTACAGATATCAGCGGGGGAAATATCACTGTTATCACTCGTTATCAACGCCGGATTATGACATCTCTCGAAATAGTGTGAAATATCGCGATTGCAACGCTGCAGAATATAATACCCACTGATGACTGAAGATTGCAGGTTCTACACACCGAAATCCACGAAGTGGTGAATAATTAAAAGGAAACTGAGCGGGACTCACGATTATGGTGAACAAAAGTGGTTCACGAGGGCCTGGTAGTAGACCAAACACTAACTTACCTGAAACACACAGAAAACACAGATTATTGGAAACTGTTCCAACAGTGAATGTTCAGTTTCGACTGAGATGCAATTACTGAACTTCTCTTCAGTCCTCAAATATCTGCAGTAGGGTCCCTTATTCTCAATCTGCGATTTCCTTTTGTTCTCACCCCCTAATATAGTTCCATTTCATAAAAAGATAGTCCCTGAAAAAGATTATTGCAATCGGACAACGGGAAGGGGTGTGGACCAGGCCTTAAAGTTTAGAATTCATCAATGGTTTGAATTTGAAGAATTTCTCAAAAATGGTAAGCCCTAATTACTGTATATATGATTTTTTCGTGCTTCCAACCATTTTTTAGATAATACCGATTGAATAAAGCACTTCGCGCGTCCCACCTGTATGGCGTGATGTATTGTCTATACGCGCGCAGTGCCGACCTCTCTATATTCAAATGCTATTATCTAAAAAATGGTTAGAAGCATGAGAAAATTATAAATACAGTAATTGTAGGAAATTGAATGCTCTTTAAATATTATTTTAACAAAATTTCGATAGGGCTTACCATTTTTGAGAAATTCTTTAAATCCAAAACTATTGATGAATTCTAAACTTTAAGGCCTGGTCGGCACCCTTTCCTGGTGTCCGATTGCAATAATCTTTTTCAGGGACTATTTTTTTTATCAAATGGCATCGTTCTAGGGGGTGAGAGCAAAGAAATTAAAAAAAAAATTTCGACACGTACAAATAAGGGCCACCCTAATCTGCAGGCCCTCAAACCCCCAACCCCCACTTTGATTCACGTTTCCACTCAAAAAGGGAACATTGCACTCTCCCCGAGCAATTTGCAATCACAGAAGATCCTCGAGCCTTTTGCACCAATCACTCACAAAAGCTCAACACACATCGATACTCATACACACAAACAGACCACGATTCCTAAATCCAGGCTGTAAAAACACCTCTAAAACCGCCAATCTGAAACACCTCCACAAATCTTGAATTTCAGCAGCATGAAAGGATTTGCATCCCATCCTGCAGCCAATCTACGTCACTGTCCTAGTAGGAGGGGGTGGAAATTCGCAGAAACACGAGGAACGAGTGAAATTAAAGCACGCCCCACGTCCTCCCCTCCCCCGCGCATTATGTATTATAAATGGCGAGACCGCCAGCGCGTCAGTGACTGCAAGGGACTTTAATAAAAAACGCATTACACGCGTCAGGTGATTTTATCCAGAGTTTCGTTTCGCCTTCGGTGCACGTAAGCCAGCGCGTACACACCGAGGAGAGAGAGCAGGGTGAGAGAGAGGAGTGGTGGAAGAGGGCCCCGGGATATTGCGAACTCGCGATGCACGGAGAGGGTGTCCCCTTCAATTCCGTGCGTCTACGGGGGCTAACAGATATCGTCGGCGTCCTGTAAATAGAGAACATCCTCGCGAGCCATATTTACTCGACATGGAATCGTCGTTTTCCCACGAAATTGCTGGCCGTTTCTCTGTTGCCTCGCCCCTCGGATTTTTATTCTTCCGTCGACGCTCGGAAGTCGACCCAGTGGCGGCGCGAGGCTGTCGAAGGAGCAAAAGAAAGCCGACGAGCGCGACAGCCGTTTCGGAACGCTCGGCGGGCACGGATGATTCCGCGCCGAGTCAGCTTTCAATTTTTATCTTTTTCGGCGAGGATGCCGGCGGGCGGCTCTGAATGAAGACGCGTCGATGGCGGGTCTTTCAGGCACTTCCGGGGGGAAGCCGGGTGTCGAGTGGCGGGGAAAAGCGCGGCGTCCATGTGACGGCTCCTCTCAAGGAGTTCCCAAGTCCGAGTTCATCATATCGGAACTCGACGGTACGTGCAAGAAATACATACGCCGCCGGTTTCCAATGGCCTCTCTATTGGGGTCCACCTCCCCTGTTCTTCGCGGGAGCCATCGAGCGGCAGAAACCGCGCGACATCAAAGCTGTGGGAGGGAACCACCGAGGCGGAGGGATTTAAATCGAAATTCATATGGGATTAATTTCGCGCTCCCGGCTGTGTTATGATGGGAGTGCTCCTGTTTCCTTCCGCACGGCCATGGAAGTGGCCGTTTGTTGATTGGAGGTTGGTGAGAAGAAGGCTAAAGCGTTAGCAAAGCTTCTAGAATTTCAGGAATAATAGAGAGGTCAGAATTCCAGAGATTCGTTAAAGCTTGGAGACTTTGAGGCCCTTGGAGGCGTTGGAAAGGTTCCCAAGACCCCAAAATCTTTCAAGACGTAACTGTAAACAATCTCCAAAGGAAATCGAATTTTCTCAGCGAACGAATTGCCCAAAATCTCGGAAGAAGGGGGATGTTTGCCCCGTTGCTATCTGTCTCCATCCATCGGGCCATCGTCACCCAGCAACCGCCAGCGAAATCTCAAGAAATCGCGGTTACCACGGGCCAACGGTAACCCTATTTCCCATCGTTCGTCCCCTCGACGTTATCCCACTTCGCTCAACCAAGAATACGACGATATACACGCCATTCGGCTAGCAAATTGTGCCCGAACAAAGAAGCAGCTCCAAGGATGCGAATAACCAAGCAGGAGGGCAGACGACTCTGTAATATACGGTATTCCTTGACACCAGGGCCTGGGGATATTAAATAAAGAATCCCCCCACAGTCTCGCGGGATGCCTCCGGGCAACGTTTCGCCCATTACCGATCGTCCCTTCGAGTATATTCGACGGGAGAGACGGGGCGCGGCTATATCTGCCGATATTATGGCTCCATTCATGCCAACTTACCGAATATCCTAACAACGTATTGCGAGTGGGGAGGCAGCAGTAGGTGTCGAGAGTAGAACGTAGGAGGACGGACAAGGAGGAAATGAAGGAAGCGTGCGTTTCGACGTAGGCCTCCTAGTGGATTCATCGGTAAAGCCGGAACCACACATTCCGCACTGAACGGCTAAAAATATTTTTAATTCAAATTCAATAAAATTCATTAGGTGATTACAAATTTCTTTTAAAGAATAAAATCTAGTTTGCTTTTCTTCTTGAGAAGCTCCTTCTCTGAATGCGCGACTGATCTCCACACTTGAGTTTATTCGGCAAATGAAGATTGTTTCGAATCATGATCAGGAGCTACGAACATTCATACAGAAGCTCATGCAAACATTTGCTAATCGTAGAATAGCGGATATTTGCCTACATCACTAGATCTACACATGTAGTTGCCAGCCGAATGCCGAACATTCGCTATTTGTCATCCGCTGAATGCCGAATGTGTGGTTGTGCCTTAAGGCTTTAGCTAGCAAACCCTGCCATAAGGCGAATTTACACGGTTCAGTTTGGTCGAACAATGTAGTTGATTCGACAAAATCTCGGGTAGTTGAAGACTCCTTCCTCCTCCCCCGCTTTAGCCAACCCTCGTCGAACGTCTTTATCTCCTCGAGGGGGTCGCAGATATTGCGCGATTTTAATTACGTTTCCGTTTACCTTGGAAGACCCTCGGAAAAAATTAGACCTGGCAGCAAAGATTGGTGTATTCAGCACACAAGGTGTGCCGCGGGGAAACTGATTATTGTAAAATCTTTGTCAGGTGATTTTGAAGCGGGAAGATCGTATGCGCTGTGGGTATGCCTTCAATTTTGATCGAGATAAACACTGGATACTGGATAAGTTCTGATACTGGACTACTTGCAGACTAGAGATTTTTTAGCAGATCTAACCCAGAAGAATGTTAGAAGAAGAGCTTAATCTATTGTAGTTGTGAAATAGAGATCTATCCTAGCGAAATTGCTGAGCTGCGACTGAAGAACGTCGATGGAACCAGGAGCTTCACTGGAGCACGACAACTGAATAGAAGAATTCCATCAACGTCAATTGCAGACGAAATTCTGCTGATCACATGTCAATTTTTATCTCTAGATTCCACCAAGTGAAGCCACACTCTAGGAAACCAAGAACAACTTAAATGTATCACCGTTGGGTCACTCCGTGGCGCTTCATCCAGCATCGCTGTCATGAGCTCTTCAAGGCTCCCCACTGTTTTCTTTCAATTACCATCCCTTGTTTAATAGAGAGGCTGAATCTGGGCTTGCTTTCCGTCTAAACAGCCCAGCCGCCGATGGCCCCGCCTTATCGGCACTCTTTCGCGGGGCGAGAACGGGGTGCAAGCCGAGGCGCAAAAGGGAAAGACGGTAGACGGCGACAATGCGGAGCCTGGCGAAATTGCTCGAGATCTTGAATGCCAACTGGAGCTGAGTTAACGTCGAAAAGCTTCTGAGTGACTTGCTCGGGGTTTAATCACCGGCAGAAACTTCGGTAATGGGGACTGTAAAGTGCTGGCGAACGGGGCTAATGCTTCTGCCGCCGTCGGTCTATTGCCCCTTTGCCGGGCAGAAGTTGGACAAACGCGTGCACGCGTTTACAACCCCATAAAAACTGCACCGTGCGTGGGTGTCGGGATCGTCATTCGTCAGCTGGGTCTGTTGGTCTGCTGGGAACTGGGTGAAAGTGAACTCAGTTGTCCAGGATACTTTTGTGACTGAAACCTCGGCGGAATGTGTATGCACGTTGTTCCTCGAGTAGGATGGACGAACCAGGGGAACAGGGACTAAGTGGTGCGGATAGGTGAATCATGTAGCCTAGAGTGGTCATATACTCTTGATGCGACTGTAGAAATTCGTCAGGATTTGCTGCGTGCAGGACTTCTTGTAGTAGTGACTTCTTCTTGAACAATGTTCATAGATCACTATGCCCACATCATGGTCCTAGCAGCCCAAACTCTCTACAAAGATTTCAAGCTCCAACGAAGGTAATTTCTGTGACGAAATCGTCGTCTAATATAAATGAGCTTTTACTTCATCGACTTTCCCAGTGGGCAACCTGCGATCCTCATGTTCAGTGGGCAGCGTGGATCACGCGTTCTTAGTTCAATTGCTCGCTCATCAAGGGGTCCAGCGTCACCAATTAGAGCCGATCGATTTCTCAGGCGATAATTTCCGGCGGCGTGTAAATTAATTAGCCAGCTAACTGCTGCTCATCGTAAGCCCGACGACGTAAATTACCCGCTGCATTATGGGCCACGATTTATTAATACAATTTGCCAGCGGTAAAAGGCGCCAGGCGGCAATTATCGGTCGACCGAGTCCTCGGCGCTCGCGACGACGTAGTTGCGACGCGTTACGTCGTAAAATCGCGAGAGTTGCATGCGGCACGTGGTGCGAGCCATCCAGACGCCTGGCAAAAACGTTGGCAACGGGGGTCATTAAGGGGACTCGCAAAAAAAGAACGACCCCGTGTTCCGTGATTTTTCGGCGAGTACCCCCACGAAATTATGACAGGTGAGAGATTAATCGGTCCCCGGGTGCGCGTTCAATTAGGTGTCGACGCTTGGAATTCAGCTTTTTCGACACTTTTAATGGTACACCGAATGAATATGGGTCGCTGGGTAATGCCACCATTTTGAAGCTCGCTAGTGTACAAGATGACCGAAGTACTCAGAATAAACCACTTGAACATTCGATTGCTTGGTTCCTAACCAATAAAACTACGGATGACGCAAACCTAACCCATATCTGCCACAAATATCAACCCATATGCCAACGATTAACTCACTCATAATCTTAATTCCTGTGGTCAAAACATCTACTAACTTGTCAGAGTAAATATTTCCCTCACAGATCCTCGAATTTCCAAGTCCATCGCGTCCTCAACAATATTTACTTCTGTGTGTTCTTAAGATCATCGAAATAAGATCCAACGCCAGGGCGACGGTGCTGCGCCCTGGCGTGGCGTTTGGAACACAGCGACTGAAGAAAACTGAAGGATGGAATCGCGGAGGACGGCGTGGCTCGCGGGCCAACCGGGGGACTAATTTCGAGAAAGGAGTTTTAATCTCGGGAGCCACCCCTCCGCCAGTCTATATGCATTATAATTATGCTCGGGTGGCTTCGTTTTAGGGAACGCCTCGCGGACCCTTCGCTGCTCCAGGCAGCCGGGTTACTCCACGTATAATTGGTATTTATGCCGGTGGCCGGGCGTTGCGCGGCGTGATTTGTGGCTGAAACTCCGTTAATGAGACGCACGTGTCTGTTAATTAACAGGGACCTGCTGCGCCCATGGACCCGCCGATCGACCAGATTAGCCGCTCGCTTTTTTACCCCTCGGCCTGGGAATCGTAGACGAGGGAATGCGCAGCGAACCGGGCCGCCCAGATCGCGGGACGAATCCCTGCGACCGATTTTTTTCAATCACCAGCCTCCTACGTCTCGTTAATCTTCCCGAATAACCGTGCTGGCTTCCTGGTGTCCACGGAACGCGGCACCCTGCCGTTGGGGGGGGGGGGGGGGAGAGAAGGCTAGATATTGGAGTTCCTTCGTGGCACGTGGAGGGGACAGCCGAGACGCTGGTGGATGACGAAGATAGTGCTCCATCGAGCAGTGGATTTTTACTCATAGTGACGTCTGAGGATGTCAGTCATTGGGGTGCCGGTGTTTCGCTGATGTATTCCCAGTAGCAGGGAGCGCGAGATTCCAGTTGATCTATGCTTGGTTTAACTGAACAGGATATCCTGCTTTTAAGGTATCCTACTTGAGGAAATGAGAAACTAGAGAGCTTCTGAATCAAATTATGAATTAACTCCTCTACTCAGTACATTGAGCGCAACCCAGTAATGCAAATGCTACGGATCACCTTTCCAAATCCACCCCTTCAAACTGCAGCGCAACAGGATACCCAGAAACTTGAAGATTTCATCTCTGAAACTATCCGGCAACAGCCCCTCGCGCAGCGCTCTCTGTCTATACTTCGTCCCAAAATCCAACCAAGGACCCGCGTGGCCCCCTGGGACACCCCCGTACAAGAAAATATAGGTTGTAACCTGACGGTCCATCGCGGCGGAGTTAATAAAGAAATATACAAGGTGACCAGCCTCCGCATTTAATATCAATTTGCCGTCCCACCAGCTCCTTTCCATCCCTCGATGGCTCTGTCCCTCCGCGAGGGTGCCACCGGAGGGTGAAGACCGCTAGGAAACGACTGCTGGATGACGAAAGAGGGTACGGCGGAATGGTGAGGACGAGCGACGATAAGAAAATAAGGGTGAGCTTGGGGCGAGCAGGGGGAGGGAAAATGGCTGGGTATCGTGGCGGGGGGTGGTGAAACAGGCTACTAGCCAGGAATTTCGTGGGTAGAAGCCTGCCCAAGGGGCTGAAAAGAAAGTCAGGGTGGAAAGGCTGCGCGGTACTTCCTTCCTTCCTTCCTTCGCCCAGGGACAGAGTAATTGTTAAAACGCGTTCCGAAAGATGAGAGCTGCTGATTACTTTTCCACCCCTGTCGCGAGGCGCGCTCGCGACGATGCTTTTTTTGCACCCCACCCGACCGCTGCCCTTCTTGCGAATGCAACGGAGACCCGCGGTCCCGTGGAAATCTAGCAAATTGACGGGAACCGTTTTTGTCTCGCGCCAAAGGAATTAAGTCGGGTAATGCGAAGTACTTAGGGCTTCCTTTACAACTCGCCCCGTTTCTGCGCTGTCGTAGTGTTTGTGTGCTATTTCACGGTGAAAGTGTAGTGGAATAAGGATCTGGGACGATGCTCGCTGATAAATTCTTTATTGTTATTGGCGACTTGGGTACCAGCGTGCAGCTGGAGATCTGACTTTTTAGTAGGTACAACAAACAGCGGAATGAAGATTGGGATTTCGAATGTCTGACTGGGACGTTTCAGAGAAGTGTTTGTTGTTCGTTTCATGGAAAGATAAAAGTTTTGGTGTTACGAGGTTTTAGAAGGGGATAGTGAAGGTATTAAGGGAAATTTTGGGCGACTGGCTTTGATGAATTGTCGGAGCACTGTAGGGCTTAATATACTGATTATCAGAGACTCGGTAAATTAGTGTACTCTGTGGAGATTATATGTGAAAAACACTCATTCATAAAAATGATTTATTAAAACCAGAATTTTGGGGTTGGGAGCATTCTTCAACCTGTATGATTTGTGTTTGTTTGAGATACCGTAAACTGGGGGAATATTGTCAGTTAATTACCCTGTATTTAAAACAGAAATGGACAAAAATTGAATGCAGTTTGACACTTGTAGTAGAATCATAAAATATGCAATAGGAAAAATGCAAATTTAAGAATGGTAATATTTATATTATATAACAAAATGTTACGGAAACCTACCAATGTTCCCCCAGTTTACGGTACATCTACATTAGATTTACGTTAGTCTGGACTACCCTATTTATTGGGTCTTCTAGATTGTGTTTTAAGGGGGGATTCTCGTCTAATAGCCACAAAAGTAACAGATATTTAAGAATTTTTTAAGGAGGCAACTTTAAACTTGCAGAAAATATTCTTTTTATGTCGATCCTCCTTATTATTTATTAATTAATGAATCTTGTCCACATCTTCGACGATGTAACTCCTGTTGGCGAGATGTATAACACCCATCACAGTCATCTCATTGCAAAAAAAAATAGAAGTTTCTTAAAGTTAGATAGTTTACGCTGGTATGGGTCCACTATATAGAAAAAAAATGAAAAAATGAAAGAGTTATAGCGTTTGAAAGAAAAAGAAAGTTTTTCCTTTAGACAAATTTTTATATTATTCTATATTGGGAAATACTGGTGTCACACAAGTATTGAAATAGTGCAATAATGTTTTTGTCATTAAATAGTCTATTACATTTTACAAAATCGATCATCAAACAGTCGAAATTTCCAATACTGCCCTATTACATGTGACAGCTAACCTGATTAAACTGCTTTAATTTTCGCCACCAGGTCGCGTAGCGGCAATAAGAAAATCCCAATATCGACGAAAAAAGTAAACAGAAACCAAAATTAAAATTTTAGGTCCAGTATCAGCATAAATTATTTAACTTTAAGAAAAATTTATTCTTTTTGTAATCAGATGACTGTGACAGATGCTACACTTGACGCCAACATCGTCGAAGAGATTCCACAATAATTAATAAATAATAAGAAGAATCGACATAAAAAAAATATTTTCTGCGAGTTTAAAGATGTGTCCTTATACCTCAAAAGAGTTTAATGCAATATTAACAATAGTTATCTAACTATAGTAATCTCGAAAAAGTAGGCTCTATACAACCCCCGATTCTTAACCCTCAGACAAGCCATTCAAGGTTCCATCTCACTTTGCCCTCTGCCACAGTTCCGCCACCATTGTTTCCCTCCTACGCAGACTACCTGTTACAACCCCAGTACCGGTGCTCGAATTGCATCGAGTACCACCATCGAAACCTCACAATCAGACCGTGTACCCCGACCCCTCGAAGCAGCCGCCCAAACACGGAAATCCTTTCGATTAACAACCAGGCAGGATCGACCAGAGCCTAAAATTAATTCCGCGCGGCGCCCCCGAAGCAGCGCGAACATGAATTATGTCCGTCGGTGAAGAAGCGCCCAGCTGTCACCGTCGCCTCCCGGGTAATTGCATTATTTGCATTTAAAACGGCCGGCTACCGGAAAAGAGCGGTGAAAATGCGGAAAAGGCGCGCCTCCGCCCGTCCTTTGACCACTCCATCTTCGAGACCTAGACGCTTGCCACCCGTGGCATCCCTTTGTGGCCGTGTCTGCGCTCTTATTAAGGCCGACAGGCCGGCCGCGCAATTGCGAACCTCGGCTCCGGCCTCATCAAAGTCGCCCCTCCAACTCGCCCCACTGGCAAGTGTTTCGAAAACGAGTCGAAAACCCTTTGACGCGCCGGGGATCGATGGCGCGCGAGGGTTGCGGCTGATATATAGAGCATCATTCGTTCTGGCGAAGTACATGTGAAGATGTTGGACGAAACAGCCGCTGCGATACTCGCGTTGCGCGGACGGGACTCGTGAGTGACAATCGGGGGAGTGGAGGGATATGCGAACGGATAACCGTGTGGGAGTGAGTGGAGAACAAAGTGGATGGTGGAAGATGAATTGTAGATGTGTGAAGTGTAGATATAGGAACGTATTGGTCCTCCAAGAATAATTTTGAATAAAGGAAGGGGAACAGCCAAGAATAAATATGAGCTGAGCATCTAAAAAGAGTTGTACAATCCTGGAATCAGATCGACGGGATCTTAATATTAACCGTCGGATCTGAGCGTATCGAGGAAACAGAGAGCGTCGTTGGACGACGGAACGAACACGGTGTATTATGCTGGAAAAATGTTTCCCTTGGCCCAGAAAGCTTGGGAGCAGCGGGGTATCTTTCTAACCGCTGCACCGCTGCCGTTTTGTTTCCATAACCGCACGGAATAACACTCGGTTGCTTGTCTTTGAAGGATTCCCTGCAGCCAGATCTGAAGAAGAAACTTTGTTCCGTTCCCGTTAAACGTAGTTCGCCAGACGATGGCCCTGTTTTTTCGCTGCCTCGTGAATCCCTCGGACGGGGAAGAATCAAAACGCGTTTCTTTTCAGACTTTCGCGAGCTACCTCGCTGGTCGAGGCAAGATTAACGACGGCGCAACTGTTCCGCCGGAGAAGAGTAACCACGAGCGGCACGTAGACACGGCCCGATGGAGAAATAACGGATGCACAAAGGGCGGGCAGCTTTGGTTCGCGCCAACTTCGGCCGGAATTATGAACATGGTCCGCCCGACGTCGACAATCCTCTGCACTTTCGATCCCCACGACTCCGTGATCCTTCCAACCGGCCACATTCAGAGGGTTTCTGACGTAATTGATTTTGCGACCGCTGTCCTCCGAGGCAGCAACGAGCAGCCTTAATGGGCAGCCGGCGACGCGTCGTCCTGTCTTTTACGGGATCTCGTATCCCTACATCGCCGCCATTACAGCTGGTGGCGAGCATACCCTTGGAATGGCACGCTAAAGAAAAGACGTCTGAAAGCTATTGGGGCTTTTTGGCGACCCTCGGTAAGACCCAGGTGAAATTGGAATGAAAATTCTGACGACCTTTTTGGGGTGTATTTTGGTACTCTAAGGGAGATAGCTGAGGGGATTTCCCAATGTTTCCATGTTTGCTCTACGGACGTTGATTAGTTAGGTGTTAAATTAAACTGAGATTGGTGTTTACACCGCAATTATTATCAGAAGCAGGTTTGAAGAGAAGTTCGGTTTGAATGGAATTCCAACGAACCATAGTGCATATTGCCTAAACGATTTAAACGTGATCAAACGGAGACAAGTCGAATGAAACCGAGCTAAATTCAAGTAAACCCAACGAGAACCAACTTGGACGCAATACACTCAAGCACCGTCACATAAACCCCAATCAAACGCAACTAATCCAAAAGCTTCCAATACGGAACGCTCACCAAGTCGTAGTTCTCGCTGACATTAAGCATCGAGTATCTTTCAGCAGCCACACAGCGCCTACTACCACGCTATCTACGTGCACAAGTTCGCCCGTCGAACGAGCCTCTAAACGACAAGATCTACTGGATGGAAAGTGGTCGCGGTCCGCCACGAAGACGCGCCAGAAAACTATATTTCACGCTTGTCCCCGACGCCGTTACGGCACGAGCACTGCCGTAAGAGATGCAGCGCGGCGGCGAGACATGCGTCTCGTATCGGGTTATGGACCTGTAAATACACGGGACGTGTTTACACGGCCATAACCGCGGCCGTCTTGTAAATAAGTTAACCCCGGCCTCTGGCCGGTTTTACGAGGACAGCGACAAAGTACCGGTATAACGCGGGCCCCGTGTACCCTCCGTCTTAGCCAATCACACGGATCCTCGCGGCAGAGTGAATTCGAACCGATGCGCGCTCTCCCTTAACGCGAGACACGGTAAATCACGGTTAGCTGGATCCGCGATTCGGGGGTGAAACTACACAGCGGATGGCGCAAGTCTTCCGTGAACTGGGGAAAACACGGTGAGCATGGCGAGTGATTCACTTTGGCTGGTGTCTACTTCCGTTTTGTGATGATGGAAAGTTGCTGCTGGTGGACGTGAGACGTGGGTAAGACTGGTTTAAGGGGTTCATGGCAGCTATCAACTTGGTATGGTGTCTTTTAGTAACGGGGGTTGTTTCTGTGTTGCTATAGGGTGTATTTGATTTTGTGTTAGTTGTAGGTGAGAAACGGTTACTTGATTGTCCTCGTAGTGATGATTGGTTTCATCTTTTGTAATGCAGAATTGGATTAACCTTGGTGTATAATGCGGGATGCTATGAAGGAACCACTGCATGCCATGACCAGAATTAGAGGAACGAAATAATGGTAATGGGACCTAACCCACGAGAGAGGGAGACGGAAGACGAGAAACTGGTTTTATGAAGAGACCTGCCCAATCGCTGTATAAACTGAAATAGTCAGATGTAAACGTCCAGAATCGCCGTTCCTGGACGAAAATGGATCTTGGCTCTGTATCGAGAATCCGGTGTAAATGTAATCTCTAAGGCCGGATAAAAAGCGCGATGGAGTTGGGAGTGTATTAGTACTATGCAGGGTAGGTGGATTGGCGTTTGAAGGATCGAGGAAGAAAAGAAGTGCTGCTACAACCGACGGATCCTACCTTATACGCATGGGACCGAGAGGAATAAACTGAAAGGAACTTAGGACTTGCGAGAAAGAGTTTGAAGGATTAGACCTCTAGCGGCGCTGGCGAACACTAACAGTCGCGATCCCATGATGGGCCTGGGGCTTGACACATATCTGCCGAAACGGAATCTCCTTGAAAAGAATTATAGAGTAACAGTCTAACAATAAGTATTCAAATCTGGTATCAAAAAATTTCAAAATCGATTCATTTTTCTTCAACTTCTCCCTAAACACCAATAAACGAATATTACCTACACAAATTTTCACAGACTATTGTCTTCTATTTCTAGAACTCCGAATGTTGTCAACGAACCTTTCTGCTTCAACCTCCCTTGCAACTTCATCCCATAATAAAAAAAAAGCAGAAGAATCCATTTCAGATGTTCGAACTCCGTGCCACCCAGAAATTATTCATCCAGAATTTGCATGCCTGTTATCCTCCAGGGGGTCCGTGTCCCGACACCACCGTATGCCATCCGAAATTCCGCTATCTTATGGTAAGTGGCAACATCTCGAAGACGCATAATTGAGAGAGGGACACGGAAACCGGCAGATATCTCGACCGCCCCGGGCCAATTTCCATTCGAGTTATTAGTTCTGGGTTCGATGCGTTTTGCGCGATTACCAACCGCCCACATTGCACCCTATACGTCTGTATTAGGAGCAGAGATTCACCACGATATCGTGCCACTGTGCGGTGCACGGAACCGGTATCTGAACAAGCAAGTGGCTCGATTCACACCCGAACTTGAGCTGTTTTGGAAATTGTTGATCAGTCTCGAGCGATCGTTCCAATGGCTGAATCGCTGCAGGCTTGCACGACTTTGGTCTACGGTTATGCTTCCGACGAGACAAAGTAAGGAGCTTCCAAGCTTCAAGGATTGATGAAACTCACGGACCAGGAATATTCTATGAGTTCACGTCTCGTAAAAGGTTAGAAGATTTATAGATTATGCACGACGGGGTAATAACTGGGCTACCAGTGGGGTAGGTATTGGAGACGTCTGCTGATCGATTGGACGAATAGTTTGAATGAAACTGGAGCAATCATTGTCAGTGGATGGTGGGACGGTTGGAAGTGAATTGTACTTGAGAATAATAGAAGTCACTGAACCATCAAGGGTGCACTGACTTGTGAAGGGTGGATACTAGCTGCTAACAATGAAGTGGACGATAGAGCACTACGGTGGACAGTAGTTAAAGAATCAATAACCGGGGAAGTGACATTCGATATCAATTTTACAGGCAGTGGTACTGTCGAACAGGATCCCATTGCAGAGGATAATGCAACCTGAGACTCACCCCCGCGACATTAATCAACGTCGCTCCTCCTAATTGATGTCGTTCGAAGGAACTGAAGACGAGACCAATGATGTAACGTAATTACACGCTTACAAATGAGATGCAAGTGTACCGATCCCTACAGAAATACTCTGAGAATTAAACAGCGATCAATCTTCCCCCTAAGTGAGCGCCGCAGAGACACCCGCCCCCTACAGGACAAGAAGGCGGTTCGGGGGATCGAGGTGAAAAAACAATTCCACCTTCTTGCAGCCCCCGTTCTATCGACCAGGTTCCCGACATTAACAACTATGAAACGAGCCTGCCTGACGTTCACTTCCGACGACGCGACGTATCTGCTTATTTATCGTGCGCGTAATGGGGGTGGTAGCCACCCTCGGCCGCGAACAAAGCGGCGAGAGGCGAAGAAACGAATTGGCAACCGGCTGACGGCCCCGTGGAGGGTGACTTTCGCTATTCCGGTGACTAAGAAGACGGGGGTAGGTGCGCGGAGGAGTACAGGGGCTGCGGAGGGGATGGAAAGGAGAGCGAAGTCGGCGGTTAGGATGATGGCAGAGCGATCGTTGTACTATCTCCGGTGAACAAAGCCCAGCTAACCCCGCGTTCCGGAAGCCTAGCGCTGAAGGGGGCGGAAAACACCCCGAGACACTCGCTTCCGGTTCATCCCTTCGACGTGTTTAGTCACCCCCGTCACGGGGGATCGATCCCCCGGGTCGAAATTGCGCTTCGATCTCGAGGACATCGCGGGGGAGACACTTTCGCAGCTTTTCAGTTTTTCTTCAAGAGGAATTTCAAGGGGGTGATAGTGGCTTGAGCGTTGCTCTCTGTGGCAGGCCAGTGATACCAACGAGATGAATAGGTTTTAGAAAAAAAATTCACATCAGCATTAACGGGTTGAGTTAAAGAGAAAGTCCCTGGCTACAATATTGCTGAAACTACTCTTAAATATTTGCAAGTGTAACTATAAATAACACCAATGTTTGATGAAGAATTCCTCCTTCACCCAACACCAGTCCCACCCTCATAATTTCAAGCGTCTTCCGCCTGCATTAATTCATAATCGCAGATCCCAGTGCAAGAGTACCCCACACAGCGACTAATCCCGACAGTCTCCATAAATCAGTATCAGCCACCTCAGCCGTCCACCCCGAAGCAGACGTGAGTCTATCCTCATCGTTTCCACCCCAACTCTTCCGTCTCCCGAAAAAAGTTACTCGGTAATCCCGGGAAGCTGCTCGCCGACTTACCCACCCCTTTCTAAGGGGCTGTCCCAGAAGCTCGCTGCATTTCGCGATAGGATCACGGTTCATCTCGATCCGGGGGAATCGCGGAGTCACTATAACGATTATCCTTCCGGCACGCGGTCGTCAACGCTTTTTGCTGCGCCGAAACGAATCGTTCGACCAGGCGGTCGCCCCCACGGAGAATGAAAAACGGCGTTCCCCGATCACGCCATTTTTCTCTGCGACGCCACCGTGTCCCTGACAAAAACGGAAATAATCAGCGGCAGAGCGCACGAGGACCCCGCCGGACTTCATTTTTCGTGCCCACCGGGTGGCCAATGGAAATCGACTACCCCTGCCCGAGAGTCCACTGTCTCCCCATCCTCCTCCTCTTCTCTTTTTGCACCTTTGTTCCCCTTTGTTGTCCCGCTGATTCATCGAATCCGCGAACTTGCGGCTAACCCTGACTACGTTCGATCCGCCGCAGGCTTGGGCGAGGTGCACGTTAGGTCCACTCGTGGTTAGCTTCTGAATCTGAGTTGAGCTTCAACTCGATTTGAATTTGCTTCGACTTGGGATGCAGGGTATATCTAGATTGGATCTTGGTTGGACGTAGAGCAAGTCTGCTTACGTCTAGTTTGGGTGGAGCTTACGTCAGAGTTGGGTCGAGGATATGCCCAACTCAATTTTGTGTTGGATCTGGGTTAGGTGTTCCGCTGCTTTTAATTTAAAATACCTAATAGAATAAAATTTGTTAGGGTTATAATTCTTTCACACAGATTAGGTGTCTTAAGATTTATAAACGACAGTGTAATCCACAGACACTAGATGTCTCAAACACTCCATTGGATAAGGATAATCGTTAACCAATAGCGGAGGGACAACGACAATCTTTCGCTCTCGAATTCCGACCAATTCACCATTAACCGTCTGTTCCGCCTCTGAAGCGATAGACAATGCCTAGTGACAGCATAATGGCGACGTGATCATGTAATAGGCGGCGATGAGGAGCGCAACGGGGGAGCCGTGTATCGTTCACGCGAACCGAGGAAGTCTGTACTTAATCGGGGACAATGACGTCTGAGCAGATCGTCCCGCATTCTTCGTTGAAACGCTAACCTCCGGGCAACGCCGACAATGCTACCGTCAGAATGGATCGCAGGAAGACGATTTACCAGCTTCCCCGCAGACGTAGCCATGGGCGGTTCCTTCAAGGACACGTGTAAGCACGTGGATCGCGTTAAAAGCTCCCCCGTCCGCGCTTCGAGGACGAATTCCAGGTAGACTTGAAAGCACTCGCTGATGTCTCTTGGCAAATATTGATAGGGCGCGAATTGTCTGGAATGGGAACAGTGTCTATTGAGGGAACATAGTCCAAGATGCTTCTGCGCGAAAGCTAGAGTTTATGAAATGAATCAAGGCTCTGCTGTTCTCTTCTTGAAAGTGGATGGAATGATCCACAGAAGTGGAAATTGTGGGTATATGTATGAGGGAGGTCTGGTGCTTTTGGAACTTTGAGTTTTTATGGGGTTGATGGGTTGGATTCAAAGAGCATGAGGGAGTGTACTCTGTTCATAGTAGTACTTGGAAGCTTCTGCTAGCCCTCAGTGACGAGAAACGTGAGTACTGGTTTCTCTAGAATAAGCATTGCTTTCAATCTAGGCCTCTGTTATTAAATTTGAGGATTCAGCTCTGAAATTGTGGAGTTAGTACTCTCTGTCACGAAAGTCTATTGGATTTAGTCTTCCCACAATTGAATATTGCTATACAGAATACAGTGTGCAGACCTGAGCATGCCATAGTTCTAGTTTGATGACCCAAGAGGATATCAAACTCGATTACTTCCACAATCATAATGACTATTGGGAGCTGGAAAGACGTCGCACTACCCACAAACTGAAATATTATAGGGGCAAGGGAAATCACCCATTCGCTTTACAGTCGCAAAGACCTAAAAGTAGGATTTCTAGAAGGGAATTGGGTAAATCATTTCTCTCTATGACATTTCAGCTTGTGGGTAGTGTAACTTCTCTCCAGCTCCCACTAGCATTCCACCCCTCCACCAGATACTTCTCTATAAAACAGCAAATACTGTATCCAATATCAACGTACCCCTGTCATCGATTCTCTTCAGTCCCACCATTCAGTCCCTGCCCATTATCTTAAACACTGAATACCCAAGTCCTTGATAGTCCAGCGCAAACAAATCAATTGCCATCGATCACGTAGCTTATCATTCCAACTTTACTTTTACGTGTATCAAGTATCCCATGCAAGGAAACAGGAAACGCGCTGACGCGTTTTACGCGTTTCCACCGTGGATGAGCGTAGTTGTAAAGAGCGCCTATGGTCCATGAAAGGGAACTTTTTACGGGCAGAGTCGCGTGTGTACACGCCAGGTTTCGACTTTTCAGGGGCGTCGTTCGACGGCATCGAAAATCCATAAACGACAGAGTTCGCAGGAACGCCGACGGCGTTCCGTCGTCTGCACGGGCCGTCGGTGCTTTTCAGCGAAGAGGATCGACGCCGCTCGTCCCCGTCGAACATCGCGAAATATTGTTTTTGAAGAATATTCTTCGGACTGTCGGCGCTCGCCCTTATTGCTTCTCGCTCCGCTGGCCTGGAATACGATTGTTTTATTATACGATCTTCGCCGCGGACTTGGCCAACTTCGCCCCCTCTATCTCCGATATCCCTGCTCCACCACCCCGTCATTCTGTTTCGCGTATCATCCTTTTACTGCCGTCCAGGAACGTGGACCGGCGAACTTTGATCGTATCCGCAGCACACTCGCTGGGAATCTTGATAAACAAGATCTTCCGACGACCACTCGACCACCCGATTCTTTATGAACCTCCGCGCTGCTCTCCCAAAACGATGGCTCAATGGTCCGCGATTTCGATGCAACGAACCCTTATGAATCCTGAATCGAAGCATCGATATTCCAGTGGTCTGAGTCCCTCCTCTGTCCTGTTTCGTTGAAATCGACTGACGTGTTGCCTGTAGTAGACAGTTTGCGCACAGAGGGCAACACTGGTTGCACGCTCTGTACCCCGAAACTAGTTCAAAAGCTTCCCTACTGGATTCCAATATTTATTACGCAGAACCGTCGATTATACTGAACCCATCTCACTTTGTGGTATAAAGAATTTTCCCGTGGCGACATTATGCAGCGAGCCACGGAAAGTTTGCTGTCGAAAGGCACGCGGCTTTGCGCAGCAGCTTCGTAACGAGTTTGGGTTACCACGGACAGGAGGAATGATCGTCGAAGCCGCAAGGAGATTGCAGATTAGCAAGAAATTTCGCTCGCCGTTCGACGGACAATTCGTTTGATGCCTCTGACCGCTTCCTAGGGATATTGCGGACGAGATGCGGTCACCACCGTCAAGCTTATAACCGGGACATGACCGCAGCACGGGTAAACGGCGGTAAAACGTATTTCAATCAAAGTTCCGAACGGCTAATCCCGAACGATTCTGCCGGGTTCGTGGACGGAGGGATCGAGGCTTGAACCTGGCCACAATATAGCGCGATGAATGGCTCCAAAAATCTGGCAGCGCGCTGTCAGATGGGACTAATATTTTGGCTCGAGCAGAGCATTGTTGGAAAATCTGATTCTTATATATCTGATATTTTATGGGATATTTTTGGACGGAGGGCTAGAAGGTAGTGAGATGAAAGAAGAGAATTGGAGGTTGTGTTTGACAGATAATGTCTTGGTTTAGAAAATGGGTACAGTTTTGTGGTTCATCTATCGAAAGAAGGCTGTGGAAATATTACCCAATTCCTTCTTTGATGAAAAATCAAACTTGATACCACTGTAAGGTACCTTTTTCTCACCAAACTCATCACATACCACTGTATCTTTTTTAGAATAGAACGAGAAGTATGTACACCCCAAAAACTCCGCTTGGAAACGGGGGATCGAGTCCACAGGCCGCCGAGCTGACTTCCAATACACCACCGTCCAGCCAATGACATTTCTCGCCGATAATACACTCCGGTATTAAAGTCAGTCCCCGTGCTTATAAAGTTCCTTTGATCCCGTCGATGCAATCACCAAGAACCTCGCGGGAGAAATATAATACAGAAATCGTCCATGGGAAATCACGTAATGCACTGATTCAAAGCGACGAAGGAGTCAGCTGCAGAAGGAGAGCGAGCAGAAAGAAATGAGAGGGACTCTGGTCCTAGGTAGAGCGAGCAGGATTCGATTCCAGGATTTACGATGCGAGCCGTTTCGACTGCGGTGCCCCCAGTGAAACAGGGCCGTCGGGAGAGCGGAGGGGACTCGAAGGACCGCGACGACGACGAATGGAATTGCATCTAATGATGCCTGAGAACCGAAGCAATCCGAAGGAACTGGCTGCTGACAAGCGTAATTCCTCTCCCCCGTTCGAGGACCACGGCCGATTTCGATTCGCGCGACCTGCTCGGTGACCAGAGGACGCGACCCTCTTTCCGACGGCCAACGGAGAGGAACTTTGTTACTTGTTGCGCGATCGAACTTTCACCTTTGTTTCGAGAACTCTGACTTCTTCCGGGGGGAGAACCCTGGACCACTTTACTGCAGGAATTTGGGAGCTTCTAAAGCCCCGTTCACATCAGTCAAGTTGTATTTCCAGGCAAGTAAGGTTGAAAGAATCTCTAGTTTACTTGAAGCTTGGAAGAAACCTGAAAAGATATTTCAAATCAAGTGAATAACAGGTTCACATTGGTAATGTGTAGTTTCAAGTTACTTGAAGTCAAGGTGAAGGTATTTTTTATTTTATTTTGTTTTAGGTTACATAGTTCCCTAAAGATGGCACTTCAAATCTTAAACTTACATGAAGTCAAGTAACTTGACTAATCTGAACGAGACTTAGGGGACGTTGGAGGAGATCTGGCGCATTTTCAGAGGCTTATTCCGTATTTAGTTATTCAGTAATGAAGTCCGTGAAATTTTGAGGTTAGATCGTGCAGGCGAAAAAACGAACCACGGGCGATGGGATTCGAACCCGCGATTTGCGGGTCCGCTGCTTACTGGCCAGCGACATTACCAATTCCTCCAACGCCGACTTTCCGAGGTTAATCTTTCGGAACTCTACATATACCTGTGGGGGATATCCAATTAAGAATGATCGTTGCTTTTACAAAAACACGTGTAAACTGTTTGAACAAATATTAAACAAAATCTTAGAAACCAATAAATATTTCCAATAAAAGAATAATTAAATACCAAACATTAATGACCCACTTTATTCATTTCATAAATTACAAATTCGCACCCAACCATACAGACATACAACATGCCAACACAAACCCAACATACCCAAGCTAACGTGGCGCCACCTGCATGCCAATCGCGCCATGTGCCGTTCCCAACCGCCGAATGCCTGCAAATAGGAGCTACCGTATAAGATTCTTATTTCCTCGGGTTTTTTGCGCGACAAAGGCAGGCGCGGCCCTAAGATCACGCGCTCCTCGACATTTCAAAGATCAATGAAATTCAAGATCCGAGTCAGCGAGTTCCTTGGTTGGCCGCGGATTATTCCGAAAACACCGTGTTTCGCTTTTAACGGCCGTGGCCGTCCGATTTCTTCGCCGATCGAGAAGCCATCCCCGTCGTGCGGCCGTTCACGATCATGGCGCGGCCACATTAATAATTTATGTTGTCCAACGATGGGACGTCGGGCCCGCGACACGATCAGAAATCGTGAGCGCAGATACGATCGGCTTCTCCTCGCGGAAACGCAAAAGAAACTCTACGGCATCTAGTCACGCTCACTTCCCCCACCTTCCCTTCCTCCTCCGTCCCCCTCTCGCGCCACTCCCCGCCCCTGCGCCGCTCTTGACGGGGGCTAATAAAGAATTAAGGACACGTGCAAGCCCCACGAGGTGGACGGAGTCGGTTTCTGTATAAAAGAGAGGGGAGGAGGAAGCTCGACGTGCAAACTCGCGAATATTTTCCCGCGGCGAGGAACTTGGTCGAAGTGGGTCGACCCACTGCGAGCGCTGCAAGGTGTCGATTTTCATCGCCGTGATTTGTGCGGGGTAGAGGAGCGTCTGAATTTTAGAACAGGCTTTAGAGAGGAAGAGAAAGTCGGAGTGCAGGCAGAAGTGCGTTATTTCGTCGCCCTTAACGTCTCACAGACTGCTCTTTAATAATTTGACATTGTCAAGCCTAAATTTATTTTTTATCATGTAGTGAAGTTATTAGTGACTTTATTACATATTTGAAAATACACTTTTGCGTGTTTTGTTCAAAACCTCTGACCGTTGGCTTCGTGTCACGATTCCTTAACAGCACAAAATATTGGTTGAATGTTTTTTCAAATATTAAAGAAATATTTTTTTAGCCACTCTTTTTAATATGAAAAAATATTGATCCCCAATATTATATACACGTACAGAAAATGTGAAATAAATGTTTATGAAATATGAACTACTTAAAAATTCATGGAATAAAATGGGAATATTTATAAAATGTAATGTAAATATTCAGGAAATGTGAAACGAATATCCAGAATCGTAAAATAAATATTCAAAGTCGGCTGAAACGAAGGAAAATATAGGAAAAATAATTTTGCAAGAATTTACCAGATTCCTGAATCGGTGAAACGCTTAATTCTCCGAAAGCAAACATCGTGTAATGCAATTTAAAAACGAAGCAACAAGGGAATCGCAGCACTTAAATCATCGCTCCAAAATCCACTCCTAAATCTGAAATCCACCACGATGCAGCCATAAGACTCGCATCCCGCAATGCACCCCCGCTCGATTTTTCCACCACCCCGTCATCGGTTCACGGTGCACCCCAAAAACGATCAAAGAAACGCGCTCGTCGAGGACCAGCGGAAACAGGGACAACGATACCTCTGTTGCGAGGCCGCGCGGGGTTGGTCGGGGGCGCGCGATCGTAATTGAATCTCGCTTTCCAACGGATAAGCGAAGCCGCAAACACGATCGGGCCAGTGGCACGCCGTTATTAACGCGGCTGCCAGCCGAGGGAAACAGAGGACACTAATTATACGTCGGTAGAGAAAGAGAGCAGCGCTGACAGTGCGCGGGGGTCTCGTGGAAAAGTGAACGGGGGGGGGGGGGGGTCGGTAGTTGCGAAAGGGTGAGGCCCGTGGGCGGTGACGTTAATTACGAGCGCTCGAACGTTGTCGTCGCCCGCGTGCATTTCAAAAAGTAAAGTGCGCCCCCTCCGACCCCCGCGGGTCGGCGTGGTCGCTGGGCCGAAAACGCGCTGCTCTTTCGCGCGTGCATAGAAATCGAACACGATTACCCCGTTTTGCGAACCGTTGCACCCCCTCATCGTCGGCTGTATAAATACGCCGGCGGGATCGGAGCGACCGCGAGCGCGCTCACGGTATTCCGGCCACGAATTTCTGGCGAGGACTGTCGTTTGACCCCTTCGGCGAAGGGTTGATCGCTGTGCCGCGTTTCCTGTACTTCTGCCACCTTCTGCCCTCGCGATAGAGACTGAAGAAATTTGTTAATATGAAATATAAGTTCACCAAGTCTGAAGGGAATCCTGCGGAACTTCGTAGAATAGCATGAGAAGGGTTAGAGGAGGGTGCAACCGAGATCAAAGCCCTCGAAGTACATTTTCTACGATAATGTTTCAATCTTCCTGTCGAAACAACGAGATCTGAAGGGACCAGAAGTGAAACGAAACGGAGGAACACTTCGACCCCGGCCGGGGACAAAGTGGTGGCATAATTGGACGGGGGTGGGTGGTGTCGATCCAAGATTCAAGGTCCGAAGGAGGTAAACACGGGCGGCAATCGATTTCCCTGTTTCACACGGTAGGCGTGAACGAGGGAGTTCGAGGACCAGCAGGAATTAAATTCACGTCCGCAGGAGTATTTGTCGAGTGGCTTGGACACACTCGTCGAGCGATGGCGGCCCTCCGCAACCGTCGCCCGCTCGCAAAAGCGGGGTTCCGGGCTCTAGCTAAGCGAAAATCGACTTTGCTTTCTGGGAGAAGAGGCCTCCCCGTCGCCTTCGGGCAAATTCGCTTTCTGCCTTTACACTGGCGGAATATTAAGCGGTTCCGCGGGGGTGGCTGGCCCACTATGAAAATTGGGGGGTATAGGGCGGCGCGAAGTGGCCGTTATCAGTCAGAACCGTCAACGGCACTGGGCTGCCTCCAAATCGTCCAAATAAATTCCCGTCACGGCTACTGGCTTACGTGGTCCCTCGAATAATCGGTTATTTTGTCCCACCCTCGTGGCATCCGTTAGAAAAGATTTACGAATATTATTTCGAGCGGCACCCCCGGTTCCGAGCACTGGCGTTCATCCCGGACTCTCTTTTCTCCGAATTTCCATCGCACCTGCGCCTGCCGCGCGGGAATTTCCGTCGCTCACCCTCCTGGACAGGGGCACGATCGCTATTATTTACTTTCTAGAAGGTAATCGGCTGCGAGACTTGGCAGGAGGCTGCAGCTGAGTGTGCCACCGATCATGGGCTCGCAGGAAACAGAGATATGGCGTGATTATTTAAGAAATTTCTGTTATCAATATATTTAGCTATTTTCCCGCTCAGGATTAAATGTAGCGGCCCGTCGCGTGGGCTCTGATGGATGCGCGAGGGGTGCGTGTGTGGGGGTGTAGTCAGAGAAGTTTCTGAAAAAATAGTAGTTAACGCGCGCAGGGGGTGATAGAGTGATTTTCTGTATTATAAGTATTAGGGTAGATATCCCCATCAGTGTCCCTTCATATTTAAATAAGCAGTACAAAAAAACTCGCATAAATAAATAAGGAAATAATTCTTTTTAATTATGTTAAACTATTAACCCTTTAGCGCCTAGTGTGACGCATACGTCACATCGAGAAAATCATATTTCGACTAGCTTTTTTGGGAAAACAACGATGAAGTGCATGTATTGGGAGGATTTTTCAGTTAACTAATCGCAAGAAATCATTTTTTTTCGCGGAGAAAAGTGTCTGGACCTTAAAGGGTTAATGTATGTGCTATGAACGAGAAGATTGAATTTTTAAACAATTAAAGCATAGTAAAAAAGTTTCCAGAAATGTACCTACATGAAGATTTCGATGATGCACTACTTTACAGAAGTGAATAAATTGAAAATTATCCTGATTTGCACTTGTGTAAAGTGTTGACTGTATCATAAAAGCTTATAATTTTATGAAAAAAGAGCAAAATGGGCACTTCTGAAACGTTCTCGAATTTTTTAAAGTGGAGCCAGTAATCGGGACAGGATTTTAACGCTTGTACGTATTATACATATAATGGCACCCTCTGTGCTCTCTTTGTAACTGTTAAACATAACCTTATTTTCCTTTCTCAGAAAGAAACGAAACGCTAGGAATTCTAGGGAGCGTTACTCAAAACAGCTACAGTAATTGGGGATACGGTAATACGCACAACGCAGTTTCCAAAATACAGTAATTGGGACAAAAACATGTATTTTTATTTCAATTAAAAAATATGAAAAATTAACAGTTTTAACTCGAAAAAAATGCATTAGTACAGAGAAGTCAGTAATAAAATTAATCCACTCGTGAGCAAGTCGGCGTCAAAGCGAAGTAATAGAAACATCCACCCCATTTTATATTACACCGAAGTTTATTTTCTGTTTTTCACTTCAAATATACCATCAAATATACAATTTGCATAAAACCGAAATATGCACTTACCAATAATTTTTTTAAATGGAACCTAGAAACAGTCCCGCGAGGGAGAATTTTTTAAACAACAGCTCTGAGAATTAAAATTTCGAGACACCTGAATGGATTTAATACGTCTCGATGGAGGGACGGAAAAGTTTGACGACTCGGAGATTCTTCGACCGTTCTTGGAAAACAATGCAGCTATTGTAAAGATTTTCAGGAGCCCAGAGGCGCAGGGTGCCTACTTGGGGCCGTTTATTGCAGATCGCGCGGGTTGGCATTCATTAGCGTTTTTGGCAGACGGCCGTTGGCGCCCTACCAGCGGCCGTTTACTATTTCGCCAGTTGACGCGTGAAGAAAGTTCCCGTGCTAGTTTAATTGCGAGCCACGGCGAAAGTTCCCGGGGATAACGTGGAAAAAATTGCTGACAAACTGCGCAACTTCCCGGTGAACGGCATCGTGTAACGCCAACTTATTTACGGGTTCGCGAAGAAGATTTAATAAAACACGGCTCCTCCCCTTTTTACGCGAAATTTCAATCCCCGCACCCGCTAGCTCCCGCAGCGGGCCAGTTGCGTGAATACTTTTTACGGTTAATGGCGCCTGAAGAGCCCATAAATTTTTCCTTTTCTGTTAAAACGTCTGACTTGGAGAACTTCGCGGAAGGATACTGATTCTCCTTGGAGAAACTTGGAGATGCTGCATGTTTTCTTGAGTGCGCTATTAACCATAACGCGAAACGCCGTTTGCAATGTTATACAATGATTCCTTGGCAAAAAACGAGTAAGAAAGGTGAAATGAGGTTTTCCCATTCGAGCTTCCATTTTCAAGAAAAACGAGTTTGAATATCGTTGCGAGATTGTGCAGGTGGCGAAGAAGGGCCGATAGTTCTGAGCATGCCTCCCTCGTTAAATGTGCGCGCTGCCTTGGGAATATTCATACTCAATTTCATCGAAAAGGAAGCGTCGAATGCAAAGAATGTATTCCATATTTTGGATTCACTTTTGAACAGAGAATTCAAAACCCGGGAATTCTTTCACACCTCATGTTGCGCAATTTCGTCAGGGTTAATACGAATATAAACTGTTCTGACACTAAATCTGGGTTAAGTGTCGGTCAAACCTCTGTTAATCCTAATTCCAGTCTATGTCAGGCTTACGTCAAGTCACATTTAAGTCTGCACGCATAAAGACAATTATCATACACATATAGTCGTTGGTGGAAAAAATTGTGAGCGTAAATTACTTGGAGTAGTACACAGAATGACCTCTTTAAGGGTTGCATAGGTTTGACAGGTTGGAATAAAGGGTAATTTTTATGATTTTTTTCATATAAAAAAACGTTGTATTTAAAAATCAGGACATACTTCTTTTTTTTATAAATTAAGCTGGATTTTCTTCATAAAGAAATTTGATATCTTAAGAAATGATGCCATAGCAGCACCTGGGCCTAGTGTTCCTTCTCGAGAATTTCTGTTTTTCTCGAAAAACTTAAGTCTACGAAATCGCAAACATATAAACATATCTACAATTTATAATATATATATATATATATATATATATATATATATATGAATTACAATAGAAAATCTCAGTAGAGAAGATTCGACATTATTGACTGGTAAAGGTGCTCTTAAATTCTTATTTAACAATTTAGAAAAATTGTATGCCTACTGAATTAAGTAATGAGTTTCTTGTGGCTATTAAAGAAGAAATATCGAAAAGAAGAGACAAAACTATTGTATCCTTTATAAAATGTTTACATAGATAATCCAGAATCTGTTCAAAAAGATTCAAAAGACGCGTTTTGTCATTTAATATCCAAGATATATATATATGGGGTTTCAAAAATATCTCAGAGATTACAGGAATGATTCGAATAAAATTTTGCACGAATATTCCCAAAACTACAATCTAGTACCAATCGGAGCCGATTTTGAAAAAATCTTTTTTTTAAACATGGCAATTACTCAAAGTCAAGCATGTATTTTTCGACCTAAGTTTCATCTTGTTTTGTTAACCTTGATAACCTTATTTTCCGAGCTGTCAAAGGTATGTAACCTTTAAGAAGGATCGACGCAACACGGGTTTAGCCTTCTAGGACTTAATACATAATAAAAAAACTTTCCTAAAGTGGATAACAGGAACCAATTTAAAAGCTACCTAAATGCTTCCCAATCTTAAATTCCCAATCTTAATTCCAACCACTCCCGCTTCCCTCTTTCGACCCCGCCAATTTTTCACCTCCGAATTTTCTCTACCGCCGACTATAAATATTACCCAGTGTGCCAAGAGAGCTCTCCCTCACCCAAAAATTTTCCCTCACCCTCTACATGCTACTTAACCACGAGTAACGAACCAATCGCCGCACCAAGTACGCAAAACCTGCGTGCCGAAGCAGCCGCCCGAAATTCCCGCATCTCGGTGGTCTCCGGTGGCGAAACTAATTGCCGTCGCGCGAAGGTCCCGCGCCACACGCGGGAGAGGAAGGTAGGAGTACGCGCGTCGAAGTAACATGGTTGCGACGCTTTAATGCGCTCGGGTATCGTGCAAAAAAGAGCTCCCCGGTGGAGAGATAGCAGGCCGCAGTGGCAAGGGGGTGCGGCGCGCCGCAGGGCAGGTGCTAATTGTCCCGACTGCCCCAGTGGAAAACGAACGAGCCGGGAAACGAAACGGGAAATCGTTGAGCGTGCGGTCCTGGGCCGGCAGCCTGGCGTGTCGCATGATTTGCGGAGGCTTTTATTGCCCCTGGTGAGAAACGTAGATGCTGCCCGACGATACGAGGTGTGCTTTCGCGACCAAAGAGAGGGGCAGCGGGGGGTGGTTGAGGGACAGAAAAAGGGGTAATCGATCCATGCGCCCCTTCCCCGCGCCGTGTTTCTGCATTCACGCAGCCAAGCATCCGTATCCGAGGGGGTTAGCCGAGCACGGTTCGATGACTCCTCTCGGCGATGAAATCAATCATGTTCGCGACCTATGGTTTACCCTCGGCGCGGAATTAGGACTTCCGGGGCCCTCGACGTCTGTCGCCTTTCGGATCGATCAAGCTTTTCGGGATGTTCATATTTTATCCGGAGGAGCAGCTCGCGTGCGATGCTAATTCGGCCGGAGGAAAAGAATGGAGCCGCGCGCGTTCGCCCGCGCGGCATCGTTAATCAAGGGGACGCTAATTAACGCGATTGAGTGGCGCGATAAAACCTGCGAAAATTTCGCCCGGCGAACAGGAAACATTTCACGGTTAATCCTGTTGCAGCGGATTCTCACGAGGCCCCGCTCGCAAATCACAATTACCGCGGCGCGCATAAATTCCCGAATCAGCCGGGATAGAGTGGAGGGCGCGCGCAGAGATCCATGGGATCGATACGTCACGATTACGTCGTCTTTCTGTCGCGCGGATCGCTCGATTCTCGTGTCGTCGGATCGTAAAGTGTTCACGGGGCGGCGTGCTACGGGCAGCGCGCACGAAACGCGACGGACGGCTCGACGGCTCCAAGAACAACCCCTGGCGTAATGGGTCCTTTGTGCTGCGACGCTGGGTTAGGAAGTATGACATAATACTGCGTTAATTGAACTTCAACGATTGCTGGTTTCTCATGAAATATTTCTCTTTGTGAGTGAAACCTGGGAATTATTCCTTCTACTGAAGTTGATCTAAACTAAAGATCTGTGTGTATTACGTATAGAGATCATAGTTCAGTGTTTTCCAACGATCTTTGAACCGCGATCCCCTTTTATAGTATTCAAATAACCTGCGATCACGCATACAAGGTAAGGTTTTAATAAAGTAGAGAAAACACCTTAGAAATAGGTATTTCAGAATATAATTCTAACTTAATAATTTTTAAAATAATTTAAAAAACCGTGGCGACCCCAAGAAAACACCTTCAAACACCTTAAAAATAGGTATTTCAGAATGTACTTCTAACTTAAAAATATTATATAAAAAAATAAATAACTCTGGCGACCCCTCAGAGAACACCTTAAAAATAGGTATTTCAGAATATAATTCTAACTTAATAATATGTATTAAAAATGGGTATTTCAGAATATAATACTTACTTAATAATATTTAAAAAAAAAATTAAAAAACTGTGGTGGCTAACTTAATAATATTAAAAAAAAATCGTGGCGCTTCCCCAGAATCCCTACCACAGATCCTAGAACCGCAACGAGGAACCCAAGAATTACCCAAATTTATTTATCAACTTGAATTCCTTAGTAATGAAATGGTATTTTGGCAACGCCACTTTCCGCCCAGCCAGAGTTATTGCTATTACGAATTCATTTCTCTCGATTGGCCAGCGAGCGCGTTCCTCCTCCGCGCCAGTGTTCAGCTTCTTGGGCAATAATGAGACAAAACGGCCGTGAGAAATGTGGTCGCGTAGCTGTTGGATGGCGCCCAAAGACGATGAGTTATCGGGAATCCGAGACGGTAAATTCGGTGGGCGAATACCGGTGGGAAACCGGGCGCCGCAATTGATTTTCCCACGGTGGCAGGAAAAGGGACAATACGCTCTGCCAAATTCGTTAGCGTGGAACATCCCTCGCGCGTCTCCATCGCGGGTGGACGCGGCAAACGCAGTGCCGCGCGCGGCATTAGAGACTTTTACCCGGGGATTTTTATGCCTGTGTTAATGACACGGCTTAACGAGCTGTAATGCTCACGGGCGAGCTTAAAGGACGTGGTTATGGCTGAGAAAGTCCTCGGGCACAGTCGTTTGGTCAGTGCGATTGCCGAGCTAACGACGTTTCCCCGCTGTTTGCGATTGTTCCTCGACTCTCGATAGTACTCCTTGGCTTCTCGAAAGAAGACCTTGTGCTCCGCGGCTAATCACGATGGGGTTAATCTGGGGACTCTCTGTGGTAATGTGGTCTCTAGAACATGCTTGCGTTGGAGCTGAACTCGCGAGAAAAAGTTGAGTTAGAAAGCTGGAGAACGAGAGCTGCATCCTGCAATAATTAAATATTATTCAGGAGTGAAGGAACCTGAAGTTCCGAGGGGTTTGCGGAAGTATAACCTCCATTACGTTTTCCCCTTGCACTGCCTCCTGCGCTAAATAAACTAAAATCCTTCAAGAAAAACTGTACCAGGGAGAAGGATTCTGAAAACTTGCCTGTACCATCAGAACCAAGATACGAAACTTTGGTCCCGATTCCGCAAGAAAAATACCAAAATTTCATTGCAGTTGCTCAGGGAAAAATACAAAAGTTCCGCGGGTGATGTTTCCGGGAGCAATCTAGTGGATGACTGGTACCTTCTGCCTTCACTCTGAGTTCTTCCAGTCAAAGTTTCAGCCTTTCAGCCATCAGTCACCGCGGTGAAGCGAACTTCACAAAAGAGATATACAGACTTCAGAAACGTAGACAATTTCGACTGGGGAACTAGAGTTTCTCATGTTCGAGCATCCATCAGAGTGTTCTTCTAGTAAAAATTCTTCGAGCTTCAAATGCTGGAACGACGCAAGATCCCCAGCGGAAATTCAGAAAGTCCCTCCTCGGGGGGCAAGTATTTAAGCAGACGGTAAGGGTGCGTCAGAGAAGCGACAGGGAAAAAGCAATCAGACGGCAATATTATAAGTCCCCGATCCAGCAGCGACGAGACACGAGGCAACGTCGAATCTTCCCCAAACAGAGCCACTTCCCGTCAATAACGCAATTCTCGTTAAACGAGCCTTCAAAAGAGACGGCCCGATATTATACGTCGCGAGCGTCTCCGTCGTTTCGCCCTATTTCCTCCGTCCTAACAATCTCATTGATCCAACGATCTTATTACGGGCCGATTGCCCGTGATCGTGAGACGCGTTCAACAGGAGACAGGCCGCTGGGATCGATGCAGGACGCTCGTGGAATCTATTTATCTCTGACGAGGAATTCCGAAAATCCGATTAGCGATAAAAAGCTCGTTTTCCAGCCGCCACCGGAAGGGGGACGGACGACGTCTGCTTTCCGCCCGTGGGAAGGCACCCGGGGGAGGAGAGTAGATGGTAGACGGTGCCGTGGACGAGCTACGACACCAGCGACGACGTTGTCCAAACGAATGTTTGGTAACCGAACGTCACCCGGGATGATGGATGACACGCTAATCGTTCGTATTTACGCGCCGCACCGCCGCGGCGCCTTTTTATTCCCTCGTCCATCTTGCGCCGGGATGAACTTAGAATAGACCGGAGCAACGGTGGAAAAATTTAGTTAAGTCGACTGACGGCTTTGCAGGGACGGGGGAAGCCCTTCTGCGTGGTGCGTTGTCGGTGGTCGTTTGGGTTTGAACAGATTCGTGGAGTGGCGATGAAGGGGGTAGTAGAAGCTCGAGGAGTGGAGACTTTGTGATATATACCTTCCTTGGGGGAGGTTTGTTGAATTGTGTGGTGATTTGAATGGGATTGTTTTGGTTTGACGCTGTTGCAGTGGCGAATTTAAGAAAAAAGGTCCAGCTGGCAAACGTTTTGAGGAACCCATTTTGAAGGGGGGGGGGGGGGGAATGAAGAGGTAGTTTACTAAAAATGGGCTAGGTGTAGTAGTACAGAAAAAACAATATAGTGTTTGGTTAAAATCATAATTTTTTTTTTGAAGATAGGGCCTTAGGAGGCCTTCAGGGCAGGGGCCCACTTTTTCGAGAAAATGAAAAGACAGTTGACTAAAAACGGGCCAAGTGTAGTAGTACGAAAAAAATTTGTGTTTGGATACCTATACTTAATTATAATTTTTTTGGTCATGGGGCTCTGCGGGGGCCATTTGTGCAGGGGCCTAGGCGGCAACTGCTCATCAGCCGCCCCGTTAAATCCGCCACTGTAATGCTGGATAGTGTTTGGATTTATTTGCCGCAATTTGCGACCTACGAACACTGCTTTTTTTCTGTCTAATGTTGCTCGATACTGTTTTAATTCGATTCAATGATGTGACATACCAAAATCCAGGAGATATAGTGTTGATTGAATATGTGGTGCACTTACCTGGAACAAAAAGAAAGGGGATTATTAAACACTGTTTTGCAACTGTGTCTGAGGAACATACACTACTGGCGAGAAGTTTGGAAACACGTATGAATTGGGGGAAGCAGGGACTTTATTATTATTATTTATTTAAACGGGACTAAGTCCAGTATATTATTATTATTAAATGATTTTGTTGCACCATTACAATTAATATGACAATGATGAGTAGGCGAGGTTTAGCAATAACTGCTGCTCTACAACCTAACCTAATGAGACATTAGGAGATAAGAAAAAGAAAGGCAGTAAAAATAAAATAATTACAGGGGAAACCGTGAGAGGATGAAAGAACGAAGACTGACTTTAAAGGAAGCAAACGACGACAGAGAATATATATTAGAAGGAATGGAGTTATAATAATAGGAGGATATGTGGGAGAAGGATGCAGTGAACTTACAAGAACGATGGTGAGGCACAGACAAATCAAAATGTATATACATAAAGAAATATAATACAATAGTGTACAGAACGAGAGAAACAAAAACAAGAACAGAAATACCTGAAAGCAATAACCCCTAAAACATTTATAGCATAAAAACATGTAACATAACCTAAAAATAGGGTCGCTCAAATGGAGAGCTATAAAAAGCGTTCTATAAAATTTTACACGAAACAGTGGAGTGTAGCGCAAAAGCCTAGGCAAAATCCAAAAGTTAATTAACTCCAGTAGTTGGGGATAATTAATATGATCATTGAGAATTTTGTACAAGAAGGATTTTTTTTTTAAACAAACAATAGAAGTAATCCCCTCGCGTGATAAGATATTAAAATGTAGGGGAATCAGAAATGAGTTAATTTTAAATTAGAAAAATATTTACAAACCTCACACAGTACAATACATAAAAATTCAATAAAACCAGGGACCAATTTATCAATAAAGCATAAAAAATATGGAGCTCCACTATACATTTACATAAAAAATGACGCAGTATTTATCTCATGACCCATCATTAAATATTCAAAACCTGGGCTACTCCTAAACCGAAACCACATTCTCTCAACGCATGTTCCTAACCCTCTCCAAGAATCAACCCACCCCGAAACATGTAGTTACAAGGAACATCGACGAGAAAAGCGATCAGCGCGTCGTGGTTCGAGGAAGCAGCGTGCAACATGCGTGGCTAACGAAGAACAAGAAAATCCCGGGGCATCAGCGAGATTGACAGGAGGGTTCGGCTGGTTGCCGAGTATCGCGTTACATCGTCGCGTCCAGGAAGGTTTCCAGGCCCGGGCGAGCATCCGTCAATGGAAGAAAAATGATTCCCGGCCCCCGGTCTGGCATTAATCGAGCGGCGACTTAAGCTGTGCCCGCGACGCGACATTAATCATTCAAAAAATCTTGCTCGTTACTTTGCCCCACTTCCTCTGCGCGAGACTGCCCGAGTATCCAGTATCCAGTCCGAGAAAAATGTGAAACGATCAAAGTACCAGGCGCCCGGCACCAAGGAAAAGGGGATCGCAAATGGCCCATGCGGCAAGCCTCCCTGAATTACACTGTCCAACACGATTTTTGGTCCGCAATATCAGCTGGGTGATTCTTGTGGAGTTTTTCGCCCTGAACGCGAATCCGCAAGCAGAATTGCTCTATCACCCTCAGTTTTTGAGAAATTCGATTTTGAAAAAAATTGCAAATTTTCAACTTTGAACATCTTTTCTGTCAAAATGGTAATAGTTTTTCGGTTGCTCGTTGCGTCAAATTATTCTATGAACCCTCCCGAATACAACGATGTAAGTTATTATTGCATTATGATCATTTAAATATGTTTAAACAACGATCAAAGTGAAAATGACACCCGAAAAGCACCCATTTTTGAAGATATCTTTCAATTTATTTCCAAAACTAAGGGTCTGGGAGAAAATCTGACCATTCCACGCGATGCAGCAGATAGTTTTCCTTCGGAAATTATCAACAAAAGTGGTAAGTCACGTTTTGTTTTCAATACAGAAGCAAAATAGTTTGGCAAAACGTGCGGCGCCGGCAGTGGTAGTCACGCGCGTTAAGCGATTGTGTTAAGCTGGGCGGCAGTGATTCGCGCGCCGCCGTTGACTACCCCTGTCGATGGCGCACGTTTTGCCAAACTATTTCGCTTCTGTATTGAAAAAAAAACGAGACTTACCACTTTTGTTGATAATTTCCCAAGGAAAAATGTCTACTGCATCCTGTGGGATGGTCAGATTTTCTTCTAGACCCTTAGTTTTGGAAATAAATTAAAAGATATCTGCAAAAATGGGTGCATTTCGGGTGTCCTTTTCCCTTTGATCGTTGTCTAAACCTATTTATATGTTCACAATGCAATAATAACTTACATCGTTGTATTCGGGAGGGTTCATAGAATAATTTGACGCAACGAGCAACCGAGTAACTATTACCATTTCGACACAAAAGGTGTTCAAAGTTGAAAATTTGCAATTTTTTTCAAAATCGATTTTCTCAAAAACTGAGGGTGATAGAGCAATTCTGCTTACGGATTCGTGTTCAGGGCGAAAAACTCTACAAGAATCACCCAATGGATATTGCGGAACAAAAAAAAAGTTTCATTTTGTTGGACTGTGTTATCCAACTTCTGGGACCAATCAGCCGCGACCGGCCGACAAAACCTTGACGAATCGCGGCCAGAGCTAAGTTTCTCCACCCTCGAAAAAGTGGAGGACCCTCGTCGAACCTCGCGATCGACGATGCGTGGCAGCCTCGCGCTCGATCCTTTGATCGATCGCCCTCGTATTTATTTATATTCCGCCGAACGGGCCGCACCTGGTGCCATTAGCTGTTTCGCATTCGCCGCGCGGACGGCTCCGGGGGAAAATATGAAATCTCCCCCCTGGAGCCAGCCACTCTATCAATTTTTCCTGGCACGGAGGAAATCTTCGACAGCGCTGGCCGATCGACTGTCACGTTCGGAAAGGTGAACGAGGAATTCGATCCGAGCGCCGTTGGCGAGATGCCTTTCCGCCGCGTCTCCGCGAACTTCGATTTAATTATTGCAGGAGGCACCTGCAACTTTTGCCCGTGGCGAGAATGTGATACTTCTTTGGGAGTAAAAATGAGATTCGGAGTGGTTGGACTAGGTATGCGCAAGTTTCTTGGTGGTTGTATTCTGAGGGGATGTTTCAGGTTTGGGTCTGAATTTTTTTATAATAGTCGTGAGTGAACGGGGGAATTTTTTAATTTGTTATTGCAAAGTTAGCATCCTGGGGATTGACAGGACGAATTAAGACTTTTGAGGCCCGGGGATATCAAAACTTCGAGGACCCTATTGGTTGAATTATTTTTTTTGTAATGAAACATACAATAAAATAAGTAAATCTTAAAAAATTTGAAAATAATAACTCACAAATAAATAAGATTAAAAGACAAACATCGAAAAGATATTTGAAAATAAACTTTTAGTGCGCTTTCTAATTTTTTGAAACGGGAAGCAGTAAACTAAATTTCGTTCAATTATTTTTTTACATAAATGGAAGGCTTAGACCTCTGGAAAGTGAGGCCCGGAGCTACAGCCCCCTTGATCCAGCCTCGGGGCTCGGTGTAGAAGGTGTTGGATACTAAATTCGAAATAGATTTTCTGTATTCTAGGTACTCGAGCTTCTCAAGGTATACCGTGACCGTATCTAATATCGTCCATGCTCCTAATATCGCCACTCGCTATATCTTGCAAAGTAAGCACTAAAATTTATCGGTTATGCACTGAATGAGTACCTAAACATATGTAGGAAGACACACTGTAATTGCAGCGTCATGTGATCAACAATTACAGAAAGGGAAGGATTTTAGAGAATCTTAATAGTGAAAAAATTTATTGGACTGCCACAATTTTACATCACATTCGGAGAAGGTAAGTCTAATAATTCCGTGAATGCAAGAATATCGACTAGAAATACCTAATTAATGATGTATTTAAGGAATGAAATCGATTTAAATATTTTTCGCAATGAAAATAGTGTTTTTCTTTTAGCAGTATGCATGTTCTCAATACCGCCTACCGGAGAACAATGGTTTCGATGTAATGTTTGTTACAGGTGGGGTCACGAAATGTACGGAGCAACCGAAATAAACTTTATTTGGCCAATATGTACATCGGAATATAAAAAATAAAATATTTCAAAAATTTATATTTTTAAATGTCTATATTTTTCTAATAAAAATAAAATCAAACTGGATAAAGAACATTTATAGAGCAAGAAATAATAAAAACACATGTGAAAATGACTTTAAAAACTCATATATATTAATCAATATTTCTTGAGTAGGTGATATTAGGTACACTTTTTTCAGGACCGGATTTTGCATGTTTGATTCTTGCGTTTTTTAATTCCTAATTAAAAATTTATGGGTTTCAACGATTCTAATTTATACTACATGAAAGATGAATAATTTCTCTTTACTTTAAAGCAAATTGCATGCAAAAATATCAATTACTATTCAATTGACAGCGATTTAACTTTTGCTAGGCGATATTAGGTACAACGGTGTGCAACTTTTGAACAACACATCACACTGTTGCTACGTAGCTTCTCTTATGCAATATCCTCATATCCTTATCCCCAATGAAACTGGCTCCACTTGCGTCGCCAAATTCCGCAAACCCTCCCCTACCGAATCTGCATTTCGAGACAGAAAGTAAATCACGCGCAACCCAGCGTTTCTATCGGGCTTTACAGTAATCAACTCTGTAAACGGTAACCAGGCGGCTGTCGACAGCCACTCGACTTTGTTTCAACCATAGTCGCTGGCAGATCTGAAAGGAACTCATTTGCCGGCTACCTCTCGCGAAATAAGATTTCCGCCAGCCCTCGTAACACCGTACAAAGCTTCAATTAACATTCAAATCCCCGCTGTCGAGGTTTAACTCGGACTTCTTGACAAATTCCAACAACCAGCCCGTATTTAATTTATTGCCGTTGGTGCAGTCAACAATCTTCCCACGCGGTGGCCCTGTTTCCAACGCCTCGCGCCGAACTCGAACTCCGGGTGCCCGGTTCCTTCTTTTCCAGCGGCTTCGATAGTTTTAACGAAACGTCCCCCGAGGACGGGTTCGGCTCGGCGAGCAGCATACTCGTGGATCCTGAGCGGAGGCGCAAGAAAGCGACTCGAAAGGCGGAGAACGGGGGAAACGAAGGGAAAGGAAACCGACCGAGCCGGCGTAACAATTAATTTACTTCGCTTACGCTCGGGTAATTGAACAGTTGTCGATAGCTCGGAGGAAGTCGATATCGAGGAGGGAAGGAAAAGAAAGAGGAGCGCGACAACCGGCAGATATAAGAAGCGAGAAAACGGAGTTAATTAAACCGACGGGCAGGGGGCTGGCAGCCGAGGCGGAAATTAAAAATGTAAATCTGCGTGATTGGAAACCGCGGAGGGCGGTGGCCTGGCTTCATTTCGATTTGCAAGTCTCGATTTTTATTATGATCGGCTCGGGGCACCCCTCGTACGCGACCGGACTCGAAAGACGCTGGTTCATGTTTGAATCGAGGTGGTGGTGATTGGATCTGCGGCTTGATTGGGATTCGTAATGAATATTTCTCAGGTGATGGGGAAAGAAGATTGCGTGATTAGGGCCTGGTTTGGGAATTTTCAAGAAAGCAATGCTGGGGGATTGCTTCCCATGCGGTGACGTTCCCTGGCTGGCGATATTTTTCTACTTTGGCTCGGCTGACCTATTTCTGATCTACGCTACTTGTTGCATGCCGAACGCTCGCCTAAATTCTTGGTAAACTGACACTAACGGCGGGCCACTTTCTGTTTGGAAAGTTATTCTCAAATTACACCGAACGTGGCTTAGATTGGGGATATGAACGTGATATCTCGACTATCGTTAAATTTATCAGGTGTAACTTGTGGAAGCATCACTACCCTGTCAGCGAGATACTTGATACGTACTCTTAGAAAATCTTTCACGAAAATATGTTAGAAATTTAATAAAGATTAAGATGCCCTTCACAGTCTGCAAATGGGTGAATCCTTACCTCATTATAGCCATGATTATTGGGCCATTGTGCGTAGAATGAACATCCAAATGCTGGAGTATAGAACAATTGTAATCAATAATTTGGTTTAAAATTATTAATGGTATAGTTTTTAATCAGATTAGGGTAAATCCGGGACACACGGTCGGGGCCGGAGAGTTGTTGGTCGAGTCGCTATATTTCAGACTCTATAAACTTCTAGACTGGAGGAAAACACATTCAGTCAACTGTTTGACTCCTAGAGAATCAATTGTTCTGAAACCTTAACACGTTTTTGCGTATATAGAATCTGAATTATAGCGACTCGACGAACTTTCTCTCTCTCTCTCTCTCTCTCTCTCTCTCTCTCTCTCTCTTTCTCTGGCTTTCGACCGCGTCTCTCGGATTTACTCTAATTAATTTTAATGTTCCTAGTCGGTCTATTAGACGGGCTGTAAGTAATCAGACAGACCCTTCTTTTTTCTACATTCCTTCAATAAGATCTGCAATCTGGAAAATTTGTATCAGGACGAGAATGATTTTTTTCTATGGACACATCTTTCCTCATTTAAATCCAGCGTTTATAGAGCGATATTACCTATCAATAGGACTTGAGACTTATTATTATTTCTAGGTGAAAAAGAGATCTTCAGGCGATGGGATTCGAACCCAAGGACTCTGCGGGTCCTCTGCGTCCTGGCCAGCCACGTTACCAATTCCCTCAACGCGACTCTCCGGGATTACTCTTTTCTGAACTCTACATATACTCAAACGAACGTGGCGCCACCTATGTGCCAATCGCACCATAGGCCGTTCCCAAACGCCGAATGCCTACATATCATTCTCTTCTTATAGTTTTTCTGTTACTTTCTGTTTTGTATCAGTGATAATGCTTGGTTCTCTGCTCTGCATTATTTTCTCTTCTTTCTGTTATAAATTGTAAATAAACAAATACGTAGTAATTTACACAATTACTTTATCTCGAAGTGTTACAATTCCTAAGCAAAGAAACAACTTACATTAAAACCATCTTAAGGATGAACTTCAGTAACATATAAAATAAGGAAAAATCTTTGAAAATTGGAGGCACAAGTCTTTCTGCAATAGTAAAACGCCCCATAAAATTTTAGAAAAATTGATTCGGTAGTTTTTAAATTATTTCACTTTTAATTTAACATGTATTCTTATAGAAAACGCAATATTGAGAAGTATAACTGCAAAATTAAGCTGAAAATATAAATAAATAAATAAATACTACACCAAATCCCGAACACATCCATCAATTACCATTTCTCTCATTAAGAAATCACCAGGAACAATCTAAATATTAAGACCACTGCACTAACCAAATCCTCAGCAGCGAAGTGAGTGGCTAAACCCTGAACTTTGCCCCATATTCCGAGATTAACACCCAACTCCCAAAACTGGTTTCTCAGTACCCACCCGTCGAACTGAAATATTAGCCAACGAAACATCAAACAGATACTATAGCAGCACAATCCAAGACCCGTGTCGCGGAACATTCGAGGCCAGTTTCTTAGCTCCTCGACGCTTATCGACGTGTCTCGATCGCCGCGATCGGGCGTTAACAAAGGCTGTGAAACAATCCCTGGCTGATAATTCGCCGCGTGGAACGAGTGCTTTACGTTTCGCGGTGAATTTACGGGGCGCGTCGGGTTCGTTAATCGATCCAGGGTGGAGGGGAGTGGCAAAAATCACCGCTGCCTTTCTAAAACCAGCGTTACACGCTGTAATTCCAGGGGGCACCGCTAGAAGAGATACCGCGAAACGCTGCGTCGCGCGAATATATATTTACACGCGTAATGCCCGGCGATAAGCGTGCCATCGCGCCGCGTAATGAAAAATTATGCCGTCACGTGACCCGCGAAATATGTAATTCCCGTTCGCGCATCCAGCCAAGGGAAAAACCCGCGGCTAGATTGGCACGGTTTCGCCCGATTTACGAGCGAGCCGCTCTGCTCCCGCTAATTACGCCAATAGACCTGGGGGAAAAAAGTCTAACCGTTCTTGCCCGGTGGTAAACAATTTTCTGTTACGTGCAAGCTCGCTTTTCGTTTCCGCTCGCTGGAAAATATAGGTTACCACAAAGTCTGTCTGGGGAATTTTTGAGAGCTTTCAGTAAGAGCGTTGTAGACAAAGGGCGCTTTTTGCGTGGTTGTTGCTCAAAGCGTGACGTTTTTTATTGAATTTTTTAAGTGACATCTCTACTTTGTGAGGCAATTGTCAAGTGGTGGAATGTTTGAAAGGAGGGGTGACAGGGAAGGTACATTAGATAGTGGAATATCAAAGACCAATGCTTCCTGAAAACTCCCCAGGTTGCAATTCTTTTCAATAGAGTCCCTAATAAGCACTTCAGTGAGAGCTACAAAGTGTTTTATTTACGTGATTGTTGCTCGAAGGGATGCTGTTTCTACTCAATTTTTTAACAGACATCTCTACTTTGTGAGGCAATGGTTGAGTGGTAGAAAGATTGAGGGGTGAGAGGGGAGTTGTATCAAAGAGTCGATCGCTCTGAAATATCAAATATACACTGAATTATTATTGAACCTTCCTGAAGAGCCCACAGATTGCAATTGTTTTCAGTGGGACCTCTAGCAACCCCTTTAATGAAAGTTACACGAAGTTTCCCAGATGCTTTCCTACGAGTTGCTGCCCGAGGTTCTTCGAACGAAACTAAACGTCAGCACCGTGGGAATTGCGATTCTCATTGGTTACTCCACATTGTTTGCTTTTAATTTGAACTGCGTTGTTTGGTAACAGCCTGACATGCTCTCGTGTAAAGGGCTGCGCCACGATAAGCTTCACGTGCTGGGCGTCGAGGAAGTACGAGATTTTTCCTACCCGAAACGAGAACAGTGTGAAAGGATCTCTTACCAGCTTGATTAGTCGTCGCTGACCTTTGAAAGGAATTCCATGCAATCTAGAATCAACGCTGCTAGCGATCCTGTTGAGATCGCAGAGATACGAGTAATTTAATTTTAAATGTGACTGAACTTGCGCTCGACACTATGCACACATATCGTCGATACTGTTTAGGAACAGTTGCAATTAGGTTCGCTTTGATCTTAATAAGATGGTCGTGGAAAATTCCCACAGACAGGTCTTTCAAAATGCAGAAAAGCTTAAGGGATCTCCATACCTTGACGGGCGAAAAATGATGCGAAATTTGGGAATTTTTTCAAACAAAACCATTAAATATATTTACTTCCAGCTTTGTGGCTTTATTTGCAAATCTTTAGAGAATGTGGAAAAAAATTGTATGCAAAAATAGTGGTTATATTCGGAGTTATAGTACTTCAAATAGAGCGCTTTACAAAAATCACATGCGCATGATTAACTTAAAATCAGCCGTTGTAGTTGTCTATAATAGAAAATTTAAAAATTTGTGTAATCTGTATGAATGTGGCTATCGCCCGAGCTAGATTAAATGAAAAATACTGAAAAGTAAAAAAATGGGAGCATCTAAAACAGACATCGATTTCTGCAAAAAATTCGATGTTTTTTTAAGTCGCAGAAGTCTAATTTTGCAAAAACCGACTTAATTTTAGTAACAACGAGAATAGGACATCTACTGAAGATATATACCAAGTTTGAAGTAAATCGGGTGATTGGTGTTTCAGATATTATGCTAACCAATTCGAAAAATATCATTTTGAGAAAAACGCGTTTAAAGTTTTAGGTACCTTTTTTTAATTAAATTTTTTTAAAAGGTTGCCCAAATATGTACAAATATAGGCATAAAGTGTTCAATTAATATAATTTGAGGGTTCCTCTTAAAAAAAGAATACCAAATATCGCGTTCCTTTTCAGGCTGTCAAAGTAGGGAGACCCCTTAAAGAATATTGTAATTCTTCCACAGAAGTATTCATTACGTAATTACTTAAATTAGTATTACAGGTAATTATTACTCAAATGCTTATTTATTCCTGCTTGGTACTCGACTTCTAGCTACTCCCCACCCCAAAACTTCAGAATTTAATATTTACTGTTCAACACCCACCACCGCGTTATCGAAAAGAGTCACAACTAGTGCTCGCAAACTATCGTAGCACGCTGCCAACACCCACTATTCCGACTCTCCGCGAACAATGACCATTCCTCAAACCAATTTCCAAAGAGCCTGTCGAAGTATCGAAAAGCGTTCTGTCCATAGCCCGGCCGGTGCATTTATCAGCCTCAGCGTGACGCGAAAGTGACTCAGGCAAAGCTTCAATTTAACCCGACAAAAATCCCTTTTGCTCGCGCTTTATTACCGCCATTATTCATAGGGCACGGGCAACAACCAGATACGATCTAACACCTACTCGATCACGGTTCACCGCGGCGTCCCGCGATCGACAGGATCGATATCACTTAGCCGCGTTCGTCCAGGCCAGCGATTTTCATCTTCGATCCGATCGTTCCCCTAACAAATTGCTCCATCGTGCGTCCCCCAGTAATTCACGGTACCTGTTACTCGCCGACGTCGCGAGGCTTATCGTAGATTGCGCGAAACTGCTCCGGGATCGGGCATAATCGTTCCCACATACCTCTTAATGACCCTGCGGAGAGACCGGGCGACGAGAAAATCCGTCGGTCGTCGCGGATTTTTCACATCGCCGATGGCTGAGCGTGACGAGAGTTCCAACGAGCGAGAAGTCATCGAGGTGTCGATAGAAGGAACGATTTACTGGCCACGCACGGGGAACGCGATCTAATTCGATCGATGGTGAAATTGTCGATCGCGTGTGCCGCCCAAGAAATTGCCGATTGACCTCGCTGGAACGTGCTATCCGCGTTACCCGGTATCGATGTCTGCAAGGGGCTAACAATCCGCTTAACACCTCGTGAAAATTCGCTCCGTGCCAATATGCCGGCCCTGCGACTTCCTCTCGACAGCGACGTATGGCGTGCGACAATTTCATAATGGATTGTAGGAAAGGAAAGAGGACGTTCTTGAGGCTTGGAGAAGTAAGAAACACTAGATTTGATATATTTCTGTAGGGTTATTGTGCGGGTAAAATAATACTACGTTGGGTGGTAAATAATATAATTTTTTTATTGAAACTTCGTTGTGGTTCTGCCGCTTGCTCGCGTGAGACTAACTGCCTGGGCCAGGCTCAGCCCCTCCACTTCGGTCTCGAAAGGCTCGTCGCTAGGGCAAGGAAAGGTCGCGATTCGCGACCGTTTGTTTTGACGTGCTACGTTTCCTGGAACTTGCCGCGATGCGTTCCGTCCGCCACAATTTCTATCGAAATTGTAGTGTGAACGGGTTGATCCCTTTATTATGAATATTTAAGAGTGGATTTTTACACAAACCCCCATTCTGTCTTCAATTTCCTCATTAGTCGACGATTCCTAGATATCATAAAAAAAATTGTGCGCTTTGGGGCCATTGTGAGTCAAGGAAAATGATAACCAGCTTTGCATGAAATGCGAGAAATCAATATATCGCGCTCATAACGTGAACATATGTCCCTGTTATGAGGAATAAAAAACGTTTCATTTTTTTTTTTATTGTTTTCTGATCTCTTAAGCTCAAAGAAGTAAAATTTGTGTCCCTATCTGAATAAAAATATATTTTGCCGAAAATATTTCTATTTTATTTTAACCGGTCGTGGTCTCACGCGGTGTATCTCACCCCAAGAGGAATTTTCGAGTTCAAACGCCGCGCCTTTATGACTTCCAAAGGGGATTTACCGCAAAACAAATATCGCATTTTCCACAAACGTGGAAAATCGCTGTTCGTGAACTACAAATATCATCATATCAGAATTTACATTTATAGAGAAAAGTTAAAAGATTCAAAAATATGAAAATGGTAACTTTGTCACTAACTGGTAATTTGTGATTACAAAAGGGTGAGACTACGGAGGATTAAGGTCGTATTTTTTACAAATGTCAGTTACAACTTCACTCACAGGGTAGTTGAGTAACCTAGGATTAACCCTCTGGGTCAGTTGTTTCTTTTTCTCAGAGCAGTGGAGCAGTACCTAAATTTTTCGATTTCCGAAGTTCTCCCTGCTACCGTTACGCTCGGGTGCAAAAAGTAGGGTTACACACGTCCAATCACCTTCATCAGAAGAAACACCCAGTAGCAGTCCTCACCGCCCCACGTGCTTTAACAAAACGATTTTCCCGTGGAAGTTACTTCAACCTGCAGCGCAGCAATCAGTGCGTTTCCCGACGTTGGGCTTCTACGTAAGGGGTCGTTGTGTGCAATGGCGCATTGGAGCAGTGTCTGGGAGCGTTATTGTTTCAGCGTTCAATCTCCGCGAGGAGCGACCCCAGCCGCGCGCAACCGGCCCAAGATCACCGTCCGCGTCCCGCAATCAATAGTAAATCGCGCGAGATCGGCGGCCGCAGTCCGCCGCAGAGAATTCCTTCGCAAAGGGCTCGCCGTCGAAATAATAACAGAGCTCGTCTGTCGCCAAAAGGTCCCTCTCCCGGCAGGCCCTTGGGCTCGCGCAACGGCATTCCGGGAACCCCTCGTCCTGAGTCCTCCCCATCCAGGAGGGTCCCTCTCCCACGGCTGGCTTCACGCAACAGCAAGACGATTCTCGCGGCGTGGTGCGCTCATGCGTTTTCTGCTTTATGTCGCTCGAGTGTGCGGGGAAAGGAGGATGGCTGGGTGGCGGAGGGAAGGGTGGCTCGATACACGCACGGGAATTTAGGAGAGAGAGAGAAAGAGCGTCTGAGAGTCACCTTTCGCCTGGGTCAAAATTGAAGGGCGCTCGGGGAGGGGGATTCTTTTGGCGGATGTTTGGTCGAGTTTCTCTTGAAGTGGTGTGCGTTTGCGGGACTGTAATACAAATTTTAGTGCGGAAATTTGGAGGATACACCTCCTTGAAGTCCCTTAGTATACTGCAGAGTTGTCATCAAGAACGTAAGGTTCGGTTTTGCAAGGTTAGGTCTTTGAAAATTCTACTGAAATCGCGACTCAACTCGAGGAAGAGAACTGAGTGGAAGGGGAATCCCTTCAGGAGTTCCACTTTAATTCCCTTGCACCGCCGAAATCACTTCGCAGAGTGAGAATTACAATCCACGCGGTAGGATTTTAATTTCCGATTTTTAGGAATTCATGGATTCCGTCGAAGGCGGAGAGTGCATCGACGCCGATGTAACGGTCGTCGATGCGCACGCAGTACTTAAGTCGGGCTCTCGGTCCGATACGCCACACCCGCGCGCAATCGAGACGAGTCGGCTCGAGGCAGACCCGAGCGCGCGTTAATTCCGCTCGCATAAATTCTGGGATTAAGAGCATACGTTATACTTAGGGAAATGCGAGTTTCGTGCTTTTCGCTTCTCCTCGCCTGACTCCCCCATCCCACCGTTCTTTCCTCTTTCACAGGCTCAACCCCTTCGTCCCCCTTTTTCCTTCTTCAGACTGGCTCCCCAGCGTTCTTTTACCCCTTTCGTGAGCTCCGCATCTTACCGCCGTGCGTCCGCGCCGTTTCCCTTTCCTCCGTACAAATTGTAACGCGCTGCAGGAACGAACGAGCCATGGCGTTATTCCGCTGATTGTCGGAGGTGCTAACGCTGCTGTTTAGGTTCTCCGATGTAAATCAGTTCTCGTGTACTCTGACATGTTTGTTGTTACTGGCAGACGCCGAGAAACGGGGTTCTTGGGTGCCGTGCCTTTGATTGAGCTTCGCTAGAAACTGGGGACTTGGAAGAATCCTATTTATGTAACAAGCAACATTCTTTTGCCATTCACCATATTTTTTTAAACACTTAGTGAGGAAGGCGGTAAACAATTGTTTTTAACTTCTTGTATATACTTTCATTGTATTTTTTAGATTTTTGCTTATTTTCTATCTAGGTACCATTTTTCTTTCTTCCTTGAAGAATGACTAAAAAGTCAGTTTTGTGTTTCTGCTTATATGTAGTAGTCCGCTACTGGTTTTATCTCTTCTCTGTGTAGCAAACGGTTTCCCGTATAAAAATAAATAAATAAACATCATTCAACTGTCACACCCAGATTTTTATGAAACTCGGAATACAGGGCACAGGTAGAGTAGGTACTTAAAAATATTAGACACATACTTTTTTAGTATAGGAAATTCAAGTTTGGGGGTTGAAAAAGTATTTAGTCGGATAACTGCAAAATGACTGGGAATAGAAAAAAAATGATAAACGAGAAAGTTGTGTGATTTTTCATGATGAGGAACGTGGCATAAACAGAACTTCTGTAAAATCGGAGATGGCGCCGCTGTAGTGGAAAAGGTACCAAGTATCAAAATTGACGTGTAAGAGTTGAGTGATGTTCCTTGTAAAGACGGAGATCCACCTGGGAACTAAGCTAAGCTATGCTATTCTGTGCTATACTATGCTATGCTATGCCCGGTTGTGGTATAAAATATAAAAAACATAACACAGCTTAGCTTAGCTTTTGGCGGAAACGATTCCATAAGGATGCATTAAAGCTATTTTTTAAAACTTAGCACATCATAGCATAGCTTAGCTTAGTTTCCAGGTGGATTCCCGGTTTAAGTGACTGGCTGCTCAAATATGTCCGAACTACTCTATCACAATTACGTTTGGGAGCCGCACGATGACATATCGCGTCATTCTATCGAGTAGCGCTGAACCGCGACAGCACACACCCCAACGGACGGAGGAATCGCAGTGAAAGATGGCCACTCTGTCGCCAATGAAAAATGGTTCATACTCGGTGGCCGATTCGTTAAGGCTGGCCAGGGTTTCGGCGATTCGGACAATGGAAAGTGGACGGTGGTTAATGACACGAGGCAGCACGCGACGCGTTAAATGTCGTCGAGCACCGCTCCTAATGGCGACGATCGCGAACTTGAAACAGTTTCCTTGTAAATGCCCTAATGCAGTGGCGGGTAAATGAAAACGCCACGGACCTCTGCGACGATTTCAATGCAAGACTTTTGCGCGCGAAATTTATAGCTCGGCATGGAGCTCGCAGAGCTTCTTTGGGAGAAGAGCCCTCATGATGCATCGAACCCAGCAACAGCTCGTTAAGGGACGATCGTAAATTCGGTGGCGAAACTGCTCGATTTGACACGCCAGATTACCACGAATTCCGCCGAGCGACGCCGCGTCCTGTCCGCGACGAATCGCTTTTGAGGCGCATTAAGACCAGCAGTTGTTCGATGCGTCGGGGTACCATTTCGATTGACCACGAAACGAACGACGCCTGGAAGAGCGGATCGTGGGATTTGAGAGAGAAAGGGGAGGTTGTAGGTGGCAGGATCGACCGAAAAACGTCCACTTTACAACTTTGGGTGAAGAGGAAACGTGTGACGTCATTCTGTACCTCGAAATCCAATGCTCCTCTTATTCAGAGTTGAATGTCAAATTTTAGATGTCCATGGATAATCGCAGAATTTTGAGACAGAAGAGAGCCCACAAAGAAGTCTAAAGTATCAATGGCTTACTGCACAAATATTGTATGTCTATTTTCAGCGTTTTCGAGGAAAACTGATTTAAAAATGCGAGGGTATTTTATAATTAAAGAAATACACAATTTCACAAAAAGTAGACATACAATATTTGAAGAGTCCTTGTAGAAAACACTGTAAGTGCCAAAAATTAAATTCTATACTGTAGTATGATTGGTATGTAGAACATCTTCCGATAAATTTTTTTTAATTTTCGCACTTCTAGTGTTTTCTACAAGGACTCGTCATTTGTGCAGTAAGCTAGCGAAATGTTCACCCTAAAACTAAATATCATTTGATACAGTTGAATCCCATTTTGACGAATTCTGAACGAAATATTCGCAGTGGAAGTAAGATGGAAGTAAGACTGAAATTAGTATATAAAAATCAACTGTAAACTTCCACATTAAGTACCCATCCCTAAAAAAAATAAAGCAAAAAAACATCAGAAAACAATGAACACACAACCACCACAAGTGAAACAAAAAATGCTACCTTAACTCTTGAAATCAAAATCGACTATTTAAGTACTAATCAATACAATTGAACTCTTCTCATCACACATGAAAATTAAAACTCCCTTAAGTCTACCCATGCTACACCACCGAGAATCTTAAAAATCCCAGTCAAACTGCAACCCCTGATTCACCCAGCCCGTAATACACTACGAAGGAAAAAAGTCAGCAGCGAGACTATAATCAAAGGAAGACAGGCAAGAATCCTCCTAGACGGTGGCAGCGCCGGAAACCGTGGGATAGAGGTCCGAGAGGATACGTCGACTGGCATCAGCGTCGATAAATCTCCGCAGCGGCAATAAACGTCGCGGGCCAATAGTTAATGGCGAATCGTTGATTATGTCGCCGATTCGGCGATAATCCACGGCTGCGGCGCGACGTATATCGTCGCGAATTTTTCCCTTGGTCCGCCACTGCCTCGTTAATCATTTTCCCCGGCTGGCTCGATGATCGCCGCCCGCGAAGCAACGATCCAGCGCGTTAAATCATCGCCTCGATTACAGGCTCGCAGCTGGAATTCCATCTGAAACAATAAGTATCCGCCGGTCGGGGCGAATTCTCGAGTCTCAACGAGTTGTGCTTACGCAAGTCGACCGTGCACACGCTTTAATTGCGAGAGCTCCTCTCTGCCCCTACACCGCTCTTCGTGCCCGACCTGCTGATTCCAGCTCGATCAACCCGCCCCTCGCTTGTACTCAATTATCGATACGACCGTTGCAATTACGCGCGATACTGATAATAATACCGTGGCCTCCGCCGTGTATCGGTTCCTTGGAAATTACACGCCGCTTTTCGAGAACGAACGACGCGCAGCGTTTCCGCAAGTTCGCCGCGAAGTATCGGCGCGGCACTGGCGTATCGATCTATCGATCGAGGATTGCGGGCGACGGAGTTAACGGGTTTGCAGGGGGCTGCCACTCTCACTTGCCATTTTGGGACAGTGTTTCGACTGCCACCTAGGCAGTTCCAATTTTTTCGACCTAAAATTCAATATGGCCATGCAGTAGTGTTTATGCTAAAAGGTATGGTATCGAACTGGAAACTCTCATTTGCTTATTATTTGAGGTAGTCAGAACAACAACGGACCAACCTACATTAAAAAATTTTTTTTTCCTATTTTATATGATTAGTAGAGCCTATTTGAATACGTTATTGCTACTAATTCAATTTCGAAAAAAATGTAGGTTAGTCCGTTGTTGCTCTGACTGCTTTATTTCACAAAATGCAAGACGTCCTCAAATCAGTTGATGCACTGCATCAAAACTGTTGTAAAAGCTGTCGAAAAAACGGGACTTATCATCCTCAGTATGGTTTGCGATCAAAATTCAACAAATGTTGCAGCAATTAATACATTATTACTGGATTCGCAGACTATGTTGAACGGCCATATTGAATTTTAGTTCGAAAAAATTGGAACTGCCTAGGTGGCAGTTGAAACACTGTCACAAAATCGCAAATGAGAGTGGCAGCCCCCCTGCAGGTTTGCAATGATTCTGGGGTTTCTTCGACGGGGGAGGCCGAATTTAAAAATTGTGTGAGGCCAAAAAACCGCATTTATATATACTTCTAAATTTAATAACCCGCCTTGTGCCAGCCCTGGTAATCGGTTTTTAAGTTCGATGATCGAGAAACGTCATTTGATATTACATCTAAGAGGCGTATGCACTTTCGGAGTACGGCTACTTACTGTTCTAATTTGTTTAATTGGGTTAAAGGGAATTGGTTTATTTCAGCGTTATAAATCAGCAGAAATAGAGCTAAAAGTCAGTGTATCTTTTTTAGTCACGTAAGAGATGTTGACTAATTTCCCATCGCTGAAAGACAATAAAAACTGATAGTTGAAAAACACTTCTTTCATTATAAGAATAGACTTCTCATGCTCCTGAAAATGGTGCTGCATCGCAGTTCGGATCTTATAAATATTTAAGACTTCTTCTAAAATAAGAGTCAATCTTTAGACAATCACTTCATCCCTATTGCCTATATTACGATTCGATTAAATGCCAGTTTAGAGGCGAGCAGAGACATACGACTAGGTAGACTCACTCATTTATAAGCAATGAAAAAATACTAAAATTGGATTCACCCCAATCTGTCACCATCTAACCTCTTCGCCGAAAGTTGAAAATGCTAAACATTGAGTGGCACATCGCGTCGAGTGATCCACGAGAAATTATTCGCGCTCGTAACGCTTAATTATTTAAAACACCCAGCCTGGCGCGCGGAGAAATCACGCTGCGAGCGCGGAAAATTAACGAAGCCGAGCGTCGTCCGCGGAAAAATTAACAACGTCGAGGATCCACAGTGGCCGAGCCTGGGCCGCGGAAACGGAACAATTAATGCTGGCTGGAAATTATAATTGACGCTGTATCCCGTCCACTGTGCAACTTTTTAATTAGGCATCGCCGCTTAGCCTTCGATGAACAGCGCGCAACTAAAAACGCGCTCTATCCTCAAGTTTTCCTCTGTTTTCAGAAGCAAACAAAATTCCGAGTGTTTGCAACAGTTTTCAGCCTTCAGGTCGTTGTCGAGGCTCTGGATAAATTGTGCAAGCGAGAAAAAGTCAATTGAGCGCGCGGTATATGTCCCAAAAGTATTCGAACTCTATTTGCGCAAATGGTGTCAGTGGTATAAACAATATATCACTTTTTCTACTGAAGCCTCTTTTGTAACTGTTGTGTATTGAAATACGCACCAAGGTCGTTAGCGTCTGACGCGCCATCTCACGCGCGAGTAGGTTTGGTTAGGAGAGTCGCGCTTTAGGATACGACGACGTCGAGTGAGTGTCTGTCATCACGCGTATATTTTAGGTTAACTTTGTGCTAAAATGTTATCTTTCTTTATGTGTCGATCAATAAATAATACTCAAAAGAAGTAATGTGTAAAGTGTGTAAAAGACATTACAATAACTGTGCTCAGTGTAATTGGGAGACGATATTATCGAACGAAGAGAGATGTTCACAGAGATTCACAGAGATGTTCGATTTATTGTGAAGAACTTATAGGGAACGAATATTATCACGCATAATAATGTGTAGATATAAGTGGAACACAAAGTTTAAGAACTCGACTATTTGGGTGGATGAAGTAGTTTGTTAAGAAATTGTTTAGCTTTAAAAGGTGTCGCAGAACTTGAACACCCGCTATATCCGCAAAATTTGGCACCCTGCGATTATTTTATTTCCCCCAAATTGAAATTGAAATCAAAATTAAAAGAAAAACAATTCGACACGATTTTGAATATTCAACAGGCCAAATCTTGTACACTCGTTGTAAACAGTTTATTTCTTTGAAAGGGATGTACAAGTCTGAATAGCTGACAATGGAATTTATTAATGTCTGGTAAAGAATTTTCGTTTGGTCTTAAATTCGGAAACTTTCGGGACACACCGTGTACATTATCGCTGGCTCGCCCGGAGCGTGACTCCGCAAAACGCTCGAGAGGTCGATGTGTCGATCGTTACAGATCGTTCCAGTTTCGAAAAGGCACCGATCCGCTCGCAGAAACTGAACCTTTAGGAGTGGCAATCGGAGATCGCAAGTTGATAAGGAACGGGGGGTCGTGGGAGTACAATATGGGCGCTTTCTCTGCCTCGAAACCTGACGATTCCAGTCGTATTCCTTGGGACTTCCTCTGTAATCTTTTATACAAACGATGTGCAGATGTCCGTGCAATACCTTTGCAGAGGAAACAGTTTGGAATTCCAGTGGATGCCAGTGCTGGGTGCAAAATTCAAGAGATAGGAAGCAGCATTATAATAAGAAACAAAAACCTTCCTCTATGTAACATCCTAAGGATTCAAGTTGCACTCCTCGAAGTTTCCTCTGAAAAATTGTAGGGAAATCTTTCTTCAATCCTCTGCAACATCTAACCGCTAACATAATCAGAATTGAATTGGAGGACACGCGTGGATCCAAAATCGAAAAGCTGGCAGGGCATGAACTGGAGGAGCTTCACCTGCCGCCATTATGGTTCTCGAAACCCACCCAAGCTCTAATAAAATCTCCCCGAAACTTAAAATTCTGTTACTATTAAAACTTCATTAAAACTAAGTACAATATTATTCCAAAAATCATTGACACCTATCAGCGTCCACGTTTACCCCCGATTGCGTCTAAAGAACGCTCTCCTCAATCTTTCTTTGGAACAGCGCGTCCATCAACCTTTCGACGAGCCGTTCGCACTACCTCTCAACGGATAAGCGTGCCCACAATTTCGAGAAGTTCGATCGTCGTCGGAACTTTGGACAAGGACCCGCGGACAAGATCGGAGAAGCTTGTTTCGAGACAGCCAGAGGTGTCGAATGCCTTCGATCTGAGGGAAGGTGGCGTCATGCAAGCCCGCGGAGGGGACGGAGACAGAACTCGAGGGAGATTGGAGGCCGCAGATAGAGTTCTGATCGACGAGAGCAGATATCCGGACGAGCTTCTCAATTAGGGATCGGAAGTGGCTCCAGGGCTAACTCCACGCTCTTTGTTCTCCCTTATCCTCTGGATCCGTCGCTTCCGGCTTGGTGTCCTAAGCTATCGCGTGTCAACCACGCGTACATCTTCGGACCGGAGAAAATTGGCCCACTGTCCGGTGGAATAAAGGGCCCTGGGCTCGGGTTCGGGGCTTGTTAAGACGCGACCCTTCGCCTTGCTAACATTGATGACGACCTGACCCTGTGATATTTCATAAGCCAGGCGACGGGGATACTACCGCGCACCATTGCCGGAGGGCATCGTGACACTGGCACATCCCTCGTCGACCATTCGACGGTTGGTGATTTGTTGGAAGTCGAGTGGAATTCTGTATATGTCTGCCATCGTGTACTTTTCAAGATCTGATAGATTGAGGAAACTGATACCTGGTAACTTGTCAAAGTTTCTGGATATACCTGCCGTGTACACCTGGGAGCTAAGGTGTCGGTCTAGTGGGAACTCAATAGTGTCTTATTCTACTGTCACACCCATCAGGAGAATGGAAAGTGAAAGAAGAAGTGATTGTAAGCTTTGAATCCGCTTCTTCTTCGTTCTGCAGCCCTAGCAGTGCCCCGTACTCGCTTTTCTCTACAGTCACGCGCGTTTTAAGCGACAGATACGAATTTTACCTCGGCCCAGAAGTGCAGACGTCCGCATATGGCGTGACGGACAACTTTTTCTTATCCTCCCATTACCACCCTTACCGGTGTCCCCGATTCTGCCGTCTCATTGCACGGTCCACAGTCTGTACGTCAAGATTTCCTTGTAACCCCGTGTCTAGATGCTGCCCATTTACAGCAAGGATGCTCCTAGCAATGTCTGCCGGTAGTTTACGATAACGAGCATCGTGTCAGTGGCTGAGACGTCCTGTACGTCTATTCGCCGCCCTCCCCGAATACAATAATTGAGGACTGGACGCTGACGACGCGTAGAAGTAGCCAAGACACAAGTTTCCGGACGACCTGGTAGATCTATCAGGAGGATTCTCGAAACAATGATGACTATTTAGTTACATGTTCAACCCCAACTCTGTCGACTAACGATTCTGACTTGCTGAAGAGTTCTAGTGGAGGTATAGTGGGTGGCAATGGCGCATCCAGACGGGGTGCCAAGGCTCCCTGGTACCCCCCCCCCCCAAAGAAGGAGCTTTGTGGTGCAGCAGAATCTTACTAAATTTCTAACAATAAATGGTGCAGTACAGATATACTAAAGTTGTACGACAGTTCTACTAGGGCCTAGGATGCAACAGAATTGCTCTAGAATTCCACTAAATGGTGTAGAGGAGTTGTACAAGACTTCTACTAGATCAGACAGCTGAGTTCCACTGCAGCTATACTATACGGTGAACAAAGTGCGACCGCTACCTACAGTTCTTCTACTTGATACGACATAACTGTCCTAGAGTTGTTCCATATGGTATAGCACGATACACCTAGGTATTGTACCACAGTCTTCCCACATCTTAAACTCAGTCCCAACTTCAAATCCTACCGTCCCTTCCCTCCCAACCCGCAACAAGTACCCAAAGAACGCACCAACACACCAGGTCTCCTTTCAGAAACAGGTTCACCCGACTTTATCGCGGCCTAATAGATCCCCCGGGCAGAAACAAGACCAAGACACGTCCCACGGCCCGAACAAGTCGCGGAGACACCGCGGAGGCACCGGATAATCCGATGGCGGACGGATAAGGGGGAACAGTTCCGCCGTGAATCTCGCTACCGGTCGCGCAGATTTATTGGCCCGGCCGGCTCGTGCACGCATAATGCCCCGTCTAAAAAGCCGTCGGGGACGGTTGTTGAGACCGTCACAGCCACGGCGCACGCACATCCACCGTGTAATTTCACGGGGATGCGCACCTGCAGCGCGGCGTTAACGAGAGTCCGTGGGACTTTCTTGCTTCCTCTCCCCACCGTGTGACTAACGAAGTGCCTTCTGCAACGGTTACCTCGCGAGCTTGGCCCGCCGGCGGGAGGATTTAAACAGTCCAGCCCGCGAGACGCTTCGAGCCTCGCCCCCACGTCGAAGAATATACTCCGGAGAAAGGGGAGAGCGGGGGAAGAGAGAAAGAGAAGGGGGCGAGGAAGAAGTCGAGGGTGAAAGTAACGCGGAGTAACGAGGCGTCCAATTATCAACTCGTCGTGACGCGCGGTGACTCCCTCGGCCTGCGAGCATCCACCAGAGACACATTTTTCCTGGCCTGGGACGCGGGTCTACAAGGTGTCCTGAGAAGTTGCCGTCGTGATCTGAAGCTGGGCATAGGTCTGTAGAATGGACAGAAAAGACCGGGGATCGTTTTGTTTGCCGGCGTAGTGTGTTAAAGGAAGATGTATGAATTTTGTTACTGATGGGTGCTGCTTGACTGATGGGTAACAGCTTGACAATGAGCGGCGAAATATGATATTGAACTCAACGTAACAACGTTATATTGAATATTGAACTCAATATAACAATATGATGTAAAATTTTAATAATGTGAAAAATGAATGACATTTAATAAAATGATTCTATTATTCCTGTCTCGAGTGTAGGAAATTCTACATATATGTTCCTGTTAATTCCCCTCAACATTTTCTCTCATTCCATTCAAAATCGCGTATTTAAAAACTAACTTCGTCCACACTTCGAACTACATTATTCCCCCATCTGTATAACTCAAGTTAACTAGTCTTCTCCAAAGAATTCCTAATGGCGAATTAATTTAATAATCCACTCTAATCAGGCACGAGCTCAGCGCAGTCTGCTGATCTGCCTCTTTCATCGCAAAAAAAAAACAGATTCCTAGAGAACCATTCTCGATACACCTTTGTCTGCGCCGACCTCCGATAGCATATTTCCAGCACACCCTGTAAAGGTGTCCTACAGCCCCCTTTCTACCTCCGTCACGGCTGAGCTCGCTCGCCCCGTGCCTCGCTGTGAAACGACGCGAGTTTTATTCAGTTTTCAGGGAATCCAGGAGTCCCGTCTGCGAGCCGCGCTAACGATTCCGCCAGAAAAGTTCCCAGCGTCGAGGAGGCGAAGAGGACGGTATGGGAATTAAATAATTCCGCGGTGCAGACGGACCGCTCCCCTCTGAACCACCAAACGCGAAAGAATTTATTGTTGAACCCCGATTGGCTGTTCCGGACGTACACCTCTTCGATCGTGAATCCATTTGTTTAGAATGACGTTCCGAGTGGATACAGTCGCAACGAGACATTTGCGGTATTGTTTTTCACTAGGTTTTGCATGTGGTGAAGTTTATAACACTTTGGTAATAGTAAGGAGTTGGAGTTGTTAGGAGATAGGGGTAGAAATGTCTCAAGTGTCAGATGGGACTTTTCTAGTGGTGAATAGGAGTTTGGATCAGGAATTGGAGAATCGAGTTGGTTATCGGAGATCGGTGTAGATGCTTGTGGTTCAAGTGGATTTCCCTTTGTTATAGGTTTAAGAGGGGTTTTAACTTTTACGTAGGATTACAAGTGTTCTACTGGTTAAAGTTTGAGCTTCGAGCTCCATAGGACCTGAGACAAATCCTGAGCTGAAAAGCCAGACGCGGCTCTGACATCCCAGGACCACATAAAAAAACCCTAAATTACCTAAAAGACACTAACCTCTACCACGAAATCTGTCTACCAAATTCATTGCTAATGATATAGCAGTAGATATGATGTAAAGCCCGCAACTAGAAGAAAAATACCGAATCATGCACCCAAATGGAACACTTGAGGAGTCTATCGATCAAGATCCGGCAAGCCAATAGACAGCCCGCGAAAGCAGCCTTCAGCTCCAAAAAGACCAGAGCCCTGGCTGCGGCGTTGCACCGGCAAATTAGGTATCCCCGAGCAAAACAACTCCGCCATTCCACTTCCCTCAAAGCAACATTCTCGGCAGTTAATCAGCCCAGCCGTCGATTGCAACACGCAAATCGGGCCCGCTAATCGTTTTCTTCCCCCCGACACGCCAGGAAACGAGTTATCATTCCAAGAACAAGCGTTCCAATCAGCGAGCCCGCGCAAAGCCACGTCTAGAAACACCGCGCGGGAAAAGATAGAGCAATCACGCCGCCATGCTCCGAAAATTCCGCCATTTCCCCGCGTTCACCAATTCCATTCGCCTCCCCCCCCCCCCCCTCTCCCGTGGCCCCGTAATCACCCGTGTAATTCCGATCCGTGATCGAGTATCTCCGGTTTCTGGGAGGCAATTTGGCGGGCAATTAGAGATCGATCCTGCAGTCGGCGCAGGTGCCAGTTAATTGATCCCTAATTGCCGCGATAAGTTGGCCGACTTTGCGGGAAACCGATCGACACCGTTCCCTGTCGCGGACGTGAGCAAAACTCCAACTCCTTCGAGGGAAGAAGTAGAAGAAGAAAAGGAGAAAAAAGAAGGGAAAAATGAGGACCAGGAACGTGGGGGAGAGACTTGGAAAGTGGCCTGATCAACCACCGCGGGATCTTCCCGCGATCAGCCAGGCGAACTGCGAAGTTTCGCTGGCTCGTTAGTGTCGCATACAGGCTGGCCAACTTCTCTATTTACCCGCGAAATCCCCGACGTCTGTAGTACACTCGCCAGCAGCCAGCGTACGTCGATGCTCGCTCGGCTGGTACGCACATTTTCCCGATTAAACATTATTCCAACGGGCCAGAAATGTATTTTTACTACGCCTACTTACACTTCTACCCAGAAAAGTGGCCAAAAGGTTATGGATAGCCAAGGAAAATACATTGATTAAAAAAACATGTAGACAACTTTTGTTTAATAAAGCGAGCAACACTTACACTACCTAATAGCAATCATTAGAAGCCTCACCAACAACCTCCGCCAGTTGAGGCTACGTAGATATCGCCTACGACGGTAAACCAGATATCGCCTACACACTTGTACAGTAAAAGTTCGCGAAGAAGGTTTTAGAATAATTAAATCCCAGCTGGAGCGTTTGCATTATTCAGATAAGCGCCACTGCACCGTTTCTTCGCAAGCTTTTACCATCCACCAACAGCGCGGAAGCATCGATATCCCCTGCCAGGGCGTAACTACGAGATGCAACCTTCTCGAAACAACCACCCTCGTAATCCTTCCCCGTTCCAAGCGATCCTCGCCTTGCTGCCTTTAGTCGGGCGCGCGGAACCGATGACCGTGCATTCCCATGCGTTCCGTAATATCTTGAAATACGGCCGCGATAAAGAAACTGGATCAAAATCCTCGCCTTTCATCCTCGTAAATTCCCCGGATGACACAAAGCTCCCGACGACCGTGGAGTCCCGTGGAAGCTGGGAAACCTTCGACAGAATGGAACAGCGCCGGAGAAAGGAGGGTGGAGTGGCGATGCTTTCGAATCTGCCGCGTCTTCCCCCGTCACGTATCTGTTGCATCCGGGATATTAATTACAGGATAATTCTTTTCGAATGGATGCGCCATCCAGATTAACGTCCCGCCGTGTTCCCGTCGCGGGTGTTGGCGGACCGTCGCTGGAAGTACAGGTGGAAACACGAAGATCTCCTCGAGTGGCTTTGTCGGAGGCCACGCATTTTTACCCCGTCCCGGGGAGGATTAATTTAATGCGACTTGCAGTTCAGGGAGCGGAGGCGCGTCCATTGTTCTTCGGGGGCTCAACTACGAGCAATTTATGAAACTTATTCGTTTGCATTCCGTGTTGGCTTCTCGTCCAACTGACGTAGAAGTTGCTCGTTGACTTGAACGCGTTCATCCCCCCAGCCCTGCCGCGGCAAACACTGTACCAGGGAAATGGTAAAAGTTCCGTGAGTAATCGCGGTGTTTAGCGAGTATCGACGCTGTTACTGTGGCTGTTGGGATTCGTTAAGTGAGAGGCATTCTTAAAAGGGGGATTCCTGGATGATTTGAGGCTTGGTTAGGATTGGAATAGGTCCAGCTCAAATTTAAGGTAGATTAGGTAGACGTAGGCTGAAATAAGATATGCCTGAATAGCTTTTGGTAGTCCTTTAGAAAGAAGAGCATGCTCAACTACTGCACACTACAAAATCAATGTTTTCTTCCAAAATAACAGCCTCTATCACTCTACCTCCCCCATTCAAAGAAAATGATCACCTCATCGAATTCTCACGCTGAGAACTTCCACAAACAAGCCCTCCATCTTCCATCCTCCATTTCCTTCGACGTTCAACTGGAAGCCTGCGTTAAGGGGAAAGAAAGAACGAGGGGTACAGGGAAAAATGAAAGCGTACCGCGAGGACAGTCCCGAGGAAGCGACGTTGTAGAACATACTTGATCGTTTGCGAACGAAGCAAGAGAAACTTGTCCTGTGCTACGTTACCCCTCCGTTGTAGCAGCCCCGACACGATGCAGCCCGCGATGCCCGCTAACAAGTGAATTGTTTCGAACGATTATGCCTTGAGAAAGTGGCTGCCGTGTTCGTCGCTTGCCATGCAAACGGAGGGGGTTGCGAAAGTGTCCTCTTCCGACGTGGTCTCTATCCCAAGGCTAATTACGCGGGCTCGCCCGTCTTCAATTACAACGCCAGCCCATCTTCTGCAGCTTTATATCATCAGCAATAATTACGGCACGAGGAAGGGCCGCCGAGGATCCACGAAAGAGGAAGTAGGTAATTCCAAACGAACGATCATTTCTATTGTCTCCCCCGCGCTGACCCCGAGCAGGAACACCCGCCGGCCTTGTATTTTTAGTCGCCTGATTGCGATCTGAGGATCGCGCACGCAAGTAATTTGAAGAGGTGAGATCGTTAGGGGTGTAATTTGTGCGTTACGTTACCGTGGGAGGAGGGATAAAGAGGGACGAGGGCAGAGGAGACCTTTCTTGCGTACGTTACAGGCAGTTTTGATGAGTATCGTGTATTCGAGCAGATGATATCGTTAACATAAGCCTCCTGGAGGGTGTTGCATAGTTGGGTCAGCTTGGGAACACGTTGACAAGCTTGAAGCGTGCGCGGGAAATTTGAACGGAGTTCAACTCTGTGCAGTTAGATGCGCGCTGGGGAGGAGAGGAGCTCTCTGTTCTTCGAGCTGAGGAGGTTTTTCTGGCTTGACAGATGCGAATAGTCGCGAGCAACGGGGAGTAGGAAAATGGAGGGATTAAAGAAGCGTTTAATTTCTTTGCCGGAGGTGGAACGACCGCCAACAAGTGGATAGAAACAGCCCCAAGGAGTTAACCTCTTGCTGCCTCGGACACGCTTGAGAGGATGCCAGCAGGGCTTTCTTGCGAGCTCGCAAGAAACCGGGTGGAATTGCCAGCGTTTTACAAAGGCCCGCAAACTTTTCGCGTCTGGGACACTTTGTTCTTTAACGCCAGCGCTTTCTCGCTGCTCCCCGACAATGCAAACCAATCTTGCGGCGTACAATACCGCGCGGCGGTTCCGAGTTCCTTTCTGAACCAGACAGGGCTGTCAGATTTCGGGTACAACGATTTTCTTTTACAAATAGCGCAGCCACGCGCCGCGGAGTTTTAAATTGGAATAAAATTACCTCTTCGAGCACGAAGCGGGGCTGTTCCGCCAAGGAATTCGTCCAATTTAGCAGAGTCTCGAGCACTATTCAAACACCTGTTCTTATTGCGACCCCCGAGGCGTCCACCATAATTCCTTCCTTCACAGCGACGCGTTGCCCGATTAATTCGAGGATCCTCGGTGGCGAAGTTTCTCTGAAGTCTTTAAGGAGCCACGTATAATTCTTTTCGAACAATGTTTCCTCCGCGAAACAAGAAGTTTCCTTTGGCCACCTCGTTCGCCCGAGTTCGAGAGAAGGAACCGACACGGGATCGCGGAGCCTTTGGTCGGCGAGGTGAGGACTTTTCCGCCAGGAAACGCGTCCGAGACGGTTGTTACAGGTGTGCCCGTTCGAATTACACGGCTAACTTTAAGTGAAAAGTTTTTTCCCCGAGGCGGCGCGGGCCAGGGCCGCGCGTATTTCGCGGGCAACCCTTTGTCGGGTCGACCTCAGCGTCCACGCCTCGTCGTGTACCGCTTTATTTTATGCAAAACGGGCTGCGGGATCCCCAGGAATGCCTAAAGTTTCTAAAGAACGAGGAGCAGGAAGGAAGGAGCACAGTGTTCCTCGACAAAGTGGCTCCTTCGCTGTTTGCAACGGAACGCGAGGGAAATTCTGGTAAAGGGAAACATTCTGTCATCAATTCAATTTATTATTGTGGATTCGCTAATGAAAAGCTAGAGGAAAGTACGAAAGAAGTGGTGGGAATTGTACTTTTGTGGATGAAGAAATCTTAAGGTAGGTCCTAACCAACTATGTTAGTCAAATTATAGTTTGGTCACGAACAATAAATATAAAGTAGTATGATACTATAGAAATAATAATAATTTTTTACATCATGTATATATGTTTTAAAAAGTTCAATGTTAATATAAATAAATGTAATACGAAAATAGAATATTAAATTGGTTAGCGTAGTGAATTGGAGCAGCATATCTGAGAACGTCGCATTCATTCGGAGCGTCTTTTATAACCAAAATGTCAGAAAAAATGTTCATATGAATTTAAATCGTCTGCTATTTAAATGTCTAAACATACCGATTATGCGACGTTGCCACATTGGCAGCTCTACGCATTTTCTAAAAAAAATTGCATGTAAACCGATTTTTCATGGGCATTTACGAAGAAACCATGTGGTCAGTTTTGTAGAAATTAATAAATTCATTTCGTGACATTTCGATGTTCTTTTGTACTGATTTTGGTACACTTCTTGAATATAATTTTCCTGTTTCAGAAGAAAAACTAAAACTATAACCCTCTTTTTTTCGACTCTGTCATATGCCACAGTGTTAAACTGCATCAATTTTAATTAACAATTTCTCGATAACTATGTGGTAAATCGATTTTAAACTTTGTACAAGGGTTTCTTGTATTCGAAATTAGTTTTGAACGAAATTTGAAAGAATTCTTGAATTTAGTAGATTATTCAGGAACTATCTTTAAGTGTGTTCAAAACTTGATTATTCATTTTGAGGTTATGTAGCTCCTGCATACTAGGCTACCAACCTATACAAAATTTTGCAAAAAACGTCAACAAGGTAATTGCAAGCTTCACTTTCAAATCTCTAAATTGTACTAAATCGGTAGAAGCAACAAATTGTTTATTTATAAAGCCACAATCAAATCTCTCTGTACATATGGACTGCAAATCTACGGCATGGCTGCTAAATCAAACATCAAGAAAATACATAGAAGCCTTCAGTCTATTATATTAAGATTTATTCTAAATACACTCTGGTACATCAGAAATGACGGTATCAGAAGAACACTACAAACACCCACCGTGAAAAGGAAATTACACTATATACCAAAGCCAGGGTCGGCGGAACCCATTATGCAATTTATGCGCCAGCCGAAGGAGGCGCTAAAAACCATATCGCACGTTTAATAATAAAGGAATCCAACTCCCACATAAACAAAATGTAAATGTAATTCTTTTTTATTTTACCTTGTAAGGACAAAATATATCAAATAGAAAACGGATGCAAAAATTTGGGAGTGCCAAAATTTTCTTGCAGCGCACCAAAACGGGATACATAAATGATCACATAAACTCTCTCGCAAAAAACTGTTACTCAGTCCTCCCCAGAAGGCTAAAAAGAAAACACCCTCCAGATTTATTACTACAAAACCACTAATACACCAACCGCACATACACACACATAAGCTACAACACTAAAAATATACTCCAGAGATTGTTTATAAATGTATAGAAATCACCATGTTATATTAAATAATCCCTCTAAAAAGACTGTAATTAATTGTATGTAACAATTAGGAACATTTAATAAAGAACTTAAAAAAAATTGTGCTAAATATTGGGGACGAGTAGACTACAGTAGCTGCCGAGGACTTTGGCTACTCATGGCCGCTTCCCCCTCCACCTTAGAATCTCCCAAGCACAAAGGCCACACCCAAAATCTCATAACACCCAAAAGTTTTTTTCCACTCACATTACAAACATATGATCCAGAAACTTTAACTTAACAAATTATGAATTATCAATTCTGTACCCATTTCCCACAGAATGATAAAGACGTTCGATGCAATGAAAATCTCCCACCGTGATCTTAGGTCCTCGACACCTCCCACCTGCATTAAGCTCCGCCTGAAAGAACTTATTTCCTCCCTCGGCGCGCGGTATCGACAAACAGTAACGTATTCGAGGGAAAGTGCTGGTTCCGCTGTAAATACTGCTGTAAGGCAGTGGAAATCGCGTTCGAAGGGGTCACCCGGCGGCGTAATCCCGTAATCGTACAGCGACCTTTCGCGAAACAGCGGCTCTCGTGACGTTCGTTCATTCGCAGAACGAAAGTATAAATTCTACTTTCGATGCTATATCGCATGAGGAGCCCGCGTGGTGGGTGGAACGAATGGGATCGCAATGGGAAACAGCGTAAAGGAGGGGACCTCACGTCATAAGATTTCCGTCCCGGAAATAAACAGCCGCTATTACCAACGGCACGAGAGGCAGCGTTAAGCGGTCGCCTAATGATCTGTCGGGACACAATGTAAATCTGCTGGTTCGTTTGACTTCGGGGCTTAGGAGTGCTAACAGGATTTTGATCGTACTATCGGCATCGGTAACTGCAGACTGGAAACGCTCGAGGAACTTCGGTAATTTGAGGGACAGTGCTGTCAAACAATAGGATAGTTAAATACGTATAGGACGTAAAAGAAGTGCCACAAAGCTTGAATTTAAAAGTCAAATTACTCTGTGCCCCACACGTTCCACTCGATAAGAGGATGAAGAAACTCTGAAGGAACGAAGTGTCGTAAACGAACACTTCCCTCACAAAAGATTCTTAAAGTTTCGACTAATCTCCCCTCCAGTAGAGGTGACAAGCGATAAAGGTGCTTAGATTCGATCCCAGAAGCTGCGACCGTTGCTGCTTTCACACCCAGCACAGGTTAAACTCCTGAATACGACAGAACTACAGTTCAGCCTTTCCACGTGAGTCATCAAATCGTAGACAAATAAAATGTCTGAACTTCCAGTTACCGTTCGCGTCCCCCTGTCCATCTATCACAGTCATCAAGGTCGGGAGGAAAAAGGAAAGAGTGAACGCCGGTGGACAAGGACTGAAAAGGAACAAAAGGAGATTACGATTCAGTCGCGCAAGAGTCACTCTTCAGCGGTCGGAATCCTGCCGCGGGTTGCCTTTTAAAAATACCAACCAATCGGAAGTCCAGCGTTCGACGAGTCGTTTCACGAGGATCCCCCCGTAGGAGGACGATAATTCCTCGAGAAAAACTTCATGATGCTGCAGAAAGGTGAGCCGAGGTCGAACAGCCGAGTCCATTCAGCTGGGCACGGGGAACGTGAGGGGGGGCCTCCGCGCCGTAAATCCCGCCGCGTAAATGAGTTTCGCCTCGTAAAACCGAAGGAATCCGAAGAACGGTAGGCTGGCTGATAGCTCGCGGACAAACTGTTACGCGCGCGCTTCCCTCTGACTTCAACTTCGCGAAGCTTTTGGCCGGCGCGGCGTTAATCTCGCGCCACGAGCGTCGAATAATGCGAAATCGGTACGTGGGCTGTCTTCCGCCACTTGAAACAGATTGATCCTATTTTCGGACCGATATCTGAATGATACATCTCGCGAGTGAGTGATAGTGGGAAATGAAGCTTCTGAAGAAACTCGAAGTGCTTTAAGAGAACGTGCTCGTATTGTACGAGTTGACTCTTAAGAGTAGCAAGTGTTTGTACAGATACGAGATTCGAGGATTGACTTTTCTCTGTGCATGCCCGTTGAGGCTGCCAGAAGGATAGATTTACATCTGCGATGGAAGCTCGGGAGTAAACTGCACGGGCAAATTCCACGGTCAGAAATTAGCCCAGGAATTAGGTTAGGTTCCCACGGATCCGATGCAAATTATTCATCCCGCCAGGGGCTATCGACGCTCAATTTGCACGGTGTTTGAGCAGCCTTGAGATTCAATTCTTCGCCACGGGAACCCGGCATTTGAATTCGTGAGTAGCTCGGAGGATCGGTGATTAGGAATCCCGGCTGTTTGGACAAGCAGCCGTCTCTCTGAAGCTTCTTTGTCTCGAGACGAAGCAACTGCTATATACTTAAAACCTCGTTGCGCTGTAAACAACCCTGCACTATATGCGCACGCAGAATTGTATATAAATTCGGAGATATTATAAGTGAGGAATATTACTCTGAAGAAATATTTGTCAAACATATCAAGATATCAAATTGAAACGCAACAAAGAGTTATCCTATTATTGGGGTTTCACTTTCTAAGTTCAAAGAGGCAGTTTCCAATCCACTGCGATCCCAATTGATGGAGACTTCATCTGGACCTTAAAAACTCGGAAATGTGAAAAAAGTCCATTCCCTCGCCCTTTCACGTCGAGTTCCCAGTTGCTCAAAGCACGCGCACCATCGGATAAACTCGTCTTAATTCCGTGCCGATACAGCGGCCGTTTCCCTCCTCGGAGAAAAAATCAGAAGAAAAGAAGCGAAGAGGGGATTTGAGTCCATCTCTCCCATGTATATCATGTATATACATTATATATATGCGTTTATATAAAAGGTACGAGAGCCCAGAAAGCCGTACGCATGGTAGAAGCACCCGTAATCCGATACTTCCGGCCGACTAAAGGCTTTAACGGATAAAAAGTGACCAGCAAAAGGTTACCTCGAAACGTTTTCAACGCGCTACCAAGGTACGCGGGACCACGATAATGCGCCTCCCATTGCCATTTAACGGCAACGAACCCGAAATGGACCGATCGTTAAGACTTCCTCCCTTTTAGCCCCCCCTGGCCCCGTCACTTTTTTTTCACCACGGTACCCTCTGTGTAACTTGCGTCTTGACTTCCTCAGTTTGCTACGTGATCCCGGATTGTTTGACCTCGTGCGTTCTCTTCGTGTCGTATCAGGGATCGCCAGATTTCCCGTCAGTCGTGTAATTTTATGATATGTACCACGCGGAGGGAGGCTCGCCCCCCCCCCCGCAGCTAATCGGAACTATGTGGATAGAATGTTCTTGGAGTTTGCTCCTCTGACGAATTTCTTGCGGATTCGACGGTGTTGAACTGATGAAGTTGCGGTTCAGTGGGTTAAAATGGAAACTGGGTTAATTGGGTGATATGGGAGGCTTGAGAAGCCAGGTGATTCTGTCGAGACTGTATCTTAATTTTTTAAGCCTTTTGTGAACCACTATCTGTGCTCTTGCTGAATTATAAGCGTCAGTAAGCCCTATTCTAACTTCTCAATAATGCCCCGTTGATTAATGTGAAGTCGAAATTCACAGCATTCCTATTCACAACTGCAAATTCGTTTCCTCCAAGTTGAAACGTGTCAAAGGTATCGATACTCGGTAGCCAACTGCTGGTCAGAATAACGGAGGCGGATAGGCGCCATAGCTGCGTCTCAAAATGAAGGAACGCTGACGGTAACAGGCGCGTTTTCGGAATTGCTTAAACGCGCGTGTAATTGAATCCCCGTGCTTGCCGAAATTGGACGTGCCGCATAAATTCGTAATAGGCTGGCCCGGGGTTCTCCGCTTATTAGCGGGAAAGGGCATCGAAATTACGCCAAGTGCTTTCCTATTATCGATGATAGTCAGCGAGAGGCGAGCGGCAACCCGCTCGGCCACCGTGCGGGCTTAATTATTCCCCGCTCAAGTTTTCGTGCGCGCGAAATTACGGTAATGACGGTGGGGATATGTAATGATACAACGTCGTACGTCGGTCGCCTTTGTGCCATTAACCTCGTTCTCGGCGTTCCAGTGGTCGTATGGCCACCGCGCGCGCAAAACGAGAATCACGGGGGTTAATAAATTCGAACTGCGTGTTTACTCGGAGGGGGACGCCTCTGTGTGGTCGGCGGCTAAGATCTGTTCCTTCAAATGGGAGACCTTTCTTTCGAAAATGTGGCGAAGTAAGCGGGAAGTACATTAGAAGCTTTTTTGAAGGTAAGAAGCTTCCAGGCTTAGACACATAAGCGCTGGGTGTTACTAGAAGATTGCCGGTTCTTTTGTGGGTGACTCTGTTTTTCATCGAAAACGAGTGATCAGGTTGCGATTAGATCTTAAGCTGGAGGTTGGTTAAGTCTGGAGTACAGGTGTAGACACAGCTGTTCTTATAGAAGAACTATTTAGGTTCCCTCACAGCTTCTTTAATTCCTCTGTCAATCTCCCTCGGATAGAAGCTTCGACATCCCTGACCCTCATGGAGCAGCATTACCAGCAACGACGGGCATATCGCCGCTACGTATCTCCACTTAATTACCCTGTCCAAGAGAAAATCGACAAGTTTTCCATCTCGCCGCCAGTGGACCGTGGCCATCAGCCAGTAATCGCTCTGCTCGAAGAAAACAGAGGATGTCAGACTCGCTCCCCTTCGAGGGGGGCTTCTGGTTGGTTTCCAGTTAATCGCCTGAGCGGCTGGACCGTAGGAGCTGGCGCTGGATCACGATGGAGATCGCTCGAGAGGAACGTCGAAGCTCGAAAAATCTCTTGACGGGAGAAAAGGTCCAGAAAACAGAGACGAAGGGAGTGTCGTGGACGAGGTCCCAACGGAGTCAGGCGACCCATTGAAGGCTGCTCATTGTGCTGGAATCAAGACCCCGTAGGACAGGGAGCCGCGACATCGCTGAAAGAGAGAGTTCAGCGGCTGCTGGGGCGGGTTATAAGCCGAAAACAATGGCGACGGGGAGTTTCTTGCACCCTCCGTGCGTCAAGCTGTACATCCTGTAAGGCGCTTACCGCAGCACTCGACGATTGTTACACATGGGGAGGCAGGACGGTTAACTTGATCCTGATCCCAGGCGCCGCGACGCGACACACGGATCCGCCGCGATCGCGCCCTAGGGGTGGGACGCGTTTAAACACCGTGTATATCTGTGAATTTATCGCGCTGGATAACCGGGGGGCGGACCCCCGCCGGTGTTATTGATTTTCATGAAAGGTGGAGGCTCAGAGGTGAATGCTGATGGAATATTAGGGGCGCTGAAGAATGTAGAACAGTTGGGGGCGTGGAAACCTCGTCACGTTCTCCTCTTTTTCATTTAGAGGCTCGCTATGGGCAAGTGGACAGTGTCTACCACCTGTGGCACTGGGAGCGAGCAACCCAGTTCGCCCAATTCTCTGGTTCCACTACCAACAACGCTTACACCTGAACATCACCCAGGATCCATGATCCTTTAGTATACCTAGACAATGTATCTACTACTCAAGGATCCGTCTAAGCTTCAACTAAAAATTACCTAACAGATTCAACATCTTTCTACCCAAAATTACGACGCATCTTCCACCCCCAAACTATATCTTCAACCACCCCGCGAGACTCTCCCATTCGGAAGCACCTCGAGGCCCAGGGTCGCCGAGGAGTCTCAGCTTCGAAAACCAGCGACACCGCAGCGCAATAAGCGCGGAGGATCGAGGACGGCGGCGCGTTGAACGCGACTCGCCACCCGAGCTAAATTGCGTCTTTCGCGCTAATTACGCGAGAAGCTGTGTCGCGTCCCGCCGACAGGGCCCCCCTCCGTTCATGTTTATTCAGACGGTTTCAGTTGTCAGGCGGAATTTCATCCCCTGGCAAGTCGGGGCGCGGGATTATAAAGTCAAACCTCGCGCACGCTCCAAGAGGAGCGCCAAGTCGTGGGGCGCTAACGCCCCCCCCCCCCCCCGGTCCCCCTTTTCTGGCGTCGAATTTCAGCGCGCGATGCAACGAGTTTTGGAATTCGTGGCGCGTAAGCGGGCACACCCTGGGTAATTAATAGCCGCGCGGGCGAGAGTTTGATTACCTTTTCGACCTTATCCACCCCCTCCTCCTCCGGCGCGCGCTGTCCCATCCCAGCGTTCTTCTAGCGGGAGGGGGCGCAATTTCGTTCACGTTGGCAGTCTTGCTGCACGCGCCAAGAAATTAGCTAAGAAACTCTCCGCGATCGGGGCTAGACGAACACCATCCAGAGACAATGGACCCGGGAGGTTTTGTTAATCCTAGCTGGAAACTCGCGGAATCCACTTAATGTCTGGCTGCCTTCTACCATCCTGCGCGATGACTCTGTACGCCTGGCGTCGGTCTGCACGGCTTTTTCGTGAAGACTGAGAGAGTTTTTTGGGTGGAAGAGTTTTAGCGCCTTTTGTGGGGAAGTGCCTTGTTTCGGGGTACTAGTTCCAGCTTCTAGGGAGCTTTTGTGCAAAGCTGAAGCTACTGGAGCTGCAAGTTTTATACTCCTCTGTGTTTCGGTTGGATTTTGTTTTTTGGAGTCTCCGGGTTTGAGGCAATGGGAGGACCCTATATCGGTGTTTGATTGATCTTGATAACTGGTGACCTCCCTGAGAATCAGCAAGTAGAGATTTATTGAAATTTGATAAGTTATTTAACCCTGTTAGTCTTCCAAACTTTCACTGCGTAGCTGTTTTTACAAACTGAGGTCAGAGAAGCAATAATTTGTTACCTTTTACCCTAAATACACGTGACGTGTAACGAGAAATTAGGTCCTCCACACCCTCCGTTCTCCGCTGCCTAAAATTTCCGGACACTCCCAGCGACATGTGGAACATAATCAAGAGAAATGATTTCGAGAAAGAATGAACTGCCACTGACATTCCCTTTGATCCCCCTTCCCGGGAAAGAGTCCACGTGGCAATTGCAAACTTGGACTTAAAACAGTACAACTCTGAACAACTGCATCTTTTCTCCATTCAACAGGATTCCATCAGCGACAAGAACATCAGACTCCACAGGTTATATGCTCATCAGTTTCTCTACCGAACAATCCCAGCAGAGTCACGCGCAGGAATAGCGATAAGAAGCCTCGTTAATTCGTTTCTTCCTGCGGACTTCCAACAGTTTCGAGCATCCGCATCGCGAAACAGTGGGTCAGGGAAGGCAGGAAGCGGTTCGCCGTCGCAGATAGCGGAGCCAGTTTAATCCGTCCACGGCAGCTTCCGTATTCGCGGCTATAAGAAAAACGAGGAGCACAGTGTCTCCCCAGGGCGAGTCACATCTGCACCAACATTTCTGCTTCTCTTGGAAGCCCGTGCACCGATATCTGGCCAGCAGCAGCTTAGCCCAGCCTGCAGGCTCGGCTCTAGCAGATGCGTCGAGGCAAATCGCGTTGCGAACAGCCGACCAGCCTCGATTGGGGTCAATTAATTTCGGGTTAACGCTGTCCGAAGAATCGTTACTGCCTTAACTGGGGCCGTCTAGGGAACACCAGCGGGGTTGCTGAGTGGATTCGAAGGCAATTACACGGGCTGCTCGATGAACAAAGACGAAAACGCGAGGATGAAATTCGACTGTGTAGGTGGACCCAGAGAAATTACTCTTTGGATACTTGGGACTGCTTGAGTGGATTTCATCGCGAGTATCGTGAATATGGGAATCTTTTATGGGAAGGATCACTGCCTAACGTTGGATAAGCTACAGGGTAGTTGAAAACCTAAGTGAATTAGTAGTCATGAAAGGGAATTACTTTTCGAGGGGAACAATCGAGAAAGATGGGGAAGATGTAGTTAGGGAACAGAATAATACCATGATTCGGTTACTAATGAAATTCACGGGAGACTTAGATCAAAGATCTCACAGATGAGAACCAATACTGCAGCCCTGCGAGAACCTGCCCCTTCATCCGCCTCATCATAGATAACATCGCGGCAGCTCCTCGCGACTACAAATGAATTGTTTGCAATTGGAGCACCAGGTCCATTGAAATCTCCATCAATCATCGCATCCACTTTCAACTTCCTCGCGCAGCGTTTGATCGATGGACCTCGTCTTTGAAGACGCTGATCCCTGGAGCAACGAGTACAGATTCCGGAAGAAAAATGCAGTGCCCTGGACAATTCTTGGAGAAGTGCATCATCAGCGTTAGCCAAGTCTCTCTCGTTTTTCGAAAAGGGCAAAACAATTGAGCGAGCCACATAAGCCCCAACTTCGCCTGCAATTCCGCCAGCGGAACAGTAGCAATTGGACCGCGGAATCCCCGGAATTTCTATTAATCATCCATCCCAAGTTCCACGTCGAAAGGGAGCGAGCCGCGGAGCAGTAACTGCTTCGAGCTCCTGCCTCGTCAGCCCGCGAAAGCTGCTCGGGCAGAAAACAACAATTTCCAAGGAAGAAGAGCGTCGTGCCACCGACTACCGACGTGTCACTGAAGGGTGAAAATCCTCAAGTCTCCTCTGGGGAAAAGCTTGACACTGTTTCGACGGGATTGAAGGTGGACGCGCGCAATCTTCATCGCTCTGGACGCGTTTAAGCGCACTTTCAGCCACGTGAAAACTCCGGGGACGCACGTGGGTTTCGGACAATGTTCGTCCCCCCTTCGGACCCTCTGTAATATTAGACGAGAGGGAGTGGGAGAGCTGCCCGGATCTCTTTTGACAAATATGCTGGATCGTCCCACAGGCCGCTTCATCTATAATGTAATTCGAGATGGTAACTACTCGCGGGAAGATTATATTATGACCAGGCCCCCGACGACACTACAGAGACACCCTCCTCGCCCTGTCTATAGCCAGCCGTCATTACTCACCAGGCAGTGATTCATTAGAGGGACCGAAAGAAATTAAACGGCTGGTCGCCGACGTCCGCGTGATTTTTGACGTATCGAAATTATTGGTCGCGGAGTGGAATGCCTCTGATGAGGGACTCATCGTCCGTGGGAGACTTTTACTGGTGACGTCACCGAGGTTAGGTGAAGATCGTTGTGTGATGTGGACGATGAATTATAGAATATGAGGGTTTAGAATTTACGAAGAGAGCGAGTATTATTAGAGAAGTGATTGGGTAAGTCCGGGTGAGTCGGTGTTGTTGCTACATTGCAGATTCTACACGTAAGAGAGCGTTAAGCCGGGAATCCACCGAGAACCTAAGCTAAGCTATGCTATGCTGTGTTTTAGCTTAGCTTTTGGTGGAGACGGTTCCATAAGAATGTATTGAATCTAATTTTTTTAAAACGTAGCATGGCATAGCATAGCATCGCATAGCATAGTTTAGCTTTTAGGTGGATTCCCGGCTTTAAGGTGCGGAACAGTTGCTTCTCTAGGAGCCAAATAGTTGAATAAACACCGTCAGTACACTTGGTTCTGCGTGCTAATAAAAAATAAAGAATAATAAATGAGTTTACTTTCTTTTTTGATATTTTTTTATGAATAATTGTATGGACCCTCTCTTCCAAAGACGCGAACCATCTCTCCCAACGACAATGACCATCCCTCCCGGCACCTCGGTTTTGAAGGTGCTTCAGTTTTGAACCCGATTTTCAGCAAATATTGTCTTAAAGCAAATATCCACCAGTTTTTCTGAATCAGAATAAAATTCTGGACATATCTGGTTTATTCTGATAAAATAAATAATATCAGTATAAGTTTTAATAGTCATTTTATAATCAATTTTTGCTGAGCTACTTCTTCACCTCGAGAAGCTCGCAACAAAGTAGGCACTTCGAATAAGAGTGGGGGAAGCGGCCTCGAGCGGCCAACTGACTTCCTCCCGCCTATAACTGGAACGACGAAGGAAATCGCTGCTCGGTTCGAAATCGGAAATGCAAAGCGTGGACCGTAGTGAAGGACGAGTCTAACGCATTGACTTGTTGTAGCTCATTGTCAGTAATGAACAGCGGGTAACGAGGCTGAATCGACAGTAACGATTCAAGATTTTTTCAGCGAAAAGCCGAATCGCGATTACGGCGCTGCTGAGCGTTTCACGCGGCCGAGACAATCACCCGGGGGAGGAGGACTGTCGATGAGGAGTAGCAGCGGCGTGTAATAAAGTCGGGAGGCGAAGGAACGTAATCTCGAGCGTCCATAAAGCGGCGAAGGAGCAGGAGAAAATGCTCCTCGGTCGGAGAGAAACGCGGACCGAGGGGCGCGGCCGCGGCGTTAATAATCATGCACAGCGTCGAGTGTTGCAACTACCGGGCTGCATCGCTTATGCACTTGTCCGCTCGGCGCGCTTGCGAAAAACGAACAATCGAATTACGGGGCTCGTTCATATGGAAATGGAACAGCGGGAGAGGGCGCTGAGGTGGGGGGACGGCGACGAGAAATTTTTGATGGCACACGCCACGGAAATATGCCCGTCACTGGTCATTCCCCGCTCGTATTTCTTCCTCGACCAGCCTCGACTTTACATTCGACACTGCACATCCTCGTGTCCCGTAAATCTTGCTAATGAATTTGGAAATTAGTCGTAAAAATACGCTCCGGAGGCTGCTTGTCTGCGGTCACGCACAGGGGAGCGTTTTGAAAGATAAACGATGTTTTTAGTGACCTTCTGCAGACGTTTTGGGTGGCAATCGAATAGCTTTGGCAATGTTGACTTAAGAATTTAAGGGAACCTTGGTTTCGGAGTAATGGTTCGCTTTCTGGGAGATGTGGAAACTGAGTTGCTGAGGGGTGATCTATGGTGGTTAATGTAAATTACACCAAGGATACTAGAGACTTTTTGAGCAGAGGAAAGAATTCTTTATGGACACGGTAGTTCTTGTACTGCTAGTAGAGACACGTTGACAGCTGAAAACATTCCTCTCTAAATTGATAACCATATTCAAATACGCTCCGTCCGTTGGAGACCAAAAGATTACGTTGCCTCTATGCCGCCAGTGCTCATCTTTTACATAAAGACTCTGTTTTACGAAACAGGATATCATATTTCGATACCGAGGTCTTTTCCATTGAAATGGGAAGTGAAGAGTCGGTAGAAAGACGGTAGAACCTGAATGTACAGGGAAAGACACACTGAAATGTACGACCGAGGCGAAATCGTTGATTAAGTGGATTTTAAGAGAAAGCGTGTGGGTTGAATATTCGACATACCGATACTGGAGAAATTGCTGTGCAAGTGGAATACTGGTGCGTTGTACTTACCTGAAACAGAGAAAAAGTATAGATTAGTACGAGAAAACGCTAAATACACAAAATATTATAATTAAAGCGTACTTGAATTTCCCCCAAATTTGCAAGAAAATTCCATGCTAAAGATTTGAAACAAAGCTGCTAGCACTTAGGACCACTCCGACAGACCCCCACGATTCCACCCCTTGTGTCTTCCCACAAACCCTCAAAAACACGGGAGATAAGCTGACAAGGCGTAAAAGTGAGAACGAGGAAAGTGTCCTCAAGCAGCCAATTGATTTCAACCTGGCTGCACCATGCAGGTCCCTAAACCCTTCCCGCGCGGAGTTGCCGAAGTAACGACCCAGAAGCTACCACAAAATCCAAGCGCCTTAACTTTCCGAGCATACCAATAACCACTCCTAGTCGAAGCGAAAAATTGCCCACCCGGATTCAGCATACAGAAAGTCCCGCGTCTACTTTCCGCAACCTAGAACTTTCCACAAGCCGCAAAACCCACAGAGTCCCCCAGCAATCGAGTCCACTGTGAAAGGGGTTGACGCTGCGTCTGACAGTAGTAACGATCAGAATCTAGCGCGAAATTTCAATCCGGTTGCTCCTTTTTCCCAGGCATCCGGAGGCGATGTAATTTCCCGTCCAGCCACGACGTTCCACTCCTTATCTCCACTTTAATTACTTCGTTTTATTCGGAAAGGAGGGTTCCATAATGAGAAGTCGGCGCGCCGAGTCTAACCCTCTGTCATAGCCGCTCGTCTGCCGTTGGTGCGAGAAGGGTTGGCGGAGGCTTCCGTGTCCAGGATCGTCCTACCCCGTTCGCTCCCTCCACCATGGGGAGACGTTGGTCCCGCGACAAAGACCATCGTCCAGCTTTAATTAGCCCGAAAACGCGGCGATCCACTTATTGAGGAAGCGGGCAAGAGGCCTGTCCAGGTCTGGTTCGGGTGGGTTCGGTCATTTATGGAGCGTCTTTCTTCGCTTTTATTAACCCTCTTGCCTCCTCTTACCTTCCGCCCCTTCTTCCTCGAGGTTCCTTCGGCTCCTCCAATATCACGATATTGCACTCCGCCGCCTGCAGTGTCGCTATAACCAGGGGACGCGACGGTGTAGGTGGTTGCTCATCTAGCTCCACCCTGTTCGATTTATTCCCCTTTCTCGGGGCCCGCTCCTTCGGCGGACACGCTCGTGCTGCTTTATTTCCACCTGCTCGCCGGGTCCACAATACGCGGCAATAACCGAGAAATCGACGGTTAGCTCGATACCAACGTCGCCGCGTGTCCGCCCACCCGAAGTCGTGACGAAGCTGCGCCTCGACGACTCTTTGTCCCCCCCCCCCCTCCCCCCTGCTGCCGGGTCACTGTGCCCCTTTTTTCTCTGGCCCTTTCACACCGCGGCGTTCCCCTGCGATCCTATCGATCGGCCGATCTAAATCAAACCGTTCGTTATGGACAGTTGTCGCCTGTGAATGGTGTCTCTCGTCCATCGAATCGCGGCGCGCTCCTCGATGCCTCTTTTCCCGTGGGACGGCTGGTGAAATTGGACGCTGCTCGTCTTGAGGCTCGAGTCTCAGCGGCGGATACAGTGGGCAACGCGTTAGGCCGCGCCCACACGTGCGCGACGCGATACGCCTCGGGTGTGCTTAATGCCGCACGCCGGGAGTGGTGCGTTTCGAAATTGGGTTGCTTCTTCCGTGCTCCTTGGGAGGATTGTTGCTGAAACTGGGAGTAATAGTTGCTTGCCAGCGTTCGATTCTGAGGAGTAAGGAGAATAGGCAGCCAAATTGCTCTAACATCAAGTATTTTTTACGAATTAATTACAAGGAGGTGAATACAAATTCTGACTAGTGCTTTTAGGTAATGTTTATTAGTACCAGAAAGAGCAAAGAAATTTTTTTTTTTTGATGATATACACAGTATATATGACGGCGCTGCAGTCGTCTGATGTGTAGGCGTTTTTTTCTGTAGTTTTGCAGTTATTGCAAAATTACGGAGGTTCGGATCGACCTGAAATTTTTACGGAATGTTCAAAATATACTCCTTCCTGCACTGAACCTCAGCTATAAGTATAATAACTAGTTTCCAAGGTGAAAAAAAGAACAGCCAGCTGCGCATCCCGAAAATTGTTATTTATCGTAAAAATTGCCTTCTTCTAGTTGCCATTTTTATAATTTTTGTTCAATTCTTTTTTCCGAGGTTCAGACCGAAATTACAGGTTCTAGGAGAAACATATTCCAAGGAAACTGTTTTATTTTTATTTTTAGGCTCAATATCAGTGCAAAACCAAATACACTTTTTCTAAAACACTATATAATCAACCTCGTATGGCGCCATTTGTAAAATAGATATGTATAAAAAAATTTTTTTACTCCACGTGGTAATAATAAACATCGTGTAAAAGGAAAACTCTGTGCTTGCTTTTATTTCGTTGTAATTAATTCGCAAAGAATACTTGATTTTCAAGCAATTTGACTGCCTACTCCCCTTAAGCCGCGGTCCCACGTGACGCTGAAGCACTCGTACTTAACGCACGTGCAAAGAGTACCTTATCAAAATTAACGTTCCTACATGGAAGAACCATTTTATATCCGCTTCATCGAAAGTGCAAGTTAGACAAGTTTCATGCCTTCAAACAATAATCAAGCGTTGAAGTGGGGAAATGCCTTGAATTCCACCTCGAAACCTCACGTTTTCAGAATACTAAAAACGGTGGTCGTGACTAACTGCTTCCCCTCGAGAATGTTTGCAGCCGAGAGGGATAAATATTAGCGTGCCTATTATTCCTTGCAATTATTCCCCATGAACAAAAGTCCTTCGACGATAATTTCCCCTAACACACGGCCGCCCTTAATCGTTATCGCATACGAGCTCGCGAGCCAACCCCTTCGCAGAGACCTGCGTATGTACGTGTATACATCGCCGGAGTGCGTGTAACGAGGAGCTGGCAAACAGTTTTCTCGTGTATCTCCAAACTTGCTGTTTGAGGACCGGACCCCCTCCCGACCCCTTGAAACGACTCATTCTATTAGCCAGGAACTCCAGTTTCTGAACTCCATTTCGCGCCATGGTGTGTTCCTCCAACGCGCAAGAAAAAAAGGGTTCAGAAATCGACGGAAAGAGAATCTAAATATATTTATTTATTACCATTTATAAGGGAGGGCCATTTTATACAAAGACAATACATTCTGGTTGCAAGGCTGGTACCAGCGATAAAATATTTTTCGTGACCATGTTTTAAAAGAACATATTGTAATATCAAGGAAATTAAGTCCACAGTGTTTATTAGCCAGAGTGGTAGTCTTGGTAACGGGGCCATAATGCCCAAAGCGTTCCTGATTTTCAAAGGTGGCTGAGGGAATTTTAATTCCAGCAAGTTAATCGATCACTATCTAGGCACCCTGGTTACCATGGTACATATTTCCTCATAATTTAAATTTTCATGTCATCTAAGCCTCGTGTTATTTTACCACCCTCGCTCCACGGTTCGCCACCAGCTCTGTGATACTAAGCATACTGGTAGCTTCCTCTTACCATCACAGAGTCTGAATGCCTTATATCAGGAGCATTTTCCTGGCTAAACAATCGAATTCGTCGACTGCTAGACAACGCTGGCTTTCTCGCAAAGAAAAACGCAACGGGAATTTACAGCCAGGAATCTCAGTTTCGCGCCACGTCCCGTGAGCCTTTTGTTTCACTCGCTGCCGCTTTTAAGCAACAAGACTACGCGCCCTTAGAACACTCGGCTGCGATAATGCGAAATTCGAATGGTACTCCAGAGAGTGAGGAGATTTCTAGCACTGCGCGATCCCTCGATATTCCCCGAGCGTTTTCTTACCCCTCCCCTCTACACGGCGTTCTCCCTCGGTTCCTCCAGACAATTTAGATCCTTTTTAAACGCTCCGCCGCGTGCACGTGTGCACGGCCACGGACACACAGACACGGTCCACTTTCAATACGGACAAAGAGGTACGTGACGCGGCTGGATACGCACAATCAGCCCGCAGTGATTGAAGCATTCAACGCGTGGGCACGCACTCTACGCGCGCTTACGCGACCGACCGCCCGCCCGCGCGCGCGCGAATACCGCTGTCGCATTTCTCACGCTCCCTTTGGCATCTACTTCTGACACGTGAAATAAACCCAACGTGGAGGTGGTCTATACGCTGACTGCCGCGTTTCCCGTTCATTCGCAGTCGTTTAAATATGTAGCGTCAGAAATAAGAATGCTGCTCGGGTTAACGATGTACTTATTACACCGCATTATTTCTACTGACTGTAATACACTTCAGAAGGCTGCGAATGTAGGGGTCCTCTTATTGCAGGCGTTCTAAAGAAAAGTTGAACATACTGGGCGGTGTTACTGCTGATCCCCATGGCAGCCAATGTGTTTGACACTATGGGACACTAAATGGGAACATCACCTAACAGTAACTGTTACGCGTCGATTTTGACGTGATTTGCAGAGATTATAGTTCTCGGAAATATATTTAACATGTACTTTTTTATCGGCATACGTCCGTATCTAGAGGGTGAAATCAACCCTTAAAGTTGGAGTTGCAAAACAAGTTTGCAATAATCTTTTAGACAAAAATGATTTTTTTTATAACAAATTCAGCCACGTAATCAGATTCAGTGAAAATTGCTACTTTTTAGAATATTGTTTCAACAAGTTGACGTATTGCGAATCTGATTAAATGACTGAATTTATAAAAAAAATTGTCTCCAGGGATCGAAAAAGTTCTGGAGTTCTTATTTTTAAAATTTTTTTGTTAGATCTTATATGTTTCGTTTCAGCAAATATCTGTTCCTGTGGAATTTTTATTGAAAGAAATGTTATCCTTAGGAACTTCTTTAAAAAGTGTTCTCATAGAACAGATATTTTAGAACCTATATAATAAAAATTCCATGGAAACAGTTATATTAGAACATTGATTAAAAATGGTTCCATAAGATAAAGAAAAGTACTAAACTATTAGGTACAAGTTTTATTTAACCATATAATATATTTTTCGTGTTTATTTAATAAAAGGTATGAAAATCATAATATAAGTAATTAATAGTTTCATAAGTAGTATTGAAGAGAAAAGAGAACTTGTCAAGAATAATACCTAAATAACATTTTTTTATAACTTAAATGAACCAAAATACACAAAAAATTTATAATATTTGCGTAGAAACTATCTACGTAGGTAAATATTACAAATAAATAACACATTCAGAATATCAATTTAACTGTAATAATTATTTATTATTGTTGTAGTAATATTCATCGAATAGTATTCAGTATTTGTTACAACGATTGAGAACTTTTTTAACATTGATAAACAAAATATATGTTCCTGCTATACAGAAATTTTTATTTTTATATTTTATAAGTTCCATTCCAACTAGAACTTTTATTTTCAAGAACTTTTACTTTATCAGTTCTCATGGAAACATCAACATTTTTAAAAAAGTTCCACGGTCCATGTTTCAAATAGAACCTATTGAAAAGTTCCAGAACTCTTTCGAACCCTGGAAAGCTGATTTCACCCCTAGATATGGACGTTTGCCGATAAAAAATGTACGTGTGAAATATTTTTTCGAGAATTATAATCTACCTAAACCTCATCAAAATCGGCATGCAAGAGTTGGGTGATGTTCCTTGGAAGTATATGTATAATTCTAAATCTGGGTATTCATTAACATTTTAACTGTCACAAGGTTTTGGAGATCCAAAAAATCTGGCGGGAAAGTTATCAATAAAGCGTAGAACGTTCCACAGGTAGAAACACGTCGACGCCACTCATTGTCAGTGTTAAGAAACGACCAGACGTTTCCAATTTCAGACGTAAGTGTCGATCTACTCAGCGAAGCTCCTCGAAATTTGGGTCACTCTGGCAATGCAGATCGCGATGCACAGGTTTGAAATAATGTCCTGAGCGTGGCACAACAGGGGTGGATGAATCGATAAGGATAGAGGCGATGAACGCGTCAGGGGCTGCTTCTAGTGCGAGGAGTTTCGGCGGAACGATTGAGACGTCTCCGCGTCGTCGTTCCGACGCCCTCGCCCCGCCGGCCCGAATAATAACAATGTTCCCTGCATACTTGATTTGCGTGCGTGGCCGCAAGAGGCAACGATAGGCACTGACACGTGCGTGCCGGCCGCGCGGCCAAGAACGATGGTGGAAATAAGGAAGTCGTATAACCCGCGAGGGGGCGGCCGCCCCAAAGGACGATCTAATTTATTTTCGAAATCAGGGAAGGTATTAGCGTTTCTTCGCGCCATGCATACACGTCCAGATAGGCGGCCGGCCGCGCGTATAAATCAGGAATTTTTATCCGATACGCGGGGTAAAATGCTTCCCGTGTACCTTTATCGCCGGTGTACCTCGCGGCCGCGTACAATTGATACGCGTGTACGGAACTACCGTGGATTAGGATCTTTGATTAATTGAGATTCACTGCTTCCTCCAGTTGTAGTTGAGGGTGCACGAGCTAACCTTTCGTAGCACCATGTGCCTTTCCGGTGGCAATCGACTGGCCGGACTAGCGTGGCGAGTGAATTCTTTGACCAGCGGAATAATTTCAGACACGAATCAAACTCCACGGAAGGAGAGTGCAGAGGGAAAGGGTTAGCAGAAGGAAATCAAGTCTGCGAACTCCTGAGCCCGTCAGTCGCGTCTCCGGTAATCACTTTCCACCCCCGCTGTGGGGATGACCGCGACTATCAGAGGCTAGATAGCCCTTTGCCAGCCTCGGGGAGCCAGCTAAAAGCGATCGCGTGGCTCGGAGAGAAAGGACGAGATCTAATCTCTCAGAAGCAACGCATCGAATATGCAAGATTGGGGCTCTCCCCGTCGAATATGAAGGGACAGAGGCGGCTGGAGGTAGACAGAGCAGGGGGTAGTCGGGGAGGGAGGGAAAGGCTTCGAGTAGAAAAGGCTTTTCCCGGAGGTTAGCGTCGCAATCTCCATCGCTCGATTGGTGTTTCCACTCGAGTGGCGGGCACACCATCACCGTGATAAGAAATGCAAGTCCCCCCAGCTGGTCGTCGTCTAGCTGCGACGAGAGCGCACAGGAGGACGCCCGCTGGTCGACCGTGGCGGGGTGAGTGCTTTCCGCGAGATTGCCAGTCTCGGCCAAGTCGAATTAAAAATTCGGGAGGGTGGACGGCGGGGGCGGTGCCCGTCGCGTAGTCCTCTTCCTAATCCTCCTTAGCCCGGCTCTCGATAATAGTTTCGAGTGGTCGCTGACCATTACCGGGGGACACCTCCACCCCTGCAGCGCGGCAAATGAGCATTCCTCGGCGTAATTGAAGCACGCGGGGATACGGCGTAAGAATCGACCATGAGGGAGGGACAGCGGGCCGGGGGGAGGAAAACGGTGGGATCCCCAAAGCACTCTTGCCCTGTCTGAGTGGCCGACAGATAGGGAAGCAGGGAATGAGGGCCAGGCCATTGCGTAGCAGGAAGTGCTAGCCACTCTTGGACCTCGCGAACTCCGTGTCTCCGAGCTCCGGCCTCGAGGATTCTGGAGTCAGCCATTGGTTAACACGCCCTTACGGGCCAGACGGAGGAGAGTTCTCACGGGTATCGGTTTTTGGGCGACGGTTGTTGCAGGGATGATGGTGCACCGGTGATCAGATATTGGATCGTTGGCTCCGAGGATTGTATTTACTTGCTCATGAATGGGACTTCAGAGATTTTTCAGATAGCGAATGATGTGGAGATAATTCTAGGTGTGTAGGAGGCGAGGGTGTGCTGTCGGCTGACGTTTACAGATTTGCAGTGGAGTGGATGAGAGTTAACACCCTGGGTCGTTTTGAGGGGTTTCTAGTTTTCTGGTTTAATAGGAGGGTTTGTGTCTTACTAGTAGATGACTCGGGTATAAACTTTGGAAAGAGCAACTAGTAATGCTTCTTTCCCCTGTGGACCACGGCTATATGATACGATGATGATGTATCGTGCAGACGCAGAAAACAATCGGAAAGAACACGAGACCCAGGAGCCTGCGGAGAGTAACCTGATCGCCTCGTGATGCACGTTTGCATTCTGCTTTAACGAGGCGCGTGGATGCTGCAACGACAGCCCCATCGTCGGAGGCGGTAAAGAATGAAAAGATGCATCGACGCGCTGGCGTCTGAACAGGCTGATGACAGCGGTAGCGAGAGGATGATTAAAGAGCGAAGGACTCGCGGAGCTACTTGCGTTCTGGAAATAGCGGCCTCGAAATCTGACAAAATAATGAACTTCCACTTTTGGGATGTCATCCTTCAGTCATCATCAGTTTCTAGTTACTGATCTAAACTCGGAACGTGGATTACGGAATACTAAGACTATGGAGCTGAATGCCTAGATAATCAAAAACATGGGGATCTTAATACTTATGGAACTGGATTCCCACAGTATTCAATTTCTAGAACATCGAATCCCTTTTTATCGAACCACAAGTGCACCAAATCTGTAGTGCACTAAATTCCTAGTGCATCAGATCCTAAGTCAATCGCATCAAATCGTAAGTCCTCAGAATTCTTAGGAACTAAATCCTTAGTGCATCGAATCCCTAGTGCACCGAATTCCTAGTGTATCAGAAACCTTATACACCAAGTTTATGATATCGAATTTCCAGCATACAGAACACCTAACTTCTCCAGGATCTAGATCCTAAATTTAAAACCTCCAATTTCGCCCATAAGATCGCCACCATCGCGAGACCCCTGAAATCTCTCAGAATCTCGAAGGAGGATGGACTCTGACCCGATGTTTCAGAGTCTGAAACCGTAAAGAGGTACCGAAAGCAAAGAAAAAGGTTGTCGAAGGGAAACGAGGACTGTCCTCGAAGCAAATAATGGTCCAAGTCGAACATGTGAACGTGTTCACTGTGCATCGGAACGGCTCCCTAGACCTCACACGCCGAAGAGGATCGACCCAGACGATCGTAATTCACGCGAGGAGTGGATCGTTTTGCAGAAACAAACAACGTGACTCTCGGTATGTTCACCGTTTGCAGCGACACGGTGGAACAGGTTTTGTTTGACCTGCCAGTCCTCCTGACGCGTCCTTTATCCAAGCGCGCGGACATTAGCTGTCTGTCATGCATCTTTACAGTCTCCTGAAGAGTATTTCATTACTTAATAACCATCTCAAAAGAACCCTACGTTGTTCCCGTCGAGAAGGGGTCTACCGGTCAACCGGGGTTCATTGAATGAGCGAACAAAACAGGGAGCGGGATTAATGATCGCGTGATGTTCGATGGCGTCGAACTTGCGGGAAGCCTCTACTTTCGCCAATTATGTACAGGTCCAAATGAACGGAAATTAATTCGAGTTATTAATTCAGAAGTCTTCTGTAGCTCTATAATTAGCAAAAGTTATAAATCAAAGTCAATCAAATCTAAGGCAAACTTGCTAAATTATTTAATCTTCTATAGAGCAAACTGTTCGAACTTCTTTAAATATCCATTCCCCATATCACTACCCCCATAATTGTTACACTGCCAAAAATTCCACCGCGATGGCTACCGGTCTAACAGGATCAGAGTGCACGAAGAAAAATAAAAAGTCACCAGGTACCTGACGAACCCTCTACAACGCAAGTATACCTTGTCGCTGGGCATGAGTTAGCCCCTGACCAGCGCGATCTTTTAATCCTGATTTACGGGTGCTGATGAGGCGGAAACGGCGATCGCCAAGGAACCTGGTAATTCCATCGGTGACCAGACGTGTCAAGTGAGCAGCTCGTTTCGAGGAGGATACGCGCGGCGTCGCGGCGCACGTGCACCCCGCGGATGCAGATGGATCGAAGGCGTAACGACGTCGTTAACGGCGGCAAACCGCGAAGACAGCCGCTTCTTAACGAGTCTATATCTCTGCGGCAATAACAGTGGCCAGCCTGGCGAGATGGCATCATATTCGACCAGAAAATACGGAGTCGTACGTCACCCGAGGATATACTGGACGGTAGCTGACGGCCAGACAGAGAATTGTTCATATCTAGGAAGCGGCACTCAATTAGGCGGAATGCTCAAAACGCTTGAGAGCGTTGGATTACTTTGAAGCTTTGGGGGGTAAACACAATATTTTCGGTACACTCTGTGCAGATGAATGGGGTAGTTTTTTCTTTGGCATTTGCGATATAGAGTATTTGGAGGGCTGAGTGTCTATGTATGTACCAAATATAGGGAGTACCGAATTAATAAATACTGCTTTCCTGGAGAGTAAATTTTCTAATGTAACGAATTTCTAGTGCACCGAATTTCTAGCGCATCGAATTCCTAGTGAATCGAATTCCTAGCGCGCCGAATAAATAGTGCATCAAATTCCTAGAGCACTGAATTCCTAACCCATCAAATTTATAGCGCATCAAATTTTTAGCGAATCGAATTCCTAGCGCAGCGATTTCCTAATGCTTCAAGTTCTTAATGGATTGAAGTTCTAATGCTTCGAGTTCCTAGCGCATCAAATTCCTGGCGTATCGAATTCCCAGCGCATCAAAATCCTAGCGAATTGAATTCGTAGCGCATCAAATTCTTAAACCATCAAATTCCTAGCGCTTCGAATTCCTAGCGCAGCGAATTCCTAATGCTTCGAGTTCTTAGTGCACCGAATTTCTAATGCTCGAGTTCCTAGCGCATCAAATTCCTGGCGCATCGAATTCCCAGCGCATCGAAATCCTAGCGCATTGAATTTGGAGCGCATCGAATTCCTAACCCATCAAGTTTCTAGCGCTTCGAATTCCTAGCGCAGCGGATTCTTAATGCTTCGAGTTCTTAGTGCACCGAAATTCTAATGCTTCGAGTTCCTAGAGCATCAAATTCTTGGCGCATCGAACTCCTAGCGCATCGAATTCCCAGCGCATCAAATTCCTAACCCATCAAATTTCTAGCGCTTCGAATGCTTAGCGCAGCGAATTCCTAATGCTCTGAGTTCTTAGTGCACCGAATTTCTAATGCTTCGAGTTCCTAGCGCATGAAATTCCTGGCGCATCGAATACCTGACGCACCAAATACAAAGTGCATCGAGTTCCTAGTACACGAAATTTCTGTAGCATCGGATTCCTAATCCATCGACTTCTTACTCTACCGAATACCTAGAATACCGACATCGAAAATTAGCTCCACTGAACATTTCACCACAGTAAGAATTTTCAATTAAATTCAAAAGCGGAATCAGGTCATACCTTGCCTCCCATAACCACCAACGTTAAGTTCCTGCTCCCCGAGCAGTTTGAAACATTCAGCGACGCTGATCCTCGCGGATCGGCTCAGAGATAACGCATAATCTCCTCGGACATGCGAGCGATAATTAAGTTTGCAAATATGACCCGACGTAGGAGGATGCTCGCGCCGGCAGAGACCGGGACGCGAGATTAGTCTTTAAAGTCCCGTCCTGAAATATTTAAAGTTTCGTACACGCGTCGTCCCGCGAGATCCCCTCGACACCGTTTTTCGATCTACGCGACGGGCAAGAACGCTCCGAAGCCTCGATAATTTAGTTTGCAATGAAACTCTAAGCCCCGCTCGCACGCCGTTTCTTGCGTGCAAGAAACTTCGCCCCCTGACGCCTGAGAGTATGGATTAAATGTCACACAGGCGGTGTTACGTTGATCTTATCGATGAGCCGGATGAAAACGGAATTTTCCAACGCCTCAACGTCAAACTGAAACGTGTCACAACATTCTCCAAACCCTTTAATCCTGATAAACCGCCCGCGTATCGCCTTACCATTCGGTCACTTTTCTAAACTTCACACAGACACCTCGCACGTTCTAGCTACCACGCATTAAACAATAAAAGTATCAAAATGTCCGAATAAACCTCGCAATAATTCCGAACCAAATTGGAAACACTATACCGCAACGCTATGATCATTCGCACATATCATCGACCCGCTGGTGCAGCGCTGCGAAATCTGATTTCTCTTTCGAAACCGCGCGGCCGATACAGGAGCGACGCGATATCACGTTCCGCGGATTTGCATAAATTCCAGCAGCCGTTAATTGTCTCCGAAACGGCGTCAAATCGAAGCCCTTTGTATCAACGTGTCGCCCATTCCGTGCCCCCCGGGGGCTCGGATAGGTGGGCTAAATTCTGGGGCATTTAGGTGAATCCGAGGGTGCGAGATACACCAAAGCAGGAGGGGGAGGGATATTCGTCTGACGTTTACGCGTCTACCCTCTCAAAGCGGGCCCCGTTCGTCGTCAGCTGACTTCAAAGCGACTTCGAGATTAATTATTACTATAACCTCGCGTGTTCCGCCGTCCCACGTACGTTTCTATGAGCGTGACGCGCATGGAGCAGCGGCGACGGCGGCGCTAGAAACGGGGAAAAAGAGAGAAACGGCCATTTCAAAGGCGACCCGACTCATTAGCTGACAGCGTCCTTCTCGCCGTTTCCCCGAGAATCTCCTCCACGCACGTTTCCTCTATTACACCGATCAGCCGGCTTCGTCGATAACGCTTCTCACGGAGGACAGATTCGATTTATTCCGCAAACTGCTTGCTCTCCCATCCGCTGACTCGATTTCGTCGCGCTGTGTTCCGTTGCTACCCTTCGAGGGCTACAAAAGCTTCAACAACTAACAATAATTTCTTAATCCGAATCTTCAGCGACACTTGCGGAAGCTTTTGAAGATAATCATACATCCGTTTCTTGTTTGATTTCACTGCATTCGGAGTAAATCCAAGAAACAGGAAATACGGGCAATTTTCTGTCAAAGGGAATTATATACCCATTTTGAAAGTTGGAGAGTAAAATCGCGTAGAAACTATCGGTCGTTGCACAGTTTCAGTTTCTCCCAGCTCGATTCTGCGCGATGCTTATTTCCGTCTTAACGAGACGACTTCAACCTCCCTACCAAACGTGTACTTTATCGTGGCACGCTGGCGAGCTCCATTTTCTAAATATGACAATGATATTACACTGGCCGGGCTGCGCACATGCCGTAGGACTCGCCTCCCCTCCGTACTACACCGACCATGTAATTTCCTCGAGATTACACGGTATTTTAGCATACCGACCCGATGACGATACGATACGATGGCTTGGCTCGATATCTTCGCTAATGTCCCGACTAATGCTTTGCCACCGACGCCGCTGGCGTTATGGCGCTCGAACGCTTCGAAACGTGTTTGCGTTTATGGGAGAAATCGAGGGAGCGTGGGAGAAACTGAGTTCGTTAGAATTTCATAATGTTTTAAGGGCTGCAGATGTTTCAAAATTTTTTTCGCTGTATATCTACTTGTTTGCTTGAGAAACGTAACGAGTATGTTCGTGAGAAGAACAGAGGGGCGAGGGAGGGTGTTAGAAAAAGGACATTTCTACTTAGATATTCTTAAAGTCCTTGATAATTTGGACAACTTTTGCTCGAAGCAATTTGTAAAATAATGCGAGCATAACAAGCTACAGAAGAATATACGTCTCGGCATATTGGTCCGCAGTGTGCGTCTGACTATGGGCCATCCGTTTCTCCTTAAGGGGATATGTATTCTGATAACGCACCCGAAAAATTAAAGAATCTTTATGAATTTTTTGCTCAATGAATAACAAATGTAATCGGGAAAAACTTTTTACACAATATTCCCCCACTTAAAGAGTATAAGAAACAATTTTTTTGTGACTTTTTAATTGTTTTTTTTATGCAAAAGTTGTGCTCTAATATGAATTTCTGCTCACACACTTATCTAAAACGAAAATTCCAAAGAGATTCTTAATATGTACGAGTGCCACTATTCACATTAAAATTGAACAAAATTGCGGAAATCAACATGTTTTGGCAAATTTAAGGCGTAAAAAAGAGTATGAAATTTTCATTAAAAAAACTCAACCGAGCACCCTGCGATAGCGAATGGTTTGTATGGTAACCTCAAAAAGTTACAGATCGATTAGTCGAGTAGTTTTTTTTATTTCTGATCCACCAATCGAAAAATAGTGATCTTGAGCAAAAAGGAGGTAAAGTTTTCAGCGCTCACGCAGCGTGATGCGACAAGTTCAGTTCACAGGTTTATAAATGTCGAAATACTTCGCATATTGCTCCCAACCTTTAACAGTACATTCTAATAACTAAATACTCTCGAAAAATGCAAAAAAAAAGAAGTTTTTCGGGTCCGGATTAACAGAGTATTATTATTATTAACGGGAATCTCCACAGTATACCTTTAATCTCTAGTAGTTTGCTTCTCCCACTTCTATTCAGTGCACTTTGGACATTGTTTGAAGTGAAAGCTGCTGGGAACAAGGGGCCATTATAAAAAGGTACAAACTTAATTCCTCAATAGGTATGCAGTTTCTTCTGTCACACCGTTCAAAAGAGCAGGTATACCTACCTAAATGTTTTATACAATATTAGTGAAACGTTCTAAAATCAAAATAAACTTCCACCTATATGACCGAAAGGAGAAGGAAGCCAGAGAAAGGAAAAAATCAGAATCGAACGTATCGTATCTCGCTGAAACTTAAACACACACCTGCGCCGATCGAAAGCCACATGTACCCCTGCGCAACGGCATCCTGAATCACTCCCACGGTCACATCGCCCGGAACAAGACACGACAATCCGACGCATTCCAGAATCCGTGCACGAGCCGCGCCGTCGCGCTGGCGAAACTTCGTTAAGGAAGAAAGTCGCGCCGTAAACAAAATGCACGCCGATCCCAGCGATCGATTTAACGAAGGTACTTGTCCGCCGATAAAATCAGCCCAGCCGAATCGTCAGATAAATTTATCAATGGGCTAGGTGGCAACGCGGAGGCGGGCTGCGAAGTATCGGCGTAAAGTATGCGAATAACGCGTCGCGTAAAATCGATGACGAGAGCACGGAGAAGGGGACAGAGAAAGACAGTGTGCCAGGGAAGGCGGAACAAAGTAATACACAAATGTACCTACACTCCGCTTCCGGGAGTCCACTCGAACCCCCGGCGCGATTCCTTCGAAACCGAACCGAGGTGCACGCACACGCGCCGAGTCGCCCCTCGGGTCCCATCCTCCCCGTCGAAGACTTACTTCTCGCGGCACCGTTTCCCTTCGTCGAAGGCGCTCGCTCGCGTCTCGAAGCGACATCAAACGGTCCCAGCGCACGCACCGATGCGTGGTGATCTTGTTCTTTTAATCGCAGCAATTAAAAAATAATCACCCGTAACGCGCCGCCAGCAATTAGGCGCTCGCCTCCTATCGCGTACCTCGTAATTCCTCTCTCCTTCTCCCCCCTTCGTTGCCCGCGACCCTCGCGCGTTCCTACCCTCCTCCCCCGTTTCCACACCCTCCGTGACATACACCACTTTCCCTCCCTTTTTTCCGTCTCTCATGCGAACACGTCGAAAACCCGAGCGCCACCCTTTAACCCCCCCTCTCGCGTCTCCCCGCCCCTCTTCCCCGCTCCCTTGACTTTCCTCCTTTCGCCCAGCTAACCGTTCTTCGACGAGCTGCCTTTTGACAGTGTCGGTGGTCGCACGACGTGCGCACGCGTGTGCACATCCGTAAATGCCGTCGTCTCGGTCGCATTTCAACCCTCCTTTGTTCCCTTCTTCCACGGAGTCGCGAGCAAACTAATTACAAAAATGTTAGGCGTACGCCGAGCGTACGCGCTGGCTGGGGGGTGGGGAGCGACTAACCCTCGTGAAATAAATAGCTTCTGGCGTTAAGTGTGTTTTGGACGAGGGCGGGGAGGGGGACGGCTTCTTCTGCTCCCGCGCGATACCGTTCTTATTTAGTGCCGTGTTTCGCCTTGTGCCCCCGCGTCCGCTCGTCCTCCGTGCTAATATCGGGGGACGCGCTTCGGTGTGCTAAATGTCTGAGAGGTACGCACTCTTTTGTGTCTGCCCGCTTCGAGTTTAAAGGATGGAGCGGCCTCTCGAAGATAATAAAAAGTTTTACCGCCGTGAATCTCGATTATCACCCAGATGAAGTATGCTTCACAACGGCAAGCGAGTGGTGAATTTCGGCGCCACTCCTCTCCGCCGATGCAGTTATTCTCGCTTAATTTAAACGACGGTCGCATTTCATAATTTGACAACGGCGGAACGGTGGAGCAGAGACGCGGGGGCTTCCCCAGAAATATATCGGTATGAATGTAGGCGATCATTGAGGGGTGAATTACGCACATGGTGCCCTTGTAACTTAAGCCACGCGCGCGATAAAACGAAGCTGAAGCCCATTCTCGTTTATCCGATGTGCCGGTTTGACACTGATTGTGGGCATAAATCATGGCCGTGTCCCGTGCAGTTTTGTAATAATGCCCGCTGGTCCGCCGAGACGTCGTCAAATATGCTGTACTACGCTGTTTCGGCGCGGCACCGAGGTTTTATCTAAATTGTACGCCGCGTCCCCAGGGGCCACCACCGTCGCTGATTACTTTGCGGCAATTATTCGCGATTCTTGCGTTAAATTTTCGTTAACATCGCCGCCGACACTGGACAATCATCCAACCGAGCAATCCTCATTTTTCAAACAGAATATCCTCTGTGGACCTCGAAATCCTCAGCTAACAATCACAAAGAGGATCAAATTTCAACCTAACCTAAAATAAATAAACTAAAGTTCTGTTCCGACTGCTCCCACGACCATCCAGCGCCGTAGATGGTCGCCCAAGAGTCTGTTCTGACACCTCCAATCTAAGATATCGCGAGTGGACTCCCAGCTCCCAATCGCCCGTCCTAAACACTATGATTCCCTGCGCGTCGTCGCGTGAACCCCGTGCATCAGCGTCCCGGAACCGCCCGTCACCGCGAAGATTATCTGCGCAGTTGAAAGCTCATTACCGAGCCGTAAATAGCCCGCCGAAGATCTGGCCAAGTTGAGGTCCAGCCTCGAGCGAGTACACAAGCGACTCGGGCAGAGAAAACGGGGCACAGGGGCGTGGCGGGGTCCAAGGATCGCGTGTGAATGGAAATTCCCCCGCGCGGGTCGCCTAATGCGCCGCGGTGAATGGAATCCGTAACTCATTTGGCGGCTGACGTGAGTTACGAGGCCGTGGCTCAATGGTGTATCGGCCTGGTAGCTTTTTCACGGCGTATCGGGCGTCAGAGCGAGGCACCAATGGCGGGCGGAACGCGGCCAAGCGGGCCGCTCGAGGCTCCGGCAGACGTCGACGCGTGTCTGGGGCCTCGTTACACGGCTAATTAACGCGACAAATTGCCCGACGAGGAATAAATGCGTGCACGGTTAATCACTCGACTCGTAGGTACGCCCTTTGCCAGAAAGACGAGGCGCGAGGCGTCGCGACGAGAGGCCGTCGACTCCTCCGCCTTGACATTCTCGCGTCGAAATAGGCCCCGGGCGCAGGAAGCAAGGGTTATTATCGTTTTTACGACGGAGAAAGCCAATTTTCCGCCACTACCTCGGTCGCGTTTAAATTCGAAACGGGAAGTCGTTAAGCTGAGCCATTGTGCGCCGCGATCCGCGGCCTAATGAGCTGTTCGACGGGCTACTTTTGATTTGGACCCCGTGGATTCTCACACGCTGTGAGCTCGTGACACTGATTAATCATTATTAGCGGGGGACCCCGGCCCAGCTGCTAATTTCCAGTCGCGTCGGCGAGGAGAAGGCTGAAAGTTACATCCGAAAGCTCCAGACGTGAATTCTCCAGATTCGGTGAAAATCTTCGCGAGTTCCTCGGCGAAAGCAGGGTTTTTCGCAGCCGAGCGCGACACTCGATGGCTAATCTGGTTGCCGAGTCGGAGGAAAACAGTAGTCAGTCGTAGGCAAACTGGTCTAGAGCGAGGCGACAGAGGCGGGAGCAGCTGCACACCATTGCTAAACTTTGCTCCAACCTTATTACGACTCCTCTTAACGAATTTAACCGTCAGACCGTAACTTGACGTTTGAGTTTCGTCCTCGCGCGACAACGAGCACGACTGCCTCGACGCCGCTGCCGGCCCTCCCGCCGAATAAACTTCCGGTTTATGCTGACGTACGGCGGCTGTTAAGTGCGCCGATATCCTTCGATTTCTATGAAACTGCTGCTAGCTACGGAATCCCCCCGCGGCTCGCAGAGGAGACACTGAGTGCGCTTCTTCGATTCCCTCCGCGAAAGCACTCCCGGAGAAACGTTTGACAGTAATTCGACCAGTTTCGAAGCAGCGTCTCGAGTGCCCCGTTATTTGCTTCCGAGAGGAGACTCATTTGTTCCGAGAGGAACGGTGTTTGTCCCCGTGATGGAGATTCGACCAGCCTTTCCTCCAATTTTCAGCGCAACTCTGCGGCTCTCTAGCTCAGCTACGCCTGCACTCGACACCGCCAGATTAAGTAGCCTCCTGTAGTGTTTACTACTTGCAACGAGTGCGAGCTAGTTTGAAGTCTCAGTTTACAAGCGCACAGTTTCAGCCCAGATCGGACCCGGATTCCGTCATCCAAGGACGCAAGGAGCAGTCGCCTCATAAACCACCTCTCACGGATTCAATTCCTCCGAGTGGCCAACCGACAAAAGAGCGGACAACGAGCTACAAAACCGAGCCGTGTATCTCCAGCCGTCCGTGCAGATTAGCATCGACAACCATACGGCGATAAATCTCCGTTTGGGCAACGCCGGATCACACCGAAGGCAATTACGTCGCCTCGTATCCGCTGCGCAACGGCGTGCAGGTGGCGCGGCGGTCGAGCAACCGGGCCCTTTTAATGGCCAAGTCTTAAGTAATAAACTTAATCGCGGCCGTATTGTGTCTGTTGGGCAATTTCAGGCTCCACGTAAGGGAAGAAAATTGCCGCGAATAGACGCTGCAAAATGTGGGAACGACCATCGTCCACTTTCTCCGCCATCTTGGCAGTGTTCCTCGAATACGAGCAGACAAAGGTTAATCAAACAGCGCAATCTACACGCGATGTCCCTAGGAACTGGGTACAGTGACTTTTAGTAAGGGTATCGCTCGAGAAACGATAAAAGAGAAACAGTTTCAAACCGATCCACCGACCGATCGAGAGGACAGCTTGACGTTTATTCGATGCCGCCTTGTTCCCTCCCGGAAATATGCACGAAACTCAGCCGAAAGGAGAGCATTATGCCACGGAACGGCGACGATGTCGAGCGTTTTTCCGATAAACACGCGGCGCGGGGGCCATGTGTACACGTCGCGGGAAATGATTCGCCGCATGAATCTTACGTGTGCAGCGCTTCTATCCCATTTAGTTGGTACGCTGAGGGCTGATTTAGTGACACGCGCGACAGGACCCCCTCTTTCCCACATGGCGCGGGCGAAACTCGTTTATTGGTTTTGCGCGAAATGCCCGGGAAATAATAGCGAATCCGCGCTGTCAATATTCGATATCCGCGACTGGATTTAAAGGGGAATCGCTGCGATTCGCTGTTGAAACGAGGTCGAACTGGGTCGAAAGAGGGATTTCGCGGTTGTGTCGGGGCTCCGCGATTGCAACTAGCCGGACACTAGTGTTTGGTGAATTAATCGAAGATTCATGCCCAACACCAGCAACCTGATCCTGACAGGCAATCGTGTTCTCTAACTGTACAAGGTGGGGGAGACCTACGCGTTGATATAAAAGTGAAAGCGTGAAGAAGCGCGACTCACGATCCGCGCGCCCTCTAAGTGCAGGTAAGTACAGAGCCCGTCGCGGGGAATAGGAATGGACGGGCGATCCTCCAAAGCGTAGAAAGTATAAAATCCGAGCAGTACCGCCGTTGGGTATAGTTATTTGTTCAAAGGCGAGAGAGCGTGGCAGCGTTTCTCAGCTGTAATCGCGCACCAGAGAGAACACACCTCTCCCTGCTCCGCCTTAATTTATTGCCGTTGCACCGCTTCGAACTCCATTTATACTATATCATTACACTTTCCGGCGTCTTCCCCTCCGCGCCCCAGACGCGCAATTAACGATCCCACCTTAAGTATGCAGCGCGAACCCCGCGTGAGAAGCATCATCCTTTACAGGGCGTCCCTTAACTCACCCGGCTGATGCATCGAGCATTCCGCGGACCAGGCCGCGAATCCTTCTGAGGAGCGTAGGAATTGGCTTTATGGAGCTCATCCACCACTTTTCGCACCTATTCTTCACTCCTGAACAACTGTGACACTAGGTGTAGCTGGTAAACTTTATTTATCACCCAGTCTAACAGCTAACCTTTAGGTATACTTAGAGGTGGGATAGCAGATCCTAAGGTCCACTTGTGTTCCATGTTACTAGCGTTTCTATCTAGTGGCGATCACCTGTATAGTAGCAATCATCCCCAACTACTCTATTCGAATTCCCTCTTGACTGAGCCAGTGTATCGAGCAGCGCAGCCATAGCCTATTAGAGCTCAGTGCCATCGAACCGTTCTGCCAGAGAGACGTGTACCGTTCCCCACGCTGCTGCGTACACCCCTCTGAACCGAGGAAACGCAGACGCGGTTCGCCTTATCGGCACCCGCGCGTCCGGGATATCATTTCCTCCGGAAAATTACCATCCCTTGTGAGCGGGACGATCTTTCGCTGGCGGGATGACAGGAACGCCTCTTATTGCTACGTCTGATGATGGGACGTCAAGAGACCTTGCGTTTCCATCGCAACGTCGATGCCTGGCTACGTCGAAGACGTTTAATCACGCTGCTGGGAAATGTGATGCTCTAGAGGGGGCGAAAAACTTGTCTGGGATGTTAATACCGGCATCGATCCGAGGAATTCCACCCCTCGCGGAGCGGAGGGTGAAGCCGCAGCGATTTCTTTTCGCGTCGTGGTTTATGGTGATACGCAAAGTTACTGGGGATGAACTGCCGCGTTGATTTGTCGAGATTGTGGGCTCGGGTTATGTTTTTCTTAGTGGGATTAAGGAACGGAGACGGCGGTTGGGGATTATAGCTGCGGAGAGGAAAAGTCGCGCTGTAGTCACGCTGAATAGTTGGATAGAGAATGTGGATCCAAAGAGTAACGCGTGAACATGATTGATGATCACAAAAATGAAGTCCAAGATTGATGTTTCTCTTGATAGGAAATCTATAGAAAATTAAGGAAAGGGTGTACCTGATGATCCTCAATCGAATTCAAAAGGGTACCGTAAACTGGGGGAACATTGCCAGTTAATTAACATGTATTAAAGAAGGAAATGGATAAAAATTTTATGCCTTTTCACACTTGTGGTACAATCACAAAAGATGCAATGTTATAATAGGATACTTAAAGCATATACATGGTTCCTTTGACACTTTCTATCCCCTGAACGAGTAGAGCATGTCATAGTAAAACAATATGACCTGGAAAAACTGAGTTAAAGTGTTATGCCTACCTGCAAGGTCTGAAAACGCAAGTATTTTCGGGATTTTTTGAGGAAAGAACTTGAAGACTTTTTTAAACAAACCTTTATGTATTCGAAAGTGTACATCTTATACTACTTGTAGTGATTATTCCAATGAAAAATATAAATAAATAAAATAAATATCAGTGATCTCCCGGCAGCGAATTTTTTTCAGTAGTTTGCGGTGAACACTCTAACTTTGACCTGATTTATCCGAAATGAAAAATTCGAAGGAATTTAGTCAGTATATTAAATTATCTTGTCCTTAATCGTTCATTATCAGCAAATATTAATTTGCTACAAAATGGTGGCTGTTCAAATTAAAATATCGATTTTCGTCACAAAAATTCGCTCATTTTTCATCTGTAAAATAGAAACTACGCAACGGAAATGAAAAAGCCACGATTAAGGACAAGATTTTTACATATAGAATAAGCCTATAAAAGCTGAATTCATTCGATGCAGCGGTTCTCGATATATTTTGGTCACCGATTCTGAAAATGTAGTTTCGTGAAAAACACGTTTAAAGTTTTAAGTTAGGTTTACATCCTCCAGGACATACCTATACTAAAACTCGCACAGCTCCGCCAATTTTGGTCGGATCGAATTAAAACTTTCACACAATACTTTTGAGATATTGTACTTTAAGAAAATGTCAAAACCCCAAAATCAATTTTTCCGAATTTTGCAGGTAAGCATAACCTCTTAAGCACAATTTCGCGTCCAGTTTTTTAATCAATCTCCACCGATCCACAGGTGTTGTCGCGAAGCTATTACTAGCCTCGCATTTTTTGTTTCTTTTGGTTTGCGTTAAGCGTGTCTCTAGCGAGCCGCAGGCGAGCGCAAGGCGAGCGTGAGGCGAGCTCGCGAAGCATTATTACTTTGTTACAGTCGAAGTCACCACGACCAGAGTTGGGCAAAATGTAATCTAATTACATATTACAAATTACGATTAAAATGTAAGTGTGCAAGTGATTACACATTATTTTCTGTAATCGTTAATTTAGGTAGTTGACCCCAATTTTGTGTAATTGATTACATTGTAATCGTAATTTGTAATTTGTAGTTAGATTACATTTTGCCCAATTTTGACCACGACATATGGCAGAATTGAATTTAACGAAGTCACCGCGGGACGTGGCATAACTGTATTCAATCGTATTTAAATAAACCATACTTGAGCGGCTAAAATTTGCTTATCAATCAATCGCACAAAATTAATTTGGCATGCGATCGCATACCTAGTACGGTGTAGAACCCTGCTATAGTGATTATGACATATAATTCTTTTACACTTTGTACATATTATATAACAAAATGATAGAAAAACCTGCCAATGTTCCTCAACTTTACAGTACGTAGACTTTCATTCTCATTTATCAGGTAACGCCTCAATTTTCTTCGAAGAAGACACACTTACAGATCCGCGACAGCATTAAACACTGACTACTCTTTTCATCACCGCGTTAAGCACGGAGTATTCCATCCCCCTCCCAATATTTGCTTAGTTCCAAGGAGCAGGTCCATAAAGGCGATCTCCTAATTGTTTCGACCAGCGTGTTTCCCTTCTTCCCTGACTCCATTATTTCCGAACCCCGCCCCTCTTTCTCCGCAGGGAAACAATAACGAACGAAATCGGTGCTGATACAGCCCTGGAACGGATGTGAATTCGGACTGGAGTATCTCCGCGACGATGGGGGAAAAAAGACTGCAAGGGGGAATGCTCAGAAGAAAGCCCGTCATAACTTAATCCAGGCTTACGAGTGAGTTTCTCCAGAGCTGCAGGAATCCTCCGCGCTGGCCTGCCTCTTAATCGATCTCGCGGGGAGGCGTCTCAGATGTCCAGCGCGTCGATTCCGCCTCTGGCCGGGGGATTATACAATTTTTCCGTGGGTGAGCGTCAGAAAGCGCGCAATAAACGCACGGGCCGGGCAATTAATTAGAGGGGCCGGCGCGGCTCGATCAAACAGCCGCGAATAGAGTCTTCAAGGTAGTGGAGGAAAAGGTCGATAATGGCCTCAGTGGACGATTGGAATTGTGGTATAATTATGGTGATGAGTTCTGAATTAATAACGACCAGGTTTCTCTTCGCCATATTCGAAATATGAAATGGAAACGAAAGGTCCGTTTCGCTCGCGGTGCAGCTACAGTAGGAACGAGAGCAACTGGCCGCTCAAGGCCCGCGTCCCCACCTCTCGGCCATTAATCTCGAACTATCAGAGAACGCCCATCCTCTGCTTGATGCCGGAGAAAAAAGCAGGTGCAAAGGGATCGATAGTGGCCGTCACAAGCTCAACCATCGATTTGATGCAAATTTATAGCGCCTCGACGCGCTCGAGAGGGCGGTCGAGGGTTGGCGCGTTAAGATTTCATCGACCGGCGATTACGATATTTTTTTACAGGGGGTGGGACGTCGACGCTTGTTTTTCACGGGGCTGAGGACCTGGCGAGCGATGCTGCGCGGGTGTTGAGCGCGAATAAGATTTATGTGGGCAGCGGGCGAGAAGGGAAATAAGTGCGCCGCGCGACGACGAGATATTAGAGGATCGAACGGGATGACAGCCAGGACAAGGAGGGCGGAGAATGAAAGGGAAGTGGGTCGTCCAAGAGGCGAGCAAACAAAATACACGCGCGTATATATCTTTGGCGTCTGTCAAAACAAGCGGCCTTAGCCATGGCGATGGAGGGCTGCGACTATCAGCATGTCCTCCGCGTCTTCGCCTTCCCATGCTTCCTTTCGGCGTACCCGCTGCTCGACTGACAGAGGCCGCTGATATTCGAACGATAGCATTGCAGAGGCTCCTCCACGCTTGGTTACCGAGGACCGTGTGTGTATGTATTTCGAAGTTTCAAAGAAATCGGAATTCTATCGACTGGAATGTCCTGCAGACTCGCTTGCCTCTTACTGGAGTGGGTGTCCAGTTGGGAAATAGTCAGATGCAATCTTTTCAATGAAAAGTGCTCGTCCTACGAAAATGGCACTGCAAAACTTGCGACTAAAGTGGAATTTACTGTTAAAGATCGTTTGCCTCGCTATAAGTCACGTCACGATATACAGGGTGTATATAAAGTGGCGGATCTGGATTTAGAAGAAAATGAAACTTGTGTGGTTTATATTTGGTTGAGCAGGATTCGATAAACATTGCGCGTTAAATATGAAATTATCGAATTTCCAAGCTTTCAAAAGTCGTTAAAAAACGATCACGCGATAATGGCGAATATTTCTGTGAAATGCTAAAGATATTCAGAATAGCGGCTTCAAGTGGGTCGCCCTGTATATTACTCCGCAATAAAAGGAGCTATTACGCGAAGGAAGCTTTCTTGCCCTCTGACAAAAGGCACCCAAGGGCCGAGTACAAAGGGAACGCGTAATCGACAGTCGTTCAGGGGTCAGAATTCCGCGCGATTGATCTCGGGACCATCGTCCCGTGGTGCGTGCGATCCGTCAGTCTGACCGAATTCACACGGTGACCCCCAGGTGAGGTGTCGCGACGCTGTCGACGCGATCCGCGCGAATAATAAAACCGTCCGCCGGGCCCTTTTCGCCCGGAATCTCGCGCACCCAACAGGCGGTCCGCATTGTCCGAAAAATGTAGAGCGCGGCAGGGAGGAAGCGGAAAGCGAGGCAATATAAATGTTAATGGACTGTGGGCTAAAGGAAAAATAGTTTAAAGAGGGAGGGTCGAAGACGTGGCGGATTCTGCGGAAGAGCCACGGGGAAACTGCATGGAAATGTCTGCCCTGACGATTCTGTTACCGGGCACCCTTACCCTTTCTTCCTTCCCATTGACAACGCCATCAGTGGATTACAAAGGCAAGAAATATAGGTATTTCAAGAAAAAAATGTGTTACTGATGAATCCATTGAAAATAAATTAATTTACTCAAAGTGTTGAGTACTCTTTTATTGTAAATTAACCTGAGAATGATGAGGAGAGAAACTTGCAGTAAAACGGGTGCAACTCCATGTTTAGATTTACCAGTTTCGAGTAAACTGGAAAAAACTGCTTATAAAATTATTGCTATGACATGACATTAAAAGCAGAACACTAACTGAAAAATATACATTTTCACACAATAAATAGTAGTTATTGAGTTGATAAGTTTTTATTTCTACTTTTGCCGAATTTTTCAAGTCTAGAGCTGCACCTGTTTTGCACTAAAGAGTACAAGAATCGGCCGCTTTTTGATAACTATGCACAATTAGGAACCCATTTTATTGGTTCATTGTTGCTTTATTAATCAAATATCGAAGAAATACGTCAAAATTTGTTGTGGACATAAAAAAATAACATTATTCTTACCCTTGCTCGTCATCATTATCTGAAGAAATATCCTCATCCGCAATCAACACAGATTTAAAAGCCTTCTAAAAAGGCTGTTTATAAGGTGAGGCGTAATTGCGCGTTCATATTGGACAAAACAGTAACGGGTGCAGGTTAAAAATTTGCAATAAATCGCCCATTTGTTATCGGATTTGCATCAAACTTGCGCCAAAAGATGTAGATTTTTTTTACAAATATTACACATCATAACTCAAAAACTGTCAAAATCAAAAAACTTCAATTTAGCGTAAAGGTTAATGGTGTGATGGAACTAGCTACCTCAACGTTCAATAGTCATCTCAAAACTTCCAGATACAAGTCTCCAAATGAAGTTACCACCTCCAGCTATACATACTTTCTCAATCCATCGAATACTCCACTGTTTAGCTTTCCATCCCCAGTAGAAATCACGTCCCATACACTGCCGCAGTAAAGCTGCTACAGAGCAAATCGGGGAAGGAAGAACAGCCTCCGCGTAAACCGTGTTTCCGAGCGGGGCATGCAACGCAACGGCGTAATAAATTTCGGCCACCGAAGCTACATTTTCGCCGCACTTGCGTGGCCGTCCCTCAAGGAAAAGAATACCTTCCGCCTCTGTCCCCCTTTCCCGCCTCTTTTTTCCCCCCAAAAAGCTTCTCCCCCTTCGCCCGTCCCGCGGTTCTCCTCCCCCCGGCCGACACTTACGATCTTTTGAAAGCGGCCTCCACCCCCGCACGCACCTTTTCATTTGCATGCAGCGCGTGATTCATGCGCGTCGAGGCGGACACGCAGTCTCGCCCCCCGGGGTGGAGGACACGACGATCCGAAAGTCCAGGGGCGTTCCGCGGTGAAAACCGCGATATTCTACATCATCCTTCCAGCCTCCCGTCCCCCTGCACCCGTTATTTACGTCCCCGTGACTCGGCTCGCCGAGATTCCCGGATACTCCTTGAGGAGCGTGGAACACGGCCTCTAGGAGCGCCGAAGTTACGATCAAAGGGGCCACGGGGATTTATTTCTGGACGGGGACGCCTGTCGTTCGACGAGCAAACAGACATTCCGCGGGGATGATTCATTGTCATGGATTTTTCAGTGATTCCACTCAGCGGAGATCCCTGGTCTTGTATCTTGGAAGGGTTGTGGAACCTTGGCTGACTGTATACATACACTCCGTCCCTTCGAAGTCTGTTACACTCCGCAGCGAGGTTGAAGGAGCGCGCTCCTTTGAGCCGAAGATTGCTTAAATGGCCAGGAAGAAGTTGCCCGGCAGTTTGCCGTGTATCCTCGATATAAATCAGAATTAGGGCAAAGGGACCGCCGCACGGTCGATTTAGTCGAAGGACGTCGATCCGTGAGCATCAGGGAGCCGGCTGTCAGCGGACAAATCTCCGTTTAGCGGGGCCATTGTCAGAGGATTATGCGCCCATGGAGAGATCCCGGGCGCCGTGTTGCACACGGAACCGCGGCGACCGTTTCAGAGTCGTCAGATTTCGGATTTTCAATTGGGAGGGCACGGAGACCTGTTGAAGCCAGGCCGCGACGGTTGGAACGGCACATTTTACGAGATTATCGGCCCCGGGGCTAATCCTGGCGAACGTTAACGACAGCCGAAGTATTCCCTCGGAAAATGTTTCCGCTCAATTACCCCCCCGACCGCGTTAAATTTCGGGCGCTCGCGTTATCGTCGACTGGGATTCCCGTTCAGCGCACGAATGCTCGCGTGGTTTGCGCTTTCACTGTCAAGCAGGCGTATCGATCGGCAGACGATCGATCATTCGTTTTGCGAATTTGAATATTTGAAATTAGGCTGCTTTGGAAGGGGTGTGTTGGAGACTTACAAGGAAACTTTCTCAATCCGAAAATTCTTTCATGTGAATGTAGGGCATATTGGAGTGTTTAAGGAGCAATGTTTTTTTTTTAAATATAATTTTATTTCTGTTTTGGTAGTGTGATAGAGCATAAAAAACTGAATAATTCTTATATTTAAAGGTTTGTTCTATCACAAAAATAACGCTTAACTTTAAGGGCTGATTTATTATTATTATTATTATTATTATTAAGCGTCTTTATTGCACAATGCAAAAATAGAAATAGGAAGAAAAGAGAAAGAAATAAAAAGAGAAAAAATAGCGCAAAGGCGAGGTTCAGTCGTGAGACGGTTGTGGAACATAACCTTACACACCCCGCCAGAGTGAATTTCCGCTTAAAAAAAATATTTAAACGATTTTATTTAATTTGATTAAAAATGTACTAAAAACTAAAAAATAATTCTTTTCTCGTACTGGAATTTCGATAGTGATACGTAAATTTAAATAAAATCGTGGGACAGGATATTTCATTGCTTTTCATCGCTCATTTCAACGCTTGATTCTGTATTAAATTGATTCATATCATGTAATGCAATATCCTGCCCCACGATTTTATTTAAAATGGCATATCGTCATCGTAATTCTAGTACAAGAAAAGAATTAAATAATTTTTTTTATATATTTTTATTATTACTTACTTTTTGTGCTTGAGTTTTGCAACTAAAAAGCACTTCTAAAATTGAACTGTATTTGTACATGACGAATCATTTCTCGATAAATTGTGTATTTACTGAAATCGTGATGCTCCTACTTAAGCAACGCATCGATTTTTTGTCGTTTTTGAGAAGAATGCTAGAGGCTAATTTCAAGTCAATTGGATTTGAGGTCAATTTTTCACTCCCTCAGGGGTGAGTTTTTTTCAAAGTATTTTGTATTGTCATCATAACTACGTACGCCCGTAAACTTTCAAGTGTATTGGAATTCTGGAAGTGGGTTAAAATTGCGTTACAAGATTTAAACCAAACAAACAAACGGATAGAGCAGTAAAGCTAAATAAAAGCGTTTAAAAACTGTTGCTTGCGTCAAATTAGAATTTTCGACTTGGAAACGTTACCTTCTTAATATTTTGGTACTTTTAAGCTGTGCTAGAAAGTGTTTCGATCGTTTAATAATTTGATAGTCCCTTAGCCTGTTGCTTCAATATACTAGTATTTTAACGAAATTTACTACCACTTCAAGAATACTGTAATAATAATATTCAAAATTTACTATTACATTCCAAGTTCCTTCCAAATGCTTTGCAAAATATTGAAAATGCCCCCTTTATCACAAAACACTGCAAAAATCGGGCACAATAAAAGAACACCACATGAAAAGGACCGAATCAAACTCAGAAGTTGATACTTGGATCCCCGGAGCATGAATTGCCAATGGAATTACACGCGGCGATCTACCAGATGCATTCAACGTGATCCTCCAGCGTTTAGCCGCGTCGCCGCTGAAATGAGCAGGCAAAAAGGAGGACCACCACTGTTCGAGCCATCAGCCGGAATTTTAAAACGTGTCCGCACATAAAAAGGCGCGCATAAACGTGGCCCGCCGCGGAACGACCCCGAAATTTTCGGAAACGACCGCCGACCGATGCGCGGTCACGTGCCGCGCGTCCAGCTACCTGCTTTCGGTAATTAATTCCGAAAGCTGGCAGAAAAACGTTCCACGACCGCGAAAATCGCGACGATCCCACCGTGAGAGGCTGGCCCATGCTCGGGACGCGCGCAGCAGGAGTTCATTATGCTGGAATCCGAAAAAGGAAGGACGAACAAGGGAGCAGTACACGATGGAACGCGCAGGGACCTCCTCCGAGGCTACGTCTTCCTTCGACCGGTCCCATGTCACGCACGGTCCCGTGGAAACTCATTAATTTTCACTCAAAAACGGAACCAGCAGATCTGGACGGAAGATGCTTCTTTTGTTAGAAGAGGAAGGAAAGAAGACAGTGGGCACACGAAGGAACACGTCGGATTAAATATTGCGGGATAATGGAGCGCGCGTCGTGGCAAAATGGTCGATCGATTCCTGATGGAAAGAAACAACGGGGGGGACCATTTTTCAGATGGGAGACCCGAGACTGAGTACAACGTCCCGGAGAAATTCCGGGGCCTTTAAATCCCGTAACGTGAAAAAATGCAGCTCTCTCCTTCCTCTGGCCAACCCCATCTCTGTCCGATAATTCTTTGTTTGACCTGCGCACTCTCACGTCGGGAGAAAACCATTAATTTCGCCGTCAGAATGGAGCTGGACAGACCTCAGGTAGGAAATCGTGCCTGGCCAGACATATCGACACCCCTTTTCCTGAATTCCGATGGAAGCTCTCTGGACCGAACCGTCTAATGGAAGTTTCGCCGGGTCTCGATGAAAGTGCACTCGTAGGTATGCTTCAAACAGACAACAATAAAAGAAAGCTGAACGGAAATGCTCGGCGGCTCGATGGGAGGGGGATCGACAAAACACTTGCTGCTGGGCGGTTTCTTCTCGCGGAAAACGCGTCGTCGACGAGATTTCGGTCGATCCTTTTCGTGGCGGGAGAGGATGCTGACTTTATCGAGGCATAAGGCTACGTGCACAGTTTTGGAAAGCGCTGGAGATGTTGGCCATCGAATTGAGAGCGAGGAGTGTTTACTGTCGGTGCAGTGAAGTGATTTTACCAGTTGTGACTGGGGTTTAATTGGGGACTGATTGTGAGGATCATTGTTGCTGGAGTTTGTGATAGTTTCGAGTTACTGGATGGTTTTGATTGAGTGTAAGTCGAAGGTTTCCGCGTGGACGAGTTGAGGATTGTGTAGTTTTGGACAGAAGCATTTGGTTATAGTAGCTTTCTGGATATCTAGAGTAAGATTTAGTGTCTCTGATCTAAAGCGAGCTGAACATCGAGGTAACTTTTTGAGAGTACTGTACCAGCGTCTAGTCGACTCAACGATACTAATTACAATACATCTCGATCAGTCTGCGCTCTACAATCGAGGGTAATTGTTGTTTGAGTGATGATTAATTATCCAGAGCCAGTGCGTACGCTTGAAGGCGCGTTACGCACGACAGCTTGCCGTGTTATTATAAATAATAATGCTAATCATCGTACGGGTACTCCGTTTATCATCGACTTAATTATAGATCGGTGGATTAATTACAGCGCTGAGGGCCCGTGACAGGCGAAGACTCGGCGATAGTGGCCAGATGGAGCAACTCTTCAAACGTTGAAAACCGTTTTAACGTTGCTTCGAGGATGCGACGAAACTGAACGAGAACGCTGTCGAGTAGTTCTCGTCGATTAATGGAGGAACTTTGTTACTATCGTTCATCTTGTAACATGTAATTCGGAGGAGGGAAAATGAGCATGGGTTGAAACGGAAGCTGCTCCGTATCGGAGTTATCTGTTCCATGGAGTGATTCCATGAATCCAAAGATATGGAAGGTGGCGATAATGCTTTAGAAGTAGAATGCCTGGAGGATCGATTTTCGAGGGTATCGAATTCCTAGAGTACTGAATTTCTAGGGTACGGAATTCCCAGAGTACCGAATTCCTAGAGTACGACATTTTTAGAGCACCAAATTTTTAGAGCGCCAAGTTTCTAGAGCGCCAAATTTCTAGAGCACTCAATTTCTAGAGTCCCAAATTTCTAGAGTCCCAAAATTTCTAGAGCCCCAAATTTCTAGAGCACCAAATTTCTAGGGTGCCAAATTTTTAGAGAACCGAGTCCCCAAACCACTGAATATACCTACGTTGCTATGTCAAATACCTAACGCACCGAGTATCAAGATTCCACTAACACCCGAAACCCAGAATCGCAACGATAGCCATAATTCCCCCCAAGAACTAACCCGAAATTTTCCGGCGGCGCGGCTAGTCGAAAATGAAGCAACACCCACTCCCGTCGCGATTAGACGCATCCTGTATAGCGCTAGGCAGCCGGCATGCATGGAATTCGAATACTGCAAAGTGGAGGAAGCGTGCCAGGTCCAGAGACACCAGCTTCGCCACCGCGTACACCTAAACGAAGCTGCGCGATGTACGTCCGAAGGCGTCGTAAAATATTTGCGGTTAGCCGAGCGTTTCCCCGTTCCGCAGCAGCAAAATGCAGCCAACTCCCACCCGACGGTGTGACCATATACCACGCCGCGCCCTTTACCAGTATTATGTTCAACTAAGGAAAATAACACCCACATGAAAACCGCCTAATATCTGCTCCCGAACCGCGACGACCGATTTCCATCCCATTCACGATGGAAGCGTTAAAACGCGACCAAACACATTCCTTTGACCACCTGGACGTCACGTGGGGCTGTGCAGGGACACGAGACATCGTTTGGAAGCGCGTGGACAAGGCATTCCGCAGCTATCGCGTCTGCTTGCTTCAGCAGTTTCACGCCGCGCGAGCAACTATGCGGGCCCATCGTGCTGCGCCCGAGGAATCCGAATGGGGGTTGCTGCGTGTGTTCCTCGATTTCACGCGTCGCCGACCGACGGGGTAGAGCGACGAAAAAATTTAATTACAATTTTCGGGAGCGGGGCGAAAGGAACGCCGCGAATCACCCTGTCGCTGGTCCTTTCAGAGCCCCGTCCTTCATCCCGTGGATAATCGAGCCAACCGACGGGCGGCTCTCTATCCCTCTTTGAGCCCGGTAAATCGGATTAACTTGGGTCATTAGCCTTTGCTTATCGACTGATGAATTTTATTAAGACCCCCGTGAGAAGAATCTCCGAGGAGCGCTAGGCCCGCGAAGAAGTGGCGGCAATTTCGGGGCAACGAGCCGAGTCACCGAGCTCCAGTTAATGTTCCCAGCAACTTTCCAAGGGTCTGGTGCGCCTTGCTCGACTCACGGAAAAAATCGAGTTACACAGCCTTGCGAGCTATCGATTGCCAGGCCTGCTGGCCTCCACGTGGGCTCCCTAGACGTATTCACAGCGGTGAAATGCGCGTCGATCATATTTCTCGGCGGGGCGAAGGAGGAATATGGGGTGACGCTGGACAGACCCCGCGACGCGACGTTACTTGGGAAAACATCGTGTCGAGCTTCCTTAAACACTTTCGCCCCGGCGTCGGTCGATTGTTTTCCTTGCCGCGTGTTGTTTGCGTAGCTTAATCGAAAAATCGTGAGCACCCTTCAGTACTACCGGGACTGTCATTTCGAGGGGTTCAAATCGAGAAGAAAAGCGAAACACACGCAGATCTCTCGACGATCGTGATTTGACAAGGGGGACGTTAGGCCTAATGGGATCAGAGCCTCCTAACGAACTTAGCGAAGAGTAGATACGCAAGACCAGCAACTAGACATTGTATCGTTCCGCAAAGAAATTGGAGCTTCTATGGCGCAGTTGGAGGAGTCTCTGGAAACTCGGATGGCCCGTGTCACTAGCAATCAATGTACCCACGCAGCCGTGTATAACACGAGGCTGTTTAGCTGTCCGCAGACCGCAGATTTAGATGGGGTTACGAAGAGGGAAATCTGGCCCCGCTCTCGAGTCCCTAATTATCTTGACATCGGACGACTACGGGCGAACAGGTAGAGCAGCGATCCTCAATGGGCTGAAACTCTACACCAACTACGTGAGCAGAATAGACGGAGGAAGACAGAAAAATGCAGCTCGTAAAAGTGGGACTAGACTCGGGGAAGATATCATCAGGATGGGTAAGATTAGACGTCGAAGGAAAACTAGTGTAAAGGATGAGGAAGACTTCATCTTCGCTTCGAAATTTATTCTCTACGTTTCTAAACCCTGTCGTATTAGTCGAATTCAAATCTGGGTTGTTTAATTTTACTTAATTTAATTTAAATTTAAACTTGAGCTGCATGAGGTTAGGTCTAAATTGTTATCCTCTACTCAACAAGAAGAGTATTGAAGAATATACCTATGTCCTCCAAGGGGAACGCATCTTTTCTAAGAATTCTGACAATTCTGACACGAAATATGTGGAAACATCGCAGCCTCCGAAAAAGGAAGCTTCTGCGGGCCAAAATTAAGCATTCCACGCGGAGACGTTCTCGCGTTTCATTCGCACGGCCATGCAACAAGCGTTTCTTTCAGCGGGGACATGGGCCCTTCGTGCCAGCGCGTCGGCAATAATGTATTTCGAGGATTTAATTATTCGCGGTATCCCTTCGGCCGTCGACGGCATATTAATCGTATGCTAATCGATATCGTCATTAATGGATCCCCGTTTAGAGCGGGTTTACCGCAGCGCTCAGCCTCGCTCGAAGGGGGACAAGAAAAGGACTGGCCATCGTTCGCCTGATAAATGATTTTGCACGATCGGAATCGTTCACCGGAGGACGCGACGCGTAGCGGCTGAAACTCGCAGCTGTCTCTACCGCCCGTCGATCAACGCGAGTAATTACACTGGCTAAGGCAACCCGCGGAAGAGTCTCTAGAATCGTCGACGTCTGGGACTGGTGCACGACGGAGGACACCCACTTCCGTGTTTAATAATTTCGCGACATTCCGCGGGAGCAAAGTGTCCTCCACGGGGCAAATGATGGACATTCGCGAGCCACTGGAGCACAGGTCCATCGTATCGATACATAAAACGTGGCCAGCGATGGCCGCCTCCGAGGACGCGATACCCTTGACGTTTTATTCGACGACGACCGTTGTAACGCGTTTTACTGGCGACCGTTGCGCGTTTTTATTGCATCGTTCTCGACCCCCGTCACTCGAGGAAATGCAAAACTATTAAACCCGCGTTCTCTCCTGCAGCGTCCCGCCGCACCGGTGTGGGGAAATATGCGCGAGGGCGCAGAGATGTAGAGTGAGAGGCCTGCTCGACGGCCAACGTTCGATTCTCTCTCCACGCATCGAGCGTACCGGACTAAAAGCAATTCCATTGAAATTGCGCTTCTTGCGCCGGTTACGTTCGTTCATTGTACTTTTCATCCGCCTTGCAGAAACGATCGGACGCCTGTCGCGAGGGGAAATGAGACGAGTAATAACGCGATGGCCCCGCGACTGCCTCGATTGTCCTATTTGTAATCGATGCGATGCTTCGAGCTGGTATGTGAATGGCTTCCCTTTCGATTAACTGGTGCGTAGTCTGTGGAAGCTGGGCTGTTTTTGTGGTCAGTTTTTAGGTGAAAGGTAGCAGTAGTTTCCTGTATGGTTGATGGTTATTGGATATCGGGAATGTAGGTATACCTAAATAGTCCTAACGTTGGTTATGAGACTATGAATTGGGAGTTCAGTTGCTTTTTTATATTAGTAGGGGAATTGGTTTTGGGACAGGTGTGATTTGGAGATAATAGTCTGAGTTTGTAAAAGTGATGCAGTGGCATAGGATGGTTTCCGGAAGAGATTCATTTTAATATTGAAGAAAAAAGGGCTCCAATGAGGTGCAGAGAATGTGGGATTAAAGTAGGATGAGAAGAAAGCTTACAAATGGAGTCAGAAAACGTTTATCCCTTGCAGGAACATTTACTAACCTAACTGTATATTCTAGCATCCCTCTTTCAAAATAAATGTCCCGGAAACTTGTGTGCCTCTGCATATCCTCCTTGTACGCATCTACAACCTATATCCTACGAGGCTGGATCGATATTAAACCCTCTTTGGAGGCTGAACGAGGTCGTAAGGAAACTGTTTCGAGAGAAAAGGAGGACCTCAGCCTAATGCTAGCAAAGTCAGTAAGGCTACGTAGTAAACGTTACCCTAGACACTATGGTGAGCATCCTGCGAAGATGATGGTTCGCTAAGAAGTCGCGAAACTAAATGTTCCTATCCCACCTTTCATCCTACATAGTGTCTTTTACTCTATAGCCTAACATATTGCATCTTCAACAGATACTATATTCCTAAAAGATGCTTCGACGGTATTACACTGTGGCTGGAAGCAATATGGGAGGTATAGGTATACTTCAGACACTCAAGTAACGTAGCTATACTTCAGCAAGCACGAGTGCCAGATATTCTTGATAAGTATCTCTACATAATTATTTCCAAAGAATGTTTCAGCCCAAGCGTTGAATCTCAACATCATCTACGATGGCTCTACCCAAGCCCAACTTTGAAGCTCGTCTGCGAGACAACCCACCTTCATTGCCAATATCTTTCAAACTGAATCAGTGAACATCCACTCGATCTACATTGTAAGTCGCCTTGGTCATTACTTCAACCGAATGACAAAGCGTTGACAACCCTTCATGTACTACTACTCAGAAACTACAAGGAAGATGGCTTTGAGCCCTCGACTCCCAACAGTAGTGTATCTCTATGACCTCGGCATGTGTCATCCACCCACAAGCTCAACCTATCGCCAAAACAATACACAAAAGTCTACTCACAGTTTTTCGGCGATGATCAGGGTAGCCAGGTTGCCAGGTATCTGCGTGAGTCCCCGATGAGAGCAGTCCACCTCCTGGCTGGTACAGGTGCACAACCACGGACATCTAGCACTGTTCATGTCCTCCATCGTCCCCGACAAACTACCGAGACCGAAGCTACCGAGAGCGGTACCATGAGAGGCGCCACCACCCAGCACTGACAGGATCAGCAGGAGTCCCCAGGCGCAGACCACGGAGCCGCAGCTGACGCCCAGCAAGCGCAGCGACCAGGCCGGCGTCATGGCACGCGCCATCGCCAACACCTTCCGGTTAATGTCCTTCACGGCACGGTTCGGTCCCTCGAGGATCTTGGCGAAGCTCCCGGCTCGGCTCTTCGGCAGGATATTGTTCGGGTCGTACAGGCTGAAGCAGGTAGCCTCGGTGTCCCCGGCTGTACGGGCGACGTTCACGCCGGGGTAGACGTAATTGGGCGCCGGCTCGAGGAACGTGGATATCTCGAGCCCCTCCGCGGCCGGGCAGCCGAGGATCCTCACTGGTTCGAGGATCGGGTCCTGTTCCAGCCGTATGACCGAGCACTCGAGCTCATTCGGCGTCAAATCCCTCGTACACGGACCCTGTCTTTCCGTGGCTTTTCCCCGGGACCGTTCCCTCCTTCGACCATGAACGCGGCACGATCGATTGGAATTCCTACGCGTGCTGTCCGCGTGATGCCTGGAGACGCCGGCCGCCGGCACCCTTTGCCTGTGCGCTGAACAATGCCTCCTCCTCTCGTGCGTCTCGTCGCTGTTGTCGCACAGCGTCGTCTTTCGCGACCGTTTTGTACGGTACTCGACGCTGTCGCCTATCAGCTGCAGGTCCAACGGGGCGCCTGACGGCTCCTGGTCCCGCCAATGGTGTACCAACACTGGTGTCTCGTTCGATCCTATGGCCCCCTGGATCCTCGGCGCCTCGATGGCCCTCGATTCGTCCACCTTGAGCTGCTGGCCAGCGTTCGCCACCGCGAGACCTGGAGCACACGCGGCACCGTGGCCCTCCGTCGACGTACGGGCCTTCCCGTCGCTTCCCCCCGAGTCGATCCGGGTCGTGGCTACTGGCGGTGCCTGCTCGCTAGCTAGACCATCCAGCTGGCCCTCTCGGGGGCCGTGCACGTGGCCCCCCTCTCGCTCCACGGGCCCCACCGGCGAGCTGTTGTGCACCACTAACGGCACCACCCGTTCCTTCGCATCCTGCCCGACCGCTCTCACTGACTTTATCTTGACGCTGGTCTCTGCCCTAGTGTCTACCGTACCCCGACGGGTACGTGGCTCTGGTGGTTGCACGCTCGTCCAGGAACGACACACCGAAACTCATTTACCGCCTAGCGATTCGCACCGTGTCGCTCGTACGCCACTTCCAACCGTTACGATCGTTAATCTTGCCGGGGCGGGCGTTCCTCTGCCGTTTGAAAGAGGACGTAAGAGGAGACGCTCGGAGAGTCTGACGTCTGTCGGTCGCCGTGCAGAGAGCTTCCGTTTGCAGCGATCAGCCGCTCGTTACACGGGCATTATAGTGGCGGATAAGTCCGTCGATTTGCCTGCTGGTTGGTCCAGGTACCTGACGCGACTGTGATGCATCACCTATAACAGAGAAACGGACAAAAGTGGACGTTAGTGTGCGCAATTTGTCAGCCTGGGACGTACGTATCGTCTTTGCGGAAAGTTTCGCGAACTTCTGTTCGGTTTGTGCGCGTCGCACGGCGAACGATACGTTCACAACCGGATACACATTTAGACGCCGTGGAAGCTGTTCGAGGCAAGGTACAAACTTTCCTCCGCAATAAACCCGCAATTTAGAACGTCGTATGGGGTGTCTTCCGCGCACGCATGATGTATATCTCTCCCCCCATTGGCTTCTAGGTAGAGGGAGCCACTGTTCCCCCCTGCGTGGAGCGACTCGATACACGACCGCGGACAATTTTTTCTCCACCGTCGTGGGCCGCATACGACGACGAAAAATACATCTTCCGGCGTAAGCAGATGCGACAAGCATTCCTCTCTCGGACGGAAGGAGGAGGCGGAGGAAGGAGAAGAAGAAGAAACCGAATGGCGCAGTCAGGTACAAAGGGAGGAACTCGCCGCTGCAATATCGGAAGTACGAGAAAAATATGCTTTCGAAGCACAATCAAGGACTCGAACGCATTCCATGCACAGCCGTTCGAGTTGCGAGGCATATTGGAATTTTCCTCGACATTTTCCTTCTGTCCTCTACCCCGGCACCCTCGCTCACCATCCCCTCGCCCCCTTTCTTTCTTTGCACGCTCCCCGCACCACCCTCCTTTTTCCCTTCTTTTCTACTTGTCTGCACAGGGAACGTGCCACGAGAACGTACGTGATGTCTCATGTACATGTTGCTCGCTCGTAAGTGCCCCCGGATACGTTTCCACGATTTATCACTACCTGGGAACACCTGGAAATAGAATGTCTGCCGCTATCGCGCCCACTGCGCGCGAAATACCGCGCACCCCGGGTCCGCTAAATTAAATCGCGTGCGTGAGAGATTTTATCGTATTTACACTCACACCTTTACATGGGAAACAATTTTTCAGTGCGTCGGGTGATATCAGATTGCGGGCGGGCGAGAAACGTATAGAGTATTTAAACCTGCACAATTGGGGGTGTTGGAATTCCTCTAACCTGAGTGGGAGTTCGAAGGTTTTAGGTAAGAGATCGTCCTTAAATTACATAAGGGTTCATTTTGGCTATTTCTTACCTCCTCCCCAGTATAAATATTGGTAAGATTTTATATTCCAACCCTGCTTCCTTACGTAATATTTATCACATTGCATTTTTTCAGTTCTTAAATTTTTTTTAAAGATTTATATAATTCATTTAACTCGGTTTCGTGTGCACAAATGAAACATCGTTTCTTAGGCTAATCATATTGAAAATTAAGAAAATATAAGAAATTCGTCTTCCTTTGTAAGAAAACATAAGAAACTCGCCTCCCCAAAAAATCCTCACGCAATTTTTAAGACGACCCCTAAGGTTCTCCAACTTTAATACTGGAAATATCGATCTACTATAGATTACAAGTGATAAGTCTCAGAAATCAGTGTCACAGGAATCAAGTACCTACCCCAAAGCATCACATACCAATACTGCCCTATTAATCAGAGAAATACTAATTATTCTTCCAAGCAACCAAGATGGCGCCCGTAGGTCCATCGAGCGCGAATCGATCGAAAGGTGGCGGAAATTGTGAAAAGAAGCCCGCGTCGCGTTCCACGGGACAATCTAATATTCCCGTGGCGAGCGACGACGTGGCACGAGGATCGATAATTCGATTAGCAGTAGTCGACACTGAGAACAGTTAGGCGGGACGCTTCCTCTCTATGCAGACGCTCTCGTCGCGCTCGGCAGCGCCGCTAAAGTAGCCGGGCCCTCGATATCGAAAGGTGGGAGGGTGTGTGTACGCCACGCACGTGTAATATTCTCAAGCGCACTCCTGCAGATAATATCGGGGGGCCTGGCAGCCTCTGATGTCGAAGTTAAGACGGCTAGGCGGGGGTTAGGGTTGGGCGTTGGCGCCAACTCCGTTTGAATGCGACGCGAGACGGATCGGCGACGGAGTGGAGGTCCTCTTGTCCCGTGCTCTGTAGTCGTTCCACCGGTGCTCGGCATTAATTAATAACGTTAGCGCGTATTAATTGAGGCAGAGTAGCGAACGACCATCGCCTGGGTCTGTTCGAAACTTTTTTCCCTTTGCCACGACGCTTCAACCCTTTCCGATACGTCACGCGCAGAGCGTGAACGAGGCTTCCAAGGAGGAGGAGAAGCAGAAAATCGATCTCCCCCTCTCTCTTTCTTTCTGTCCTCAACCGTTCGCTGTGGATGGGCCAAGTGTAACGCGCCCGTGCGTGCATTTGATGTAATTAGGGAAATTATACGTTACAATAAATTGTAGCTCGCGAGGGGGTCAGGAGGGGGCGTAACTCGCGAGCAGAGGGGAACGGTATCGGGCGTCTCGCCTGTCGTCGACTCGCGTGTCTACGGAATAATTCGAAAGGCAAATATTTGACTCCTCCGCTCGATTGACTGACACTCCGCGCTCGTTCTTGCTACTCGATGATCACGTGATCCAGCGAGTCTATTTTTTCCGCCCCTGCCGTGGACCGTGCTACGTGTTTGGAAAGTGTATTAATGCTTTTAAAATTCTTGGCCAAACAATGGCCCCGCTGATGGGCCCTCGCCCCCCTCTCGCGAGAAAGGGCTGAAGGGACAATATTGACAGATATACGGGCACGCGGCAACCCCCATCGAGCGCTGCAACCTTCGGATCCTCGGCCCGGACTTGGAGGCAGATTGCGAAACGAAAAGTGAGACATATGCTGTCGGTTTTAATGAAATTTACTGTGCACATAGGGTGAGAGTGTTGTGTCCCCTAGCTTGCCAAGTGTTCGCAGTCTTTTAAGCTTCTCACAATCACGAGCGCGCTGCCCCCCTTTTCTAAAGACGGTGCAATTTTTCGTGGATCAAACGGAACCCCAGGGTTTCGTTTCGTTTATCCCTCAGTAGATGCAGAGGCAAATACGGAGAGCAACACGACATATGAAATTCTAAACTCGTAAAAAGTTATAGGTAGATCGATATAGGGGACTCCCATCTGGGTCAAGGTACCGCCAGCGCGTTAAATACACCGTCAGCGATTAAACTCGACTCGTTCGACTCAACTTCTTTCTACGTGAACCTGGAAAATGACAAACTAGTATCGCCTTCGGATTCCTTTGAATATGGCTGTTGTGGAAATGTCTCATTGACTGAATTACATTTCCTGTGGCTGGATACAAAGTGTGGCGGACGTGTGCAATGTGTATGATATACGAAGAAGAAGCAACTAATCCCTCTGGAGGCGGAGGGAGCAGGGAAAATCGGGCGATTCGGGGATAGCCAATACACGAGGCCCTCGGAATATTGCGTTCTTATTGTAATATATTTGTAAGCCACTTCGCCAGACAGTTTCATCCGATGGCGCGCGAGCGTAGGCAGGTGGATATAGGAATATTCCTCCGAGGTATATCATTATGTCGCGCCAGAGGGGAGGCCGGTTATTTGTTGATGGCTCTCGCGAGAAACAAAGGGAAGAAGAGAGTTTCGTCGAAACGGAAGTTCCTCTGTTCCATATTCCCCTTCACCTTTGTTCCCCTTACTCCTAAGTCGATAAAGCGATGAATTTTAAATTCCCTCCTCCGGTACTTTATTCTTCGACATCTATCCCAACTTTCCCTACTTTCCTCATTCAGCTCCATTTTGTAAACGCAACTGAAATCGCGCGAGTACAAGTTTGAAGGAAGGTATGTGGGAAAGGTGGAATCGAAAAGTGGGTGCTGCACCTATCGTGGATCATTATTCGGGAGAATATAAATAAAAGCGGGGATAGTCCTCGTCAGTGGCGCCCTCAGGATTTAATCTTCGGGGGAGCAAAGTTGAACGGATAAAAATATTTTTAATGCAAGGTCAATAAAATTCATTAGGTGATTATAAAAAATCATTTGAAGACTAATATCCAATTTTCTTTTCTTTTTATAAAGCTTATAAATTTCTTCAGTCGTGGTTACATTCATCCCCCCTTGCTCCCACCCCGCTGGGTGCATCAGTGGACCTCACATTTTTCTTTCCTTGATCCACGCAATATACTCCCAAAATATTGAATCCTTTTCATTCAAAATTCTCCATGGAAACTTCTAAATAGCAGAGAATTGTGTGAAATATTAACTTCAATTTAAGGCAGGTTCTCAAAAAACGCGAATTTTTTGCCGAAGTAGCGTGATACGTGTCAGAGTTCAGACTTCGTGTTTAAAAGGGATGATGAAAAAAGTGGTCGAACGACCTCGACAATCCCCCTTCTCGAAATACAAGCCTTGCCAACAGCAGAAAACACAGCACCGTGGGGCTGGCACGTGTGATTTTCCATTTCCTCCCAACTTTTCCCCGGTTAACGCGGTTTTCCTCTGGCACTTTCCCCGCCCGGCCTCCCCCGCTCGAGCGAGACACACGCTGTCGATGATTTTTCGGCGAAAAAACACCCTCGGAGTGTGGGACGCCAGGGTTTGCTTTGGAGACGGAGGTTGTTTGGTTAACATGTGTGCCTAATGGCCTGTGCGAAATGGATTTTTAAGGTCTCCCCCCTCCTTAAGACGCGAGGGACACGCGGAAAAGTGGTTGAGAACGTCGCGAGCGATCGAAAATCGATGTCCTCGGCGAGGACGGGGATGGAAAGCTCGAGGCGAGTGATCGAAAGCCGATGGAAACGACGGAACTATTATCCCAGGGACCGCGATGCCCGCCATAATGAACGTTCGATGTGTACGCGGCATAAGTACGGCGAGACGCGAATATTATTGACTATCGGCCCTGCAAGCACCGATTCCGCTAAACTATACCAGTTTTTCAAGCTTCTTTTCCGATTTACGATGGATTTAATCACCTCGATGCAAAGAGAAGACCACGTGGACTATTCCTATCTTTGGGAATAATTGGTATACTAACCTACATCTGTCCACATTACTGACGGGACAATTAGAATGTGACGGCATTGTTTACCAAACAGACAATGATTTCTTTAAAATCTTCGGTAAAAAACTCAACGTGGTTTACAATAATTTTTTTCCGAGCTAAGCGTAAAAGTGAAAAAGTTTAGAGGCTAATGAATATAACCACAAAATATAATATATATATACTTTTATCTTACGTAGATTCAGTGAAAAACAATTTGGAATACGTCTAATAACGTGTAACCAATAATTCTTTATTGTTTTCCTACATTCACAGCCTCGATATCTCTCTGCTTCTACCACTAGATTTTTGTTTGTTTACATCTTGTACTATGTAATAGACAGGTGTTCAGAATGTGTGACTTTTTCGTCCTAGTTCTTCTGGCGGCCGCTAGATTGGCGCTCAAGGAGAAGAGACTGATTTTTTACGCATAATATGACTAAAAGCTCCACTTCTACAATCACATAAATTAATGCTTACATGGATTTCTTATCACAACGCTTCTCGCGACGGCCAGAGGAACCACACAGAAATCGGCACACAAAATCACTGGAGTAAAAGTGCTGAGTCGAAACACCTGTGCGCTAACCTATGTAAACCTAACCTAATTCTAAATCTACTTAGTCCTATTTACCGCTGATGGCGCTCATGTGGAATGGAGAGTACCGCCACAGTTCCGAAAATCTCGCAGAATGGCGCCGACATCAGTCACCATCAGCGAAATAACGCGACCCAAGTACGGTGTGCGGATTAAATGGAATACACCCGCGCGAATCGTATAAAGCTGGCAACAAATGAAACAGCCCTAACAGCCCGCCTCAAAGCCGCACGGCCGGGGTGTACAGGTTTTTATGTAGCTTTCACAGATCTGCCGACATGAAAGTAAGGAGGGAGGACCCTCGGATATTAGGTTTCCCAGTGCGGTTTTCAACCACCCACTCGATCGGTTGATCGGTCGACTTTACCCCGGGGAAATCACACTAGATACGAATTGGACACCTCATCCTCCCTCCCTCGTGCCCTCTCTTTTTCACCTATCGGTTGCGCTTAAGAGGGAAGTCCGAGAGAGTGGAACGCTCCGGTGACATGGAGGGCCGTGCTGTGTATTAATCGGGGAAGGATCTTCTTTCATTCCTTCTAGCATCCACTCCTGCCAGCCTCTGGGACCACCGCGGATAGAAAAGGATTACCCGGGAAGCAGTATTTTGCGACGGTGTATCGACACTTCGGTGATTGCTACGAATCAATACGACCCCGCGCTACTCTCAGGAATGATGACAGATTAGGGGAACGTCACTTCCACCCTAAGTTCGCCACGATCACCTGGAGTTCCGTCTTATGAGGATTTCACCGACATTCGGAGTAAGTTTCCTCTGTGATTCTTCTTTGGATATAATCTTGGGAAGATGGATATCCAAAATGAAGGATGTTAAGTCAAGTTTCTTTGTTTTGCGGTGGTTCGGAAGGAACCGTTATATCATTTCTTTTGCATCTCCTGTAACACATAATCAACTATCTCGTCGTGGGATAAACTCACTAATTGTAAGAAAATTAGCAGCTGTAAATGAAGTTTATATCAGCAAGCTCTTTTCTTGCAATACTACCTTTGTTATGAAAGAGACCAATAATATTCTACCCAAGACAAAAGAAATATTTCACAGACTTCCACTCGATAAACCGTCAATATAGGAAGAGCGAAACCAGCGTGAATATACCTCACACGCTCTGCCACGACCAGCTTTATAAATCGCTTGGTATCGACCGATGAAAGTTTCATTTTTAAAACAATTAAACGGATCCGCGTGGATGGTAAAAGCGGCACGGAAATTACACGCCTGGGATAAATTACAACTCGGCGACGTCAGGGCCCGAGGGGGCCGGGTGGAAAAGCAACCCGTTAGGATGGAAGAATTAACCGCCATCTTGCCTAGTTCCGGCGTTTATCCAGAGGACGCTGCTTGATAAATCGAGCGCGGTTCATCGTTTTTTCTCTCCTGCGGCCGGTTGATAATTCGAATCGATTAACGTACGACGGAGCATTCAATTAGGTGGCGGGAGGGGGACGGACTGAAAAAGACGGCAAAAATCCTGTCGCCCGTTGCGATACGGCCACAAGATAGCGGACCTGTAATACCAGACGCTCCGAGTAGCCGCTACCGAACAGTTCCCAGCAGCCACCTGCGGCTAACTATCCGTGCAGGTCCGCGCTCGTATTATCGTATATTAGATTACGAGTCACCTACAGCGGATCTATAAATTTCCACGCGAGATAGCCCATTGATTAGCGTGAGTACACGCGCATTGCGTGCACGGGGCCGCGCGTCAGCCAGCCGGGGGACCGCGAGAAGAAATCTGGTAGCGGCTGTCTTGACTCCGTTCCCGATCACCTGGGACACATTTCGCGTTCGTCCTGCGCCGTGTCGCGCATTATCTCACGCAACGTCTAACAGAGGCCCAGGAATTCTGTGGAAAGACGGCGGTCAATGTGGTAGCCGTTTCTCTCGGGGAGATCAGAGGCTGCAGGAACCTCCTTCCTGGTGGAGTACCGTTCGTGCTTGGTTAATTAACACGCGCGTCTCTGATTTTCGTGCTATGGAGCGTGTCCTGCTAACACCAAGTGCAGGTTTCGATGGACCCGTTGATTAATTAGGAAAGGGGATGCTGAGGATCTAGATAGTACTCGAGTGGTAGACTCTTTCTACATATGTTGGGATACTTCAATGTTCCCAGACTTTTTCTAGGCTTCCGCTTGCTTGAATATAATGTTCCGTGGTCTACTTGTACTGCATGATACGTAATTATAGCTAGTTATACTGTAAGGGGTACTTCCTTTCTTGTTTTGCTGGCGAATAAAGCACCATAAACGAAGTGCAAGCTAGCCAAACTAAGGTTATTAGAAGAGTAATACAGAAGAATATCTGTATCTTCGTTAAGGACCACCGCGCCCTATCCAAACTTCTGCTTCCCAAACAAATTCCACGTTTCTAACCTCAAAATTCCTCATCGAGCCGCGAACCACAGCCACCATCCCCACCCAAACAGAGTCCCCTCCTTTCAAACAGAGGGAAGCGACGATTCCCAGAGGCAAATGGTCACCTTCACTTTGTCCGAGGAAACGACAGCTTCGCTCTCGATATCAGAACTTCCGGATTACGGAAGTGCCCGCGTCCGAACAGGTTCTGGAGTGAAATCCTCCATCCATCCACAGGACCTGGCCAATTGCTGACGTGTCCCGCGGACCTCCACACTCGAGAGGCAAGAAAAGTGTCTCTGGAACTTAATGCGACGAGCCGCAGGATGGAAGGAAAGAAAGCGAGGGCAGAAGGACGGAGTCGCTGAGGGAAACGAGGATTTCGTGGGGCAGGAAGGGTAGCAGGGGAGGGACGAGTCTAGACCGATTAGCGTTTGGTCGCCGGAACTCGGAGACGGGCTCAGAAAACCGACGGAAGTGGCTGGACTTCCACTTGCATGGCGGGTGGAGGAGACGGAGAGAGGTCTGGGGAAAGACAAATAGAATTCGGAAGGAGTTTTTGCTGCCCGGCGAGATTTAATAGCCCGTGGACCCGTGCAGCCCTCCTCGCAGACAATTCACGATGTGAGAATCTCGACTGGTATCCATCATTCTGTAGGGATCGCCTGAGGGGGAATGTCACTTGAAATGGCAAAGTCACTGTTTACCTATCACCAGTGCAGGATGGGAAAGGAATTGTAGCTCTGTACATTAGAAATATTAAATGAAAACTTCCATCTTTATGAAAGACAAGTACAATTTGCTTGTTAATTAGCCCAGTTCACAATCAAATAAAGTTGAGGACAATTTATATTCATCAACATTGATATCTATCACTCGAAGATGATGGTAAACGAAATGCGGATGAACGCTGGGAGCAAGGAGTTCTCGCTTTGGTGAAAAAGTGGAGTATACTCTCTTTCTTAATTACACCAATCGACAAGCAAGTTGAGCTACACCAAGCTGCATGGCGAGACCAAGCCCCAAGGCTACGTATCGGAGTCCCAGCAGCCCCGACATCGCCATTAGATATAAATTCATGAGAAACGACACGAAAATTTATGAGCTCCGTCGTGGTGACGGGCCAGGAATGCGTCGCGTCCAATCGCAGCACATAACTATGTCAATTGACCGAACGAGGGCAAGTGGGAGTGTCATAGGAGCAATGAGAAGGTACGTACGTGAAAATCGACGGTCAAGGTCCGTGGCATCGTATCAACGAGTGCCAACGCTCGTCAGCGTCGCGTAAATCAATAGAATCACGAGTGGAGCGATCTGTCACTAGAGCCCGACCAAATTCGACCGATGATCGCTGTAAGCCACGGCGCTGCCCCTGGTTAAACAACCTCCGCTAGCTGCCGTGGCTCAGGCATAGGAGCCACCATTGATCCTCCCAGGGGTCGTCAAACTTTTCGCTCTTATCGTCCAAGGCGATACGGTGTAAATGGTGTTTAATGGACGCGACAATGTCAGACCAGGGTGCCATCGTGGCTCAATATTGACACGACGCCGCGTTATCGTACACTAGCGACATTAATCACGCCGCGCAGTCAGAAAGGGAATCCATTTCGCCGCCACTCGACGAACAGAGGGAAGGGAAGGAAAAAGGGACGAGCAGGATCCGCCGGAGTCAGCGTTTTTCCTCGCAGGGGCGACTGTTAAATAAAGTCATCCGCCGAAAGGTCCAAGCGCCACGTGCTAATGGCAAATCTATAATGGTCCACCGAAAGCTTCTGCCAGCTTCTTCTGCCCCGACTTCGGCTCGAACACCTAGGCTTCGTTTAGAGCCTTCTTCCTGGACGGACAGCATCCACCCGCAGCCCGCAAAAAGAGACGGCACCAGGACGAAGATCGATCGTCCACGGAGTCGATCGCGATAATTTCCCGCGGAGAACAAGCAGAGACACGTATCTAATCTTGACACGGCGGACACGTAGGCCTGGGTTAACGCGTAACCGTCGATAAATCGAGTTCGAGGAACTCCATCCCGTCCTATTCGTGGCGAGACACTTTTGTGGACGGCTAATGCGAATGGATGGGCAACGAATACATCGCTGAGCGAAACACCGTGTCCCCGATAAGATGAACAGCTTGATAAAGACGTTACGTCCCTGATAAAACGCCGGCTGCATAATCAACTCCTCCATTTGCTCGGTTACGACTGGCAGAACTGCTTCATCGAGCACTGGCGGCCGTCAATTGAAATATTATCGAATTCCAAGTGGGATCTCCCACGTATCGATGAGTCGACTCTTTGCGGATAGATACAGAGACGCTCGAAACGACATGTGGCCACTGTTATGGGCGGTATTTGAATAATCCCGCCAATATTGACTCTAGAGGCTGGTTTTTGGAGCAACGGTATGCTTATCCGGGGATTTGGGAGTGTTTTACTACTGACTTTATAGGAAACACTATGATATTGAAAACCGGGGATATCTTCCAATAAGACGCCACCAACACATTGGAAATCTGACGTCGTTTGTGGGGAAATCAAGCGAGCGGTTCTTCGTTGAACGATAAGCCGAAAGTTCCTTCGCACGAAAATTGACTTTAAACTCGACTGCGCGAAAAGGGGAAGTCGCCAGGACACCACAGAACTCCCACCCCATTTTCAATGTCCTTTTTCTCGAAAACGAGGGCACGCGGAATAAAATGTTGTTCCACATTTCCGACGTATTTTGTTGCGAGGAATCGCTAAAAAGCGGAAATAAAGTCGCTGCGTCGCGTTTAGGCTAGATTTGGGTCACATTCGTCGGACAATTAGCGGCTGGCCGCGCGCCAACCGACTCGTTGACAATTTTCGCCGAACAGCCGCTGCATCTCTCGCGGGGGCCGTTTCAACGAGACAGATAATCGTCTTTAAAAAATCCTCTGCCCCCTAAAGGGTTAACAATCCCTCGTTAACGCGACAGTGCTTCTGTTGTCACTGACGTCGGGACGCGGAGGGGCTTCTCGGAACGGAATAACGCCCCGGCACAGTTTACACTGGGCATTCTGGATCACCATCGGTGCCCTATCTTCCGAGCCCCCGTTAGAGGAGGATGGCCACGCAGCTCGTTATCGTTTTACGAATAACAGTTCTCGAAATTGCCCGCGCGAGCGTAGATACGGTCGGCTGACCCACGGGCGACCGCAACCAGGCCCGTGTGCGCGCGCATCGGCGCATAGGTGTCCACTGAGCGCATCCCGTTCGCGGCCGTAAAACACGACGTGGAATGAAATACTGCGGAAAGCAACGCCGCTCCCCCTTGTCCAAAATATATTATTTACGCCTTTCTGCGCCCGCACCGCGAGTCTCGAGGGTCTAGGAAACGTATATCCTAGTTACTTTTTAATTTCGTGGAATCCCATCCGCGTGATTAATGGCGATCACCGCGTACGCTTGCGCAATTCCACCGTCGTTCGATGTATATTTCATTTTCAATTGAGGGGGCAAGCCGTTGTGGGCGGTTAGCGGTTCGACGCTGGAACGGGGACTGTGGGAAGAAGGGAGGAGTGACGGGAAGGATCGAGATGTCTTCTACCGAGGCGACGCGAGAAATTTGATGGGTAGGAAATTATGGGTGGAACGTGGACGCTAGAATTCACATGCGGTATGAAATATAACCATTAGGATGGCCCTTATTTTCAACCTGCGATTTGATTTGCTCTCACCCCCTAATATGGTTCCATTTCATAAAAAAAATAGTCTCGGAAAAAGATTATTGCAATCGGACAACAGGAAAGGGTGCCGACCAGGCCTTAAAGTATAGAATTAATCAATGGTTTGAAGTTGAAGAATTTCTCGAAAATGGTAAGCCCTATGGAAATTTTATTCAAATAATATTAAAAGAGCGTTCAATATTCTACAATTACTCTATATATTATTTTTTCGTGCTTCCAACCATTTTTTAGATAATAGCGTTTGAATATAGAGAATTCCGCATCTCGCGCGTCCCACATGTATGGCGTGACGTATCGTCTATACGCGTGTTGTGCAAACCTCTCTATATTCAAACGCTACTATCTAAAAAATGGTTGGTAGCACGAAAAAATTATGTAAACAGTAATTGTAGAAAATTGAATGCTCTTTTAATGTTTCTTGCACAAAATTTCGATACAGCTTACAATTTTTTAGAAATTCTTTAAATCCAAACTATTGATGAATTCTAAACTTTAAGGTCTGGTCGCCACCCTTTCGTGTTGTCCGATTGCAATAAACTTTTTCAGGGACTATTTTTTTATCAAATGGCATCGTTCTACAGGGTGAGAGCAAATACAAAAAAAAATTCGTCACGTATAAATAAGGATACGTATAAAGGATACGTACCTTCTTTCCCTAATAACCATATTTAATTCTTTCACTTCCTAACCTAACAGCCACTGAGAAGCTGCTCCCCACAGAATTCTTAGATACTCCCACACTTCAGAGGCTATACATAACCTAAGCTTGAACATTCTTCCTGGCGAATAGTAGGGAAACCGCATCTCACCAGAAGCATTAAGTTTCCCCGTGCCAAGAGGCACATCGAGGCCTCTGTTACCCATCGCTATACCCTAAAACGCTCCTCCCTCGACATGGAAATAATGTACGATCCCAGGCAAGGATAAAAGGCGAAGATCAGCCCATCCAGGAACTTGCATTGGGGGGGATGCACGTGTACACGGGGATGTGTTCACGAGCACCGCATCGACACGCAAATTTCTCGATTGCCGGGTGCGCGTAGAGGGTGTATCGCGGGCATCGACGCATGATTCAGCACACAAAGAACAAATTTGTACGTTGCACTCAGGCACGATCGATCACGCGCCTTTCCTCCTCGCCCGTGCCTCCCGTCGCGGTCTCTCGAATCTTGATTCACCGCTGATAACGAGGCCTGGTGCATTAGCAAGCGCTGTTAATTCGTTGCTCGTACACGGTGCACTTGAACCGCGCGCAGGAAATGTGCGAGTTTCCGTTCTGTTGTTAATCAATTACGCTGCTTATCGAGCGTTAAGGGGTGGTGCGCGCCACGCAAACAATCTTCCATTGTTTTTTGAAGGACAGGTTGGAGGAATATTATCCTGAAATATATACATATAAATCGACAAGAATTAACCCCTTCAACTCTTCGATCCCTTTATGTTACTTTGTGGTAGGATTGTGTGGTATTGGGATTATCCAATTGCTTCATCACTCAAAGAAATCGCGTGTCTCTTAGCGCACAGAAATAAGATCGCCCTGAATACCTACAGAATTGAAATCAGCTAATCAGTAACACGAACCCGCGCGCAGCCACGTCAGTCCTGAATTCCAGCCAGACAATTTGGAAAAAGAAGAAGGATAGGATCTTCTGGAGCTCGACTTTTTCACCCCCCGGATCCAGGCCCAGCGATATAAGCAGCAAAAGCCTCGAAAGCGGGGGGAGAGGGGACGCATCGGGAGCTCGGGAACGTGGCTCCGTTTCAAATAATACCTGGCCAGAGACGAGAGGCTGGGAACGGCGAAGGGCCACGGCCATGGAATCGCAATACGTCATACGTGTATACCGTGCAACCCGTGTATACGTCAGCGCGAGCCACATACGGAATCACGACCGCCACACAACGAAGCAGATGTACTCTTTCACGATAGATAGCGATCAGGCACGGGTCTCGCGGCTTTATTCTTTATTCCGCGCAGGGAGTGCAGGAGAGGTTGGATCAGCCAGATAGAGGCGGCCAGGCGAGCATCCAGCGACGATAGAACGGAAGGAAGGAAGGAAGGAAGAGACACGGCGGGTGAAGGGAGGCGGTGAAATTTTCTCGTTTCACGTGGCTCACGGGAAGGAAAGTATGTCGACCGGCGTGAATTATGATAAATATCGCGACTGTGACGCCGCGATTTCAGGGGCCTCCCAAGCACACCCTTCACCTCCGCATTACATTTCCTGATCCCTTTTCAGGCCAACCGCCATGCATACCGAAGGATCCGCGCTGATCTTTCGGCGGCGAGCCGCGCGATCTATACCGTATGCCGGGCGTGTACGCGGGCTGACCTCCCCGGTGTCAAATGGAAGGTCGTGCAGCTCATCGCGGAGAGCATCGAGAGTGGAGCCCGCGATGCATCGGTCCTTGTTAGAGAGTCGACTAGAGGATGCTTGTCTGGAACCGCGGGATCGTACCTTGATTTTTGATTGTGCACGATGGAGTTGCAGGGCTGGGTTATCAGACTGCTGGATTCTGATCGGTTGTGAAGACTCTGTGGTGATCTTTATGAAGATTCTACCTAATTGGGTGTAAAGTGTTTAAAATGTGTAGTCCGGGGGCGAAGGAGTGACGAACTTAGCATCCAGTTAGAAGTTTAGCAAGTGGCTCTTCAAGGGATAGCTTTGAAGTGGTTAAGGTTAACCCAAAGGAATGGTACAAGTTTGGGAGCATTTGCAAATTTCGGAAAAATTTAATCACGGTTTGACTAGGCTCTATACAAGCAGAGCTTCTTCTTCATCTACACCTATCTTCGTTACTTACAATTTCCATATTCTTTAAACCACCACTATACCCACAAAGTCCGCAAACTAAAACCTGCATGTGTCAGTGGAGACATCGACCCCCGGACCCATCGCACATAAACCAAATAACACAAGTGCCCCTCAAGCCCCTCGGTAGAAGTCATTAAGCGAATTCCTTCAAAGAGACAAGAGAGATCACGAGATCGAACTGAAAACCAAAAAATGCCCGTTACGAGGAACGGCTGAATGCCGCCGCCCATTTCGCTATCTCAAAGGCTGCACCCTCCGCGAGGGGCAGGGGCGGGGAGCGTGCAGGAATGAGGGACGAGGACAGGCCCAGCTAGAGCAAAACAATTACCTACCCTTCCTGCTCGCCAGGGGCGCATTTTCACCCCTCGAAACGTGGGAAGGAAAGCCACCGTTTGAGGTATACAGACCTACCCCCTGTAGAGCGTTGCGCGCGCGAGAGACACCGTGAAACTGGTCACGTGGGTGTGTGCCGGCCCCCTCCATACCCCCACCCCACCCCTCCCCTTCACACGCACAGGCATTCCTCATCCTCTCGGCGGGCATTAGCGCGACCCCATGGGAGCGTGGGGGTTCGTTTTATGGGCACAACACGACGGAAACGCGGTAAAACAGACAGGTGGAACGGAACGTGCACGTATACGTGCACGGTGACAGCCATGAAAGAGCGAGGGAGATCGATGTACCCCCGGCGGATAGGTGTGTGCTGTGCGTGCGCGCACGGGGCGAGGCGAAAATCGCGGAGCAACCGGTTGCTGAGTGACTGGTTCTTCGAAAAATATATTGGAATGGTGTGGTTTAAAGCGTTCTTTTCCTGCGCGGCTCTCGTTTCGAAATAAATGAAGAGCCTTTGTAGGAAACACCAAAAAGTGTAAGTGCCAAAAATCAAAGAGTGACCCAAGAAATCGCCTCTTTTTGGTTCCACGATTTTGATACTAAATTTTATGCCAAACGATACCTTGTGAGGAAACATCAATCACGCGAAATTTTCAATTTGAGATATGGGAGGTCAAAGAAGTGAAAATTCGTTAATGCGTCAGCCCATACGCTTCGATGTGCGGACATTTATGTCAGTCCGATAATTTAAACAATTATTCCCAGGGGTTTTGCTGACTGCTAACAACAGATTTTTAAAATTCACAATGGCCGATTCAATATGGTGGACGATATATTAAGGAAAGCACCCACTACACAGACATTTACCTATATTTCTTGATTTTGATTTTTCTTTTTTTGTGAATTTTGAAAATCTAAGCCCAAATTTTTTGACATCCCATATCTCAGAAACGAATTGTCACCTCAACCTGGAAATTTCGTGTGATTGATGTCTCATCATAAGGTATCCTGTGGCATAAAATTCAGTTTCAAAATCGTGGGACCAAAAAGAGGCAAAAGAAGACTTAATTTTTGGATCACTCTTTTTCAGAAAAGAGACAAACATCCCTGACATTAAGTTATTTACGAAATTTGATTTGTTTTGATTGTAAAATATGCTTAAGTATACTATTAATATAAATATATTAAGTAGAAAACTGAATGTGCCATTCATTTAAATTTGTAAGCACTGTAAGTACCAATCCTATTTGGCTCTGATTAATTAGCTCTTACATTGTTTTCTACACAAGTGGCGTTAGACGTACCAGCGGTACCATCTTCTATCACTATTGGTAATTTATATACAAAAGGAAATTGCATTAAAATTCTATACTATAATATTTTCTGATAAATTGTTTTTTTTTTTAATTTGGCACTTATAGCTCTAGTAGCATTTATTGTTGGCATTTTGATAGCCAACTAATTCCTAGCTTGGGGATACTGTGGGCCAACCAGAAATGCTACTAAGGAGTCTTTTCTACAAGGACTTTTCAAATGTCCTTGGGCGGTGGGCGCAGAGAGCTATTAACCCCTTGGGAGCTAAATTAATTCACTCGCGACAGTATAGAGTGTAATATAAAAATTATTCTCTGTACCTTCACATGAACGGTGATTCAGTACAGCGAAGTATCAAAAGCAGCTACGCGGAGCTTCTCAAATCTGTTTACTAGGCCACGCAGCGAGCTACGTTCCGGCAGAAACCATAAAACATTTGTGCAGAACTTCCCCCATCCTCGATAGAGTTCAGAATAGGAGGATGAAACTTCGGTTAACGCCTTTACCTCTACACTGATCAGCATTCCTCGTCCTCCCCAAGACGTAGCCCCGCGCGTGCAAAATTTACGCTGCAACTTGGCCATTTCTCCTCGCAGGCCAATCCACTCAGGACTTTACTGCGGAAAAAAATGAACGAAGGAAAGAAATGAGAGGCTAACTCGTGCGCCGTCCAACAGCAGCCGAGTGGTGACCCAAGGTACTCCTAACAAGGCCCCTAAAAATGACGTTGTTTTACATTTTCGCTTCATATCCACGGATTTGCATACCGAGTTTCCTGTCGCCCCGCAGAATTTCAATCTTTCTTCGAAAAGAATCGCGCGACTTTCGGCGCAGCTCGGGCACACGAGCGCGCATACACGCGGCCGAAAAAAAGTGGTCAGACGCAGGTGAAACCGAGAGCAAGCGGGTACGGTTAACAGTTTTGTAAATTGAAATTTACGATCCTCCGTGGCTCCCTTATTCAGCCCTCCTTATCATCGGTTCAATGGCAGAACCATGAATAATTCAGCTCCCACGGTGGACCCAGGGCTGCGTGTTTCTTTCTACCATCGCCCCCCACCGTTCCCTGGTTTCTCCTCTTTTCCTGTGTAAATTAAACGCCGGCGACGATAATCGACGAACATTCCCTCTCGTCCTCCGGACGATTTCCGACGGGATCGTTCGGATTTCTGGGCCAGCTGTCGTCACGGCCGGTTATTAATGCTTCTGCCATTTGTACGTTTCGTGTCGGGACCGAGTTCGAACTGAATTTAAAGGGACGAGGACGTAACCGTGGATCGTTTAATCTCCCATGGACGAGGGGATTTCTTCTAACTGTACTTAAAATATCCGACATTTATGGTGCCGGGTCGTCCGACCTATTCGACGCGGCCACTCGAGGAGGATCTCTGCGTTATTTACAGGTTTCGGCGGAGGGACCATTTGTCTACGATCCATTCCAATCAATTCACGCCGAATTTTATGGTTGTCACGTGGATTGTCGTTCTCCTCTTCGGGGAAAGTGCAGGCAGAAAGGGTGTGACGTTTGTTGACGGAAAGGATGCTGTTCGTCACCGCCACGCTCAGCCCCTGTGTTTCGCGTATGACGGCGGAATCACTGAATGACGAATCGGCATGGACGGAAACCCTGATTTACCTTCCATCGAGTAGTCTTTCTTCTGTCATATGAACAAGTTTCAAAGAGATAAACTCTGCTTCATAGAGTGAGGAAAATTTGTAGAATCGAATAAAAATTCTGTTTGAGTGAAACTTCAGAATCTTGTGAAATTTTTTTATAGAAACTTACTGTCTTTCGAATTTCCCTGTGTAAGGGAAATTCATTCACGCTCCCCTCTTGCTCCAAATCAGTCACACCAATTTTGGAAAAACAAAAGTTGATCAATCGCGTCTGACACACTAGTGTCCCATATTTTTCAACATCCGATTTTTTTGCTGTCACCACCTAGCATGGTTCCATTTCATAAAACATTAACCCCTGAAAAAGTATATTGCAAGTTAAAGTTTAGAATTCACCAATGGTTTGGATTTAAAGAATTTCTCAAAAATGGTGAGCTCTATCGAAATTATTTCAAATAATATTAAAAGAGCATTTAATTTTCTACAATTACGTGCAGACCTCTCTATATTTAAACGCTATTATCTAAAAAATGATTAGTAGGACAAAAAAATTATATATACAATAATTGTAGAGAATTGACTTCTCTTTTACTATTATTTGAAGAAAATTTCGATAGGGCTTACCATTTCTGAGAAATTCTTTAAATCCAAAACATTGATGAATTCTAAACTTTAAGGCCTGTTCGGTACCCTTCTCTGTTGTCTGATTGCAATAAACTTTTTCAGGGATTATTTTTTTATGAAATGGAACCATATATAAAGAACCATGTATAAAGAAGGACTACCATACTGGCACGTGTTAAGGTAGCCTCACGCCCTTAGACTTCAGAGTCTAAAGTTTAGAACCGCCCTATATAACCACTGTCACAGTCCTCCGTGCTTGCTGCGCCGTTTTTCACGCGTGCACGATGAATGTTTAAAGAGCAGAGGAGGGTTAATCGCCGCTACCCCATATTTCAAGCGCACCTTGCGACACATTGTTCTCAATAAAGGCCACAGGACACGCCACGAAGAAGGCAGCGCGAGCCACGCCGTGAAATGGTCGACCAAGAGCGGTGGCAGCAGGAACAACGCAGAAATGACAACTAACGAATTTAAATGGGAGTCGGATAATCGGGAATCAGGGCGTGCAAGAAGCAAACAGCGCCAGCGAAGGGAGCAAATACAAGAGGGGAGGAGAGGCTAGTCGCATGAACGGAGCCAGACAAACGTGTACAGCAGAGGATGCAGCTGGAAATATAAAATTCTCGCCACGGCGTCGTATATTCCGGCATTTTTCCCCGCCGCGGGGTTAACGTAACTCGCGTATAAACAACGAGCGACGGTGAATTCAAATTCCCGTAATGGCTTGTCGAAAGGGTGGAGTGGCGGGGCTCCGAGGCGACGAGCGCAATCGACGAGTCGAATCGCCATATCTCTTCCAGCCCTGCACGGTGATTTACGTCGAACGTATTAAAATGAAAATGTTATCGGCGCGAGAGAAATAGGAGAGGCGAGGCTACGCGATGGGGCCAGTAACAAAAGTCGTTAATAATAATCGCGTATCCGTTTCGCGATGCTTTTGTCGTCGCGATACAAATTTAACTTCGCGTACGCCAGCGGAACATCTTCTAGGGAACTCGCTCGACTTGCTCAAGATAGAGGACCGTTTATTACCTTGTATCCTATTCGCCATTACCGTGGAGTTTATGATCGGAGCGAATTCATGAATCAAGTCTGCTCGCCCGCCGCGCGGGCAAAAGTGCTCGCCTCGTTGTTCGCGAGATTTGTACGGGGCGTTTCGAAATTTAGAGAGCGCGGCGCGGAAGAAGGTGGAAGTGATTGTACGCGGGGTGCGGAGATCGACAATCGACGAGAAGCTTTTACTTTGGCACTGAAGGTGGAGGATTAGTGGAGGTGAGGATTGTGGGGATAAAAAGATGGCAATGTTCTCTTGAGAAAACATAGCTGCAGTTGAACAGTGACGGATTTAACCCTTCGTGGTCACACCTTCTTATAATCACAAATTGGTCACATGGGGTTCAGTGCACCCCAGCGTCATTTTTTGAGTTACCATTTTTGTATTTTAGAATCTTTTAACTTTTCAGTGATAATTCTACATTCGTAACACTTATACAATCATGGTCTAATAGTCCTTTTCTGGAAATGTAAATTTTGAAATGATAAAATTTGTAGTTGAAAATGATTTTGATTTTCCACGGTTGTGGGGAAAAACGATTTTTTATTTTTTTATATTTTTTTTGCGATAAATCCCCTTTGGAAGTTGTAAAGGTGCGACATTTTAACACCCCGTGTGACCATGAATGGTTAACGGGCGGCTGATAAACAGTTGCTGCGTGGGCCCTTGCCCAGAAGGCCACCCTAGGGTCCCGTTTAAAAGAAAAATAAATTTTTGATTTTATCCAAACACTATATTTTTTTCTGTACTACTACACTTAGCTCCTCGTTAGTAAACTACCTCTTCATTTTCTCGAAAAAATAGGACCCTCAGAACGTTCGTCACCTGGGCCTTTTTCCTTAACCCTCGGTTGTCACACTGGGTCAAATTGACCCTGCGTTTTTTAAGCAAAAAACCTTTTTGTCGAAACTCTTATTGCTTCAAACTTTTTTTTTAAGCATGATGACAAATGTCAACTTTCAACGATGGACATATATTCTACAATGTTCAAACATTATCTCAGAATTTTTTAGACTTTATTTAACAAATAGTTTTTAAATAACAACTGATTGAAAATTAACAGGGTCAAATTGACCCAGTGTGACAACGACGTTCGGAAAAGTAGGAGTGACAACTGAGGGTTAAATTTGCCACTGGGCTTGAAGGTTCCGGGTAGTAGTCGCTTTTCTCGGAAATATCATGGCCTTAATATTCTCCGATGATTATATGATCGAAAGTGTATTAAGGGGCTACATACGCTTAAGACTAAAAAAATAAAACAGGGAGAACTTTGACCACTGTTTCATTGAAAACATTTTTTAATGGACAGTTGTGTAAATTTAATTCGGAAACTGAAAAGAGTGAATATGTAATAGCCATTTCTTTTTAGGTATTTTATTTAGAACAGCTTCCGCTGTAACAAAAAAATATATGCGATAGTTTTTATGCAAAATAAAAAACCTCTTAAAATACATAAAAGAATCTAGTTTCGGTCGTAGCCGATTTTAAAAAAAAACATTTTTCGCACAATGGCGGCCATTTGAATACAGATTTGTGGTTTTGCAGTAAAAAATCATGCTTTTTCAATTTCAAAAAAAAAATAAACTATGGCTTTGAAAAACAAACCCTAAGACAAAGCTAAATAATTCTATCAAAAACCTTTATTCCAAATTTCAACTGAATCACTTCACTAGTTCTCGAGAAATATTGGTCACCGTTTTTTAAAACACAATTTTGAGAAAAACGCTATTACCTATAATATTAAATCTTCTTAGTTTTCGAACTAAATTTACACAATTGTTACATTAAAGTATCTATTTTACGATGTGAAATTAGAAAATATTTTCATTCAAAAAAATTGTCAACCTAACAATTTACAAGGAAACGTTGTCAAACTGAAAATTCTGATTTTAATGAAACTTCGCGTGAATGTAGAGCATTTTGGAGTATGCTGCAATGCTGAAGGGATGAAATTCGCCCTTAGTTATCGCGTTTGCTGGTTTTTTTAATTCTCCATTTAATATTGCGTATTTCAATATGCCGTACAGCTACAATCGCACGAGGTTTCATTAAAATCAGAATTTTCGAACGAGTAACGTTTCCTTGTCAGCCACCACCTCATTCCTGAATTTTCCCAGTCACAAAAATGAAATTCATCGAGGAGCACAAAGCTTCTTAAAATCTTCGTGGGCTCTATAACCAGCTGAGAATTAAGAATGAAGGTGATCAACTGGCGACCACGGGGCGAAAGCTTTGGGAAGCGAAAAGGAATCTTTCGCCGTGCCTGCCACGCACCTTCAACCAGCGAAATCTCTTTCTCGTTTCCTCCCGTTCAAAGCTGCTTTGAACTTTCCACGAGAGAAATATCCGCCTGTTCTCGCGCGACGAACGTCGACGGAAGGGGATACCTGGGAAGCGGAAGTCGACGCTGGACGAGACTGTCTCTTTGGCATTCGAAACCATAAGAAAGGAAGTTCCTCCCTCGATCTTTCGATCTCATCGTTCTTTCGCCCTTCTCCTTCACCCCCGCGAGAGCCTCGTCAAAAGGGGTACACGTCTTCTTCCGCGCGACTTTCTCGCGCTTTCACCGGCGAAAAAGAGCCTTGACACAAGAGAGGCGCGGCGATAAAGGAGCAACCGGGAGAATTCATCGACTCGACTACGGGGAATCTTCTTTCCACCCTCTTGGAGACGAGGTTATTTCTCGCGCAAGCTCGCCACCCCCCGCGACGCAATCGTCTACTTAACTTCACGGTGTCGCGGTCTTCCGGTGGAATACAGCTGAACGCCCCGAGATTACTGTAACTTTGTCCCGTTTCGTCGTTGCACAGGGCGTATCGATTGCGCTTGCGAAACGCCGCTGCCGTGAACTCTAAAGCCGCGAGTAGCGGAGAGTTTTACGGTAAATCGGTGGTGTAGGTAAGATTTCGAGGGGCAGTGTCCCTTTTAAAATTCTCTACTTTCCAACCCCATGCACAATTTATTCAAATTGTTGCGCCAATCTTTATTTAAGGAGGGAATCTTATTTTTTGGGGCTAAAAAGATAGCAAAATTTGGGATTTTTTTTAAGAAACCAGCGATTCGATTCAACTGAAATTTGGACCATGTTTTTATGGATCTTTGAAGAAGTTGCAGTATTTTTAATAATAAATATAACAGTTATTCATGATAAGTTATATATTTCTAATTTTAAATTTAATTGAATTGATATTTTTTGTTACATAAGAAAATTTGAGAATTTTGATAGCAAACATTAAGGTTTAATTTGAAAACTCACCACTCTCCACAATGATTTTTTTTATTCTGGTTCATCAAATTAAAGCAACCTATGTATAAAGTAAAACACCGTTTCATTCTTCTTGGCGGAGCGTGATGGTGGATCATGCATAACTCCTATATTTATTACTAAAAATTAATAAAAAAAAGACTGCAACATCTTCAAAGATGCATAAAAACATGGTCCAAAGTTCATCGAATTCGAAATGCTAGTATTTAAAAAAAAATCCCTAAATTTTGCTATATTTTCAGACCCAAAAATACGATTCCCTTTTAAGATCCTAACACCTCGGACACCTAGATTCCTACACTCCGCGACACCCAGTGCAGAGAAATTTGTCACGGCTACTGATCCCACCAGTATAATCCATCACAAATCTCCCTGGACAAACCTTCACCCCCCTGCACGCACGAGTACGCAAATCGTGAATCGTTTATCACCTATCCAGGCTAAACCTACGCGACGTCATTGTGAGTTGCCACGAAAAAGGCACTTGCCCGCTGAAAAATAACGCTGCGGACGTCACTGGCTGTTTTGCACGGGAATCATACTTTACGGATACAATTCGACAGGGGCGACACGCACCGCTCTCCCCGAGGTGCATCATTTTCAGCGATTAAACGGCGTGCCCAGGTTAAACGTCCTTGTCGATCGCGATTAACGAGCGTGTACTTTTTACGCCCCGCCATTCTTCCCGCCCGTTTCGCGGCCGCGGTTACTGCGCTCGGATGATTCTCTGGAGCGGTCGCTTTTACAGCGGCAGTTATCGGGGCGAAGGGAGAAGGCGCGCAATACGATAAACGCGAGCGTGAGCTTGGACGGGTGCTGGAAATGTGTTGCAGTATCTTTTACACTTTTGTTACATCCACGAATCCTAACAGAATATTCAAGGAGACATAAAGGATTTCATGAGGAATCGTGCGCGGATGGAAACTGTGCCAACAGCGTGAAGAGAAAGACCTGACGCAGGTTACTCCTGAGAAATAGCAGGAAGGAGATGCGCGGAGTGTTTCGTTTTAGTACACAAATTGATGTATCTTGAGGAAGAGCGTTGAATGTAGGAAAGCTATGCTGATGGTGGTTGAAGAAGATTGAGGACACCGAGCGAATTTTAAAGAGGAAGATCAATAGTGGCTTTAAACGTTACTTCATTTGAGCCTTTCTTCTGCAAGGGAAGTTTGAGCTTAGCACTGGAAATTATTACGAGCTTAAACCCGAGTTGAAAAAAAGGGAATGAATTATTTCTAGTCAACCCTCTCGCCTACCGGCGATGATACCGCCGAAAATTAACCAAGTAGGCAAAAGTCGGGGCGCGCAGGATTTAAAATTCAAATCGGCTAACGTGGAACGCGTGGCGCATGGGGTGGCCTCCACTCTGCCACCCTTCGCAGATTTTATGGTGCAAGTAACGCGAGGAACGTGCGAGGGCGTTTCAAGTCTGGCGATAATATTTCTCTGACTTCCGATAGGAATCCTGTGCGCCCCATGCTTGTGAAATTTATAGATTTCAATGTCGCAATGCAGACCCCCCACTTTTGTATCAATCGCCGCGTTATGAAACATCGATAAGACCGACGTAAACATTTGTTCCTACACGGACGGATCCCCTTGGCAGTTAAGAAGGCGACGAAAAATTAGCAAGCAGTTGAAACACGGTCCGAAATGCACACGCTGACCGCAAGTCGCGCTAGTTCCCTTTGACCACAATTTACGCGCGCGCGTGCCCTCGTTCGAGCAGCCCCGTTGGCTCATGGGTAGGCCCCTGGGTTGCGTCACACTTCCAACAAATCGCGTCCGCGGCGCTGCGGTTGCCCGAAGTTTGTTGCGGCTCTTCGCGGCTCTTTACGACTCTTCCAGGCTCTTTAACTCGCCAAGGAGGGCCGCCATTATACAGGGAAAGTTTGCCCACGAGAGGGAGCTAAATAAAAGTCGCGCGGCACTTATCTTCTTATGTGGGCGAATAAAAAAAGCCGGCTGCGGCGGCGTGCCCGTTAATTAAGATGCCGTCTCACGCGTGCATGCTCGAAAACTAATTAATTACGGGACAGGGAGCCGGTAAAGGCGCCCGCAAGTTTCCGTAGTTCTTGTAATTAATTACGGGCCGCTGCTCCCGAGATGGACCAAACGGGGTGGTTGAAAAAGAAACCGGTGTCGCCGCGCGTCGGCCGTTTTCCGGATAAGAAACACCGGTGCTGGGTCCCGACAGAGGGTCTCCACCCACCCCTGACGGCAGATCAAATTCGGTCGACAGTGTCAACCTGACACGCATTCACCGCGCGACAACACACGCTGACACGTGTCCTTCCGGTTGACGCGCGACAGATGTTGGCTGCGCGTGTCCCTCGAAGACAGGGAAACGAGTGGGGAACAGGGTTCGGCGTCTTCGATCGAGGGTGCTGACGACTACTCTGAAAAACCAGTTCCCTGGAAGCGTTTGACAATCGATGCAGAGATTGTCGAGCCACAAATTTCCACCGCGGAGATCTGCTTTGGGCGATCTAGCCTCCGCAAACCGCCGAATTCGCGCCACCGGTCCTCCCATTCCCGCCACCCCTCCTCTTATTTTTATCGCATCTAAAATGCAAGCCAGAGGTCGGTCGGCGCCGTCGTCGTGAGAACGCGGCCGGAAGGAAACGTTTTTCGAGCACCGCGATCGCGGCGAGGGATCATCGCCGCCACAGGATGGGAAGACTAAGGCTGGCGAGATTGAGCAGGAGACGTGGGGTGCATTTACATAGGTAGCAAACAATGCTGGGAGGGGGGAAGTTTCAGAGCGTTCTCTGGGGATGCTGGGGCTCTTAGGAGTATCTGTGTTAGTTTTTTAGACGTCCTTTTGCGTCCAATATTGCACAGGGTGACTCATATGCGGAGGAGCAATTGCGAAACTAATGGAACAGTACGCGCACAGTGGTGGCCGCTGGAAGATTCGAGTGATGTAGAACACCACTGCCACGATTCAATACGAGGAAGCTATACAGCTAACTCTGTGGCGCAAAAAGTGACTGGCAAGTGGCAACTGGCAACTGGCTAGAAAGCGCAAGCAGAAGATAAGAGACTGGACCGATGTCTAAGCCATTGAAATACTTTCATGATTTCAATACGGTTTGTTATAATAGTTGCTCCCAACCACCCTTGGATACCGGACAGGCAAAAGTTCCAGCGGTTGAGTTAATTAACCCTGTCGGCACGGCGTAGTAAGAGGAGAAACTTGGCGGGACTATTTTTGTCATTCATCACCAGTAAAAGTAACCGAACCCCTTAACGACTCACTGAATTTTAGAGAAACGTTAAAAAATTACCACCTTTGTTGGTTATATTTTACTATATAAATGTTTATAAACTGGGATGAAACACTGTTTTTCGGAAAAGCTTTTATTTTTGTATAAGTATATACATAATAAGAAATTAGACGTGTTATCACCAGCTACGTAATATTAAGTTCGTAGTAGAAAAAAATGAAAATTCTAATAAACCAATAATTATATAAATATTGTAAAACATAAATTGAATTTCAAAAACTGGATGTCATAAAAGGTAGATGTTCTTCAGAATGTGTAATTAATCATACGGTTACGATTCTATCAAACGTAATATTGCGGAGGTGGGTCTTAAGGGGAAATTCTCGTGCAACAGCATTTTTTTAAAAACAATATTGTTATAAGAATATAATGTCGATATAAAGAATACTATGAAAAATTTATCTAAGGAAAAAACTTACTTTTTCTTTCAAACGCTATAACTCTTTAAATTTTTCATTTTTTTTTTTCTTTAAAGTAGACCAATCCCAGCGTAAACTATCTCACTTTAAGAAACTTCTATCTTTTTTGCAATCAGATGACTGTGATAGGTGCTACACATCCCGCCAACAGGAGTTACATCATCGAAGAGGTGGATAAGAATCCACAATAACTAATAAATAATAAGGATCGACATACAAAAAATATTTTCTGCAAGTTTAAAGATGCTGTATTATATTCCAAAAGAGTGAAATTCAATATGACCAGCGGTTTTATATTTTTAAAAAAAATTCTTAAATATCAGTTACCTTTGGTGCTGTTAGACGAAAATCCCTCCTTAAGGGGTTAATTTTTATTCATATTTACTGATTAGACATCAATTCTAGGTTAGGTTGTAGAGCAGCAGTTACCCTGAATCTAGCCTATTCGCCATTATTATTATATTTGTAATCGTAAAAGTGCAATAAAGACATTTAATAATAAGAATAAAAAACGTAATGAAAGGATTAAATATTATTTTTGTACCATACACATATATTAATAAAACGAAAATACAGCACAAAATAATGTAAACGACTTTCGCCCGCTGGACATATCCGTCAGTCACCCCGAAAGTGTTAATCGGAAGTTTCGACTTTCTCACGCGCCTGCTTTGCCCCGAGCATCGGGCGGAAACCTGCGTTTTTAAGTCCAGTTCCCTCTCCTCCTTGTTAATCGGAAAAGTAACACCCCAATTTATGCAAATTACGGACGGGCCGATCCGGCAGCCACGAATTCGAGGCGACGCACAAATTGCGCGCACCTCCTACGGGCGGACGCGCCCGGGGCCCATGAAATATTCAGCACCGATTCCTAAGGATAGTCGTAACATCCGCGGCTATAGTTTTATATGACGCGCTGACTTATACGGGCGAAGTTTCGCGACGCGAACGGCCAAGACGACGTCTCCAGACCGACGTCGTCGTGCCCCTCTCGTCCCGCGTCGGCTACCGACGCCACTGCACGAACCCGTAGATATTCTTTTACGAGGAGACCTGCTAGCGCCTTCGAGGCCTGGGATTTACGGTTATTCGGTTAAAAACAAGTCCGCGGGGGCTGGAACGGTTTCCCCGCATCGACGGTGAAACGCATTTTCGAGCTTCCGTTCATCCCGCGCGAGCAAAAAGCCACCGCGAGATAATAACCCGCGGAGTCCCGTTGACTTCCGAGCTTCGCTGACAAGCGAGCTATCCCGGGCTGAACCGAGGCTGCGGTAATGGATCGAATCGTTGGACTTTTCGGAAATAGCACGATAAACGCTTTCGCGGTTAAATATTCGGGGTGGATTTTGAGTTCTGTTGGAAGGTTACCATTTTTTTAGGAGTTTCGAGCGATTGCTGAGGGTGGTTTGTGACGGTTTGCTGGGCGACTTCAGGAGTCCGATGAAGATCACTAACACGGAAGGATGTTAGAGAGAAGACAGTGTAATTTCTGGAATTCCGGGACTCACGTCAGTAAAAAACAGCCACATGCCACATGTGCACACATTTTCGTTTCATTGTACCACTGATTGAGGCATTGAGAACAAAAACGAACTATGGAAAAGGACCCAATTACTGTGACCCTAAGCTGTTTTACTTCAAATAACGAATAAATCTTGCGAAATGATAGATAAAAAAATTTAGCATACAATTGAAACTGTTATTTATACGATACAAAAAACAGCACTTAATTTTTTCTTCGTTAATTTGGATAAGAGGATCAAAAATTTTAAGCTGATATTAGGAGAATGAAAACGATGACTTCCTTACTAGCGAAAGAGAAAACAAGGCTTTAAAGAAAATGCTGTAATTATAATATTTCAGCTTTAAGCTATTAACATAACAAAATATAATGTTTTAGATAATTAATTGGGTAACAGTGATCGGTACAAGCGTTTCAAGCATTTTGGTATTACTGTCATAGTAGTAGTTGCTCATGTACATGAAACGACATAACCTTAAAATGAGATAAACAGTAGTTGGTTAGGTGGCAATAATTGGGGTGTCAGTAATTCCATCGACCACGTTTTAAGGGTGACAGTAATAGTTCCCAACATATTTTTTTTAAATCAATGAATTTATAAATAAAAATAGAGGGTTCGAGAGTCACAAACATTTTTTCTTCAACTAAATATATTAAGTAATAATAAATAAATAGAAAAACTTATACTTTTGGCCAATAAATGCAAAAACTAGACAATAATGTCAGAGTCAATTCTTAAGGTGACAGTAATTGGGTCCGTTACCCTAACCCACATTGAAAAAAATTAATTCTTCCTATTTTAGGGGAGAGTTGCCAATTATTGGGTGCGTGCTATAAACATTGAAAAGCATCAAGGATGGGTGATGTAAATTGTTACCATTTTTTAGTACAGCCTTTTGGAATACATTACTGCTACAATATGACTTTATTTCGCAAAAAAATGTGAGTTAGTCCCTTTTTGTCCTCAATGCCTAAATTCGTTCCTGCAATGTAGTGTAACTCCACCACCTCCTAATATACATAAAAGTAAAACGGTAGCATGTGCCTTTTCTCCTCTGGGCCCCTCAATTTAAGAAGAAACCGAGAAGCAAATGCAGCATGAAACTCTATTCTGCAGTCTTTAGCCCCAACTTATAAACAGTTAAAAACTTCTTCAACAAACCAGTACAACCAGTACAACATCTTCTGTCCCCCTTTTGCTGCGAATTTTCTCCACGAAGTTCCGGCGAGCAATTACCAAACACTTTACACGCACAACAGGTAAAGGGAAACAAGGACAACAAGGTGGACGTCGCAAGCAACGGACGAAGTATCGAGGCTCAGGAACTATTCCTCGAACACGAGGCCAGAGTTCCCACCAATCGCCCGAAAACGCTTCCTCCTCCCCAGCGCGGATTACTTTACGACTTTCGGATACTTCGCGGAGCAATAGAGATGAAATCTGCCTGTTATCGACAGGCGTATTCCGATCAGGCTGAGGAGAGGGGGATGGGTGGGTTGAGCAAACGATCGATCGATCGTCGACCTGTCTCCCTAATAGCCGGGGAAGGAGCATGGCAAAGGACGATTCGTTTCACGCCTCGACCTCGCCTCGTCTGGTTATTTAAGCGGGCGACGAGCAGGGAATAAAAGTGAGAGGGCCGGAGGGGAGAAAAAAGGAGGGAGGAGTAGGACGGAATGTCTCTAGGCGGGCGCCTAGCGCACATCCTCATTTAAATGAAATAAATCTTGTTACGAGTAATTTTCGTCTGGCTGACGGGGCAGGCGACAGCAAAGAGACGAGATGGAAAAGGGCCTTTTAAGCCGCTGCCCAACCGATGCGAGACAAATGAATTCCGTTCCGTCCGCCGAAAGGACCCCTACGTCGCGACAATGAACGTATCGTTGCATACTTTCCAGCGAAACTCGCCGATCAAGACGTCCATTGTACTCGAACTCGCTTACAGCACGACTATCACGGCCGTGTTTTCAGCAACTCGGAACTCGATTAAGGCCCGCGAGCGCTGCCTGGCGGCCGGGGGCAATTAGGCGGCAAGTTTGAATTCGGTTTCGCCGCTATTCAATGCTCGAATAGAACGGGCTTAGCCGATCGAAGCGGGTACATACCTTGCGCGTTAATCTCGTCAACCTGTCTAATTATTATGGTGGATTGTTTGAGGAGATCTTGAACACGTGACAAGTAGTATCTTCCATCTAAGAAGTTTAGCCATTTAACTCCTAACGAAGTGTCACGAAATGTCCACAAATTCCACGGCGGGTATTAGAGTTATCGCGGAGCGTAATCTCGGCGTACTCGAGGAAATTGTGACGGAGCACAATCGGACCGACACCTCGTGAGTCATTGCGCTTAATGAGCGAGGGGGGAGGTCGGGAAAAATGTCACCTTGGATGTGGATGCGTTAAATCGGAGATGTTGTAACCGAGATAGGGACGGATTTCAGTAACCAATGCATAGGATTCTTCTGGTGATAAAGCGACAGGCGGATGGTGGAACAATTGGGTGGGGAGGGTGAGTTTGAAAATCATTCGCGTTGGTTCGCGATCGGGGTGTCCAATTAAAAGAATTTCTGCGGACCGGGACGACCATCCCGGTGACCGACGCCCGCCTTATCTGCTCGGGAGGATCGGTATTCGTGCGGCTCACCTGAGTCGATAAACGAAGCGTTTTCGTTATCGGGCAACGGATATTCCTGTTAGCCCTAATAGGTTTCGATAGAGCAGATAAAGTAAGCGGCTTAACGGTCTGGTTGTAAAAACGCGAGAGCCGACACGATGCAGGCTAAAGAGTCTTCGCTCGCGGTCCTAATTCGCGACTTTGCTGTCGTTAGGCGATAAAACTTCTCCGAGGTGCCAAAAAGAATAGAGAAGAGGTGGGATATTCAGCTTGGAAATTAATAGAATTATAAAACTCGGTGAATAGATGGCTCTTCTTTTTTATACCTGATTAGGTATGAATGAAAGGATTTATAAAATGATTTATAGAGAATTGGTCCGAGAATACTAGGGGAAAGTTGCCAATATCGTACTAACAAGGGAAGATCTCGAACCCGAAAATTCAGAAAATTCTGAAACTTTGTGAATATGTAGGGGATTTTCTCCTGATTACAACGCAATTTTTGTTTGCTGCCCAAATTCACTCTAAGGGAGTGTAAATGACCCCTGAAAATCCGATTATTTTCCGATTTTGTGTAACTCGTGAATTGTAAAATAATTTTTTTTTACTAAATGATAGGTGTAATTAAAAGAAGTAACTTTTGTCGTGAAACTTTTTTTCTATCTCTTACAGTTCGCGAGCTATAACACAAAATTGGAAAATTATCTGGGGTTAGTTTTAGCCCCTTTGAGTGAATTTGGGCAGCAAACCAAAATTGCGTTATAATCAGGAGGAAATTCTCTACATATTCACAAAGTTTCGAAAGTTTTTTGAATTTTCAGATTCGGGATGTTCCCTTGTAAGTCACCTAAATCACATCTCAACAATTACTCAATAATTAATAAATATAAACAACATTTAATGGTAAAAATATCAAGAAAATACGAAATGAGAAACAGAAACAAAACCTTTCGAGCTTACTCCCTATTTTGTGCGTGCTATAAACATTTAAAAGAATCAGGGTTGTTTCGATTTTTAACAGTTTATTTTATCCGAATAATAATTAAACAATGCAATTTTATCCTGTATTTTTGTATTTTTTAAAAAACTGGCTTATCATAGAATATTTTACATTCATTTTATGTACATATTACATTTATTATAAAGTTTAAATTGATATTTATAAATAAATTGATCATGTTTCCTGAATCGTACCACTGCAATCATATCTACCAGTACGATTTGGGAACTCATATGTTATACACATAGGTTACTAACTTTACTACTTGGCTTTGCCCGAAATTTAGATTCTGATTTTATAATTTTTTTTTTAAATAATCACATTCATTTGGATTAGTCAGACATAATGAGCTGAGGCACATTTCGTGATCCCAGAATTTGTTGTTCAAAAGTTTTTAGGCGACAGACAGACACACAAACATATAGAAGCTTTCTGTTTTATATATTAAGATGTACAATTTTTATAATTAGGTATTATGTGTTGAATGTTTCTTTATTTGTTCTTGATATACCTATGTGTATAAACGATTCCGTTTCTCATCCATATTTTTATTATTATTTTCATCCGAAAATTTACTATTTTTAGGAGAGGTACGATTTAAAAGACCGGTTGCCTAAATCGCACATTTTACACTACGTCACAAAAACATTAATAACAAATTAATTTGATCTCATCAAAAGGTTAAACATGTAATAGTAGGTGCCTAAAACATCAAGCTACACTATCCAATAATAAACTTGCGTTCAGATTAGTACCAAATACAAAACATAACCTAAAATATCTTAAGCGGTACGATATTGAGTACGAACTCGAGCGTACTGTATTTGACTCGACAAGGTTCCAGGCATGCAGCAAGTTTATTTGACGATTAACACTCCCATCGAGCTATCTACTCAATGAAACGATACGTCTGCTTAGAGGAAGTAATTCTTCTACGTCAGTTAAAGCAGGAAAGGATCTCCATCTTCGAGGGTCGAGTCACCCTTCTAAATTCAAGCAGCGGGAAGAAACACCCTCTGCAGTATTCCATACAATTCCAAAGTTTCACAATTTTCATTAAAATTCCCCCGTAAGAAATCGTCCATATTGAACCAAGCTGCTGCGCAACACGAGTCAAAGAATGGCTACAGCGCGATCTTAGAGTATTAAAGGCAAACAAAATCCGACCCGACCCGCGAGCCAACTCCCATTCAGAGCGTCCTTCAAGCCCACGAAACTTCTTACGATCGGGAGTAAACACCCAACAAACGTACCGAATCTATAGAAACGGAGCGGGGAGATTTTTTAGGGTGGCTCGTAAACGCGTCCCTTCGCCAGCTTTTTAAAAAGAGGGGGGTCTCGTTGAACCCTCGGCGTCTCGGGTTCCTCCCGTCTTTCAAGCTGACAAAGCGAATCGATCACGCCAGTGTTTTCCCCCCGCGACTACACCCCGTGCATCCCGCGGAGGCCTACTTTCCCCGGAATTTTCCCAAACTTTTCACTCGCAGAGTTCCTTGTTTCTCGATCTTCCCGAGGGGAGGAAGGGTTCTGCGCGCGAGCACCTCTGCCGAGCAAAAAGGCGGCCCGGTTTTCGGGGCTCAATTCGAGTAAGGAGTGCGCGAGGCTTCCCCGCCGTCGGAGCAGTAGCCCCGGAGGCCCTCTAGGAAGAATCGCGGCGAGAGCGATCGTTGCGATTCCGCCCGAAGGTTTTAGGAGCCGGAAACTTCGCGGGGATTCCCCGCTTGTGTACCTTTCGACAGTCAAATCCCGCGTCACTTTGCGTAATTGAATATTACACGCGGAAAAGCGGGATACTCGGCAGATTCGAAGATTGAAAATGCCCCGGATTGGATTGCGAGGAGACAGCCTCAGACTTTACCGCCTCCGAGACCAAGTTTCAATTATGCGCCGAGATAGACTGTAATTATCGGAACGAGTTTAAACTTCGCCTGGATCGGCTCCCAAGAAACGCTGAATTTTCAATTTCCATCGATTAGCGAGCGGGTAGTTGAGTTGCGTATAAGTAATGGGAGGGAAAAAGAGGCAGGAACGTGCAGACAGTGGGCTGGAAATCACGGCAGCCGGCAATTTGTTTTCCGACTTATTGATTGGACTTCACCTTCACGCTAGAAAGTTAACATGCTGTAACGACGGGACTACACGAGGCGAAATTAAACGTCAACGATACTCCCTCCCTGCCCCAAGAAATTACCCAGATCACGGCATAATTACAGACAGTTCGCCGAGCTGGCTAGCTTAACTTTATAACCTAACAAGCGGCATGCAGCTCGACAAAACGCCACTTCCACTTCGTAGGCTACACCGAATCGATGCGAGTCGTTGCGCCGCTACTTCGGCCAATAACGCCCTTAAAGATTCGCTAATATCCGTGCCCCGATAAGGATGCATCAAAAGTGTAATCGAGCCATTTCGAAACGCTCCGTTTGTGCTACTCGTGGCGTTGCTCCACTTAAAACATAGCAAGAAACACTCCAGACACCCCCCCCCCCCGCCCTCCTCCCCCGCCCCTGCCTCGCGTTTACAGCACTTAAAATCGCCAGACGCTTTCGAATTCTGGCCGATTATAGAAACAGAAGCGCCAGACGCTGCACCGGCAAGGTGCACTTCAAAAGAACCGCCAAATTCGTTAATAGGCAGGGTTATCGCGGCGACTTCCGTTTTATTTATCGTTTACAACAGGGTTAGGACCTTAGGGGAGTTTAATAGAGTGGTGTGGCGATTGTGAGGTTCGTTTAGTTGCAATAAACTTAATTACCTACTGTATTTTAAATTAACATTATTTATTAAATTAGGAAGTGGTACGAAACCGTGTATAAACTGAAAGTGGCACTTCTTTTTAATAATTTCGCTTTGGCAACAAATTATTATTTTAAAGAAGTAGAACGTTGTTTAATAACTCTGTTAACGCTGTTTGAAAACTTTGGGGACTATTAATATGAGAAGCTGCAGTGGAACTTTGGAAATCGAAGGAAACCTCGAAAATGTGAGTCACGTGTCAGTGTGGGTTGGTTCTCTTTTTTCCAGTCCCTTTCTGGTCGATTTTAGACAGCTGCTTGAACTGTTAAAGGTCTTCGCGTTGTTTCGTGGTGGTAAATGCGGTGAAAGAGAGGCTCGTGAATGAGGAGGTCGATACTTTGCGAGAAACCCGCAAAGTATTCCGTCGGCGCGCTTCGAAGTGTCGCTTTCTTCGATCGGATAGTTTGAGGGCATGGAACTTTGTGCAGGTGAAATTTTTCTGTGCAACCCAGACGGTTTTTCCTTGCTTTTACATGTGCTTTGGGGAAATCGCCTTTCGAACATCGAGACTCGTTAATCCAATTTGATAGAAATAAAAAGTTTTGGAGTGTTTGAGCTATTGCTGGGTATTTGTTTGAATAAATGAAAATTTTCAGAGAAGTGAGAGAGGTGGGACAGGATTCTGAATTATTCAATAGTGTGTCTGTATCTTACGAATTAAAATATATTTTCTGGTATGACTTTGGGATTGAAGAAACTGTAACGAATAATCGTGGTTGAATTATATTAAAATTCACCTTGCAAAGGGGATAAAGCAATCACTAAAGTTTTTGCATGTAACTATTCATGGAAATGGTAATAAAAAATTGATTGGAATTTAGAGTGACTTGGTTAAATAGGTGCACAAATTAAAACACAAATTAAATAATATCGGAAAGTGTAGCCATATAATGAAGATTGACCGACAGATTCTTGATTTCTTAAACAGATTCTTCTCCATCCAGCCACTATCTGGTTACTTATTAAAACTCTGAAAAGCTAAAATTTATTTGCGAAAATTTTGTCCATAAATTATTGATATATAGGTAATGATCTCTATTATCACATAATTTGTATAAATATAATGGTGAGAAAGAAGCTTAACACTCATATTTTTATATATCGCTCATTTGCTGCAACAACTACACAACTCAGAATTCACGATTTTTGGGGAAACGGGTTCAAAGGTTTTGTTAGACAACAACCTCTTTTTCTATACTAATAACTCAAAAGCTGCAAATTTTTAGTTGTGTCGTTGTTGCAGCAAATGAGCGATATGTATATAAATAACTTAACATCAGAATTATCATGTATTTCTATTCTGTCACTCACATTTTAAACCTTCCCTCCAACAGCTACTGTTTCTGTTATTATCACTTTTATTTCAAATACGTATTTAATTGACCTCTTCGGAGCAGCGAACTCGCGAAATTTCAAACACCAACTGATTCCCGCGGCTCCAATTGTCTCTCTCTCTCTCTCTCATTTCACAAACTTTCGCCAAATAACCACTAACCAGAATTTGTACCACCCCCTGAAACCATTTCTCCCAAAATTTCCCATGGAACTATTAAAAACTAATACACCCCTCAAATCCACCCTCAATGATATATCACTCAGCAAACTAAAATCTCTAACACCGTGTATTTTGAAATAAAACGCCGTGCGCATTTCTGCAAAAACTATCCCTGTTTTCCTCATAAATCTCTCACAGCTACCAATCGATTCGCATTCACTCCTAAAAACTCGCAGAAATCCAGAAACAAGCACCATACAAATAACGAATAGTATTTCCAGGGTCACGTGATTAATCTTCCTCCCCCGTTACAAATTGCACCCTCAAAAAATTATTTTCAATCCACCCCGATCGCACTCGCCGATCGTCCGAATTTTCCATGGAAACGCGTCTGACGCGCGCTGCTGCGATAAACAGTAGAGCAGAAACAAAAGAACTCACCGGTGTGTACCGGCTAACGATGCTCCGCGCCACGCGAACTGCTTTGAAAGAAAGGCCAAGGTGCGAGGGAGGAGAGGTTCCGCCGGGCAGAAATCCACAGCAGCCGTTTGAGAGATGTCACCGTCCACGATCACACTTTTTTCAAACGCAGTTATTGTCGCGCGTCACTACGATAGTCGCCCGTGGCTCGGACGTGGGCAGCGGTGAACCGGCAACGATGCTTGCTGGAACCGCGAACTTCGCGGAACTTCGCAGCGCGTATTGGAGGTAACGTGGAACTTTGATACTGAACGCGAGTAACCCGACGTGTAGTTGTCGCGCGACAATCGAATACGTGTGCTCGACGACGCGGTGCGTCCGTGCGTACGACCGTTCAGCTCGGAGTCTCGCGCTCAACTGGTCTCCGCTCGTTCGCGCGGATTTCACGTCGGCCAATCGGCGGCGAGACTGCGCGGCGCGGCGCGGCTGCCTCGTGCGTATCGTACCTTAGGTTTAACCCCTCTCTACCCCTCTGCATCCCCTCGCTGGCATTAGGTCCCGTGGAAATATGACTCGTTATACTTTATGAATCTTTTCATTACATATTGATGAAATCTGATGATAATGGACGAGTTCGATGTTTACCCTTGTTTTTATTTTTTATGGGGCAGTTATCGTGAGGGAAAGGCTGACTTCACAGTTACTTGACACTTTTGTTTTCTGTTGTTTTATTTTTTATTAGTATCATCGTTTGTTTTTAGTGGTCGTTGTTGCAGGAAAATAAATGTGGAGCTTGGGATTGTCCTACTAATATAATAAATGCGAAAGTGTGTTTGGATGTTTGTTACCATAGGCGCCCGGAGGGGGGTGCAAAAGAGGCAGATGCCCTTCCTCCCCCGGCGTTTAAGAAAAGATCGTTTATTTTTAAGAACTGAATTTTATTAAGTTTATTCTAAAAAAGTTAAAATTTCTAAATTTCGGATTTAAATTTTTAATTAAATTGGCCCTACAAAATGAGTTCAAAAAAGCAAGCGGACTACTCGTTTTTCTATTATTGTATTTTTCTTCGTCGTCACCTCAAAGTTGTCCTCTCCTGGAAAAAAGTCTACGGACGCCTTTGTTACTCAAACACGTCGCAACTACGCAACGGATTTTTCTGAAATTTTGTATAGATGTAGTTTAGGACCAGGAATAACATATAGGATATTTTTTATCCCGATTTTTTTTAACTAATCTGGATCAAATTTTGCATAAATACTATAACCTTGCGGAAAATATAGGCTACCATGAAATCTGGACCCTTCCCCATAATTTCATCCCTTGACATTCTGTGACAATCAAAGTTTTACCCAGGCAACGCCGAGTACTTTAAGTTAGCAGTGTAATAAATTAGAATTTAAGGAAAGACTGCAGTATGAATATTTTTAATAAGCTTCGCCGTTACAAACCAAATTTAAAAATAAACATAGTTGAGGCACGAATTGAGCTACAATTCACTTCAATTATAACGTGAAGGCAATGTCTTGCTAAGAATAGTATTGAAGAGAAATATTATCAGTTAGTTTTTAGTATCTATTTGATGCAATTTGTTCTTTTTTGTGCTAAATGAAGTTTTGTAATGAGGCTTTATTTGAAAGAATATAACACTTTCTGTTCCTTTTGTTGCCCATGCCTCTGTTTAGCACAGATTGCTTTATGTTCTGATTATTAATTTGTTTCATTTTCTTCATTTTATTCTTCTTGTTAAATGAGGGGGTTGTTTTATTGTATGAGGTCGGTGCAAAAGTTCGTTTGCTCACTGTTAAGTGTACAGAAATGGCTTTCTTTACTACACCTACTTGTACTTTTACCAAAAAAGTGACAAAACACTGGTAATATATTTTCACTTTTAATAAGAATATTAGTTCAATAAAGCAAACGAACCTTTATACCGACTTAATTTAATAAGCTTGGGTTGTTAAATGCAAGGATTTCGAGGATGTATGGGTTTGTACTGTACCTATTGAAATTTGTCCGCTATCGTTCCACTTATTACCCTCACGATTTCAGGATTATGAAATCTCTTCTTGAAACTCTCAACAAATTAGATCTTGGATTACAGTAGAACGTCAATTATCCCAACTGCTTAGGACCAAGCTGGTTCGGAAATTCGAATTTAAACTTTAAACAGTTTATAACTATAGGGATTACAGCTAAAATGAATTATTAAATTGTACAAGAGTACTACTGCGTTAATTTATATTACGCAAAAGTCAATCAATCAATCGGTACCGCTACACTGGTTCGAAGAAGTGGTGGAGATAACGATGATGCAACACTGGCTCGGATAATCGAGGTTCGGACAATTGACGCTCTATGATGAATTGATGAACAAAGTATTTTGTATTTTAGTATCTAACAATTTCCCTCGGTGTATTTATACTTGCTAGTTTTGACGAAAAATTACAAATAACTGATAGGTGCGTAAAAATCACGCGGTCACAAAAATCCGGATATTTTCGATTATTCATTATATTCTCATAGTAACAAATGAATTTCTTCCTTCAACAGCACTACTTTATCATAAACCTCCGCACTATCAAAGCCCAACTATGATTATTTATCACTCTGAGACGAACAACCTCCGGGAAAAGTTCGATGCACACACAGTGCAGCTTTTCATTAAAACATCATTTGTTTGTTGCACTCAGGCATTGAAAATTCGATCATAAATAATTTAAGAACCTACTATGAAGCACATAACACGAAGCAGAATTAGGAAATACGTTGCAGAACAACCACCCCATTCCTTTTCCCAGCTCAAACAACCCAATGAAGATCACGTCTGAAAATTATGATGCGCTTCGAAGGTAGAGGCACGAAAAGATGTTATTACAGCCCAATAAATTTCCTTATCTACCTTCCATCGAAAAGTTCTACAAGGGTAGCGACGTGCATTCAATTTTCCCTTCTCCCAACTTCCTAACATGAACAGTTCGACGAACCTAATCGCGCAAACGTTGCACTCACTTCCGTGCAAGTTTCCGTGAGGCGTTATTCTTGCCGCTCGTTCGAAAGTTGCTGCGTTCGAGCTTCCACGCTACTTTCCAGAAATCATCCGGCAACTTTGAAAATTTCTCTAAAGAAGTGACGTGGGTTCGTTGGCCGATCTAAGCACCCTAAGCGTTCGAAAGCAAACAGTGTCACCTCAGACGCAAAATTCTGCACTTGAATTCTGACGTCTTGATCTGCTAGCTTAATCAACAGACTTCTTTCCCACCACGTGACAAGTTTCTTTTGATTTTCACCGTTACCTTTATAGTCAAGTAAAATTGGGATCTGTCTTGGGAATAAATTCCAGGAAACTAAATTTTGGTATGGGCCTTTATTTGGTCGTTTTAAACGTCGCTTCTTTTTTTTTGCGAATACCTTGTAATCTAGAAGTTTTACGACGAAAATAGTTATTATGAAATTTATAGCTTAGGAAATTCTCTACAAAAAAGGTCCTATGAGTTTTTTTCGTAGGTGTAATCATTTTCATGTATACCAGGTTACCAAGTTTCAACCCCCACACTTTTGACAAGGGAAGCTCCCGAACCCGGAAACTCAAAAAATTATGCAACTTTGTAAATATATAGGGGATGTATTAGTACCAGAGAGAAATTCACAAGAATCGCTCGATTAACAGAAATTCGATTCCAAGCATTAAAGAGGGTTCTCAAAGAATTTATTACAAAATATGCATGACATTGTATTCCCCTCAGTGCACGTGCCACGAAAACATCCACCACTAATCAAAATTCAACTCTCCTAGCGTGTATCTATGCTGACTCACTTTAATAACCAAATGGATGCTGTCGAAAGATACATTGAGCAGAAAAATTGAATATCTGGGGATCCAAATAGAAGCGTCTCAAAATCCAGGAGAAGAACTCAGTTGATAAACCCGTCAATGCCACCTTAAACTTTGCTCACGCTTCCTTAGACACCACCAAAGACACTTAACTTCGCGAAGAACGTCGATTAAGAGCCTCCTTCTTATTTCCACAAGTACTGTGCGCCTTAAAAGTTCGCAACCCTTCCCTCGAAGCACCCTGCGCGAGCTACCCCTCGCCCCGCCGCGCGGCAACATCCGATCGATCTGGCGAAACGAATTGCGTGCCTCGCGAGTAATGAGAAAGTACAGGTGTCCATAAATATTCGGTGAGCCGATAGCTAAATGCGTGTAACACGACGCTACCCGATATACGCGTATGCCTCGCGTTAAATCTCCTCGAATCCTTCCAAGCAGAAACGGTACAACGCGTTACACAACTTTTACGCAACTTCCTGCAGACATAACAGGATACGGGGCCGAAAAACACGGGCGACCGAAAGAAAGTTCCCTTCGTATCGACTCGAGTTCGTTTATTACGACCCACAGCCGCATATACTTACGATCTTCCGTCTCCCCCGCTCCACCCCTCATTCTATCCTGCATGGCAATTCCACAGGGGGTTCCACATAATGCTTTTTTCAGCCCGCCCTCGGTACAACCGGGACGGCTTGTAGTATCCAGTCGCCCCGAGTGACGCGAATTTCTTCCCCGAAACGACTTTCCATTCGCGTACACGAATCCAGCGGGCACCCCCGAGGCGCGCCCCCGTGAATTACCCGAGTGCCTTCGGTAATTCCGCTGGGAATCGTTTTGCATAATGTTAAGAAAATACTCGTAAAAGGCAGCGCTGAATGGCCCCGACCAAAGGGGGTGTTGTTGCCCCTATTACCGGGTGTTGCGACAGGCACGGCGATCATCGCGTGGCGCGAGAGTTTTCCGGAGCTCTAGCCTCCCCTTGGACCCGTCACTTTCTTAATTTTCAGATGTTGAGTGAATAAAATTACTCGTCGAATGATTTGCGGGAGATGTAGGATAACAGTTAGGTATCGCTGATGGGAATTTGCGCTGGAGGGTGGGTTTTGTTAGGAATAAGGAAGTAGAAACCTAGTTCCCAAACCTTTTTGAATCGCGATAACCTTTTATAATATTTAAATAACCTTCGACCCCATATATGATAAGGTAAATTTAAGGGGTTATGCTTACCTCCCTAGTAGCATTTCTGGTTGGCCCACAGTATCCCCAAGTTGGGAATTAGTTGGCCATCAAAATGCCAACAATAAATGCTACTAGGGCTCTAAGGTCTGAAAACACAACTATATTCAGGATTTTTTTTAAAAAATGTGGGGACTTTTTTAAATAAACGGTTGTATATTCTAAAGTATTTATTTTAAAGCTCTTGTAGTTTTTTTTGCAATGCGATATCCAAATAAATAATGGAATTATAGGCGATCTTCCTGTAGCGATTTTTTTATTTAAGCGCTTTACGGTGACTTCTGTAGCTTTGACCTGGTTCATTAGAAATAAAAAAATCGACTAAATTTAGTTAGTATATTAGATTATCTACTCCTTAATCGTGACTTTTTCATTTCCGTTGCGTAGTTTTTATTTTACGGATGAAAAATGAGAGCAATTCTGTGGTGAAAGTCGATACTTTTGCTATGAGAAGCCGCCAGTTTGTAGCAAATTAATTTTTCGAGACCATGAACGATTAAGGACTAGAGAGTCTAATACACTGACTAAATTCCAGCGAATTTTTTATTTCAGAAACTACTGAAAAGATATTTCTTTTATTTATTTATATTTTCCATCGCAAAAATTACTTCAAGTAGTTTAACATGCTCACTTTCGAATACATAAAGGTTTGATTAAAAAGGTCTTCAAGTTTTTCCCCCAAAATTCCCGAATGTACATGCTTTTTCAGACCTTACCGATAAGCGTAACCCCTTAATAAGGTAAAGAAAACACATTAAAATTAGGTATTTAAGAATATAATTCTAACTTAATAATATTAAAAAAAAAACTCAAAAACCTGTGGCGTCCCCCAGAAAACACGACACGACCCACCGGTTGAGAATAACTGGTGTAAATTATTCAGTGGAGTTCTTTGTTTCCCATGGGGTTGGAAATTCTTTGGTTTATCGATGACTGCTGATGAACGAGTACGAAAGATAAGGGTATGACGTTCTTGACACAGTTTATTATTATTGCTCGTTGCGCCGATGACCGACCGTCCCAGGTATGCGGCTTATCTGAGCGTATCAAACTCTTTTGCAAAAATGCCATTGCGAGGAAGCTGATAAATCAATAATGTTTCTAACATTTGTCGCGTAAACCATCCGGTTATTGCGAAGTTCCTATGTGTAACTGGGTGTAAAAAGCACGATATGGGAGCTGATTAAGCGGATAGGATCTTATCGGAGCGGAATGACGCGTTTCCAGGACACGCAACAAAAGGTAGATCAACATCTGATGCGTACGTGTGTGCGATTTCCTATTAGCTGTGTATGAAAAGCTACTCGAAATAACTGGATTTGTTACGCGCGCAAACAACTCTAGCGGTCAGTAATTCAGAAAGCTGATGACTGACGGATAGCTGAGAGCTTTGAGAGCGTTTCGAACGAGAAATCGCCGGAGAAAATATTCTACTGCAATTAGACGATTTAACCACAATCGTATCAATATTTTATAGGATACAGATTTTCTGACGATGAAAGGGTTGACATAGTTAGCAACTTGATTTCTATGGAAACACTCGCCGTTATCATTTGCAGCATCAAGGTACTTTTTACGAAAACTTCCACGTAATAACTAGGGAAGCTGGTCAAAAACGTTAAAAACATTCTGCATCAAAAGTTCCATCAAGTTACAGAGTAGCACCTCTTTGGACCCAACAACTAATTTTTCTCGCTGCACGTGATCTTCGTTTTCGAGGCTTCCCTTTGAACTACTAAACAAGCTGTGCATGATAAAAAGTCTCCCCCGATTTTCCTGTTGCAACCAACTTCTAATAAATATTGAAACGAAGTCTCAACTTCTGGTGCTCTCGGGCAACCTATTAAAGAAATCAAATTAACCTTCAGAGATTTTTTCGTAAATATATTAAAAATATTCTTAGACCTATTTGAGCCCCACACGAACCTAGTCCTCCTTAAAAAGTACCTACGTCTCTCAAAACCACAACAAATTCGCTGCGCCATTGCCGCTCGAATTCAACAGGCGACTTGAATGGAAATTATGCACCGTAAATATTTGCCATTTCCTCGAACAAAGAAGCCAGGTTTTGTCATTTAAACGTTGCAAATTAATTGCACCGATAGCAGAGATTCTTGTAGGAATCAAGTTGCGGGCACTGGGGTGTCAGCGTGTAAACAGAAGACTGTCGCTGAGGGAGGTTGAAGGGAGTAGAGCCGCCCTCGAAATTTCTCCGCGCGGTTTGTCGATAGTGACATTAAGCCCTCGTTAAACAGGGGTGCACCGCACCGCGCCGTAAAAGTATTTCAAATTCGCCGCGCTGGATTTAAGCTCCGGCTCGCAACGGTTGCAACAGCGCGCGCCTCTGTTTTGCATAGAAACGAGCCTCCGGGCGGCTCCTTTTCTCATTTGCCGCGGAAAGTCTTGCAATTTCCGATGGAGCCCTTCCAGCGGTCGTTCCTATTTGACTTTTCCTTCAAAGGGTTAAACGCGATCCGCTCTCGTTAACGTTACAGCGCCCCGAGTGCAGCCCCCTTTGATCGCGGATTCGCACTCGTATGCAATTAAAACCGCATCATAGACTCGCGTCAGCGTTAACTACTCCCCGGCAGGGTCGGCCGACTATATTTTGGGTAAATTATGAAATGAGCGCGGCGGGGCCTCGATTAATCCCGTTTGCTCGAAACGAGCGGGTTGTCGAGCTTGCGTTCTTCGCGGTCTCCAGCAACGTGCAAAAACGGTTGCAACCTTAACTCGTAATTAGGTGTCCTGGCGTGGCAAAGTCCTGCCAATGAATTATATGGTGCAAGGCGGCTGAAAGAGGGAATCAATTTTTCGTAAGGACTGAAGCATTCCTAAGTATTAGATATAAATTCCTGTTGCCAAATATTAGATGCCTATATTAAATAATATTATTAAGAAACAAGTAGTAGGTACTATAAGGAATTGGATTTAAGAAGAACAAAGCTAAACTGTTTAAAAAACTAAATCTGGAAAACTCTCGCACGTGGCAGTGTACCTATCTCCTACATGAGTCACCATTTGGTAGAACACAAACGATAGGAAGCGTTAATCTTGAACCAAAGGTTTCATAAGAACGAGGCTTTCACATAATTATCAGTATATCAGTACCTCAGACGTAGAACAAATAATATGGTGCACCTGCAGCACGTCCAGAAGCTACTGAACACGTCGAAAGACCAAGCAACCTTTCCATCACCCTTGCGTTGAAAACACTGCATGAGGAGAGCCGAACCGGGCAGCGCGCAGCGCGAGACTGATTTTTTTTTCTGTATCAAGCGGCAGGATCTAACCCGGTCGTCTCTTCCTGTCGCGAGCGCCATTTTATTGGCACCATGGAACGTGTTTGTGACACGTTTCACGGAACCCATGTCGTGCACATGGAAAAGGGAGACTTTGAAGCGCCCCGCGTGGCTGTCCCGGCGCATAATAACACCCACGGCGGCGCGGCGTTCCACAGACAATGCGTAATTACCGGGAATGTCGATCGATAACGGTAGCCAGCTATGTAAACTGACCAATGATGACTGTTGACCGATAACAATCGTTCCGAAACGTGCAATCTAAAACGACTTTAAAAGCAGCGGGACGCTGGTTATTTACGGGCGATGCGGCAACCGGGCTTCCTCCTCTCCCACCCTCCCCTTCCACCCCTCCCCTCGGCCCCGCGCGGTTCTCTTTATTCGTTTTATTTTTTTTTACATTCAGCGTATCGTGTCATGCGATTTTGAGCCGTGTAATTGCACACGCAACGTATACATAATGTTGGGCGGTAAAAAGGGATTCCAGCCGCGAGACGAGAGAAATGAACGGTCGTTTTGGCAAATTTATTGCTGTTTAACTTCAGCTTCTCTCCCTCCCCGCCGTGCATTATAAAACGGGGATACGTGTGAAACGCGATTTGCTTATTGCACCTGTTTCTGGTAGGATTTGTAGTAGGCGGCGGGCTCGGTTCAACGTATTCGAAATCGTAGGCTTGCTAGGCTCCTCGGGAACAAAAGGGGGTGGCGCGTGCTATCGAGCAGAGTTATTATCCCCGTTCACGGGGCACCGTGGATCGAGAACCGGATTTTAATCCGGGGCGACAGTGACGAGACGCTGACACGAAGATCCGCACGAACAATTCGTATTCCACACCCTTCGCGACGATTCAAAGGGCTTTTCGAATTAGCATAACCGCCGCTGCGGATGGCACGAGCGGCGTAAGTGAACGAACACCGGGCATTATGGGCGTAAAAGTTTGCCGATGCGATAACGCTTTCGGGAACTCGATACAGGGTGATCGCTTCAGGCTCTGTGGACACGTTGGGGGATGAATCGAGTGTACGTGAATTGTCTTAGTTATGGGAAATTAAAGAGGCCAGTCGATGTAGAATGTATTAAGGTGGGTTTCCACTTGTTACGTGTTCTCGTATCGTATCGAGGTTGCGTGTCAGCGTGGACAGGCAACGTTGTACTGACACGTATCAAAATTTGATACAAAGATACGGAATAGCATCAGTGATGATACCGGGAAAAAATCACACACCGTTACACCGTATCGTATCACTGGATGACACGCAATGGCGATACGATACGACGATATGTAGGTTAGGTTAGGTTTATTTTTTTCTTTGGTTCACATTTCTCACATTTAAGTTCTTAAAGATGAAGTTTCAAGAAATTTTTTATATTGCCCAACGAACTCTAGTCAATCCTCAAGGACATGTAGATTAGGTTAGGTTTATTTTTTTGTTTTGTTTACATTTATTGATACATTTTAATTCCCAAAGATGACGTTTCAAGAAATTTCTTATATTGTCCATTGAGGATACGTAAGGTTAAGGTTAAGATTTTTATTTTCTCTTAGTGTGTACAGCAATACTAAAAGATGTCATTTCAAGGCATTATCTTATTTAGCTCAACGAACACCACGAGGATACGTAGGTTAGGTTAGATTTATTTTGTCTTTGGTACAGTTTACAAAAATAACGCTTCTCTATACACTTTCTCAAAATGTAAAATCTTATATAGCCCAACGAACTCTAGTCCCTTTCGAGGATACATATTCCGTAACAAGTGGATACCCACCTTTAGTTTCGCATCTGCTATTTCGAGTAAGATATTCAGTTATTAATGTATCCCGCCATGCTGCCACTCCAAACGGAAGTATCACGAGAGATTCGGGTGGGAATGGAATACTTAAAACTTCACCTTACGATAAATTTTAGGTTAGGTCAGACATTAACGTAATATTCCACACTCATATTCGCTGCAACTTACAGCACCGAAAATAAGGCTTCTGTTAATACTTTCTACCTGTTTTCTGCTCCAGATTTACCCCGTCAAGTATTGACGAGCAACAACGAATTACCCTGCAGTATTTGTTCCTTCTTTTTCTATAGAACGAGGCTCGTTGTTCTCAGAACACTTGCATCGTCAAAGTGGCGGAAAATTCGTTCGATCAGGGGTAAAATCATTTGGAGCGTGCTCTTTTGCTCCCGCTTTTTTAAACAGTTGCAAAAAAACATGCAAAAAAAGGGAGGGGTTAGAATTGTTCTACCGGATGGAAAGCTTTGCCGGGCGCCCGCCGGTTGACCGCAATCTGCGGCGCGCAGTCTCAAACGATTAATAATCAGCCGAGAAGCAATTATAGCGTGACGATGATTCTGTAACAGGAAGTTGTGACGTCCCTTTTTTTCCTATGCAGAATTGAAGCTTCTGCTCCGCTCCTCTGCGTAAACCTATCACAGGCACGAGATACGTTTATCGATTAGCGAACACCCAACTGAGAAGCCCTCATCATTCCCATATCGTTATTCTTCCCTAATCCATTTCACCCGATACCACCCCTCTATACACCCCCAAAACGCAGAACATTGAAAAAGGACAAGCTCACTGCGCGTTGGAAGTATCCCATCAGAATTTAGCCCCAATCTACCACCATACCCACATCTTTCTATGTAGTGCAAAATATTCTCCACCAGAAGAGCAGTGTTCAAGGAACACAGAAATACCAGGCGACATTGAACAGGCAGTAGCTGCAAGTACACACCGAAGCATCCATTTTGACGCAATGCAACTCTCCCAAAAGGACGGGTACCCAGTCCCATCAGACATGCACCCCAGCGACAACAAATCGGCGGACGCGTCCATCCGGGCGCGCGACAAACAATAACCACCCGGGTCCGTGGATCCGCCGACAAAACCGTCCGTCCAGCCGCTAAGTCCCGCATAAAAACCGTGCAAATGCCCCATCCGCGAGCAATTACCATCAATACGAGGGCGGCGCGGGAGAGGAGATCGTCCAGTCGCGATCACAGATGGTGCCAGAACGAGGCTTAAGCCCCGGCCCGCTTGCCGTGGCACGCACCGCCGCTACCGGCACCCCCTGCCCGATCGTAATTTCGACTTAACGCCGATTTATATCGCGTCGCGAGCCATTCTGCTAGCGCCACCGTCTTTTTTCCAGCGAGTAATAGTGTCGAAGGTGCGCCGGTCACGTTCGTTACATCAATGCCTTCGCCGTTTTTCAAGACTTGCCCGCCATCCCCCAAACCCCGGTCCTTTTCTTCGCGTTCCTCGAATCGTCAAAGGTCTCCGAGCGGGTCCGTGACAAGTATCAACGGCGCGGGATCGGGCTCGAGGCAGCGCTCTTTTTGTGCACCGTCGACCGGTCTGGCAGCTCTCCCCCTGAAGGGCGATCCTCTTCCACCTTGGCCCCCCTGCGCGCGAAATAAGGTCACGACGAGTGTCACAGGAAGTGGCCCCCCTCTCCGGGTGTCTGAACCACTCGGCGAAGGTCAAAGTCCTGAGATGGTATCGCGCCTTGTTCCGTGGATGACGGGTTGGAAGGTGTTGGCAGATGTTTGATCGCGTTTGCGTTGCATCGTGCAGATGAAACGTTTGCGCGTTTATAGTAAGTGAGCTGCTCTGCGCATCCGTGGGTAAGAAGTGTAGAGTTTGATGATGTTTGGATAGGTTTGAGTAAGTTTGAATAAGTGGAAATGAGAAGGCGGTGTCACGTTTGAAGGTGATGTAGGTTGTATATTGGGTTAGGCGAAATGTGTTGTTTTTTTGTTTGGGAGCCAATCGATGGAAGCGCTCGATGAACGGGATATTTCGACAGGGAGCCTCGATTACCGCGTAACTTTGCTTCTTCATCGCTGAACAGGTTTTGAACGAAGGCCCGAATGAACCGAAAACTTGAGCGTGAAAGTAACTCGACCTTTGCTGCCTAGGCAGTTCCCGTTATCCCAATGCTGAAGTCCAAATCGAGTTCTCGCTCTAGCATACTTCTGTCGACATGTTTCGCTCAAAGGGAATTGCTAATTCCACAATGAAACCTTAGGAAACCCACGGAGAACGAACGAGTACCCACGAGACGGGGGTCCAAACAATGGCATTTCTTTGAAAAAAGAATAAGAGACACCGCTCCTCGCTCGTTTTAAAGACCACTCTACCGTTTTTCAGCACTCAGCACTTAATCGTTCCCTCGAATATGTAACAGCCACCGTGAATAATAATGATATCCACCGTTGTGCGTGGGTCCTCCCGGTTTGATCTTCGCCGAGCGCGATAATTGGACCAGAGAAAGGTACATTAATGCGCATTAAATGGCGGAGGGAGCTGCGAGTCGCATTACTTACGCCGCCACAAGTAAACAGCAAGAAAGTCCTTTGATCGTGTGTGCAAAACGCCTTCACCGTCACGGCGACAAGTGTCCCGAGGAGTGCGCGAAATTAAATCGTCTCCACCTCCCCCTCAGCCTAATGCTTTGAACCGAGCGGGAACTGCAAACCGTCTGTTCTACACGGAGGGGTAGGGGCTGATGTGCGGCAATGTGACGGGCGGGTCCAGGTTTTTCTCTTTTTCACCAATTCAATTGATATCCCCCTCCTGGTTTCGCGCCGCGCCGCTTTAATGCAAATCGTCGTCCGAACCGACGTGCCGGGGCGTTTACCGGCATGCTGCGAAAACATGCGCGTGAAGCGACGCTTTGAACCTGTTGGAAGGAGAACGCAATGCCTCTCATTCGAGTACGAACGCATAATATAAACGAAGAGGCTTTCACCATTTTTATTTCCGGCTGTATCCGCACCGGCGAGTGGAGTTCCGCTTTCAATGGGCTGGGACTTATCGAGGGCTGTCGTCGAATTCGCGGCTCAGAAAACTGATCTCCGCCACGAGCGTCGCTCGGGCATATTTCATGATCCTCTTAAAATTAATAGTAGGAATCACGGAAACTGTTTATGGTCCCACGGTGCACCGTGATTTGATTTAGTTTCGGTAATAGGTTTACGTTATGTGTCTGTCGTTTTGGTGTTTACATGGATTTTAAATTTGGTGGGTGACGATTACCTACACTTGTTGGGCTGACCAACCTGTAGTCGTTAGAAATAGTTGGATGTTATTTTGAAAAGAGGAAGAATCAGGTAGAACACTCGTCGAATAAATATACTTTTTCATGGAGACAGGAGATTCTTTGTGTGTAGAATGTTTGAGGAAAACACATCGACTTTGTGCAATAGATACACGTTTAACTATTCTTCTGTATATTGGCAGGGATTTTTTTTATAATTGATTTGTTATTAACAGTTGTTCAATATTCGTGTCTTTGGCATATACTCTGATATTTTATCCATTTTCGATTATTTACAATCGTGTGTGAGATTACAGTTTTTTTAGCAACATTAAATGGTGACTTTTATCTAATCTACTAACTGTTTTATTTTTTTTTTTGGAAATGACATTAGCATTTACTGAAGAGAGCCACAGTTTTTGCAACTGTATAAAAAAAATATTAATAAGTAATTAATTATGTACAAAGTAATTATGACGTAAATAATGAAAAGGAAATTCCCGAAATCAGCGATTTTGGACTTTATTCTGCGATGTTTAAGCGTTTGTAGCTGAGAGCAACGTTAACCGATTTTGATGAAATTTTCAGCATTTATACAACTTACTTAAATCTACAAGCGGGATTTTTGAATTTTCATTACAGGCTCAGAAAAAAATTTGAAAAAACGGCCGTAACTATTTTTTCGCTATTCTGACCAATTGCATTTTTTTTCAAAACGACGAAATACGTCACTTAGGAAACTAATTCTTCTATCTCCTCAAAAAGACTCAAGTCATTTGGACCAATTCTAAGAAAGTTATGCGATTTTAAAGGAAACTTTCTTTTGTCCGCCACTGTACATTATGCTTACAAAATCATTAATTTATTAGTTTTTCACGACAGTTAAATGCGCGGTAGGAGATACTATGCAAGAACATATAAATTTGTTTATTTCTTTGTTTATTTACAATCTGATGTCCTGAGTCTCTTCTTGGGACTCAAGAAATCATTATGCAACTATTTTCAACCAGAAAATTGTTTATTTATAAGCCTTCGAAAAGTTCGAATCAGGGACACAGAGATGCTAGTGGCGCGTAGCGGCGAAATGGTTGAACGGAATGGGCGTTGGAACACGCTCAGTGCCAACTTCAAGCAAAAAATTATTGAATACCATATCTTGGCGTTGGCGTGTTCTAACGCCCATTATTTCTAGATGCAAAGTGTCAAATGAATGCTTATATGTAATTAATTAAGTAAGCCACCATCACAAAATTAATTTATAATTTTATAATTTAATTTATAATTTAGCAACGAGAGTTCGAGCCACCGCTAAGATCACGTTGCCAGAAATAAAATAACCCCGATTATACATTTATAGGTTTGCGATCTGAACTCGTGAGCACCTTTCTAGAGTCGTTTTCGAGTATTTAATACCCATAGTTATAAATGAAACCACTTATTTAACGATCAAACTATAATATTTAACATTACAGAATCATATAAATATCAATAATGACATCGCACACAATTCATATCATTACAAATAATTAATCACAAATTAGTATTAAATATGTATTACCAGCATACCACGTTCTGTTATGCAAACCCCGAAAACCCATAATTGAATTACAGAGAATCGACAAGTCACGCAGAACCCAGTTGAAGTCAGAAAGGAAACGAGTTCCCGAAGCAGGTTGGGGTCCAAGAACAAGATTCTTCGGCGATCAACGGATGAACAATGACTTCCGGCGTCCTCTCGCCTCTACAAAAGGGAACTCGGAGGAGTCAGCGCAGAACAGAAGGCTAGGGTACATCGATAAGGAAAACGGAGCTACGGGTGCGTCGAGACAACTTCAAGCGTAACTCATTTATGAAGTTTGTGTGGAGTTCTTGGCCGGCGAGTGCATTAAAAAGTCCCCACGCAGGTGGGTCTGAATCTAATCAGAAACTCCGTTTCGGCGATCTGATAAGAAGTTTTATCACGGGCAAAGTGGCCGACGCAGGTATTGGACAGCCTCGAGCACAGATAACTGCAACTGGAAGCTCGTTAAGGACTCGCTTAAATCCTGCTTACAGGAAACCAGTGGCTGCTCCCAGTGCATTTTGGACGCTGGATGCGGATGACCTATCACGATAGCTGCTTTACGAGCAGTCAAATGTAAAATAAAAAATATTCTTCGGTTTGAATATACTTCGAGTTTTTTAAACTGTAGTAGGCATTATGCTGGCACTTAGGCAATGGCCTAGTATGTGACTCTAGCACATAGGTGGCGTCCCTATATGAGGAGTTCGGAAAACAAAGACCGTGGGGAGTTGATGTTAGCCGTGATGGCAAACGTGACTGATCAGCACGCGAACGGGCTCGGGTGGTTCGATTCCTGGCACCCGTGGCTTTCTTTTTCCGGCTCCTATAAAACATGTGGGCTACTTGTCTTTATGAATTTGAAGGTGGGGGGGGGGGGGGGGGGTGTTCGGTGCACCAGTGCTCGAAATAATTGGTGGTTTTGTAAATACTATTACCATCAGTAGTAACCATAATAGATAATAGTATTGCATTATACTATACAGGGTGTTCGGCCCCACGTGGGAATAAATTTAAGGGGGTGATTCTCTAGACACCATACTAAGGCGAAAATCAAGAATAACGATATTGCGGTTGAGGCTCCGTTTGTTAGTTATAAGCGTTTAGGAATAATTTACAATTTTCATAGAAAATTTTTATTGCCTACCTTTAGCACGATGTCTTAAGAGACTATACAAAAAAATAAATAGAAAAACATCCATAAATTTTAATATATTAATTAATCTTCGAGACCCACCACGTGAGCGGGTCGAATGTATAACTATGGAACACCAAGTCCGAAATCAAATTTCATTTTTTTTTATAATCTATATGAGTGTAGTTTCCATTATGCAAACCAATTTCTTAAACAAATTATTTTTGTAAAAATGATGCGCTTTAGAAGAAAAGTTTTGAAAATCCGCGAATAAGATGGGCAGCTTTTCGAGCGCATTTAAAAAAATTTGTTTTCAATCTAAAAATCCGTACACACAACGGAAACTACACTCGTGTAGTTTATAAAAAAAAATGAAATTTGATTTCGGACCTGCTGTTCCATGGTTACCTACACATTCGACCAGTTCGCATGAGGAGGTCTAGAAGATTAATTAATGTATTAAAATTTATGCATGTTTTTGTGTTTAATTTTTTGTTTGTTTAGTCTCTTAAGACAGCGTACTAAAGATAGGTAATAAAAATTTTCTATGAAAACTGCAAATTATTCCTGAAAAAAAAATTCTTAGAAATGGCTTACTTATCCCGCCGTCACAGTGGTGTTCCCCCTTAAAGATACGCCTAAAAGCTGGCAATCTGCGTGCACCGCTGCACGCAGGGCAAGTCAGGCGAAGAGTCGAGCAGTAGAAACCCGCTCCTTAAATTTATTTCCACGTGTAGCCAAACACCCTGTATAAATATGTACCTGTCCTCTTATTTCAGGATGCACTTAGCTTTTGCTTGTCACAGATGTTAAATAATATGCTCCCTCGAATTGTTTCGGTAGTGATATTCCCTTGACGAAGTGGAAATTCCAACGAAGTGTGCAGATAAACTCAATCACACCTGCGCGAAATCAATTCTAAGACAATTAGAGGCGAGAGCCAGGCCAGAACTTCCAAAACTCGATCGCGAAGTGAGCGCCCTGTTATTGCGCTGTTTGCATTTCGCCCGATGCTTCGCATTCATTTGAATTTCAAACAGTTTTTCCGATCCCTTTGCGAAACGAGCCCATAGACTTCATTATACGCCATTAGCGATACGATTTTTCGTTTAGTGAAACCGTAAGCACCTCTCGTTCGATTATTACCATTAGTGAGGGACAACGTCCATTTTTGTTTCCGTTATGACATCTCTTCCATTTTGTAATACACTATGCCTCGTGGAAACGAGGCTAAAGAATATTTTAGGAATTTCTGCTTCACGCGAGACTTCGATCGGGGAGGATTTTTAGTTGCCATGGGGTGTATTAAGGGCGAAGGGTTAAAAAATGGGGCTATAACATAAAATTGCCGAATTAGTTTCGCGTGCACTTATAGCCACGAACTTGGGCAGATGACTTTTTGCACGCCATCGAATCGTCAGCCCCCAAGGGGCGCGATAACGAGATAACATGTTATGGAATGGAGTCGATTAAGTAATATGCGAGTTACACGTGTCTGCCATTAAATATTGAATTCTGGATGATTAATATCGCGGCTGTGAGCATTAAGCAGATTGGTATTTAAGATTAGCAAAAATGACATATTTTTGTGAAGATAACAAGATAAGATCAGAGGTTCTTAATAAAAAGTCACATAACCTTTGTTGCACTCAAAAAGAATTCCAATTTGTGAAATTTAAACTAATGAACTTTTGAGAAATAGTCTTTCAAGTTCTACATTGCATTTCTGATACCCCAACTCCATCTATCAGTTCCTGACGATGACTTACTACCCCATTTCTCCGACACCTTGTGTTGGTAACCTTATCACAGTTTTGTACTTAAAGATGAATAATTAAGTTCTTCTTGAGGGGAAAGTTTCTGAGCTTCACTTAAAAACTGACAGAACTTGTCAGTCATAATACTTTAGAATCCCCTTAAGAAATCTGTACTCCGAACTGTTCTCGAAAGCAGGCACTTTGACAAAGTTTGAAGCTACCAAAATGGAAGACGAAGTACAGTAGCCTGGAGAATGAATTATAAATCAATAAAATACAGTGACATTTATACCTACTTTTGTTTGCAGCTCTGCCATACGGTTTTTTTGCAGCCACTAGTTCTTCATGTACCTACAGCAGATGTTATAGTAGCTCCCTATCGATGGCGCCACTGTGTAATTCCAGAATTTTTCTGCTACGAAATTCAAAGTCGAAAATGATTTATATATACCTCCATTTTTGTATGGGTTCTGTACTTATAAAAGCAGAATAAATTGCGTAAAATTAAATGGAATATCGAAGCGGGGGTAGTAAAAATTTCATACGTTTCAATAATTTATTCGTTGTGTTACATTTCGTAGCATCAAGTTATTTCACGTACAAATATATGCAATATTTAAAATAGGATGATTACTCTTCGCCCTGTGAGCTCGTAAAACATTTCGTTTCAAGGTTTCCTAAATATAATCACGGCAATATCACGAAAAGTATGCTATGTACAAAGAGTACTTTCGAAAAATCTCTGATAACAGGTTGTCGAACGCTATAAACTTGTGCTTAAGCGATTGAATAAAGATAATACTAGATAAAAATCGATCACTTGGTCACGGTTCTATGTACACGTTTGTTACAAAACATTTTCCTCTCGCAAGATTTAGCAGCGTGGATGTAAGGGATTCCTTTTATTGCGATCGCGTGTACTATAGGGTTACGATAAATACGTATATTGCTCGTAGGTAGCACTTACTCAGCCTTAAAGTTTGATTTTTAGTCTTGAAATGCGACATTGCTTTACGTGAGACAATATGTGACATTCGAAGTGACGCACAGCCTAGAAATGGTTCTAGCCACTTAAAACAACGTACTCGTGAGATTTTTATAAAAATACTTCTATTATTTAACAGTGTGTTTCGTCTCTTTTGTCTTTATATATTAACGAGATGAGTGTCTAAACATGGAAGAGAAAGCAGCGTGTTATGGTAAATACAATCATGAAAACACTTTCTAATACGACATTGCAAATTATGACGGTTCCCTGAATGTGCCTGAACATAGTCAAGCATCTCATGATCAAAACCCAGAGAAATGCACATTTTATGATAAATTCTAACTAAAAAAGAAAACGCGTACAAATAACTTATCTATCCTTCCGTTCTTCGATGATAAAGTCAGACGATTAATTATTACAAGAAATCAAGGATTAAGTTTGTATAATTAATTTAGTTCAATATTCGTAGCAGCACCCACGTTCGTCTTCTTTCATGAACAAAAATAGTTACTTCCGTTCAGCCTTTATATTGAGCTTCGATAAAAAGTACATGGCCTGGTTGTCCCCCTTTCTCTGCTCCAATGCTTCAATTACCTCCGTACCTGAACAAAGCATAGATGTAGGAAGTTGTTGAAGAGAATCTTCTTTCTGAAAAAATAGGGGTTGAAACGTACTTTTCCTTGTTGGGCGCGAGAGTTTCAAGTGAATTTGGTGAAGGGACTCCATCGCGCTGTCAGGGCTCGACTCAGGGATTGCGCTGAATGGGAGGAAGGCCTCAGCCAGGAATCTCGATCTCAGGAAGTCCTTATCCTTCAGCTCGAACACCACTATCGCGTCTTCCGTTGCCCTCTGCTCCGCAGTTAGGGGACTGAAAACAAGCACGCCATCTTCACTACCTTCATTGCAAGGGATGGTACCATTAGGTTGTTGGTATTGGGCCTCAACATAAACTAAGAAGGATGTATTAATCTAGAGTTAATCCACATCACACCAAGTGGGACTCAGCCCAAGTCAAAGCTAGTTCAACATGACCTGAACGAATTTAGACCCCATGTAAGGTGCCCTAGATTAACTCTTTCGTTACGAGCGCCGACTATAATCGGCACCTACGCGACGACCTGTGTGTATGAGCCCCGACTATGGTCGGCGTCACAGAATGAGCTGCCAATCCTGGCGTCGACTTTAGTCAGCATCTCCAGTAGTTTAAAAAAAAAAAACGAAAAATAGAAAAAAGCACTTTAATTTAAGTACACACGTACGCCGTAACGAAAGAGTTAATTGCAGGTTAAGGTAACACTACCTAGATCAGTTTAGGTTCAACATCCTCCAACTTACATGTTGAAAATTTCGTCGAAGAGGGGGTACAAGTTCTCCTTCTGCACATGCGTTTTGGGCAGCTTCACATCAACGAACTTCTCCACAGGAAGCAGCCTTATCTTCACGTACGAGTCGCAGGTGCCTGGAACGTAGAAGAAACTATGATTTCAGGGTGTTCGCTGGGCCACCAGAAAATTCCAATATGGGCTCATGCACAGTGAAGGTGACTATCATTGCTGTCGATGAGTCTGCTGTCTACGAGGTTCCATGATGCTATAGATATAGAAGAACGCGGCTAACATAATATTCTTTAAATATTCTGGAACCTTATAGACGTTCGCATCGGTCGTGGCAGGTCCCAAGCTTTCGACTCAGGAAAATCATGCTGTACTCTAAATACCCGTGCATTCCCTCTATATAGACACGACGTGGCGTAAACAGAAACCCGTGAAACGGTGGTAACATGCAAATCTGTGACACTAATGTCTCGCTAGCACAGGGATAAACATGATGGTCGAGATCATTTTACGTATGTTTCTTTTACATTCACATTTACATACTTGTCTTCCTGTCTTTCAGTCTTTCTTTAGATTTTGTATGAAGCTTGCGCTTGAGAGTAGACACCTTTCCTATAAAATCGCCTATAAAATCGAAAGAATATGTCATTCACCTCACCGCGCACCATCTTCCATCGTTCCCGCCGTAGGCTAGTCGCGAGCAGGCGATGAAGTAGCTTTAAACGAGCAACGAAATGGAGTTCAGCATTGTAACTGGCGGTAGTAACAGAAACCATTTCTCATCCACTAACGCGTGCAATTCTCTTTCTCGTTAATTATCAGTACAGGATGCACAGGGTGACGATTTCTTGATACGATCGATACGATTGCGCTCGAGTAGTTTCAAAGTTAATCTTTCTAGGTGAAGGTGCTTAACCCTTTCGTTACGGCGTACATTTCCGCGAAAGTGCTTTTTTTTAAACTACTTGAGATGCTGACTAAAGTCGATGCCAGCTTCGGCAGCTCATTCTGTAACGCCGACTATAGTCCGCACTCATACACACAGGTCGTCGCGTGGGTGCCGATTGTAGTCGGCGCTCGTAACGAAAGAGTTAACAGATCTTGAGGTATATTTTTTCCAGTTTCCTCCGGTTTTAGGTGGAATATTACATTTCTTTTTAAGCTGGAACGAAGTAATCACTTTAAAACGACTTCAATGGATCAAATCACGGCATCAAACGGATGCTGTATCAGACTTCAGGGTCCAGGCATTCAAGACAACATTTTTATACAGTAATGACCTTGAATGACATTATATCTTAAGTCAATGAACTCATTCTATAAAAAGGTAATATTACATTAAAAAAGACGAAGTTGGCTTCAAGATTTTCACCTACAGAAAAATTATTTCCACTTCGTGGGTTTATTTCTCGTACAAATAATTTTCTATAATTCTGAAATGCTTTTCGCGATCGATCGTTTGATAAGAGTCACCCTGTACAGGACAAGAAAGTTCCAACACCAGAAACTTTGTTGTAACAGTTGGAACAAAGTGAACTGGCCACTACCCCAAACCTTCTACCTCCAACTAATGGATTCTGTTGCAACTATAACATGTTTTACACCCAAGTTTCCTGAAAGTTTTAAATTCCGATTCTCTTACCGTTAGTGTCTACGGGTCGCAGCTTCCTCGCGTTCATGATCTGAACGTTCAAACAGTTGTCGAGCAATTGAGCCTTGACTGTGATCTGACCGTATTCAGACTCTTCCAGCTCGTTCTGCTCCGTTATGCGCTCCTGGTGGTAACGGTGTATCAGCTGAGCAGTTTCCAGCCCATGCAGCTGCAGCAGGTGCTCCATTTTCTCCAGAATCTTCACGTTCGCGGTTTCATCCGCCCCCACGTTGAAGAACCGGATGAGGGTGTGAAGGGTGCGGTGGAGATTCGAGTAAAACGACGGTGGTCTCCTCTTCTGCAAAACGAGATCCCTAATTGTGACTCTTCAGGGTGTCGATCGTAATTAGCCCTCGTTACAATTACGCAATAGGAAGGAGAAAGTATCTTCGACGTGAGATTCATATGAACCAGCCTTTGTCCAAGTACCTTCAAATTACTGGACACCAACTCGTACAACGTCTCGGACATTATCTCCCAAATGACGAGTAGCACCCTCTCGAAATTATCCTCGTTGAGATTGTCGTGTAGAGTGGTCAGGTTGCTGTCCAGGTATTGCAGAAGACGATCCATCGCGTTGCTAGTCGTGTCTATCAACTCTGCACCCTCCATGAGGTACCTGAAGTCAAACCGAATGATTAACACCTTGATCGGATCATTCACGAGTATAATTAGACAGAACACATTAGCTTCTCCCACCTATTTAGAGCAGGCGCCATTTTGTTCGCCACGATCTGCAACAGCTCTATGATCTTGTTCTTAACGGTGTCTGTAGCGTTGTCGATGATCAGCTGCAGCGTCTGTCTGCAGCGCTGCGCTTCTTCCTGAGTCTTCCTCTCAGCCAAAGCGTCCACGATGCTGTGAAGCCCTAAATCGGTGGCCAGCGGTCCGATCGACGTCCTGATGTAGTCGATGTTGTTGATGGCAAAACACCAGGCCGTAGATACGAAGAACTTCTTCTCATAAACGCTACTTTCAGACAGCTGCTCCAACTCAGTGGTCAGCTCCGCCTTCTTCGCCATTTTGTCCGCGTACTCAATCGAACACTTGCAGATGTCCTGCAGAAGAATGACCTCAGCTCATGTCATTAAACAGCCTCTAAGAATATCTTCACAAACCAGAATTGCTGAGGCAAGACTGCTAGTGACTTACGTCTAATATTTTCCCTATGAAGGTGTAGGATCCCTCGACGTCGGGCCAGGCCAGCTGCGTCCAGAAGACCTTGATTTGGTAGAATATCGACAGCGTATCCACAGCACTGGTGCTGTACTGGACGCTATTATCGACTGCCTGTAGCGTGTCGAATTCGACAGCTCTGTCGATCCGTTTCAGGGCCTTGTATACAGCGATATCCAGCCAGTGGGCTACACCAGCCCTGAACCACTCGTAGTATCTCTGTATTTTCATGTTCTCCAGCTGCACCTCTGCACAGAGCACTTGACCCAGTCTGAAAACATTGGAATCGGTATTGACAGCAACTCGAAATTGCGAGGTTTAACAGTATTGCTGCTTCTTGGGGATCTAGAGAACCATAGACGTCAAGGTTCCTCCTCATTGGGGGTGTCTGGTTTCAGCAGACGGAGGATTTCCATTGCAGGAAAATGAAAAAACATTCATATCCTTGAAGAAGCTATACTATTATATAAAAAGAGGCGCGATTTTTATGTTCGCGCAAAACTTAAGACCTATTGAACTGATCTTCCTCAAATTTTAACACGTTATTCCTGGGTACTCTAGGACGGGCATAGATTATGTAGCAAGTCTCAAACACATGTTCTTAGCATGGAACGAAGAAGAGTCTGGTATGTGTTGCGCTGGAGGGAAAATAAATTTCTCAAATTTGGAGAGAATGTTATCTTTTCCGAAATATTATTAACAAATTAAGCTTTTTCAAAATACTTAATTTCCTTAAAAAATATTAATTCTAATAAACATGAATCAGTCACACTAATATCTCGGCCGTAGCCGAGACGGGGGATGCTTTGAATAAATAAAGGCAGAGGAAGTTGTATACTTTTTTCAATAAAAAATTTAAAAATCACTTATTTTTTGGGCGATTTGATGAGAATGTCCCCTCGAAAAATAATTACTTGAATCTTATAATGATCACTGGTATCGTCAATAATGTGCACGCTGCCAAAGAAGTCTAGCTAGAGGCTACTGTACAAACACTTGTATCAGACTCACGCAGCGTATCTCTGCAACGCTAGGTAGAGGTCGAACAACGTAGTTCCCAGGCTCAGTTCCCCGTCGGAATTGTCGACCTCGATCCTCTTCAACCTGCCGCAGACGTCTTCCGTGATGATCATGCACATGTCGCTGATCCTCTTCTCGTACATGATGTACAGTGTCCTCGCGCATGGTAAGTTAATTCGTCTGAAAACGCAGGGTTTCGGTCAGCGTTTGTCTCATTGATAAGCAGTTGGTCCTGAAGGTTCTTACTTGATAAACAATTTGTCGTAGTGGTCGATGGCACCTTGCAGGTCTGCTCTGATGAGTTGGATCAGGTGGATGTGGTGTTTAAGCGTGTCTTCGTCGGACTCGCTTTCTGGGCTGTTGTTGTTCACTATGTGCTCGAACCTGTGCCGAATGAAATTTTTTTTTAACAGATTCTCGTGGAATTTGAAGCAGTTTTTCGATACTTTTATATAGAAATCGTTAATATTGTATACCATTCGGCTCCGCCCTGTATAACCGTGTACTCCAAAGCTTGGAAAACGCTCAGCTTCTCGTCGGGGTCGGGGAACCAGAAGTACATATTCGCGGGGAACAAATTCACGTCGTCAGGAACTGTGAGCCACGATATGGACGCCAGTATCCTGAAAGAGCACGTGAAATAATATATACATAATAAAGTTATATTAAGAAAACAAGAGGACGCGATAACTGTAGGGGCTGATTTCACCCGTTCAGAGTGAATTTTCTCGGGAAAAAATTGCTTATTTAGTTTCATTAAAATCAGAATTTTCATATTGTGAACGTTTTCTTATCAGACACCAACTCATTCTTCAACTTCCCCAGTTGTAACTCGTGATTAAACACATTGAGAACAAAAGATTACCCCAAAATTGCATTCAACTGCGTCATAGTGTTGTTGTCTCCCGGTGTGAGTCTCCTGATCTTTCTTATACAGTTCAGGCACGAGTACAAAAGCTTCTTCGCGGCATCCCAGAAGAGCCTAGCCTCGTCTGTGGAGAATGATCCGTTCTCCAGAGGCCTCAGGAGATCCCCCAGCAGCTTCTTGAACAGCGTGAAGTTCAGAGGGTGCTCCTGATGGATCCTCGAGAACTCTATCCACTGAGCCAAGGTGACGCTCCTGTCTAGCAGTCCCCTTTGAGCGCTGTGCTGCTTTAGAAGGGCATCTGCTGGTGCTGACCATCGACCGCACCAACAGTACTTTTCAAGCTTCCCAGACTCTATTTCGTGCATCAGCAACACCCTGATCAGGTGTCTGTGCTCCTGCGCTGCTACTTGAGTGTTGTGCTCCGCGCTGAAGGCCAGCCTCAGCTTCACCACCCCTCGCCGTTTCGACTTGTTCTTCTTTTCCAGGGAGTACCACGTCGTGTGCCCTGTGGTTGGTATATCCTGGAATTGGGTTTTTTCAGGGATATTCAAATGATTTAAGTCACGATCTGGGTACATCTTTGGGGGTTGGGGATTAATAGAGGATGAATAGATTTTATTATAGAGATCCTTGATGTGTGGAGTGGAGTTCTCTTAAAATAAATAGGAAAGCCTGAGACTGTATAGAACTTATATTTAAGTACCACCCCCAAAGATCGCCATGGTGGAAGCAACACTGGATTGATTTCAAAGTTGATATGTTAGACTCGCATCAGTGATTGAGGAAGAGTTCTCGTACCTTTAGAGGTATCTGACAGCGACCAATGAATTCGTTGTCATGGCTGCCAGTGGTGGCTGTGACTGCGATCTCCTTCGCGAGCTTCACCAGCCCTCGTACACCCTTCACGTCCTTCACCTTGCTCATTTTCTCAGGAACCGTCTCTGCAGCATCGAAGTCCCTAATGTAGTAGACCAATGCGTAAATGTTACTTTGAAATTCAGTTATTCGCTTCGAGGGTGTTTCCTGAGAGCTTACCACACTTCTAGGAACAATATGTCGTTTTCTGGGTCCTCTAAGGGCCTGCAACACAGAAGGTTTAGAGCTACTTTATTTTGAATTTGAGGCGCGTGTGAAGTCTTAGGAAAATAGAAGTTTCTTTTAACCTTACTTCGATATTTAATATTTAAATATTCCTTTCAAATATTTCATATCTAAATATTTCTTTCAAACGTTTCATATTCAAATATTCCTTTCAAATGTTTCATATTTAAATATTTCTTTCAAATGTTTCATATTTAAATATTTCTTCCAAATGTTCCAGATTTAGAAATTTCTTTCAAATACTTAATATTTAAATGTTTAATGTATCTATTCGCTTGCTGCTATTTAACTCACAGCTCAAAGTGTTCCTCCCACACAGGACTAAGGGTGGAAGTTTTCACGGCAGTGTTGTACCTCCTCGTGGGTGCCGACTCGAGGTAGAGGGCGCAGAAAGGGTCACTTTTACCATTTGCATCCTTCGACACGAGTTCCTTGGCCTCGATCACCTCGATGTTCAAGTGCAGCTCTGGTGGCTGTTGAAATTCAAACGTGCACGCTTTACAGCTTACAGTGGAGACGTTTAATGTCTACGGTTCCTCGAGGATGAAAGCCTCACCTCCATATTCTTCGTTTCCTCCAAAACTTTCTCGTGCGTTTCATTGTCCACTTTGAATGCATTTTGAAGATGGTTCAACAGAGACTCTTGGCTACACTCGTTGGAGACGTCGAATCCAATTTGGTGCTGGATCATGTAGATTAGAGCAGCATAGAGCTCCTCAATCTACAGACACCGTGCAACATCGAACTTTTCATTAATCTACTCAGAAATTCAATATTATAGCTGGGACACTTAATTTGTTTACTAAAAACCACTTCTAGGCTGTGAATTGCGGGAAAAACTACCTGTAACTTCACAGTAGCCCTCAGTAGATCTTCCATCATGTAATGGGAGGAACAAAGTGGTGAAAAATATTATTATAGGGTAGTTAGATAATATGGATGAAAATTGACATTTGGGGAAACACATTTTTCTCGAATTTCCTGCACTAAAAGAATCATCATTTGTAATTCCCCATGATAACATTCGTGACTCTCTATGGAGGACATGCATCATCGATATTCTCAAAGTCATGTGTAATGGGATTATCAAAGAACAGAGTGCAATCTGTTTACGTCATTAATGACTGTAGCCTCTGCTAGTCGCAAGAAGCTGATAACACGTTGCACACGCAAGATTTTAGTCGGAAAATGATTGGGACGCAATATACTCATGGTTCAAAGTTCCACACTCAAACACGAGCAAATAGTTCACCACAAAATGGTACTTTGTGGAGATAATCTTGTTTGCTTCTTTTGTTTCACTATGTTGATCAGGGAGAGGAGCTACTTAACGAATATTGTCTTCGTGAAAAAAGTCACGATTTAACGACACATAAAGCGGAATACTTTTAACAAAATACTTTTATCTTCTGTGTACAAATTTTTTTTTAAAAAGAACATGGGTGATATCTTCTGTTTAGTACTATCGAATTAGAGTCACGTGCTTCTTATATGATAATATTGCTTCATTATGGAAAAAGTAACCCCCACCCCAGTAGAATTTATTGCTGGCATTTGGATAGCCAACTAATTCCCAACTTGGGGATACTGTGGGCCAACTAAAAATGCTATTAGGGTTTTACCTCTACTCCCTTTACTTCATCATCCAACCAGCAGGATAATAAAAACATTTCATTTCGGGTAAATAATTCGTGTCCCAAGTGACCCATACATGAATAAATATTCAAAAAAGCGCACGATTAATTTCCCATGAATAAACAATTAGCAAACAATCGACTCACCGTCATAGCCTGCAGCAGAGTGTTTATCCTCCGCTCGATTTCCGCTTTGGGCACCCCGCGGAAGGTCTTCCTCCTCGCCTTGGGGGTGGCCACGCTGAACGGTAGACTCATGCTCACCATTTTCACCTCACTATCACAATCCTCTCATTTCCCCAATCAATCTATCTCCCTTACGATTTCATCAAATCAACAAATGCACTGTATTGTCACATATCTATTACCACGATCTTCGATTCCTTCAACCCCTCTGGAAGAACACTCGTTGTACCCAAAATCACACGACTCGCGGACCAAGAAAATTTCCAAAATTCACGTCAACGACAACGAAACACGTGGGACCTAAAGCAACGTGGCAGTGACCAGTAAATGGTCCACAGGACGATGCTGTCAGCTGAGAATAACGTCGTTTAGGCAGTAACACTCGCGGCTAACTCGATTGGAAACTCGAGACCTTCCTCCCCTTTGCGGACGCTTCCGTCTTCGCGATGAAATGGAGACTAATAATTGAGCACTAGTGGTTCACCAGCGGTTGCTCGAGCTGCCGATTAAAATACCCCGGGATTCTAGCGGCCCGATGATCTTTGAAGGGCCTTGGTTTAGGGAACGGTACCCGGGGGGATCGATGATCGACGATTTAGCAGGCGCCGCGGTGAGCCGCCAACTGCTCGAAAAGCCAATAAATCGGAACGTGCACACGCACTTTGTCGGTCGCAGATGAACTTCGGCGGAGACCGTGACCTCTCTTATCGATGATACTCATATTTATTCGGCGGTGCCTATGCATAATTGAAGAGGGGCATTTAAACGAACCCGCGAGTCGAATCGAACGCGACGTTGCTCGAAAGGTAAGGCAGATTTTAAGTAGATGCAGCGTGTCTGCGCGGATCGGTAATTTCGGTAGCACGAATTCTTGAAGCGGCTGACAGTGGTTCCAAAGTGACTTTTTGTGGACAAAATTCCGTATCTCCGTCAATTCTCAACCGATTTTTGTCTTTTTTGCTCGTTTTGTCGGGGATTAAATTTGCTAAAATGCCACACAGTAGTTTTTAAAAATTTTCTTTAGGGATTAAAAAAAGAAGCAAATTCTGAACTCTTGGTTTCGGAACAACGTGTTTATTAACCAGTTTTTTTCGAATATCATTAAAGGGAGATAAAATAAAAAAATAAATATCGATTAAACAATTCAAATTTAAAGAAATTCTTCCATATATTCTACATCTTCTGTGTCTTCTTCATAATTGGACAAAAGATATTTTGAATTTTTTTTTAAGTTCGACAGACGAAGTTGGCCATTGTGATCTCAATTTCGAAATTAAAGGATGCGATGATATTAACAAATCATACATTGAATTGCTATTTTAGATGTTTCTGTCTGTAATAAACTTGGTAGAAATTACAAATTTTCAGGCATTGCAAAAATTAGCCTGTTTTATGTTTTCCGCTATTGCTAATTGCCAGTTAAAGATTTTACGTAAAAAAAACTATTAAGATAAGCAAAATCTTTTCAAATTAGCCCCAAAGATTGTTCTAAAAAAACACGTTTTGATCGGAATTCAGGTATTCGATATTTTATTAAATTTAATCCCTGACAACACGAGCAAAAAAGATCAAAATCGGTTGAGATTTGACGGAGATACGGAATTTTGTCCACAAAAAGTAATTTCGGAACCACTGTGCGGCTAGTCGAATGTTGGCGCCCTGGTTCTGGAACCGTTTGATGAGTGGAGAGGGAAAAATGCAGGTAGTTACAAATATTCAGAGTTCTTAACTAACAAGCAAAAGTCTTCGTTTTTTTTTTAATGTAGCTTCGTAACGGTGCGAGATAGAAGAAAACTTTGAATATAAGAATTGTCCATTTTTTTATGCTGTATCATACTACCGAAGGAAAAATAAAGTTATATTAAAATAGGGAAAACGTGGTAACTTTAAAGTCTGATTGAATTTCCTTCGGAAAGCAAAGAAACTTCCATACAGTTAAACTCAGAATTTTCAGGCTGGAAACGTTTCTTTGTGCGATTAAGTAGTCGACATTCGCGTTGTTCAGACGTCTAATTTAAGCCCAACCCAAAAGCGATATTTATAAAATTCACACTTTTCCATTCGATTTGCTCTTACGCAAGGCACTCTGTGAGTCTGACATCCTGTTTTTCAGCGGGCCGATATCTACCGTGCTCTTTTTTTAGCGGCTTTGGACGCACCCCGTCGAGCGACTCGAAAAAGAACGATTGGAATGCGTCGATGTTCGTCTCAAATAGTTGATTCTTGGCCATCTTGCCGAGGAAAAATGGTCCATCGAGGAACATCGAGGTCCGCCATAGAAATGGTCACGCGAAGAAGATGAGGGAAACAATTCAATAAATCCGACTCTGCGGGGAATGAGTCTCCAGAAAATTGATGAGATAACAGGGAAACATAGGAGCGCGGGGATCGAAGATCGCTTAAGATCACGGGGTCACTGGGAAACGCGAAAACTGGGCCATAGACTTTAGCATCGGCGTACACTCGCAAAGTGGCTGCCAAGAGCAATTGACTCTGACAATGAGATTCCATTTATTTGTACACACTTGGCTATTTCGGACACCGTGGACTCCTTAATCAATACTCGAAGGACAGAAGCATTCGTCGCGAGCGTAGCTGAAGCGAAGAAGGGACATTCGTGATTTACGAGAAACCCCTTGCGTTTAAAGGAATAATAACAAATTTATATTGCTGATAGATATTCGTAGAAGCATACGATGTATTTAATTCTGGGAAAGGTTTATTTGTGTTCATCGCTGGGCTTGCTACTGTAAGCTTGCTATTAATATTTTAGTTGATTTCTTTTGCCACTCATTATAGGTACCTACGCTGTTTTAAGCTTATAGTAAGGGTGGCGCTAAACAATTCTCCTTAAGTTCTAAAACTTTCATTGTATTTTTTTTTGCTTATTTTCTATCTAGGAACTGTTCTTTCTCCCTTTATTTTGTTCATTCTTGTGTTTCTGATTATATGTGAAGGGTAAGGGGAAAACAGGGTTATTGAGAAAATTAAGTTTTAATACTTTAGTCCATCAATAAAGAAACAAGGTTCAATGAATTTAATTTTCATATTAAATAATTTCTTGTTTTAACTTAATGACAGAAGCATATGCTTAGGCTAAGAGTGGGGACATTCCGTATTTTGTTGCAGTGCGGAGTGGACATTTCATGTTTTTTAACCGACTTCAAAAAGGAGGAGATTATAGATTCGACCCGTAGATAAGTATTTTTTTATGTTTGTCCTCGCATAACTCCTCAGAATATGGACCGATTTTGATGACCTTTTTTTTTTATTCGAAAGAGAGCGATGCCCCGGTGGTCTCATTCTACACTGCATCAATATTGGCTCAATAGTTTGCCAGTACTGGTTAATTCAAACTTCGCCTCATTACATAATTTGTATTTCATGTATTCTCGCAGTTTAGAGTATTTCCGCGCGTTGAGTTGCAGACCCCATATATCAAATTTGAGACATCCTTATTCCCACTTTTTCAAGTCGCTTATTTTTTATATCTTCCATTTCTAGCAAACGGTTCCTTTTTTACGAGCAGCTCTCTTTTAGGCCTACCCATATTTTTTTAATAAACGTAGTTATGTAACTTAAATAATTAAAAAGTAAAAAAAAAGAAAAATATGTATAAAAAAATTAAAGCTGGCTTCAAAAACCAAAAATGCACTAAAAAGTAAAAAATAATTTTTTCCTTTATTTAATCTATGACTATCAATTTTTTTATGAGGCGCCGGTTAGAAAAAAAATAGTATAGTCGTAGATTAAATAAGGGCAAAAATATTTTTTACTGTTTAGTGCATTTTTATGTTTTTGAAGTTGGTTTTAATTTTTTGTATAAATTTTTAATCAGTATACCAAATCTTAAACGTTATCTTACTGGGGTATTTGAACTTTACAACCGTTTATTATTCGACAGTTCTGTAGTCCCAGTTGCCACCAACAAAATATGCTATAAATCGCAAAATCACGAAAAATGGACATCCCCGTTTTTTCCCCTTTACCATTCACGTATCAGTCTTTTACTGGTTTTCTCTATTTTCTATGTACAATACCAAAGGGTTTTCCCGTACATATATAATATCTACAATAAAATAAAAATATAAATGTTTCGACAGCTGCTCGTGCTCCATTTCGAGGATTTAAGTACGAACTGCACAGTAGGTATCTTTTTATTTCTAGTATTTCGTGCTTTCAGCAATCTATCCCATCTCTTCCTAAACCTAAACTAAGTCAAGTCAAACTACCCCAAGTGCCGTCAAAGCTTTCGACAAGTCGCAAAGATCAACATCTGGGCCAGCTACAGGTCAGCCCCAACCTCGCTACCCTATAAACAGCAATTATCACATTCGACCTGCCGTTTAATTGCAGCGGAAGAAAGCAATTGGACAGGAAGCAAGCAGTGTAGTGTTACGAGCAGATCTCCCATTTCTTCGCTAATTTTTCTGAACCGACCACCGCTCCACCAACGGATTCGAATATCCAGGATCGACTGAGGGCCACCTCGGCACATTGGCTGCGCAGTTAACTCGGGGGCCAATGGAAAACGCGAAAACAAGACAATGAATCTGCACAAAGGGAAACTATGCCGTATCCTGTTTGAGGCGACCTACGGGCCAAGTGAAACCACAATGCGTTCGTATGCTCGCGCAATTGCGCCCAATGAAAATTGATATACCGGCAATTAGCTCATTGACCGACAAGGCGCGCGTAGACAGCAGACCACGCGCACGTACCGCGCATTCCCGTCCTTCAAACGCAGAGGGGGCCCAATTTTCGTGATATTATGCAAGTTTTCTCGCTGTCCAACTCGCCCACTCGCTGGCCGGATCTATTTTACGCCAGGAACGAATTAATTTAGCAGCCGCGAGCTTTTTCCCGCGACCGCCTTTGCGGAATCAACTTTGCCCCCGCGCGGACATGGGAAGCCGTGGAATCCACCATAAAATATTTGCAAAGGTGGTTGAAAATGAATTAAGATCAGGGACAGAAGAATATCACGGTTACAGATAGACAGGGAAGATAGACCATGCCTCACTTTCACAACTCGTCACCGAATCACGCGACCGCAGCGGCCTTTTTAATCGCATTTGGATTCACACCGAAAGTATGCCGCTGACAGTCTGCCAGTACCCGATGATACAGAGCAGAAGATTGCCCAACCGAGTTTTCTCGGTAGGATTAATTTATTTTTATATCCATGCCGACTGTCCGACCAACGCGCCACTGCGGTAACCTCGTCGCAGCTTGCGGTAGCCGTCTTTGCGGAATGGGTAGCTTCTTTGGGTTTCTAAATCCAAATTGAATTGAAATCTTCGGACTTGATGAGTTACAGCGACGTTACGTACCTGTGGGGACACAGTATCGAATCTATAAATCGTTGGCCCACCCACAATTTGAAGCTTCCCACTGTGCTTTAACTACCGCGAAGAATTACTCGTTTTAAGGTCTCCCTTTGCACCCCAATTCGACCAGAAGTCCACTTCGCCCCCATCGTCGCGAGCCATTTAAAGATGAAGTCACACTAGCACGTTGTGAAACACGTATGATACCATGGGCGAGATCATCGTACGATTTTCAACGCGCCGTCGCAGACCGTGGCCCTTTTGAATGTCGATCGCGATGAAAGGACCACAGGACAATCAGCGTGAGAAGAGCGAGACAGGAACTTGACGAAGTCGTGCAGCACACTGCCAGGAATAGATGGGCCGACGGAACGGAGTCGTCGTACGTCGACGGCTCGGCTCTGGTGGTGGTGTAACGTCGTTACGTTGGCTAACGCGCGAACACAACAGAGTCGCATTACAGATTGAGCTTAACTCCTCGATTGAGCTTAGAGGATAACACCCCGCGGTGCACGACAGCTTGCACGGGTATCGGTGACATAATTGAGGCATTCACGTGCGCCGCTCTTTCCTTTTTCTCCTTTTCCCTCCCTTTTCGATGAGCCAAGTAGCCGTGACCGCCAGGTCGGGGTTATCGCTCCTTGCGTTTCCTTTCTCTTGGGGTTTTGGGGAAAGTGGTTGGAGAATTGGTATTTCTTTGGAGAGCATTCTTTATGTTTTAAATGACAGTTCGTTGAGGAATGTCGTGGCTCCTTAACCCTTTGTTGACCACACCTCTTTCTTTGATCAACTTTGACATACCTGGGTGGCTCACACACAGAGCAATTTTTCAATGACTGCTATTCTCATCTAAAGAATTCAATCGTTACGAAAAAATCATGGATCATTTTCAAAAAACATCACTGAAATTTTATCACTGTTTTTGTGGAATAATTGTAGATTACTATATGTCGAAAAAAAACGAAGAAAGGCATAAAAAATTGTGACTTTTGCAAATTTCAATATTAGAAGCTACAAATCTACAGAGTTGTTGTTCAGATATAATATTTTGAGAAAAAAAATAGTTTATGAGTCGGCTTTGGAGAAAAGGTATTTATTTTGCGTATAGATGGTATAGAGCGTCAAAATCAGTTTATGTGTGGCTCACACTCAGAGTGTTGTTTAGATATAATATTTTGAGAAAAAAAAATAGTTTATGAGTCGGCATTGGAGAAAAGGTATTTATTTTGCATATAGATGGTACAGAATGTCAAAATCAGTTTATGTGTGGCTCCCACTCAGAGTGTCAATGAAGGGTTAATGTTCTAGGTGTTGCATGGGCCACTGGTGACCCATATAGGTAGTTTCACCCAGGTAGGATTTTTAAATTTTTTGAGACGTAATTAAGGGGTCACAGACAGAGATGGGCAAAAAATTATTTGAAATAAAAATTTGGGAACGAAATTTTTATTTCAAATCATTTCTTGCCCATCTCTGGTCACAGAGGAATTGAAGAGTGACTTTTTAAAAGGGCATGTTTCCATTTTTTACGAAGCAAATTTTGATGGCACTGCATTAATAATGTCAAGTTACACCTCCCAGTGGCACAAAACACTACAAGATAGGTATAATTCCTTTTTGAAAAATTGAAGTGAAATACATGTTTTATACAAAAGATCTTATTTCTAAGTTTGTCTGATGACATAGCGAAATAATTTTGTAGTCTGAAAGAAAATGGACATATTTCCTATACTCATCGCTAGGAAGTTATAATGAATACAAAAGGAACTTAATTTCATAGAAATACCCAAACATATACTAAATTAGTTTAAACATGTACTCACTGGCATGGTATCTTATTAAATGTGACAAAACAAAGTAACCATAAACTAAAAATCGCTTATCTTAATATATATACATATAAAGCAGAAAGCTTCTATATGTTTGTGTATTTGTCTATCGCCTAAAAACTTTCGAACGATAAACTCTGGAATCTGGAAATATGCCTCAGCTCATTATGCCTGACTAATTCAGATGAATGTGCCAATTTTTAGACAAAAAAAAAATTGTTTTATTAAATCAGAATCTAAACGGGCGAAGCCGAGTAGTAAAGCTAGTTTTTTATAGTTTCCACGAAAAAGGCTCATTTACAAACGTTTCTTTTAAATAACTATTAAAACATTGTCGCTAAATTTAAAACATTGAAGAATAAAATGTACGTGTACTAATGAAAAAAAGAGTTGTTTTTATAAACGTAGGTACTACAGTTTTTTCAGTTATAGAAAATTTTTTCTATGTGGAAATGCGCCCTTTTGAAAAATCACTCCTCGTCCTTTTCCAGTGTACTTGTGTTCCTAAATGCTTTCTCGCCGTTTATGTGATAAAAAAATAAAATAAATATTTGCATCACTAATTCCATCGTGATTCTGTAGCTTCTTTCAGAGCTCCAGTTCTACTTCCAAGTGCTTCGAATCAGTGGAATCAATGAACTGAATGAAACTGGCTCTTGTTTCGTGACTGCATAGATTTCTAATATCTCCCAGAAATAGTGAATTATTATAGATAAATGAAACTCGAAGTAGGACGCTTTGTTATCCAATTTACACATTTCTTGACGAATTTGAAAGACAAGGGTCAACATGTTCCTGTTTGGAAGACATTATAACGTATCGATAGTAACCAAACAGGACATCTAAGTAGAACGAAGCTTCAGTTGTGACCTGGAACCATTGTGAAATCGATACCGTCTTGTTACTATTGCACGAAAGAACCAACCCCACCATTCAAACGAAATTTCAAATGAATAAAGAACGAACTGGTATTATAAAGAAGTTATGGAACAATTGATTGCGTTCTTGTCTGTGTTGGTAAGTAAGCAGAAATTGAAAATGTTCGACACACATCGAAAATTTCTTCAATCTTCAAGTTAAGGTTGCAAATTAAATTAAATTAAATAATATAACCCTTTACTCTTTTTTACGCTATAATAATCGTCTGCTACGATATAAGCAAACACTCTACTGAAAGATATACATTCGGGGTTGACTTTTCACCCCTCTACCTGAAAAATGTTCACAAGTCAAAAGAATGGCCCAAAAAATCGCCCGTTTTTAGTCCCACGATTTTGGAACAAATTTTTGTGCCAGATAATATCTTATGATGACACATCAATCACAACAAATTTTAAAGTTGAACCGACAATTAGTTTCTGAGATATTTAGTTCCAAAATCGCGGGACCAAAAAAATCCTCTAATGTTTGGGTCATTTTTTATTAATAGTGCCACGTGAGCAACCGGTGACCCACGATACTTATCGTACCTGAAACTATTCTTCAAAAGGAAAAGGTAAACTTAATCCAGTGTCGAAATCAAAATACAGCAAAAAGGAACTGAAATTATGAAGAATACTATAGAACTACAATTTTTCTGTAACTGAATATCGCAATTTACTTTCCTCATCACTTTTTATAGCCCTGCCAAAATTTTCCATCGTGGCACGGTGTTAAAGCCACCTTAGGTACATCATCGACATTCACCACAGCTTTTCACTTTTCACAGATTGAAACAGTTCTCGAAATATCTGAATGTCGTCCACGCGGAATCAACGCTATTTACGAACTCTGTACCCTCACACTTGAAGCGCCAGTAAAATTCTCGATCTACTGCTCCAAGTGTCTGTTGCTCTCGATCACGAGTGTTAAGCGTCGTGCTAAATCTCGAGCTTCTTCGAGTGTTTCTTTTCTCGGACCTGACGAACTTCGAAAACGGAGTCGAGTCTCGAGAGCCGTTAATCCATCGGCTCGATACGCATCAATGATCCCTAGCGACTCGCGATTGAATCGTTTAACGCGCCAACGACACTCGAAAGGGCGACTGAAAGTACTTTGACAAGTCACGCCTGCGTCAGCACGAATAAGGGATGCTCTGTTCCACTTGGAATCGCGGTACTGCTGATTTCATGTGACGCTTTCAAGGGTGAACATGGAGAACGAAAAGGGAAGACGCGTGGGGAAGTACATCGGAAGGAAACGAATGAATTAAACGTCAGAATTTTCATCGAAGGCCTGATGAAATTGTGCATACTGCAAAAATACATGCTGCTCGAAATTGGTCTTCATTTTGGGTTCAACTTCCGGTTTTGGGACTAAGTAGTGTGTTTTAGATACATCCTATCGCGTTATGCCTGGTAATTGTCACTGTCCTTCTTTGCTATTCTGGGTTCAGGATTTCCTTTTTTATTATTTCTATTGTTTGTGTCTCTAAGTTGACTAGTTCTATATTTATAGTATTTTTGTTTGTTTTCTTGATTCTTCTTTATCTGTATTCCAGCAGGGTCATACCCGTATGTATTGAATAAATTAAAAAGGAAACTGATATTTAAAGTAGTGCTGTAAATATTCGAATAATTCGAATAATTTCGCATAAGAACAATTTATTCGAATAATTCCAATATTTGAATAGTACGAAGTACTCGAATATTCGAATAATTCTGAGGATTCGAGTAATTAAAAGTGTTCGAGTTTTGGATTGTACCGAATACGAATCTAAATGTTTGAAAAACTAATAATAGTAAAGGCCAATAGGTATGAAAAGAATTTCACGATAAAGTAGGAAAAAATATTTCATGTTCGGATTCCTATTCGGTACAATCCGAGATTCGATCACTCCGGATATTCGAATACTCCTAATTATTCAAGTAATGTTCAAATATTCGAATACACCTAATTATTTGAGAAATATTCGAATATTCGTATTATTCGAGTAATATTCGAATTATTTGAGTTATTCGAATCTCAAATTCGAATTATTTGAGTTATTCGAATCTCAAATTCGAATTATTTGAGTTATTCGGATCTCAAATTCGAATTATTTGAGTTATTTGAATTGTTTGAGTTATTCGAATCTCAAATTCGAAATATTTGAGTTATTCAAATTTCAAATTCGAAATATTTGAGTTATTCGAATCGCAAGTTTGAAATATTTGAGTTATTTAAATCTCAAATTCGAAATATTTGAGTTATTCGAATCTCAAATTCGAATTAAATGAGTTATTCGAATCCCAAATTCGTATTATTTGAGTTATTCGAATCTCAAATTCTAATTGTTTGAGTTACTCGAATCTCAAATTAGAAATATTTGAGTTATTCGAATCTCAAATTCGAATTATTTGAGTTATTCGAATCTCAAATTCGAAATATTTGAGTGATACGAATTTCAAATTCGAAATATTTGAGTGATACGAATCTCAAATTCGAAATATTTGAGTTATTCGAATCTCAAATTCGAAATATTTGAGTTATTCGAATCTCAAATTCGAAATATTTGAGTTATTCGAATCTCAAATTCTATTGGTATTCGAATATTCGTAACAGCCTATTTTAAACAGATCTTTTCGAACTCTGAGAAATATTATAGTGACACTACGAATGAATATCCTGCACTAGTGGTTTCAGCAAAATCAACGTTCCGTGAAATTCGATAAAAATGTGTTTCCACGGTGCATGAAAATGGGGGATAAAGCAAACATCGTAATAGAGTTCTGAAAATCAAGGTCGAATACATTGGAGGATGACTTTTAACTCACGTTCCAGCCCATAGACTCAGCCAAGAAGTTGGTAGCATGCTCGTTCTCATCTCTGTCACTGTCAGTCTCCAAAAGAGCATCGACAGGCTCTTCGATGCTCCCTGTCTCGCTAAGATCCTCCTCCTCTTCTTCCTCCTCCTGGGCCTCGCCCATCTTCTTCGGAAGGGGCCCTTCCGCCTGCTCCTGCTCGCGGGCCCTCTCCGCGAGCAGTGTGCCCAGGTTCTCGAAAAAACCGCCATCAGTCTCCTGTATTCTGCAATTTGACGTCGCCGAGTTATCCTCGAGGAGATTGCACGGTCTTCCAGCAAAAGGAGGAACAGAAACGAAGCTTCGGAACCGTTCAAGCGAAACATCGACATTGGCACGAAAATTTGAGTTATTCTGCGTGGGACATTCTGTTATTCGTATTAGTAGATGAATCGAAACACTGTAACGCCGTTCTTGCCAGGAAGTAACGCAAATAGCCAGCGATAAACGATGAAAGCAGCGACTGTCAAGCTTCGCGAGACCGCGATCTAATGCCACCGTTAATTTAACGCCAACCACGATGACAGTTCCGCTTGTGTTTCCCTGGCTGCCATCGATTTCCTCGAGCGTGCTGATTGAAACCGTTTGCCGCGTAATGCTCGACTCTCACGGGCAACTTTGCGTTTCCTACATCATTTAACTCTGCTGCGGTTCTCGAGTCTGAGAAAGTGAAAGTCCCTTGACTGTGGCAAAGTAATATGACAGTTTGCATCAATGCACATCGTTTGCCAAGTAGTCTAACGTGAGAAGAGATGAAGGAAAAAGGATGTATAAAGAAGCTTCAAAATCGGTCAAAATGTTGATTTAAAATGCAAAATAAATTGTAAGAAGAATGGTGATTGTAAAGAATTTTATTTAAAACTATTTAGTCCCACAGTATTTTTCCTTTAATTTGTTGCAACATCGAAGAGAAGAATTTAAAATCTCTAGTAATCTCAGCGCGTATTTACAATTCATTTTTAACAATAACATTCTGATCTCAATAACTTTCGAATACAAGGTCAGTACATTCTTCTACAATTGTGACTTGATTAAAATTGCTGAAAACAATGCCGATTGCGCTTGAAGAACACAGATGCATAAAATTGCTGTAAAATCGTGAGACCTGACTGAAATCGCAAAAGGAAACTAATCGAATCTACTATAGCGCAGTTTCTCTTCCAGGGCTGGGCATTGCCGAGATAATTAGGCGATAATGAGTCATTATTAATGACAAGCAATTAAAAGCAACACTAACTAAGCAGTTGTTAATTTTGCCACCCCTGTTTCTCGCATTAAAACACAGAAATTCAAAGACAAAGTCCACACGATTATTTACTATGTTCGACATAATTGATATAATTATTCATTACTTCCAACCCTAAGGAAAAGTCCTGCAGGAACGCAGCAATTATCAAACAATTCGGCGATTCGAAACGACAAGGAAGCATGGTGCTTGCACGTGCTATGAGTCAAATGGCAGTGTTTTTTTTGGAGGACTTGTCTGCGAATCATTCATTATTCCTGAATTAAAAATAAGGTGCCCCAACTCTGCCACGAGCTACAGCGATTATCACATAGAGAACGAGGAACACAGGCATCACCTTTTGTGAAGGAAGTTGAACGCTGCGAACTTCCAATAGAATCTCGCGACGGTCACCTGTTTCGTTTCCGGCTTTTGCCACATTCGAGCCGCGGCGATCGCGTAGTAAGGGTGCTTCTCGTCCAGCTTTTCGAAGTGCGCCATTTTTCGACCGTCACTCCTTCGGAGAAAAAAAAACACAGCACGTTGTTTGACAGGAGCTTCTCGACATAGTGCAGCATTAGATAAATACTAGTCCCCCGCGGTTCATGGACAAAACATATCAATACTTTCCTAAAATCTGACACTATTCATCTACCCACTTAGCTCATGCATACTATAAATAAGAACGCAGATCCGTGTCCGACATTAAGTTCGCCTTCTAAATCTTAAATAATTTCATTCACTCCCCTGGCATATTAGAATTTTTATTCAGAATTTTTAGGAAATTCCCATTTAATAATAATAATAAATCTGTTTAACTCAAGGCTCATAAAATATATACCCCACACGGGTCTCAAATGACCCAAGAAGACATCCTAGGGTTCACGAACGATAGCCACTATTAATGAAGTGCTGCATCTGCTCAAAATATTTCCAAAATGGAAATATGTGAATTACAGATCGAAGTACATGCCAAGAAGTTTGTCACCCTGTTTGCCAAGGAATGATTACTGTAAGAAAAACTGTGTATTCTTAAAAAAAAAATTCATCAAGAAGTAATCACATTTTTGGAGCAAACTTTTTAAGATTTTTAAAAAGTGTTATAGATTGCAAGATATTCACTTCGTATTCTGCGTAGCTTATTATAAGGATCACTAGTAAATTCCCATAGGATGCCAGGTAATGCCACCTACGTGTATTATAGTCTTAAACAATGATTGAAATTCTACGATTATAATAGACAAACGATAAGAATCCCAGGTCATCCTACTTATTCTACAGTTTTCTACGTACTAAGAGTACACTGTGCACAAGTTTTACAGAATTTCCATACTGACTACTGTGTCCACTTCACCTCGGAGCACGCCACTAAAACACGAACCACATGCGCGACGAGATAAAACGTGTTGACTGAAGTATGTCCATTGGCGAACTAAATCCAGGAATACCCCGACATGAATGAGACACGAAGGAGGAAAACAGGAGCCAGCAGGATGTGGGTATCAGATTAACATCAATGGTTATTGAAACCGTACACTATCTCGTGCTATGGGCGAGCTAGGTGTCAAGGACAAACAGCCAATTTGTACAATTACGAATGCATCTTTCTCACGCTGCTCGCTCCGCACTTCTGCGTCCTCGACTACCCCCCACGTCAAAACTTTCGAATATGTATGTAGTCTAACAAGTGGAAGTCTTCTCAATGCTACTTAGCATGGAAGCTCTGAACAGCTTCAAAGTGAAACTAAACTGGTCATATTCAGAATTTACGTTTCTTTAATATTATTTTTGTAAAAATTATTGGTGGATAATGGAGGATTTAACGGGCGGTCGGTGAGCAGTTGCCGCCTGGGCCACATCTTCCAAAAAAATTAAGATTTTATCCGAACACTATATTCTTTTTTGTTTACCAGATTTATTTGTAATTCTGTTATGTATATAGGGTGTCCCAGAATGTTTGCCACCTGGGCCTCTTTTCTTAAATCCGCCACTGCTAGGAGATGTATGGGTGTTTTGAAACGTTTAACTGCGATTTACACTTGAATGGAATCGAGTCCAGGTTTGTTCCATTTGTTTTCGTGAAGCTGTCAGTCTCTCGCTGGTTGACAAAGACAATATGGCGGCCTTGTGTCACTTTGGATTTCTTTTTCTCGGGGATACACAGGAGCAATCTTCCACTGTTTGACCTCTATTATTTTTAACTCGGAAGAGACGTGATTCACCGTGTCGCATTCCAGACCAGGCACACTATGGTAGATTGGCTCTTCAAATATGTTTCCTCCGCATGCTTCCGTTTTCCGCTTCGTGTTCCATTGCTTCGTTACTGATACATCGACTCTGAACTGATCGCCACTCGTGAAGATCATCATTGCCGCATTTCGCGTGAAATTTGTCCGTTTTTAATTTTTATGTTACAGCGACGTATCTTTTGTATTACGAGTGGCAAAATGTAGGGGTTACATTTTATCACCTATTTTTTTAAGCTTCCATTTAGTTGGGGTAAGAAGGAAAAGACGAGCACAGTATTAGAGAAGCCACTTCCCAATATTTATTTTCACAAATGGACTTATTTTACAAATAGGATAGCATTGTATTATCAAAAGCATGGGGATTCTAAAATGTGGCGGGAAATACGTGATCCCCGCGCATTATTCATTACACACCAGCCTGATCGTCGACGATTTAGCATTAAGACGTAGTATCCGTGGTAGAAACGATAGTCAAGGATCATAACAGAAATTGCTAGATCATAACGAGGCTGCAGTTTCCTCCTTGTAATTAAGGAATCGCTGAAACACAGATTGTACTTGCATTTCAATTGATCACGCTATTGCAATGCTGAAGAGACAAAAGTTATGACAGAAGCAATGCTTTTACGTAGGACATTTTCGCTTGAAAGAGATTGAAAGTCGTGCTGCTCTGCCTTGTAGAGGGTGTTCCAAAAGATGCAACATGGAGGTTAGAAATTTTCATCACGTAAAACAATTTTAACACAAAATTTCGTTGTTCGTGTTCGAACGGTAAAAACGTTGGCGGAAATTGAAAAGTGATTGCACATCGTACCTGCACATTTGAACTTCACGGTATCTGAAACTGGAGTGCTGTCTTGCGAGCAAGAAGCACAAGGTCTGCAGTGATGTAAGGCACGAACGGCCTTCGGGGTCTGTGCCGTTTCAAAACGAACTCGAACCGACTTAATCCGCTTCATATTAATCTCCACATTCGAACACTTATACTTACGCGAGCCATTTACAACACACGACTACTCGAAGTACTGGACACGCGACATCAGCTTTACATCAATTTAGAAAGCTCAATAAATTCACAAAATTCTACGTATTTTGTAACATCAATAAACATCGTTTCCATAACTGAAAATACAAACTACGTTGTTTTGCATGTAGAATGAGAGAATCGAACTACACGAGCATTATAGAATGAACACATGTTTGAATTATGTTTGAACACATTTGTGAGTCATTGTATACTGATCGACACTATTTTTTGCCGAGCATACGACTATGTATACATTAACTGAAACATAAATGTCCAAGAAAAGACATATAATATTTTCGTAAAAATCATGTAAGAAGTAACTACGACGGAGAAAGCAATTTAAATAAACAAAATTTACATACAACTTTAGAAAGTTTGTCGCTTTGAATAGTCACTTGTTTATTAATTCTTAAATTTGAAACGCTACGCCATCTTCTTCTAACTAATAATTGATAATTTAAAACAATGCCATCTATGTATCAAATGATGCATTATTTACTTTGCATGAATTCCGTTTAACTGTTCGCGTGACCGATCGGCAAAAAATAGTGTCCATCGGTATATGTGTATACTCATTTGCGCCGAGTAAAATTCTCGTAAATGACTTGATGAATCTACTGACTCAGAATTTTTGAAGATGGTGTTTTTATTTACTCGAAACTCGTTAAACCTCAATTCACGATCTCGTGGGACGTTCACCTACGCGTCGATGACCTCAACCTCTATCCAGTTTCCTTACTGGCGTCACACTTTCCACGGAAGCGAGGAATTCCCGGCGTGATCGCAATGACGTACCCGGCAACACCAACTTATCGCTGAACCATGGGAAAAGTATTATCGTCGCGTGAAACGAATACTGCTGAGTTAATGTGCGATTAGGCTGGTAATTACGGTCGATAGTGGGAACGCCAGAAAATAGATCCAAGCTCTTGGTATTAATTAAGAGCCCGAGAGAATGTATGCACGATCATAAAATTCTATCGTTTCACTAACAAATAGAAAAGTATACTTTGAGACATCATGATTGTGAATTTCTAAAAATTCCATTAACGAAATGTGGAACATATTTAAGTTTTCCTTTTACCGTGTTTATTGTACCATGGCCTCCTTTCATACAGTGATAATTTTCTGGAGAAATCTAAATGTAGACGATCAGATTTTTATAATAATGATTGCGAATTTTGATGGGACCTTCTGTTTTATTTTAGTGGCAATTGTGCTGCAGTTTAAACAATTACGTATGTTGGGTGTGATGGCTGCCTCATTGACAGCACCGCGGCAGCTGAGACATCATAAAAAGAATTAATTAGCACCGTGTGCGCGTTCCCTCCACATCTTCGCCGATTAAGGAGGTCACAAGCAATGCAACAGTGTTGTTTATACACCGCGTACTTCCTCGGATATTATTATGCATGCCACGAATCGTCTTCCTCAAATCGTTCTGCCTCGCGTGACATCAGCTGATCAGCAACTACCGACTCGAGTATTCAAACAGAATAAATCTGTGCTCTTTAACTCCAGCCTACCTATCAGAGAACTGAGGGCACACTTGGCCCCCTAACCTATCATCAACGAAAATCCATCAGTCACGCACTCCTGAGTAATTAAATATAATAAAGGAACTGACACTTCCAGTCACCAGATGCCCAAATTTTTAATAACGAGATCGACGGTACAATTACAGGGTCATGAATCATGAAAGGCCGACCTTGAGCCATGGATCACAAGAAATCGTTACGTATTCGCACAGCCGGGCGAAGCAATTCCTCCGCAGATGTTCCGGGAGCAGAGTTACTCTCGTTTTATTAATAGCCGCATGCATACGACCGCGTGTGGTGCATTATGGAGCGTACTGGCTGATCGAGCGGCGACCAAAGTGTAAGGAATGCTTGTTTCCCGTACATTCAGTGGCGGTAATTTAAACGTGGACGTTCCCGTTTTGACGCGTCACGGACGAGCACGTGGCTTTCTATTCCGGTAAATCACGAGGGACGGCGCTTTGTAGCCGTGCAAGTGTGTGCTGAAAAGATAACACAGCTTCTCCAAAGAGATGATAAGTCTCATGAGGTCACCTGTTATATTTTCATCTCTTGCAAGGTGCGTAAGTAATCGCAGTGAGTCATACTTGCCGCGGACTCATCTGTAATTACCAGGCGCCTGCGTCTCCAAGAATCTAAACCGAGCAAAACGCGTCCCGCAATTCTTTGTACTAAAAAATCTTGACTGTTGACCCCGAAACAACAAAAGAGAAGGAAGCTCGTTCTAGCCCGTGTCGCGTCGAGCGCAGTCCCACCTTCCATTAGAGTTAGATCAGCCACCAACACGACCAACTGTCATTGGGTTAGATACAAGCAGCAAGTTAAGTCACAATCCTCCCGTTCATGCCAGCAGAGTGTCGGCCCCAGAGGCGTCGCACCCTCTACCTTGTCTCGTGCTCCGATTTCTCTTCTTTTTCTTTCTCCTTGCTTTCCTTCTCCTCCACGATCTTCTTGTAGAAGCCCTTCCACATTTCCTCCTCGTTCATCTTGGTAGCTGGTCGTTCACGTATGTAGACTTACAGCATTCTCCGGTGAGCCAACAAACACTATTCCCTGCTGTAACCTCACTTTTCGCCTCGAAATCGGCTCATCGGCTAATGTGTCGTTAGAAATTGCCAGTGAACCGTTGACGTTAACGCCGGTAGGTCAGCGCCGAGCCGCTAGCACTGTCGTCAATAGTCAGACACGCACAGGCATCCCCATTCACTGCGGTTTCCGCTGAAGCCGACAGATGGCGGAGGCTCACGGATGCTGAATCGACCAGAGACTTTCTACTCGCTCGTTCTACGCTTCTATTTTATCAGGTGCGTTACTTATCTGCCCAATTGTATAAGATTCCACGTAATTGCACAGATATTTAGTGGTCTTACTTTAACTGTTTCATGAAACTGGTGTTTGCTAAGTTTGTTCCTCAGGTAGGTTCCAGTGGCGCCGTGATTCTTGAATTGTATCAGTCACTGAGTCAACAGCGATGACATCATTCTCTGTTTGACTAGCAGGTACATGCGAGGATTCTAGCTTCTTCGCAAAGATAAAAGTAGCTTGCATGTGGTTTTAGAGAATTTGTCAAGAGTCGTCGAACTTTAACTCTCGATCAGCCATAAAAAATCGTAAACAGGAATACAAGCCGATGTCGGGTCACTTTTGACCCGTATCGGAATTTTTACTGTACGTGCTTCAGTTTTTAGATACTCAACACCATCTGATAGTGTTGATGATGTATGTGCCGGTGATTATGAATTAGTGGTAGGAGTTATGTATTTTTTGTTTCGAGATATTTAGGCTGATGGGTTTGGGCGTATTTAAAAAAAATCTCAATTTTTGTGTTTTTTTACTTATACCACTTTCATACTCACCGGCGCATATAGAGAAAGGGAGAATAGTGTTATATCGGTAAGAGTGGGCAGTGTGATCAAATACATGTTTACTTTCCGCTGCTCTTAACCTTAAACATGAGACAAAGGTGGGGTCAAATGGGACCCAGCATATGCTGGTCGAGGGTTAAGCAGGTTTCTGCTGAGAGCAGTGAATGAGCCTTGTTTGAAGAGTGCTACTCTTCAATCTTGCAACTTCAGATGTACACTGAGTCGTTATTTTCTGCATTAATTGTATTAATTACCTGTACTGTGTTGTTATATTATACGATAATGCCATTGAATAAATCGAGTTAGAAAAGATTCCAAGACTTTTGTATTTAAGTACACACCCATTCGTACTTCTATCACTTCGAACTCTGTTTCATATTCCCTGGATATTTTTACTATTTATTTATCTCCTTGCCATATCCTTTTTTCGAATGTTATCGCAAGACAATATTTATGAGCGCCTCTATTCTGAAACCCTCGTCGTTAAAAGTGACAAAGCACCACGATATTTCAAATCCAGTTATCGGAAATGCCTTCGATGTCAGTTAAATAAAATTACATATAGCGGAGGAAAATCAGTGGGAAAGTTACAGGTTGAGAGAAACAAACTATCAATTCCCATCATGCTTCCCAAAACCATTTTCCTCCTACTGTTTCTAGGTAAGTACAAAAAAATAGCCCAACAACACTATTTCATCGTCTAACTTATAATCATATACAGGAGCAACTGCGCAGTTCTCGATGTCTGAACATCGTAACCGAAATGGTTCCGTCGTTCCTCCTACAAGTTTGCGAGAGGCCTCCAACTCCTTCGTGTTAGTCAATCCAAACCAAGTGCATCGCCTGGAGAAGACAATTCGAAGTTTTATATCCAAGATAGCGGAGCCAGTGAAGGGACCAATTATACTAAGATCTACGGCGGCCACAAGAAACGATTTGCAATTAACAATTCGGGCGATCTGCGACAGCATGAGGAAGACGCTCATGCAATTTGCAAAAGATTGTGAACTGACGACTACTGTTCGACAGTACAAACAAGACCCGAGCAGCGTTCCAGTCTCAGAGGACTGGTTCTCTGAAACTGTGCTACAGGGCGCGTACATGCTCCGCGATTTGAGCAATATGATCAACGAAATTCACGATGAGATCCACCTGCGCTTCGATCAACGCAACGTGTCATCGCAGAGAAATAAGGTTCGTTTGAAAGAAGTTAGGGGAGTGTAAATTGCGGTGTTCTAGTGTTAGTGGCGGATTTAAGGAAAAAGGCCCAGATGGTAAACGTTCTGAGGGAACCATTTTTCGGAGAAATGAAGAGGTTTACTAAGAACGGGCTAAGTGTAGTGGTACGGAAAAAGATATAGTGTTGGGATAAAATCATATTCTTGTTTTGAAGATGCGGGCTTGTGGAACTTCCGCGCAGGGACCCAGGCGGCAAGTGCTCATCGGTCACCCGTTAAATCCGCCACTGCCTGGTCACTGGACTGTAAACTACTGACTCCCTAAACTGCCAAGTACCTAGGCTATCGAATATTTAAGCTGTCGAGTACCTAAGCTATTGAATATTTAAGCTATCGAGTACCTAAACTCCCGAGTACCAAAGCTACCGAATAGCTAAGCTGCCGCGTACATAAGCTACCGAGTACCTAAGCTACCGAGTACCTATGCTACCGAGTACTTAAGCTATCGAATATTTAAGCTGTCGAGTACCTAAGCTATCGAATATTTCAGCTATCGAGTACCTAAACTGTCGAGTACCTAAGCTACCGAGTACCTAAGCTGTCAAATCTTTAATCTGTCGAGTACCTAAGCTATCGAATATTTAAGCTATAGAGTACCTAAGCTATCGAATATTTAAGCTATAGAGTACCTAAGCTACCGAGTAGCTCAGCTGTCGAATATTTAAGCTGTATAGTACCTAAGCTTTCGAATATTTAAGCTATCAAGTACCTAAGCTTTCGAATATTTAAGCTATCGAGTACCTAAGCTACCGAGTACCTAAACTGTCGAGTATCTAAAATGGCTTAGTGCTTCCATTACCTCTAGTAGCCCCTAGAATTCCTAATGTTCCCTAAGTAATGTTTACCATTCCACTGTATTAAAAAACTCTACAAGACCCATTATCTCACAATTTCAGCAAGTAGCGCGAAAAGCAGAGAACCTGCAGTTCCTAGGCGTGGTGTACGACGCAGCAGACTTCGGCGAGAGGCTATCCCAGTGCCTCATGCAAATGGCAGGCAGGAGCAAGCACAAAGGATCCTTCGACCTGAACCAAGCTGTCCTGAATCTAACCAGATATCCCCCCAACGTCGCCTTGAAGATCTTTAGATCTAACATCGGCAGCACGCCGCTGAATACGTCCAGTCGTGGAGCTCGCAAGTCCTGGCACGCTTTTCTTTGTCTCTCCATGATAAAGGAAGAAGGTATTCGCTACAAAGACTGCATACGAGACCTACAGCATCTTGATACGTGTCTACATAGCTTGAAGCAACGATCTAGCCAAAGAAGCAACGTAACAGCGGAACCCTGGGTGAAGACAATCCAACGGTTGAGCGACTGCAAGATCGAGAAGGATAAGCAGGGAAAGATGCAGGTATCCTGCAAACCCGACCGCAGAACACAGGGAAATGTGAAGCAGAAGATGAAGTACATGTTCCAGAGGATTCTGAGCAAGCGACTGCCGAAACGATCGCCTTTGCATCGAGCTGCTAATGAACTTGGCAACGCATTGTCGAAGAGCGACTGGGGGCGGAAATTGGTGGACGAGGTGTGCCAGTATTGTGCTATTTACGAGGATGGAAGGAGGAAGTTGCAGAGACTTTCAGCGCTCGCTGCCAAGGACAAGAGAGCCATGGCACGGTTAGTAGGATCCACGTCACTTTTCCAGAAGAATTTCATTCAGAGTTGCTTTGTTGAAGTAACCCTTGATTTCACTCGCGATTAGGTACCAAGAGGTGTCCAGAGACCTGAGTGTGTATAAGAAAGGAGTCTTTCTGAGGACGTTTGGGGTGATGAAGAAAATGCACCGCTCCGCGGTCGAGTTCGAGAAATTCCTCGTCAAGGGTATCAAGGTCATCCTGAACGAGACCTGGCAGAGCCACGTGAGGATTTTCTCGTGCATGATGGACTGGATGAACAAACTGCTGGATCTGCACATCGGCGCAGACAGCAGTGGAGATGAGCAGCAGTCGTCAGACGCGAATACCGAGCTAGCAGAGTCAGGCGCGAATGAAAACATTGAAAACTCGAACGACGACGAGGATTCTGGAAGTGATGAGCCACAGGCAGCTAGATCACGTCGTAGAACTGGTTGGATCTTTGTGCTTCAATATTTTCATATTTCCAACAGTTCTTTTAATTGAAAGGGGTGCAGAATATTTCACTTAAGTGTCCCATTGCAGAGACTTAGTTTTAAATTCATTGAGATTATTATTAATTCATTATCAACGAGATCACAAAGATCGCATAATTGGTTGCAATAGTTGAGACTGATTAAAATTTTTGTTGCAGAGGTTATGAGGAAGGCTGACGCCTCGATAAACAATTTAATGGCGTCCATGAATCACGTGACCAGATACCGTGACGCAAAAGACGGAAGTATGCTCGGATGTCTTGCGAATAATCTTCTACTGGTCACAATGTTCATGGAAACGTTGGGTTTCGTGTCCACCTTGTTCTGCTTTGGCCAACCTACGAATAATGAACAGAATTTGAACGGTTTCGGTCGGAACGGGAACCGTGTACGCAGGTCGCTGCTTCCTTGGAACGACCAAGAAGATATCGACGCAATCTTGGACGATTATTTGTATCTGGAAATTGATGCAAATTTTACGACACTAATTCGTGACGAAAGTGATTAATTCTCTGTAAAATTGTGAAAATTAATTGTTAAGGAATTATAGTAGTACTTATTAGAGTTCCATGGGAAGTGGAACTATCTTTATTGTAATTGTGAATTAAATATACATAATACACAGATTTATTGTAAAATGAAAATTATCTGTATTCGTTCATTATACCCTATGTTATCACTTGTTAATTAGTATTCAATAAAAGTTGTGATTGAAAAAATGACTTAGTGGCCCTTCACTTTCAAATTTTGTTAAGTACTTTGTATTATTAGTATATTTCTCCTAATTTATAAATATTAAAGAAGAATCTTAAGATCAACTTCTCCTACTTTTAATTTCTTCATGCAGAAAGGCGATTATTCACTGCTGTGATTTATTTATCAATAAAACTAATTCCACCGATTATACAACGTATATTTTTTAACGATGCAATAAAATTGCATCATAAATCAAAAACATTATCTAGTTTATACATTATGCTCTTCAACTTATCACATCTCAGTGCTCGCAGATAATGAAGCAATAAATTAAACAATGCATTCGTAAAATGCATCGCAACGTGACGTTTACAGCTTTCGAAGATGCAAAGCGTTGTGTTTGTCACACAGATTTATTAAACATACTCGCGTGGGTGGTTTGAAAAATGCGTGCCAGTACTAGCATCCTCTACTTAACGTGTAAGTATTATTAATCGCCACCTGTATCCTTTCGTCGTGGACCGTTACAATTAATTTAATGCGTATTCTCCCAAAAGGAATAACAAAATATCTTGGCACAGATTCTGCATTCTTTATTCTCTTTTCCGCTTTCCATATTTCCTTCTCTTGCAGAAAACAAGCGCCTTTCTTATATTTGTAGGTTTCGCTGTCGCGTTACAAATAAAAAATGTCACTTGCAGTGCAAAGACAAAAATCATCGGTGGGAGCCATGTGGATATAGTGTACCGACCATTCATGGTACGTATAAATCGTCATTTCTCTAGAAACTTGTGATAACTCCCTGAATTTAACAATTCCAGCTCTCCTTGCATAATTCTCAAGGGTTCGTTTGCGGTGCCAGTATACTATCCCGAAGATGGGGCATCACTGCTCTCCACTGTCTGTAAGTTCTATACCCCGCATAAATCATCAAAAGTGAATGATTCAATTTTCCAAAAAATTGAATTACAAATTTCGTGGTGCTTCAATTGCGATTCACGTTCAGTAGTAGATGCAACGTTCAGTTTTCTAACATTTTGTGACGTCATCTCAGTGTTCGTAGCGCAAGTGTATAAATAATCGATGACTGAATCCACTCTTCAGGACTTTAGAGAGAGCAACAAATTATTACGTGCGTGCTGGATCAAATTATCCTGATCGAGGGGGATCGGTGCACGGATTAAAAAGGGTGTACGTATACAACAATACAACGTTCCTGCATTGGTACTCCAGCATGTTCCATTACGACATTGCGCTCTTCGAAGTTCGACCATACTTCCGGTTTACGAATTCTGTTCAAGCTGTCCAATTGCCAGACGAGTTTAGCGTGCCCCCTCGAAAGCTGTACGTATGTGGCTGGGGTTTTACCCAATCCCATAGCAGCGTGAGTATTTTTAGTTTGTTGAGGCAGAATTTAAATTTTTCTATAATTCAGATGCTTCGACTTTGAAATGAGAATTCACTAATTAGATTAGAAGCATAGATCTCTTCTAAATCTTAGAAACTAGTTCCTGTTTAACTACCGGAAAAAAAATCTGTTATCGAAAAAAATTCGATACTAACCGAAATTATATGGCGCATGTTTCCCCTAGAGAATGACGAGTGACATTCTAATGGGCACCCACGTTCGTCATAGGCCATATGAAATTTGCATCGAAGAGAACCCAGAGTACGGATTTCTGGTTCAAGAGGACCACCACCTTTGTTACGGAGCTCCTGGAAAAGACTCTTGTTCCGGAGATTCGGGGGGACCATTGGCAAATAGGAATACCATTTACGGTGTCGTATCTTTCGGCGCCGATTGCGCTATAGTGTCAGGTGTTTACGAGAGCGTCTCCTACTATCGTCGTTGGATCAAACAAGTCACAGACTTGTAATTAGAAAAATGAAATAAAACGAAGATATTTCACTGACAAATCAGGTACAGAAAAGTGCAAGTTGCTTGCGGGCAAACATGTATAAGTATGATAGTTCAATAACATAATTTAATTTAAAATTGTCTTCCTTTATATTCAAGTATCTACTGAAGCCCTTGAAACTAATCTTTCAGTATTCTCTAATGTAAAAGTGAAAGTAATACCAGATGTCAGATCTAAGATTGGAAGAATATAACTTCTTGGAGTCGAGGTTAAAAATTCATTCTTCTCAGGATAATTAGAAGATAATGTAACCTGTTTCTCAGGTCTAAAGAAATATGAAAATTCAGGGGAATAAAATCTGATAAAAAATTCAGTGTAAAAGAAAGTTTTGCAATTGAATGAACTATTCGTAGATTGAAAATTCACGTTCCACGGAGCATTCAGGGAGAGTCATTTCCAGGAAAGCGCGTAGACCCCGTCGCGTTCAGGTTCGGTGCACACCGGAAGTCCATTACGCACGTTCTGCGCAAGATCCTGCCATGCACACGGCCACACGACTCACGTACCGTGTACTTAGGGCTGAATGAAGTTCGGGGCCCTTGACTAATACGTAATTAGAAACTATTGTGCACGCCGCTTCGTATTATCGACACGCATAAGCACCGATGCGAGAGTGACTATTTCTGAGCTTGGTACAATGGTTTCGGGCCACACAGAAGAATAATCAGTTGTTCAAATCAAAATTATTAAATAATAGTTTCTACTTGAATATTAAATCAATCTTCAGACTGTGTCAGGGCAATCGATATTCTCAAACTTCGGGAACAAGTAGAGAAAGGGGTGTTGGTGAAAGCTGTTAGAGTATTCTTTGCGTTTCATTCCATTTTTCAATGATTTAATTTAGTATTGAAGCTTCAAGATTATGAAACATTTTGTATTATTCTACATGAGACTTAACCATCGATTTGGCTCCAGAAAATCAGATGAATACAGAATTCTTTTGGGGAGGGATGAAAGAAAGACTTATTGAGGAATATTTACTCATTTTTTCAATATTCAGCAAATTTTCTTCAATATTCAGTAAATTTTCGTGAAATATTTTGCAAAGTTTCTTCAATATTCAGCAATTTTTCTTCAAATATTCAGCAAATTTTCTTCAATATTCAGCAAATTTTCTACAATATTCATTCAGCAAATTTTCTTCAATACTCAGCAATTTTTCTTCAAATATTCAGCAAAGTTTCTTCAATATTCAGCAAATTTTCTTCAATATTCAACAAATTTTCTACAATATTCATTTAGCGAATTTTCTTCTAATAATTAGCAAATTTTCTTCAATATTCAGCCATTTTTCTTCAAACATTCAGAAAATTTTCTTCAATATTCAGCAATTTTTCTTCAAACATTCAGAAAATTTTCTTCAATATTCAGCAATTTTTCTTCAAACATTCAGAAAATTTTCTTCAATATTTAGCAATTTTTCTTCAAACATTCAGAAAATTTTCTTCAATATTCAGCAAATTTTCTTCAATATCTCGCAAATTTTCTTCAGATGTTCAGCAATTTTTCTTCAGATATTCAGCAATTTTTCTACAATATTCATTCAGCCAATTTTCTTCAAATATTCAGCAAATTTTCTTCAATACTCAGCAATTTTTCTTCAATATTCAGCAATTTTTCTTCAAACATTAAAAAAAACTTCTTTAATATTCAGCAATTTTTCTTCAAACATTAAAAAAAACTTCTTTAATATTCAGCAAATTTTCTTCAATATTTAGCAACTTTTCTTTAAATATGCAGCAATTTTTCTTCAAATATTCAACAAATGTTCTTAAAATATTTAGCACAATTGTCTTCACTTTTGCAAAGTCGTATTTATTATTTTAAAATTTCTGCCTACCTAGACACCCAATAATAACCCAGCAAAATTTCAATGAATTCTACTCGCACCCATTCAACGATCACTAATTAAAGGTTTCAAATTCGAATGTTGAGGAGGTCAGAAGCCTCGCCAGTTCGATATGAATTCAGAATTAAGTATTCCAAGTGGATGGAGACTTGTTCAGCGTTTCGGCTATTATTGTTCAGCCGGTGCGCGCACGCGAGCGTTACTGCCCGCTGTCATTTACTCGGATGACTCACCCACGCAGGTTTCCCTGCATAAACACCGGCCCCTGGCTTTTCCACCGGTGTTCCGTGGGTCTTTAAACTCCCTTGCCACGTGCAACGTGCGCGCTGTCTTCGTGGCATCGTGAGAAGCTCATTATCGCGCGGGACATCCGTCGATTTATCATTCGACTACACAGAAACCCTTTAAACAGAAGCTAGACAACAAGTCGACGACAGTGACCCCAAAATAACCAATCGGGTCGATGAAGTAGAGTCGGAACGCGTCAATAATCGTCAACACTGCATCATCGATCGCCAGGTGTATCGTATTTGGCAGAGGGGGACTAGAGAATTTATACCAAACTAGACAACTAGTGATTTAAATATTCCTCACGACACTTCTTCGTTGCTTATGACTGAATCATTATTTAATCTCCCGTAATTAATTTCTTCCCTAGACTCAAGATCCTCGAATTATTTGTAGGCGCTGATAACGTGTAATATGTCTGCTGAATCTTGAGGCAGGTGAATTATTCAACATGCAAAAGTAATCAGCATACCGCGTATAAAATCGCGTACGATAAAGAGTGACCCAAAAATGGGGCCTTTTTTAGCCTCTTTTTGGGCCCACGATTTTTGAACTAAATTTTGTGCCAAATGATAGCTTATGATGAGATATCAGTCACAACACATTTTCAAGTTGAGGTGACAATTAGTTTCTGAGATATGGGAGGTGAAAGAAGTGAAAATTCATTAACGCGTCAGCCTTCGTCAGCGCTTCAACGTATTTTCAGGAGTTTTGCTGACTGCTAACAACGAATTTGAAATTAGATTTTCCAAATTCACGAAAAAAAAAATAAAAATCAAGAAATGTAAATGACTGTATAGTGGGTGTTTTTTTTTTAATATATCGCCTTACATATTGAATCGGCCATTGCGAGCTTTGCTGACTGCTAACAACGAATTTGAACTTAGATCTTCAAAATTCACAAAGTCCGATTTAATATGGTGGAGGATATATTAAAAAAAAAGCACCCACTTCATGGACATTTATGTTTTGATTTTTATTTTTTTGTGAATTTTGAAAATCTAAGTTCAAACTCGTTGTTAGCAGTCAGCAAAACTAGTGAGAACAATTCTTTAAATTATCGGACTGACATAAAAGTCCATACATCGAAGCGCATCAGATCGCATTAATGAATTTTCACTTCTTTGATCTCCCATATCTTAGAAACTAATTGTCACCTCAACTTGAAAATTTGTTATCATCATAAGCTATCATTTGGCATAAAATTCAGTTCCAAAATCATGCGCCCACAAAGAAGCTATTTCTTGGGTCACTCTTTCGCTAGACAGATTATAGATCAATTGAAATTTCTCCGATTAATAGAGTTCCACGAGAGCAGAGTACGATTGACAGAAACAAGCTCCCCTCTTTATTTTTATTAAGTAACTCACCCAATCACCGCATCAGGCCAAATTTTGTTGCGCAAGCTCTTCAGCACTTGCCGCCTGAACTTCAAGTACCACGCGCCGCTGCACTTGCAGCCGCAATACTTCCGGGACACTCTCTTCACCTTCACGCTTTCCGTGGTATCTCCGCGATCCACGTTCTCCCGCCTCGATTGCGAAATCACGGGCCTCTTATCAGCCACCGTTACGTACGAATTACAAGAATCCTGAGTATGCGATCTATTCGAGGTCTCAGTAGCAGCATTTGTCCCCTTCTTCATATAACGAGTATCTTTCGCCAGGTACATTTCGGGTTCCTTATCAGTCAAGATGGAAATATCCTTGTTCTTCAAGTACTCCCTGTCGCAAATCACCGAGTCCCCCGTTTTCCCATTCCGTGGAGAGGTTTCTTGATCCTCTATCGACTTCGAAGCTCCACGTTTCGAGGGCCTCCTTCGACGGCGCCTCAGTTTCACCAGGTCAGTCAACATCGTTGCAGCAAAATGGTCCTACTGGAAGTTCGATGGTCCAGTTTATTCAGCGATGCTTGTTGCCCCGCATCGCGCGAAGGTTTGCACACAGTTCACTTCGAAACTGCGCTTGTTTTGCCCACGTTGGCTTCGAGTATTTCAGCGTGCAGCACGCCCCATGCGAGCCGCACGCGCAAAACAGTGGAACTGACAGTCACCACACTAAATATTCACAGAGAGGGTACACTATAGGTGATTACGAAGCGCTTCTGCTCGGAGTAGGGGCACCACAGATTTTTCCTCCACTTTAGGCCGCCCTAACGTTTGCTTGTTTGGCCCACTGACACGTTAGACTTCCCCTGGCATAGCGAGATTCTTCTAATTTTTTAAACATTCTGTGTCACACCCGCAGGAATTCCACGAAGTCCCCTGTTCACTAGACTTCTGTTGCTCCCTGTGTAAATTCTTCCTCTTAAATATCGTGCAATTAAGTTGCGAACATGTATAATGGCTGGCCGAAGCACCGGACTGCGGTTTCCAGTCGATGAATTGCGAAAATTTAAACCTCACATCTTTCGCTTCATTGCTGGGCGTTGATTGCTAAAATATGGAGATAAGATCACGCCTGACGAGCAAATTACGATCCCCAATGGTTAAAGTTACGGTACGTAGAAATACGCTACGTGTAAAATCGATGATTGGGATGTTGTTATCGAGAACGATTATCGCCAGTCGAAGATCGTTTCCACTTAGAGTGAACGAGCACTTCGGAGGAGCGATTTGAACCATCGTCCTTTCAATAAACGAAGTATACGAGTGTTTTTCCGCAGTGATTAAGGAGGTACGAGGAGTTTCCTCCAAGTCACGAATCGTGAAGGCAACGTGTCATTTAGAGTACCATGAAGAATTCTTATTAAACCGAAGCATCAAGTCCTCAGACTAATTACACACAATTACTTCCACGATTTTACTCTGGGTAATACTTTACACGCACAATCTTCAGACACTCAAGTTTATCCTTGCAGAAATTTCGATGCCAGTCACGTGAAAACGCTTGAAAAAATGTGCGATTTTCATGAAAAAAAAAAGAAAAGAAACTGAACGACATACAGTAAAAATGCTTTTTGGACTTTATTACTTCATATTTGAAGAGTAAACAAAAAATTTGTGTTTGAATTTTATCAATTTTTGACTTAGATATACAGCATTCATTGTACCACTGTAGAAATTAGAACTCTTGACGGGCGCCACTGTAAAAAGCTTAATTATGGACCGATTTCAAAAAGTCTTACGACATTCTATTCAGAATTAGACTCGCTATCACGTTATCCGCAGAGAGTAATTTTGGATCACCCAATTTTTTTTATGGACAGATTTTTGCGTAGAAAAACTGCTGTTTTGCAACATTGTGTTTAAACGTGTGCTAAAAATCACTGGATTGTTTGTTTGAAGTGAAGGTGGATAAGGCGATAACCATTCACATATATTTTAAGAATATTTTTAGTTTTTTTATTTCAGACGATCCTGCCACGAGTTCTAATGACGCCCGTCAAACCTCTAATTTCTACAGTGGTACAATGAATATTGTATATCTAATGCAAAAATTGATAATATTAAAACAATAATTTTTTGTTTACTCTGCAAACATGTAGTAATAATGTTCAAAAAGCTTTTTCACTGTATGTTGTTCAGTTTCTTTTTGTTTAATTCATAAAAATCACGTATTTTTTATACCCCCAAAGGGTTACACAACTTTGACAAGTCGGAAAATACAGTTATTTTTATGATTTTTTTTTTATATAAAAAAAGTTGTATTTAAAAATCAAGACGTACACCGTGTTGTATATAAATTAAGCTGAATTCTCTTAAAAAAGAAATCTGATATCTTAAGAAATGGAGCCATAGCAGCCCAACGCCTCTTCATATTTACAGCATTTTCGGTACCAAAAATATCTCAGAGATCACTAGACCAATTGGAATAAAATTTCGCATAAATATTCCTGAGACTATAATGTAGTACTTATCTGCGCCGAATTGGAAAAAAATTATTTTTTGGAAAATAGTAGCCACTCAAAGTCAGTCATATGATTTTCGACCTAAGTTTCCATATTCTTTTGTTAATAAAAAAAGACACAAGTCGAAAAATCAGCTTCGACAAGTAGTGTATTATAATCTCAAGAATATTCGTGCAAACTTTTATTTAAATCGGTCCATACTATACTTCCAGTATTCTCTGAGATATTTTTTGTACTGCAAATATGAAAATCAAATTTCTTTCTGAACAGAATACGGTCTAATTTATACACAACGAGTTGCATATCAGGATATAAAATCAGGATTTTTAAATATAACGTTTTTTACACGAAAGAAAAATTCATAAAAATAATCTTATTTTCCGAGCTGTCAAAGTTATGTAACCCCTTAATCACACTGTTTGCAAAGCTGTCGCGAAGCAACTGCATCGAGCCAGTTGCAGTGCGATCCGTATGCTCTACATTCTACCTCTACCTACTCCTTTATAAATACCCACCTAAAAGATCTCTAACCGCCTATCGATAATTACTTCACAAACTCGGGGGACTTCTCCAGCAACCTGTACTCACATAGGGCTGACTCCCACGCAGAACACGCTCGGGATCGCCTCGACGAAAGTGTCCTCGGGAGCTTCGTACGCGATCTTCCGCCGAAACGCGTGCTTCCGTTTGAATGGCAGCCAATCGAGCATCCTGCAAGCTGTAGGAGACCTTTCACAGAAGAACCGAGCGGCTAGCACGGTTGCGGGGCATCGGAAAATGGCGCTGGTGCGGTACCGTCCGAGGAGTCCACGTTATTGAGCCGCGTCCCATTGTGCGGAGGAATAACGTCCAGCTGCGGGAAGGTGTAATTGTCACTATACCGCGCACGTCAGCCGAGAGAAATGAATTATAAGGTGTCGTAAGCACGATCGGGGTACGGTACCCGTGACACATCGTTCAGGTTTGGTAAACAAAAGCGGATGTACTCGTTGCGTTCTCCCTAATCACCTTCATAACGTTTAAAGCTTCTGCGAACGATGGTCGACGTTCGTAGGATAGGCTTCTGTGTAGGCACTGCTGCTTAATGGATGGTAGTGATTAGAGAAACTTTGCCACTTGTGGTCTCTGTGCTGGGTGATAGCTGAGGGTTCGAATGATTCTTGTGATAGATCTTGATAGGGGTTGAAAACAGTTGTATCGGTTTCGGTTCTCGAAATAGTTATAAGAGGAGAAATAATCTTGAAGAAGTTATGAGTGGACAAGGCTCCGGTCTATATCGGTTTTGGTTCTACAGAAATTTTGGTTCCTTATAATCGTTATTTTGACTGTTTCTTTGACTATGACTGTTTCAGTCAGAGCATATACCTAACAGTTTGAAACAGTTATTTTCGGAACCGTTTCAAGTGTGACAACCCCTGGATCTTGGGAAGCTTCTGTTTCTTTGTGTCGGCCTGCTGGGTCTCATACTACTTTGGGAATTTAGTTTTTATGGACATACCTATGTCACTCCAAAGTTTGGTTAATTCTAAAGGTTCTACTATTCAAGGGTTAATCACTCCACCGCAATTAAGGGGGGATTGCGCTTTGTTGGGCCAAAAAATAGGTAATTCTTTATGAATTGTTTGTACAAAAATGGCGCGGCAGATTAATTTAAGGTTTGGCAGGCTGTTTTATTGTATCTTAAGCTATTATTCTGAATTTTTGTGTGGCAGTGAAAAAAAGGAGGTGGCAGATACAGATGGCTGACTGAGAACGTTGAGCAAAAATTGGGTGGTCCTGGAATTGACGGAATGTAGGTACTGTATGGGTTATCTGAAATACAAAAAGGGAAAGAGATTCTTAATATATATGAATGTGGCTATCTGTGTTAGTAGATTTATTGCCGTATGTTACCGTTCCTTTTTTATTTAAAGAAGTTTTCCCGATTTTGGGACAAAACCTTCTTCAGACTCAAATCAGGGCGCTTAATCTTCTTCAACAGGCTGCTATTTTAACATTTGTTATTTTTCTTAAGGGGCTATATCTAGTCAGAAGGCCGAGAGGAGGCGAATGTTTGTGAATTTTTTTTGAAAAAACAGAAGCATATATTTTTACAGAACTTTTTCCACTTAAAAGAGCAACATTTAGAGAACATTTGGTAAATTTTTGTAGAAAAATATTTACGTTTATAATACAAATGCAATGATATCCAAGAATCCTTTTTAAAAACGGTGAGCAAGATATCTCAAAAACTACTGTATCAATTTTTCTGAATTTTTGTGGGCTTATTTTTTATATAAAAATCTATCGAATGACGGCGGGATTTTTTTTCCATTGTATAGTTTCGATTTTATCAACGAAAAACGGCCATTAGTGATAACCATGAAGCTATTTTTGGTTGATATAATCAAAACTATACATTGTAAAAAAATCCTTCCGTCATTCAGTAGATTTTTATATAAAAAATAAGCTTCTGATCAGCTAATTTCAGAAAAATTGGTGCAGTAGTGTTTGGGTGCAGCAATTTATCCCCCATTAAATCGTTCCACAGGAATGATAACTTAAGAAGTTTGAATTGTGACCGGAGATCGGATTAAACAGAATTGCTCGTATACCGCATTAGCATAAAGGACTAGCTCTATAACGTTATTACCCTCCTTTTGATCTTCTCAACAAAAAATCCTCAATTTCCTGCTCACCAAGCTTTCAACGTTTCGTGCGTTCCAGGATTCTGCCTCCTTCTCCCTCCCTCCTCTTCCCTACCGAGCAGGGGATTATCATTACGCGCCTCTTATTAGATAGAGGTAACCTCCTTTCATCTTTCGAGCGAATTTCGCCTCTGACCTCGCGTTATTGAGTTGAACGCCGTCGTTAAAGCAATCGCACGAACACTTGCCTCTTGGGATTCTAATTAACAATGCACGCTGATTCCATTTAAGGGGTGGTTCAAAAGAGACCTTAAACTTTTACGGGGGGAATCCTATTCTTTGGGCTAAAAACATAGCGGAATTTTCAATTTTTTTTTTAAGACACTAGTGATTCGAGTAATCTGAAATTTGGACCATGTTTTTATGCATCTTTGAGGAAGTTGTAGTTTTTTTTATTAATTTTTAATAATAAATATAAGAGTTATGCATGATCGACCATCACGCCGCCGTTGTCCGCTGGTGTGCACGAATTTTCTGTAATTACTGAACCGATTACCTTAAAATTTGGCCTGTATGTCCAACAAATATTACTTTATACTTTGATGAACCAGGCTACCGATGAATTATATACTTCTTTGATTACATAAGAAATTTGGCGCAAAATTGTATAGCAAAAGTTGAAGTTTCAGAGCTTTCAATTTCAAGACTCTCCACACTCCTCACAAAGTTTTTGTATTTTTTTCTGGCTCGTCAAATTATGGCTACATATGTATACAGTGAAACGCCGTTTCATTTTTCTGTTTTAGATTACCAAGAAGATAAATATCATGCACTCAAGCGGACGACGAATGTTACGCGGCGTGTTGGTCGATCATGTAGAACTCCTATATTTGTTATTAACCGGTTAACTGGCACGGCTTTTTTTAATATTCGTGCCCAAACTGGCAGCCTCGAAAAATTAAGTGAATCACACCAAATTAGGTGTTTGTAAATTCCCATACAGCGGTATGGGCGACCCCAAAAACCCCTATATACAATTTTTCTAAATCCCGATAATATTTTAATATTTGGCAGCCATTTTGGGTCGGCCATTTTGAGTCTGCCATATTGAATTTTACAATTCCAATGACAAATTCAGATTCAGCGACCCCAAAAACCATTACATACCAAGTTTCAATCAAATCGTTTGAAAATCAAAAAAGTTATTCCATTTGATCATATATGATACATAAACAGAATTGGCCAGATTGTTTTTGATCATATATGATACATTGCCAGTTAACCGGTTAAAAATGAATAAAAAAAATAATTATTGCTTCCTCAAAGATGCATCAAAACATGGCACAAGTTTCAGATGAATCAAATCGCTAGTTCCTTTGAAAAAAAATCCCCAATTTTGCTATGTTTTTAGCCCAAAGAATAGGATTCCCCCTTAATGAATCTGCAAAACAATCAAGTCAAACACAATTACCAGGGATTCAGTTTTAATGTAACTCCCTTACAAATTAAATAAGTACGACAGTCTACATAAATAGCAACTATTAAATATCCCCCAAAATACCTAGGAATTAATAATCACAGAAACTTATTTGTAAGTCAAAAAATTCAGTTGCTAAACGCTTCCTCTTCCCAGCGTTGACCCTAACAAAATACTCGATTGCTACCACGACACAACCCTCAATAGGATACTCACGAAATCATGGAAACATTAAACTAACTTGCATACGCCAGCCGCCATCGACGCCAGCGATTACCCAGCCTCGTCGGTTCACCCCCAGAATAATAGCTACATACCCCGGTCCTCGGCGGACGCAGCTTCTCCCCGACGAGTCCATCGAGATTTTCCTCGACCAGCCAGGTTCCTCGTGTCGAAGATCTCAATCAATCCACGTTGCATCTCGCGAAGACGTCCTCCGCGCACCCCCCATTCCCTGGCGGCGTCAGAGGCCTCGCCGGAAAATCCACGAGACGAGGTAGGGGGTCGATTGAGACGTGGCGGGGTGTGGCCGGACCTGGGGATTAACCCCTCTGACAGCCAATCATATTCGTGGCAACCCCACCAGCCCGGATCACTGGCAAAGCGCGGCTGAAACTGTCGCCCACCCTCTCCAAGCAACCCCCCACCGCTAATTGCCCTCGCTTTAATATCGCATGTGGAATGAGAACTGGCTGGCAGGCACAGCGCGGAAGGGGAGGGTGATAAGACAACAGAATGCGCCCGCAGAAGCCGGGAACAGAAGCCTGGGTCCGTTTTGTGTGCGTTTTCCGTGACATCTACATCGGGGATGACGGTGTGCACGCTTGCGGATTTCACGTCGCGCTCGCGTCGAGCCTGGTCCCAGCACGGTAATGCTCGATTTTAGGGGGTGGGCGGGGTGAATCACCAGGTTTGTTTGCTTTATTAATGATCTCGCGATTATCGAGGAGCCGCGCGCCGCGCCAGCGTAACAGAGATTGATCGACGGCTGGAGTCAATTTGCGTCATCGAGAGGTGCTCGGCGATGATGTTCGTGGAAGCTGAAATTGGGTGCTCCTTAGGGTGGCTCTTATTTTCAACCTGCGATTTCTTTTGCTCTCACGTTCTAATATGGCTCCATTTCATAAAAAATAGTTCGTGAAAAAGATTGATGCAATCGGACAACAGGAAAAGTGCCGACCAGGCCTTAAAGTTTAGAATTTATCAATGGTTTGAATTTGCAGAATTTCTAAAAAATCGTAAACCCTATCGAAATTTTCTTCAAATAATATTAAAAGAGCATTCAATTTTGTACAATTACTGTATATATAAGTTTTTCGTGCCTCCAACCATTTTTTAGATAACAGCGTTTGAATATAGAGAAATCCGCGTCTCTGACGTGACGTATTGTCTATACGCGCGTATCGCCGACTTCTCTATATTCAAATGCTATTATCTAAAAAACGGTTGGAAGCACGCAAAAATTATATATACAATAATTGTAGAAAATTGAATGCTCTTTTAATATTATTTGAACAAAATTTCGATAGGGCTTACCATTTTTGAGAAATTCTTTAAATCCAAATTATTGATGAATTCCAAACTTCAAGGTCTGGTCGGCACCCTTTCCTGTTGTCCGATTGCAATTAACTTTTTAAGAGACTATTATTTTATCAAATGGCACCGTTCTAGGGGGTGAAAGCAAAGAAATACAAAAAAATCGAAAAGTATAAATAAAGGCCAGTGCTCCTGTGAGTTCCTTCTGGCATTCAGAGGTGGTAATCTTCCGTGAACTGTCTATCTTAATGTCTCAAAGACCTATAACATGCGACAGTTGAACACAGTACCTTTACACCCCCCCATAATCATGCGGGTGTAATTAATCGTTCATCTGGGGGTGTTTATTTTTAACGCCGCGGGATTAAAGATTTTTCAGCAGCGGCGGGGGTGGCGGAAATTCGCCGAAGTGAACGGAACTCTTGCCACGGGGATCGTCGTCTTCGCCTTCTATATTGGCCCGTAAGGGCGGCTCTTATAAAGCGGAGCAATTATCCGGGTAAAATACTCTGCGAAATTTCCGTGATAAATTTCGGCTCGTAATAAGGGTGAGTCGCAAGTCATTTGGTCCTGGCCTCGAGAGGGAGGGCCCCGGGTATCGGGCTTCAATAGAAATTCTTTCGCCACCCCCACGCCCCTTTCCCCGTGCACGCCCCTAACCCCCGACGCCCGTTTAATTTAAACATTTGTCGCTAATCTCATTCAATACTGCCGCGAGTAGCTTCCTCCAGTCGAAAGCTAATAATTACCGACTCCGAATGCAGTACGAGGAGGGTGGATACCGGGGACGTTAGGGGATGCTTTTCTTCCGCCGTCGCCTCTGCGAACGGAGAAAAGTTGGAGTGCCTTGGCTGAAATTAAAATGTGCCGTCGTAAAATTGCGCCATTTCCGCCCTTGTAACATTTACATTCGTTCTCTAACCCTTTCCGTTAATTGAGAGACGAATCAAGGGGAATTTAAACGAGCCTCGGGAGGCGATCTGTGAGTTGGCGCTTTGAAGTCCGGAGGCTGCGGTCGTTAAAAATTCAATTTCATGTTTCATTTTACCGCATCGTTATACGCTCGCCTTTTGAATTCACAACTTTGAGGAACTTAGCAGAACCCGAGGGAAATATACGACGTAATTACGCGGAGCCATTGTCCGGTTCTCTTGAAATATCTAAGGAGTGGTTCAAGTAAATTTGGGATTTATTGCTCAATCCCAACTTCATAATGGCCCCGGGCGACGTTTTGTCTGAGCATCGTCTATTAAATTCGACTCCATTTTCTTATTCCTGACAACCTTAGTGGATCGATACAGGCCAACAAATTTGCAATATCTTTTAAGAGAAGACACTCGGGGAGGAAGAGGCCTTCACCCCCTTTGTGTCGAGTGTATTCAACGTTCAGTGATGGATTCGTGAAATTCGAAATCCGCCAGCAGAACGCGTGCGTAATTGCGACAAGAAGGCTAGCAAGACGATGACGAGGAAAAGTCGAGAAGACGTAAAACCTGGACGTAATTAAGCTCTTGCCTCGGAACTTAAGCTTCTTAGAGGTTTCCCGAGGTACTGAAATTCCCGCATACCCGTCAACGTCTAATGAGGGGATTGCGGATGAAGTTTCGGTCCGGGAAGGGGCAATTAGGCGAACTGTACTTGCTCGCAGGCTGAGAAACGTGTGAACAATAAATAATAGGCAGCAACATTTAGATGAGCAGTCACCTAGCCAGCCTAAAACGTGACCGTAGGTATCCGTAGCTCGCAACGAGACAGTTATTCAGAAGGATAATCTGCCCCGGCCACAACCAGCGGTAGCAGCGACAGGTCTAAAGTCCCCCAAAGATCCGCAAGTCCCAGAACTCGCGGACACTCAAATGGAATCATCGCCCGCCAAGTGAATCCATCAGAGCTAGTCCGACTGTCCCCGATCCTTGGGCGACGCAAGAAAGATCTCCGGGACAAAATTAAACGACCTCATCATCATTAGACCGGCCACCTAATTACCGGGAACGTCTTAGACGCGGATGACATCGTCGAGGCAGGAAAACGCGGAGACACTTGGCGTTGTTCGTCTTCGTGTGAGTGTACACGAAGCTCATCTCTACCGTCTCTGCCGACGTCAATGAGACCTACTGTGTGGGAGGAGGGGGTTGGATAAGGGGGGGATAAGCGGCGTTGGTTTACACAGGAAAGCTTATTAATGGGGCTTACGAGGGGTGGGAGAGAGGACAGGATAGAAGACCTAGAACAGGACCAGCGTGGAAGAACGAGCAGGCCTTGAGAGCCGCCGCTGGATCGTGGCTGGATGGTTCGAGGGTGGAGGGTGGAAAAAAAGTAACAGACTCCCCGCAAATAACCCCCACGATGCTCGCCGTGGGCGTGCCCAGGCGCCGGGGTGATGGCAGGACCCGGCCAATCGGGCTGCGCCGTGCCGTCGGGCTTCCTTCGTCGGACGAAAAAATATTGACCGCGGCGAGGGGGTATTCCGCGGTCCATTTGGGGGTTGCGGAGGTGAAACGCAACGCTTGGACTGATTGTTAGGAGAGTGGCGAACGGGGCCAGGGGAAGGACGGGGGTGGGCGCCGGTGCAGGGTGAATACCCCCCTCGTCACGTACGGGATCATTAGCCGGATATCCTTAGTCCTGTTGGCCAACCCTCTCTGATAGCGGTGATCCTCGTGCCTGACATCATTATCCTGGGATGCTGTGCAGCGCCAGCGCGGCTCCGCCGTTCCTTCCAGCCTGCTCTCGTCGTCGCCTCGCCACGGCTCCTCGTGTTTTTCCCCGTTGTGCCGACGCTCCGGAAGCACCGCGGCCCTCGGACCAACGTGGACCAGTTCCCCTGCTAGTTTCCACGACCGAACCGCGCGATGTCGGTGCGCGAGCTCTTCCGTCGAACAGCCACGCTGTGAAGTGGTGTTCAGTGGTTTAGGAGGTTCAGGAATCGAAGGTTTCGAGCGTAGCTGTGACGGTTTCGTCGATGATGGGCAGCGTCTTTGAGAGATCAGTGGGTATAGTTCTCCCGCGAGGAAAATAAGCACGTGTCACACTAGGTATGAAAATGACACGCAGCGTTCGGTTCTGAATCCGTGCAGAGATACCTACGATAGACGTGTACTGATCGAGCCCTACGCGCAACGAGACCCGTCCGCGAATAAAAGCGTCCCGGACGATTATGGAGCCCAGCGATCCGTCGGGGAGGTTGACCGTCGAGGACCTGTCAGACTGCAGGAGCGAGAGCAGCCACTCCGAGACTCAGCTGAGAGCCTTCCAGGACTACGAGCGGATTAAGGAGCTGAATCTGTCGGTGGAGAAGTCGAAGGAAGACCCGCCAACAGAGCCAAAGGACTTCCACTTGGGTCTGGAGCCCGGCAGGACACCGATCCGCTTCCAGGAATTCGAGAACGCCACCAGGAGCCTTCCGATGACGCTGAACAAGGGCAAGGACTTTGGATACATCGCGAGCAACCTGAACGAGATGACCTATCCGCTGGATAGATCAAATGAAAACGACGATTCAGTGGACACGAGCAACCTCTGCAGGCCCAAGAACCCGACGGCCAAGGACCTTCTGTTTAATCTTCGCGACAGCAGGCAGAAGAACGCCCACGCTGCGTTGTCGCTAGACAGGTACGGCAAGGATCTGAATTTCGCCGTGTCTGAGAAGGACATCAAGGACTTCGGCCTGCTGAAGAATTACAACCTCGATCGGATGAAGGAGTTCAACCTGTCGCTGGACAGGATGAGGGACGGCCACATCGGCAACTTCGCGCTGGAGAGACTACGAGGGGGTGCTGGGTTGATGGAGAACACTGGCATGTTGGAGCACAACGAGTTCAAGAATATTCAGGTGCAACCGAGGAACCAGAACCTGGAGGCCATCGCGCTGGAGCGTATGAGACGCTCTCACATGCTGGGCACGGATCTCACTGCACAGAACCTGTCGTCGCAGCTGCCTCATCCGCACTCAATCACGCAGATGCAGCACTCGCAGCAACAGCAACAACAACAGGCCAAGTCCTTCACTATCGACGCCATTTTGGGGCTCAGGAACAATCCCAGGGAGAAACGTGGTCAGCAGCAACAGTACAAGAAGCATCAAGGTACGTAATCCTCACGGTGTCTCACCAATCTGCGTTGCTTCTACTTGGAAGCTTTGCTGAAGAGATCGAACGTGTTCAATGATGTTTCTGTTTACGAATGTACGTGAAAATGTGGGCTGGCTGAGTGTGGGGACGTAGGAGGTAACGGGGAACTTTAATGGCGACTCTTAAGTAGCTAGCAGACTGTTTAGTAATTAGTTTCTTGTGTTTGGAACATGTCTTTCTTGATTGCGTTAGGAGGGAAGAGTTTCTTGGTACTTCGGAACGCAGTTTTGATCAGACTATCGAAATGAATGGGGAGTTGGTTTGAAATAGCCTTCTGGTTAATTTCAAACGCTTTATATATTTATTGTTAACAGTAGTTTAGACTGTTGAAGTTTGCAAACCGAAACTGGTAGATCGGAAGGAAATATATAAAAAAAAATTTTATGTTAAACGATTTTATTAAAAATGCACTAAAAACTAAAGATAATTCTTTTCTTGTTCCTCTCTTTCACTTTAAATAAAATCGTGGAGCAGGATGTTTCATAACAGAATATGAATCAATTTAATACAGCATCAAGCGTCGAAATGAATTTGTTGTGAGATATCCTGCTCCAAGATTTTATTTAAAGTGAAAGAACACCATCGAAATTGTAATACAAGAAAATAATTATTTTTTCATTTTTAATGCATTTTTAATGAAATCGTTTAACATAATTTTTTTTATTTTTTAGTTTTTAGTGTTTATGGATCTATATTTCAGAGCTCAAACTTCTTTACAAATATCCTTTATTTAATTTCAAATCGCGATGCGACTGACAACCCGAACGCAGCGGCTTTTTATCAATTTGAAGTCGTTTGTAGTTAAGGGGTGTATTTATTGATGACTAGACAATTTTCTCACCCCCTCGAGGCTAATTTTTATTTAAAATATTGTATTGTCATCCAAACTACGCACGCCTGTAAAGTTTCAAGTTAATTCGATAGTTGGAAGTGGGTTAAAATTGAGTTACCAGATTCGAACCATACAAACATACATACAAGAAACAAACAGAGGATCGAAACTGAATAAAATCGTTTGAAAACATTCTTCACTTCGGGCGAATTTCAATCCAAAACAAATGCAAATGAGAAAACACCGTGACAACAGTTCATTGCCATGCAGTCTGGTGAAAATTTCTGTATCGATTTTATGCCGGTTGTTTAATAAATTTCTGTTCGTCTTGGCTGCGGCTGAAATGTGATCGAAATTCTCACGATTTGGTAATCATCGACATCGTGATACATTTAGTCACCACCTGGTAACATCGGTTTAATCACAAGGTACTGAATTATAAAGTCTCTGACGTTTCCTTAACCTTTTAACAAAATTTTAACAAAAAACAGACATAACCAACTGAACAGAACTTTGTTTACTTTTCACATTACACTCCTTAATTAATTATCACCCACTCCACTTACGTGGTCCTCCCTACAACCCCCCTTTCAATATCCTCGACGAAATCTCCTTCACTCCAAGCGAAAAAATGCACCCATTTCCACCTCTGAATCTTCCACACTCGAATGACCAAAATTAAAATTTCTCCGCCCCGAGTCACGGAAATTCGCCAAGAAGGCAATCGTCATCCCTCAAAGCCGCTTGGTCCTTCACGCCAGTCCGTTTGCAGGTCAGGAAGGCGGCACGAAGAACGGCAGCTCGAGCTCGTGTTCCGGCGGCGGTGGGAAGCTGAAGAGGGTGCGGACCATCTTCACCGCCGAGCAGCTGGAGCGGCTGGAGGGTGAATTCGCCCGGCAGCAGTACATGGTCGGCCCGGAGAGACTGTACCTGGCGCACGCACTCAGGCTGACAGAGGCCCAGGTGAAGGTCTGGTTCCAGAACCGTCGCATCAAGTGGCGGAAGCACCACCACGAGCAACAGAGCCAGAGGGTGCACGAGTTCCAGCGCACCCTGAACTCGTCGCTGGAGCACGAGGACAGCAACGAGGCCGACAAATGGTGAAAGGGCACCGCGTTCCTCGATCGAGCATCGCCACTTCGTTTCCTCGTTTCGCCCCTCCGTGTTGCCACTCCCGTTGCTCGATCCTAAAGACGTTCGACTCCTCGCTTGGGACGCGATCAGGAAGAGTCTGACCAAGAGTTTCGACGTTCCATCGTTTCTTTCTCATATTCCTTCACCCCGCGATCACCGTGGATCACCGTGTGTTTCGAGAGGGAAGCTTGCCCCGGTAAACTTTTCGCTGATGTTCGCTGAATGGGCTCGTGTGATCGACGAAACAGGGAGGACTGCCCGTGAATCAGTTCTGGCCTTGGACCAGTATTTAACGAAGACTATTGGGGGGGAAAGGTGGTTCAAGGACCGCTGAATTGTGCGACACGTGAAACTGCAGATAGCACGTGCCTTTTTTAGTGGACGAGTTGATCCTTTCTTCAGCGTTGTCTCGGTATTCTTGAGCGACGATGCAACAGTAGAAAGTCAGAAGGAAGGGACATAGGAGGGTATGAGAATACTCGGCCGCGCGAAAGGACGTTTCATCATTTCTCGGGTGTCAAATTGCAACTGCTAGAATTGCGATCATGAAGCACGTCGAGTATAAATCGAAGTGTTCGCCGCACGCGTTCTCCGAGAGTAGGGACCCGGCTGATGCGTACGGCAAGCATTCTCAGAGGAAGAGCCAGTCCGTGGCGTTTGGCAGGAGTTGTAGGTGGGTATCAGAGCAGCGAAAACTAAAGCGTGATATCACCAGATGATTAAATAAATCATTGTCTTTGGTCGTGTTCCCAAGGAATCCAGAAACAGTGGCGAGCTACTACGCCTCCGCGACTTCTTACAAGCCGCAGAAGGGTTACACAGGTGCCAGTCCGACGTACTCCAAGTACTCATCGCCTCACAGCCCCGAGATGTCGCACCATGGCCTCCAAAGTCACTCCAAGCTCTGCAGAGACAAGCATTACCCCCCTAACTTCTCGCCCGTCAGGAAGAACCGCTACGGCGAGGAGTTTGGGGACAGTGAGAAGTTGAAGTACGTGGAGGAGAAGCTGGAGAACTTCACTGACGACAATGCGGAAGAAGAAGCAGAAGAAGAAGGTACAGATTAGATGGTTGAACTGGGTTCAAGCTTGAAGTAGTAACACTTGAGATTTCTTCTGACAGAGGACGTTCACGAGGAGCCAGGTGACTACCTGAACAAGGATTACGAGGAGCAGGAGGCGGATGATGAAACAGACGAAGAATCTGACGTATCTCCGCAGACCCATAGAGCTTCTAGGGAGGGCAAGAAAGATGCATTGCTGAGGGAACAACGATGGAGAGCCACGGAGCAGCAAGAAACACGTAGACTTCGTTGCCAGCAGCGCGGGGCTATGGGCCAAGGCCATACGTCGCCCTCCAGGTTTGTAAAAGGGGATATCATATACTATAATTGGCATTCCTAATCATTTAATAATAATGATAATAATAATATTTATTTACGGGACAAGCCCATTGAGAACAAAGTATATGCAATACAAATAATTCGAGCAGACAATACAGCAAACATCGTGTACATAAATAAAGAAATAAAGAATTTAAGAGATATAAAGAGTTGACCGTATAGGTGCAGGTTACATCTAGACAATGCTGCCCTCCTTAATTAAACTGTCCTATCTAGCATTTTTTCATTTTTTGAGATATGCAGAAATATTCGATGTTCCACACGTCTTTTATCTTTTAAGTAAAGTTAGAAAACTCTACGTGCTTCCTAAAGATTTATAAACAGTCTAATGTATTTAACCTAACTTTTTTCCAAATGGTTAAAATATCCTATCTAAAACAATTAATTAATTGGTACGTTAATAATACCTATTACAAAAAATTATATTAAGCTGTTACGAAATAATGACAACATGTTCTAATTTGAATGAAGAGAAATAAGGACGGTACAAAGTAAATGATAAAACTTTAGTTTTCTCGGTTGTTTCAAAATTCTAGATAGGACATTTTAACTAAAGAGGGCAGAATGCCACTTGAAACCAGGGTTCTCTGATTTTTATAATTACCAGATAATAATTTCGTTTTATCAATCAATTTCAAGTTAAACATGAGTGTAAATCTTGCAACCATAAATCCTGTTTCCATATCTCTAGTTTGCTAGCCTAGTCATATAGATAATCTCTGTGAAACAGTCAGGGGCGGCGTGAATATTTTCCGGGCCGGCTTCCGAATTTGTGTGGAGCCAAAAATATAACGCATTTTGATGTGTACTTCTAAATTTTACAATAATAAATACCTGTGCATGGGGCTCCGCAAAATTTACGCTGAGCTTTTTGTGAACCGCGGGGCCTTTCAAAGAAATTTTATAGTAAATATCTATGCCTGAGGGCCCCGCAAAATTTACACTAAGCTTTTCATGGACCGTGGAGCCTCTTAAAGAAATTTTATAATAATAAGTATCTGTGCATAGGACCCCGAAAAGTTTACGCTGGGCTTTTCATAGACCGCGGGACCTTTTAACTAAATTTTATAATAATAAATATCTGTGCATAGGGTCCCGCAGAATTTACGCCAAGCTTTTCATGGACCGCGGGGTCTTTTGAAGCGCGAGATCGAGTTTCGGAGGACGCGTTGAAATAGCGTAAAATACCCTGAAATGCCCAGTAAATTTACTTGCAATTAGTACACGCTATTGAAAGTCTAATGGGAGTAGCTGTTCGAAGATAATAGTGATTAGGGATGAGTAAGTACCTATAGACCTGAAAGAACACTCTGATCAGGTACTACCACGATGCCGTCGACCACGAGGTTCACGAGCCCTTATCAGAAGAAGACTTCGTCCCAACGTCGCAGAAGAACCCATCGAGGAGACCAGCCACAGACTACCATCAGTGGCCACAGTCGAGGAGCGAGTCCGATCGATACGATGCCACGGCACTGCCGATCCCGACGTCTCGAAGAGCCCGTACGAAGCCAGAGATCGACCAACTGATCGAGGCGGAATTCGGCAAGACGAGAAAGTGCAATCGCTGCGGCAGCCTGTCGAACAAGAAGAGCGAGTCCCCCACGAAGAACTGCTGCAGATTCGATGATCGCGCCAGCTTTCCTACCAAGGGACCAATTGGTAAGCTTCTTCCTAACTTTACCTATCTTTCCAGTTTCTTAACCTCGGTCACGCAGGGCTACTAAATCCCCAGTGCAAGCTCCTACTTTGTCTTACAATGAGATTTGTTAAGCAGTGGTTTCACTGACTCAAACTTTGCTAGAATCATGAATGAAAACTATATCCAAATGACTTGCAATGGCAGATACTGTTCACTAGTATCTATCCCAGTCCGTGTGCTTGATAGTCACCACCTTTTCTTCCTGCTATTCCAGGCGACGAGCCCGAGAGCCACGAGCAACAATTCTGCGGCCGCTACATCTCCAGGCACAGCTCCAAAGACGCAAACGGTGCCACCGACATCCCGACACCCCTGTATTCGTCCAAATCGCGCAGATCCAGGGACCTGAAATCGCCGACGATCTACGAGGTCCCCGAGCAGATGGAGAAGCTTCCCGACTACTCGCGATCCTCTCCGAGATACCACAGAAAATTCGCCGACGTGTACCCCGAGAAAATGAAGTGCTCCGTGCACACGTCCCACGGTCTCCCGCGAATACCGTCCCGGTACGAGGAGTGACGGAGGATGTCCCGACGCGAGTCTTCTTCGAGGGCGGAAAAGCGTTGGAGAGCGAAGAGGATGGATCGACGTGTGTCGAAATTCTGTGATGTTCAGTGAAAACATGTGGAAGACTCGAATTGAAAATTCTCGTACCATTTATAATACCGAAAGCTCTTCCCCTTCGTTTCGGGACACGCTTCTCCAAGCATCTCCGTGTACGAACTTGTTCCGCTGTCTCGGGATGGAAGTTTGCGGATGTGTGTTTGATCGAGGACGTAGAAAATAAACCCTGTTGGATCCAGAGCGAAAGACGGGGCACGAGAATCGAGAATGTATCACGAGGTATATCTCCTGTTCGGTCGTTTCCCTCCCACTGGTTGTGTAATATATATTTTTGTAACTGTCCCCGAGTAACTGTAGACGTCACCGTGCGTTCTGCGCAATCAGACCTCCGCACCAATAGCACGATGTACATATAGGCGAAGCTAATTCGACTAGGGTCAATATGTCCTCCGCTTACCTACCGTCTTCGGTGTGATGATCTTCGTTCTAACCACGTTTCTTCGGCACTGGCGCACAAAATCCACTGTATATATTACACGTGACACCGCTGCTATCATTCTGTGTACACGTACGCGTACATGTTGCAAAAGAATAAACTTTCGAATCTGTAGACCACGAGTAGAACTCTTCACCCTTGCCACCTTCCTCCTGGTCCCCTGGAAATGAAACGACATGTTGATTTTTAATGAGAGAAACATTCACTTTTCCCTCGAATCTCTGCTCATGGGGGGGGGGGGGGTATTTTGAAACAATTTTCTGTTATAAAAAATTGTTGAAGGCTCATTGCACCTGGGGTGTAATTTTCGGAGCGTAATTTAGAGACTTTTATTCATCTTTTTAATTTTTCGGATGTCAGTGGAGTTGAATAGTTGAAATACACGTTTTGCAGGGGAAAGATTTAAGAAGTGCAGTCATGTTCCTTTATATAGGAGAAGCTTTATTAAAAAATTTTACTATAGTAAAACGACTGAAATAAGGATAAAAACAATGTTTCTTAGTCAAGGATAAGTCCAGAGATTAAGCTATCGAAAAACTGCCGGTGATGTCCCTTCCTCTCCCCACAATTAGTACTAATTAATTACTGTTACTGCTTAAGCTCTGTCTGGGATTTTATTCGCCTGGCTACGAGAGGGGTGCAGGTTTTTACCCAGCCACAAAGGAGGAGGCTCTCCCTCAGAACTTTTGTATAAATATTAATAACGCGCTGGAACTCTCGCTTTCATGGCGCAGTAGACCCATGCTTCGTTCAATTAAACTCAATATCTGTATCATAGCGGAAAGTCGAAAGTGGATATTACTTATTGCGGCGGAATTGAGGGGGTTGAGGTGTTTTAAAAATTGAAATATATCAAGACTACAATTTCAAAACCTGGGACAGATTATTTACTAAACCTGCAAAAGGGTGTCTTGTGAAGTAGTCACTTTCCAATGAGCTTAATTTTTAATTTGTCTTTGGAACTTGCAATGCATGCGGTTAAAACTGATTACGCGAGACTAGTTTGCTACCTAATAGGGGCGGGAGGTTAACATAATCGGATCGAATAATGATCAATGGGAGAGCCATGAAGTTGTGGTCATTGATTACACGTATACACGTCGCTCAAGCGGGCGCAATTCCGCCATGGAAAAATCTGATGTGGATGACGTTGGTAACTAATATTCGCTCGTTACGCGCACCCCTTTTGTCGCCGTGATAAATTAGCCGTCGACCCATGTCAAAGGGCTGCAAAGAAAGCAAACCTTCGATGGAGAATCGTACATACTTCGCTATCACACTAGAGCATCAAGGATATCGATCTGAAACGGGGGGCCTCGATGCTCTAATCTGTTGTCAACCTCCCTCTCTGCCAAATCAACGTTACCTCTATCGAATCTAATCTCAATAATGGAGTTATGTTTTGCAGTAATTCGTGAATAAAATTCTCGGGATTCGTCAAGGAACACTACGGTGACCAAGAAAGTCTGAAAGATGCACGGGGGTGTCATAGATAGATAGACAGGGACTATTCGAATAATTTAATATTCGAATATTTTACAAGTATTCAAATGCTACAAATAAACTTCGAATATTTGAGTATTCGAATGCTACGAATAAACTTCGAATATTTGAGTATTCGAATGCTACGAATAAACTTCGAATATTTGAGTATTCGAATGCTACGAATAAACTTCGAATATTTGAGTATTCGAATGCTACGAATAAACTTCGAATATTTGAGTATTCGAATGCTACGAATAAACTTCGAATATTTGAGTATTCGAATGCTACGAATAAACTTCGAATATTTGAGTATTCGAATGCTACGAATAAACTTCGAATATTTGAGTATTCGAATGCTACGAATAAACTTCAAATATTTGAGTATTCGAATGCTACGAAAAAACTTCGAATATTTGAGTATTCGAATGTTACGAATAAACTTCGAATATTTGAGTATTCGAATGCTATGAAAAAACTTCGAATATTTGGGTATTCGAATGCTACGAATAAACTTCGAATATTTGAGTACTCGAATGCTACGAATAAACTTCGAATATTTGAGTATTCGAATGCTACGAATAAACTTCGAATATTTGAGTATTCGAATGCTACGAATAAACTTCGAATATTTGAGTATTCGAATGCTACGAATAAACTTCGAATATTTGAGTATTTGAATGTTACGAATGAACTTCGAATATTTGAGTATTCGAACGCTATTATTTGAATATTTAGGTATTCAAATACCATTCGATTATTTAAGTATTCGAATACCATTCGAATATTTCAGTATTCGAATAGTATGGTGTGAATTATAAACCAAGTTCTGTAGGTTCATTTTTTTACAAGCATTTATTTAGTTTCAATTGTGAGTTCGTTAGTTTGCCAGGGTGAAATCTTGTAAGCTAATTTTGCCCACTTCAGCATATCCGATCGGCTTGAAACTTTGCACACATACATAGTTTCGATGATAATACAGTATTTAATTATTCGAATAGTATTTGGATACTGGGATACTCGAATTATATTCGCCACATAATTGAGCAACTGAAGTATTCGAATATTCGAATACCGAAAAATTCGACATAGTCGAATATAGTCAATAGTCCCAGCCCTAATCATAGATTCATCCAACTATAAAGCTTAAGCAGATTTATAAAGTATCGGTAATATTTTCCACCTCTACTCAATTTTTCGTCCACTAAGTTTGAAAAATATTAGAATTTAGAATAAAGTCCCGCAGGAAGATTAAAGTAGCTCCACGAATTTGTCTCCCTTTTTAAGTGCCATTTTTACTACCCTCGTCCTACATACACATATGGCATGGAATCAGACCAGCAGTTTCCCAGAAACTGGATCTCCTAACGCATCTCCACTCAGAATCGACATATGTATGTATTTTGCACGGAAACATTAAATTAAGAATCCCCTCCAGGAATTCAAAGAAGCAAAGCAAAATCTGACGCAGAGGGTGGCACTATTGAAACGTACGTTACTGAACAGCCTGGATTATTGGAGGAGGAAATCTGAGCACAGGGACGCGGATCAAAATCGACGAGCGGAGAAAAAGAGTGGAGGTGATAAGCCTCGATATCTCCAGCTACACACCCCCAGCGCGAGATGTAAGCTCCGCCTATCCCTGGGGTTACACTAGGGACTTCCAAGACCCCCGTGAACCTCCCACCTCCAGCAGAGGGATAACCCAACCCTCGTTTCCATCGTCGTTGGCATCCGCGGCATTCCAATTAGCTCGCGAATCAAAAGAGCCCCACTGCCTTTGTGGGGTCTCACCCTACCCCCCTGGTAAACTGTCTCCTTCTCTCCCCAATCCCCCCCTCCGTTTCGCTTCTCTTCCCCCGTTCGCTCCTTCGTCCTTCTCTTTCCTCCGCTCACGCATCCACCCTCCTCCCGCGCCACCCGTTCCCGCCGCTCGCCAACCCCTCCGCCCCTCTTTCTTTCTTTCCCTCGGATCTCTTTCCCGCGTTTCCATTCTTTTTCCACGCACACATTTTGTCGCTCATACGTAGAATTTCGAGTCGCCCGGGACTCCCCCAGCCCCTCGCACCTGCGATGCAACGAATCGCGGAGCGGGTTCCCGAATTCATCGATCTTCGGCGAGCCTCTTCCTCGGCCTTTCATCCCCAGCCGTTCGCTGCTCGTCATCGCAGCCAAAGAATAAACGAATCCCGAAAAAAAACTCGTCCCACGCGCCCCTTTGCAACGCCTGTAAATGCGCGCGCGAGGGTCGCCCGAGCTAATTGAAATTGGACGAAACCGCTCGTGACGTTTTCCCTCCGCGGCGGCCGCGACGAAGCGCAACACAAATTTTATTACAGCGCGCCTCCATCCACTTCGTTAGATACCACTTTGTTTATCATTCGCGGATATTAAAATCGTCGGTGCGGTGCGCGTGCCCACCCCTCAACCCCTCGCCGACCGCGTTCCCCCTCCAACTTTCCATAAATTCGCGACTGGCGTATATTTCCCCCTCCCATTTTTTCGTTGTTGTTTTTGCGGTCTTTCCAGTGGTCGCGAGCAGCCGGAACGGATTCGCGTTTCGTAGATTAAAATCCAACGCTAAGAATTCATCGTGTTCGAGCGAGTCGATGGCACCGTGCCACCCTCCACTCCGCCCTTTTTCGCCCTCCCCCCCCTGACCCGGGCTTTTTTATTACTTTTCCCCCGTTTATGAAATCACTCCGGGGCCGCGGGGGGTGGGAGGGGGAGGGCAGGATTTTTGCGTTTCCGCTAATTGCCGGGCGAATCGCCGAGCATCCTCGAGGCCGGCCAATTGGAACGGGTCTGGCTTGAAATTGATGTAACCCAGCCGAAATTATGTCAAAGCGGAGCGCCGCGGCGAAACGCGTTATTAAACGTGTTTTAATGTGCAACGGGCGCACAGCCGTCGGATAATCGGCGTTCAAATATTTGTAATTTAAACGCTTTGAGCGAAAACTCAGGCCGATCCCTTTTCCATCGCATCTGCCATTCGTCGCGGTTATTATTTCCCCCAATCGCATCATTACGGCTATTTTAATCTCTGTTTCAATACTGGGCGCATCATTCGCGAGCTTCTTCATTGCTAAGTGGTGGGAGAGATCTGTGGAGCACTAGAAACGATGGAACCACATTCCCTTTGTTACGTTTCACTTTTTCATCGCTATCGGGATTGATAATGGGCTATTTTGAGATTAATGTTATTTTTCTTGTTCAGCCCTTCGTGGTCACGAGGGGTGTATCGCACCCCAACAGCAATTTTCAAAGGGAATTTATCGCAAAAATATATCTCTTTTTACACAAGCGTGGAAAATCGCTCTTCTTGAACTACAAAATTTCGTCATATCAAAATTTACATTTCTAGAAAAAGAGTATTAAGTAGTTAAAAGATTAAAAAATTAAAAGATTCAAAAATACGAAAATGGTAACTCAAAAATGACGCTGAGGTGTAGTGAACCCCATGTGACCAATTTGTGATTATTTATAAGATGTGACAGCGGAGTGTTAAAGACACCCGAGTGCCAATCGCGACAGATCATTGAGTTTATAAGCAACGTCCTTAGTGACCGTTTTCTCCATCCCCATTGCCATCTTTTTTAGCAGCGTAACGGTACACTGAAGTTTTTTAAAGCAACAGAAATATGTAAGTGCACCCTCCGCACAATATCACAGGGATCATACGTTGCCTGATATTTCGTTTATTACGAATTTTTCGAGGACCAGAGAGAACAATCGCAGCGATGCGTAGGAAGCCGCGATCATGGAATACGTCGGCACGATCAAAGGGCATTCCTTTGCCCGAAATATGCCAGAAACCCGCGTCGGAATCATATCCATCGATGACTGAGCCAGTAATCGGTATAAGCAAACAGTAAAGTGCTGTGTGCAATGGGACTGAAACTGATGCGTCTATCTGCATCCTGGTGGTATATACAGAGAAGCTCTCAAAGAAGGGTGTCGTTTAATTTGATGGAGCATATTTCCTTGAAGCTCATGCTTCCCAAGATTTCAAGACCCTTCATGTAGGGTTACTATATGATATCCAAAAGGAGGACATACCCTGACTGAAATGCAGTGTCCTCCTATCACCTAAAAATGTCCTTTTTACTCGACTGCGGCACGCCAAGCAGGGTATTGTGTTTATCAGTTTATGTATGTATGTCCGGATGTTACGCTCTAGAGCCTGTACGGATGAACCAATTTGGACAAATAAAGTGTCTTTACAATTGTCTTGACCTTCCGAATGGCCTAGGATATATAAAAAAATTTAAAAATTTAAAAAACCCAACTGCTTAAAATGCGAACTAAAATAACAAAAAGGAGACTTAATTTATTTCTACGTAGTATAAAAGTACTGCCTACAAGCTGCTTAATATTATTTATCATAAATAGGATAATAATATGAGGACAATTTTAATTCACTCAATTGCCTGCAGTCGGAGGCTTTAAATCTTTTGGTGCTCTTCTACCCGAAGCATGAATCGCAAAATCTTTCAAAATACCATTTTCAATAGCTTCTGTTCCGTTGGAATCTTCGTAATGGAATAAATCCTTCCATTCCAATGATTCTTAGGTCGTCGTTATCATCATCATTTCTTTTTCTCCAAAAAAATCGGTAACATCGCGATGAAATGTAGACAAAAGAAGCTGCTCCAAGCTGGTAACATAAAGAGGTGGACCACATCAGTTGAAATTCATGCCTCCTATCCCATGCTTACAGCAGGCCTCCGACTATGTTACCCTCTTTAATTAAAATGTCCTATCTAGCATTTCGAAACATCCGAGAAAACTGAAGTTTACCATTTTCTTTGTGCCGCCCTTGTAAAAAAATAAATATATTAAACTGTTTCTAGCTCTCTACGAAGCACGTAGGGTTTTCTAACTTTACTTAAAAGGTAAAAGACGTATGGTGCTTTAAATATTTAAATATTTCTTGAAAAATGGAAAAATGCTGAATAGGGCATTTTAACTAAAGAAGACAGTATGGGATGAGAGGCATGAATTTCAATTGATGTGGTCTATCTCTTTTTGTTACCAGCTTCAAGCACTTTCTTTCGTCTACATTTGATCGTGGGTTTTTTAAATTTTTTAATTTTTTATTTTATTTTTTTATCCACAACTCAAACGATCCACTCGCCTCGGCTTCACCTGGCAAAATTCCATCACTAGGAGAACGTCCCCCTTTTCAAACCATTTCAGACTAGATTGTCCTTTTTTATTTTTGGATCTGTTAACCCTACCTTCATGTGTTTCAAAAATCTGTCGTTAAATTACTTTCAAATGATTCTCTGAAGGTGAACAATATCGATTCCAAGATCTGCTATAATAGCAAATGTTTCTCCCTCCTGAGTATTTATACGTTCTGCCATGTTGCCCCTATAAATTAATAGGAAAGAAAGGAATTAAGAGACACGGGAGACGCGAAGAAGTGGGACGTTCAAGTAGAACCGCAAAATCAGAGAAATACAAGATTTCTACGGTGCCCGGCGCTCCTCACCCCCGAAGGGTCACCCATCCCCGCCTGCCGGTCCAATTAACGTTGTAGATGCGATAACAAGTGGCCACCGGTTTAATTTATCGTACGACGAAGCGACCGTTCGCAACAAATTGCAATATTCTTCCCAGATTCGTTGTCTCGCGTCACCGAACAGCATGACCGATGCTCCTGTTATTAAGGGGGCGGGAAGCATACAAATATTTCCGTTACGATTAGTCGCGGGCAATGCGGACCGCCCGACTGCACCTGCATCTCTGAAACCGACACCATACATCATAACTTCGATCACGGGTTGGCTGCTGGTACAGGAAGAGCTTCAATAACGATGCAATCTCATTCAGATGCTAGCCAGCGGTAGGTATGAACGAGCACTTTGCCAGGGGTTCCTTGAAACAAATGTGCCTTGAAAGTTCTAATCAATGTATTCTATGGATGATAGATAGCAGGTTCAATTGGAATCGTATTCTTTCAAGAAATCTGAGTCATAAGAAATGGTCGATTCTTTGTTGAGTAACTACCACCCCCAGTAGTGTGCTCAGGATTTAATCTTAGGGGGCGCCGGGCTGAAGGGATAAATATATTTTTAAGGTAAATTCAATAAAATTCTTTGGGGGATTATAAAAATATACAAATCTCTTGAATTACTTCAGTCGTGGTGACTTGGGTGGGTATTTTTTTCCTTTTTCATTGGGGGTGCCAGGGCCTCTTGGCCTCCATTTGAGTGCGCTACTGACCACCTCTCAGTGAGGAGAGTTATAAATTGCAGGGAAGATGGAGAAGGTGAAGGATTTCACACATTTTCGATTATTATTAGGATTAGGAAAGCTTGAATAACAGGGAATAAGAATCCCTTAGGTACTAGTGAACACAAGCTTGATGTATCTGATTAAGAGTTTCAATATTTCTAGTGAAATCTTGGGGAAGACGTTCGTTTTTTAATACCCCTAAAATGTATTACAAGAAAATTGGATTATTCAATATTTGATTTTAAGTTTCAATCGTAGATTTCTTTTGGCAGAGATAGTTTGCTCGGTTCGCAGCTATCGCTAATCGCGGCCAGGGATATACATGTCGTAAAAAGCATAACCGCTTTGCTGGAGCCGAGAAGAAGGGGGATGCACGCAGAGGGGTTGCGTACAGCTCGCATTCATAACATCAGACGTGGGTAATAAAAGTCAGCACTCCCTCCCGCTCTTCCTACATCGTTCCCCACCTTCGCTTTGAGAACTGGGGTGGTCGTAGAGGCACGTAGGTGAATCAAAAAGCGACGAGGGTGAAACGACACGGGGGCATATTATTATTCTGTAACGTTGGGTGGATCGTTTGCCCCTAGAATTTTTCTCATAAACGTGCGCACACTTTTTGCACGTACACGTGTGGAAAGCTTGCACCAGTGTGGTTTCGCGATGACAATGCAACTATGGACGTTGGAAATCACTTGACTAGTCCATTTAAGCTATCCAGACTCACCCTGAAAGTCATTGGTAATTAAACACAATATTCAAAAGACAATATTTCAATATTTTCAAAATTTCAGTACGACTCAGTGGCGGATTTAGAAAAAAAGGCCCAGGTGGCAAACGTTCTGAGGGGCCCATTTTTGGGGGGGGGGAATGAAGAGGTAGTTTACTAAAAACAGGCTAAGTGTAATAAACGGAAAAAATGTAATGTTTGGATACCTATACCTAATCAGTATTTTTTTGGATCATGGGACCCTGCGAAGGGCTTCTATGCTGGGGCCTAGGTGGCAACTGCTCATCAGCCGTCCTGTTAAATCCGTCACTGCTACGATTCCTTGAAAGTCAACAAGCTCTTCATATTTTCCCCTGACTAACACTAATTTAGAATTCTGTAGTCACTTTAGAATACAGGGTAGGCTGGGCCGAAAACGGGGAAAAATAATTTTTTTTAAATCTGACTTGACATTGTGAAAAAAATTGTGAGGGTGTCAAAAAGCTCGCTGATTTTTTTTTATAATTTTAAAACTATAGTTAGCTGCGCCCCGGGGAGACAAAGGGGTCGCTTGTAAGAGTATAAGTATCGACACTATCGGCTATATAATACACATTCCTTTTTGATAGCGGGGCGCACTGAAATAATTCATTGTCAAATAATAAAATAAAAAAATAATAAAACATTGAGATAATTCAACAAAAAAACTTTTGGTTATTTACTAGCTTAGTAGAAACCGATTGCGCCCTATGATCTAGAAAAACTATTAACTTGAAAACACGACACCTTTCCCCCCCCCCTGGCGCGGTTAAACATAGTTTTAAAATTATAAAACAAAAAATCAGCGAACTTTTTGACAAACCTTACACCTTTTTTCACTATGTCAAGTCAGATATAAAAAAAAAAAAATTTGCACGTTCTCGACCCAGCCTGCCCTTTAGGGTCCAAAGGGCGTGCTAATCCGGTTTTATTTCAATGAAAAAAATCTAATTACTTTTTGTGCAGAGCTACAACTTTTTTTTACTATGACGGAGAAAGAATCCAACATTTTTTTTCGGCCAGGTTAATATAGGGGCAGCAAAATTGGTAGAAAAAGCAAATTAAAATCAATAAAAACTAATAAACAAGATCAAACTTATAAATTGTTTTTAAATCACCCATATAATTTCTAAATTTTTTATAATACAAAAGCCTTTGTTCTTCAATACCTAAAAAAATTCACTCCCCGTTAAAAATTATATTTAAAAATTACTTATGATTAATAATTAAATACAAAGAGCGGCAAAAATCATTTATGCCCAGAGCGGCGGAAGAGTTACATCGGGCCCCGACGAGACTGAAACTCATCGACGACGATACACCTGACCATCAACGTAACGTGTTAACGAGTGAAACAAGCAGCAGGAATTTCGGCGTGGATTCATTAAACGTATCATGCATAAAAGAGGGTGCTGATCCAGAGATCACACATGTTACCGTGGCCGATTAAAGGGAAGAATGATCGTATCTTCGACAGTCACTTTGTTCCCGGCATGTAATCCCCTCTGCATCGTGCACCACTCGTCCGACGGGGCCCCCCTTGTCACCACGGGTCAAGTGTTTCCGCCCACTTAAACGCGCCGTGTTTCGCATCGACGCGGAGGGGGGACGCCATCGGAAGAATCGCAACTATTTCATTTCGGGACAGATTAGACGGATTAGCGACCGAGGACACGGGCGAAACGCTATTTAGAACTGTCGGTTATGTGACTGCATTCCGCAGGGGTCGCCCGGAGAATATTATTTTCCCGAAATCATCCGCGCAACGCCGCGAGACCTCCGCGCCCGTTTTTATATCCCCTTTGTGCCCTCCCTTTTATGCTCCCGTCTCGCAACAAATTTGCGGCGGCCGTATCCGTTGTAATATCTTTGCATTGTAATATTCCGGCGTAACGCACGTGAATTCATGTTTATGGAACGCTTCCATACAGAATCCCATGCAAAAATGGCTTTATTCTCGGCCGCGGCAGTGATCGGTTACCGGGAAACGTATTTTTGGTAAGTGATTCGTTCCTCAGTTCTCGCCGTTAATTTGTGGATAACGAAAGCGAGTTTCAGGTGGATGAAACACTGTTACATCGCCCGTACGCGTGGTACTCATCGATACTGGGATCGAGTGCGTTAATTAAGTACCCCTTTGAGCTCGCGATATCTTTATCTACCGGTGAGCCTTTCGTTATATACAAAGGGATTAAGCGGAAAATCGGATTCAGACATTTCATTTAGAGTGATGCTGAAGTCGAGCAGCGCTTTAAATGTAGCCGGTCAAAGAAAAATGTTAAACTTCGATGATGAACGGTGCTTTGATGAAAAGGACAGTGATTGCACGTGTAAAACAGAAGCATCGTGTAAATAACAAGCCACTTGCGTACCGAAAAGCAAATATTTTTTACACGAATCCGTTCACCGATAACGAGCATTGTTTACTAAACAATTTAAAATGAAAATCGGGTCGCACGATTCGTGGAATCGTCTGGAAAATATTTCATTTTGTTCAAGAAACTGAGAAGCTATGATCTACGATGAATTCTCCATGCATTTCTGTAGACTTAAATTCTTATAATTGTATTCCATAAACCACTTCTTCGGAAATTAAATTGAAAATCAATTTACGAATTTTATAATAATTTCTAAGAAATCGGTTTTAAGAATTGAGAGATTTAAAATTTTATATACTGAAGGAGACGTTAGCAGAGAACTGTATATATTTTTTTGCAAAGCATTAAAGTTTTTCATGGAATTAGTTTCGAATAAGGTTATTTCAATTTATCCCGCTTTTCCCCACATTGCATAGCGCGCTAAAAGAGGATAGACATGCATCACTCGTATGTTAAATTAAACACACCTTAGAAGTATTTGTTAAGGAGAAATCGAGTAAAAACGCTGTCCTAATTTTGCAAATATTAAATTCGCGTGGTATTAGTCATTAATAAGCATTTCTTTCTAATGGGCCGCCAATTTTTTATTCCTCACTATGAGAGGGAAAAGGACAGGAGTATATCGCTGTTCCTGTCTATATAGTTACCCGCCTAGCGCAAGGATTTATGGGAAATATCTTGCAAAAGCTTGGTAGCTGCTGGGTCGCTTCGCGGTCTGTGCGTCGATGTTCCGATTTTCACTAAATATTTGTATTTACATAACTTCAGTGTTTAACATTGACATTAGTTCAAATTGTTTAATAACCTTCGAGTGTTCGTTGCTATTGTTCGTGACGCGATTCTTAGTTTATTTTTCAAGTTAGAACAAAATTTTTACAATCGTCTTAGTGACGCGCTTAGAGCCCTATACCTCCCGATCAAGTGTTACAGATTTCTCCGTATTTTTATAAAATTTTACTGCTTGACGCCCGCATTATCTTCTCAAATAGTTGGTTTTCTTATTACCAAATTGTAAGTAGCAATTTGCAAATCAAGTTAATGAATTTTCTATATTTGTTCGATGATACGATCTATGTATTACATGCCTGTTCACTTTTTCGTGTGTATAGTACTTCTGCTTGCGTTTCTTACTTTGATTTAACCGTTCTTCTTTATAAACAAAAAATGATTAGATTCGATTCGACTGCTTCTCGCGAATGAATCGTTTCCCGGCGGGGTTCGGCTTTCAGCGATCGGTGAGTCCTTTCATTTGTTACGTTCTCTGTTTTTATACATGTGTTACGTATATTTATGTGTAATGTTAATGGCCGCATTAAGCTGGGAATCCACCTGGAAGCTAAGCTAAGCTAAGCCATGCTGTGCTATGCTACGTACTAAGCTATGCTAAGCTAACCCGGCAACACTGTTTTTGTCGAGTTAGCTCGACGTAGCACGAGATCGCCCCGCCAGCGACTTTTCGGAAACATAGCAAGGCATAGCACAGAAACGTAGTTTTTGGTGGAAAATGATGTATTGAAACTGTCTTTTTTTTTCAAAACATAGCATAGCATAGCACAGTTTAGCTTAGCTTTTCGTGGAAACGGTTCCATAAGAATGTATTGAAACTAATTTTTTAAAACGTAGAATAGCTTAGCATGGCTTACATTTAGCTTAGCTTAGCTTTCAGGTGGATTCCCAACTTTACTAGACATGTGAGGATATAATTGTAGGAAAATAGGTATTTTTTAATATTGGAATATAAGACAAATGTTGGACTTCCTTGTTTTAAAATTAAATACATTTTTCAGGGTGAGATGAGTTTATGCATTTTTGCAACAAAATTCCATTGAAGCATTATGTTCACTCCTTTGTCCCTATTATTAATGTATACATAATTGCTTGTTACTAAGAATCTTACGTCATCCCTTGATTGTATCTATAATTTTGTTGATTCACAGCAGTGTAAGCTTATATTCTTTAGAATTATTAATAGCCATCACATTTGTCAGTCATGGACAATGTATATAAATCAGGTGCGAAAGGCCATCATTAAGTTTAATATATATTTAAAATAACATGCATCCCATTTGACAAGAATAGATCAAATTACGTTTAATTTCACTCTCTAATTAATTCTCTAATTTCAAGCTGTTTTATTTTACAAATTATTATTTGTCATTTTTAATGGAAAAGTAAGAACACTTGAATAATATAAGAAAAGTGGTCGTTGATGGGGCCATTTACCTTAATACAAAAGAAAAAATATTCAAAAGTAGCGAAGTACAAAATGCACATATATTTTGTATATTTTTCGAAATACAAAAGTTTACATTTGTAGTTGTTTCACTAAATTTTTATGTATAAATATAACGCATATTGCTATCATGAGCAACATAAATTTCTAAAATGTACGTTTATATTTCTAAAAGTTCTGAGAAGCTTCTGTGATGTAATAGCATTTTTCCGAAAAATAATTCTTAATTGTGAACACCCCGCACAGTTTTCTTTCCTTTCAATTTCATTTTTAAGCATATCTGCAATATGAGAGACGCTTATGTTACCAATATACACCTGATGAAAAAAGTCTCTATATAATAAACAAAGATCGCGATGTTTATATTATATTTTTAATAAATATGGACATAATTTGTAGCAGCATTTTCTGTGAAATGAGCACAAAGTCTATTAATAATATGGTGTGCTACAAAGTAAACTCTCACCGTGTTGATAAAGTTGATTTTCGCAACTCTTCTAAGCATTTTCCATAAAATATTCAACAGGGCTTGTGATTTATTTTCAATGTTGCACAAATGTGGAAAATATCGTTAGCTCTGGGTTGAGTCTAAGTTAGGAAAATTATGGCCGAAGGTGGAAAGTTGTTAATCTCATAGGGGTCGTCCTTAAATTACGTAAGGCTATTGGGGGGAGGGGGTCGCAAATTTCTTACGTTTTCTTACAAAGGGGGGAGTCATGTAGCATCTTACGTAATATTTTTTAACCTAATTTTCGATAAATACAAATTCTATCATTAATCTTCCAGACAAGTAGTTTTAGTTTAAATTTACCGAAACCGAGTTAAATGAATCATAAAAACCTTTAAAAGAATTTTAAGAACTGAAAAAATTAAGTGTAAAAAATATTACGTAAAGAGGGGGGGGGAGGGAAATATCAAATCTTACGATTTCTTAGACGGCCCCATATAAATGCATTGGATAAGACATTGAGGGAATAGTAATAAGTAAAAGCACCTGAAAAAAAAGTCAAATGCATTGAAGAGGTCTGCATAATGTGTATAGAGACTTTTCACTGCGTGCATATGCATATAAATTAACGCAAAATGTAATTTAAGAACTTATACATTTATGTATGCATGCGACTAGAAATTGGAATTTTTTTAAACATTTCATATACATGTTCTGAATGTGTTTATTATTGTATACGTTATTTTGATTATTCATATTGCAGAAACTTATTGAATAATTGACCAACTGCATTCTTCCAACATTCATTACACAAAGTCATTCGTTTATCATTCTTAATAAGTATGAGAGAAACTTTTAATGATAGACATCTAATGAGAGTAATCAAAAAAATGATGGTGAAAATGTTTACAGAAATGTTGGATATTAACTTTGAGAATAGAATGTTAAGATTTATCTACACATATATGAATAACAAAATCGTAATTTTTATGGAAACATAAATGACTAATTTTGTCACGGCTAATGTCACTAATTAATCTATGTGTTATAAAAAATATTAAGTCATTGTAGTAAAAATCTATTATTATAAGTTTCTGCAATTGTTTTAAAGTCGTTATATATAATTTAATTGAAAAATCACAGCTTTCTTAATAGCTAAATACATAAATAGTCAGATAATTCAGTTTTACATAGCGTAGAGCGTAGACTATATATTATGCATTAGAAGTGCAAAATATAGAGACAATTAAGGGGGCACCCCACCCAGAAAATTTTGAAAAATTCAAATTTTTTTTTTATTTGAAAGCTTAAAGTGTGTAGAATATTGTGTTAAAACGGTTTTTTGATATTCGTAGTATTAAAGGAGTTACAGTGAAAGCTGTAAAACCGCGTCACGTCAGGTAACGAGGGGCCTAGAACCGCATTTGGAAGGCAGGCGCGTCTTTATTATAGTGAAATAGATGTATTAGGTATCAAAGTAAATTAGGGACGAAGATCTCACCTCGGACGATCTTCTAAAACGATGCGAAGGAGGTTTCAATCAGAACAGTAACGCGAGCTTGAACGCTATGAAACCTTTAATGAAAACTTTAAACGCGTTTTTCTCGGAACAACATTTTTCAACCTGGCCCACACTATATCTCCGAAACCTTTCATTCAATTTACTTATTTTTTTTTTAAGTTTAAAACACTATTCTCTCCAATGTAGCGTAGGATTTTTTCATATTTCAATTATTCGGCATTTTACAAGCATTTCAGTGCAAATTTTTATGTAAAAAATTAAAGTCAATTCTTGAAACTGCTACAATTTCCAAAATAATTCGAATTTTGAGAAAATCCTACGCTACATGGAAGATAATATATTCTAGTTTATATATCTCTTTTGTATTTCATTCTTAGATGATCTAGTCATTCCCGGGAGTGTGGGCCAGTTTTTTTACAGTGCTCCGGGAAGATATTTTGTTCGCCGCCATTTTTTACAATTTTCCATAAAAAAAATTTTTTCTAGCAAAATAAAGATTGCTTTAAAACTATATAAAAAAATCCAAGCCCAATATTTGTATTTATACGAACTAAAAAATCCCAAACTTTTTAGTGGCTTCTGGGTGGGGTCCCCCCTTAATGAATTTATGTCTCATTAGGGCATTTATATTATTAATTATGGTTACAAGTAGTAAGCTGTATGAGTATGTCATGGATAACTAAACTTGGCTATACAGTAATTGAAGTGGCAGTTATTTATAAAATTACTAATTTTAATATTGACGTTTTGCGTGATCAATATTAAATATTGCAGACTTTACATCAGGTTTAGTCAAAAGCAGCATATAAAAAGTAGTAAGAATGAAATCTCCATTGAGTTTTGAGTAATCTTTGGTAATTAGTTGACACCATTCGGACATTTTACCAACGAGGTGATGTTTGTGGCATATTTTGTTGACTTGCTAATGACGGTCCACTGTACATAATCATTTAAGACATTTTATAAAAGATACTGAACGAGGTATTATTAATTGCAACAAACAGTTTCCTACCTCCATGCAATAAGTGGAGTAAGTCTCTCTGTTAATCTTTGGTAGTTTCTTTCCAATTCTCGTTGGTAGTCTCGCTGATCTGGCCCAATCAGGTTCTTATTTCTCCTCAAAGCATCGAGGCACTTCTTTGAGAAATCCTTGAAACATAAACGTAGCTTGTGCTGCAGTCTGGTTGGCTGGGCATTCTGCTCTCGTAACCCAGAGAGGAACACAACCGCCACTTCTGCGGGTCCTTGATTAACTGTGGTTCCAATGCAGCCTTGCAGAACCATCTGCAACATCTTCGCATCCGGTGGCTCTTGAGCTGTGGCTGCAGCAACCTGAGAACAGTTCGATCAAATGAGAAAATTATAGAGGCAACATTCGTTCAGTGTTTAAATTATACACATACTTCTGCAGTCTTCTTCTGTATGTCTTCAATCGCAACTTCAATCGGGCTTAGGACTATTTGCTTCCTAGCCACCACCCGTATTCTTGTCTTCAAGTAGGGGAAGTGTGTAGCCACTGTTAGAATTGTTTTACGCTTGCACTGTTCCCTTAGCTCGCCATGGGCCTTGCCGCCAGGTGTAAAAGGTGTTGCGTAAACAAATCGTTCTAAAAATAAATCGCCGATAACAATAAAATGTAAATTATTTCAGTTGAAATTACTCAAAACGGCACTCACTGATATTAAAATTCCTGTGGAAAATAGTTGGCCTGTGCCTGAGTTCGTGGAGTTCAAAGTATGGCTCTACGTAAGTAATTTGAACGTAGGCCTTGTCAGGTTCCAGCTTACTGGGATCCACAGGGTTCGAGTCCTTTATTATCACAATATTTTCAGTGCCGAATCTCTCAGCATAAAAGTTTTCAAGCCTTGAGAATATTTCTGGTAATTTCGTCAGAGTAGGTTCTTTGTAAACGAATTCTTCACCAGCAAGATCGCCAAATCGCCCGCCATAGAATCCTACTCTGAAATACGTGCCAAATACTCGCTTCCCTGCTAGTTGTTCCACGCGTGTATAAGCTTCATGAAGCTTCCTACAATACGAAAAGCAAATTAGAATATGGATAGCACATCCACGCTACGCTCGAAGGATTTTAAATTCAATACCCGTGAATATTGGCCAATTTCTTGTAATCATGCGCAGCTTCTGCTATTGGAAGCAACACTCTGTACACGTCAGGAATGGCTTCGTACATTCCGGCGGCATGGAAAGAACTAGCAGCGTGTTCTAATAAACCCGCTAAACCACTCTCCGAGAAGTCTGGGCCTAAGCACAGGCCTTCTTCCCTTCTGGCCAGTACATCATCACCAACAGCACTTTCCTCTAAAGAATTTGGGGTAACGGGGCACAGAGCAACAGCTCCTACTGGTCGACCACCACCTCCTGGCTCCAGGAGGTGCAAATATTCTGCTACCAAAGCTGCACTGTGCACCAAACACATTGCAGCTTCTGTATGATTCTTCCTTTCCATGTGTTGCTGGGCCATATTCGCCAACCACGTCAGCCTGAGATCTGGCGATCCTTGATAGCCCTTCGCAATTCTGTAGAATTAATTTCCAATGTTAAATATGGTCGAGGTTGAGTATTTCACGAGTATCGTCGGCTTTCAATTACCTGTACATAAGGTCTAACAGCATTTCTGGATCCTCTTGGAATTCCTTCATTTTAACCGTGTCGGATAAAATCATATGCAAATTGAATAGAAGATCCTTCACTTGCTCTGGGAAACTAGTGTCTGCCAGTTCTGTGTCCCTCTCAGCATACACTAGCACTGTCTTCAGTGCCCTTCTGAGTGCCCCTTCGCTGGGAGCCCTTCCTCTCCCGACAAGAGCTGATAAAGACGTTGTCACTTGCATCTTAACTCGCGCGAAATTCTGGAATCGGGGCAGTAATCGCAATGAATTCGCGAGTTATCTTGCGCTGACTGAAATGGGTAGTAGGTCCTAAGACACTTACATTACCAATCTCGAAATTCTGACGCATCAGTAAGTAAAGACTCGCAGCGGCATGGCTACGAACTGCGCTCAATGGGGAACTGCACCTAGTTAGTAACGTTAAACACAAGTCGCCGCATCTTTCGCTTTCCTCGTCAAACAGTGCGCTGTGATACTTGAAGACTAAAGCACGTTGGGTGTTAAACATGTGTTGCAATACGGATGTGCTTTGATTTCTGGCTAGTGCTCTTAGAAGCACTTTCAACACTGCCCCGACAACTGCACCTGCATAATGTCCAAATATTGCGAGTGTGAAAATGCATCTGTAAATCTAATACATTACAGTTTCTCCGCCACTTACCACCCCCTCCATCAGCCTGTACAACAGTCTCTAAAGTATCTAAAACCACGAGGGAGGCTTCAGCTGCTAAGGCACCTTCTATATGAGCATCTTGTTCCACTGCTCTTCCTTCTGACTGCTCGCATGATCTTGGAATTAGGAAATCAGCTATGAAGCAGATATTCTAGAGACGTTCAAGGTGCAATTTCATGCTGACGCTCGACGCTCGTTGTGAGCGTCAAAACCAATCACGTGACCGACGCTCGACCAACGAACGAGCGAGTCAAAGTGAATCAGCGTCAAGCGAAAACGCATGGAACCGAGTTTAGCTTTTCTGCTTGACGCTGAAAGTCACATGGATCGATCAGGTAACTGGTTTTGACGCTCAAAACGAGCGTCAAGCGTCAGCATGAAATTGCACCTTCAAGTTTTCACATACCTGTAAGGCATCTGATCCTTACGCCACCTCAACTTGTCTCCGCTCATTCTCTCCTTTCTACGAAGCATCATCTCGCTTCTGGCGCTTCCTTGGCCAAGGATCACATCCTCCAGCCTAGATCTGATGTCGCTGGTAGCGGCAGCTTGCGGAGGCAGCCTCTTTAGCGCTTTCTTTCCCTTATATTCGAACGCTGCCGTAGCAATGTTCAGAACTTGAAGAAGACACAGTATACGCCTTGAACTTAACTCCGAACACCACTGCAACAGCGCTGACTGCTCCAACCCCTTCAGCATCCACAACACACACATGAGAAGATGTCGCGTAGCCTCAGAACTCAAGGAGACTCTGCACTGAGTTCCTGCAGCATCAGCAGAAACGCCACCAGCTATGGCCAGAGCTACCGACTGCGTGATGGACCCTGATTCGTCAGGATAGACACTCTTGTCCTTAGAATCCCAGTGATACAGCTGCGGCAGAGCATCCATTATGATGTTCAGAAGTGGCAGATACAGAGCTGCGACCCTGGCTTTAGCTGCAGGGTCAGAATACCTAGAGTCCACATCGTGGTACGCCATGAGGTGTCGAACCGTTCCAATGGCCTTGTTCTGAAGCATGGGATTCGGGATTTCTAGAGTGTTGGACAGGTCAGACAACACGATTCCCACCAAGAAATGTTGCTGTCGAAACTCCTGGCTAAGCTCGGAGAATCTGGCGCGTTCTCCAGGGACTAGAGTGGATATCAAGCTCCCCGAACTGCCCGTGGATGGGCTAGGCGATGCTGGGGCAGACCCCGACGTGTACCCGGTCCCAAATGGCAGATTCAGAGCCACGTAGTGCTCATGGGAACACACTGTCCGCACAAGATCCAGCTTCAGCGCGAACAGAGCAGCCGAGTCTGGAATGTGCATGGATGCCTCTGACAAGGAGCAACAAGCAGCCCGAACCAGGGACAGAACGAACCCTCTGTCCATCACCGACAGTAGATCGGACAGAAAGCTACCCACGCTCGATATCAAATTATTGGGCACTCTGTTTTCCTTCCCGCAGCGGGATATCACTTCAGACGTTAGCGCCGCGGTGAGAGTCGCCACGTCGTCGCAGAATTGAGGCGAGAATCGCGTCTTCCTCGGTGCCTCTAGTAACCCCATCTCTGAGAGTGTCACCACCATAGATCGAACGATCAGCTCTAAGAAGAACCACGAGTACGTGACCGCCAGTTCACGTGCCTGGCCCGTGGACACGACCCAGTGCAATGCCAATTCCTCGTGCAGAAGCCTCCTCGTCGATTGGCTGTTTATGGACGGTGATTCCTGGCGCATGGACGCTGTTCGATCCAGTCCTCGAGAGTGCACCTCCATCTCCAGGTCCTCCAGGGGTAGGTCAGGGTTGCTCTGAGCTCGTATGATGTTCGGGGAGTGCGCCATTCTGGGTAAAGAGCATTGGTAGGCGATGTACGTGGCCAAAAGAGCGTGTCTCCCGTGAGCATCCAGTTGGCCATCCGGCAGATTGGTGATGTTTCGAACCAGTAACCCTATAGCCTCGAAAACTGTGGCTGCTACGTTCAGTGGCTGAGAGGGCAGCGTCGGTGGACGCACTAGGAGCGATATTAACTGGTCCAGTAATTGGGGCAGCGATCGTACTAAAGCAGAGTGCGACGATCTGGCCAATTCTAAGAGCGCAGACTTTAATTCAGACTCCATTCCAGCCTCGCCAATACGCGGAGGTACTTGGCCAGTTTCCAAGTAACCGCACAGAGACAGAAATCTGTAATTCATTGTCGAAATGAATAACTACGAATCGATGGAGCTCAGAGGATATCGGAACAAGTACCTGTCGATGTATTTATCTTGAGGATGAACGCTGGAAACTGGTTCTAAAATCACTGTGAACACGCCCCTGTGGGCGTCCACCCATCTTGTACCTGGCAAAAGCACATCGGGTGCTATGTAGGAGTAATTTGGCGGGGGTGGATCCAGCATTGCTGGAAGACTGAACTCGCCAGATTGTAAGTGCCCGTCCCTCAAAAGTGGCAGCCACTGAGCAGAATAAAAAATTGTTAATAGCTAGGTTTCTCACGAGTTTAGTCGGTTTTGGACGTGATACTTAATTGCCCTTACCGTGTACGCAACAGCAGTTTCAACATTCGGTTGCTCCGCCTTCTTCTGGCAGCTGATGTGGTAGAACGTGAAAAGCAAATGATGCTTGGCACTCAGGTCTGCAGGCAGCCGGATTTTCACTTCGTCGTAGAAATTCGGGTTTTTATTGTGATAGGACACGGACGTGAAGCACTCGTGGGTCATTTCTGGGCACGAGGATCTTCCAAAAATAGCGGTAAGGGCGTCAGCTTCTTGTTCGCCCCCCATTAGCTGCATTCTCACAGCGATATTTCGAGCAGAGCCTGTCCTGGAGCTAAAGTTTGCCTCCTGCAACAGGCAATACATGTTTAATTCACATAACATGAACTTAATGTAGGTGAATATTAATTTACCTTGGGGTAGATGTAGAGGTGATTCCGATACGTTAAATCTGGCGACACAACTTCGCTTGGGAACTCGAGTATTTCCTTAACTGGCCGACTTTTCTCGTCTGGATATGGCACTAGCCTTCTAAGGTCAGTATCCATACACCTGGGCAATTCTTCGGGCCTAGGGCTAAGGTCTAACTTGAGTATACCTGGTAGACATTTCAATCGTTTCAAATTAGATCCGGGCCTTCGTAACTCAACCAAGAGTTTATAGAGATCCTCGTCTCTCAAACGTTCGCTCTCTTGCTTAAAGAAGCTTGAAACGGTCAACGTAATGGGCCTGAAAAACACAGAGCGATATAATACACAGGCAGTAGCAATCTACAGTGCCATTAGAAAAGAATGTACCTAAACGTGTCGAGGCAGTTGGCAAAGTCGTCTGGCGACCAACTGCGTCTTTTGTCGGAACTTCTTCTCTCAAGGGAACCTCTTCGAGTTGGTGGCTCTACTTTTTTACGCCACTGTTCCAGTCCACCCGACTTCCTGTCTAATGATCCAGCACTGCCAGTGCTGTCTGTGTCTCCTCCACCACCTATCACGCCCGAAAGATGGATGGCAGTCCATGCAAGTGGCATTCGGTATCGACCCAATCTTTCACACGCGGCTGCAGCAGCTGCTCTCACCTATTTTCCGTGTAAATTTGTCGCATCAATAAATGCAGCTCGCACTTGGCTTAATCATCCGGGAAATTCCACGCGAAATCGGACACTTTTAGGAGTAACATTTCGGATGTTGCTGGAATTTGAATATGTTGTAGTCTTTAGTGATATTTAAACGTACCTCAAAGGATTTTTCAAAATTTTGAAAAATGTCGATTTTACAGCTGTTTGAAGTTAAGTGCTAACTTTTCTTCAATACATTATAGCTATGAAAGTAGTGAAGGGATGGAGATGAGGTTTACGGTGCTTATAGAGATGACATTGAAGTTTTAAGAAAACATTATTTCAGTTTAAAAAATAAAAAATTTGAACCATTTGTGTGCAATTATTTTAAACAAATGCAGGTTTTTAACATCGGGCGCGATTTTAAAAATCTGAAAAAAAGAAGAATATAGTTCTATCCTTCCCCTTGATGGACAAATTTGAAAAAATATGGACATTTTAAAATTGGCTCTGTACAAATTGCCGAAAGTTGACGCAGCGTCAAATCACACCGGCTCGACTGGCTGAGCCCTGCGGTACTCGCAGCGGCCAAGCGGCTATATCTGCTATTCTTATACAGTGTTCTCGAATGTAGTAAGTATTTGTAAAAAACGGAAGGAGGAAAACTTATGCTGTTTTTAATTCTGCTATTTTTATACAGTGTTCTCGAATATAGTAAGTATTTGTAAAAAACTGAAGAAGGAAAACTTTACTGTTTTTTTTTATACACAACATAATACGGTAACACAATTTTTGGTGTTCGCAATATTTTCCTTGAAACGAAGGTGACCCTCAGGTTTTTAAATGGAATGCTATATATTTGATTATTCAATATGAAAGCGACTGTCAAGACAAATTCAACCATATGGTATACTATGACCTTCAAGACTATACATGGTTAGGAATGAAAGATGAAATTCAATCTTTTATATAATTATAGATAGTTCGATATATTTATTTCATTCCTAATCATGTGTAGCCTTGAAGGTCACAGTATACCATATGGTTGAATTTGTCTTGACAGGCGCTTTCATATTGGATAATAAAATATATAGCATTCCATTTAAAAAACTGAGGGTCACCTTCGTTTCAAGGAAAATATTGCGAACACCAAAAACTGAATTACCGTATTATGTTATGTATAAAAAAAAAAGTAAAGTTTTCCTTCTTCAGTTTTTTACAAATACTTACTATATTCGAGAACACTGTATAAAAATAGCAGAATTTTAAAATGTCCATATTTTTAAAAATTTGTTCATCAAGGGGAAGGATAGAACTATATTCTTCTATTTTTAGATTTTTAAAATCGCGCCCGATGTTAAAAACCTGCATTGGTTTAAAATAATTGCACAAAAATGGTTCAACTTTGATTTTTTTTAAACTGAAATAATTTTTTCTTGAAACTTCAATGTCTTCTCTATAAGCACCGTAAACCTTATCCCCATCCGTTTACTACTTCCATAGCTATAATGTATTGAAAAAAAGTTAGCACTTAACTTCAAACAGCTGTAAAATCGACATTTTTCAAAATTTTGAAAAATCCTTTGAGGTACACTTCCATAGCTATAATGTATTGAAAAAAAGTTAGCACTTAACTTCAAACAGCTGTAAAATCGACATTTTTCAAAATTTTGAAAAATCCGTTGAGGTACACTTAAGATTAGGTATCACTAAATATTACAACATATTGGAATTTCAGCAACATCCGACATGTTACTCCGAAAAGTGTCCGATTTCGTGTGGAATGTCCCATCTGCGAAATACTCCACCTTGTCTTTATTTTTGTCCTCGCGCAAATATGGCTCAGCGCATTCTGAAATGTCGCCCTGCAACACTTTCTCCAGTCTGACAACCAGGAACAAGTCTGGGCTCGGTTTGCTAATGCTCATGACGCAGCTCCTGGCCAAAGTACTGGCATCGCTGTACGCAATATGGCCGCTAAGCATCCTCTTCAAACCTTCGGAATTCATGTCCACGTAAAAGTTCTCGGATACCTGCGGTGTTAGAAAGTACGGCGAATATATCCAGTTCGTTTTTCAGCATTTAAAGTTTCTCAATACCTTCTTCTTTTCTCTGGCATCGTATAATGCCAGGCTTGCGAAAATTGGTTCCACTTCCAACTCCAGCTTCAATTGCAGACACTTCACGAGGATCTTGTGGGAGAAAGGTTCTGTTGGTTCTGGCGCAACACTAATTTCTTGCCACTCGTCATCTGGAGAGGCTGGCGGTGCGTACAGTGGAAACAGTGCTTCCTAAAATCGATCAACAGACGATCGTCAACAACTGGACGAGGTCTCTTTCAAAGACCAGATTGCGTTAGCACATTCGGTACTCACTTGACGATCTTCCGAGCGCTTCTGCTCGTTCATTTGATCGATAGTCTCGGGGCAGACACGATCCAATAAGGTTGGAAGAAGAGGATCGTGCTGAGAATGCCTGAGGTCCAGACTCGCCCAAGAACCTCTCGGTGTGTCTCCACAATTTGATAAATCCTCCTCTTCATTGGGTGACCCCGAGCCATTTGTGTCCTCTTGATCCACCTGTTTCGCATTTACTTTAAATTACTGTTTCAATGGTCTGTAACGCATACTTGCTTAAATGAAACACCTCAAAGTCTTGTCTCGGAGTGTCTTGAAGCAGTCTGTCCCTTGTGATAGGAGATACTCTGCGCTTGTATTTTCTGTGTACCACTACCCAGTCAGAAGTGAAGCTTTCAATGCATCTTCTGACGTAAGGAGACACTGTGTCCCTAGAAATGAAGATAGTTCAGTCAAGAATATGGCGATATCAGTCTTGTCACCTTTCTAACGACATACAGAGATTCATAAGGAACAACTGGTTCCTCCGTTCGAGTTTTCCTCTTCACCACTTGCAATTCCACATCTTCGGGTGGGAAGTCTAATATTGGTTTGAGAGGATCACGGTCAAGGACTGACTGATGCTGGGCCAAGAAGTCCTCGTAGTCCAAGGGCTCCAATACTTCGCATAGTGATATCTTAAAGCAGCATATTTGCAATGAAATTAATGTGAATAATTCGAGGATTTAAAATGCACATCGTGTGAATCAAAATGCACGACATACCGTCGAGGAAAAGCCCGAGAACGTACTGCCGCTCTTGGATAAATCGCGAGAATACGAGGTAGAGCTGGCAATCTGACGTCTCACGTCAGCTGCGTGCTGTTTACTCAATTTTTGAGTAAAAGCCCGTTGCACGGATGACATTATAAATGCCGTGGTAAAATACTCCTTCGATGAAATCCTGTAGGATCGATTTAAAAATGAAAAAAATCGAGGGAACTCGGAATGTATCGAATTCGTTTTAATGGAACCTCCATTGTTGGTGCAGGCTACTTTGCAATGTTTTGTCGTGGTGATTATTGAAACAAGTGCATACGTCATATCAAAATACACAGCAAAGGGTACAATTAAATGAAGAGCAATATATAGGGGTGAGAAATTATACTTACGTGACTTTATGTTCACTAAAAGTCCATTGTGCAAAAAGTACGAACAATCACGAGTGGATATTATTACAGTATTTTGACAGTTCTTGTCATTAAATTGTTGAGCCAGGCCTATGCCTTTGCCACGCCAAAATTCCCATTAACACCATAGAAGTAATGGTGTAGAGAGAACAGCTACGACCCGAAATACACAGTAGTCGCCCTTATTTGCTTTCCTCCCCAATCATCCGCTCACGGTCACCAGCGCCAGCGGCGTGCAACGAACTCAACAAGTACCATTGTTGCGCAATTTCGTGTGGATTTTTAATAAAAGGCAAGGTTCGTACCCGTGGAGCGCTGATGCACAGGCTTTCATAATAAAGATTTTACATGTAAATTATTAAATACTTCACAGTAGCCATTGAAACATAAAAGCTAACCTAAATTTAAGAGTATGCCATACGGTGTTCGGTAAGACGTCGGCGTGGCGGTATTGCGGTCGTGAGTTCGAATCCCGCCTGTTGTTTATAAATATATTAATTTTTCACATTTTATTTTTTCCACACTGTATCAACAGAGTAAAAAGATAACGGTAGTAACGTTCATTATTAATTCTTTTAAGTGTATAAATATAATTAAAGTTTTTTTTTAACGTGGGAAAATCTTTAAGACATCCCGACATCTTCAGAGGGGAATCCCTCGGGGGTGGCCGTGGAGGTTTAGTGTGTAAAAATCCCAGTTGGAAAGTATCGATGTATCGATAGTGTATCGCCATCACTATCTGGGAGATAACGGTTGCCCGCTTTCTGCTCTCCAGTTCCACCCAAGATTTCTGCCACACGTGCCACCCAGGGTTACATAGATTTACACTAGCGAAGATCGCAACACTATGCGTGGAAAATGGAGTGGTTTCGGGCTGGGGTTGGTCCTCCTAATTCTTCTACGCCTTTCGTCTCAGGTAAAATTAACACGTTAATCAATCCGTCATCATAAGCATGTACACCAACCCGCACTCACACAGTCAAAGAGTCGGCGCGGCGCAGCCCCTCCTTGATGCACTACGTAAGGGAGGTACAGGGCACACTCGTTATAAAACCGTTTCGCTGTGAGCCCGGTGACTATCCCTATTATTTCATGGAATTCTTCGGTCGAGAGTGAGAGAACCCGAGAACGAGAAAGAGAGGACGAAAGAGTCGACACGAAGTTCCCATTTTCGTCGACTACGAAAGAGAGAAAGCATGATACTTTGTCTCGTTTCGTCGTTCACGTGCGTACGTTCTGCCTCTTCACTGATACATCGTATGTACTTAGTCGCGCGCGTGGGTCGAGCTGGAAGAGACAGAGCGTATAGATCGCGCAATATATAACTTTGTCTCCGAGCGGCCACTGAGTAGGCCGTACGTGCGAGAGAGCTTGTCCGCCGGCGTTCTTTTAATTTGTTTCAAAAAACATGCGATCGCACACGGACGATAATCGTGCAAAGTCCAGGTAGCGTGATACTCAGGCGCGTGCAGTCGCATGTTTTTCGAATCGAATTAAAAGAACACCGACGGCCAGACTCTCTCGCACGCACGGCTGACTTACGGCCTACTCAGTAACCGGTCAGAAGCAAAGTTATATATTGCGCGATCTGTACGCACGTGAAAGACGAAGCGAGACAAAGTATCATTGCTTTCTCTCTTTCGTATCTCACGACAATTTCGTGTCGACTCTTTCGTTCCCTCTCGCTCGCTCTTGGGTTTTCTCACTCGCGGCATTGGCCGCTCGGAATAATGTCCGCAACGCGCCGTACGCCCGCCGCCAACCCCGTTCGTCAGGTTTATAACGAGTATTTGCTGTAGCTATGCACCCATTATTCCACCAAACCTCAGCCCCATCGCTGTGAACCCGAAATTTTTTTTTTTTTAACATGTTTGGGGGTCTGCCAGACCACTCTACGGAGTCCTGCCTGACTGTGATTTTCTTATTTTTTATGAAGTTATTGATTAATGGGAGGAGTTTAAGCCTCGTCGCGATGAGTCGGAGACGTTCCCAAATTTGATCCGACTGCCAGACCGCCCGTCCTTTGACTTTCAGCACAAGCTCAATTAGACAGATGATAGAAAAATCCCGTCGCGATGAGACACTAAAAATGTTCTCTGGCTCCCGGACTATATATGTACCTATATCTACTTATAGGGAGCACTTAGCAGCGGCGCGATTGGTTTCCCAGAGTCAAAGGAATTCGGTGCACACTGCGATGCGATCCCTTTCGATGGGTTTGTTAAACAGGCGTCAGTCCAGGACTCGCGAGACTATTATGTAGGAGCGGTGGTGGAATTCGCGCCGACTACTATTTACGGTAATGGTCCGTTAAATCTGAAGGCGAACACTGAAGCGTACATCGAGTACATAGAAGAAGCGAGCAATCAGGTGCATAAGAAGATACATACATAGTGCACTGTAGATATATCTTATTACGATTACAATTTCTACGTGTTCGCCAGGGTGCCGATATTATTGTATTCCCGGAAGATGGTTTAACGTCATTGATGATGAACAAATCGGATATGAATCCATGGTCAACCGCGGTCCCTTCCGCTCTCGATGAATACGTTCCTTGCACAGGGAGCCGTAAAGACGTTAGCGATGTAAGTCTAATCAAGTGTATTTCCCATATTCGAGCAAAAATGGAGTCCCGACGCGTTCTGTGTTCTTGTATGTTGGATGTTCGTGCAGACATTAAGGATGGTGTCGTGTGCGGCCAAAGAGAATCGAATTTACGTGGTAATAAACATCGCCGAGAGGAAATCGGACAGCAACGACACACATTACTACAACACTAACGCGGTGTTTGACCGCACGGGAAAAATAATTGCCAGGTGCATAATAAATTTCATAAATACATTCACGACACCCCGTTACTACGCAATGTGAGGATAGTAGTTCCCACGGCAGGGTAAGATTAATTATTATTAAATGCAAGGTTATGCTGTAAACAGATATCGTAAGGTGAATCTTTTCAACGAACATCCTCCGTTTGATGTCACCGAAACGCCGGAAATCGTTACCTTTGACACCGATTTCGGAGTCAAGTTCGGCACGTTCATATGTTTCGATATACTATTCCATGTGCCAGCTCTAAACTTGACGAGGATCGAAGGAGTTTCGAATTTCGTATATCCGGTTGCCTGGGGCTCCGAATTGCCATTCTTAACAGGTAAGTGTGCGAAGCACTTGTCTTCCGACGTCATTCATACATGAATTGGAATGAATTTCATTCCAGCCATGGAAATGCAATTCGGGTGGTCTTTTTCTGAGAATGTGAATCTATTGGCGGCCGGATACCACGGGACCGAGGGTGGACACATGGGAAGTGGCATTTATATAGGTACGTCGGTAGTGTCGGTACACGCTATCCTAAGTACTACTACTAGTACTATGTACAGGGTCATCCGTTAAAACTGCAACCTACGCGCGCGCGAACAGACGAAAATGGCAACACCGCCTCACGGACGCATTTCACTACAACCATGCATCGGCCCGGCGTTCGGAGGGTTGTCAGCGACCGTTGGGCAGCGGTGATGCCCGAGCTTTGAAAATTTTAGGATGGTCCCTTTCAAATTAACGTCACAAGGATCTATTTGAAATTTCCCGACCGGGGTTGAAGAATTTGGGGCCTTTTTCGTATAACTTTTGAATTATAAAAGATATCGGAATGCAATTTGCGCCAAAAAATGAGGAAAAATTATTTCCTTTCAATGATGGATAATTCAAAATATTTTACGTTTACTTAATTTTTCTTTTATCAATTTTTTAACCATAATTGTTGTGAAAAGCTTTTGCAAACTGTTTATTTAATACCGTATTTAATGCTCTTTTTGAAAATCATGATGTTGATAAACAATACGCTAGTTGTTTCTGTGTCATTACTTTCATAAATTGAGAAGTTAAATTTTTATTCAATTATGTGTTAGTTCTGCAGACCTCAGAATCTATTGTTCTGGTTTTCTTTTTTATAATTTTATCCTTATATGCAGTGCATGCATAGATCGGACGTAAGGAGTAACTAATGAGACGTGTCTTTGATTGTAGCGGTGTTTGAATCTTTTTTCTAGAATTTTTGTGTTTGAATGTTTAACCTTTTAGCTACTTAACGCCACGCATATACCGGCTTTCGTTAATGTCATTTTTTTGGAAAGATGCGTACTTATTGCGGCTTTTACACGCAGGTGGCGAAAAATCTCTACGTACAAGGGTATAGCACCGCGGTCAATCCTGTCGTAGCTAAAATTTTTTAAATTAAGACGGGTACGAGATCAGTTGACATTGTTTTCAAACCTCATTACAGTAATCCGGGGTGCGAGTGGTAAACCGATCATAAAAGCGGAGCGTGCGGCTCGCTTACCTGGGCCGGGAAATTCTGCACAGCTCTTTGCGGCGTTAATTTGAAAGAGACCATCCTAAAATTTTCGAAGCTCGGCATCACTGCTATCCAGCGGTCGCTGTTAACCCTCCGAACGCTGGACCGGTGCATGGTTGTAGTGGAATGTGTCCGTGAGGCGGTGTTGTCATTTTCGTCTGTTGGCGCGCGCGTAGGTTGCAGTTTTAACGGATGACCCTGTACTTATGTACCTATGTACATAAGTTCGCCTGACATTCTACTTTTCTAGGTCGCCATGGAATAGCGAACGTATCGTTTTCTCACCATCCCGATCGTAAACTCTTAATCTCTCGCATCCCGAAAACGCCCGGCTTGGCGGGGAAACCCGACGAGGGGATCAAGCTGGAGATGGAGAAGGAAGAGAAGACTGATCTCTTGAACGCAAGGCGGGACCCCGCTTACCACAGTACAGGCAGAACAGAGAGGATTCATGGAATGATCATGTTCCTGGACAATATCGAGGCATTTAACACTGTTCTTCTGAACGGCTCAATGAGCAGCTCTATTTGCCATAGAGATTTCTGTTGCGCCTTCGACATTGAAACGGCCTCCACCGATTCCTCGTCCAATTATCGTGCTGTCGTTTACAACGGACTTCGCATGCATGGCCAGCAAATGGAAGCGGGTACCCGCGTTTGTGGATTGGTACAATGTTCCAATGACTCGGTCGTTTCTTGCAGTTCCGTTCAACCGTCAAATACCGTGTTTACCAGTCTAAAAATTAAGGCAACGTTCGATGATTACCCGCAGCTTCTCGTGATACCAAGTCTCATGGACTCCACGCTGTTTCCATTCCAACACTGGACGTACACCACAGACACGCAGGGCCAACACACGGCCGTCACCCTCGCCTTAAACAAACTGAACAAAGACATCGTTAGTTTTGCTATATATGCAAGAGACTTTAGCATAGATTCTTGGAAGCAGTTCCATTAATCCTAATTCATTTCATGCTTATTCTTGCTTCTTTAACTTTCCAATCTCTATGTTCCCCTTTCCTCATTTCTTTACGTTTTTAAGGGTTTTCTTCTTATTTTCTTTTCTTTTCTTTTCCTTTCCTTTCAGTCCAATTAAAAATCAAATGTTACGCAAATATTACTTTGTACGCTTTATTTGAAATCCTCATTATCTATATATATAAAAGAAGAAGTTCCGACTGACTGCCAGCTCAAACCGTTTAATCTAGGAGCGTCAAATTTGGAAGGTTCATTGTTTTCATGACGTAGGCGCCCACTAAGGAAGGATTTTTGGAAATTCCATCCTCAAAGGGGGTGAAAAGGGGTAAAATGTATTTTCTCGGACTCCCTGAGATCTCTTAGGCCCGATTAGATATCAACTTGGTTCTTACTCACAGAGATTACCCACACAAATGCCTAAAAACCAATTTTCAGAATTTTTTCCTAACCAACCCTTAAGGGGATGAAAAGCGGTGAAATATATTTTCACGGATTCCTCAAAATCTCTTAGGCCCGATTAGATATCATCTTGCATGAGTCGTTGACAAACCGAGCCAAAGCGCAGCGTAGCGAAAGTCTGCCCTCTATGTCAAATTCTTAATGGGTGCGTTCAGCGGACTCAACCTTTGAGAACTCAACGGTGATCAGTCCTGATGAGTCCATCGTTCCGCTGATCGACACTTGGGAGGGTAGCGATATTTGTAGCAACTCAACACGTTCCGTAAAAGTAGCAGATTTTATTTAAGGTATAAACATGGCGACCGATCTATAAAAGTGTTGAGAAGTGAGCACTTAGCGAAAAATCAATGAGCGGTTACTCATTGACAACGGTTGAGTCCGCTGAACGCACCCATTCTAAACAAGTCACGGGCATGCAAGTACACACACGCCTTTCAGCATTTTAACACATCTCCGAGTAGTTCCTGAGTTGGACGCTGTTCATGAGCAGAGGCCACTAAATTCAGTCCTGAAATTATGAGTCGGTAACACAGTTTGGGTGAACGATACGCACATCCATAAGGTGATCCTATATCCTATACCTCGTCTGTGCAGTTCCTCACTAGGTTCAATTTACTGGGCGACCCGTAAAACGTGATTTACATGTGTAACTAGTATTTTTTAATCTGCACGTAACTGCATAAAGATTTCTTTCTGCATGGCATTAGAATTGCTTATCTAATCGCAGTTGCAAATTTATTTTGGCCGTTCTAAAGTCCGCAATACATATATCCCAAGAATTACGGCATTTAAAAAGGAAAGTCTTCCAACAAAAGGAGAATCTATGATGTCACATGTTACAAAATTGACAATAAAGAATATTCAAAAGAATATTCTTCAGAATTTTCTGCAATTTGAAACAATTTCCTCCTCTAATCTAAAAGTAGCCTCTTCCAGCATCCTATCTTTTCGATGCCTTCCCTGAAAATCAATCGAGCATCTTAAAATCGCGCTGGATCCAATGAATTCAATTCCATTCTATACCTACCACCGATAAAGCAGCCATTGAAAGCTCCCTATTCCCTCCACAAGATGTAGCGACGGAGCCTATTCACCGGTCCCTAAACAGTTTCGAAATTTGAAAAGGCCAATAACGAGCTCGAGCTCGCTCCAAAACACGCGGCAGATACTAGATGCGTAGAAACTAGAAACTTAATCTCCGCGCCACTGTTTTCAGCGAATGCGTTCGCAGCGGCACAATCATGAGGCCGTAGGAAGGTGGTCGCGAAGGAGCTAATTGCTGTATCGATTTTCCGTTAACAGGAGCGCAGAAATCATGAATGCAATTCCCCGCCTTGTAGTGTGTTTCGCGCTGGCGACGGTGGAACACGGAGATAAAGCCGCGGGAACGCCAAGTCGGGGTGGAATGAAGGCGCCTCTTTATTAGAGGCACCGCGCAATAATCATATCACGATCCACTTGCGTTTCGCTGCTCGGTAGCTGTAGAAGCAACGGAGCCGAGACGTAAGCTTTAATTGTATAAACGCAGTCGCGAATACCAGCGAGCTCCTCGCGAAGCATTGTTGCCCGGCTGAGCACTTGCTCCGCGTTTGCAGCCCGCACGCTTTATGCTAACCCTTTCCTCCGCATCCTTTGAATGCCTTCTTCCTACCGCCGTCGCATCCCGATTCGAACTTTTATTCGCGACTCGTAGCCTCATTAAAACGGCACCCGTCGACGGGAACCGCCCGGTTCGTCCTATTTCTTCGAGGCTAACCTCCTCGCGATTCTCCTCGAAAGCGGGCAGCCGGTATAAAGGGAAGCCCCGCAGGTGTCAAGTTCTTGGCTTATGTGTCAATGTTTCGATGTCAAATCACGTGTAATCGTTTGAATTACTCGTGGAATCTTCTTTTAGTAGTCCTGGGAATGTATGTTAACAGGGTGCAAGAGGTTTCAGGTACCCATACAGCACACTTTGTTGCAGGAATGTCTCAGTGACGTTGCGGTGCAACATTTGGAACATTGCACGGAATGTTCCCGAAACGTTACAAGTAAATTGCTGTGTCCGCCCTGTGCAACATTGCAGGAGATATTTTTGCAACATTGTTTCGGAATTTTACAGCAATGGTCATGCAACGTTTTGGAAATTTTACAGCAATTGTCACGCAACGTTACGGAGATTTGATAGCAATTGTCACGCAACGTTTCGGAGATTTTATATTAATTGTCACGCAACGTTTCGGAGTTTTTATAGCAATGGTCACGCAATGTTTCTGAGATTTTATAGCAATGGTCACGCAACGTTTCGGAGATTTTATAGCAATGGTCACGCAATGTTTCGGAGATTTTATAGCAATGGTCACGCAACGTTTCAGAGATTTTATAGCAATGGTCACGCAATGTTTCGGAGATTTTATAGAAATGATCACGCAACGTTTCAGAGATTTTATAGCAATGGTCACGCAATGTTTCGGAGATTTTATAGAAATGGTCACGCAATGTTTTGGAAATTTTATAGAGATGGTATACCGATTTAGGTCAAATTTTGAGTGGGCCTACAAAGGAATTTCTGTAACTCAATTTGTTTTTTAAGTTTGCAGGTTTGTAGAGAACCATGTATCGCTTCCACTCGCGGAAAATTCCATAGAGTGGCCAGTCGATTGTTTAGCGAACTGGCTGGCATGTGGGGGAGGCAGCAGGTGGCCGTGAGATCGGCGGAAACAGAAACTGGTTCGCGAGAAGCAAATTCACAAAGAAACATGGTCCTCTTTGCCTGTATGCGTACGCCCCCCGCCCCCGAAACGACGCTCACGAGCGAAACTTCCTCCTCTACGGGTAATTTCGCATTCTTCCACTGGAATTTTATTCGAGAAATCGGTACCCCGAACACCACGGAACTTGGCGAGCCAGCGAATCAGCCGCGACGAAAGTTTTCGCGATTTTTCCCTGCCAACGGTGTGCACATTTCTACCCGAAATGCCGCTCGCATGAAACGGATCCAGAAGCGTTCGCTTTATGAATACGGCGCGAAGTGAACTCGATGGCCTTTTAACGTCGGGACGGGGCGAACCTACGATCCTCCCTGAAAGCAAAAACGTAAAAAATTCTCTTATCCACCCCCTTTCCTACTTGTTTTTAATTAATTATCCATGAATTAATTCACCCTTTGTATCATTTCGTTGAGTCCTCGACAAATATATACCGGAGTTTGCTGCAAGTATCGTTCTTTTCAATCAAGCTGCAAAGAAATAACTCTGAATTTGGAATGCAAACGCCTTAAGCCCTTAATTATTCCATCTCGGGTAATACCAAAATCGGGGGAAAGTTGAAACGCGACGCAAGATTAAAAAAAGTTATTTCCCATTTCATTTGGGACCGGTTTGTACCTTCAAAACGGAGCTGTCGGAATTATCGTATCCGTATCACGCTCGAGAGCACGCGTGCTCGAAATGGTAAGAAAATGAGAAAGTTATTTAGCTACAAATTCGCGTAGCCGGTTGCGTGCAAGCTTAATGAACATTTAAAGGGAAAGCTGGCAAAATGCTGGGAAGCCTAAGCTAAAGGATCCCGCTTTGATCTCGCGGTAAAACTCCCGGGATTTCGTCGTGGAAAAACTTTGATGGCGTAAAAGGATTTTCCTCGGGATAGTGCTCAGGACTGCGTCGCAGAGAATTCCTTCCAGTATCCCGGGGAAGGAAATAAAGTAGAAAGGGTTGATGGCTCGTGACAGAATGAAAAGTATTGGTCTGGGGGTTCTGCTCTCATCTTGATCTTTTCGTTCTTTTTTCCCTGTATCTCTTTCCCCTTGTATCCCTTTCTCCCTCGCGGTAGGGAGAAGGTGATGCGCAAAACCAGCGAGCGTCCGTTTTCATCCTCCCCTTTTATTAACGTTTAGTTAATTCTCGACGATTCCTGCTTTTATTCATCCCCCGCACATTGTATATTCGCGATATTCAAACAACACCTTCCAGTCCACGAACCATTCTACTCTGCTTTTATTCGCGTTTTTTACAATGGAATTGGGGGTCTCAATTAAAAACTGACAGCCCCTGGAGCGTAGTCAACAGTATCGGTTAATTGTGTATTTCCAGGTATTTTCTGGACGGAATGAAGCTCCGAGAAATCCGCTCTGATAAAACGGCCCCCAGCTTTTATTGGTTTCCGTCGTAAAGGATACGTATAAGTGGACCTAAGACACTCATAGCGTGATGCGTTCCTTCTTGCTTTTAAGCTGATTTCACAACTGATCTGAACTCTATTTTTCAAACACTTCCGCTTTTTTCTTGCTTAATGTTTGAAATATTAATAATACTCTCTGTATTAAGTGTATTGTGAAGAGGACAAGCGTTGGAAATTTATAGGTTTACTTTTAGAATTACGTGATATTTTCAAAATATGGGGCTATTCACCCCTTTCGCTAGCAAAAGACAAAAGAGTAGTATTATTATCGAATATAAAGCTTCGGTGGTTGATTTATTTTCAATCGATTCCCAGCCACGATTATGCAAAATTATTGCGACAAACAGAAGTCAGTTGTCACAGTCGAAACACGTTAGGTAATAAGTTTGCAAAAAAGACACTCTGTAGAAATGCCTCGATGGAACCGTCGTTGGTGTGTGTTCACCTTTAAGCCCGTAGATAGAGAAGTGCAACGACCGAAAAAAGCCAGGCGAAGGCGATCCGGAGACAAGTCGTGATCGTAAAAAACAAAGCTGACGCCGCTGGGAGTAGAAAATTCGCGGTTGTCAATAAATTTCGCGCCGTTGAGTGCGACTCGAGCGTGTACTGCTTCCCTCAAACGAGTTAATTCGCTGAATTCGACGAGACGCTTCGCCCGTCTGGCCTTTCAGAGGCTCCGCTACTGCGGAACGGCCGCCGAACTTCCCCGTCGCGGGAGGTGGAAAATTCTGCACAGAAATTGCTCGTCGCGGTTTTTGAGCGTTTGGAGTAATCCAGCGCGGTGGGTGGAATTTTAACGATAAAGACGTCGAGTTACAGCGTGGTTGATTAAACTCGATTAACCCGACACCCGTTGTATATGGCGCTTCGTTAACTCCGACGCACCGACTTCCTCGGGATTAGGTTTGCCACGTTAGGCTGCTTCCTCGAGGCCTGGGCAACTATAGGCATCTCCGCCGCAGAGGTCTTCGACGAGCCACGGTGTAGCTACACATCAAGGAGACGATGAATCCCAAGTACAGCGACTGCTTTTGGGAATTTAATCATCCGGTTCGAGTAACTGCCGCTGCTCGCTAAACCCCTCGAGATCTCGTCAAGTTTCTGTAGTTCGAGCAGCGCGTTACACTCTATCGTGTCGCGGGAAAAACCAGTAATTAGCATTGCTTGTAATAATCACTGCGCTCCGCTGCTCCGGCTAATTAGAAAATGCAGACGACGAAATACAGGCGGGCGTGGAGGGACTGGGCAAATTATCCGCAGCACTGTTCCTCCAGCTTCTTGTGCTTAAGCTCGTGCGAGTTAAAACGGTGCTTCTTAAACATTGTGATCATTCAGAAAGATTAATATCGTGATCGATAGGTATTTATTTTTGAATTAATCAATGTGTTATAATCAGGATTGCCGCTTTATCACCGTATAAATCCCGGAGTGCCACATATTCCAACCAGGAGATTCGAATATAAAGCCGGAGATTGGAAAAGCAAAAAAAAAGTTTTGTTCTCGAATATCCGAAAAACAGATGTGCAATTCTTTTAAGCTCAAACAATTCAGAATTTAAAAGTCTTTGTTTTTTAATTAATAACTTTTATTGTATATAAAATTGACACCATTGTATAATACTACAATTTCTTATTATCTCATTTTTCTACAATCCGGAGATTTTTCTAGTTAAACCGGAGCCTGGAGATTTGCTTCAAAACCTGGAGTCTCCGGACCAAAACCGGAGAGGTGGTAACCCTGATTATAATATTAGGTTACAGGGTAGACCGAGGCGAATCGGATCAAAATAAGAATTTAGAATCCATATTTCTTGCATCGCGATAGAAATGAGCATTCCGATCGTTCGTAGTACCTCGCCCTTCTCCCCCGCAGTTACCACAATAGCTCGTCAATTGTTTTAAGTCATTGTTTAGAGCTGGCATACGTTTTCAATGACATACGATTTTATTTTCGTCCAAATCTAACTTACGTAATCTGCAATTTGGCATTTAAAATAAAAAATAAGCTTGAAAATTCAAGTGTGTTTATTATTATAAATTTGCAGGGTGTCTACACAAGTTTAGTATTTTATATGTTTTACACTATTATATCATAATATGTTTATGTAATCTACAACCTTTTAAATCCTTATATATGGGGCTAATCGGATCACGTCATTTTGGGCGAATCGGATCATTCTTTTTTTTCATTTGAGTATTTTTATTATTATAAATATGATAATTGTGTTGCACATTAAAAAGACCAATCAGGGATTATGCTGTCAAAAAAAAAAAAAAAAAAAAATAAAGGAAGCTGTGATAAAAATTAAATCTGAAGAAATGACGAAAAAAGAAATAAATTAGTGGCCTTAAGAAGATGGCATTATATTTACTGTGGTGAAAAATTAATTCGTCCACTTTCAGAAGATTGTCTGAGAAGAGTGGTGCCACGAGAATTGTGCTGATAGAGGTGGCAAAAAGCGGCAATATTCTTCCGATCTGCGTGCTAAGTAGTGTCACTTGACTTCACTGTCATTAAATTAGATTTGTCTAAAGTTGATTCTACAGATATTGTTATGGAAATTTCAGTTTTTTCAGAGAGAACACTTTTTGGTTTTTTGTTTACAGAAGAAACATTTTTAAGTTCGATTTTATTTTTATTATTAAAGTTCAAGCCAAAGGTGTACTGGTCACGAATATATAATAAAAAATAAGCTTTTTAATGCTTGACTATTAGTTTTTTACCATCAAACACAAAGTGATCCGCTTCACCTGCAGTCGACCATAATTAAGTAGCGTGGATTTAACGAGGTATCGCTCATTCTGAAACTCTGACTTAAACATAGTATTGGACTGTAAAAAGTATTGGGATACCTTCTTTACTGGTGAACTTGTTCCACACTGAACTCGAACTATCGATTCCTTTAACGACATACTTCTTAACTTTAAAAAGGAGATCCTACGTTGGTTGGTAGAAAGCAGTACAATTGAGATTTCCACTCCGCCTGCTTAAATGCATTCCATTTTAATAACCGTTTACAGGCGAGGCATCAATGGATTGTTTTTTTTCCAAAACGCTAAAATGCTTGCTGCAACATTCTAAGCAGGCAACTATCCCTCGGGATGCATAACGCACGAAGAAGATACGACGCTCTTATCATTTCGAGCTGTACATGATCCCTGGCTACTTTCCGCATGTAGCCACGGTACGTATCGCGCGAGACAAGCCGCCATAAAAATATAGCGCCTAGCACAGCGCCGCGGTTACTCGAGAAACATGTATACGGCATGAAAGCCGACACATGTCCCGATGTCAGGGATATTTATGATCTCTGAAGTCTCTAGGGTGCTCGGAGCCGCGATCACGACGCTCCTCGTCCAAAAGTGGGAGCGCCGAGCGGCGTGGAGCCGCGATGAACCAGCCTTGAATAAACGCGACCTTAAAGGTTCCTGGCGACATGTTGGCACAGGGCTTGGGTTTTTCGCGAACGAGACGCGCTCAGCCTCGTTTTCGTTAATCCCACAACTGTTTCTGCCCCCGGTCCCTTGCGCCCCGTGCGTTCCGCCCGCCTTATCAATTCACAAGACGGCGGGGAGGGGCGGACGGGGTAGATGCTGAATAAATATCCAAGGGACGGGTACCAAATTCGGAATACACAGCCCTCGAAAGCACACTGGGAGCACAGAGCGGCGTAAGACCGTGTTTAATTTATTTCGACTGCCGAGGGCCCAGACATTAAGCTTCTACCATTCTCCACCACCTTCCGTATTTGCCTTGCATTCGTCACCGGCGCGAGCAGTACGTTCCGTCCTCAAGAACGCCCCAGGCTGGGTCTTCCCTTCAACCCTTCACGCAGTCTAATCCTTTTCCTTACGCGCTGGTCCCGCCTTTTGCTGGGCAAACTACACGTTAAGAATCACAATTAACGTTCTCCATCTCTCCCCCATCCATCCCGCCTGGCCGAAATCTATGCTCCTCGCGTGTTATCGCGGGTGGGGGTGAGGTAGTGGGAGAGGAGTTGGTCGGATGACAGGTTGTTTTAGGAACTCGTGTTTCGCAGCGGCTTTTTGGTATCGTCGAAGAAACCGTATTGGCTGAGTTAATTCATTTCCGAGATAACTGTCCGGCTATCCAATTTCAAGCCCGATATCCATTACTCGTTACGAGTAGTTAGAACAAGAATGAGGGAAGGAGAAAGAAAAACAATGGAAAATGTAAATTGCGTTTCAATAATTGCGCTCGATAAAAAGTAGCGCGGTAGAATTGGATCCCTTCGAAGTAACAATGAAATTTCGATATTTCCGATCCACGTTCTACTGTTATCCCCCATGTAAATTGAGTGTGCGCAAGGGTTGCGAAGCCGTTGCACTTATGTGCTCTGATATCGCTAAGAAAAATCACGATTAAGGTTGTGTTTATGGGTTATTTGTCTTGTTTCCCGTAAAGAAGGGGCGGAGCCAAGGGGCGAGAGGTGGGGGTAGCCCCTCCCAGTGTCCCTGAGCGACCGGTTACTCTTGTTCAGACTGTAGCTCCCAAAGTTAAATTACAATTATCGGTGTTTAAGCACTAATTTATCCATATTTATCGATAACGTTACCCACAGCGTCACATCTGCCGGATATTTTCAGCGCAAGTCGCTAAATTGCAGTTTCGCTTTAACTTCCAACACCAATTCGCATAAAAGACAGTGCGCATAGTGGACGGGAGAACGCAGCTCGGAAACGGACTTGAACAAGATTCCTCGGAGCTAAAGTAACAAGTTGTGCTTGACGAGACAAGATTTCTTAATTATCTCTGAAATAGAATTTTCTCGGCACCGCGGGGTCGCGTTACGTGTGTCTCTTGAATATTCCTTAAGGTCTAACAACACGAGTCCAAACAATTTAACGAGCCGCGCGACTGTTTTAACCCTCTTGGCTAATGGACGTTTACACTCCAAATAAACTAACATATTAGCAAAAAAATTTACTCCACCGTTGCGCGAAAACTCACTTTCGATATTAAGGGGACTTTGTCATCAAATCGCTAAAAAAATAGGTGATCTGCAGAATTTTTTTTTACAAAAGTATTCAACTTGGAGTAAAAAAATCTGTGGCCTTTATTACAATTTATGTTATTCAAGCATTTTTTTCACTCTCTTCACTACAAGAGAGTGAAAAAAATGCAACTCTCTTGTAGTGAAGAGAGTGAAAAAAATGCTTGACTAACATAAATTGTAATAAAGGCCACAGATTTTTTTACTTCAAGTTGAATACTTTTGTAAACAAAATTCTGCAGATCACCTATTTTTTTCTACCTTTCACTCTCTCAATGCTATAACAAAAAGGCCCTAGAATTTTTTTACTGCATGTTGTATATATTTTTAAAACAAGTATCCTAAAAATTACGTATTTTTTTTAGCGATTTGATGAGAGAAACCCTTTAATATTTTGAAAATATTAAAATTCGTGAAAATCTAGATAGTAGGTCTATTTGTTTGTGGAAAAAAGTTTGGTTTAATATCCACTTACAGTTTCGTCTAAGAAAAATTCCCGAAGTTGTATCATCGTCTCAGACTCCTAGGTAGATAGCCACCCCTTAGTTAGCACGGGCTTCCGCCGCCTGAGAGACACGAAAATGATGAGTTTTGTAATAATTAGATGAGCAAGTAGTAGCTGCGAGGACGATGGTTATTATGAATTAGCTCGATATCTCGCGTCGATGCTTCCTCGTCGCTTCTCGTTTCAGCCAAACTCTAACACCGTAAACTCATCTCGCGGTTATTACAAAAGGGAGATTGAGAGAAGAGCAGGGCAGAGGTGAAACTTTCGCGAAACTCCTTAACGAGACGTAACAAGGTCCATTCTTTACGGTGTGCTACGGGGGCTCCTTGGAAAATGGCGCTGCGCGCACCTATAATTCGAGAGAATCAGCCAAGTTCGACGATAAATAAGCGAAAAATATTACGCGCAAGCGAGGGCGCTGCTGTTCCGTGTACTTCCTACAGTCCATCGACGTGAATTTCCTTCCTCAAAATCAGCTTTATATTAAAATTTCGAGAAACCTGGGCGAATTTTAAGGATGCTCTAAGTTTACGAATAGCGGAGTGAATTTATGTCGATTTTGCAACTGCGCTCGCGAGATTGATTAAATTATAAACACCATTTCGTGGGAGACAATTAGTACAGGCAGCTACCGCTTCAGAATAATGCACCTTCTACCTAATATCCCGCTTTTCAATAAATATTACGCGCCTTGTACGCCCTGGGACAATACAATTTGGCGCGAACACGGGTGAAGTTTAATTACGCGCGTCCCAGGCACACGTCGTTTTGAAGTCTTTTAATTATTTTGGTAGTTCTTCATTAACGTTACTATAGATTCCACTTAACATTTTCGTGTCACATGCAGCTTTATCGATTTAGGACAGGACAGCTTCAAAATGCTATAGGTTTAAGTTATAATTAATTACAGAGATCTTCGGTAGGTATTATTTTGGGGTTCTCACGCAGTTGCTGCGTCATTACTACTTTATTTCCACTGAACATAGTTCCTAGAGTCACTGTTCTTAAGAGGGAAAACCACTGTGGCGGCCAGAAAAATAAGCCTTTTTTAAAGATTTTTTTTCGCTAATAATTTACAGTTTTTATAGAAAATTTTTATTACATAGCTTTAGTACGTTGTTTTAAGGGTCATTCAATTAATTTTCATGCGGCTGATTTTAAAGTGCCCGCGTTTCTGAAAACGTGTTCGTAAAGAGCACAAATAGGGCTACATCCTTATTTTTTTCAATTTTTTAAATAGTGCCCTGCTAGTATAAAATTGCATTTGTTTAGAACAATTGCAAAATAAATGGTCTAATTTTTTTTTAAGTGGTATAATTTTCATTAGGCACTCTTATTTCTCCACTGTAAGCTTCCAAACGCTCATTCTTATCCGTCTCTTAGTTAAACAGTTATAATTTATTGAAAAAAGTCGGCGCTATTTTTTAAAGAACTGTAAGATCCACAATTCTGAAGATTTTGAAAAATCCTTTGAAATACGTTTATATATCACTAAAGACTACAACATATCCAAGTTTCACCAAAAGCCCAACTGTTACTCCGAAAAGTGTCCGATTTCGTGTGGATGGCTCTTAAGAGACTATAAAAAAGTGAATAAAAGAACATGCATAAATTTTAATATACTTATTAATTAATCTTCTAGACTCGCCACAAAAAATATAGGTCGCTGGCGGGATGTGTGACTATATGGAACAGCAACTCTGAAATCACATTTAATTTTTTATGCATAAACTATATGAGTGTAGTTTCGGTTGTACGTACGGGTTTTTTGATCGAAAACAAATGTTTTGAAATACGCTGGAAGAATTTTTTTCTCCTAAAACGCACTATTTTTATAAAAATAATTTGTTTAAAAAAAACAGCACACGCAATAGAAACTATACTTATATAGTTTATAAAAAAAATTGAATTTGATTTCGCGGCTACCGTTCCAACATTACCCATCCCGTCAGCAACCTATGTTTTTTGCGAGGGGTCTAGAAGATTAATTAATATATTAAAATTTATGCATGCTTCTCTATTCATGTTTTGTTATAATCTCGTAAAACATTGTATTAAAAGTAGGTAGTATAAATTTAATACGAAAACTGTAAATTTTTCCTGAAAAAAAAATCTAAAAAAAAATCTTCACTTCGCGAGACAAGAACTCCCATAAGATGTTACGTCTGGGTAACACACGTCGTCTGGAACGTTACCTTGATCATCCCCGCGGTAGCTTTTCGCGAAAACACTTAGGTAAACGTTGCGAATTTAATTATCTCAAAACCCCGGTTCCGTTGGAAACGCACGCGTTACACCCAGCCCCGCGCGGCGAGTGATATTGAAATGGATATTGCCGCCAGGAAGGCAGCCCGTGTTCCTGTAATCCTCGCGGAACACTCGGCCAGCCCCCTGAATCGTTCGAATTTTTCATTTAATCGTCCAGCTAGGCGGTTAATTGAAGCTTCCGCGGCATGCACAACCCGCGATAAAGTTTCTCGACCGTGGTCTCTATTATTGCGAGTTGGCGAGCAGCGTGCGTCCACGCGACGGCTTTAATCCTCCTCGCAAATATTGACCACTGTGTTCGATCGGCAGGAAAACTTTGTGTAAGTTTTATTTGAATTCTAATAACGTGCCGCTATCGCTTGTCGTTTTATTGCGCTAAAACAGCGCGACAATTTCTTTTCTCGCCACTATTACCATTTTTTTTTTAATTTCTGGCCAAACCTGTCGCAATAAAACGGCTCGCGAATGGACGCGCGTGTCACCCTGTCAGCCTCTCGAGGCTGAAACGCTCGAACGCCGCCAAATACAGTCACTGTTTTATCAGAGGCGTATCATCGCGATGTAGTTTTCGAATCGTTGCACCGCGGATACGGCACCATTTCGTTAATTGGTGGAACAATGCGCTGCCAGCTTCGGTTTGCACCCAGGGGTGCTTTTATCGATACACCGTTCCGTCGTGCTGTTTGTTCTTCCGGGGGTACTACCCAGCTGCTCTCGACCGAGTTGGAATGATATGAGAAAGTGAAACTGTGACTGTACACCTTGCAGCCCATCAATTTTCTTTACACCGCGAAGCGTAATTTTCTAAGGACTCGTTCTGTATAGCTTCAATTAATTACAGAGTTACTCGGTGTAACGTAAAAGTCTGTGGAATACTCGCTGAAGGCTTTCTGCTTTCATTATCGTGATATAAGTACAATGACCTATCCGAGGGCGAAGGTAATTACGATAGGGGAAGGGAGACTTATTTCCCCTTGTCACGACTCTGTTTTCTACCCTCTGCGGCTAGTCTTCGTTAGGGTGTTTCTCATTTTACTTGCAGTTTCGCGACGTCATTCAGTGTCAGTTGACCGAGTTCCCAGAGAACGACGCGTGAAATGTGAGCTCGTGAGCTTGCGCGGCGATGAATCGGGAAAATGGGAGGCTTTACTTCCTAATGGCCCCAGTGGCCGATCGACACGCGGTTTGAGGGGAGCAGTGAGGAAGTTGTGTGGACGGTAAATCTAAAATTGTTGCTATTCAGGAATTTAGTAGTTTCCGAGATATTAATAAAAAAACTTCTAGTATTTCTGTTGACTTATTCCGACAAAACGCAAACTTTCCAACTTGTTCCGGATATTAGTATTGGTTGGGGCTAGATTAGTGCGGGGGGTGAGAGCGTGCAAAGCATGGCAGCGAAGTGATGTGAATTTGGAGATCTGAACCTGAAACTTGCGGATGTGATCCATCCTATTATACAGAGTGGAAACCTATTACTCTACTGATAGTTACTGCATTAGGGGTGATTCTACAGGCCAAATTAAGACGAAAATGTGAAATACAATTTCTTAATACCGAGCTTCGTTTTTAAGAAAATTGGCTTTGAATTTCAGCTGAATACGAGTGCCTTTTCGGGGTGGAGGGGCACGCGGAGATAAGGGGAACGTCCAGCTGTCCATAGAACAGATTGAGGGAGGGCAAGAGGGACCCCCGTTAGGGCTACGTGTATGCAGTTCAAAGAAATAATTTTTAAAAAAAATTAACAATAATATTTTATTAAGGGGACATTCCTGCAATCACGCCGCAATATTCGACACTATTCAGGTTTTTTTTTCTCACTGAATACGACGAATAACAATGTCAAACTTTTTTTTTCATTCATTAAGCTGCTTATAATGTATACGGAACAATTTTTTAAATACACTTTTAATTGTGTTTTTTCAATGTTATCTGGTGGTAAAAATCGCGCCTTTGAAAAGACGGCGGGTGTGATTTCAGCTCACAGACTCAACTGAAACAAAAAAAAACAAACTGATTCTTAACCCTTAGGCTGCCGCTATTTTTTCGTAAAAATAGGGGTCCTTTTTTTCCAAAAATTTTTATGTATGAGTAGTCAATAGGTCCCATAGAGTCGAGGGGTAGAACCGTGCCAATATAGTGGCTATAGCGGCAGGAGACGGGAGGAAGAAAAATCAAAAAATTTTTTTTGTTTCTAAAACTTACGAATAACCTTTATGGTATCTCTAATTATACTCGAAGTCGGATCGAATAAGACGATACGCGCTGTCATACATATGTGTGAATTAATGCATAGGGATTGATTACATGTCATCAAATTACGGGTATACGCAATGCCAATATAGTGGCTATAGCGGCAGCCTAAGGGTTAATCATTATGAGTGCCGCTATCGCAGATGCCAGAATTAGCCGAGTAAAAACGGAAAATTTCGAGACTAAAATTTAAATTTAAAAACGTTAAATTTGTACTTACGTGGCTAATGTTGGCAACTGCGATAGCGGTACTCATAATGATTAAGAATCAGTTTGGTTTTTTTGTTTCAGATCAGGGCTGCACAAGGAGCTGTTTTCTGCGACCAACGGCGAGCAACCTACCTGTCCCGTTGCTAAGGTAGAATCAGCGAGGAGAACTGCAGTAGTATATATGTGTATGCCCATAGGCTCGTAGCATAAGTATACATATATGGCTGGGTTCAAGCATACCAAATGCACGTACACTAATGCAGTTCTCCTGATCGATTCTAACCTTAGCAACGGGACAGGCGGGTTGCTCGCCGCTAGGCGCCGAAAGCAGCTCCTTGTGCAGCCCTGTTTCAGCTGAATCTGTGAGCTGAATTCTAACTCCAAATAACATTGAAAAAACACAATTACAAGTGTATTTAAAAAATTGTTCCGTATACATTACAAGTAGCTTAATAAATAAAAAAAAAGTTTGACATTGTTATTCATTGTATTCACTGAGAAAAAAACCTGAATGTTGCCGAATTTCGCGGCGTGATTACAAGAACGATCCCTTCACATTTCGGAAACTAATAAATACCCGAAGCTACAATTTCAGATTTAGGGTCCACCCCCACCCCTCCTCTCAAACCTCGTGCCGATTAGCCACTGGGGCGGATAGTTGGAAGAACATCCAAATGGAATATTCACCCATTTCCGTGTATCGCTATTTCATCTGCACCAGGCGATGAAAATAGCCACGAAACTTTATCGTTACCTAGACGTCACGCGTTAATTCCGCCTCGTATGAGAGCCACGCGTGAAACCGTAGCTGACTCTGCAGTTCCACCCCAGATATCTCATTTGTTAGCTGTCAGGCTTGTTACAAGATCCTTTCACTCCATCTTCTGACGGTTTCATAAAACTCTTCTGGTAAATCTTCTTCCAAATAACATCGACAAACTGAAACTTTGAATGGCTTTATTCCTTGAAGCCTCAGCAGCTGAAAAATCTTCTGAAAAACTTAAGACCAAATACGTTCAGTTTTGGTCTCCCTGTTATCCATTAAAATGATACTTGTAACTACCCAAACCAGCCACGACGATAACAACGCTATAAAGAATTGGGTGTGAATTATAATCCAGCCGGTGTCAGCGTGAGACGATAAATTCTTTTACGAAGACCCTCGTTTCATCATTTCTGCACGCGGCTGTACGCTTCTTTCGTCCAGCGACGATCAATGGCCCGCGGTCCAGCAATGCCAGAATCCCGCGCGAATATTGCCCTGGACATAATCCTTGGGGTCTGGATAAACTCGCGCTCGTGCTCGTGTTGGTGCTACACATAACCAGGCTTAGGGCCGGCTGGAAGCCACTGTGCCAAGGATTGACAGTGCTTCCTGTCCGTCACCTTTTAGAGACGGGCAGCACTAGAGTTATTGCATCGCCTTCGCCCCCTTTCACGCGACCATTCCGTATTTGCACGCTCCATCCCTTCAGAATCGTCGTTAACGAACACCGAATAGCTGGGCGATGGGTACCGGTCACCGGCTGAAGTCGCCGATTATACTTGGAGATACATGGGAACACTGACGGTTGTTTCGTGATTTACGCGCGCTGTAGCCTCGTTCGTGACTATCGCTCCGCGATTATCGCAAATAATGGAGGATTTATGTCAGCCCTTCATTTGCAATTACCCGTCGGGATTTATAATCTCGTCTATCGACCACCCCGCCGCGGCTTTCTCTCTCGTTTATTCTCATTTTCCCTCCCTTCTGTCGCCGGCTGGCTCCATTCTATCAGGATACACTTTCGACGAAGTTGCAGTCGTCCATTATCTCGGACCGTCCTTTATGGTCGTTATTTACGATTATTATTATTGCACGGTGATGGCCGCCCGCTATTCCGTCGCGCCACCGCAGATACAGAAACTGCTCCCGCAAGGCGGAGGGCGAGAGGCCCGCGGTGGAAGTTGCCACTTGGTAATTTTATTTCCGAGCATCCCTCTCGCTGTGGAATTAGATGTTCCGCGGGAGCGTAATATAAGTAGCGAAAGGGGGAGAAACTCGGTTACCGCTGGGGTTTCGATTCTTATTCAATTGGAGGGGCGAACTACGCTCGACTGTTTTTCAGAAATATTTCCTTCCTTTCTTCGTCTAACTACCGTGGCGGGCTGGGGATTCTTCATAAATGAATATCGCACAGCTCGACCCGGTTGTTCGATGAGGAAGATGCTGATGGTCATTTGTAGATTTTGCAGGGATTGTGTGGGAAACTGAGATTTCATAATCGCTGTCACTCACAAGGGAAGATACCGAATCCCAAAATTCAAAAAATTCTGAAACTTTGTGAATATTCAGGGGATTTTCGCGGGATTACAACGCTATTTTTGTTTGCTGCCCCAATTCACTCGAAGGGGGTGAAATTAACCCCTGAAAATTTGGCTATTTTTCGATCTTGTGTTGTAACTCTGGAACTGTAAGAAAAAAAGTTTCAAGACAAAAGTTACTTCTTTTAATTAGATCTGTCATTTGGTAAAAAAATTATTTTACAGTTCATGAATTATAACACAAAATCGGACAATAACCGGATTTTCAGGGGTCAATTACACCTTCTTAGAGTGAATTTGAGCTGCAAACAAAAATTGCGTTGTAATTAGGAGGAAATCGCCTACAAATTCACGATGTTTCAGAATATTTTGAATTTCCGGGTTCGAGATCTTTCCTTGTCAGACCTACTTTTTTCCCTAGTAGCATTTCTGGTTGGCCTACAGTATCCCCAAGTTGGGAATTAGTTGGCCATCCAATGTCAACCAGAAATGCTACTAGGGTTAGTTTCGTGAATTTTCGATTAACTGTTATTTAAAAATAGAGATGAATTTTACGGTTTTCGCATTCTAATACAGAGCTTTCTTCTTCATAAGTAGAAAAATGGGTGTGTCAAAGGCAAAGTTAAGGGTGGAAACCAGGGTGCTGGCCAGAGAAAGGCTAACTTCGAAGCTCTGTTTTTGGTAAATTAAAAGTTTTTGTAAAATATCTTTATTTGCATTAAAAAGTACCTATACATATCTTGAACAAAATTGTTCCCACAATAACACATAAAAATATTGATTATTGTAACCATAGTAACCGATGGTGTGATAGACCTTCAGAAAATTGTTTAAAACGGGCGCACCTCAAGCGTTTTAACGGTAACTCAAAAATAAAAATGTATAACATTTTCTGACAATCTGAGGCAATATCTTCAGTTGTACGTAAAAATATTACAAAATAGGGAGCTTTTGAAATGAAAGTATCAAAAATTGGTAAGAAAATCGACATTTTTTTCAACGTTACGAAGAAACTAATTACCTGATCAATAATTCGATACGCTTAACTGAAGATAATCTTACTCTTAGTCGGTATGAAGGATTTAAAGTAAATCGGATAAAAATTAACAGAGTTATCCATGCGCCCAGTTTGAAAAATGCGTTTAAAGTTTTAGAAGGATCTCCGATTACCTTCGAACAGTCGATTTTTAGCGTTGTACTATCTGCACAAAACCATTCATAACTTCGTTATTTCTCCGAATTTTACTTTAAATACTTCAAGGGCACATTATTGAGATTCCAAACATTAAAAAAGTACAAAATAATTTGGACATTTTCAAAGCATCACCCCGACTTTCCCACCTTAAGGGACATTGAAAATTTCCCCCTAAAAACTTTCCTGAAAATCGTTTTTTTCTTGCATATAACAGTGCACTGAGCGCTACGTGAAATTCGAACCATTACAGGAAAATGGGAAAAGCTATTTTCATATCCTCGAAGAACGAATAAATAAAGATCATAAAGTTATACCTCCAAAAAAAAAATCCTGAAGATCACCTATATTTTAGCGATTTGAGAGGAATATACCCTTAATGGAACTCTATGATGTCAGAATTAAAGAAGAAAACACGCCAGTCTCCTAAATTTTGTCTTTGAAGCTGTCCTTAAGGGTACTAGACAGTCGTTTCTGTCTAAAATGAAGCATTTCTGTTTAAATTAATTACAAAGAAACAAGTTGAAACTGAAACTTCATCTTTTGGGGCTTTGGGGAGGGTAAAACCCCATCGTTGGGGTTTTAGTTTCTTTTCATAAAGAATAAGCGTTTTCATTAACCTCAATTTAGGTCCGTTCCGAAACTACACATTCTGTGAGCATGCTCGAATTTGATTTGAATCGATTGGAACCTCCGTGTTTTAGTTACCACTGCAAAAGAAAAGAAACATTTTTAAACAGCCTCTTTAATGATCCATCTGTAGCGTCATATATAATGCAAAACATGTTTCTTTAAAGCTTATGACGTTAATAAACTCCATTCCAAAGAACAAGTCTCACTTTGAATTTGTATCTTTGTAATTAATTGAAACAGAAATGCTTCATTTTAGACAGGAACGACTGCCTAGTGCCTTTACCAAGTTATTGAAATTTCGCGCGAAGTACTTACAGGATCACCTATCACAATTATCTTCTCTGTATTTCAAATGCAAATATATTCTACCCCAACATTCTCCTACCACCATTAAGAGGAATAATTAACTGCAATGAAGAGACAAGTGATAACGAGCTGCACCTAGTGTCTTCACATCTAACAAGCTGCTCCACAGCCAATTCATAATTGCGTGGCATCTTAATTCACAAGATCTCATTAAAATCGTCCCACTAGCACAAAGAAACCCTTTGACACGCCATTCGAGTTTCACAGTTCTATAAATTCCACCAAGGTATCGCCGCGTTCATTGCTCAGCTACCCTTCATTCCTCAAACTCGACTCATCGCTGTTCATTGCTCGGAACCATTATCCCCTAATCGTTCCCACTGTGTTTATAATCCGAAGCAGCGCCGTTTGGCAGAGCCCCGAGACGGAAGGATGTAGACACGGTGAAAATTTAAGCAGCGTTTCCCCCGGCACAATACGACCACTTATCGTAATGCATAAAGTGTTCGTTATCAGCAGCATCGTGCATAGAGCGGGCTTAATCCCAGCGCCGCAGCCCCTGCCGCCCCGTTACGTCCGAGCCACCCCTATAACTTACATCACAGGTCGGCGACCCTGAAGGTTACGGAAGCTACTTTGAATATCTGAAGCCGCTGCGAGAGCCCCCGCTGTACGAGCACGTGTCGTGGCAAGAGTAAGGGCGAGGAGGAGACAAGAATTTGCTGTAACAAAGCTCGGGTAGAGATGGTATTCCTTTGATAGGTCTGCACCGCGGAATCAAAATCCATCTCTGAAAGAGGCCCTTTGAGAGATCCTGTGAAATCATTTGGATTCGGTTTGCCTGGGATTACGCCACGCGGACCAACGAAATTTACAGTGCACGGTGGAAAGTGGACTGCTGTGTGCTCAGAAGGACCCGGAGACACGCTCCGCAGGAGGCTGCAGCCACGTTTTCGCGTTGCACTACGATACCTTGGTGACACGGCACGTTCAGAACGAGGCTGACGGACTCCAGGGGGTAGTTTCCCCCTTGATGATATAAAGAAAAGAAACACGCAGGGTAATGGAATGGAGAGGCGAAATAGAATACGGGCTGCGCTGGGGACGGTGTTACTAAGCTGCGTGTATAGACTTCTCAGGGAGGAGCAGAGTGGAGGGAAACCGAGGGGTCAGAATTGTGACACTGTAACACTTTCCACGGATACTTAGTCCGGTGAAATTAGGATCTGTCTTCGGAATAGATCTCAGCAAGCTAATTATTGGTATGGGTCTTTATTTGGTCGTTTTAAACAATATGTCAAAAGTCGCTGAAAAATTTTACAGAGGATTAAAAAAAATAAAAATTATTTTTCGCGAATATCTTGTTAGCTAGCAGTTTTACGAAAAAATTGTTATTATGAACTTTGTAGCTTAGGAAATTCTCTACAAAAAAGGTGTTATGAGTTTTTTTCGTGGGAGTAATCATTTTCGTGTAAGTAGGGTTACAAGTTTCAACCCTCATACTTTTGACAAGGGAAGATTCTGAACCCGGAAATTCAAAAAATTACGAAACTTTGTAAATATGTAGGGCATGTCCTCCGGAGTACCTACAACGCAATTTTGTTTGCTCCAAGAGGGTGCAATTCACCCCTGAAAAATTTTCGATTTTGTATTATTACTCGCGAACTGTAGGAAATAGAAAAAAAGTGTTCAGGAAGAAGTTATTTCTTTTAATTAGGACTATCATTTGGTAACTTATAGTCCCTACAGTTCGCGAGTTATAACTCAAAGTCGAAAAAAATGGATTTTCAGAGGTCAATTTCACCCCATTTTCATAAATTTTCGAATTTCCGGGTTCAGAATCTTCCCTTGTCAAAAGTATGAGGGTTGAAACTTGTAACCCTACTTACACGAAAATGATTACTCCCACGAAAAAAACTCATACCACCTTTTTTGTAGAGAATTTCCTGAGTTATAAATTTCATAATAACTATTTTATCGTAAAACTGCTAGATAACAAGATACTCGCGAAAAACAGTTTTTATTTTGTTAACCCTCCGTAAAAATTTTCAGCGGCGGTCGGATCGATGGGGACATTTGCCATATTGTTTGAAACGAGCAAATAAAGGCCTATATCAAAATTTAGCTTGCTGGTATTTATTCCGTAGATTGTGCAGATTTTCGTCTAATTTTATTTGGCTATACAGTACCTATGTAATTAGGCCTCTCAATTACTCGACGAAATAATAACTCTGTACCACGAGAGCTTTTCTTCAGGAGCACGAAAAAAGGAGAATCCTTCCTTCATAGTGCACAGTGTGAAGGTAGGGTGACTGTACCTAATATCGCCAGGCAAAAGTTAAATCGCTGTCAATTGAATACTAATTGATATTTTCACATGCAGTTCGCTTCAAAGTAAAGAGAAATTATTCATCTTTCATGTAGCATAAGTTAGAATCGTTGAAACCTACAAATTTTTAATTAGGACACAAAAAACGTAAGACAAGCAAAAATCGGGTCCGGAAAAAAAGTGTACCTAATATCGCCAACTCAAGAAATATTGATTAATCCATGTATATATGAGTTTTTAAAGTCATTTTCACATGTGCTTTTATTATTTCTTGCACTATAAATGTATTTTTATCCATCTTTGATTTTATTTTTATTAGAAAAATATAGAAATTTAAAAATATAGATTTTTAACATATTTTATTTTTTACGTTCCGATGTACATATTGGACAAATAAAGTTTATTTCGGTTGCTCGGAACATTTCGTAACCCCACCTGTAACAAACATTACATCGAAACCATTGTTCTCCGGTAGGCGGTATTAAGAACACCCAACTGCTAAAAGAAAAATACTATTTTCATCACGGAAAATATTTTAATCGATTTCATTCCTTAAGTACATCATTAATTATTAGGTATTTCTAGTAGATATTCTTGCATTCACGGAATCATTAGACTTGCCTTCTCCAAATGGGATGTAAAATTGTGGCAGTCCAATAAATTTTTACACTATTAAGATTCTCTAAAATCCTTCCCTTTCTGTAATTGTTGATCACACGACGCTGCAATTGCAGTATGTCTTCCTACATATGTTTAGGTACTAATTGAGTGCATAACCGATAAATTTTACTGCTTACTTTGCAAGATACCTATAACGGTATTACCGCAATGCACCTTCAAAACTGCGAAACCTCTCGCATATATCTGATCAAAAGCATCAGAAAAATTCAGGTCTCCCATCCTCTACGTATATTAAAATCAGGCACCCTTTTAATTAAATTCTCGACTAAGGGGTAGAATTTCTACCTAATAGCAATGCACCCTCTAGACTCGCGTGCAAACATTTCGAGTGCATCCACCGCGATGGTTCGGCGAGATAGACAGAAAACCCGAATGAAATATGATTGCTGCACGCTGTTGAGGCTAACGCGAGCAGAGAGTACCGCGGGAAAAGATTTCTCTTCGGCCACGAGTGGATTCGCGCGTTGCTATTGCAACTCCTCCCGCGCCACGAGGCTTTGGGGATGATTGCGGCGCACCCGCGGGTGTGTTTCTCCTTTACGGAGGACAGAGGATCACGGGGTGATTTCGAGGGCGGCGTAAAAACCACGACGTAACGCGGCGCGGACGTAAACGGCAACGTCGTTGAGCGACGGAAGGCAGGGGATACCTACGCAGGATGGAAAAAGGGGACAGCCTAGGGGTGGTTGGAGCACGGAACTCCGTTTCTGGATGTTCGCGGATAGTTGGAGGGCGATGATGGCAAGTCCTGGAGAACAACGCCTCGGGGAATCGTTTTCCACGGATATCCTGGAACTTGCTCAAGTCTTCCTGCCTATCTCGCCCACTTCGCGATCCGAAACCTTTGTTTAGGAAAGCGAGAAACTACGGCGGAATTTTATTAACCGGCGAACCAGCGTGGAGCGTCGACTCGCGCAAAAAAAAAATCGAAATTCTTTGATACTCGATACCTGTTTGCGCACCGTTCTGCCGGGAATTCAATCTTCCCCCGGAGGTCCTCGATCTAGCTGAGCCTCGTCGGCGAATCGAGGAGGTGTTCTCGAAGAATTCATGATTCCACGCGTGTCTGCATGCGAAAGGGGGACCCACCATCGGTCACCAACTCCCTCGGTAAGTGCGTGTCACCGAAGAGGTACAATGGCAATATCGCAGCAGTGGCGGCTAGTAAGCAGCCAACTGCGCGAGATTAATACCCCGCCAAAAGGGCTACGGGGTGACGTTGAATCGAAACCCCGGGCGCACGGGGATTGCCCCGGACGTCCATTCGCGGGGATGCTCAGCTTTGTTTCTCAGAATATCCCGGGGTCATTGTGATTCCGTTAGAAGCAGCTCAAACGGCTTAAGCGGGAGGGGGTACATTTCGTATGCAAATGGGAAATGTGTTCCCCGAATAAGCTTACGTCTGTGTAGCTGTTACGGATCAGCTGCCGCGACGTAAATCGTTTCCGGGCCACTCCAGTTCCGCGTGCTTCCACAATCAACTTTTCGTAACTCGATTAATCTTTCAGCCATTGCCGGTTTATTTGCGTCGGAATAATTTAGAGCGACGCCACCGCGCGGCACCGAACTTTCCGTAATTCGACGAGATCGGTAATGGGTCGGTGAGAGGCTCGGTAGCATTGTTTCATCGACAGTTCGGTTAAACGTCGGAGCGCCGGCTATCCCCTTAGGCGTTTATAACTTCTCATTGAGGCATAGGTGCAAGTGGTTATCGAGTTTCATGCAGTGGAAAAACAAGCTGTTGTGTTTGCCGGCGACGCGGAAGGTATTTAATCAGGGCCTCGGGGAATTGCAAAGCGACAGGTTTTTATTCAGAGCGATCGATAGATTCTCTATGAAAGTCTGTCGATTCGGCGCGAGGGTCTGAGACGACAGTCTTCATCGTTTCCTCGACCGACAAATTCCCAGGATGCATCCCGTTCTGGTCGGGGCTTTTTCGGCCATCTCGAGACAGGAAAACTCGAGCCCGTCGTTCCAAGGGACAGAGGTCCCTCGTGTGCAAGGCGAAACTAAGTTCTAATCGAATCAACGGCGCTCCTCCTTCCTTCGTTTCGATTTACTCTGGACGAAGGAACGGCGAGCAAGCAACTCGTCGAACTATCTCCCATAGATGAAGCAGCAGCAGCTGTTTCTTATTTTCTTCTCGCGCTGCTTCCATCGCCAGCTCCCTTGAAATATTATTTACTTTTCTTCCGCTGCACGCTCCGGGATCGTTGTAATGCTCCGTTACCTCCCTGTGTTTACGATCAGCGAGCTCCTGTTGCCGATACACGCGATTTCGAGGGGGATCACATTGAGGGGTGCTTGCTGAAGACACGCGATGGGTGGGAACCGTAGGTTGCTGCTATTATTGTTAGTTTGGATGTAGATGTTACTTCGAATGTGCTTCGTTTTGCTCCGATTTAAAGTCTGTGCGAGGATAGTGGGAGTAGGATTCTTGACAAATATTCTTATCGATAGAAATCTGGCTCCCCTGATCAGATATTCGAGGTTATCGCTATTCCAACGAAATAAAGTCGTAACATTTGTTAAGGGGCTTCATTCGCCTAGGAGGCGAAGAAGTAGGACGGATTTGTAGAATTTTTTTTAGGTGGAGAAATGTTTTCATCAGAGAAACATTATATACATTAGAAGGGGCATACTTTTGTCTATAAAATGTGAAATTTTTATTAAAAAATTCGGAGAAAAAGCTGCGTGGTAGCTGTTTCCGTACAATTGTATTGCGTCTACGGTAACGATTATATCTTCGCTGTTTTTCATCTGAATTAAAAAAAGAAAAATTATTCTTAAAGTAGACAAAAAAACTAGTCTAGTATTTTTTCGATTTGTCGCAAAAGGGCCGGCATATGTATGTATTTATATCAATATGTATTCAGTCATAAAGTCGATTTCTATGTTCAAATGCCCGCCCTTCTGCGACAAATCGATAAAAAAATCGGCTACGAGAAGGACTAGTTTTTTTATCTACTTTAAGAATAATTTTTCCTTTTTTGATTCAGATGAAAAACAGCGAACCGCAGACGCCTTTTCTGAAAAAAACGTTGTACGGAAACAGCTACCGCGCAGCTTCTTCGCCGAACTTTTTAATGAAAATTTCACATTTTATGGACAGAAGTGTGACCTGTTTAATGTACCTACATAATGTTTCTTTGATAAAAACATTTCTCCACCGAAAGAAAATTCTTAAAATCCGTCGTGCTGTTTCGCCTCCTAGGTGTATGTAGCCGCTTAATATTCCCTCGAAAGTTTCCTGAAATGTTAACGTCTTCACTTCCTACAGAAGTGGAGAAAACGAACCCTCTGCACAGGAATGTAATTAGGCCAAGTTATGCAGAGACGTAACAACCCTAAAAATGACAAAAAGTTAGTTAAACACAGTACGGATCCCATAATTTTGTGATCTTTATTTTGCAAAAAATTACTAATCTGTGGAACAACTCTTACATTATATAATTATTAAAACTACAAAGCCATAATTCCATTTTGGGCTTAAAACACGAGAACTACAGAAAATTTGGAATAATATTAATTATACTACTCAATATTAAATAACGCATTGAAAACATTGTAAAAAATAACAAGAAATAATATATACCCAATAGAAATAAAGCTACTTTTTTTTTAACAATTAAAATCTTCAAACTAAACAATTATTACAATTTAGGGGTCCAGTAGAAAACAGATATATGCCACCGTTTCATGATTTTTTTTACCTAATAATTTTCGTATTTGTTGTTTTCATATATTATTGAAAATATCACAGTTTATAGTTTAATGTTCATGGATTTCTATAATATAAAAGGTTCTAAAAAATATGTATAACTCTTCTTAAAAAAATTATGGATCCTTAAGAAACGACAATTTATGCATATGTGGCATGTGTCTGTTTTCCACTCAGCCCTACAATAATTGTATTTAAGAGTCTCTAACAAACAATTCTCTGCGAAAATGTATTAGACTAATATTGCGTCACAGAAAAATACTTGACAATCAGTAGATACCATTAGAAAATCGACTTGTACTCTATGAGGGTAGCGAACCGAATTATCTGTGCTATCAACCGAAATTTCAAGTATCGAGTCATGAGTGCCGAACAAAGAACATGATTTTCGAAATTTTTCAGCTGCCATTTCGAGTGTTTCTAGACTTCGTCTACATTTGTAAAAATGTAAAATAGGAAATCGATGAATCACGATATGCCGAATGGAGTATCCTCTACAATTGCGAGTTCCCAGTAACGGACCACATCGGTCTCATGGTTCGAAATGTGGTGGCTGAAGTATTCCCCCACAAACGGTACTGCGGTGCTCTTTGGTCTGGGTTACGAGAATCGACGTGGCCTTAAAGCGTACATGCGCAACGTACGCGAAGAAAAGGTACACAGAAGTTTCCAGCCACGTTAACAATGAGCTCATACATATGTTGCAAGCCTCGAAGAAGTAACGATTTATGAATACAGAAGTGGTAAACATAACCGCCGCAAGATGAGGAGAAAAAACGACGATTAAGGGGACATAGTACTTTCGTTGCCCGACAATTAAGCATTTTTTATGAATTTTTTTTCTATATGAAAATGAAAAGCTAGAAAGATGGGGTTTATTGCAAATGAAAGATCACTGTTTGAAATTATTAAAAGAATTTTCATTAAAAAAAAGCACCTTCCCTGCCCTCGCTATAGTCGCTCAAAGTTGGTCCCTCGCGGGGTGGGTAGAATTCTGGTGCCATAAATTCATTTTCATATAGAAAAAAAATTCATAAATAATGCTTAATTTGCGGGCAAAGAAAGTACTATGTCCCTTTAAGGAAACATCGGTACACGTGTAGGATCTGGTTGTTACATTGCATATGATTAACTGAAGACAACATTACTGGGAGTAACTATATAAGTTGTACACGCTGTACACGCTCTGGGGAAACGCCCAACGATGTGTCCTAGACGTTGATAGCATTCACTTATGAATTTGCGTGTCTCTTGGCCACGGTTTGATCCGTGTTTCGCAAAGTCGATAAACGTCTGAACCCTTCCACAGTGTAATAAAATAATTACGAATGATCAAAAAGTGTGCGCTCTATTATTAAGATTTGAAGGATGGGTCATTAGAGTGATCGTTTCGTTGGTGTGATAAATTACCGATTTTAGGGTGATGATGGATGTTCTTTAGTATCCATAGTCCCTCTAGGGGTTGGAAAGGGCAGATACGTTGATTTGGATCCTGAAATTTGGTTGGTTTTAAGATCGATGGGCTTGGCAACCTCGGTTTTCCAAGCTTTTACCAGTCGATTTCGTTACTCTGCTCGATTCATTTTGCAGTACTTGCATAGGGCATCAGGCATATCGGTTCGGTACGGGGGATGACCATTGAGTGCGATGTTGTGTCCGACATCTTTACGTAATCCACTCAGACTGATGGATTCCGCTGGCATTGTACCACGTTCCAGCAGAGAGGTTACGCAATTCGTCGAAAATATTTTTACGCGAATGCCTCGCAAAATATTTATATTGCAACGCAAATGTGCTGCACACTTTCCTAGGGAACATCGCTGTTATACGAAACGTTCATACGTTGGGGAGAAGAGTTTGCTGGAGTTTCAATGGATGGTTCGATCTCTGGTGGGGATACTTTTCCCTCCGCGTATCTGTTTTACATTTCACGAAATATAAAACCGATAGACAACGGCGAAGAAACTTGTTTCTATTTATGATTATTCGAGACGGTCGTTAAATATTAACACTTTTACCACTGACCACGTCACACTGTTGACAGTCTTACACAAAAAGTGCGATAAAAAAGTCCGGTTGATCTCTTGAACATCCCTTAAACTGGTTTCAAAATTTCAGGAAATTCGACCTCGTTTGTTGCATCGCACAGTATGGCAAGTAATGGACAAACATCGAGATAATCAATATTCAATTCTAATTTAGTTATCCTACATAACCATTAGTCCGAAAATCCCTACTTCCCTATCTCTACTAATATATAAAAGTGAAACGTTGTCTGTTTGTTTGTTCTTCTTTCACGCCTAAACGGCTGAACGGATTTCAATGAAATTTTGAATATACATTACATACGTCCTAGATTAGATGATAGGCTATTTGTTTTTCTTTTAGGCTTTTTTATTTCATTATAAATAATTCCCGGGTGAAACCGGGTAACGGGTGAGCTAGTAAGGAATATAGATTTAAAATATAATACCCAAAACACCTATACAGTATCAATTATTATTATGTTTGTTATAATCTAAACAAAATTAAAAAAAAATCTATAAACTCAAAAACTCAGCGACCTCATACATTATGCGTCCTTGTTTGGGATTTTTTTTTGAAAAAAAAATGGTACTTTAATAGAAACGGGTCAAACCATGCTGTAATTTTTATTGTCCCGTATCAAGAAGCTATTGTATCACATTGCCATTTAATTTTTCTGCTACAAGCTGCTACACTGAATGTTATTTTTCTTTTTGTCAGGAAAATCATTTGTAATAGCGATTTAGTTTAAGATAAAATCAATAAAATGATGTATTTTTTATTTGTATTTTATATACATATGTATTATTTTTTGGTACTTTATATATTTTATACATACAAAATGTTTTTTAGTGGTTCGATAATATTAATATTGCCGTTTATTATTTTATTATAATATATTAATATAATTTTTATTGTAATTACTACACTTATGTAATAAATCTCAGTTAACTTAATTACAACAACTTTAAATATAAAAATGTGAATTCTTACCACATTGTACATATTCTTTTATTTTTGTCCCAAACCGCTATTAAAGTCTCGCATTGTGCATCGGAATAAAATGCAAAGCTGCCATGATTTATCACGCGAAATTGTGTTAATGCCCGGTAGAAGCAGCAAGAGCTCGCAATTCCCAGCTCCTCTGGTCAGTGTTATTTCTCGAAAACACCCTTAGTGAACTCCAACCCCCGATGCGCTCCAAAGTGCACACAACTTCAGCGGGACTTGAAAAGTGTATACCGAAGAATATTCTTCGGTACACGGCCAGCGTCGTGCCAGTTTCGAAGTTGCGCGTCGAATCGATTCGTCTCGGCGACGACACGATTATTTAACCTGGTGCCTGAGAAGCGTATCGTTCTCACAGCACACGGGGGACAATTCTCTCGACTTGCAAAGCCGCGCCTACTTTCTCCATAAAATAAAGGGGGTACGACGGAGTCGCGCGAAACTATAAAATTATAAAACATCGTGGGGGTGCGCCGCGCCTCGGCTCGGTGAATCGGCTGGAGCACGAGTCGATGGGGGGTGCGGAGGAGGCCGCGGCGAGATATCGATATCGATGTCGACGTGTGACCTACCTGCATTCAGGTAAAATGTCCCCGCAATTTCTCCCCTCGCTCGTTGCCCCAGCTCTCGCCGTTCCGACTCTTTCCCCCGTCTCTTAATCCGACGTGAAAAATTGCGTTTCTCCGCAAAGATATACGCGCCCCACCCCCTCTCGCAGGGCGAAAATCTCGGTGACTGATATTTCATTCCGCGTTTTTCGTGGCCACGTCACCAAATACGGCGTCAGACGGGCGCGGGGTTAGCGAAACGATTCGTGGAAAATGGTAATTACCGGGGACATGGAAAATCCCTTCTGTAAGGGATGTTCGTATGGACAGAGGGTTGCTGGAATCGATTGCCTCGTTTCGAGTGGACGCTCGAATCTCGAGGCTCCCAGTCACACGAAATGCTGGAATCCGGCTGGATTGCATATAATTAATGGACATTATTTGTACTGCAGAGGGTGATTAAAACGAGCGTACGAGAGTATTATGGCATTCAAAGCGATTTCTTCCGATCAATGATATTATCCGCTCGCGTGCGCACTGCGCCCTGTCTGTAATATTCGATTTCACGGTTGTGATTTCAACGTCGTGCACCCTGAATGTCTTCAATCGCCTGCCATCAAGGGATTATTAAACGACTCGTTCCTGAATATCTTTACTGACCCAGATTTCGATGAAAGGGCGCACTTTGCATGAATTCAGCAGCTGTACTTTCCAGCGCTCAACGCTGATCTCGGAATAACAAATTCCTCGTGCATAAAGACCCGGGGGTAAACAATAACGAAATTCCTCCAGACAGTGTGAAATAATTTTCTGAAAAACTAACCGACGTATATACTCCACTGGTGGCAATTTGATTATTTTTCAAATATTCGTCGATTCTCAAGAAGGAACTCTGAAAATTTTCTGAGGGATTGATTAAATTTCTTTCATTGCACTGGCTTCGGAGAAATTCGCAACGTTCCTGTCGAGATTTTAAGAGGAAATTCTCTTCGAGCTTGTTTATCGAAACGCTTCGGTAAAACCAGAAATTCCGAGATGCTCAACATTCGTTGGTAGCAGAAATTTATCCCTCGCAGATTAAAAGTTTGGCAACAATCCATACCTTCTGTTCTGTTATCAATGCCACGTTATCAACGCGTGTCATGTAGGTAACGTTTACTTAGCCTCCGAAAACTCGTACATCACGAAAGTCGAGAAAATCTTCGTACACGATACATGCTTTTGCATATATAACGAGCGTGTAATATTTGCATATTTCCTGGTAAACATGGTTGTTCATAGCATTATTTATTGCCCCCGTTATCTTGCGCTCCCCTCGCGTATGAATTTTAGAAAGAACCTTGCTTGAATACTTTATTTCTCGTTCAGCCGTTATGAACCGTACGCGAATTTTTAACCATGATCGGGTCAGAAAGACAAAAGAGTCTGTATGAAAGTAAAATAAAAGTTGAGCTCTCACATCCGTCTATTCGCAGCTTTCGCTGAATGTTGATTTTAATTCGCGATGGTATTTTTAAATACGCTGCTCCATACGGCGTATCTGCTTCAAATGCAGACGCTTCGTTGCTGCTTGGTTTGTTAATTAAACGTGGAATTTATTTGCATGAATCTTAATTAATTTTAAATGGATTGGAATATTCTGTGATAAAAATGACGACGGGCTATGAACTTCCAAGTGTTCAGTTAATTTCTGAATCGTACGCAATATTTATCACGAAATTCACTTAAAAAAATGTAGGGGAAGGTGTTGTTCCTTTGACCAGTTGTTCCTTTGATCTGTATGTGAAAATTAAAATTTTTATGCAGTTGTTAGCCATTAGATTTGTAATTTAATGGCTTGTTGTAAGGACTTCGCAGTTCATGTGACCACAGAAAAATATTATTCAATTTCATAAGGAAAAAGTAAATATTCTTCCATTTCTACACAACCTCGTAAAATTTTAACAAGTTAATATTTTTTAAGTTTTGTTATATTAAGCTGTAGAAGAGACTGTGACAAAAAAGCATGCAAGGTTTGAAGTCGGTCGGTCTGACCTAAAAATTATAATTTGCCATGTGCTTAACCAAGTCAATGTGTTGTACCTTTGACCAGTCAAGCATGGATAAAGAATTTAACATAACTCGCGCTATAACTAACAAAATAAAGGAAAAAAATTGTTTGCATAATGAAATGCTCACTTCGCTAAAAATAGTCAGATTTACATATCTTAATTTTGGTGTTTTTTAATCGGGGAAACGTCAGGAATCCAATACTCCTGTAATTGTAGAACAATATAAAATTTCATATTTCTTGTTTCTATTTTTAATTTTATTTTTCTTTGCGAGAGCAACAGATTTTCAACCGGGAAACTGTTTCTATAATTTTTAACAATTGCATACAGTTTTTATAATGATATATGTTCGATGCAACTAACATTTGGAGTTGCGATGAAACGGATATCACAACAGTGCATGTACCTCCAAAAATTTTAGCCCAAAACAAATATTCCAGAGAAACTTGCTACTGAAGAAAAGAAATTTAAAGTTTTATGATAGAGAGATTTAAAATTTATAGAATAATTTATAGTTTTATGATATAGTATTTTTATAGTCTATAAGTTACTGTAACATATTACTGTAACATTATAATAAACATTTGTATTCATTTAAGCCTACTTCTTTTTATTATGTATCATTATATACCTGCTGGTTATTAAGATCTTTTAAATAACATAATTTGGATTAATCTAAGAATTATGTGTTTCGTTTTTAATGAAAGTATTATCTTTTACTTTTCAATGCGAAGATTATTTTTTGTTATATAAGTATGTAAGCTTAATGTAAAGTTTGTTACAAATATCTTGGCAATGCCGTGATATTTATGTAATTTAAGAAAAACGTCGACTTGTAGACTTGTCGCCATCAATACTGCGCTTTCGGTACCAGCAGAAACAATATTAATATTACCTTGTTTTATTACACTGTCCCATTCATAAACATCCATGTCCCTTTCAATACAGCCAATTTATGAAAGGGACAAAACACACCTTTTTAAAAAGCGAAAAATAAGACATATAAATAATGAAAGAAGCTTAATGTGACCGTGTACTGTTATAGCCAGATAACTAGCCTTTCTAATGTTACCAATTAGAACTCGAATGGTTGTTTAGTTTTTTTAATATCTAGTCTTAAACAACAATGTGCCTTTCATCCCACCTCTCCCCTACAATACCCGCTGGTTAAAGGAAAAACGGGCTGTTGTATCTTTGACCAATTTTCTTTTTTCTTTAAACTGGGGTAAAACGATATTAAAAAATAAATTAAGATTTGCTAAAAATATATGTGTTAGTAAAAGCTTCGAAAATTTATATGATCCCCTTGCCGATTTTTTTTTAGCAAAACTGAAGTGGAGAAAATTCAAAAACTTCAAGCTGGTCGAAGATACAAAACCTTCCTCTACCTAACATAAAACTAGTGACAATAACGTCACTGTGGGCATAAATCTTCCAGTCTTGGAGTAAAATTAAGTAAAAGTCTCTCTCCAAGATACCTCACCAGTTGAACAGCAGAGTAACCGCATTTTTCGTTGCGCCAAGGAGAGACGTTAATTGCCATACAATCTTCGATAATGGCCCCGTCCGTCGACCCTCATAAAGTATAACCCAGTGTTCGTCCAGCTGCAGTCTCTATTTCCATCGTGTTCGATCCCCGAGCTCTATATGCGCCCGACGGATATATCGATATCTCGATACGCGGCTGGCACTCTGCAAAGAGGCTACATAATCTGACGTGAAATATTGCGCGACGAGGTTATAGCCTCATTGTAACCGCGCCTGTGTGGCAACCTCGCCCGTGTGCGCTCGTGAACGAATATACGCCCGCGTATTCGAATTCCGCGTGGCTGCTGATACGCGAATGAATACATGGTCGGAAGACGGATCTATCGGCGGGGAAGCAGCGAATCAGCCTCCACCCCTTCGCCTCCCTCATAATGCCATCCCTCTGTGCATGCACACGGTTACAGAATATTTTCATAAACCACCCGAGACCCGTAGCCACTGGCCTCCCCTTCGTGCGTGACACCAGCCCTTCAGCCGCGTTCGATTTCCCTCTCTTTCCTCGAATCGGTCACGCGCCGCAACCGAGCCTTGGCGGTCCCGATTCGGCACCGTTGTCCGGCGCGGGCTATTACGCGGTTACGATCACGAATCGCAGCGAATTAACGGCGGCCGTGCCGTTGAAAGGTGTACTGTTCGAAGCGTCTGCCCTATCTTGGCGAAAGTAATCGATCAAAGATGTTACTGGGCGAGGGAGTTGTCTGTGAGAGTTACAGCTGCAGTCGAACGCACGGTTCTAATGATTCAGGGATACAGTGTCGGCAGAGAAGGATTAATCAGAGATTTAACGAGTATTTTCGACGCCCCTTAGAGGGTAAGCACCATTGGAAGATCCTGAGGAAAGATGCATCGTTAGATGGGAAGTAGCGACGGCTTTATCGGTCGCGCTTTGCTGCCCACACCCACGCGCGAGAGTGTGGATAGATATAGTGCTTATCGATCGGCCGGTAATCGTCGTAGAAGGAAGCCTCTTGTGTTTCGCGTGCACGAGTTTTCTTCGATTTTTCTGGATTATCACGCTGCGAAGCGGCAGGTGGATCGGATTGTTGGAGTCTGCGGATTAGGTACTTAGTCTGATAATCGATTTGAGTATAGTCAATAGACAGCTGTTATGACACAGCTTGCGTGACGTTTATTAAATCTGAGGGCGAATTGTAGAAGCGGCAATGTCAGTAATTTAATTTTAATTTTGGAAAATTGCCTTATGGGCAAAGAAAATATATAAAATTTTTGCAAAGTGTCTGACGCCAATTAGTCTAGGAATTGTCGGTTTTTACAAATCGTTTTTTTTATAAATTTGTAAAATTCGACAACTTTTTTTTAAATTAAAAAATACCGGTTTTATATGTGTACTAGAATTAATATGTAAAAATGAATTAATTATTTAATTATAAATGTTAACATTTTGACTTGAAATCGCCTCGAATACGAGAATATTGTAGTAGGTAACAGTTTATTGTAAAACTAATTTTCATGAGTTCATATTTTCGGAAAAAAGTACTTAACGAAATAAAGATTTATAATATATTTTTGGTACGGATTTGAGTTATTTTAGTTTTTTCATTTGGTTTTGTATGCAGTGTATTTTATTGTGTTGTATTTTTGTAAATCCATGAATATTAAATGAACTCAAAAATGGTACGTATTTGTGTGGATTTTAGTTATATTAATTTTTTTTATTTAATGGTTTTTGTATAGATAGAGTATATTTTATTTTGTTATATTTTTGTAATTCCCTAAATATTAAAAAAACTGAAAATTTTTCAAATAAGTACAAATATTTATTTTCTATTTTAATTACAGTTTTTTATGAAAACTCGAAAACCGGTTTTTTGGGAATAGTGGAATTCGAAAACCGGTTTAACCGTTTTTTTGTTGGAAATAGTGGAATTCGAAAACCGGTTTTTTCAAAAGTCGGTTTTTGTATAAACCCTAAATTAGTCAATGTTGACTTTGGCCATTTTGGAACTCACCCACGTACGAGGCCAACGATGGGTGACAGTTGCACGCTTCTACAGCAATTAATTCACTGGGGGGTGTTGATTGATACACGCGCGAGTGAACGGAGCAGAAAATGGGGCACATTTACTTCTTGTTCAGCAAAATCTACTGGTCGAATTACTCGTTTCTTTTTCTACACGGCAGTCCGTTTTTCGACCGCCTCGAATTCACGTGGCACCGTAGACATTCTGCTTCTGTCAGTGGAACATTCGACACGCGACGCGTTCTAACTGAAAACCCGAAACAAGACAGATCGAGTCATTTCGATTCCTCGAGCAGTGTGAAATGGATGGAACGTATATTCCCCTCTTGGAAATTCTGAAGGTGTTCTGCAGAATGTTCAGGATAAATGATAGAGGCGTGGTACGAGTCCAGATCTCGCACACCAGCGTCAAGATATTTGCTCGGCTAATTCGAGTATCCTGTTCGAGTCGATATACCACAGAAAGCGAGCAAAAAGAATCGCGCAAACAAATAGCCGGAGCAGGCAGAGGCAGAATCGAGGAGTCCTTTAGATGTAGCCTTTTGTGGCGAAGCTCCGGTCAGTGACAGATGGTTGCTGTACAACTGAGGGAAAAGGGTAGGATTCGGTGAACCTAGTTATTTGTCCACGATCAGGATGCCATTAGAGGACCATTTCTTCTGACAAATGACACGAATCGTTAATAGGTCTTGGTGGCGTTCGAAGTTGAGGATGAACAGTATAAAAGATGCCTCTCTGTACAGAGGGTGGCCAAATTATTATACTCAAAATCTGTGAAAGTCGTGGCTGTAATTAAAGTAACAATATATGAATGTTATGGTTTCTTCATTTAGTGATTAGCTAAAACGTCTAGCAATATTGTAAGTAATTTTTCAACGTATAAGTCTCATTTGTTTTTAAAAGGGCGGGGATAAAATTGTTACAAATAAAACAGAAATAATAGAGAATATCATCAGATAATGGCACAACACTAAAAAATTGCAAAATTGCACGCCGAATCCAAACTGTCATAAAAGTTAAAGGCGGATTCACCAAATATTGAGTAATTGTATGTATTTTTTGTACAATATAGTCTTAAACCTATATAAATGGATTTAATGTGTATTCTTAAATACATATACTAGTATTAAAAAATAAGATCTATTTTATTCCATCGCTTAAGGGGGAAGCCTTATTTAGGATGCTAGGAATAAGGTGATTTTTAGGAATTTTTTTTCTAAGAAACTGTTAAGCGGATCTTTTCCAAACTTTCAGGATATTTTAGTTCACATTCAAACAATAAAAATTAATTTTCTCGTTACAAAGTGATCAGTAGAAATGCAGATATATGAACACCCCAATCCTTGAGGCCCCAATTATTCCTCGAAATAAAAAAACCAAGGATTATCTTATATCCCGTATAATTATATTGTCGATGGTCCTAAACTTTTCATAAATAAATTGAATTGAGCAATTCTTTTTCCATAAATAGTTCGAATCTATCTTGGGGCAGAATCGTAAATTCTTTTTTAAGTCTCACTAATTTGGCAACTTTTAACTTTTTTTCATTTGTTAGGTTCATCGGCAATGTAATTATACTAGAAATAAGAAAATCCTTGGTTTTATTATTTCGGGGAAGAATTGGGGCCTCAAGAATTGGGGTATTCATATATCTCCATTTCTACTGATCACTTTGTAACGAAAAAATTAATTTTTAACGTTTGAATATGAACTAAAATACTCCGAAAGTTTTGAAAAGACCCGCTTAAGAGTTTCTTAGAAAAAAACTCCCAAGGATCACCTTGGGAAGTGCCAGCCAGTTATTCCCAGAGTCCTAAATAAGGCTCTCCCTTAAACTTACAAAATATAAACCTTTCTGTTTGAGTATAATAATTTAGCCACCCACTGTATGTACATCCCACGACCATGACGTTTCTGTCGCGCGTAATTAATGATCGAATTTGTCCAAGCATTTCGACAGAAATACATTCCCCCGATTCAAGCATTTATTCATAAACATCTATACAGTAGAACCTTGGCCACCACAGTGCGCAGTGCCCATAGGGTTGACAGTCCCAGTTTCCTCGTCTAGCATATCACGTCCAAACCACAACTCCACCTGCCCACCTCACGTTGTTCTCCGCCATTGCGTTTGCTCGCAGAAATACAATAGTATATACGTCGGTACAGTGTACACTCGTCCCCAGCCTCTAAGAACTCCCCAACGGCGTTTACTTATTCAGAAGTTGCGGCCAGCTTATCAACTACCCGTGTCTCCCGCGTATCAGCGTCTTCATCCTCCTGCGTTTAACGCAAACAGGGGGCTCTTTTCGTCGCGTCTCCCCGCGTGGCGGTAGCCAGTTACGAAAGCTACCAACGAGGAGGCAATTCCAGCCAGTTTTTGGGTAACTCGCACTCCCTTGTGTTGGCACCGCCAACCCCGCTATATGTATCTGGTTATCCCGCGTGCACGATATCCATTTCGTGCGGATGCCCTGTGGCGGATTCCAGGCACGGAAGCCGCCAGCATCCCGCGGGAGAATCGGGGAAACGCGAAACGTCAAACGCGTTCACCCACCACCCTCTGTGCTCCTCTCCCTCCTCCCTTGTCGGCTGGCTGTGTCTGCTCTCTGCCTCCTGCTTTTTCCTTCTTACATTCTTACCTCACCGTATTCTCTCTGCCCCGGTGGCTCTTCGGCTGGCGTGCCCCTACGCCCACCCCCACACCCACCGACGGGTGGCGGTGATGGTGGTTCCGGGGGTGAGAGCGATCCCGCGGGAATATCGGGAGCCATCGAAGCGAACCAGCGGGGTCAGGCACACGGGGGAGAGGCTGGGGTGAGCAATGCCGCTGTGCCCAGTACTCTGGTACCGTCGTCGGAATCGATATTTTTCTCTGCCTGGGGACCCTAGAGCTCGATCCACGTCGAGGGATGAAATAAATTAAACGAGCCAAACTGCGTGGACGTGGGCCGGTGTAATTCCGGGCGAGAGTTTTGACGCCGCCGTGTGCACAGGGAGTGGACACGGGTTTCCAGCTATAACCACGATTGATAACTTTTAGTGGCAGATAAATGGGAAAACCTGCGACGGGGTGGGCTCGCGAATTTATTGTGAATTCATTTATTATTCTTCGTGAATGGGGGAAAATATTATTTCATATTTAATAAGGGCGCGAGCTTAAGGGGTAATACCTAGTCAGGAGGCCGAAAAGAGGCGAATGTTTGTGAATTTTTTTGGAAAAGCGGATGCATATATTTTTACAAAACTTTTTGCACTTAAAAGGGCAATATTTAAAGAACACTTGGTAATTTTTTTGTTGAAAAATATTTACGTTTATAATAAAAATAGAACGACATCCAAGAAGCCTTTTTGGAAACGGTCAGCAAGATATCTCAAAAACTACTGCACCAAGGTTTCTCAAATTTTGTGGGCTTATTTTTTATATAAAAATCTACTGAATGACGGAGGGATTTTTTTTCCATTGTATAGTTTCGATTTTACCGACGAAAAAAGGCCATTAGTGATAACCACGAAGCCATTTTTCGTTGATATAATCAAAAACAGTAAAAATTGTTTATAAAATATGTTAATAGCTGTCGACTCACGGTGCTAGTTATGAAAGTTTTGAAAAATAAAGAAATGGTGATATCGAAGATAAAGTTAGATTTTTCTCAGAGAAAAGTCCACTTTTTTCTTTATAAATAGTAAACGAGTAATGGGAATAAAATAGGCGTCATAGGTCGATAGCTATTAAAGTATTTTATAAAAAAAATTACTGTTTTTGATTTCAGACACGACATACAGCTTTTTTCAAGTCCACCAAAGTAGTCGTCTAAAATCGAGAGAGTTTCGGATATGTATCCATAACTTCCGAAAAACAATAGTTTTTTAACTGAAACTTTTTTTTTAAATTGTTCATAATACTATGTAAACATAGTACAAAAACAGAAAATCTTCATCAAGCCGTTGCTTTGTAAAAAAATCCACAAAATGCACACATTTTCCGTGCGCTCAAACGGATTATACCCGCTTAAGAAGGTACTCTAGTATAACTGCCTGTTTTTCAATGTCATCTTTGGGAATTTATTTAACAAAAACTATAAATTTATACTATCGGGCGTTTCGCCTGCATATTAAGGTATATTTGAAGTAGTCGGTAACGCAAACTTCTTAAAAAAAAAAAGTATTTTCTGACGGGCGTTGGTGAGGGAACTATTCTAGTCATCCAAAATGGAAAAACTAAAGTTTGTTTTTTTATTATGTTTGTCGTTGTGGTTGGAACCACAGAGGCCACCTAACAATAAAAATTTGCAGAATGACAGCATTTTGAAAAAAATGTTCAATTTTTCCTCATAAATTTAGCTGTTTTCGTTCTGTAGAATTAATTTTATTCAAAATCGAAACACGTCCGAGGTTCCAACCATAGGGACAAACATAATAAAGAAAATGAACCTTAGTTTTTTCATTTTGGATGACTACAACGGTTCCCACACCAACGCCCGTCGGTAAAGAATTTTTTTGAAGAAACTGGCGCGATCGATTATATGTACCATAAAAAAGTTAAAAAATTCCGAGTATTACTTCAAACATACTTTAATATGCAGGCAAAACGCCAGATAGTATAAACGTATAGTTTTTGTTAAATAAATTCCCGAAGATGCCGTTGAAAAACGGGCTGTTACACTAGAGTAGGGTAAGGTGGGGCTAAAAGTCGCGTTTTTGGTATAAACCTATGTAAAATTTAGAACTAACAATCTAGAGATATCTGGTGTTATTTTGTATAAACTATAACTATTATGCTTTACGTTCACGAAGTTCGTTTGTTGAAACTGTTATTTTCTGCTTAGTTATACCACAAAATGTTTGTCAATGCACAATGGACTTCTTGCCCCACGCATGGGGCAAAAAGTCTCTAATGTCTTTTCGTGTAATATTAAACTAAATAAGTAAAAAACTCTTTCGAAATCAACAAATATTTAGTAAACCAATTCTTTTTGGTATAGCATATTGAAAGGAAAGCAGGACTTCTTTAATAAAAAAATAAAAATATAAGTCAGAAGCTCATTTTGAACTAAAAACTAAAATAAATCACTCAACTACAACAATAACACTATTTAAGGACTTGACATCATTTCTTTATACTTTGGCCATCTTATTATGAAAACAAATAATAATATATATATTTTCAGTCTGAGGGACTTATTGCCCCAATGGTACCTCTATAGTTTCTGCGATATATGAATTAAAAAATATTATCATTCAGCAATAAACAATATCGTGCACACATTACTAAAGGAACATACAATCTTAACGTACTTGGCTGATACGCTTTTAAACTGTGGTTCACTTCGTGTAAAACAATAAAGACGACATATTTCTTTTAGTTTTCGATCCATAAAATAACAAAGGCGTCGTGTAATTCGCACGAACGTCCAGGAGCGACTGGCGACTCTGTGATCACCTCAATTTCTTCTCGCCTTTTACATGATACATTGTGAAACCTTATAAATTTTTTAGGAATAGAGATTTTGAGTTCGGGACGTTTTACCCGCCGGACTTTTAGCCCCACCCTACCCCCTTAAGTTCCGTGCTTCAGGCAGTTATTTCTGGATTTGGAAAACTCTACATATGCAGCTACACGTGTGTCAGCTCGTAATTTCGTTGCTTCCAACTAGCGCCGATATCAAACCGATTACCTCCATTGTTACAACATAATACTACCCCCCGTCATTGCCTCTATTATCATTGTCATTATGCCCGTTTCACTCTAACTAGCCTCTTCGCAAACCACTCGATTATCCAGTGCGCTTCGAGGGTAAATTTGTCGGTGGAACAATGCATCATTCGCCGCATTTGGCAAACAAATGCAGTTGCAATAGTTTAAGCGCGCAGACCGTCGAAAATGGTGAGACGATCGCGCGTCGTTTTCCTCGAGATTTTTGTCCGAGTTATCACTTTCAAATCGAACCATTCGTAAGTCGATTACCCTCCGACCACGATAGAAGAGAACAAGTCGCCGTGAACGAGCCCGGTCGGCGATTGAATCCACAAGGATCGGATCCGATTGAAAATTCTGGCAGTTGATGAAACAGTACTTCTGTTAAATATATCGTTCTTCTTTTTCCTTTTTAAACGAACAGTGCTATTTCGGAGGAAGAGGGGAAATTGAGTGCTCCGTGTACAAATCAATTAACTCACTGTAGCCCTCGCCTCTGCAAAGCATCATCGTGCTTTCAATGGTTAAGCTCTTCAGCGGGCACCTCTGAATCTTTTACGACTCGTGCGAGCAGCGCGCTGGGAAAATGCGAAAATCGGACGGTGCACTTTTCCTCGCTGGATTATTGCGGCAGTTAATGATATTATACATGTAAATATTGCCCGACGGCGGTTGCGCGTGGTACAATTTAATCCTCCGGCCAGGAGATGTAACATTAAGCGCCGGAATTATGCGGTAATTTGTTACCGAGAAATCAGATACGTGGTAACGCGATATTTCGCACAGCCCTGCGCTTTTCGCCGGCGGGAATACTGTTACCAGGCCGAGTTTCTTTGCAAAATATCGAATAATCTGGGACACGAGATATTCAAAGAGGATCCTTGTCACTTTTTTACACGATTTGTATCCGAACGCGCCGCGACGCTGGATCTCTTCTCTTTCCCTCTCAGGGCTGTGGAATACTAACGATATCAGCTGACGGAACGCTTTACGTATTCAGCGAAAGCTTTGTAACGGTTATATTGTAAATCCCGCGGCATTAAAAGAATAGCCCCAGTGACATTTACTTGGCCTCTCCATCCGCGTTACTTCCCTCCTGCGAACTTCACTGTTTTGTATAGGGTAAATCAGGGAGACGCGGTCGACCTAATATAAAATGGTTAATAAAACTAACACAGATATTACTTACTTTATCACAACAAACCTAATATGTTCAGAATTTTATGCTGATTCAGAAAAACTGGTCGATATTTGCTTTAAGACAGTATTTACTGTAAATCGGGTTGAAAACTGAAGTCATGACATCTGACCACCTCTCCCGAGGTGCAGGGGGAAATGGTTTCCGTCGTAGGCAGAGACCACTCACATAATTATTCATGGAGAAATAAGAAAAAAGAAAGCAAAATTATTTATGAGTGAATACAACTATAAATTCATTGATATTTAATTTGTTTACGCTAAACAAGTAAAGAACACATCAAAGATAAAGCGAACTACCTACCAACCTAAGCGAATGAATGAAATAATTAAACAAAAATAATAATAAAATAATGATGAAAAATAAACAATAATAAAAAAATCATAACTCGACCATCTCTCTTTTCTTTAGTTAGTTTCGAGAGGAAGAGTTAATATGACCAAATACTTTGACTGCATTGTTCCTCAATATCTCTACTATTTTATTATCCCCAAACATTAAACGAAAATAAACTTAGAAGTATATTTTAAATACGATTCTGTACACCGTTGTTTTGACAAAAGAGGTTAAATGTAACCTCAATTTACCTTGTATAGCCTATAAATCCAGAAAAACACAGAAGGAAGCGAAGTGACGCTATTCATTCAACAGTTTGGCTTCTAGAGAAGTAATTGGTCTGCACTTTACAGGGGTTGAAAACAGTTATGATATCGGTTTCGGTTCCCGAAACAGTTATGAGAACCGAAATCATCTTGAAACAGTTACGAGTGAAAAGGGTTCTGGCCTATATCGGTTTCGGTTCCGGTTCTACAGAACCGATATTATATCGGTTCCGTAACGGTTATATATCGGTTATACAGTAAACTCTCGCCATGGGACTGGGCTCGCCTCAACCATGCGTAAGCGCCTTTTAAATTATGATTAAATAATAAATCTGTGAAGAATAAATTGATTCTCAAAAGTAGTTTGAAATCAATTTTTTTAAGTTACGTTTAAGTTAAACCCTTATTAAAAATTTAAACAAAGTAAATTATATACCGAAATTGTTGCAGAGCAACTTCCAACTATACATCGCATTTTTATGCTGTCATCGCACGTTTCAAAATACTTATGAACAATGTCGCATTTCTTTCGGCCCGTTATGTCGATATGTTTTTAAATATCAATAATAACTATTATACACTACGACTAATATTAATTTGACACTTCATTTAAAGTATTGCTGACATTAACAGCAATAACTTTCCTAATATCTACAAACTTACTATCTACTAATTTTATATTAATTATGAAGATTATTAACTTTTTTTTTTTAATAAAGACAGTGTCTCGAGGACGACAATATGTCTTGTTGGGAAATATCAAACTTTTTGTATTAAATTCCACGTGCTCGCAACTAGCTCAGGAATACAAGTGACTCTGGCAATCGTTCTTCGCGTTTGTTTATAAGATCCTTCATCGCTGAGCCTCACTATCTAGAATCTCTCTTTTCAGTACTTAATTTACAGATGCTGTATTTCATTTCGGCTTTTCCTGCATTGATGGAGTTTTAAAAAGAGAGACACCTGATAGAGAGGCCCAGCGATAAAAAGACTTATAAACAAATCGAATTTCCATTAAGAAAATTGACATTGATCGTACATATTTTGGAACGTGCTATGCATACCCGATGTGTAACCGATAGGATACATTACTGTTATAAAACCGATATATAACAGTTACGGAACCGATATAATATCGGTTCTGCAGAACCGTAACCGAAATCGATATAGCCAGAAATTTCGGTTCCTTATAACAGTTATTCAGAATATCGGTTCTTTCATAACTGTTTCAGTCAGAACCGATATATAACAGTTTGAAACAGTTATTTTCGGAACCGTTTCAACCCCTGGCACTTTAACGCGTTTTTACGTATAGAGTATAAAATATAGCGACTCGACCAACTTTCCAGCTCGATCGCGTCTCCCGGATTTACCCTAAATAACTTCTTGGAAATTCGTCGAGGAGCACTGTCCAAAATTGCACGAAAAGAATTTGAAACAGAAGTTTAGATTTGTTGAGTAAACGTTTGTGTCCATCCGTTTCCCCTATTTTAATTCAGATATTTAACGCGCAACAATTCCGTACCATTTTCACCCTTCCATCATCGCCCTCGCCACATTTTCCGCCTGGCTGTTTGAATTTCATAGAAGTTATTCGTTCACGTCGGACTTTCCTCTGGCTCGTTGCGTCGCACAGCTTTTTTCGCCAGTTCATCGGTGTTCCAATAGCGTATTCGGTTCCATACGAATTTCGAAACTCTTTTTGTCTCCATTTTCCTTGGTCCTCCTCTAGCGGGGATTAGTGAAAAGTTCTCGCGTCGCGACTCGCCGCGCTTCATTCTTTCCGCGATTTTCTTGCTTTTAAGCTTTCGATCCACTCGTCGACCTTAATTTTTCGTTTCCCCTCCCGTCTTATACCGTCCACTTCCTTCGAATCGGATGCACTTCTCTTCTCCACATTTATTTTTCATTTCTTGTCCCTTTGCAACATCCTTCAGGCTTTACGTGCACACCCTTCGCGTGCCACGAATGGCCCTCGTCTACGTGACGCTTTTACACCGGGGCGTTCCATCCGCGACTGATCGCCACAACAATCTTCCAGTTCCATAAAACATTCCCTCCTTTGTCTCCAATGTATTTTTTATTCCCAGCTGCCTTCCTTATTCATTTTTCTTCCCTTAGTTCCTCGGGGCAGTCTCGCTTGCCCGCCGTAATTTTAATGCTGGAATACCATTAACCCCCGCCCTCGGAGCGTTCTGCACCTTCCTTTCGCTAAGTAGCTTTTTTTGCACCTCTACACCTTGTCTCCGTAGACTGGCTGTAGTTCACACTTTCAGCGGACTTGGGCGTCGATCTTCCACTATTCCCGCTTTCTCCAGTGTTGACTTTTACCTTAGCTGTCGCCCGGTGCGCAGTTGTAAGTGCTGAACTCTGTGCTTCACCTGAAGCTCCTCTTCCAATGGTTCGTAGCTTGAACGGTGATGAAAAACGAAGAACGATATCTTTATGGTGTGGACATTATCGTAAAGTGCCTTTAAGACTTTGATGGCCGCTGTCGAATATAGTAGGTACTGGAAATATTTATTACATCACTCTCAAATTTAGTAGGTACCTACTCACAATTTTCATAGCAATATGAGGGATAAAATCATTCAAGATAGGGAGCTACATATTTTTGCAATAAATAAAATTTACAGTAATATTTTCCCTGTATTAATAATAAGGAGGTATAAATGACTAACAAAAGAGAATATTATGGACTTCATGAAAACACATTTCACCCTTTTTCACCACCCCCTTAGGGGTTGGTTAGGGCAACATCCTGAAATTGGTTTTTAGGCATTTATGTGGGTAACGTTTTGAAGTAAAAATCAAGTTGATATCTAATTGGACCAAATAGATTTTGAGGAATCCTTGAAAACTCATTTCATCCTTTTTCACCCTGTTAGGGGTTGATTAGGGCAAAGTCCTAATATTGATTTTTGGGCATTTATGTGGCTAACCTTTCGAAGTAAAAATAAAGTTGATATTTAATCGGACTTAAGAGATTTTGAGGAATCCGTAAAAACACATTTCACCCCTTTTCACTCCCTTGGATCGGAATTTCCAAAAATCTTTCCTTAGTGGATGCCTACGTCATGAAAACAATGTACCTTCCCAATTTCACGTTCCTAGGTTAAACAGTTTAAGCTGGGCGTTGATGAGTCAATCAGTCAGTAAGGACTTATATTAAATATTAAAAAATCAATTATACTACATAATTATCACCGACAAAACTATACCATTCAAAGATTTATATCCTACTTATAATGTGTGACGTGCTCTGGTATAATAAATGGAATGCTCGAGGAAAACGCGATTAAAGTTACTCCACTTTCATTATTAAAATATGATGTTAATTGTAAATTGTGAATTCAATAATTATTATATTTTAAAGAACACAAAGAAGTGAAAACCGATATTTTCGCACCTCAACCCTCCATGGCCACACCTTTTTATAAGCACAAATTGGTCACATGGGGTTCACTGCACTTCATCGTCATTTTTGAGTTACCATTTTCGTGTTTTTCAATCTTTTAATTTTTCAGCGATAATTGTACATTCGTAATACTCATACAATCATGCTCTAATAGTCTTTTTCTAGAAATACAAATTTTGACATGATAAAATTTATAGTTCAAGAGAAGCCACTTTCCAGGGTTGTAGAAAAAGCGATTTTATTTTACGACAAATCCTCTTTGGAAGTCGTAAAGTCGCGGCAGTTGCACTCGAAAATTGCTCGTGGGGTGCGATACACCCCGCGTGACCACGAAGAGTTAATCCCCTTTTACCCGAGCCCGTCACATATGCTTCCAAAGAAACCAAAGAATAGTTGAAAAATTGTAAAACGGCCAACGAACGTATGTTCGCCCCAAAAACGTGCGGCCATCAAAGTGTGAGCAGCAAAGTCGAAGAGCCCTCAGACTAGGGACAAGACAACAGAGACTTCTTCCTGTGGAACTACCCCTCCAACCAATTTCATCTTCCTGCAACCTGGGTATAGAAATATCCTCTTGATCTCGTGTGTAAAATCCGCCACGTAACACGTTCTTCCTCATTTATCCACCACCGCACGCTCCCTCGCCCCTTCGCCCCCGTTTCTCTCGCCTGTCCGCGCTCGCTGATCTCCACCGTCTTCCAGGCCCATAAAACGTTGGCCGCGGGTCGCCTGGAATCGTGAATCATGTCCCTGGAGGGAAGGGTGCGGGGGGAAGAGCGGCACAGAACGGTGGAGGACGGAGAAACAGGGCGGCTAGTTCACGGGAGGAAAATATTAGCGATAAATTATTGCGCTGCATCGAGCCCCAGTAAGTTATTGCTAGTCCTGCACCGGCAATAACGGTGCTGCGCCCGTTGATATAGACGTAATATTCTCAGCACGGTGTACCATTGGCCTCCTACGTGTCGTGCCCCGTGATATCGAATAGATTTTTGTAATTAACCCCCCCCCCCCCGCCACCGCGCGCGGACCGCTTTAATGGCCCGCGCCGTTCCTATTCGTTTTCCCGACCCCCTGCCAATTGGCAATAATTGCGCGCCACGTTTGAATTTATCGCCGACCAGCGATCTTAGTAGCGGCGCGGTAGTTTACGAGCCAGCGGAGCTCCTTCCTAATCATTCGCAGCGGAAGATCGCGATGGCAAATATTATTTATCGACTAATTGTAAGTAAACGTGTCTCCGTGTACATTGGGAGGGTAGGCGCTAGCAGTTGGAGCTCGCAAGCGCTCGAATCGAAGCGTGCCAGCGTTTTGTCGCAATTTTGGAACACGACTCGGCACACTAATTAAAGTTGGAACAGCGAAGTATCAAGTCTGAAATGTATTAGTTGGATTGCAATGCACGCATGCAGATGGGAAGTGAGTGTGTACACTGTGACTCCACTTCGTGCGTGCTTGCTGGGCAATGCGCCGTAGTTGCTCTGGGACACTAGAATTAAATTTGTTATACAAAGTGGGGTGGTAATAAATGAAATTCACTTGCTAAATCGACTTTTCTCCGACCTATCGCCTTCCACGATCTGTCTACATCGGAGAAAGTGAAATATAATTTTGAGATTTTTGAAGGAGACGCTCCCTAGAATTGTGCCATTGGGAGAAAAAATAATGTGTGCAAAATTTGAAATCGATTAGTGAACGAGAAACCGTGCCGCATCGAATTTGAAAATGTTTTATTTTTGTAACTCGTTTTTCTCCATTTTAGTCTATCGTTAATATACATGTTTATACATGGTTGAATTTGTCTTTTTACGCTTGGAAAGAATATAGAAACAAAATATAAGACCACTGCAGAAAAAAAATCATGACCTTGAAATCTAAAAAATTAACCTTAAAAAAAATTTTCGTTGGGATTATATTTATGTTGCCAAACAGTACAACATTCATGTAAATTTTTTTTCATATAGTTGTAAATAACAGGTCAAAGGGATTTGTTTAATCCAATATTATAATTGGCATCATTTTCCCATTCTAGAGGATCCGTAGGCCTATAAAATCTGTTGGAACAGTGTAATCTTGATGAAATGGTCAATTACTTCATTAAAATTTTCAAATCTGTTATTTATAAATGTATGAAGAAATACCTTAGACAAAAGTTGTACTGTTTGACAAGGTAAAAATAATGTCTACGAGAAAAGCTTTTTCTGAAGGTCAATTTTTGAGATTTCAAGGTCACGACTTTTTTCAAGAAATATTGTACGTTCATTCTATATTGTTACAAAGCTTAATAAGAAAAATTCAACGATATATAAACATGTAAATTAATGATATTCTACAATGGAGAAAAACGAGTTACAAAAATAAAATATTCAAATTCGTTGCGGCACGGTTTCCCGTTGCCCGATCTACTTCTAATTTTGCACAGAGTATTTTTTTATGCAGTGACACAATTATAGGGGGTGTCCCGAAAAAAATTTGGAAGTCGTAAAATAAGGACCACCCTAGTATTTATTTATGCAGCGCAGATAGCTAATGTTCGAGCGTATATCGTTGAAAATAGGTCAGGGAGAAATTGGAAATGGAACGGCGGGGAAATCGAGGCGGAAAGTAACATGGCGTCGAGGAGGAAAATAGGCAAGCACACGCGGTGCATTCGATTTTCACCGACGAAATTTAATAATCCCCAGGAAGCATCATCGACGATCGCGTCAGGGATGATAGACGAGTAGATTGACGTAGGATCGAGCTGCAGGGTCACGTATTTTCCATTGCAACGCAAGAAACCAAAATCGCACCCTTAACGCACACGAACCGAAATTCCATCTCGTATCTATTTCCCTCTCCCGCGGCCCCGCCGGCAATTACTTTTCTCCCCTCGCGTTTCCACGAATCCTCATGCGCGACCTCGCCCCGTTGATCGTCGCACCTCTCTCTCGTCGGAGTACAAACTTCGAGGAAACGTTCCATTTTTGTGCTCAAGTTCGGTCGAGTCGAAAGTTGGACGTGCATGTCCTTTTCGGGGGTTTCCAAAAATACGCGAGTCTCCCCAGCGACAGGGATTAAAGGCAGAGGGCGAAAGTGTTCAGTGATGCGCGACCTATCGTAATCGTTCCACTCATGACGATCTCCTTCGTCAGCTACTCGCCGAATTACCCTCGAGCAACGCCCCTGCACTCCACTCAGCTTCTTAAATTGCCTGGCCGGCGGAGGGAGGAAAAGACACGAACCCTGCATATTTTAATTTTATTGCGGAATCTTAATCCATCTTTCTTCCGCAACCCCCTACCCCGAGTTGCCTCTCACGAACGGCTCATTCATCAATGTCTGGCCGCTTTATTCGATACCGACGTTCGACTTTTCTCATCTTCCTCCTCTTCTCCTGCCCAGTGTCGCGGGATTTGCTCGATATCACGGGAACAAGAAGATCGCAAGCGGACACGGAGGAATATTATTCTTTAGACCCTAGAGACTGTCAGGGGAGAATATATTTATAATTAAACGTGTGACAGTGATGACAGGCGTGTGTTTCGATGCATGTGTTCAAAGATGCAGGCTGCTGACAGTAGAGTATTTCGATCCCAACAGAAGTGGTTTCTTACTGAAAATAAGATCTGCTCTTTATGCTGCCTCGGAGCGGAAGTTTTGCCCCACGCTGCCATTCCGCTTTTACGTGATCGCCCGTGGAGCAGACGACTCCAAAAAACATTAAAAATGTAGAACCATTTTGCTGGGTATGTACAATTCATACGTATGAAAGGAGGAAGGGAGTTGTCTCACTGAAAGGGATGGTTAGACGAAAGTTTTACACGATCGAGACAGATGACGAGGAAATTTGTTCCTTTTTCTTGTTCGTTTGGTTTTTAAAAATATCCTTCCTTTGACTCGATTTCTGCACGATTTATCGTGATTAATTGAGGGGCGCATGCCCCCCCCCCATTTATATAGATTTTTTATTTTTTGACAATCAAATTTCCTGAGAATATTATTTTCTCTAACACAGTTCGACAGCCATCTGGAGTTGTAATATTCAATAGCTGTTTCTTATAGGTTTTCTTGCACTGAAAACGAATCCGGAAACACTTTGGCGCCATCACCCTTCGTTTTTGAGAATTTTGATTTTGAAAAAACTGCAAATTTTCAAATTTGAACATCTTTTGTGTAATGAAAACAGTAATAGTTATTCGGTTGCTTGGTGCGTCAAATTATTCTATGAACCCTCCCGAATAGAACGATACAAGTTTTTAATGTATTATGAACATTTAAATATGTTTAAACAATTATCAAAAGGAAAAGAACACCCGAAATGCACACATTTTTGCAGATATCTTTAAATTTATTTCCAAAACTAAGGGTCTTGGAGAAAATCTGACTACTCCACGCGATGGAGCAGACAATTTTCCTTCGGAAAGCATCAACAGAAGTGGTAAGTTACGTTTCGTTTTCAATACAGAAGCGAAATAGTTTGGCAAAACGTGCGGCGCTACAGTGGTAGTAACGCGCGTTAAGTGATTGCGTTACGCTGACAATGAGCGGCATTGGATCGCGCGCCGTCGGTGACTACCACTGTCGACGCCGCACGTTTTGCCAAACTATTTCGCTTCTGTATTGAAAACAAAACGTGACTTACCACTTCTGTTGACGCTTTCCGAAGGAAAAATGTCTGCTGAATTGCGTGGAGTAGTCAGATTTTCTCCTAAACCCTTAGTTTTGGAAATAAATTCAAAGATATCTGCAAAAATGGGTGCATTTCAGGTGTCCTTTTTCCTTCGATCGTTATTTAAACATATTTAAATGTTCATTATGCACAAACAACTTATATCAATGTATTCTGGAGGGCTCATAGAATAATTTGACGCGACAAGCAACCGAATAACTATTACTGTTTCGACACAAAAGATGTTCAAACTTGAAAATTTGCAGTTTTTTTCAAAACCGAATTTCTCAAAAACTGATGGTGATGGTGACAAACCTATAAGAAACGGCTATTGAATGTTACACGTCCAAAAAATAGTCAAATTTTGTCCAACTTTGAAATTGTTTCTTTGTAAATTTGTAATATTATAGCATGTCCCTGTTTTTCATTGAACCCTTCAATTTGAAAACGTGTATTAGTTGGCGAGCGAGATAAAGCGTGCTCACTATAAATCGCACGCAACTGCATAGGGGTAGCTGCGAAGAACGGATTTGCAGTTTCCCGTGTCGAAAATAAGTGATATCCATGCTCAAACCAGATTCCCACCCGCGCACGCGCCCGTCGGGGATAATATAAGTATTCCAGTGGTATCGATATCCGCGAGAATAGATTTCAGAGGAAATGTGTGCAATCACTTCTCTGCTATCGATATCTTCGCGGGGACGTATGTATGCACGTCGAACTATTGTAAATTCTAAAGAGATTTGATTTGTAGCCACCTACAGTATGCCACGAAACTCCGTGCTGAATACCGCCATTCTCTAAAAACACACCACGATAGGATACGTATCGAATAACTTTTCAGTATTAAAATTAGTGGGCAATCGCTTTTCAAGCTTTTCAGAACGAGAGTTTCGTTAGCAAACGAATGAGACACACTGCACATTCTACGCAACCCCTCCCTTTAGTTTCTATGAATACACAATCAGAGTTCCCCAGATGGCACAGTTCAGAAACTTGCTGCGATTTGCGGTAAATGGGATCTGTTTGAAATCACGAGTCCCGTATTTGTTCAAAGTAAAAGCTGCATGGATCCAAATTACCCCCTCTGGTAAACAGGCTGCTTATTTTTTCACGAGGTTGTGCCACGATTTACCGTGCAACTCGCGCACTTTTCTCCTCAAAGCACCACTATACTATACTTAGCACTATGTTGCTTCGCGAAGCTGAATGGTCCTCGAGTGACAGTGATAATTGAAATGAATATACCGGAGTAAAGGAATTTTATGAAATATGTAGAAAACTCCTGGGAGCATCTGCTCGGCTGACCTGTCATCTCGGAATCTCATCTTTCTCGCACGGAATTCTTTTAACCTTCATTGTCTGCTAGGTGTCTCCAGAGGAAGGGTGCGACCTGTGTCGAAAAAAGGTTAGGGGTTGGGGACGGAGGAGCCGAGGATATTACGGTAGCCGCTCTATCTTTCAGCTCGATTTCTTCCGATATTCCTCTGTCTCGTGGATGCCCGGCTCTGAATGGGCATGAAAATTATTATACCCCCAGGCGGGGGGCATTCTACCGCCTCGATTATTTATTGACACCCGATAGATAAAGTGCCGGCCTCCCTTCGAATTTCTATGAATTCCCGAATCTTTTCATGGGCCAAAACGGTATTTATGCGTCCCTTTCATTCGTAGTCGAAAGCAAAAGCGCGGTGGCAAGGAGCCTCCGAGCACATTCCATCCACCTGTAAAGCAGCAGGTGCTAGGCAGTTCCCTGATGGTTCAGAGCCGTCAGTGTCAAGTATTTCTTTCTTTCAGTGTCAGTAACTCAGAGAGTTGTATGATGTGAAGAAACCAATGGCACTGGACCGTCATGGAACTGATATGTATGCACAGACCTTAAGGGGGGTTTTTCGTCTAACAACCCCAAAAGTAACTGAAATTTATGAATTTTTTTTTAAAAAACTGTTGGTCATATTGGATTAAACTCTTTTGGGGTATAAGGAGGCATCTTTAAACTTGCAGAAAATATTTTTTTTAATGTCGATCCTTCTTATTATTTATTATTGTGCAATCTTGTCCACCTCTTCGATGATGTAACTCCTGTTGGCTGGATATGTAGCATCTATTACAGTAATCTGATTGCACAAAAAATAGAAGTTTCTTAAAGTTAGATAGTTTAAGCTGGGATTGGTTCACTTTAAAGAAAAAAAATGAAAAATTAAAAGAGTTATAGCGTGTGAAAGAAAAAGTAAGTTTTTTCCTTAGACAAATTTTCATATTATTCTTTACATTGACGAAAAAAGTATTACAAATAAAATCTAAAATTATAATTTTACGTCCAGACCCAGGGTAAATTATTTAACTTTAAACAAATTTTCTTCTTTTTGCAATCAGATGACTGTCAGAGGTGCTACACCTGACCCCAACATCGTCGAAGAGGTTAACACGATTCCGTAATAATTAATAAATAATATGGATCGCCATAAAAAAAATTCTACAAGTTTAAAGATGTCTCCTTATATCCACAAAAAATTTCATGCAATATTAAGAATAGTTTTCTAAAAAATATTCATAAATTTCGCGGGCTCTTATACGAGAATCTCTATTAAAGGGTCATTCTACTTTGATCGGCCAAAAAATGAAACAATTTTCAAAGATTTTTTGTCATAAAATACAACATATAACGAAATAATTTTTTTTAAATTTATTAACCTACTGTTATATTATAGAAAAATATTAAAAAGCATTTCTATTTTTTGTGGTGCCATATTTGTGGCGCTATAAAAAAGCATTTAAAACAAATTAAAAAATTCTTTTTACATTTTTTTTGTATAATATACGAGTAGCCTAATAAATACCGGAAAGATTTATTTCGTTATAAATTGTATTTACTGGGAAAAAATCTACAAATATAGCTTAATTTTTCGGACAATGAAAGTAGAATGACCCCTTAACAGCTCGGAAAATATGATTATATTTCGATTTTTTCATATAAAAAAATCGTTATATTAAAAAATCAAGACATACACCTTTTGTGTATAAATGAAACAGTATTCTCTTAAAAAGGAAATTTGATATCTTAAGAAATGATGCCATAGTAGCCCCTTTTCCCAATGCTTCAAAGTCTATTTATTGATCGGTGATAATTGAAATGAGAGCCGTGATAAAAGAACACCTGGTATCCTTACTATTACGAGGATTACTTGCCCCTTGGCATAGTGGTCATTTTTAATCGCCAGTGGCAATGAAGTTCGAACATTATACATATTTCTTAAGAGTAGCTCGCTTGAACAGCAACAACATGGCCGAAGTAATCCCGCAGGTTGTCGTGTTCTGCTGTTACGTTGTAATCTCGCGTGGCTTTAATTAAGTGCACCGATTCAAAGGAACACGTTTCGAAATCAGAACTCGGGTTTTAACTAATTAGAGGAAAGCGCTAAATTCTCAGATTCGCGTTTGAAGTTCAGACACTGCAGACATGCCGTTCTTAACCGACACACCGAAAATGGCCTATAAATAATAAACACTTTAACATTTCGTTTCTCGGAGTGAAAGTTGAGCGGGTCGTTGGTAACGCGAACGCAATTATTTGAAACGAGACGATGTATCCATTACGGAGTCTGATAGGGGGGATGGGGCACGTGTAATGTCTGATATAATTTTGGAGAGCCGTTAAGAAGTTTGGAAAAGTACAGGAACCGTTAAGACAATGGGAAGATAACTATATCCAATGAGTGCAGCAGCGCTTTCGCGGAAAAAGGGACGAGGGCTTAAGACCGTGCCCACGTGGGTTCGCGACGGTGATATCGTTAACATAATTTAAATGTAAGTTCCCAGAACCATAATACGACGATAATAAAAGCGATAGTATTATCACCTTAACATCGACGCTAATATCGCTAAGAATTCTGTCGGACTGTATCAAATGCAAATTCGAAAACCTCGAGTCCCTTCTCCCCACAAATTCTGCTCCACAATCAATCGTCTTCACATTCAACGTGCGGCACAAGTCTCGACAAACGATGCTCGTTAACCAAGAACGTGTCACTCCATTGCGATTTCCATACAGATCTCCGGATTGTCATATCGAATGGCAATTATGCTAGCCCATTCAAAGCTGATATAAATTATACCACAACACTACACACGTTAGGTACCAGGGGGCTGCCACTCTCATTTGCGATTTTGTGACAGTGTTTCAACTGCCATCTAGGCAGTTCCAATTTTTTCGAACTAAAATTCAATATGGCCGTCCAACATAGTCTGCGAATCCGGTAATAATGTACTAATTGCTGCAACATTTGTTGAATTTTGATCGCAAACCATACTGAGGATGATAAGTCCCGTTTCTTCGACAGCTTTTACAACAATTTTGATGCAGTGCATCAACTGATTTCAGGACGTCTTGCATTTTGTGAAATAAAGCAATCAGAGCAGCAACGGACTAACCTACATTTTTTTCGAAATTGAATTAGTAGCAATAACGTATTCCAATAGGCTCTATTAACCATATAACAAAATTTATAAAAAAAATTTTTAATGTAGGTTGATCCGTTGTTGCTCTGACTACCTCAAATAATAAGCAAATGGGAGTTTCCAGTTCGATACCACACCTTTTAGCATAAACACTAGTGCATGGCCATATTGAATTTTAGTTCGAAAAAATTGAAACTGCCTAGGTGGCAGTCGAAACACTGTCCCAAAATCGCAAATGAGAGTGGCAGCCCCCTGGTAGGTACTTTAGACGCCAGCGAATTATCAAAACCTAGCAGTTACACAATCCATACAAATCTAAAAAATCTCTTCGAAGCTCGCGGAATATTACGAGCCACCCGAATCCTCGATGACAAGGATGATCCCCGAAATAATGGATTACCGAGAAGCCTGCGAGTCGCGAATAAAAGCGCCGCTGGCTCTTTCGCCGCTCCCGTTTCCGATCGAGAAGCGAGCGGGTTACTTGGAAATTGATAGATCACCCGTTAGCGGGCGCATCCGCCCGCTGCAAATAGTCGAGGAGGGGCGAGGGAGCAGTGGGGTGGATTCTGGCACAGCTAGCCAGGCGTTAGGCACGCGGAGGAAGAGGTATAAGGTGGTTCCTTCAACTACGAAGAAGCGCAGTGGAGCGTGCAGCCGATAAGGGCCATCTCCGACGTCCCCTTTCTGCGCCAGCGGACGAACGCTCCGCGCATCCTTGGAGGGTTGCGATCCTCAGGGGCAGCCAGGCGATCCTGGCTGAGCCACGGAAGGGCCCATCCGCAATTTATACCGATATTTAGGCCGACGACCGATAGAATTAGCCCCCCGTGGACGACATTCAGCCTTTCCACGGGATCTTCTCTCCTCTTCCACAATCTCGCCCTTCACTCACCCCATCCGACTCCCTGCGGCTCGTTGAGGCCATTGCTCGTCCCTTACGGACCGTGACCCGCGCGCTCTCCGTCCAGCCCGCTCCGGAATCACTCGAGAAACGTACACGAGAATGGGATCCCACGATAAAACTCACTGGCCCACTCTGCCGCGAGCCAGGAAATCCTGAGAGTCACAGGGTGGACAGTCGGTTCGTCTTTCAGGTCCGTTTGTTTGCGCCGCTCGGGAGAAAAATGGCAGGACTGCACGGAGCCTGTATCGTCGCTCGTGCTGGGGCGGTAGCGGAGGTTGGTATCGATTAAAGCTTGTCTTTTAGGAGGTCGGGCGACTCGGGGGCTGCTTCGAGGAATTCTCAATCTGTCGGGGGATGTTTCCTTTACCAACGCATTGGCTGTGGATATTTTCTGTGCTTCTCCTTTATTCCGGTGGCATCGCGGGTATTTTCGCGAATGAGGGGATCGCTGAAAGGTCGGAGGCTGAGATTTGTGATCCTCGATCCCGTTTACTCGTTCCGATTAACGCGTCGACGGATTGCGGCCACCCTGGTTCGGCGTTCATTATGCAACGGGCTAGGCGCGTGGGTTCGAATGAACAGTGTTCAGAGTTGGACGCGCCTGAAAAATTAGCCATGTAAATAGCGCAGTAACAATAATTTACGCGGCGAGCCGGGGGTAGAAATTTTCGCGCCGAGTGAAATATCGTAGCCGCGTTGTTGATTACCCATCCTGCACTCGGGTTGCGTGGCTGGGTTGTTCGGGAGCCGCCGGTGCATTGAAAATTCGCGTTCACGAAAATTTAATTTCCACTCTGCTCAGGGGAACTCCCGTTAAAATAGCACTCCGCTGGTTTTTATCCACGACGCCGGCGAGGCTATTAGTATTTTCCATTGAGATCAGGTTACGAATGGGACTTGATTAAATTTTGTAATGGAGACGACAGCCACAGAGAAACCAAAGGTGTTGCAGGCTCCATCGACAGTGCTATTGGGTTAATTAAATTTTTAGTGTGTTTCTTGCAACGTTATTCCATTTGTCGACCTAGGTATCGATTATTTGGGTTTGGATCTACGTACGGTAGGGTGGACCTTATTTTTCGACCATCAGATTTTTTTGGTCTCACCCCCCAGAATTGTGACACTTTTTGGGAAAATGATCTGGAAAAATTTCAGGCTTATTGGAGTATTGGACCATGGGAAAACGAAGCGCATCGAATTTGAAAATTTTAAACTTTTTAAAACTTGACATAAATATACATTATGATATATCGTTGAATTTGTATTTTTATTCTGTTTAAGAATACATACACAGCAAATACGATTATTAATTATAAAAACAACTGGGATCTTGAAAACTCGAAAGAGTGACCTTAAAAACTCGAAAGGGTGACCTTGAAAATTCGAAAAAATGTTCTTGAAAACTCGAAAGAGTGACCTTGAAAACTCGAAGGAGTGACCTTGACAACTCGAAAGAGTGACCTTGACAACTCGAAGGAGTGACCTTGACAACTCGAAGGAGCGACCTTGACAACTCGAAGGAGCGACCTTGACAACTCGAAGGAGTGACGTTGACAACTCGAAGGAGTGACCTTGACAACTCGAAGGAGTGATCTTGACAACTCGAAAGAGTGACCTTGACAACTCGAAGGAGTGACCTTGACAACTCGAAGGAGTGACCTTGACAACTCGAAAGAGTGACCTTGACAACTCGAAAGAGTGACCTTGACAACTCGAAAGAGTGACCTTGACAACTCGAAAGAGTGACCTTGACAACTCGAAAGAGTGACCTTGACAACTCGAAAGAGTGACCTTGACAACTCGAAAGAGTGACCTTGACAACTCGAAAGAGTGAACTTGAAAAAAATAATTTTCCTACCATTATATTCGCCTCTTTATATACTACAACTTGTGTCTGAAGATTATTTTCATATATCCATAAACGATGGAAATATTAAAGATTTTCACAGGGGTTGAAACAGTTCCGAAAATACCTGTTTCAAACTGTTGTATATCGGTTCTGACTGAAACCGTTATGAAGAACCGATATTTTGAACAACTCTTATAAGGAACCGAAATTTCTGAATACATCGATTTCGCTCCTTGTCGCTTCTTGAATATTTTTTAATGGATTTAACACTGTGTTTGTCAACACAACCGCATTTAGGGCAGGATCTGCTCGGTCTTATCGAACGTCTACGAGCAGGTCTGAGACGAAACGCTTAGGGTATCCATAATTTAGAAATTGACATGATAGCTTAAATTCTAGGTGAGCGTATTAAGACGTTGTATCGGAAATTGAACCAGGATCTGCTGGGCCCTACTGACCAATCCACGAGCAGATCTGGGACGCAATATTTTGATGACACTTGTATTCGTAATTTACATAATAGCTATAATAACTTATTTTCAGTTTTTTCTGCTGTACAACAAAGCGTTTTAATGAAAATCAAAAATGTTTATTATCTTCATCGTTTATGGATATATGAAAAAAATCTTCAGACAAAAGTTGTAGTATATAAGTAGGCGAATATAATGGTAGGAAAAATTATTTTTTTCAGGGTCACTCTTTCGAGTTTTCAATGTCATAGTTGTTTTTATAGTTAACAATCGTATATGCTGTGTATTTATTCTTAAACAGAAAAAAATACAAATTCGATGCGCTTCATTTTCCCGTAGTCCAATCGGCCTGAAATTTTTTTCAGATCATTTTTCCAACAAATGTCACAAATCTGGGAGGTGACACCAAAAAAATTGAGAAATTTATGCATGTTCCAATTGGTAGAATCAGCGGAGACGTGTTTGGTTTATAAATTATTTATTATCTTTCTGTAAAAGAGGTGAGCCATTGTTAGCACAGAATGGTTCGGTTCATTCGTTTTCTGGAACGATCTTCTGGTATTGCATCGTCAGATGTTCCTCTAGAAACTTTCTATACCTATCCATGGAATTATTCTAACTTTAGCTCGCACGCAACATTGAAAAGGGAAGGAAAAGAAACTTTGTATGAAAGAAATAGGAAACTTTCTCACAGTGTAGAAGTCTTTGAAAAAGGCCTTCTTTGAAGCTATTCTTATTCTAACCAAAGACAACCATTTATCGAGCAGCCACTCGTTGCTGAATACTAACAGTTTTCTTTAAGTCTGTTTCTTAAAGGGGGAATCCTATTTTATCGGCTAAAAACATAGCAAAATTTAGGAATTTTTTTTTAAGAAACCAGCATTTCGGTTCATCTGAGATTTGGACCATGTTTTTATGCATCCTTGAAGAAGTTGCAGTTTTTATTATTCATTTTTAATAACAAATATAGGAAACAGAAAATTAAAACGGCGTTTTACTTTGTACATTTGTAGCTTCAATTTGATGAACCAGAATACCGCTAAGTTCTATGCTTCTTTTGTTACATAAGAAAATTGGCGCAAAATTGGATAGCAAAAGTTCAAGGTTTAGACTTTTCAGTTTGAACACAGTATATACTGGTCAATAATTTCTTTCTTTTTTGCTGTTTCATCAATTTCAAGCTACATATGTATAAAATAAAACGCTGTATCATTTTTCTGTTTCAGATTACCTGATAGATAAATATCATGCACACTAACAGACGACGAATTTTGCGCGGGGTGATGGTCTATCATGCATACCTCCAATATTTATGGTTAAAAATTTATAAAAAAAATACCTGCAGCTTCTTCAAAGATGCATCAAAACGTGGTCCAAATTTCAGCGGAATCGAATCGCTGATTTCATAAAAAAAATCCCAAATTTTGCTATGATTTTGCCTAAAAAATTTAAGCTCACTCTCTACATCATTTCTTGAAAGCTCATTAAAAACTCTCGACTCTAATTTCCTGTAGACATAGACGAAAATATTTGCCATTGTTCGTAGCATTTAATGATCCTGCACAAAGGAAGATTCCCACAATTGTTTGTTCCTTCTCAGAAAATTTGCTTCCTCCAAGAAAATCGTATCGATTTATATGCAATCGTTCGATCGCGTCATTCCAAAGGAAATCCTCTTTCCAGAGACTTAACCTTCGTTTCTCTGGAACAACTTCTGTCGTTTCGTGCCGTATCCCTTTCAGAGTGCAGCAGCTTAGTATCCCAAAGAATCTTCGTACCCCGCCTAATTTATAAAATTCATAGAGCCTGAAATAGATTTGAGGTTATTGGAAAGTCCAATCATCTACCTTCGCCATTTTCGTGAATTGCATTCAACCAGATGCCTCATTCTTCATTTATCTACTTAAACTGACGCTACCACTTCGATCTCTATGGCAGAGGAACATTCTTTTCTCGTTTGTATCGAATCCCGTCGACCGAGGGTTTAAGTATCTCTTTTCCTTCGAAGGACATAATTACAATCGGATCACCACCCGCCATTTAATTCCTTTGTTCCCTGGAAGTCCTTTGCAAGGTACTCCCTCCGTAACAATTCCTCCTTAACGTTTATACCCGTGAAACAATTCATCATACTCCTCCGTGCCGTTCCTCCAATTGACTCTTCGGGTGCAAATTACTGGCAGCACCTTGGTCCATAGCTCCATCAATTACCCGCTATCTGAGCGTGTTACGAAGCAGACTTTTATCAGGCGGAAGCATGGCATCGCAATTATTCATGCCCAACTATTGCCCACCGTTTAAACGTATTCCCCAGACAGCGAATTTCTGGTCTCGCCGTTCGGGGAACGTAATTATCCCCAGTCCGGCGTAATCAGTTGCACGAAATTCGAAGGAACATGAATAATGGCGAGGCGAGGGGACTTTTTTGCTCGCAACCTGTTTGCAACATTTAATTACTGCAAAAAGTCCTGCGCGCCGTGGAAAACAGTATCACCTGAAACATTGTCCTCGAGCAGAATACGGCTCGGGCTGAGTTGCCTGGCGGTTCTTCAGCGTCGTTGAACGCTGCTAATTAGACAGGACACGTGCCCTCCCATTTTCCCCTCGTCCCTTTCTACATGGCGCGGAACCTTTCGAGTGTCGCACGGCCGACGAGCTCTTGGGAACGGGGCGAGTTGGGAATTGACTTCGACTGGGAAACTTCGTCGGTGGGATGGCATTTGTTGCTGCTGCTCCATCGGAATCACCATAACCAACTGCGCCGCAACTACTGGCATGGCCCTCGAGCGCGTTTGCTTAAGGGTGATGCGACCCTAATCAATTTCCTTCTCGTTCGAAGCCCTCCTCTTACTTCGAACATTCGATGTGTCTACTCGATTCGACGAGGAACTTCCTCTAATCATGCCAATCACCTCGCTGATCCTATCTATTAACTTGATCGCGAATTCGATGTGGGTTTCGAAGGTCGGAAGGTTACGCGAACTCTTTTCATATTGAATTCGAATGTATTTATGGTCAATAATGGTCGAGTGGTTTTGAACGTGTAGTTCACTGAAGCCTGTCAGCTTGAAGGAAGATTCGATTCAATTATCGAGCGTTCGAAACTGCTCGCGAGGTTGTCAATGGAAAACAAACTAGTCATTCACATCGTCACACTCGGCCCAACCCTGCAGCGGTGTGGCAGTGCGCAGATATTAATCGAGTTCGATCGGCGTGAGTTACACAGTCGGAGGCACAGTTTGCTGATCTGTTGGACCGCAGATCGCAGTGTTACATTCTGGAAACAGGGGTACAGAGTAAATCGTACCTGTGGGAAAGAAACTTCACTACTTTGAATTTTTGTTTTCTAATGTTTGTTGATACTGTAGGGTACATTAGACGAAGAAAGGGTGGAGATATGGATGGCTACTTCTTGTTGAATTGAATCCTCTTGGAAAATTAGAAAAGGCGTGAGAGGAAGGTGCTTTTTGGCAGAGCCCTGCAGCGATATAGGGGCGTAAAAGCATTAGAGAGGGAAGTGAGTGAGCACCCTTTCTTGGAAACGAATCAAAAGCCCAGGGACGATTCCAGCACACTTTTTGGACATTATTTCTGTGACATGCCTGGGGTTGTACAGAAATGTCCAAGAATATCACTGCATGCATCACTTAAGGGGGAATCCTATTTTTGGGGTTAAAAACATAGCAACAGAATTTTTTTTTTTAAGAAACTTATTCATATTCTGATTCATTAAATTGAAGCTACATATGTTTAAAGTAAAACGAATTTTACGCGGCGTGATGATCAATCATGCATAACTACTATATTTATTATTAAAAATTAATACAAAAAAACCTGCCTCTTCTCCAAAGATACATAAAAATATGGTCCAAATTTCAGATGAATCGAATTGCTGGTTTGTTAAAAAAATTCCCTTTTGCTATGTTTTTAGCCCAAAAAATAGGATTCCCCTTATTAAGGGGTTATATTTAGTCAGGAGGTCGAAAGGAGGTGAATATTTGTGAATTTTTTTTGAAAATGCGGAAGCATATATTTTTACAGAACTTTTTGCGCATAAAAAGCAACATTTAAAGAACATTTGGTAATTTTTTTGTAGAAAAATATTTACGTTTATAATAAAAATACCACGATATCCAAGAAGCCCTTTTAAAAACGGTGAGCAAGATATCTCAAAAACTACTTCACCAAACTTTCTGAAGTTTTGTGGGCTTATTTTTTATATAAAAATCTACTGAACGACGAAGGGATTTTTCTTCAATGTATTGTTTCGATTATATCAACGAAAAATGGCTTCATGGTTATCACTAATGGCCGTTTTTATATAAAAAATAAGCCCACAAAATTTCATAAAGGTTTGTGCAGTAATTATTGAAATATCTTACTCACCGTTTTTAAAAAGGCTTCTTGGATGTCGTTGTATTTCCATTATAAACGTAAATATTTTTCAACAAAAAAATGACCAAATGTTCTTTAAATGTTGCGCTTTTGAGTGCAAAAAGTTCTGTAAAAATATATGCTTCCACTTTTTCAAAAAAAATTCACAAACATTCGCCTCTTTTCGGCCTCCTGACTAGGTATAACCCCTTAAGTCAGGGCTGCGCAAGGAGCTGATTTCGGCGCCTAACGGCGAGCAACCCGCCTGTCCCGTTGTGAAGGTTATAGTCAGTGAGGAGAACTGCAGTAGTGTATGTGCGTGCTCGTAGGCTCGTAGCGTAAGTATATATGGCTGGGTTCAAGTCATACCAAATGCACACACACTACTGCAGTTCTCCTCACCGATTCTAACCTTAGCAACGGGACAGGCGGGTTGCTCGCCGCTAGGCGCCGAAAGCAGCTCCTTGTGCAGCCCTGCCTTAAGTGAATCCCACATCACTCACCATTCCTACAAGGAATACCACCGTTTTCTTCGTTCCTAAAAATCGTCGTTGAACCTGCAAGTCGCCAACAACTAACAGCACGTCGACCTTGCCTATGAAACCATTCCCTTGGCTTCTGATTTTTTAATTAGCAATAAAGGGAAGAATGGGATACGATCCATTGTATTCTGCGAGACATTGATTCTCGTTAATGCAATATACCAAGCAATGACACGATGCTGCTTGACTCGTAACGACTAGTAAAAGCGGGATCGGTGCTCTGGAAACTCGATTCCAGCCGACTCGACACTGCTCCAAGCCTCTTCTTTTCGCTACTGTTTCGCTATTGTTCCTCCCCACTTTCCTCTCTCCCCATATAAATGCATTCCCGGAAAAGGGGCGGAAAGGGGAGATCGCCAAACTTATTTATTTATATCGGGTCACGAAATCTTGCAGCCATTTAACCAAGATTTCCTCCCTCACAGAGAGAGCTGTATTACACCCACACAGAGCCAGCCACTCGAGCCCCTATTCTACTTCACGACTTTTTCGAGCCCTTTCATCCATGGCCGGGGGTGTCAGTCTCTCTCCACTTTGCTCGCCCTCGCCGCTCCTTCGTCGTCGGACGCCAAATCCTCCGGTTACTGCGCTGCCTATCCCGGCGCCACCCCACTGGGACCAATGCCTCCCGCGGCCAAGGCCTTTTTTCACACTCGATTGAGATCTAATTTCCGTATTAAGATCCCGCGCAGTCAATAGCCCTTCTTGGAGATTGCGATACGGAGAATTGAAACGGAGATAGCGAGCTAACGGCAAATCGACCGTGACTAAACGGATTTCCTTGGGGCTGCGGTGGCTGGCGTTGGTGAATTTAAATAAGCGCCGCTCGAAATTAATTTTCGAGGGAGGAGGACGGGAGGGGTATCGATCGCGAGCGAAGCTGCAACAAACCTGCCCGAAGGTGACGCGTTAGGGCGGCTACCCCCAAACGTTTCAATCGACTATGAGATACCGCGGCGCGTCATCTATTTGCACGCGTGTATGGTAGGCGTCGGTGTCCCGGTGCCTCGCTCCCTGGTATGTTAATTAAGCAGTCTCACTTAACGTTCTGCCTCTCTTAACGCTGCCATGATTCCACGCGAAATTACTTGGAAATTCCTGAAACTGGTGGTAACCCAGCATTGTGACTCGGCAAGTCAATTTTTGGTCTAAGCGATAATGGAGGAATAATATTGGTATATGTTTTGAAGATGTTTATGGATGGGGTAGCATAAACTATGCAACTGTGCCTCATGATGACTTATAGATGCAGGAAAACTGGGGAACGACAAGCGACCAGGCGTTGGATCACTTTCAAAACACTGATATTGTTGATGAAGGACCTCAGCGCGGAGTAGGGAGCGCGGCAGTGTCTTCTGGTAAGCATACTGTCTCGAACAACGCAGCAGTTACTCGAGAACCGCAGCACCAAAAGTATATCGTGTGTTCGATAACCTACCTCGTCAGCGATCAAATCTATTAACAATACACAGCGCATTTTTTTTATGCAAAAAAATAGTTTCTGACGTAGATTTTTCCTGCGAATCCGGGAGAAATAATGAAAAAGTTCTCGGTTACGTGTGTATGTTTTTATTGAAATTAATGTACATGTATCATATCTGCTACATCGTGCAGTAGGAGTACATTTAAGGGGTTAAGTATATCTTTAGTCAGGAGGCCGAAAGGAAGCGAATGTTTATGAATTAATTTTGAAAAAGTGGAAGCATATATTTTTTAAGAACTTTTTGAACTTAAAAGAGCTACCTTTAAAGAACATTTGGTAATTTTTTGTAGAAAAATATTTACGTTTATAATAAAATTACAACCTACAACCAAGAAGCCTTTTTAAAAATCGCATTTTTTGCGCGGAAAAATCAGGATTTCAACTTTAAATAGTCGTCATTTTGTTTTAAATTAATATTTCGGAAATTCCCTTTGTGAATCAGAGGATACACGAATATACTAACGAAATCTTCTTTGTTTTTTGATTTTAGATAATTTGGTTGCGAATGGCAGTGTTCACCCCAAAACAACTTTTTTAAAAGGGCTGTATGACGACATGAAGATTTTGCATTTTGCCATGATTCTGCCCTTCGTTGGCATCTGAAACAAATGATTAATGAAAAATTTTATTCAGTAAGAATATGGCTACCATCTGAATCGAGATTATTCAATGAAATTAATTTTTCACTAAATAGCCCTATGTTGAACAGATAAGTTCGTTTTTTCTGGCGAATTTTTCTGTTCAACATGGCACCATTTTGTGAAAAATTAATTTCAATAAATAATCTTGATTCTGACTAAAGCCATATTCTTACCGAATAAAACTTTTCATTAATCATTCGTTTCAGATGCCTACGAAGGACAGAATCATGGCAGCCACATGACAAAACGCAAAATCTTCATGTCTTCATACAGACATGTTATACTAATTTTTTCACGACAAAAATATTTGGAAATATAATTAAAAGGACGATTAAGATTTTAGGAAAAACTTTGTGTAGTACACTTACTTCCATTGCCCATAAAAAATTCTGAATAATCGTCATGAAACTCGCGCACTAGACCAGACTACCCTCTTAAAGCTGGTGTATCAGATTGTCTACAATGCGCCGTGTAGGGTTAAATAATACTCGTTGCTCTGCACAGTGTGGAGTAATCTTAGCATCAACATACTACATGATGTACCGTGTGCTCCACAGGAAAATCCGGTGAGCAATTTGTATAACACCCATCGGCGTGAAAATCTACTAAAAGTAGGCGAACATTCTGCTTCAGAGGGAAATTTTTAGATCGATCCGTTTAAGAATTTTCCTGCACCCCTTGAGCCACTATTTCTCATTTACCTTTATTATTTCTGACGTGGCGTCGAGTGCCCCTGAGGGTTCTATATGATAGAAAAATTCGGTCGAATAATTCCCTCCCGAAGAGGGAGTCCCAGCAGATCCCGTCCCTACGTGTCATCTCCATAGCGTTCGAAAAGTTTAGTAGGTGCGAGAGCCAAATCCTTTAAGAAACCGTATAAAACGATCTCGCCGCTTCACGGGGTTCGGGGGACAAATTACGTCAGTTCTGCTGCTGAAAGCGGAGCTAGATCCAAACGGTTCTTCGTCCCATTCAAGTTTACTCCTAACTGTGGACAGAATGTAACGGACTCTTCGGTAAAAGAAGACGCTAGAAATTCACTTCTTCTTGGTCGTGATAGTGTATACTTACATTTGGGGTATCAAACACTGTGCAATCAATTGTGAAGTTGACGACGTTCTGTTTTGAATTTTGGGAGGACTGTCTGCGATTAATCATTACCTTTATTATTACTTAATGATTACCTAATTAATAAGCAGTGCAGGTGATAATGTATTGCAGTAAATAGCATTATGGAACATCGCGAATATAAATATAAATTTCGTATGATTCTCAAATAAATTTTGTTTCCTTCACACAATATTATTTAGATAAAATAGTCGATTAGTTTTATATTAATTCAGGTTTGATTAGTTTTAAGCCTGAAATGGGGGAGAATAATATGGACTTTCAAATTGAAATAGAAATGAAACAGTGTTGGCATAAAAGTAATTTGATAACACATAGCTCTCGAGGGCAAAACAAATTGTCCCTCGCCCCAGTTTAAATGTTGCAATATCGCAGACAACAGTGCCTTTATTCAGACAAATCGGGAGGGATGAAGAAAGTCTCTCACTCGAGGTAACTTCGAAGCTGTCGTCCGAATCCCTTCCCTCCGCGAAAGTTTTTTGCAGTGGTTGATTGTCCATCCAAGTTTCGAATTTACCGGGGGAAAGAATTTCACGCGGGTCAGAGGAGAAGCAAAGTTCTCGAGTAATCGGCGCTATTACACAGAAAGTTGTCCAAAAACTTTCCTGGTAAGTAATGACCAGATTAGAATTACTGTTGGAAGGGAAACTGCTTCAGTGGAATTCCACAAAGTCCCGTGACTTTTCCGATTTTAATGAAACATTCAAGCCTAAAATGAATCTACTCATACTCGCTGGGGGAAGTGGTCGCCACTGTTCGCAGATACTTATACAATTCGATGTTTTATGCAGAACCTTCCATGGAAATAGGATTCCATAATGACGAACTTCAGTTTCACTTCGAGCTACTCAAATGGTCGGGTTAAACATTCAGGACCCTTTTGAAAATTGACTTTCTTGGCACCCCTTGCTGAAATCTCAATAGATTTCAAATAATGAATGAATAGCCGATCCAACTAGTCTTAGAATTAGTAATCAAGCAGCTCTGATGACCGCAAGACGAAATCCTCTTAACTTCACTTATAACATAGTTCGACAAAATTTGTCTTTTTTCGGACTTGTAACATTCAATAGCCGTTTCTTGTAGGTTTTTGTGCGCTGAAAACGAAACCGTAAACCGTTTGTCGCCATCACCCTCAGTTTTTGAGAAATTCAATTTGAAAAAAAAGATGGAAATTTTCAACTTTGAGCATCTTTTGTGTCGAAACAGTAATAGTTATTCGGTTGCTCGTTCCGTCAAATTATTCCATGAACCCTTCCGTATACAACGATATAAGTTATTATTGCATTATGAACATTTAAATATGTTTAAACAACGATCGAAGGAAAAAAGACACACGAAATGCACCCATTTTTGCAGATATCTTCCAATTTATTTCCAAAACTAAGGGTTTAGGAGAAAATCTGACTACTCCACGCGATTCAGCAGACATTTTTCCTTCGGAAAGCGTCAACAGAAGTGGTAAGTCACGTTTTGTTTTCAATACAGAAACGAAATTGTTTGGCAAAACGTGCACCGTCGGCAGTGGTAGTCACCGACGGCGCGCGATCCAATGCCGCCCATTGTCAGCGTAACGCTATCGCTTAACGCGCGTCACTACCACTGTAGCGCCGCACGTTTTGCCAAACTATTTCGCTTCTGTATTGAAAACGAAACGTGATTTACCACTTCTGTTGACGCTTTCCGAAGGAAAAATGTCTGCTCCATCGCATGGAGTAGTCAGATTTTCTCCAAGACCCTTAGTTTTGGAAATAAATTTAAAGATATCTGCAAAAATGGGTGCATTTCGGGTGTTCTTTTTCGTTTGGTCGTTGTTTAAATATATTTAAATGTTCATAATGCACTAATAACTTCTATAGTTGTACTCGGGAGAGTCCATAAAATAATTTGACGGAATACGGAACCGACTAACTACTACTGTTTCGACACAAAAGATGTTCAAACTTGAAAATTTGTATTTTTTTTTTTCAAAATCGAATTTCTCAAAAACTGAGGGTGATGACGACAAACAGTTTGCGGATTCGTTTTCAGCGCAAGGAAACCTATAAGAAACGGCTATTGAATGTTACAAGTCCAGATGGCTGTCGAACTGTAATAATTCTTCTACATTTCACGAAGTACAGTTTTAGTTCCCACGCAGACAGATCAGTCACTCACATTTGGTCACGAAAGACTGCCACGATCGTTCGACGACATTATCCGAGTAGCCATAATTTTTTTATTAAAATTATGGACCAAGTTATGCCATCAAGAAGCAAAAGTAAGATAATTTATTATTCTTAACTTTTGCGACCAAATCTGCGAGTCACTGTAGATATCTTCTTTCCGGCCCTTTCGGAAAGTGTTTCCTCTGCAAAGAATGCTGTCGGCTCCGTTGCTCTAGTCGAACTAGATATTGTCCGAGGAAAGAATGGCTAGAAAAGGTCATGGCCCATGGCCATATGAAGTAAGACGTTTGCAGAAACGCTTCATCCCTCGCGCCATATCTGTCTCGTTGGCCAACGAAAAAGGGGTATGAATGTATGAGGGGCTCGAGCACTCGCGGCCAAAAACGCCCAGCCAATAAGCTTAAGTCCACCTGCTCGTGAAACGTAATTTCATTCTTATTTTATCATTGTCTACGCTTTCCGTACAGTTCTTCCGTCGAATCGTTCTCACGCAGACCTGTATCGTGGAAACTCTGCTGGAAAGTTTTAAGACACCTTCAACTGTGCTATCGGGGACCGAGGGCATTAGGCGTTCCATAAAAAGGGCTCCAAAAAAATACTGACTTCTCTTATTACCTTCGTTAACACCAGGGGGTGAGACGATGGGACGCAAATACATTTAAATGATAATTTTCCTGTTTCGAATTTAATTCGAAATACAGGTCTGATTATTATTCAACCATTGAGAGGTAGGTATAAAACTGATACTTGTATTTGGTTATTGTTTCTGTTAATTATTTTGTGAGAGATGTTTGAGCAAATGGCTCTGTATAACAAATAATTTTCCTCTGAATTCCATATTTCATTGTGTCGCTGCGAATCAAATGATTTTTAATTTTATTTTGCATTTGAATATGCAATTCCTGAAATAAACATGCAAATTACTCCTGACGCGGCTACCTTTTTTATGATTTTTTTTTTAAATCAGATCTCCAAAGAGCGAATGTTGTTAAATTTTAAAATAAAGTTGTTATTCCAAAATTTAAATATTTTATTTGCTGTATTATACTTTCCATTTAAACACATTTAAAATGCAAAATTTCAAACTTAAAATCGTCTGCTTTTTTATTTGTAACCTTTAACTAACGTAAAAAATTATTTTATGTTGACACAAAATAAGGCTACCTACTTTACTCGAAGTTATTTAAAACAGAAATGGTAAAGTAATACAAATAACTTCTAGCCATATCTGGGGTGTAGACAGGAGATCCCTCGAAATTCCCTGTGCACGATTTCACTGAGGCATTGTATTTGTCGAAGATCGCTGGCAGGCAAGTTCATTTTCAGAAAATAACTTTTTACGAGCGATCTGATAAGTTTTCTTAGTACGTGGATGGCCGTGGTGGAGATTCTGCGGGTACGATAAGCCCTTGCTGGCGAGACTCGATGAAAACGGTGGGGGATGAAGGTCGTGCTCTGTGACAAGGGTGAAACCACCCTCCGATATCCATCCAGAGAGATAGACGCTATCTGGTCCCAAAAAATTGTCGATTTTTCGTTGAAACACGGAGGCAACGTTATTTTCGTAATTGCACCGTTCTACAGGAATATGTGTTTTGTAAAGTGCATTGCGTCGGAAAAAATAAACACGTGTTACTTGGTGAAAAAAAATGGTAAATGTAAGATAAATGTCCACTACGGTGGCACTTATTTAGACGTGTCGAATTTTTTTTTTGTATTTCTTTGCTCTCACCCCCTAATATGGTTCCATTTCATAAAAAAAATAGTCCTTGAAAATGATTATTACAATCGGACAACAGGAAAGGGTGTCGACCAGGCCTTATAGTTTAGAATTCATCAATAGTTGGGATTTAAAGAACTTTTAAAAAATGGTAAGCCTATAATCAATCAGTAAGATCATTCAATTTTCTACAATTACTGTATATATAATTGTTTCGTGCATCCAACCATTTTTTAGATAACAGCGTTTGAATATAGAGAGGTCTGCACTTTGCGCGTACCACCTGTACAGCGTGACGTATTGTCTATACGCGCGTAGTGCGGACCTCCGTGTATTCAGACGCTATTCTATAAAAAGGGATTGGATGCACGAAAAAATTATATATAGAATATCTGTAGAATATTGAATGCTCTGTTAGTATTATTTGAACAAAATTTCGATACGGCTCACCATTTTTGAGAAATCTTTACATCCAAACCATTGATGAATCCTAAACTTTAAGGCCTGGTTGGCACTCTTTTCTTTTGTCCGATTATAATAATCTTTTTCAGGGGCTATTTTTTTATGAAACGGAACCATATTAGGGGGTGAGAGCAAAAGAAATCGCATGTTGAAAATAAGGGCCACCCTAATGTAATTACACTTCCATCCATAAGTATAAGTGCACTTATTAAATATAAAGTAATCTTAATAAACCATCACAAAATTAATAAAACTTTTTAATGAATATTTCCTAGTGTAACATCTTATACTAGATGCAATATATACATTTAAATAAAATTTTATTAGCTTTCTCACGGTTTCTTGTATTATTCAATATTCCACTCGTGCTGTAAAATATACTGCAAAAATATCTTATTCAGCTATGATAATAAAAGAACTAATTCCTATATAATTTGAATGGTATTAATTGTCCTTTAATATCATTCAAATTCCATATCAAATTTTTCTTGCCCCGTCACAACTGAAGATATTTAGGTGGCACGCTTTAAATGGCACGCCCTGTATAATAAAACAGGTCACCCCGTAGAGTTGCCGAGTAAAGTGAGCCCGGCAATCTCATCTCACGTAACGAAATTCTGTCTAACAATTCTGGAACAGGAACGCAGGCTGATCGATTTCTTTTTTTTACAGCGTCGCGTGAATTCCGGGTATCTGGGGGATAATTCCCTGGGAATAATGGAGTGGATCCGTTCAAAAGTCCCATAAATTCTAGTAAACGCGTTTCCTACCGTGGCTGCCGCTGGTTGGGTGCCATAGGTTGACGTTACTGTGGAATATATGTATACCAGGCTAGGCGAAGCTGCCTGCTAGAGGTAATGGCGATAGTAATACTGGTTGTATCCATAGAATCCTAGAGTGAGCGAATGAGTTAAACAGCCGGGGGCCTCCAATCCACTGGCTGCTAACTGCTTTCAACATACACGCCAACCCTCGAAGCTCTTTTCGACAGAAACGTTCAAGGCTGTATAATTTACTATATGTGTACTCTGCGCCGGACTAATGATTTCGCCTGTGTGCTCGTTAATTGGCTCCGGTGTGCTCTTCCACCGCACATCGAAGCCGATCAGTTCCGATTTTGAAAGAACGCGAGGTTCCTCTTTTCGATTTATCTTAAGTTCTAAAGTTAGAAGAGCCCATTTGCATCGTTGAAGAGACACCGTCGCGACAGTGCAGTATTCACTGCCTCTCTAAGGAGATTAATGTGCCTGCGCTCAAAAATTCGTGTGCTTTTGGCTCTAGTAATATAAATAAACGATCTATGCGCTCGCTGTCAGAAAAGAAATGTGGGGATTTTGGTACGATTTTAAGCATTCAGTGTATCGAGTGGTGCGAAATTGGAGCGCAGAATATGTGCCACTAACGGTGCAAGAGAAACAAAATGGGGATTGAAACTGATAGTACCTATTTTTGAAATTTTAATTAGAGCTGATGGATCGAGGATGTTAAAGTATAACTACTGCCCAGAACATTTCCCTTGGAATTTTTGGCGTCCGAATAGAGGGGCATCTAATTACCCGAATTCTGTTTGCTTGTGGTTACTGTGGTATAATAGAGGAGGTTAATTATGGTTAAATGCATTCTGCGCCGCGGAGGACACGGGGTTTCATCATTTATCAGTGAGATTTATTCGTACCCCCATGTCTGCATTAATGTATATGCATTCCCACTCGACGTAGGAATTTCGGATGCGAGGAATATCTCGTTGAAAATAATTGGAGCAAAGGCAAACATCTCGCGCCTTCGGTTATTCACCGTATTTGCTGGGTACATATGTCTCTGCATTTGTGTACGACGAAATGCGAACAGGAACATCTTGTTGATTTCTGCTGCCCAAACTGTTCATTTACTGTGGCAGTTCAGCAGGATCGTGAGTGTAAGCGTGGTTCAAGAATGAATTACGATCCGAGTGATTACGTGGCACGATTCTAACAAGGAGAGTTTCCAAGGGGTCCGCCCCCGATATGTTTTAGAGAATCGAAATATAAGAAACACGTGTCTTTTTATTTCGACCTGTTTGCATGTTTAGGGGGTGAAAGCACCTCTCAAATTTCATAAGAATAGGTGGGGCCCGCCTCTGATTGCTTTGGTTTTTGGATATGTATTTTCATATGAAGTTTTACTCAACACAATTTTGTACTCATTATGAACTTTGAGGCGCGGTTTCAACCCCTAAACGGGCAAACGGGCCGCTATAAAAAGACATGTATTTCTTATTTTTCAGTCCTCTAAAAGATATCCAGAAAGCAAAGCAATCGGAGTCGAGCACCTGAAAATCTTATAACTTTGAGGGGTGGTTTCACCCCCTAAATCTGAAAACGGACCGCTATAAAAAGGAATGTATTTCTTATCTTTCAGTCCTCTAAAAGATATCCAGAAACCAAAGCAATCGGAGTCGAGCACCTGAAAATCTTATAACTTTGAGGGGTGGTTTCACCCCCTAAATATGAAAACGGGCCGCTATAAAAAGGCATGTATTTCTTATTTTTCAGTCCTCTAAAAGATATCCAGAAACCAAAGCAATCGGAGTCGAGCACCTGAAAATCTTATAACTTTGAGGGGTGGTTTCACCCCCTAAATCTGAAAACGGGCCGCTATAAAAAGGAATGTATTTCTTATCTTTCAGTCCTCTAAAAGATATCCAGAAAGCAAAGCAATCGGAGTCGAGCACCTGAAAATCTTATAACTTTGAGGGGTGGTTTCACCCCCTAAATCTGAAAACGGACCGCTATAAAAAGGAATGTATTTCTTATCTTTCAGTCCTCTAAAAGATATCCAGAAACCAAAGCAATCGGAGTCGAGCACCTGAAAATCTTATAACTTTGAGGGATGGTTTCACCCCCTAAATATGAAAACGGGCCGCTATAAAAAGACACGTATTTCTTGTTTTTCGGTTCTCTAAAACATATCCAAAAATCAAAGCAATCGGAGTCGAGCACCTGAAAGTCTTATAACTTTGAGGGGTGGTTTCACCCCCTAAATATGAAAACGGGCCGCTATAAAAAGGCATGTATTTCTTATTTTTCAGTCCTCTAAAAGATATCCAGAAACCAAAGCAATCGGAGTCGAGCACCTGAAAATTTTATAACTTTGAGGGGTGGTTTCACCCCCTAAATCTGAAAACGGGCCGCTATAAAAAGTAATGTATTTCTTATCTTTCAGTCCTCTAAAAGATATCCAGAAAGCAAAGCAATCGGAGTCGAGCACCTGAAAATCTTATAACTTTGAGGGGTGGTTTCACCCCCTAAATATGAAAACGGGCCGCTATAAAAAGACACGTATTTCTTGTTTTTCGGTTCTCTAAAACATATCCAAAAATCAAAGGAATCGGAGACGGGCACCTGGGAAACTCTCCTTGTAAGTTGCGAATGCAACAAATCATCCGCAAAATGCAAACACATTGCAAAAATATTTTAGACGTCGCCCAAATAAATAAAAATTTCTCAAACTCCAGATAACGTTTCCATGTTTTTCAAGGGACTAAATATTGACTTGCAATTTGTAATCCACCCTTTTCGAAAGAATCTCTTCAAGCCTGACCTCTGGGACAGTATCGTCCTACGCCGAAATAAAATCAGCATTCCCAAGCGGGGTACCACTCCCTGTAGTTCGACTCCACCAGCTCGTTGAATTCCAAGGGATGAAGGTGGTCTCACATTTCTCCATTTGGACGCTGGAAGAAGAGACGAGTCTGAATGCGTTTGAGTACGCAGCTTCGTAAACAATCGAACGTCCTTCCAGACGTTAATTGCGCGGGCAGGAGAGGTTGAAAGTCTGCGGCGAGGGTCGCTTATTGCATTGCAAGCTAAAGGGTCGAGGTGGGGGTTGAGCGACCGCTGATCCATTCGGCTGACATTGACTCCCTTTATTCTCGCGGCGCAGATCGAAAAGGAAGCTGTGGAAGGCGACTGTAGAAGAGAGGGAAGAAGAGGAAGCGTCAATGGATACGAGAATTTCAAATCTAGAGGACGGTTGAAGAGGAAGCAGAAGGGGCGAGAGAGAGATGGCTGAAAACAATTAGCCCAGCACCCTATCTTACCTCGGCATGCATCAGGAGGTGCAGCCAAGGGTTAAGATGCCTGGTGCTCTCGGGGCTGGAAAAGGAGACTGCCATGAGATGAACCTCCATGAATATATCGATATCCCATTAGAGGGTTCCATCCCCCACTCTCCTGCCGCTTCATCACCCACCTCTGCTTCCTGCTAGACTGTATAAAGAGTGGCTGGGAGCAAGTGGGGGTGCGCGCTGGAGCAGGGTTTTCAGGAAAGAGGAAGATCGAAAGGGTTCGCCTACAGGGTGGTTGATAGTGCGATGGGTGATCGACCCAGTGTTCCATGGCACAGTGTCACTGGCCTAACGGCCACACCATCTAATCCCTACATTAATGCTAAGGCAGGCAACCACTATCCGTTCTGCACGTACAAAGCTCCAACACCGCGCTCCCTCTGTTTTGTTCCCTTCTTCTCGCAATCACGCCGCCCCACCTACGCTGCTTACGATGCTCCCGCGTGCCAGCCATTTTTCCAGGAGGCGGAAAGCCGCGTTCTCGCCTGCATATCGCCCGTCGAATCAGCCGTCCATTATATTTTCGATCACGTCTCGATCTCATACATCCGTGCCGCGACGGCTGCATAAACATCGATCGGAAAGCTCTGTGGAATTCCCCGCCACGGCTATACACATCCTTTTGATTAGCCGGTCAGTTCTCCAGCCGTTCTTTGCCCCCTCGGCCGACCGCGACGCGAAACTTTTTTCATTTCAGCCTCATCACGCCACTTGACGGTGTTTGCCGGTGTCCACGCCCATCCCGAGCTTCCCACGGGGTGCGTACGGTCGCGGGGCTGAGTTTCGAGCGCCTCCACTGGGGAGTAATAATTCTCTTCTAATAATTAATCCCCGGGCTGGCGATATCCTACATTCTTAAGGTCTAAACACACTTATCAGTTCCGTGTCAGTTCCGTTCTGGCGTACCAGTGGTAAGAAGAAGAGACCCTCTACGCTCCTGATAAGTGTGTTTAGACCTGTAATTGAGGGACACTTGTTGGTAGCACGTTGTTTATATGGCTGCTTCGAATTCTGTGGTGGATTGAATCCTTTGTATCATACAACTTTGAAATTTTGTGCACGTAGGTAGATATAAGCAAAAATATCTTCTATTGCAGCGCCCTCTGGTGGCTAAATGCCGTAAAATGTGTCTAAGAACCAACCCGTAAACGCGACTTAACTAATGCAACGAAACTGTTCCATGAAGATCGGTACAGTAGTTTTGGAGAAAAATGGGAACAGACATCACCACACACAAACAATACAACCTCTTACCCTAAACGCATATACCTTCTCCATTTCGTTGTGAGTAAGGGAGACCGGTGTAAAGTGAACCTCGGGATAAAATGAGCTTTCTTAATTTATTCTTTAACAATAGAATATATTTACAAATTTTGGTGACGTAATAAATGTGTGTAATACCACAATGATAATTATGCACATTCAGATATCGAAAAATGGAAATTCATTTAAAAAATTTAAAATGAAGTTTTAGAGACTTCCAAATGCTTTTCTTTTCAATTTAGCTTTTTGGATAAATGAGTCTTAAATGTGTTATTTTAACTCCAAACATTTTCTGCGTGTTTATAGCAAGCTTATAAACATACATGTACACGCGTTTCAGAAAAATTAATCTTACCATCATTAAATAAATAATTTTCCATTGAGTACACATTCGGCGCAAAGTGACCAGGGTAAACTGAGCTGCAAAGAAAAGATGCGCGAGTGATGTGCGCAATAACCTAACCTGTCAGCTAGCTGTGAAACCCTTAGAGCATATAGACATGGAGGTCTCATTGAAAGCTTGAAACTGTCGCCAACATGGTGCGAGAGAGAAAGACATGTGCGAGCGAGAAAAGTATAGACTCAATCGCCCCAATCGTCCGTAATGCGCATGCGCCTATATCGTGCTAGAGAAAAAGACATGTGCTAACTGGTGTGAACGAGAGAAGTATAGATTCCTAATCGACCGTAATTGACATCTCGCACCAGTTCGCACATGTCTTTCTCTCTTGCGTGATGTTGGCGACAGTTTCGAAGCAGTCAATATAAGGCAATGAGACCTCCAGTAGTATATGTTCTAAGCATGAGACAGAATCTAACCTCAAAAAAATGAATAATCTGCCACGTCATCCCAGCGCAAGGGGTTAATAATTACCTATATCCTTAATTAAAACTCGTATTTTATATCAGCTCACTTTACCCCCGATAGTAGCTGGCATTTACTTTTCAAGTTGAATTTTAATGTACTTTAAGTTTATTTTAAGTATTGCTATTCGTCATTTATCAATAGTAATGTTCAAATTATATTATAAATCTATTTCCACACATTTTAATTGAAAGCGAAAAATTTTATTCGGCTTCAAACTTTTTTCGTCCCACTTTGACCCTGTCTCCCCTAATAATAGATGACAGAATTATTTAGGCAGCACCGTTAAATATTTTCTAGCCGATTGGTGGCGATTGAGTCAATAGAAAATGGTCCCCGGGTTCGCAGAATTTCCAAATGAGAGGGAAGCAGCGTTTCGCTTCGATGACGTTCCGAGTCTACAAAGACGAGGGAATCCGAGGAATTTCGGTGGTTGTCATCCTCCACGGTTTCACAGATCAACCTGTATATACAGGTGCGCGGCGGGGCCGAGTCTCTGCTCGGTATTCCATGAAAGTCCTCCAACCCCCTTCCACCCTATTACACGTGGCCAGCCGAGTAAAGAGGCTCACTTTATTTTTGACCACGTACCGAGATAGCTGGAATTTCATTTCTCGCTCCCCTTGGGGGATAGTTACGTTTAGATCAGGATATCAGTTGGCTCCTCCGCTCCTTTAAGAAATATTATTCCACGAGATTCATTCTCTGCCTCCCCTATTCCGCTCCGCGGTCCTCCCTTGCGGCTCAGGAGCAGCGTCTTTATTGTATAACACGGTGAATATCTGCCTTGCTTTCTCTCATACCCGAGGTTATGTGTGTTACTCCACCACACAGTTTCACTGATCATTATGTACATATAATAATCACTGTTTCCATGTAAGTACAATCGCAACTTGAGACGGAACTGCGATGTGTGTGTTCCTTTTGAAAGTTGAGTAATTTAGAATCTAAGTGTCCAAGTATTTTAATTTTCAACCACCTTATTGTTAACTCTCCGTGGTTACACCCTCTTATAATCACAAATTTGTCGCATGGTTTACTGCACCCCAACGTCATTTTTGAGTTACCATTTTCGTATTTTGGAATCTTTTAACTTTTCAGTGATAATTGTACATTCGTGATAATCATACAATCATGCTCTAATAGTCTTTTTCTAGAAATGTAAATTTTGATACGATGAGAATTTGTATTTGGAAAAATAGTTGTGGACAAAAGCAATCTTTTTTAAAATTCACCAAATTTTTAAATTTTGTTATTAAGGTCTAAAAATTTATAAAAATACTAGCAAAATACCCCCGCGCTTCGCTTCGGGCTTAAAAGAGATTTTGAGGACTCCACGAAAACGCATTTCACTCCTTTTTTACCACTCCCTTTGGGGGATGATTAGGGCGGGTTCCTGAAATTGTTTTTTTGGCATTTATGTGGATAATCTTTGAAGAACCAAGTTGATATCTAATCGAACCTAAGAGATATTAGGGAATAGGGGTATCCGAGAAAATACATTTTACCCCTTTTCACCCCTTTTGGGGATGGAATTTCCAAAAATCCTTCTTTAGTGGGTCTCTGCGGATCGAGCCCTCGGCCACTTATTCCCGTCGCGGTGCTATTTCGCAAGCGAGAAACGCTCGCCCATTTGCAAACTTACTATTATTTAAAAATCATTATTTAAAAAAATACAAACGTTAGAACCTTCCTCTCGCCAAGCCGAACAAAGTGATATAACACACTTGTGGCTACAGTTCATATTTACTGAGAAACCGTATTTCAAAGTATGCAACTTCAATTTTATATAATACTTATTATAGATATAGATTGGCAAAGGCATACCTGTCGCGAGGATATTACTAGTCTCGCATTTTTTGTTTGTTTTGGTTTGCGTTAAGCGTGTCTCGGTTGATGCGGACCTTGAACGTGCCTTATATGGGCTTTGCCATATTTGGGCACCTCGGGCGGTCTCGTCAGGATTCGGCCGTCTACGGCAGAGCTGGAGGGGGGTGGCGAGCACTAGACGAGCACGAGGCGAGCACTAGACGAGCACGAGGCGAGGCGCGTCATTTAATCATCGTTGAAAATTTTTTGTTAATTAACCAACCATAGTAATTGTAGGCCCAACATTGAATATTCGTAGGCACACTGTTGTAACTTTTTGTTAATTAACCAACCATAATAATTGTAGGCCCAACATTGAATATTCGTTGGTACATTGTCGTAATTTTTTTGCCGTAGGCTCTATGTTGGGAATTTGTAGGCAAAAACACTAACTATATCCCAACTAATTCCCAACTGTTGGCTACCGTTGGCCAACCAGAAATGCTACTAGGGTTACGGCCAATTGTGATAAAAAATATAGTACATTGTGAAAGAATATAGTACTTCTCGGAGGAAAGTGGTACAACCACCATTAAAACAACCACATCTTATTTTTCAAATGTGTATTTTTGTGCCATTTTGCATTATTAATTAATTTATTGTCTGTAACAAATATGTCAAAGTAGCTCATTTTTTTATGATAGAAGATACACTCTCTTCCCGCCACTTTATATTCATTATAGCAAAAATCCTCTCTGTTAAAGTTTAAATTCGCAAATTCAAATTTTGATGTTGCCTTAGGAATATGAAAATGAATAAAAATTATAGAAAGTTATCGATGTATCGGAAATATAGTATTTTTACGCACTATATCTTTTTCTAACAGTATGTAGTACACTAGACAAAAATATAGTAGAATACTATGTATTATAGTACGGTTGGCAACCCTACTAGTACGTGACAATATCCTTGGGTGCGAGAAATATTTGGTAACCTAAGTACTTGGACTTCAGGAAACACGTGAACTTCATCCGCTGGCCCTTGAAAATCTGCACCTTCATTTTATCATCAATTTCTTCTTTAATTCAATTTCTCTACTTTATCATCACTGTCTCACCTGTGCTACGGTATTTTCCCAACTCGCGTGGTTTCCCCATCGCACGGCAATCCTCCAGCATGAAATAAACATTGCCACGCCCGATTTTCGGACGAGCTATCGAAGTGGAATACACGTGCGTGCACCGGAGTGCAGCCCCGGAAAGGCTCACCGAGATTGGTTGAATTGCAAGAGTAGCATCGTCTGTGACAAAGCATTAAGGCCGTTCGCGGTTGAACTCGGGCGGAAGCACCACCTGCACATGTAGATACCTGCGGGGAGGTAGAAGAGAGGCCATCGACGAGGAGAAACCCTAACGGCGAGAGCATTAATCGGCGGAACTGGGAGAGGGTATATGAAAGGCGGTCACTAGTGTTTGGCCAAAGGCCTCGAACGCTTCCGTTTCGATTTGATCGAAATCATTTCGGAAGACGCGTGTGCATATTGACCGGGACAACTTGATACAGCGGACGTGTTTGAACTCCTCCGAATATATTTCAAATTCTCTAAAGGATTACCATACCGCTGTGATTCCAAAATTGAACTGCCTCCTGGAACTTGGACTAAGCCCCAATTGGATGTACATGCAGGGACCATTTAGTTTCTCGATACGGTGCACGACGATCAAATTGCAATTAATCCTCTTTGGAAAATTCGCCTGTCCGAAACTGTTCATTCGATATAGAAAATGCGCGATAATGAAGTACAACAATTACGCAGAATTATAACCGAACATAATGCTTCCTAATTGCTTCCACAAAATTGTGAGATAATTCCATGTATCATGGCCGCGAGAGAATTTATTCTCAAACGTGGCAACCTGGCAGTAAATATCGCGATCTCCATAGAGAACGATAAGAGAAACTCGGCAAACTTGAAATACCAGCGCCACTCTCTGTTACTGGTATATTAATCCTCTTCAAAATTCATTCGACGTCTCTCCTCCCTCTCCACGGCCATTAAACTTTCTGGAAAACTCTACAGGACAAAGCTGACAACCCGACCGCTCTGGCTCAATTGGTTGCATTGTGCAAAGTAAACACGAGTTTAAAGGATATCGATGTAGCGTAAACTCGGGACAATTTAATTCGCCCGATTCGGGATGTCGTTCCGAGAATTGGTTGCTGTTCTGGATAATTATCTGTGTTGACGATCCAACTACTCGAAGCAGAGCTGTAAAAATCGAATGTTTGTTACGAAGCTGCCCACTGCTCAGCTCTGTTCGCTGGCCAAATGTTATTAAACCTTCACTCCTTCGTTAATGATCGGTTTTTAGCGGTGCTTCGAAGTTATTCGATCGCTATCGCCCTGCAAACACTTAAAGTTTCGTTTACCCGATACTCCTTAATTGCTCGCATTCGTGGACTCGGTGCTCATGATCGACACCGCACGCGGATCGCAAAACATCGACCGATTGTTTCAAATGAGAGATCGAATTGCAAAGGTGCTACACTAATGCCAGCTAATTATTTAAACCTTGTACGGAAATTGGGTCATTTTTACCGAAATCGAGTCCCGAATTCTCATTCCTCATTTACTATATAATGTATTATTTGGACTGAAACTCCTTCATATCTTTAAGGTGTTATACCTACTGAGTCAGCTTTCGAAAAAAGAACACGATTTTCGGGTATTTTTTATGGAATATCTACTGTATATTTTTTTACAACAATTCGCTTATTTTATAAGTACACACAGCTTCCGCGAGAATGGTTGTTATTCGTTCATTTTTTAATATTTTCTATAACAAAATTACTTAGAGTTGCTGCATATATGTGCTTTTAAAATAAGCGAGTAGTTGTAAAAAAAATAGAGCAGATATTCCACAAAAAATTCCCGAAAATAGCGTTCTTTTTCGAAAGTTGACTAGGCATAACCTCTTAAATAACTAATAATCGACAATAATAAGTAATAATTTTGTTTTAATATTTTTATTGTAGAAATTGAATAAGTTCTTATAATATTAAACCTTAATAATTCAATGAACTGAGTTTTATTTCTGTATTGATTTTGGGTCAATTTGACCTTTTACTTATCTGTGTAACTTTACAAATTCCGTGCAAGGATTAAGCCACTTAGGGTATTTGCTCCTTTGCAAATTGGTAACGAATCTCCAGCGATATTAAGACTAATGCGTAAAGGCTCGTCATTTTCATGCCTGACACAGCTTTCCGCATTAATTAATTGCTCTAAATAATATGTTTGTAATGTAAAACTATTAACCAAAGATAAAATTTGCAATATTTTGTCATAAAATAAAAATCTGAAGAGAGTGGTAAATTTTTTGTTTGTGTTAGAAGAATATTGAATAACCTTTGTCTTCTATGGTTCATATGCATTTTATGAAAGCTAAGCTTCGCCGTTGTTTAAAATTATATTCGCGTGATTATAAATTATGACTCGCGTTGGAACATTTCAAGTGCATAAACGGACTACGATTTCTCTGACTGAGTTTCGCCGTTGATTCTTCGTTCTGCATTTATTGCGACAGAAAGGTAAATCAAATTCGAGCGGAGCTGAAGAAACTGGGGAACAGCGTCGGGGACGTGGAAACACACACCGAAAACCAGCCGCATAACTAATTTAGGTCCACCGTCTGTACGACCATCAGAGGGTCTTTACCTTCCAGCAGGAATAAACATTTATTTTACAGTGCCAGCAGGATAGTCACAAGTTAATTAGCTCTTACCCCTGTTTAGACTCTTCTGCGGTTCCCCATTGTTCGCATTTTTACGAGCCCATTCCTTTTACATGTTCAGTCGTTAACTGCTTCTATAAAGCTGCCCCACGAATTTACGGCGTAGTAGTCCCTGTTCGGCGATTTCACTATCTACCTGGGGCGGAGTGTCACCCCCGGGGCCGAGAAAAATTTATAAATACGCGATAAGAGTGGTACAGATTTGTTGCACGACCTCTTCGCGATAAGCAGCCAGCTCGAGAAGTACGATTCGAGCGTTCTTCCCTTACGGATCGGTGAACAATTAGTTAATATCGTTTCTGAAGGATTCTCAGAAATGAATCGTCGGAAATGGGGATGGTCCTGTACATTTAATGAAGTAATATTGCTATAAATACTGCACTTATTAAATACAAAACTGAGCTGGAAACGGGAGTTAAAAAGGGAAAATGTAAATGAGCTATAAAGATAAAAACATAATAAAGGAGGGTAACGAGCAATAGTTATTAGTTAGAAGTTATTAATTATAAGAGTTAAGAAGCCAAAGAGAAGTACCTGAGCACCAAATACTGGAAAATAGGATATTATTAAGCGTGAAGTTTAGAGTGAATCGAACAAAACATAGAACAATGATTTCGAAATCAATAATTAATTTATTTCTACGAATCATAACTTGTTGCACATTCGCAAGCTTTAATATCACTGTGTAATGGACTGCAACGCCAATTTAAACTTTGGTAGGTCCGAGAGATATACTTGGAGAACAAAGGGTTAATATATATCCTCCATATAGTGTCCCCAGAAACTACCACCTAAGTAACTACTTGTCCATTGGCATTCGGACCCTCTCACACAAAGACACTTGTGTGTCTCGCAACTATATCGTGTTCCACACATACTCAGTCGTCAGAGATGACTATATCAGAGTCATTACTCGCAGATTTGTTCACATAAATTAACAAGAACAATTAACTCTGGAAGTTACTATCTTGCTTTTGCTTCTTGGTGCCTAGATCGGATATAACTTAATCCACGATTTTAATGGAAAAGTTAAGGCTACACGCATGTAACATTCTTTCATTGCAATAGAAATATAAAAAGTGCCCCTTGTGAAAACTAATAATAATAATAATTCTTTAATGCACTAGTAGATATTACGAAAATAACAAAAAGACAAAAAACAAATACATATAAGAAAAGAAGAAAGAGAAAAATGGTAGAGTTATAAATTATATAGTACTAGCTGACTCGTTACCCGGTTTCACCCGGAAATTATTATTATTATTATTATTATTATTTATTATTTTAGGTAGCATATTTATAATCTAATCTGGGACGTATTTAATGTATATTCAAAATTTTATTGAAATCCATTCCGCCGTTTAGACCTGAAAGAAGGACAAATAAACAAACAACGTTTCAGTTTTTAATTGACTTCAAAAAGTAGGAGGTTATAGATTCGTATGTATTTTTTTTATGTTTGTCCACGCATAACTCCTGAGCATCTAGACCGATTTTGATGATCTTTTTTTATTCGAAAGACGGCGATGCCCCGGTGTTCCCATCCCGTACTGCATCAATATTAGTCCAATATTTTGTCAGTTCTAGTTACTCACCATGTTGTGTCAAACATCAAATAAAAAATTGAAAAAAAAATAAAACCGATTTCAATAAATAAAAATGCACTAAAAAGTAAAAAATATTAATCTGGCGCCGACTTAAAAAATTGAGAGTCGTAGATTAAATAAGGGAAAAACTTATTCTTTATTTTTTAATGCATTTTTATTTCTTTAAAGTCGGTTTTAATTTTTTTTACATTTTTATGTACTAATAAGGATATGTAAAAGTAGGAGTACAGTATACTCTCACTATAAGCGTACTTCAACTACGCGTTGTATGCGCGTCGCTATCCCCGAGCGCGCGCCTATAGCGAGACTTCAGTGTAGCATGCCAAAGGCGAGGTCCAGCTGTCAGCTGTTGCTAACCTAACCAAAAGTCCCTTAGAAATATATTTTGTGAGTGGAACCAATGGGCCATTAAAAATATTACGACACCATGATGTCGAGAATTCTTCCGACTTTTAATACGCGTATATCGAGAGCCTCGAGCGACCTTTCGTTAAAGCATCCCGCAGCGCGTGAAACGGCCTCGCTTGTCGGTATTCCGTCGGTGTGTAGTCGGCAACTCGATTACCCAGGGACGTTGTGCCACGTCGAAATAAAATTAACATAGCTTCCACGGTGTAGACGGCCAATGACAAACGCGGTGTATGTGGAAGAAAAGATTTCCCAATCTTATTTGTTCGTGGGATTCGCGCGCCGTTGGACGTTATCGAGCAATTTCGCAGAACGGCGACGTGGACGGCCCGTGGGACGTGATAAAACTCGCGCGCCGACAAACGAATCAAACGAAATTGCTACTTTAGCTGCAGTTACGCCCGATCGTGATAAAAACGAGGAGGCCACCAGGTATTGCTTCGATATATCGCGTCCGAAGTTTGGAAACTGTATGTATGACACGAACCCTTGGGAAATAAAGGCCTAGTTTCTTCTTAATGAATGCTCAACGCCGGGTGGTGGACGTTGGGTCTCGAATTCTTTATCGCAGGTGTGATAGGATGAAGTGGCCGGTGTATTTGCAAGAAAATCGTTAGAAGAATACTCTGTTTTTGGTCTGGCCTTTAGCGAGTATCTTTATCGAGCTGTAACAGCCGCAACTAATGAGTGGAGTATCTTTTCTCCCCTTGGCGAGTGTAAAGCACACCCTTCGGGGTAAGCTGCCACCAAGTGAATCTACCACTTCCGCGGATAGGGTAAATAAATCGCTGATGGCGGGAGTATCACGTGTCAGGAGTGCGCGGCTGGCGAGATTCTGGTCAGGTGGATTCGGATGTCTGGAAATCTGTTTGTGGTTTATGCCATAGTTAATTCATAGGGATCTGGATTTTTAAATGGAGTATCACAGTGGTCTCTGACGTTGAGGTACTGAGCGCGTATTCTTATCTTCAAGAGCCTCTCAAGTTTCACTTATTTTAGTTATCTAGTAGGAATTACAGTGGGGTATCTTATGACGAACTGATCCGTTCTATATCGTTCGTTATAACATTAATTAGTTATAGGATACATATACAATATGTAGGTAATAGGTATAATACGTATCTATAAGGATAGTACCTATATATGAGGGCCTTGCAGCAAGAAGGGTGCAGCTCCATCTTTACCAACTTCAAGTACATTAGAAAAAAATGTTTATAAAATTATCGCTGTGACTTAACATTAAAAAGAGAACGTAGGTATGAACTACAAACAATTCAAAATTGTGGAAATCATAGTTTTCGACCTATAACTGTAATAAACTTATAGATTTTGTATATTTCGAGACCTGTCGCTTCTTTTTGCATCAATCGATTTCGATAAAATTTTCAGCATGAATACTTAAATCTATAAAACGCATTTTTTAAATATTTTTTTACAGGCACAGATAAAAAAGCTGAAAAAACGACCTGCACTAATTTTTATGCTATTCCAACGAATTGCATTTTTTTCTAAAAGGACGGTAGACGTCACCTAGTAAACTAATCCTTTTAGCTTCTTCAAAAACTGAAGTCGTTTGAATCAATTGTAAAATACTTATTCTGTTTTAAAAGTTGTCCCAAAACTTTTGTCTGGAACTGTATGTCCCTAAATCTTATTTATCTACTATTGCATATTTAAACCTGTTTTGCTGGAGAATACTAAAAGTGGACATACAATATTTGTGCACTAAACCATCGATATGTACATTCTTAAGGGGGTATACCCGTTTAAACGCTCCGAAAATATGTGTATATTTTATGGATTTTTTTTACAAGTCAACGGCTTGATCAAGATTTTCCGTTTCTGTGTTATGTTTAAATAGTATTATGAACTACTAAAAAAGTTTCAGTTAAAAACCATTGTTTTTCGGAAGTTATGGATACATATCCGAAACTCTCTGGATTTTAGACGGCTACACGGTGGCCCTGAAAAAAGCTGTATGTCGTGTCTGAAATCCAAAACAGTCAAATTTATTTATAAAATACGCTAATAACTATCAACCTACGACGCCTTTTTTACTCCCATAAAGAAAACAAGTGGACTTTTCTCTTAGTAAAATCTAACTATATCTTAGATATCACAATTTCTTTATTTTTCTATATTTTATAAAAAAAGTGTACTGTTTTTGATTTCAAACACGACGTACAGTTTTTTTCGGGACCAGCCGCCTAAAATCGAGAGAGTTTCGGATATGCCTATCCATAACTTCCGAAAAATAATAGTTTTTTAACTGAAACTTTTCGTTTTTTAGTAGTTCATAATACCATGTAAAGATAGTACAAAAACGGGAAATTTTCATCAAGATGTTGACTTGTGAAAAAATCCACAAAATGTAATGTTCAAAATTCAAACGGGTATACCCCCTTAATACGAAATGTGTAAAATAAGAACATACAAATATAGGTACGTATTATAAATTTAATTTACTATATTTAAGTTTTATTCATTGCGCACATGTGTACAGCCGATTGTATTTCCTCGCGTTCATTGTATTATATTCGTTCGTTGTAAGCATTTCGATTTAATGAGAATTGATTTATTGAGAATAACTGTTCGTTATAACATTCGTTCGTTATGAGGTCGTTCGTTATAGAATACCCCACTGTATTGTGAATGGCCATTTCAATGTGCAGAAATGGAAACTACACTAACATCTTTAAATACGAACGCATGGTGTCCCATTGAATTCATTCCGCAATAAATTGCACCACTCAGCTGCCACGAAACTGACGGCAGCTCCCGCTGAAGACGATATCGTGTCATCACTTACCGCCATTAGCACCCGTCGATCGCCACCCGATTTCGACGAATGGATATCGATGGCAGTGACGCACCCGAGTTTCGGCTGCTGATGGAAATTAGCCGCCATATTAGCGTCAATCACTCGGCGGATGCTCGCCCAGCGTTCCAGCCTCGGCGCGGATTATTTTCAAGTGACGCATAAACCTTCGCGGCGTCCAGAATTTAATACTTACGATTGCACTGCGGCGGACTTAATTCCCGATTCTCCGCGAAGAAAATAGAAGACAGGGAGATTAACATTTCATTTGCACTGGCTCCCGTCGCGGTTTATGGTAATCAACCCCGCGAAACGATGACCGCTGCTATTAATACCCGTAGCGGTATTTTGTATTTTCGTGAACAAAGCAGAAATTTTCAACTGTCTCCAAACCCTGTCAATTCTAATATCCCTCCCTCCAGGTACGCCGTTTACGACACCGAACAAAGTGGAGCGCTCTGAATTGTCCCGGCCGTACGAAAACGGGAGGAAAGAGTTCGGAGGGGGCCGTCACGTTCCCACCCGATACTAATTCCAATCTTATCGAACGACCGCGGGGGCGGGGGTCCGTTCACTCCGTGAAATCGAAATTGTCCGGTGGGACGCGTAACTGCGGTGGGTTACGTTCACGAGCGCAGCGAGTTGTCGCGTAATAGACTCGCGCGAGAGCCTCGATTGTTCGTAGCCGGCCAGCGAACCGTCACGCGGATAATGCACTTCTATCGAGCGGCAACGCTCCTCCGCGAGACGCGCGGTTAAGTATTATTAAGATTCCAAATGTCCTTGCATATTTTGTAAGACGATGATGGGGAACGAATTAAGGGAGAATCCTATTCTTTCGGCTAAAAACATAATAAAATTTGAGATTTTTTTTTTAAGAAACCAGCGATCCGATTCATCTGAAATTTGGACCATGTTTTGATGCATCTTTGAGGAAGCTGTAGGTTTTTTTTTATTAATTTTTAACCATAAATATGGTAGTTATGCATGATCGACCATCACGCCAAGCAAAATTCGTCGTCCGTTGGTGTGCATTGTATTTATCTACCAGGTAATCTGAAACAGCAAAATGAGTTGGCGTTTTATTTTATACATATGTAGCTTGAAATTGATGAACCAGCAAAAAAAAACAAAAAAATGTATTGAGCAGTGTGGAGAGTTTTCAAACTGAAAGGTCTGAATCTTTAATTTTTGCTATCCAATTTTGCGTCAATTTTCTTTCGTAACAAAAGAAGTACAGAACTTGGCGGTATTCTGGTTCATCAAATTCAAGCTACATATGTACAAAGTAAAACGCTATATTTATTATTAAAAATGAATCAAGGAAACTGATACTTCTTCAAGGATGCATAAAAACATGATCCAAATTTCAGATGAATCGAAATGCTAGGTTTTTAAAAAAATCTAAATTTTGCTATTTTCTTAGTCCATAAAGTAGTATTCTCCCTTAAGACCCTTAGAGGCCCTAAGGATTTAAAAGATTTTAAGGCCCCCTTATACAGGGTGATCACTTCAACGAAATTAGACTAAAACATGTTTCTAACAAAAGTTAGAATTTGAAATTCAGAAATTTCCCCCCATTTTACTGATCAGTGGCACACTTAGAATTTAATTTTGGGGGAAGCCAAGATGATAAGATAAAACTATTTTCAATGAAATTCATTAGGTGATTATAGAAATTTATTTAAAGAATAACATCCAGTTTTCTTTTCTTTATATGAAGCTCTTGAATTACTTCTACTCCTTCCTTTTTCTTTGGGGACTTCCAGGGCCCCTTGGTTCCCCTCTGGGTGCGCCACTGCTCCTGATGCCCTAAGCACGTGCTTATTTTGCTTATTGGCATCTGGCAAGAAGTCATGTCAAAAGAGGAAAAGCACATTACCTAATGATTAAACATTTTGCTTCGTAATAAAGCACCCACAAACAGAAGTACCCGAAGGCTTTTGGAATAACCTGATACATTACAGAGATAGCGGGAGGTGACTGGTCGATTTTTAAATGAGATTGAAGCACGGGCTGCGAAAGTGGCCAGCCGAAAGCAGCGGCTGGAGCGGAGAAAACCGAACACAGGGGATGATAACGCGACGGTTCCGTGAGATTTCGCGATGGTGGCTGGCGTAACGAGGGGTCGCTAGAGGGGACCTGACGTAACGGGTAAAAATTGGATTTAAGGCTCGAGGGTGGCCGTGGCGAACGGATGGGAAATATTGCCCACCCCCTCATCGCCAGTGATGAAGTGTGTATTAAGTCAGACCAGTTCCTCTCTGTCCTGTCTCGGTGGGCACCCAGCCCTTAGCGAACGATTCGAATTCCACCTGCCTGCTTTTCCCTTTAACTACACCAATGTCGCGTGCAACGCAGACTCTGGATAATATTCATTAACGATCCTTTTCGAGGGACGAGTAGGCACTTGCACGATGGCGACTCTCTTAGGGTTGTTAAACTGTTAGACTCTACGGAGCGTTAATTTTGTGCGGTTGGAAGTTCTGGTACTTTTTATTTTGCTTGCTCGCGATGTTGCAGGATTTATTTTCTACATATTGTTATGTGCTGCCCAAAATAGTGTCGACACGTGGCGCAAGCTGGAACTCATTACGCGTCTTCGTGGAAGGCATTTCCGAGCCGCGCTGGTGAAATTTTTAATTAACGCGGGATAAATGAATGTAGTTAACCGAGCATTCGGTATGCGGTTTGTCGTGTCTTAGGAAGAAAATGGAGTACTGTAAAACTGCTGCAGGATATTTTTTTTTGCAACATTTGTCTTGGTTTTACTTATTCCACTCGACGAGAAGATGAAAAGGCGAAAGGGAAGCATGTTCCCTATATAGGGGAGAGTCGTGCAGTACCGACCAGCGTACAGTACCGACCAAAGCTAGTTCTCACTTCTTCGACCAGATATTACCACTTTATTTGAAATAACCAATGAAAATCACAATTCTCTATAACCTATTTCGGGGCCATATTGTTTACTCCATTGCTCTCGATGTTCTGAGGAATTAAACGTATACGTTGACATTCAGTGGGTTAGAAGTTATTTTTTAAAGCTGATCTTTTGTTTCTCGTGTAAGTAACTGATTTTGTTCTATTATGTATACTATCTCTAGTCTATTAAGTTTAATAAAACGTCCTAGTTTTGCAATATTTTTTGTGCATAATATATCATGATCTAAAATGTTTCCCCGTGTTTTTCGTACAGTAGCGACCACCCAAATGTCGTGCAGTACCGACCAACAGACTCTGTCAACCAGTAGAGACCAAATTTTTCTTATCTGTGAGTTCAATCTGTTAGCAACTCAGATTAATTTATAAGATGTTCATTTAACCTTCCTTCTACCTTTTCCCGCAGAAAAATAAAGTAAATAAGGATAGGTATGATAACCCAACAAACAGGAAGCTAGGATTTAATGATGAAGTCATCCAGTGTGTTATTTGCAAGCAGAGTTGGGCATTAACTAAATAAAAAATTATGTAAATAAGGATGAAAGTTACTTTAACTTTAGATTATTCGACGAATAAAGTTAATTCTTTTATTCAATCAGAATTTATTCGACAAACAAAGATAATTTTTTTATTCCATGAATAAAGTTAATTTTTATCCGTTATTCGAAATTTTATTTAAATAAAAAATTTTCCCATCTTTGTTTGCAAGGAATCATTTGACAAAGAATAGGTGCAGTGTACCAAATGTGACGGTTGGGCACATGTCGAATGTACAGATCAGGAGAATATTAATTATTTTACTTGCGAGTTTGTACAAACAAAATTTGAAAAATCTTGTATTGTACTAATTAAATGTCTTTATTAACATTTTTAATCATTTAGACCTAAAAATCTACTAATTTAATAGTTGGTCGGTACAGGACGACAATTTTTCGTTTCCTATAAATTACAACTTTTTTACTTTTGCAAATTATCAATTCTTATTATTAAATTTCACGAAAATAATTTCCCTTCTCTTACTAAGTTCTATCTATACTACAAACACGTTTTTGAATTTCTGATTTTTATCGACTCTATCCCAAGATATAACAAAAAAACTTAGAGCGGTCGGTACTGCACGACTCTCCCCTATACTGTCTTTTTCATAAAAGCTTCTTGAAGTACCTACTGGCCAATTAGATTGCGTACAGTTACGATTGATCTCCCTAGAGGTAACAATCGTTCAACCTAATTGAATAAGCTTTAACAGTCCTTTTCATACACAAAATTCCTTTTGAATTGTTGATCTTCTTGTGGAATACACAAAAGGAATGAAATTCGAATTTAACATAAAACCTGACTTTCTCCTTTGAAACCTCGAAATATCTGAATAGGTATCACTTTGACTATTTACTTTATTGCCCAAACATCTATGTCATTACTTCTACAAAAAAGTTACGCCAATCAATTTCTGCCATACTCTAGGACAAAGTTGAGCATGAACCATATAAAAAGTTATTCAAATAACGGTTCAAATAAAAGTTACTTTAGCTTTAGATTATTTGACAAATAAAGTTAATTTTTTTTATTCGACACACGACGCATAATTTTTTAAACTTTTTCCACATTCGAAATTTTTATAAAAATAAAATGTTTGTCCATCTTTGCTCTGGGGACATCGCCTTTTCTTCCTTTTCACAGCATGCATTATCATCCCGATCATATCTAGTACGAAGAACGTACCCTTCCGTCTCCAAAACCCCCGTGGTCTTTAGAGAAAGTAGTCGCCATTTTCGTTACTCGCAGGGTATTCAAGAACAATTTCAAAATTCCATCTTGTAAACAGTCGCTTAAATTTCTTGGACACTAAAATTTGTAATACAATGTCAACCCTCCCCCTCATGTAATCAACAACAATCCCGTAACTAATTCCTTCTCGCGGGATCCCAGTGGGATCCATTAACACGGGCTGAAGCTTGAAGCGAAACGGCCACCCCGTGTAAGCCGGGCTCATTTATTGCGGGGTTTATCTACAATTTAAAACGACAGGTTGGCTGTTGTAAAAAAGCGTTATCTTTGCTATTCCTTCCATCACGATCCGCTATCAATCAGCTCGTGGCGGGGCGGCAAATGCCCGCCCACCGGAGCGCTCGCTTTTGGAAATAATTTGCAGTAAGAAAAATTCCCAGTAGCTGTAAGGAGATCGATGATAACGTGACGGTAAGCTTGGCACGAACAACGCATGACAGGCGGATGCTCTTTTTTCAAAGGGGCTTTATGAAATTTGTATATCCCCCGTAAGGAGGCTGATCCCCGTGTGTAAGCTCGCGTAAAAACCGACTGCTTGTCAAGATATTAAAATAGAAGCTCGCGGATTGTGCTCGACAGCCCAACACGGTTTGTGAAATTTTAACGGGACGACTGAAATTTCGTGGAAATTTTAAAATGGTCCTCCTCGATTTCTTCCGTCTTACAAGGAAACGTTGCTAACACGAAAATTCTGATGTCAAGCCTTCGTGGTCACACCTTCTTATAATAAAAAATTAGTCACGTGGGGTTCATTGCACCCCAGCGTCATTTTCAGTTACCATTTTCGTATTTTTGAATCTTTTCACTTTTGTGCTCTAATTGTCTTTTGGTGAAATTTGCAGTTGAAAAAATAGTTGTGGAAACGAGCAAGTCTTGTGTTAAAATTCACCAAGGTCTAAAAATTTACAGTAATATTGGCAAAGAAACAAAGATTACCTGGGGTGTGATACGCTCTGTGCGAAGGGAATGAAACTTCTTGTGAATGTAGTCTGCCTTGAGAATTACCTGCTCATCGCTGGGGATCACGCAGCTACATTATTGCCGGATGATTCAGGGCTGCCCGGGGAGAGTTTTTGTTTTCATCCCCCAAGTTTTTATCGCAAGACAGTGAGCTTCTTCGATGCTCCACATCTGATTTTCCTGATGGCGTAGATGAGCCTGGCCAACCCCTCTGCGGAACTTAGGGTCGATTTGATATTTTAGTTCGTGTTGGCTTGCGAATGTCACAGGGGATTGACATTTCAGGAGGTCTGTCTTAATGATTGGGGTTTACGTATCATACGCTGTATTGCGGGCGAAGTGATGAGAAGAAATTGGAAGAAGTTGGATCTAGAACTGTCACGGAAGTTGGTTGATTTATTTTTCTTTTTCTTGTATCTCGCAGCGCTCGCCTTCGTTTCAAAGTAACGATCCACCCGTCAAACTTTTCTTGCGAAGATTCTTTGAAAATTCTGCTGATATTGTCTGCCTTAATTCGTTCTCAGCTTCTCTTTACTGACTCGGTTTCTCTTATGTTAAATTCAGTACCTTTGAAGTATATTTATTGTAATAAATTATTCCTTTAAGAGTTATATTCCGCGGACGTGATTTTAATTGAAGCATTCCGTTTCACGTTATTTTCATTCTCTGTGCGTTGTCCATGTGTATGAATGCAATATACCGTAATGAGGATACCTGTCGTACCCTGCCTCGTGTAATTGGTACCTATTTAAAAATGCAATGAGGATATCGCTTTGAACGAATGCACGGATTCAATTACTGCTCCGTCGTTTTAATAAAAATGTAATAACACGTTACTTTATACACGGTATCAAGCATCGTTTTTAAAATTCAACTGTAATTAACGACCGATATTTACAGGTTATCGAGCGGCAATTAAAGATAAATAAATGCTTCCATAATGTGGTAATGAGAGTAATAAATATTTTCGAAATAGCGATGATTAACGTAGAGTTACACGAAATGAAAATATTAACGAATAATTAAATAATAAATCAGAAAAGATACATTTTAGAATCGAAATTTTAATTAAACAAATTCAAATTCGTTATGGGGAGCGATAATATATGACTCCATTGTATCATCGCTGTTCGATCATTGTGTAATTAACGCAACATTTATTCCTCCGTCTCTCTACTTGTTATTTCAAAGGAAGTAGTTGGATTGGTACAACGTATGGAACATTACGTTCATAAGGAACATTATTTAATCAGCTTTCAGCGGGTTTGTTTAGAAAAGAATTCTCAGAAGTGCATACACTCGTTTCTCGATGTTTAGAAAGGAACTTCACCGATTGAGAAGTTTACTTTAAACACATTGAATCATAGAGGTCCTCGACATTTTTATTATTTAATTTACTGAAAACGGTGAGATCGTTAAGAACTAATCTACGATGCTTTCAGTGATACACATGATCCAAGTTGAACTATGAAAATTGGTTTCATTAAGGGGTTTGAATACTCTGAACGCCCGAAAAAGTAGGTAATCTTCTGATGCAAATTGTAGAGAAACTGATCAGCCGATTTTAGCGTATTGTAATGCCTTAAAAGCTATATTTATATTTCAAACCTTTTGCATGTCATTCTAAAGATTTTAACCTAATATTTAAGCGAAAAAAAAATACGATTTTTCGACTGTTTTACAATATTCTAACTCCTTAAAAGCAAAAAAGTTTTTAAAATGAGATCCACTTTTACAAACAATTTCCACCCACCCCACACCACGTAACCGACACTCACATTAGAGCCAAGTACATTCGCCCCTGAATTATGATATCCTGCTCGCGTGTCCCAAGCCCTTCTTCTCTTCATCAAACTTCATCCTACGTCCCGATATTCCACGTGTCCCTCTCGTTCCCTCGTTCCCTCGTTCCCGTAACTTTTCCGCGATACTTTAAAAATTACACACCGCCTCGTTATCCGACACTTAATTAGTTTCACTAGCGCCACAGTACACTCGACTTAATGGGAATCAAGGTGTCGCCGTTATCTCGCACGCTTCCATTCAACCTCCGAGACGCTCCCAGCCACGATACACAAAGCCTTCTGCGTGGCAAGAAGCCTCGGGCAAATAAATCACTCGGTCCTTCGGGCAAAACGTTTCCGCCGGAACTTAAAATTAGTAGTCGGACGGATTGCGCCGTCCCCGAAAAGTAATTATATCCGTCGACCCGTTCCGAATGAATTGCGCGTCCTATACATCCACCCTTTGTGATCCAACATCCTACTTAGCCTGGTGCACCCGCCGTAAACGTCGCGACGCCTAAGATCCTGCGACAGATTGTACTCTGAAATTTTCGTAGTTAAGGGGAAGTCCTGTTTTTGGGACTAAAAATGTAACAAAGTTCGAATTTTTTTCTAAGAAACTAGCGATTCGATTCATCTGAATTTTGGACCATGTTTTTAAGCATCTTTGAAGAAGTTGCAGTTTTTTTATTATTAAGTTTTAATCATAAATATAGGAGTTATGCAACTTAATAAAAAAAACTGCAACTTCTTCAATGGTGCATAAAAACAAGGTCCAAATTTCAGGTGAATAGTATTGCTAGTTTCTTAAAAAAATAATTCAAATTTTGTTATGTTTTGAGAACATAAAATAAAATAAGTGCCCTCAGGAAACCACAAGTGGAAAGTAACCACACTTAATATCGTTTTTGCACGATAGATACGTCCCCGAAAAATCCGTGTACGGCTGGAATTAATTTTACATGCAGGTGGCGTTGGTTCCAAATGATTGCTACTCGATGTTCCGCGCGCATCATGCACGAGCGCGTTGCTCGCTGGACCTGCGTGAGATCTTCCTTCTTTTCTACCTCTGCACAAAGCAGCGCCCGATGCGTCTGTCTCTGTGGAGTGAAAAAGCTGGGAAATCACGCTAGGTTGAATCAATATTCCGCACGGTAATTATTACTCAGCTCCCCGCTTCAATGCTACCGAGCAACGTTGCATCAGCCGTTTAAAATGGCATACGACTAGCGTAGGATTTATCCGAGACTCGCGGGATGTTGTATCAAGGGTATGAAAAATATATACAAGAGCTTGCTTTACGGGAGGGTAGAAATTAAAGAAGGTAATTCACGACTGACGGTTTGCTTTGCATCGGGAAAAGAAGAGGGTCGCGTCGAAGCTCCCAGCACAGGCATATTCGCTTTTTCCCCGCTCGGGCAAGTAATCCTTTGCATCCCGTGCCTTTTACATATACGCCTCTGCTCGTCGCGTTTCTAATCTTTCTCAGGTCTGAAATTTATTTTCCCTGGATTTATATGCCTTCTGCTAAGTAAGCCCATCTGCATTTCAAATATCACCCCTGATTCGCTCCCTCGCCGACCGTGGCCCGTCGTTTTTTGCAAATTTATCGGCGGGAGGTCACGTACGCCCCCCCCCCCCCCAACCTCGCCGTCCCCTTTGATCCCCTGGCCAAAGGAGTCCGCGCGCGATAATGCAGCGTAAGGCGGAGTCAGACGTGAGATATTACAATCTTCGGATGAAATCGGCGCGGAGTGCGAAGGAAAAGTAGTCGGGACCTTTTTAGGTGATACCTAAATGATGGAGTCTCTTGAGGGGGATTCTACCATGTGGGGTCGAAAAATAGGTGATTATTTATGAATTTTTTGTAGAGATACTGTTCGGCAAATTAATTTGACGTTTGGCAGGCTGTTTTATAGTATCTTGAACTACTGTTCTTAATTTTAAAATAATTTTAATTTTCTACATGGCAGATACAGAGTGCTGATTCGAGAGCGTTGAAAAACAAACGGGTGGTTCTAAGGTCGGTATCAGATATATTGGCCGGTGAGTTTCGTGAGGGGTATTCTCCCACCACACCGTTTGCCTGCCTCGGTGCTCCGTTTCTCAACATTTTCTGACTCGCTCTCGTTCCATCTCGCTGTCGCCTTCGCAGAATAAGAGTGAGCCAGAAGTGGTGGGGATAGTGTCAAGATTCTGGCGTGTAGGCCATACCGAGCTGTCAGCGTAGAAATACACACATCAGAATAGGTGTGCGTTAGCAACGAAAAAATTCAGAAGCTTTATTGGTCAGAACATTGATTCTTTCTCGATAGCTTCATCTCGTATTGGTCTACGCACAGCTTGGTAACGCACACAACTATTACGTTAAGGATAAATAACAGCCAAACGGCTAGGTTCAGGCGGAGCCGAACAGCGATCCCGTTACCCCGCTGTTCGTGAAAACGAATTCACCGGCCAATATATCTGATATCGACCTTAGTGTTGATGAGAAGTACCTCAAGGATCATCTGAAACGTAAAAGGGAAAAGAGGTTCTTAATTTATGAGTGTGGCTATGTGGGGTAGTAGATTGGTTGCCGCATCGGTTACCGTTCCATTTTTATTTAAAGTTTTTCCCGATTCTGGACGAAATTAACTTCATCTTTTTCAGAAGGCTACTATTTTCACCTTTCTTAATTTTCCTTAATGAATCTACTACCACAGATAGCCACATTCATATAGATTAAGAATCTCTTTTCCTTTTTCTGCTTCTAATAATCCTTGGGGTACTTTCCATCAACGCCAAGACCACCCGATTTTTTTCATCATTCTCAGTCAGCACTCTGTGTCTGCTATGTTTCTTTTTTACCGTCAGCACAAAAATTCAGAACAATAGTTCAAGATACTATAAAAGAGGCTACCAAAGTTCAAATTAATTTGTCGAACAGTGTTTCTACAAAAAAAATAAAAAATATCACCTATTTTTCGGCCCCACAAAGTAAAATTCACCCTTAAGGCGGATTCACGCGTGTCAGTTCCGTGACGGTTCTGTGTCGTCAGTGACAATGGTCCCAGTGCTTCAGTGTCAGCAACTGACACGGACAAATGTGAATTGGTGCATTCCAAAACAGAGAAACGATATTTTTTACGACTAACACAGACCCCACTGAATCGTCACAGAACTGACACGCACGAACCCGCCTTTATTCTCCGAAACAGCTCTGGGAAAGTCACTTTTCGCGAGTTGGCGTAGAACAAAACGCATGATCCTTTCTCTGGTCCTCAGTTGATACACCTCCCACCCCCTGCCTTCGACATGTCCGCCATGGTGATAGTTTTATTGATGCCGTATCAGTTGCTAATATCTCGTCACGAGGGAACACGCACGTACGCCTCGCAGGAGTGAGTCCCCATCCACGGAACGAGTGCAAGCAGCGCCGTATACTTATGAAAACAAACGCACACGTGCATGCACAATCGGCACGGAAACGCGAGTGTGCTCACGAAGCGGGGCGACGCGGACATTGTTCCGCCGAGGGGTGGAACAGCAGCGCGAGCTTCCGCACGGCCGTAACGACGGTAAAACAATGCCGAGATAATAGAAGGGTTTACCTCTGCCTCCGAGCGTCTTAAACCCGCCGCCTCTGGATCCCGGTTGATCTCGTTTTTCCGTGGCCGCGTTTCATCACGATGAAAGCAACCCGATATGGGTCATTCCGCGCGGAATGAACGAACTCGTTGAACCTCATCGACGTCTGAGTTCCGCGTAGAAGCTGAGGCGTATTGGAACGCAACGCGCTGCTCCCTGTACGCGCGTTAAGCCGGGTCCACATTTGTTACCGCACCACGTCCTGCTATTGCGACTTGTTACCTAGCTAACCGGTCATGGTAACAAATGTAGACCATTTTCAGTTACTGCACATTGTGGCGCGTTTCTTGGTTCGGACGTAAAGCCGGGTCCACATTTGTTACAACGACCGTTCAGATAGGTAACATGTCGCGGTAACAGAGAGAGGTGCGGTAACAAATGTGGACTCACCTTTAGCTAAGTAGGTAACAGGTCGCGGTAACAGAGCGAAGTGCGGTAATAAATGTGGAACCGGTTTTACGTTCTCTATACCCTGTTACTGGAACTCATTCGAGCTCCACTTTTCAACGTGACTTGGTTCCCAGCTCCACCCTTGGACATGGGTGCACTTGATACGAGAATTAAGTAATGCGGATTTTCTCCGTTTCGCCTCGCCTTGTGTCGATTCACGTCACAGGATACTTACCGCCGATGGTCCTCGAGTGTGTGCGCCGCACACCCTGGTAATTTGGAACGCTTTCCAAAGCGTCTATTAGCGAGTCCCTCGAGCCGTCCAGGGACACGAAACCGTTTCGCGTGTCGTTTCTCATCAGCGTGTTTCGGAGTTCTGGCTCGTTGCTGCAGAGACGGGGTAGAATCGACTTACTTGGGTCCGACGAAAAATGTCATTATCGAGGTCGGTGTCTCATGAAACGGGCTCGAGCCGGGCGCCTCGTTACACCTTCCTCTAACGGACACTCGAGCCCGATTGAAAGGATCTCGAGGGCACCCTTTCAGGCCAGCGATCCTTAATTAATCTGGAAATCGAATCGAGAAAGAAGAAGAGGCGAGTTCCGCCGATAGTTCGAATCGAACGGGTGCAGGGTCGAGGCGGCTTATCCCCAGCTCCTCCTCGATTCCCCGGAAATCCTTCCAGTTCCGATTCAGATTCTTCGTTTCACTGTTTACCGCCCGTTAAACCGCCTTCGTTTCGTCGCTCTTAATCGCTTTCTTCCTGGCTGCTTGGCCTGTGTGCGGCGCCAGCCTTGCGTGACTTACCTCCGCATAGTAGACGGGAAATGGAGACGAAAGAGAACTGGAGGAATTATTATCGACGCTGAGGGGCTTGTGGTGGTTTCACGAGTGGCGGGAAGCTCTTTGTGGACCAATCTGTTTTATAGTTTTCGCGAGCAAAGCTCAAGAAGTTGGAAACTCTTTCCCCTTTTCGCAGTCCCTTCGGCTTTGCACGTGAGAACTATACTACTATGATACTTCGTTGATGAAAATGATAAAAAGACGGATCACTTCCAGCTCGGCGACCTGAACATAGCGTTTGAGTTCAATCAACGAACCGGTGACTGAATTTGCTCCTCTGATTGTGTTTCAAACCCCATTGAAGTACCGACTTGTTTGTTGAGCCGGTGAACTGTCAGAAAAACTGCGATTCATCGAGTTGCGTGGAATTGTTTTCATGGCGCACGTTTTTATTTTTGCAGTATGGGAAAACTGGTCTGCCCGGAAGCGCGATGATATCAAAGCGTTGCTTTCTGCAGTATCGGATAAAGATCTACTTGAAGCTTGCGTTAATGTAAAAATTCGTTTAATGTGTGAAGAACTGGAGGATACCTTACCTTTGCTGGGGAATATTAAAATTGATACTCTAAGTGCGTGCAGTGGAGGATTTAAAGAAAAAGGCCCAGGTGGCAAACGTGAAGGGCCCATTTTTAAGGAAAATGAAGAGGTAGTTTACTAAAAACAGGTTAAGTGTAGTAATATAGAAAATAAAATATAGTTTTTGGATAAAACCATAAATTTTTTTGGACGATGGGTTAAACCTGCCACTGGTTGCTAACGGCGTCCGGAGACTTTTTCCAGGGGGGGGGGAGCAGCATTGAGATAATGGTAAAGAAAAATATACCCCTCTTGCTTTTGACAATGCCAGTGCCAATTTAATTAAAAATTTAAAACCGAAAATTAAAAATATTCCCCTTTTTAGTATAAACTTAATAAAAATGAGTTTTACCCCACCCCTCTCCCTCTCCGGACGCCCATGCTGGTTGCGTAGGCAATAAATAATACAAGCGAAAGATACCTTCATATTTCTCTTTATTGTTTCGAAACGCGTCGTAACGATCAGATATGGATTACGTAAGATTACAGTAAAATGTAAGTATGACGTATTGATCGTGTATACATATACATGTGTATGTGGAGATATAAATCCTTGTACGCCACCAAAAAAGATTGCCGAGAGAAAAATACAATTATCTTAAATACCATAAGTATGGTTGACTGTTTCCGTGCTGCCCGTCTTCCTAACCTCAAATATCAGACATCGGTACAGGTTACGTGATCGCGTGTATGTACTCGCGAGACTAGTTACACACGATCGCGATTACGTTCCCACCGTATTTAATGATTACTCTGTACTTTCACCGTGTTTATCGTTTCCTTTTAATTACACCCGGCAGAGCTCGTAAATCTAATTCACAATCATACACTATATACAACGTCGTATCGCGCGCGCGCGCGACTGGCTTCGATTAAACTATACTGCCATAGTGTTTCTTCTTTGTTCTCTGGTGGTGCACGCGCACAGAATGATATATTTGGCATGTGTGCGGCAGTGTGTGTGTCTGTACGTGTACGTTAATCCCCTCGAAATCCTTGCGCAGTCGCCTAGCTACCAACGGTAAATACCTTGAAGAACCTAACCGTCCACGGGTTGTATGAAACCTCCTCTCGATTCGCAATAAAATTTGCGAGAGTGAATACTAATCACCGACCACGCAGACAAGGTTACCCGAATTTGCAGCGAAAACGAGACAAACGATCCGGAATTTAATAATCACCGTACACCGTGGACCAATCGTTCTGCTGGGTGACAAGCGTGTAACGTATCGAGAAAACAATCGCAGGGGGACGAGGTTAATCAAGAATCCAACACGTCCGAGGATTATACGCGCGGCAGGTTTAAGTTGCCGCGGTAAAACGGTCGTACCATCGCGAGGATGCAGCAAACGATCCAGTGGGAGGGGACGCTGAAGCTGGAGCCAGATCTAGGTGGTTCCTGGGCGAGTCGCTGGTTGCTGGCAGCTAGAGTCGCTGTTCCTGTCACCAGCAACGGTCTCACGCCCGGAATGTCTGGCAGGATGGACTGGCAGGTCAGCGTCAATGTTCCACTAGGGAAATGGTGTCTCTCCAAACGGAACGACAGACCAAGGCGACTTGAAGACATGATGTCGTCGGAGGAGGACTCACTGTTTGGCAGCTCTTTGAGCAACGCCTTGTTCACCTGTGGGTAGACGCACAACAGCGGTGATTAAAGATCGGACACGTGCCTGCGTTGCTCCTAACTCTAGGCATCTGTTAAAGAATGTTGGGACGTTGATGGAAAAGGGTGATAGTGGAGTTGCAACCAAAGAATTCACGTCCCCACAACATTCCATCCATCCCCAGAGGATTAATCCTCTAGTGCATACGCCTGCCTCACGGCAGGCACCTGTTTAATCGAGGAGTTGGGCCCCTATAATTTTCTTCCGAATTCTCATTTGCCAGCCTTAAATGTATTGCCATACCGCACATATTGGCATAAGAAACATGTCAATCTGACGTTTCGATTTGACAGAAATCTAGTTTGAAGTGCATTTTTGAGCTAAGCACGCTGCGAAAATTTGTGTAACTAAAAGAATCAAATATAAATACTTCTCGACATCGTACAGCTAAAGGAAAATTATTGGTAAGTACTGTGTGTAGTGATTTATCGAATGGATTAAAGATTTGAAAACAAAAAATAATTTACACCTGTGAAGTGAGGCATAGACAGTAGCCGCCTGAAGGCGGTATCATGTTAGTAGATCATCCTAAGTTAGTTAGGGGGTTAGTTTATCACCCGAATAATTGATGCGTGAAAATTTTACTTGTGCACCTTTTTAGCTCTTTGTTCATGAAATTTGGTACCTATATACTTACATATAGCATATCATACTATTATAATAAAGCTATAGCATTTGTTTGTATGCTCACAAAAATCTCAAAAGTACAACACGAAATTTTAACTACAGTATCCTTGAACAACAAGGAAAGGTATAGGCTTTGTTTTTTGTCGTAAAATATAATTAAATTGTATAAAAAATGGTGTGTACATAAAGAAGTCATGACTCGGCCGACTCGCGATGGAAAGTACGCGACGCCACCGCCAGGTGGCAACCGGTCCAAGCGCTTTTCGCGCTTCTTCTGTTCTTTGTTAAATTTCACACTGCACAATAATGAATAATTCTGTATTATATCATAAATTTATATTTTTTTGAGCATTTTTTGATAGTGTTTCATTAAAAATAAAGTTTATTTTATAAAAAAAACACTACATTTGTTTTATTTGCTACATGCTGCCCTGGGGAGCCGAGACGTCCTCTAAATTGAAAATAGACATCGGATTCGGTTTTTTCATCCCCAAATTAGAACAGTCTAATTTTTCCAACTAAATTAAAAATCTATGCACTAGAGGGTTAAAGCATCCCATGAATTCGCCATTGGTTCGTGTCAATTTTCTTACTTAGGTCCCGCTATCTATTAAAAATCGCGAGGCGAGATGCATCGTTAGAAGTGTCGTTTACTTGCCTCTTTCCCATTGAGGACGAGACCGAGGATCGCCGGGGGGTAGCTCGGCGCTGAGGTGCACTCCGCTCGGAGGATCTCGCCAGCCTCGTAAGAAGGTCGAAGCCCTCGGAGGGTGGGCTGTTCTTTTGGGAGGATGGCGACGCTCATGTTCGCCTCGCCGTAGATTGTCAGGAAGCTCGGACCCTCCGAGGACACCTCGCAGCCATACGATCCCACGAGGTGCACCTTACCTGCCACATCAGCCACACGTAATATCTTTCTCCATTTCGCTTCATCCACCGAGCTGTCCGCCACGATTGATATTTAAAGTAACGCTACGGCGGAAACTCGCCCCGAGTGGCGTGATAAATTCGATCAGGAAGTTGTGAATAACGACAGGATCACGGTCCGCCATCTTCTCTCTCCCGCGTCGTCGGCGAAAAGGTCTTTCTGAGGACGCTAAATGATGGACGACCCGGGAATTGGAAAGACTGGCGGATTTTTTAACGAGTTAGGGACATGGTGGGATCGATGCTGGTTTGTGGTATTATTGCAGGGGCAAGTTTCGAGGTCTTGTTGAAGCTTTAATTTTGTCGGACGTTTATAGGAGCATGGAAGAGGGAGAAGTGAATGAGACCATTAGCTGGGTGACATTGTGGAATTGGTGGAATTCATTTTGAGAAAGTTCGCTTCAAGTAGAATAACCACAGTTAGGCTCGGACGTAATTCGCGAAGACGCTCGATTGCTCGCTCGTTGCAGCTCGATTTCGAATTCCATTCGACGTGACGTAAGCACGAAGTTGCTCTCGTTATGTTCCGTTTTATGATCGTTTTGCTCTCGAGACCGTGCTCCAGACAGCCATTACGGACGACGAGAGTCTAAAGGGAAAGAATAAGGGGCAGGCTTGCCCGGCAACTTATCGCGGCTGCCTTTTCGGCCGTAATGAATTAATGAACTTGCGCCAACTACTTTTTTTCGGGGCTGGCTTCGAAATGGAGGTTTCGCGCACAGTTGTGAGCGGCCTGCTGATTAGGAACCTAATATCCGTGCTGAGCGTCAGGGACCATCCCTTTGAGACCGTGAAAAAAACAGACGCTAATAGAGATTTAATAAGCGCGAGTCTCGTTTGCGAAGCTTAAACTTTCTCTCATTATTTAAGCGAAATTCAGTAAGTCCGTTAACTTTCATCAGCAACTTGCTTGATACTCCTTCACCTACAGAGCAGTGCTTTCGATTCCAATTTGAAGTAGAGTGTCTTAGGAAACTCTTATCGAAGCATTTGGCCTGGTTGACGTGAAGGATGACGCAAGATGCAGAGCAAGGTATTTGTAACCATGGTGGGAATTGATGACTGAATTAAAAGAAGAGATTCAGAGATTGACGAGCTAACCTCTACGATTGTTCGCTGGTCCTTGCAGCGTCACCTGCTTGCTGTCGCTCCTATTTACATCCACGTAAACACCGTCCACAGGGAAGTCCCGCCCAGTTGGCTTTGAACCCGGCATGAACCTGAAGAACTCAGCTCCATCCTTGTACCATTTCACCGAGTACAACTCCTCGCCGGCCAGGTCGTATTCGCATCTCAAAGCCACTTTGTCCCACCTGGGATCGGCTATACTCGGCACGTCCAGCCTCAGAAGCTGAAGAGCCGTTCCTGAAAAAGTGAAAGTCTCGTTGAACTGGAAATTTTCTAAACTGACAGGTCTGGTGATTAAGAATCTTTGAACTCGAGAGCTCTCAAGAAGATCAAACGCTCTTTCTCTATTCCGTCGTTCCGAGAAAACGAACAGGCATTCCTAAAAACCGTTACACTCTGCAGGTTCTCAAATAATTTTAATATTCTGACATGGAGACTTTTTATATTCCTACGTGCCATTTCTTGCGCCATACTGTGCTTAACATTTTGGCTGGCTGCGGCGTATTTTCACGTCGATTTTTTTATTTATAATTTATTAGTATCTAATATCCAGGTTATATACTATGTTGCAGATAATTGGATGTAAGGTTTACGTAAAAGGCGAGGTGCAGCCGGCAGGTTATTATACCTAAACTAAAAATATTCTGGAAAGCATCGAAGAATTGCCCGAGTGCACTCGGATGTTTGCTCTGGACGAATTAAGGGGTTATTCGCAGTCAGGAGGTAAAGAAAAAACGATTTTTTGGGAACACATTTGAGGAATTATGTTATATTTTTGTACAAAGATTTATATATTAAGGTAAAGAATATTTTAACAAGTTTTTGTGTTACATTTTGGTATAGAAACATTTATTTAGGTAACTGGGTTACCTAATATCAAGAAACGAAAAAGGTTTACTTGGTATATTAGTTTATCTAGTGGTTAATGATTTCTTTTTAATTAATAATAATCTGGGACAAAATGGCGGATGTTTAACTGAAACGATCAATTTTAGTACAAAGAAACACTCATTTGTCGTGTATAAAATAGAAACTACACATTGGAAAAACAGAACTTTCCATTAAGCACTAGATTTGTATGCAATAGAAGAAGCCTGCAAAGGTGCAGAATGATTGATGTAGCGATTTTCGAGAAATCGTGGTCACCGAAATCGAAAAATCCGTTTTGAGAAAAACGCGTTTAAAGTTTCAAGTGCAGTTTGCTGCCTCTGCTGCCTCCAAAATGACGAAATCAAACAATGTTAATTTCCGATTCTGCTGACTGCTAACAACTCCTTAAGGGAGGCTATATTTTAGACAACGCTAAAACTGGCCGATATTTGAAAATTTTTTCTGGAGAAATTATGTAGCAAATCATTTTGAACTTTTTTATGATTATATATTTAACTTTGGAAAATACGAAAAAAAAATTAAATTAAAAATATGCACTGTAGATGTCGCTATCGACTCATTTTGCTACAGCGTCGCTGCCGAAGTTGCAAAACGGTGGGGGTAATTTAGAGAAAACAATTCAACCAATCGACTTGCCCTTACGCGCACAACTAGATACTTCCAAACTATTATCGATGGACCTCTAATATTATAAAAAAATTAATTTTAATACTTCAATGTTGCATAAATAGATTAAAAAATTCCTGAAAAACCGTACTTCTTTTCCTAAGCTGTACAATTTTGTCAATTTTCGACTTTTTTTTTGGTTTTTGGGGTTCATCGACAATAGTTTGGAATTATCGAATTTTACGTGTAAGAGCAAGTCGATTGGTTGAATTGTTTTCTACAATATTTATCTACAATGCATATTTTTAACATAAAATTTTATTTTCTTGTCTTCAAGAGTTAAATGTAATACCATAAAAAAGTTCAAAATGGTTTGCTTCACAATTTCTCCAGAAAAAAATCCCAAAAATCGGCATGTTTTAATGTTACCTAAAGAACAGTTTCCCCTTAAGCAAAACTCTCTCTACAGTGGAAGCGACTACTGGGAAATGGCTGATCGGCTTGGGCCGGTATTCCTCCGAACCTTCCGCCCCTCGAAGTGTTAATGTTCTCCCAGGAAGAAAACGGTGCACCGATAGCGCCTCGAAGTGTGTTCGTCGTTAACGATCTCCGGCTCGCAATTATCAACGCGTCGACAAAGCGGTCGCCGTGGAGTTTGCCCAATTGGACAGCCACGTAAACAAGTGATGGAAAAGTTTGCATTCAGAATGGCCGCAGTCGAGGCGGCGGATCGACCTTTTATTTGCCAGCTACGGGGAAAAAAGTAATTATCGATGAAAGGGGGTGGGTTCGCTGCGAATTCCCGCCGAGTGCCTCTCTGATCCGCAGTATTTAACGTGGTCTCGTTAATTTATTTATCGTCGATCTGTCGAGCAGCCGCCGTAAATACCAGAGTAATTAGAAATATCCGTTCGGCCAGAGTAATTATCGTGTAATTATCGCCCGGGAAAAAGCAATCGAACGTTCCACAGGCACGAATCGAAATTTCTGGAGAGGGTCGCTTTTTCCCTTTTTCTACCTCCACCCCAAACTTTCGTTGGCCATATGACAATTGCTCCGCAATACTCAGCGCAAACTGGCGGAGCATTTCACTGCTAATATTATAGGTGACATTTTGCTTCTCCCTGAAAATTTTCTCCCACCAACCGAATTGGTACCGTTGTATTTTAAGAAAAAGGGTACCAGGCTGTTTCTTCGTGGACACTGAAGACGATACGTGACCAACACACTGTCCTTGTATCCAGCAAGAACGGAAGGAATTCCGCAATCTGATCCAGGAACGTCCGAATGATTCGGCAACGATCGCGTCCCCCGAAATTGTTTCGGGGCCGGACGTGCCAAAGCGTCAGCCAGCTACGTGCTACTTAAAACAATAACCCAGGCTACCGACTGTGCGCGAAAAAAGGGGGAGTTGGAAGGCACCGGCCACTCTGTATTCCAGTTTCGCAGGCGCTGGTGAAATGTGCGGTCGTAGACGATTTCCAGATCGCGAAAATTTGTCATACCCTTGGCACGCAAACGAACGTTATCGCGGCGTACGGTTCCGCTAACCGAGGCGCGGGTAACGACCATAAAACTGCATCAGCGATGCCTGAAACAATGGCAGTTACCTTTGTCGCGGATCTGACCAAAGGAGTGGGAAGTTATCGCGCCAGAACGATTATGTTAAAACCGTCAAAGGTGCTTGCGGAGGCACTGAACGAACGCCAGCGAAGGGAAATGCTGGATAGCTCTGCTAAGGGGAATAACGGGATTGTGCTATGAACTTGTATTAATGTAGCTTAACATTCGTGGCCAGAAGGCAAAGCTGAGGAGTTCGAGGAATATATTCAACCGTTGCTTTTTGGATTAATATGGGAATGTTTCAGGTTACACTAGTGGTAGAATATTCGCGATGTGCTTTAAAACAAATTATTATTATTCATTTAATAACACATTGCATGCAACATGGAATTGTAATTTCGAGAAGATTTAATCTGTTGCAATGAAGCTTTTAGTGGACACGTAAGTGAATTACAAACAGCACGTTTTATTTATCGTTGCAGCTATGTTAATAAAGTCCGTCAAAGTACCATATTTCCTGCGCTGTGAATTTATGCTAAATTACTGGATCAATTTGGGTAAATGAACCTAGATAAGTAGCAATCATTATGAAGAATGAACGCCCGGCAAGTTAAATTGCTTCCTCAGAAGTGTTATGATGGAAGACGCGAGCGGCTGGCCACTTATTGATGTGTTCCACTTACAGTGACAGTCCGACATTAATCGACAGTTCTGTCTCAGGCTAATCGATAAAGTCGGTACCTGAGCGTCGTCTTTCTCCTCGGCAGCAGATCAAAACTAGCATCGACTTTGATGAAATCGACCAAGATGAAACATTTATTTCTCTCTCTGTTAAATGCCATCTTTAAAAAAATGCGGGGATATAAAATTACAGAAGGTGGCCAAATTATTATACTCAAAACATTTTTGTCAATTCTTGGGATCATTTTAAAATGGATTTAATACGATTTAAAAAAAAATCTTAAATTGGCAACCAGAGCTTCTGAAAGGAAAGTTAGCTTTCCAAAACACTCATGAAAATTTATCTACGATCATGAATTCGCAAGTTATAGGTGTTCAAAGTGAAAAGTACCTATTTTGCTTTGATCGCGAATAACTCGGTTAATAAAAATCATACAACAAAACCAAAAAAACGAAATTCAAAGTAGGCAAAAATTTCTGAAACTTCGGAAACAGTATCATAATAGATGAAAAAAATTGAGTCCTTGATTAAAAAATTAGAAACTTGAACCATTCAAATGCGGTTTTTTAAATATTTTTGCGATCATTTTTCGCAGAGATACAGCGATTCCATCCCTTAAATTTACAAAATCTCAAACCTTTTCGTTTGATTATACTAATTTGGCCACCCACTGTACAAATCCTAGAAACTACTTGTGCTTCATTCTGAAGGATATCCTTATGTTCTTCATTGAGGCAATGAAGGGCTGAGACTATTCGAATAATTTAATATTCGAATATTTTACAGGTATTCGAATGTTACGAATAAACTTCGAATATTTGAGTATTCGAATGTTATTATTCGAATTGATGTTCACAACTAAAACTAAATAAAAGCTTGTAAAAAAATGAACCTAAAAGAACTTGATTTATAATTCACATCATACTATTCAAATACATCAGTATTCGAAAACTTAAATATTTGAATAGTATTCGAATACTTAAATATCCAAATAGTATTCGAATACTTAAATATTCGAATAGTATTTGGATACTTGTATTTTCGAATTATATTCGTCAAATAATTGAGCAACAGAAGTATTTAAATATTCAAATACCGAAAAATTCGATAAATAGTCCCAGCCCTCATTGCCATAACTAATTCCACGGTTGTTTTTAACTAGACAAAACTAGGGCTGGGACTATTCGAATAATTTAATATTCGAATATTTTACAAGTATTCGAATGCTACGAATAAACTTCGAATATTTGAGTATTCGAATGTTATTATTCGAATAGTATGGTGTGAAGTGGGTAGAAATTAGATTACAAGATTTCACCCTGACTAATAAACCTTAAGAACTTGATTTATAATTCACACCATACTATTCGAATATATCAGTATTCGAATGCTTAAATATTCGAATAGTATTCGAATGCTTAAATATTCGAATAGTATTCGAATGCTTAAATATTCGAATAGTATTCGAATGCTTAAATATTCGAATAGTATTCGAATAGTATTCGAATACTTGGATATTCGAATTATATTCGAATACTTGGATATTTAAATTATATTCGCCAAATAAGTGAGCAACTGAAGTATTCGAATATTCGAATACCGAAAAATTCGACAAATAGTCCCAGCCATAGACAAAACGAGCAACAATATTCGTTAATAAAAAAAATGTTTACAAAAGCATGCAAGGATACCGACTCGAGCGAGATGCTTCAATAATTTTTTTCATACTCATACCTCTATTCATTTTTATGGCAGTTTAACCTGCAGCTTTGGGGAACAATAGCGGGGTTGTTTAAATAATTCGTTGTCTTTTCAGCTGTACTAAGCATCGTTTGATTGCGGCTACAGTTTGTCCGACCCCATCGGCTTAATCGTAAGGGGTGATTCTGTTTAGGTCTGGCTTTCGAGTGTCGCGCTTCTCAGTCAACCCCCTCCCCATTTGTCGTTTTTGCCCCGCGCAGACAGAAAATACTCGTGGCCGAATCCTTTGTCTCCCTTTCATTTGTACACCCATCCCTGAATGGGGTCTCTTGGGACGTTATTGCATTATGCAAGATGGATCGTGAAGTCGTCTGAACAATGCGACTCTTTGAGGGCGCGTGGATTTGGGACGTAGCTGAAATTTTGATATACGCTTTTTTGCAAGCGTTCCTATTGTAGTTCAGGCGGTGTTTGTCTCCATTCGAGAATTTATATAAAATCAAGCATCGAAGATGAATTTATGATCGTAAATACAAATATAGTTTTAATCTGAACAATGTGTGTGTCTCTTTTCTTTTTTCCTCCTCTCTCTCTCTTCTTTTCCTTCTTCATCTCTCTTGTGTACTCTTCTCTATCTTTTGTAACATATTGCAAATCGCTTTACTTGCAAAAATGCGATTATTAGTATTGTATGGACGTGAATAAGGAAGAAGGGAATGGCCCCTGAATAAGTTGGCCAGCAGCAAATCGATGGTAGGAAGGTAAATGCGCAAAACAAGCTGAGCACGGCCACTAGCAGCCATCCCCAATCAAGCCAGCTCCCTTCCTGTCGAATTTATTGCACGCTGAATTAGCCGGCAAATAACACGATTAACGAGGCCCATTAGGGAGACGATACCACGTTCCATCTGCCGCTGCATGCTAAAAAAAACCCTCGACTTGTTACGTTCTCTGGAAAACTGTTGCACGCGACAGGTAGAAACGTCGTGTTTGTACCGAGGCGAAAATGGAAAACCGGCTAATTGGGGAGCTTTCCAGCGAGGAACTTAACCGCGTTACAATAAAACCTTCTACATTCCAATTATCGCAGAGCTGCACTAAAGCTACCTGGTCGAATCGCACGGTGGATCTTCAGAAGCGAAGGCAATGAATAGGATTCACGGAACGAATTCGCCGAGGTGTCGAGCCGATTTAGGGACATTAAGGGACGCCTGCAGCTGCAGTTAGGATGGTCGCAGACTTCTGGGTACGCGTGGGACCGTGTTGAACCAGAGGACAAGTCCGACAGTCGTTCGCAGACATCTGTGTAGAGTGGGAAGGCAGCGTGGCCAGCGCTGATGGAGCGTGGGCCATTGTCTTCCAGTCGTCTCGACTCGTCGCGTGGCATATTAATTAATCTACTAATTATTAAAGTAATTGCTGGCTTAATTGGCTCCTGAGAAGCCCCTGGCCCCTTCGCCACCGCAAAGGGACGAAAGAACGAATGGCAGGGGCAGACAAAGGGACCACTGATGGCGAGGCACTGGCTCTGGAATTGTGTTCGAAGGAGCACGTAAAGTGGCTGACAAGAATCCGGTGTAGTTTCTTATGTTTTATGTTTCGCATAATGCTCTTCTCGTTGTCGAGGAGGAATCAACAGCGCTCGGTGTCCCAGAGCTGAACGTCATTGGATATTGTCGTTCTGTGCCGCTTCCAAGCTCGCGTTATCTGTCCTTCGATCGGACCTTAAGCGGAGATTCCGGTCTAAAAATCGATTTTTTTTATTTCATTTTTCGAATGTTCGACCTTTCAAAGAATACGTGTTTAAAGGGATTTTGTGAAATTCAGAGAATTTCTGAAGTTATAAGCATTTGAAGTAGCGGCGAATGCGTGGATAAAATCCGGCCGCTCGGTGCTCGCGTAAAACTTTAAACGTGTTTTTTTCGAAACAGTGTTCTTAAAATCAGTGGAAGCAATATCTCGAAAAGTTAGTATCCGATTCGACTAAAGCTTTTTTTATTTTGATGAATATACTTTTATGTAGTGGAGAAACAATTAATACTTTAGAACTTTTGAAAATTTGTAATTTTTACAGGCGTTGAAAGGGCGAAAAATATAGGGAAAAAATGATTTCAAACTTCAAGTATCGTTATTTTCTAGAAAATTGTCATTTTTTATGATTTTTAAAGGTATGTCTACTAGGCAGTTTCATGCCCTTTAACAATCTGGCATTGTTTTTTATTTCAGACCAATAGTTTAGGTGCTACAAGTTCCACCGTTTTGGATGTATTTTTTAACGCCTCGACTTTAACGACTCTCCAGTGCCGACGGGGATTAATTACCATAAAAAAAATATATTTCTATAGTTTAAGACATCCTTAATACAATGCAAAAAGTCCCATTAAATTATATTTAGTAGTTTTCCTTTAATTAATCCTTAAAGATCACCTATTTTTATGGGCTCTAGACCGAAACATCCCCTTAAGGAGGGCTTCTCGTGTAACAACTCCCGAAATTTATGACTTTTTTTGGAAAAACTAGTGGTAATATTGCATTAAACTCTTTTGGGATATAAGGAGGCATCATTGAACTCATAGAATTTTTTTATGTCGATCCTTCTTATTATTTATTAATTATTGTGGAGTCGTGTTAACCTCTTCGACGATGTTGGCGTCAGGTGTAGCACCTGTCACAGTCATCTGATTGCAAAAGGAAGAAAATTTTCTTAAAGTTGAATAATTTACGCTGGGGCTAGACCTAAAATTTTAATTTTAATTTTTATTTATAATACTTTTTTCGTCGATAAAAAGTATAATATAAAAAATTTGTCGAAAGAAAAAACTTATTTTTTCTTTCAAACGCTATAACTCTTTCAATTTTTCATTTTTTTTTCTTTAAAGTGGACCAACCCCAGCATAAACTACCTAACTTTAAGAAACTTCTATTTTTTTTGCAATCAAATGACTGTGATAGGTGCTACACATCCCTCCAACTGGAGACACATCATCGAAGAGGTGAACAAGATTCCACAATAATTAATAAATAATAAGAAGGATCGACATAAAAAAAATATTTTCTACAAGATTAAAGATGCTTCCTTATATCCCAAAAGAGTTTAATCCAATATGACCAACAGTCTTTTAAAAAAAATTCTTAAATATCATTTACTTTTGGGGCTGTTAGACGAGAATCCCCCTTAATGGTCCACTCCGATACTCAGAAAACGCAAGCGAATACGATTGTATCGTGAGTTTATTCTGATTTCCTTCCACTACCCACAGTTGTGACGTCGACCAAGTAGCGTGACTTGAGAAACTGATATCTGCACGTGGACGAGACCCGTGCCTCGAAGAAATGGTCCTATTACATGACTAGAAGACTACACCCGACCCACGTGCTGTGGATCAAACCGTAAATTCTTCAATCGTAGAAAAGATACATTGAGACTGCCTGTAAGTGGCTGTGGGCTCCAGCATTCCCCGTTTTATAGCAGCACGTAATTTGTAGTAGTCCATTCGGTACGCCACCAATCATGTTACGGAGCGGACGATACGGTGTTCGCGAGTTACAGGGAGATTAGTGGGAATTGCTGGAAATTTCTTGGCCAGTCGCGACGGGGGCTTGCAGAGAGCAGTTTAGGTGATGTGGGCGGGTCGGGATGTCAAGTGGCTGGCCGCCGCAAGTTCCCCGTCGTCGCCGCCGCGAAGACGGCGTTTCATCAACTCGTGTTTAAACAGGGGACACACGGCTGCTTAACGATGCTCTCGCATTGCATTTCCCGGCAGCCAGCGACTATGCGGTGGCGTCATGCGAGCGCGGTTTAAATCGCGTCTAACGAGCTCGCGGGTATTTCTTAGGGAGGCTCCCAGCCACCCTCATTCACGACGACGTCTAATTACACGTGAACGTGGCATTCAACGTTTTTCGTCGAGCGGTTGTTGACACCGCGAGAGCAATCCCTGGCTCGGCTTATTGGGCTCGATGTTTAAGAAAACACGCCGGGAAAATGAGTTGGGGAAGATTGTCGCGTGACTCGATGATAAATTCTCCCAGTGGGACTGGGATGAACATTTTGGATGTGGGACAGGACTTTCTTTTTCTATTTTCTAAATGTCTGTTTAGGTTTGGTTGTAGAGCAGCAGCTATGCCGAACCCCGCCTACTTGCTACTATTGTTATATTTAGAATTTTAATGGTGCAATAAAGACATTTAATAATAATAATAATAACATAGACTCTAGACAATAGCTACACAAACGCGTATGTGAATTGCTGGCTAATCGCTTGTACTTGTGTACTGAAAAATAAGAATGATCCCTTTAACAGTGTGCTATATTTGCACGGTTGAAGTTTGGGAATGGGATCAGCGAGGCTGAATTTACTTAGGCCCAGGTTTGGATGCATGGATGCTTGCAACTACTTCATGTTCTAAGGACGAGAGAACCAGAACATGCATTTGTACTGAGTCATTGAGCCGTTCAAGAAACACCCCCTTTTGGGTGCAACTGGTCCTTTGTTTTCGAATTATTTTAGCGATGATAAAGCAGTATTAAGATCCTGAGCGGGAAGGATAAGATGGAACAAGAGGGAAATATACTTCACCCATCGAATCGTTTGCTTTTACAACCATGGGCGTCCGGAGGAGGATGCGAAAGGGGCAGTTGCGCCCCCTTGGATTTTGAGAAAAAATCGCTTATTTTTAAAAACTGATCTTGATTAAGTTTATATTAAGAAAAGGGATATTTTTAAATTTCGGTTTTAAAGTTTTAATTAAACCGGCATAACAAAATGGGTTAAAAAAAGCAAGAGGGGTATACTTTTCTTTACCATCGTCCTAGTTTCCCTCCCCGTCCCCTGGAAAAATGTCTTCGAACGCCCTTCTTTACAACAATGCACTTCCGTTAGAAGTTTGAATCTTGCCGCGTGGTCACGCAGACAAGTAAGGTCGACCAGTGGACGGGTCGCGTATGCGGACGCAATTGGTTAGAGTTAATGTCGCCGCTGGCAGTTGTTCCTCCGTCTACGGCTGATATTTCACTGCTGGCAGCGATCGTTTAAGGCGGTGCATGAAAACTAATCGTTTCTAATCGGTATTAATCAACGGGGGCCAGTTTCCTGCGAGCAGGGACTTGTTAAGGAACAATTATCTACTTGCTCGTCTAAAGGGCATTACCCTTTGGAAGTCAATACAGTAGTCCCTCTTTAGCTGGCCTGGATCCGGGACCATATCCGGCCATCTATCTGGACAGGTAGAGTTACAAGATATTCGAGTGACTGATTAAGAAATATTCAGTGCGAGTGAGATATACCGACGTCTCAAGGGGCGACACACTAATAAAAAATTGGAAAAATTGATTTTTTCACATTTTCTGAAAGACACGTGTGTCAAGGATGCTCTCAATAAATTTTATGAGGAAATTCGCAAAATTGACGGAGATACAGCATTTTCCGTGAAGCGGTGTCAAGCGCGTGACTGAACCGAGCGGAACTTTGAAAATGTTTTTCTCGAAATGACATTTTTCAACCGCATTGACAGTATACGGAGAAAACTATACATTCAATTGACATGAGCAAGAGCATTTATTGTATGAAAAACCCGCCTCTATTACGTGACGATCAGTTTTTTTTAATTAACGGCCTCTTTTTATTTTTTTTCAACATTTCCCCAAATTTTTACCCCCCAAAAATGATTTCTTCTTCAATGGTCCGCGATTTTGTTATTTTTTACGATGTTGACTTTTTTCTAACGTCACATAATAATCACATAATTTTTGTCCTTTTGAATTCAGATTAATCATGTGGCTACGGCACCGTCAACGCCACAGGCACGATTTTGCCGAAAATTTTTTTTTACCCTCCAATATGTACATATTAACTATAGTAAGCAATCCATTGATTTACTTGGGTTGTTTGGTTGAAAAGAATCCCGAAAACACCCTTACTTTTCAGACCATTAGAGTGGCCTCCCCCTTAAGGGGATCTAGAACGGTCAAAACAACATGCTTCTTTGGGAATTTTTTCTAGAAAAACCAATAAACTTTTATTACTAAACATTAGTTCATTGGAAATAGTACATCTTACGGATATTTCAGTATTTTTTGTGGTAAAAAGTATTGAATGGTTTGTGAGTTATATGCGATGCCCGAGACGTCCTTTTTTAGACACGTTGCGGTAATAATCGTAGCTCGGTGCAGGATCATCAAAAATTGAAAATTCAATTTTTTTTTGATAATATATGAAATTATCTAGACGCTATCGGGCTCGATATTAGTTTGGAAAAATTATTTTGGGACAAAATGGCGGCTGTGCAAAGTGGAAGCATCGATATTCGGCAAAAAATCGCTCGCTTTTCGAGTGTAAAAAAATCTACGCAAAAAAAGGAAAAGCTCCCGATAGCGCTTTGATTTTTAACCCTAAAATAAACCTGCAAAGCCTCGAGTAAATCGGTTCATTAATTTTTGAGTTATGTGCGTCACCGACTTTGAAAACCTGATTTTGAGGAAAACGCGTTTAAAACTTTGGGTCTGAACGCTACACCGAGGAACACCTACATATTTACACGCGTATAACTTTGTTAATTTTGGTCAGATTATCTTGACACTTTCAGGGAATATTTTCAAAATGTGGTACTTCAAAAAAATATAAAAATCGAGAAATCGATTTTTCGAAAATTTCTAGGTAGGCCTCCCACTTAATTTGACAGGTACCTAAAACAAATCTGCTTGGAAGTGAAGACAAGCTAGATCCAAGAACTGGTGGGGGTATCGACGACCAACTAACGAGGCACTACTGCATATGGAGGACAACGGTCGAGCCTCGTCACAAAATATACTATTCAATAAAACAAATGATTGGAAGTTAGGAATACAGCGCTTTTTTAAAAATACAATGGTTGAATATCGAATTCATTCCCAGATATTGCAACTAAACCGCCACCAGTCCAGCGAACGTTTTGGCGGCCTGCCCTGGTAAAAAATAGACAAAGGGCAACGAATAACATCCTGAGCCAAAATGAAATTCCCAGAATTGCGTGGGAATGTTCCAGGCTGAAGCTATCCAACAAAAGAGTCCTGAATTTTACCACCGAGTCGTCTAATGAGTAACAGTGGAATTCCGCCTCTTGTATGGAAGGTGTCCTAATTCTATTTCAAACTAGTTTTAACATTCGAACAGGCTGCTGCTTCGAGTTCAAAGAGGAAGTTTCGCCTCCCTCGCGCCCCAGCGAGCGGAAAATCCATGGCGATGTATTACATATCGCGCCTTTAAAACTCAACTGCTATTGGATCCCGCTGGGAGATGTGCGCGGCGAGGAAATCGCATCGGGGAAGAATGCACGAGCTACCGGGTGGAAAATGAGTATTTCCCTCACGTAAGTCTTGAGGGAGGGGATGAAGAAAAGGTCTTCAGCTACCGAGAGTTTTATGGAAAAACAAAGAGATCGTGAAGGGACTAATAAACGTAACACAGATCTGGTAGCCATAAATCCATGGCGATCAGCGTTGCAGCTAGACTCTGATTTTATTAACGACTATTGGAAACATGTCAGAGCTGAGAAGCATTTTACTGCTCAGTACGATGCTTTAGATGATTTCCGAAGATATCTACGTAGAAGATTTTCGATGCCACTAATAGCACGCTTCGCCGGCGTATTTCCACGACTGATTTATCCTTGCAGAGTAATGCGACGCGATTTGAATATTCGATAGATGTCAGCATCTGTTATCGATGACTCAATATAGGTACTACTACACGACCCCCGTGCTCCGTGCTCCTGTTAATATACTTTGAACATTATATTGCGCACCCTGGGGAGGTATGACCGTGTCACTATAAATGATAATAGGACCTCCGCGGGGCGGACTAATAATACATACCCCCGCAGTAAGTTAATACATATTACATAGCGCGTTACGTATACGGCATTATGGCGGGCGGGGCAAACCGTGATGTATGAAAATAGTGCTCGATACGGGTATACTCCCGTTTGAATTTCATTAGTCTGCAACGAAATGCTTGCGCAGGGAGTTACAGCCAGCAGGGGATTCCCCAGGTTCTCGATGACTTCGTTCATCGTGTAGCTACTATCCTTCGTGGCACGCGTAAAGTGATTGCAGAGATTGTTTACCAAGGGCTGCAGTAAAAATTAATTACGAAAATTGCTGCCCAGCTAGGGTGGCTCTTATTTATACGTGTCATTTTTTTTTTGTATTTCGTTGCTCTCACCCCCTAGAACGGTGCCATTTCATAAAAATAATAGTCCCTAAAAAAGATTATTGCAATCGGAAAGGGTGCCAACCAGGCCTTAAAGTTTAGAGTTCATCAATGGTTTGAATTTAAAGAATTTCTCAAAAATGGTAAGGCCTATCGAAATTTTGTTCAAATAACATTAAAAGAGCATTGAATTTTCTACAATTACTGTATATATAATTTTTTCGTGCTTTCAACCATTTTTTAGACACTAGCGTTTGAATACAGAGAGATCCGTATTATGCGCGTATAGACAACACGTCATTTCTATATTCAAACGCCATTATCTAAAAAAATGGTTGGAAGCACGAAAAAATTATATACACAGTAATTGTAGAAAATTGAATGCTCTTTTAATATTATTTGAAGACAATTTCGATAGGGCTTATCATTTTTGAGAAATTCTTCAAATTCAAACCATTGATGATTCTAAACTTTAAGGCCCGGTGGGTCCCCTTTCCTTTTGTCCGATTGCAATAATCTTTTGTACGGAGTATTTTTTTTATGAAATGGAAGCATATTAGGAGGTGAGAGCAAAAGAAATCGCAAGTTGAAAATAAGGCCACCCTACTGCCCAGCTTTTATACCCAACTGTCGCCAGTTTCTGCAATTTGGATACAAAAAACAAAAATGTAGGGTTGGTATGATCTAGATGAGTGGATACAATAGTTCATGGTGAATAATTTGAGCCACCCTAATTGAATTCATACACGATCGACAGTCGAATCTTCAACGCTGTGATAGGATTCTCCAGCGGGAATAAACTCGCAGCGAGGCGAATCGCTCTCTGCAAGCGCATTTCTGTGGAATAAATTCGCTGGCAGGGGAGAAGAAACGCGAGCCCTTTTCGTGAAAATTCAACGCCCGTTCGGCTTGTTCCCCGATACATTCTCGATCGTTATATCGTAAATATATTTCAGCGTATTATCGGGCGCCCATATAAAAGCCCGTATAAACGGAGCAAAAGCGTAGCGAGGAAACGATTGCCACGGGTATTACGCCCTTCTATCAATGGGGAAGAACAAATTTACTTTTTATCGCTGATGAAACTGCATTGCAAACATGAAGAAAAAACGATATGGCGATCTTGGAAGGGGTTGTTAGGTTTCAATCGTTCATGTGCTGTAAGGCTGGTTTATGATCGACCATTCTATTCCCTTTCACGTTTGTTACTGGACACTGTGATTTTCGAAAGCCTGAGTGAACTTTTCGGTGAATCTAACCGTAATAAATGGTCCACCGTAGCACACCATTACGTTGAATATTTAATGCTTACGTTGCGTTAGTTGTTGTAAACTGTGTGACGTTTCAACCCCTCGTGGTCACACGGGGTGTATTGCACCCCAGGCAATTTTCTTTTTAAAGCAAAGGCCAATATTTCTGAAAATTTTTAGACCTCAATATTGAAATATAAAAATTTGGCGAATTTTAACCAAGAAAATCGTTTTTGTTCCACAACTATTTCTTTAACTACAAATTTCATCATACCAAAATTTACATTTCTAGAAAAAGACTATTAAAAACATGATTACTTAGTATGAGTGTTGCGAATGTATGTACAATTATCACTCAAATGTTAAAAGATGAAAAATGGTAACTGATTATTTAATATTGTTCGCGTCACATTACTGTGCAGTGGCTCTTTGCATGACACTTAATTTATTTTTATTCTAAGAGTTCTGTTGAATTTACAATATGGCGCTTTAATGGTACTCAAAATACAATGGAAACTTGAAAGATTTGAAAAAATTGGCAGTGAACGTAAGTTTGTTCCAACATGCGACCGTCAAAGTGTTAATATTAATTATTGTCACTCTATTGACTTAGGTGCATGACGTTCATCATTGCATCTCGAAAAGGTACATGAATCCATCTTCTACAGGTAAAGATTCAGATAACTTATTGTAAACAGCTTAGTGGTAGAAATAACTCTTTATGCTAACTCCAATGATATATCCATTTGGCAGCATTATTCTATTTAAAAAGAAACATCCTTGCATGAGAATATTTCTCGACCCAATATTTAAATCAATATGCATTTCACTTACCGCATGGATGTACTTGAAAAGTGGTGAAAACGAACAGCGAGTAACTTCGCGCTCTAATTTCCACCGACGTAAATTACCGGGAAAAGGCCGCACACGCGCAACTTGCACCGCACAAAGTGCTGTACTCTAAAAAATTGAACGAGCCGCGTTTCCATCTCGCTTGTAACAGAAATTAAAACAATCTACGGCCGCGATAACACGTTACACGTTCTTTGAGCGTTCCGCTCCTTCTTGATCGCACGTAACATTCAATTTTAATACCCTGTAGCATTCAATTTACCCAAGTGGAACAGCACCACGCCCCCTGGCACCTAGCAGTTGCACGTAACCAACAACGACTCAATCGCGTGATTCTAACCAGCTCCGTGCAACCTCACACCCTGGTCGATTCACGATATCTTATTCTTCCCTAGCCGCACGTAAGCTTGAAACGCAGAACCAAGATCAGATCTCCAGCCACACACAACGTCCACAATTATTGAGTCCTCAATAGCAACTGTTGCGAACCGCCACACCGATTCTTAGAATCTATTAGAGAAGAGAGGAAGAGTTGCGATTCCGCCAACTATTTGTCCCCATTCCGAATCAAACCACTGAAGGAATTTACCTTGGGATGTGGAATTTGGGTGTGGGAGCCCTGGTAGTTTAAATCATCACAGAGCCTTCCCAGTCTCAAGAAGCCGCATACTGTATCCAATATGCACAGAGTATCCCAAAACTCTGGGTTTTCCCGGAGCATGCAACATCCTCATGTAAGGAGACATCGAAAAGTCCTTAATCGTTTTGGGATCCGAGGCTCCGTTCTCGAGATATTAGCAATTGAATATTAGCGATTGAAATTCTGGGCCGCGCAGTTTAAAGTCGAAACAGCTGGGTATAGTGACCCCTAGCAGGCACACATCGGAGCCACGCGTAGATACAGATCCATGCACGCAGTAGAGCCGACAGCGCTGATTCAACTGTGTGTATGTGTGTATGTGTGTGAACCTGGATCTACTCCCGCCTCCTGCGTGTGCGTGCTAGCGTACGCTACCGCGCGCTCAGCTGACTCAGCTTTAAACTGCGCGGCCCAGAAGTTCCGCAGCTAATATTCAACTGTTAATATCTCGAGGAACGAAGCCTCGGATCCCAAAACGGTAAAGGACTTTCCGATTCCATTTTGCATAAGGATATTGCATGTCCCGGAAAGTTCCTGAATTTCGGCACACCCTGTATCTAGAGATCAGTGGTCAAAACAAATGGCGGAGCGCCCACGAACTGTCGCCCGCTGTTTACTACATTTCAATTGACTGTGTACGCCTTCCCCGTCTCTGTCAACACCCTTATACCCTTCGAAGAGGGTTCGTTACGGACGTAACACGACTAAACCACTACGAACACATTAAACAGCGATTACACCCCCCGTCTCAAGGGTCGACCTATTTCATCCCACTGACTCCGAACATCAAGCCGCGGCGCAAGGAAATCCGCGAGGCAATTCATTTTCCAAGGAGGAGCCCAAGGGGAAGCGCGTGACGAGCCATTCGGAAGGAAAAATCTGCAGAATGGAATCGCGGAGCGGGATCTTAATTCGATTTTAATGAAAAGGAATGATAAGGAGCGCTACGGAGTAGCCTCGGTAATTGGTTCTCAAATGTCAAGCTGCTCCTATCCTTCCCGTTGCGTCCCTCTTCTGCGCCCAGTATTTCACCCCCCGGCCACCCGTCGCACTGGACGCGCGGTATTCCAGCCACGGGCTGCGCATTAATTCGAGAACGATCTCGCGGGAGGAATAAGGAAACCCTTAGGTGCTATCGCGAGTCTCATCCCGCCTAGCAGCCTCCCTCTTCGACCACGCTAGGATAATTGCGCGGAAGGCTGCTGGCCATCGAGTATCCCCTTACTCCGTGACGAAACGTGGTCGTCTGGCCTGTTTCAAGGATGCAGTTGGGGCGTGCAGATGCACCGGCACCCTTCTCAGGCCACGGGGTAATAATTTGACACAGTGGTGGTATCGTATCGTGATAACGCTTCGAAATAGGAAGGGGATGGGTGGAAGCCGATAAACTAGCCCCATGGGTAGTGGAAGCTAGGAACTAAGCTTGGTGCTTGTTTTTAGGTGCGCTCGGAATCTCGAAGTTGAAACGCTGACTGGAATTCTGGGAGCTTAGGGCTTGTCTGGATCGAAGAAGCTGGGAGAAAGGAGGATTTTCAGAGTTCAAATGCTTCTGATATGAAGTTACAGGGTGGGCGATGCCTGGAAGGCTCGATCAGTGAAGTTCCCAGTGTTACTGGTTTTCTGTAGCTGAAGCCAGCTAGGTAAAAAAGGAAGCAGCTGCGGGGAAGCTAGAATGCTTGCTCGTGAACTTATCTGCAAGTTGCCTGGACCGTAATCGCCAAGCTCCATTGTTTTACCTAAATAAAATTAGGCCACCGTTCCAGCAAGCACGTGCATTCCCTCGCAATTACGGAGGGTCTCGCGGTTGCACGGACTGCGGGTTGAATTTCTGGAACACGCGGCCCTGAGAATTCGATCTCTATTGAATTATGGTAATAAACGTCTGTGGAGGGAAGTCGACGAAAAAGGGGAGAACATGAACCGGATAAACAGGTGGAATTTATTACTACGAACTGGAGAAATTCTCTTTCTCGCTCCACTCTCTGTCAGGCAATAACGAAAGTACCAAGGTACAAGATCTGCCACACCAGCGGACAAATATCTGCTATTGCCAACGCCTACTTCAAACAAATCATGTGCATGTTCGCGGAAATGTGTATAGCTCGACCGATCCGTGGCAGCGAGGCCGCTCAATTTACGAGAAAGTAGATCATTCACGGGAGAACATTGATACGGCCTGCTAGTGTGCAACGCCTGTTCTATCAGCTAGTTCCATAATTACGGTAATCTACTAGTGCCACTGGTAAATTAACGACGGGTCCAATTAAAATTACGTATTGCGTATTAATTACACATGGCTGTGTAATAACGCGAGCGTGACCGATGGAAAATCAGGTTGTAGTGCATACAATGAAAACTAGCTATCTAATTTGTACATAATACATAACACCGCCAATAATTAGAGACGCCCTCGACAATAATTCCGCTTCCTCGAGCGCAAGGAACGTTGAACGTTCTTTTCTCTGCACACACATACCCAGTGGCGGAATGGCCAATGGGCCCCCTTAAATATCCCCCTATGTTAAAAATGTTAATGACCTTTTACTAGCTTGAAAATATAACAGAAAGTCCAATATTATTACTGTAATATAATTACTGTATGCAACTAAAATTTACGTTGTATTACTATTTTAATAAAAAAATTCATAAAATCATTTTTCGAGGATATTTTATATATAAGAATATAATAAATAACTCTGGAAAAAGAATTCTGATTCGGGTTATGTGAGACGGTCACATACGTTATTTCTTATTAAAGGATCATTTTAATTTTCCGAAAATTTTGGTCATTTTCGAATGTCTGTCCTATCTCCGTAAAAATGATTGCAAAAAATATTTTAAAAAAAGTATTTCAACATTTGAAGTTTCTAGATTTTGAATCGAGGATTTTTTTCGTCCATTATGATACTGTTTCATTACGATACAGTACAGAAAACGAAGTTTCAAAATTTCTGTTTAGTTTAAACGTATGTATGAGCTAAACAATTTTTTGAAGAAAACAAATTTCCTCGATTTAAAAACTAGAAACTTCGCGTGTTAAAATGCCTTTTTAAATATTTTTTGCGACCATTTTTCGTGGAGATACAGACATTTGAAAATGACCAAAATTTTCGAAGAATTATAGTGATTTAATTTTGTCCAGCGGTGTAGTTAAGGGCCCGCTTTGTCTACTGGCAACCAATAATTTTAGACTCAATCCGTCACTGCACATACTCCTGTCCCGCAGGTTTTAAAAACTTCGCACCTAACCTCGATATTGGGACGAACCCGTCACGTCTCCTTGGGTCTTCGGCGCTAGTGCGCGGTAGCGCCACCAGAGGTCTTCTAACTCCTACTACAGTGTTGTCTCGTTATGAGTACGAGGCTCGGAGGACAAGCGGTACCTTCAGCGAAACGGTATGCTATTCGGCTCGCCTTTCTTCTTTGCCGTCTTCTTTCAATAATACGATGCCGCTATCTCTAACGAAATTTATAGCTTGTCGCTGTCGCGTGCTCTCTCGCTAATTCTCAGTCTCCCGCATTCGCGCAGCGACTACAAAAGAAATAGCGGATATAGAAGAGTCCTATCCACAAAACACCATCAACGGAGGACAACACTAATAATATTATAACAAATCCTGCAATAGCAATTGCTACACAAATAATCCACTCCACGAGTCTCAACCAGGGTTGCCACCTCTCCGGTTTTCGCCCGGAGACTTCGGGTTTTGAAGCAAATCTCTAGGCTCCGGTTTTACTGGAAAAATCTCCGGGTTGTAGAAAAAAATAATAAGAAATTGTGGTATTATACAGCGGTATCAATTTTATATACAATAAAATTATTAATTAAAAAAACAGATACTTTTACATTCTGAATTGTTTGAGCTTAAAAGAATTGCACATTTGTTTTCCGGATATTCGAGAACAAATTTTTTTTTGCTTTTTGTAGCACTCCAGGATTTATATGGTGATAAGGTGGCAACCCTGGTCCCAACTCTGCTATCTTAAACATTTCTACATGCTTACCCACATCAGCTACAATGTATGCAATCCCATTAAAATCGTGCGCATATTTCCGCTGCATCAAAAATTCACATACTCTGAAAAAAGGAAGTGCTTTCCAGCAAAAAGCAGTACTCAAATATTCACGTTTAGTGTAACACACGTTCCGTTGGATGAATATTTCAGAGCGCCGTGGTCGCATGAATATTAATCATTAGTCGGAGTTTTTCCTGCGCTGAGTATTACATCATCGCGTGAAACCCTGTAACACGGTAAATTGTAAAACCTTGGGATTAAAATTTCCCAGCATACTTCGCCGGCAGACGTGAACTCGGAATCATGGAATGACGATATTCGTGTTACATGGCAATCGAGGAATTAAAATAATCACGGTCAAGGTGCGCGCATTGTTCTGGGAACGAGTAATTGCTCCCAAAGGAACTCACTGCGAAAGGGAAAGGGGGAGGCCTCTGAAAGGGTATCCAGTGTATCTCGTCGGTTCGTTTTGAATTACCAATTGCGCTCGGCTGTTGCGTCCCGCGCTAAGAGACAACGAGGGGAGCGCATGATTGTGACGCCGCGGCCCGTAGGATGACAATGTGGGAGGACAGTAATCACGACAACGAAGGAATAACTGCGCCCGGTTGCACGTCGGCTCGTATAACTAGATGGCTGATGACGATGGCCCCAACGTGGACACCGTTATCAATTAAAGAAAACAGCTGCTTTCGAATATACGCGCCGCCAGTTGCAGACTCGTTGCTCGCAGGAAATGTCCACTCACAATTTGGCGGGGTAACCTATCTCTGGCCACGGAATTTGTACAGCCAGGCCAAATGCCCCATTGTTCGTTGGCCAGAAATCATTCGTCGAAGCCTGTTCACCTTTTAACAGCATGTAAACCGATTTCGTGTAAACACACCGGGCTGAAACGCATCGAGTTTCCTTGCATCTGACCACGAATCAATATTGAACCGGCCAATGTAGTTCCCGCGGCTCTGTTAAATGAAAATTTGCGTGGAAAATTTGAGTGAAGGGGTGGCATTCGGTGAAAAGCTTATACATACATACGCGTGTAGATTTTCAACGGATTGGCGGCATAGTGCCTCTGCGCGATAGCAGCGTTGTTTATTTAGTGAATTGGCACTGGGCGAATTGGACGGTGCGAAACGGATCCATGTAGCATTCTTTGGTTTATTATGAAGCTCGGTGGTGAAGCCTGGCGAATGGCAGACGAGTTAATCATGTAATTGACTGGAGCGCCGACTTCTCAATTGATTTCTCATTATACCATAGTGGGGCGCTGTGTTGCGACTGAAAAGAACGTCCAGTTTGGTGGTCAAATAGGTTGCAAGCGGCGCGACAACAATCCGATGCCCCCGTTCGTGGAAAACCCTATAATTCCCTCCGAGGTGCCTGGGAAAAAGATCCCGGAAGCGGTTCGGTTCGACTCTTTCACGTCGCTTCATCCATTCTGACGACGTCACCGGAAGCTATCGGATATTTATGAATTTGTAATCCATGCGGGCGTGAGTTGCCGCGTACATTCAGTCGGCAGTAACTCACAGAGGATTTCGATTCCCCGTGTACTACTAAATAGTATAGATAATTATTAATTAATTTGTGCACCGTCGCCTGGAAACTCATTACCTTCGTCAAGAATTGAGCACAGCTTCGCTACCAGTAGGCATAAATAGCCACAATTAGCCACTTGGCCTCAAAATGACAAAAAATTATGCAAACACAGTACGGATCCCACAATTTTGTGATCTTTATTTTACTGCATAACTTGGCCTAATTCTGGTTACGGTGATCGTAAAGTGCCGATAAAATCCTATAAAATTTTTATTTTTCTAATCACTAGAAACTTCTGATTTGAGACATCGAATCTGGAAAGCACCATTCGTCTCTAAACTAAATAGCAAGAAGATTAATAAACGGATGTTTAGAAGCTCCTTGAAGCCAAAGATAGCGAAATCGAGTCCCTCTGGTTTAGCTAGAACTCGCTTACAAGAACCCCTTCCGTCACTTCAGCCCGGTGGATCCAGCGCCAAAGCTGCGACCTCAATAATAAGCTTACGTAACGAATCATTAAGATACAGAGACTATAACTCGATGGAGTTTATGCGCCCATTCCGAGCATGGGTCAGGATTCATGCGCAACCTAATGCTTTCAGGAGACCAGCGGTGTCACCTCGAGGGCAGTTAGCACTTATCTCACGTTCCGCTGGCGATTTTACGACCCGTCCCCTACACACACATAGATTACGTGCACACTCAGACCCACCCCATCCACCCTTATCTTTCTTTAATTCCACCCACGGGAGGGGCGGGTGGTATTCACGAGCGAGGGAGGACGATTTTCGCGTGGCCACGTAATTTTTAATTATGCTTCCTCTCGGCGGCCCTTTGTCCCCCCTCTTGCATCGGCAAGATAATGCAATCCCATCGGCGCGGGTCGAATACGCAATTAAAGCTCGCGAACGTTACATCCAAAAGCCTAGCCTGCCGTAGGGATACCGCGAGCCGCGCTCCCTTTCAAATTCAATGCGGCAGAAAGAAAGAGAGAGAGGGAGAGAGAGAGAGAGAGAGAGAGAGAGAGAGAGAGAGAGAGAGAGAGAGAGAGGCAACCTCGTTGCGATTGTTTGTCTACCGCGACTCCGCGCATTCACTCGGGCCAGCTTAGTGCTTACACCGTTGTCAGAATTTCCTCACGTTTGTTCGCCACTCTCCCCCCCCCCCCCCCGCCACCTCCCTGTTGCTTCCCCTTCATCCGCGGAATTATTCCATTGAACGGAGTTGGGGAACACAAAAATATAACACGCGCGTGGATGCATAGGATTATTCGCGGAATCGAATCGCCTTATTGGAACGCGAGGATCCCCGCAATCATTAGCGACGGGAGTACCTGCTCTCTGGGAAACGGCACTACGCGATGCCATGTTGTTTTGGATCGTTAGTTCGAGCTCCTGCCGCTCAATTGTTCATTCGCCTCATTGAAACGTTTCTATCAATCGCCTCTGGTCGCAAGAATTGGTGCTTTTATTTTTGCCACGATGAGGACGGGGTGCAAGTGGGGGCTGAAAAATGGCAACGAATGGGTGTCACGGACGGTGCACTTTGTTTTGTATATAACTCAGAGCGAAGTAGACGAGGAAATATGAAGCCGTATTTTCTCTGCTTCAGGGAGATACGAGAGCACACTCTGTCGGAAATTTGAAAAACCAATGGGTATATTTCGTTCCTTATGGCCGTTCGTAATTAATATTCTGAGCGCTGCGGTATATCTTCTTCATCATCATTCTTGGCCCCCGGTACGGCGGAAATTAGTATTATAAATTACCGCTGTATTAATCGCCAGTGTTTGACGCCACACTCAATTAATCACGAGACGCTTTCGAATAATATTGATGAGTTATGGCTTGGGCCACCTAACCTACAATATTGAGGCAGATCCTGCTTCTTTTACTCCTTCCGGTACATCGATTCTCTTGGAAATATAAAAACAGGATCGTCGTCAGAGGAGCCATTAAGCTTGACAAGAAAGGAAACGCGGAAGCTGGGTAACTCCGTTGCGGTTTTTGCAGCGAAGTGTTGCCTGATATCCTCGATAACCGAGCCGATTAAAAGTACATCCTTTCAGACACAGTCGATACAAGGCTGGTGCTAAAACCACTTAAAGCCGACGCTATTCAGCGAAACGAAGAATAATCGCTCGGAGCGCGAACTGACCCGCAAAAAATGCCCCTATAAACGAGCCTCCGAATCTGCCTCCGGTCCAACCTCAATCGAGCGATACTCATCGATCACTTCGAGACACGGGAGTTATCGATTTCGCTAAGGATCACTCTCCTATGCGGATTTCGAATTGCTCGTTCGTTCGGCAATAATTGGGAGTAATGAAACGAGATGAACGACCATGGGTCTCATACACTAACGAGCTGGCGCGGGACCGGCAATGGCGGGGCATATGGCGACACTGTTAACGAACTTTTGCCAATGTTTTGCAAGTAATCACGCTATTAGTCGCAAGTAGTCTGCACTTGCGTCTTATTTGGTAATATCTATATGTAGAATCATTTTGTTTTAAGGAACATAGTCTTTTTTGCCCGAAAATTAAGAATTCTTTATGATTTTTTTCATATGAACACCAACAACCACAAAATGTAATGAATTTTAATGTCTTGATTTGTTTTTATGTTTCAGATAAGCATAGCAGGCGGAATTTATGGTTGCGCAATTCTAATTTTTCTGCGAGGGACCAACTTTGAGCGACTATAGCTAGGGGAGGGAGGGTGCTTTTTTTCTAATAAAAATTCTTTTAATACTTTCAAATGTGATCTTTCATTTGCAACAAACCTTTTCTTTCTGGCTTTCATTTCAATTTCATATAGAAAAAATTATTAAATAATGGTTAATTCTGGGGCAAAAAATGTACTATGCCCCCTTAAGGGGTCATTCCGGTTAGAACGCCGATAAATTCCGCGATTTTCAGGAATTTATTGCGGAAATAATTATAATAATGGAATAAAACTCTTTTCTATTTATTGAACTACATTTCTACAGTAAATAAAAAATATAAAAGTAATAAAATTATTGTTTTTAAAATGCTTTTGAAAGCGGTCTTGATGACATGTTTAAAAATTCATGCCTCGCTTGTGAAGATGATTTCAGCTGTTAGACTTATTTGAACCCAAAAATCCAAACAGATTCCTGATCAGTGATTTATCCTCAAAATTAGCAAAATGGCAGACAAATTGCAAGAAAAATGTTTTTCGGCTTCTTTCGTTTGCTATTTTCGATTTTAAAAGTATGTTAGACTCAAAATACCTGGTTCTAGTCCCTGCGAGAGTCACAGATGTGCAGAGTAAGCAGTAAAATTTATAAAGCAATCGGTTCGATAGATTTTGAGATTTCATGTTCACGATGTGGAAAAATGACGTTTCGAGAAAAACACGTTTAAAGTTTTCATCTATAGAGGCCCAGCCTCTGCGCTCCCTACAAAATGCCTCTGTAGAAGCTAAAATAATCGGAATTTTTCCATGAAAATTTAACAGTACATTCTTGAGAATATGTACTTTCGAAAAATGTTTTTAAAAAATCGATTTTTCAACCCGTCTAAAATTAGACGGCTAAAATGAACGGTTTCTTTTGGTTTGGATTTAAGGACGACTAATAACTCATACCGTTTATACGTTTTACAATACTTTATTGCGTACATAACACGCATTTTAAGACAAGGAAACTTTAAAAATATTAAAAATTGAAGAAAATACAAAGCACCAAAGTGGGCGCTGCGCAATGCACGCGTCACAACGGAAAACATCGTAACTCGAGACCGGATCGATACATTTTGTTAAAATTGCAATTGAACCTGCAAAACACTTTTTTCTACAAGGTGGAACTCGCTGAATAAGATCGCATAATTTTAATAACATTTAAGATAACATTTATCACAGAATTATTTCGAGGAAATCCTTCAAAGTTGATAGTTGTTGTATAACACCGTGAATTTTTATTAAAACTGTTCGACCGAGTTTCACCTTGTAGATTTTGAGTTAAAGGATATTCACAGCACTTTTCCTTTTACATAATTTGGTCAATCGGAATTGTGTTCACCACATGGAAGCACGCATTACGCAAGCACTGACTTTGATATCTTGTATATTAATTAATTTTTAATATTTTGTAAATATTCCTATTTGAAAATACGTCTTCTAACCGACGAAATAATTGTTAAAAGAGCAAATGGTTTGAGTTATTTCCGTGTCTTCCTCATATTTGGATCAAAGATTTTTTGCGTCTCCTTCCAGTTCGACAGACGGAGTTGGCCATTGTGATCTCAAATTCGAAATTAAAGGATCTGATGATATCAACAAATTATGCGTCACATCGTCATTTGTTGAATACCTAAAACTATGAAGAAGACATGGAAGACGTAGAATACATGGAAGAAGGCTAATGTTTTTGTGTTTTAATTTGAATTATTTAATTTAATCTATATGTATTATTTATTTTATCTCCCGTTAATTTTATATTTCGGAGCCAAGAGTTCATAATTTGTTTCTTATTCTTTAATCCCTATAGAAATATTTTTGAAAGCTACTACATATATGACATTTTAGCAAATTTCATCCCCAAAAACACAACCAAAAGAAGATAAAAATCGATTGAGAATTCACTGTGACACGAAATTTTGTCCACAAGAAGGCACTTTGAAACCACTGTGCAAGCGAAGCGCGTATTAAGTACAACATCCAAGAGTCCTTTCAATCTAAGACTTTAAGTCTCGCTAATTATTAATTACCGGAAGAGGAAAATCAGGCTGCGTCAAGTTGTTACTAAAATTCAAACTTCCTCGATCCTTGGCTCCACCATAATCAGAGGGACGCCATAATTTCCGGAGATTATTTCGATCCCGAGAACTTGCTCGAGCCCAAGCGTCTTCTAGCTAGAAGGAATAGTGCCTCCAGTCGTTTCTCTTACAATCGAATCTGAAAAGACACTCATTCGAAGTTTTCGGATGTAAAACCCGCGATCCTAGTTGCCGACTTTGCCAGCCACCCTCTGCGCCATAACGTCAGAGCTATATTTAAGGCGATACTTGTCGCACCCAGACGGGAATGAAAATACTTAGTCAACTTCTGTCGGTCTTCAGTTAGCGTCGGGTAGAAGAATGGCCCGTGAGCTCGGCGACGATCCAACCAGGCGAAAGTTTTGCGCGAACTCGTTGGGGCGTTACGAATAATACAGATTCCTAGCTGCGAATTACGCGGCGGACAGGAGATAACAAGAAGCGTTTATTTGGATATCCCCGTACAAGCTTTGCGATTCGTCGCCGATCCACCGTCAGCTTGTGCTCCCCCCGACTCCTCGTCCAGCGAACTTTTCTTCGGGACAGAGTGCTCGCTAACTCGACCGTAAATGCACGCATTGCGAGACTTTTTGCTTGGGACGCGCTGCTGATTAAGGACGGTGGAAAGAATCGCATCGAACCGCAAACTCTGGAAGGAATTCGCAGCGTAACGAATGGCTTGATTGCTGTTTGCCTTACGTGGCCCCTTATTCTTTCCTTTGGGCCATTCGTTTGGCTAGGAGACTCGTTCGGTGTGGGTTGGAAACTGACAATACCAACGCTAATACCCGGGACAAGTTAGAAAATGAAATGCATTGTATCGGGATAAATGAACAGGAATAATATCTGAGTTTTTACCCAAAACCTAACCCAAAGTACATCTAACAGATGTTGGAAATGAGCGAGACGTTTAAAAAAAATGAATTGAATGTATTGTGCCGAAAGTTTTTTATTAATTTCTCAGAAACTAATAAATACCTGAAGCTAAAGTTTATATTGGAGGGCCTCTCCCCCTTCTAATCCGTAGGGTTACCGGTACGGTAGAAATAATGACGCGCTTGGTGGAATATTTATTTGGAATATCGACATGGTATCGTCGCTTCCTCTCGCGAGACTAACTGCCTGGGCCACGCTCAGCCCCTCCACGTCGGTCTCGAAAGGCTCGTCGCTAGGACGCGAAAAGGTCGCGCTCCGCGACCGTTTGTTTTGACGCGCTACGTTTCCTGGAACTTGCTGCGACGCGTTCCGCTCGCTACACAATCACTCAAGATTTGTTAAAAGAGTTTATTTGAAGATTAGGAATTAGGAATGTGTGAGCGTGAGGTTTTTGGTCGTTAGTATGTTCCTTCGAGGATCTTTTATGGCATTTTTTCTTAGTAGCAAGACTCGGAGAAGATTCGTCAATAAATTACAGAGTTTAGAATCGATTCGAGTTAATCCACGGTTGGTGTTTTTACAAATGTTACGTGTGCCTCTTTAGACAGGTGAAGGTACGCTGCTCACCGTGGCTACGTTTTTTTACGAGCGTGCGCTCCAAACGATCGTATCTAATTATACCACGCGAGTGTCGCAAAGGATGCCTGTAATTAGCGCCACTTGGAGCATAAAGCGCTTACGCGAGCGCGGTGATATATTTACCGTTCTTAATTTGCATTCGAGACTGGGCATGAGGCTGAATTTACGGTAGATACAAAAAGAACTGCGCTTGTTGCCCTAGCAACGTGCAATTTATTCGGTAGCTGTCTTAACACGTTCCCTGCCCCGCCGAAATTCAGATTTTTAGTGGAACCATAAAACGATAACAGTTTCAACTCTATTTTCCACTGTTTCGGTCTTAATGTTAGATTACCTACATGGCCACATTTTTCCTCTGACGACGAATAAAAGCTTCACTTCCAACAAATATCGTGGGTCGGCAGTAGACTACTAAAGCTTATCCAAGTACCCGTAAACCCGAAAAATTGTGATTTTGCAGTGTGATCAGATTTAAGAATTTTTAAGCAAGAAAATCGGATCCCGAATCGCAAATCACTACCCACACACCGCTAAGAAATATTTTTTTATAACCCTCTAATCACGACAGATATTTCTATCAAAGTCACACTAGTTTAGCCCTTTCCTGTAAAAATATATATCTGTACGAACTTCCGCAGTCTAGCCATCAGTGATCCACTAATAACAGGGCGCGTTAAAACGACGGATATCAGTATTTTCGTTTGTTAAGCCTCTCAACCCCGACCAAACGCAGTGTTTAATCCAATTAATCTCTAATTTCCTTTACGAGTTCCAACGAAATTACAATGCGAAACCATAACGACTGCCGTAAATGCGCGACGTACTGGTACGTGATCATTATATAGCCGACCATTACATAATCAATGCATTCCGCCATTGAAGCAGCAAAAGGAAATGAAAACCGGCCCTGTTCGATCAAATCGGCACTGCGAACAAAAACTACAAATTCCGCGAAATATTGTGCGAAATATCAGCACACGAAATACAACCGAGCTCTAGCTATAGATCGTCGAGATCTTCCGCCAAGCATACGCAGAAAGCAACGCCGATTGCGCACACTTGTTGGGGATCGGTTTTAATCGTTAATTTAACATCGACCGCCGGGTCAGAACTGGTGGATGCACGGCATGGTACGCGGCTGCTCATTGCCGGCAAATGTAGCACTGCCCTCTGGTCTAGCCGGCAGCAACGGATCTACCAAATTCTGGTAGATTCGTTTCAATAAACGCCCTCTATGTGCGTCGTTGCGCAGATGGTTTCGTTTTGGGAGAATGAAGCCAGGAGCTGTGTTGATTCGAGCGTACAAGTAGGAAAGTACTTCGATGTCGGGTCACGTTGCATGTAGTGTGGCTGGAACAGGACGGAAGCTCGCCTCCATTCGTTATGCGTACGTGCAGACAGGCCTGCGCCATTTTGCGCACCGAAGGGCTATGGAAGTAAATGAATATCAATGCTCAGTTAAGAGCGGGGAGCCAGGTAACCCAGCTCGAGCTCTAGATGGCTATACACCAAGGGACCACCGCGATGATACAAAGTTCCGCTTCGTTCGACCCAGATCATCGGTCCTGGAGGATGAAAACGGATGATGCTCGCGTAATGGACAGATACAACGCGGGAGTGTAACGCCGTAGGACTGCTCCTGACAAGGAGTGATTTGTACTCGCAACTTACAAGGCCGCGCCAGCTGCCTTTTTCTCACCGCGAATTGTTTAAAAGCGTCTACGGTGGCTGGCTCTGTAACCATCCACGCCAGCAACGGAGCGTAACGTCACTTACAGAGGTGATGACGCGCCATGGGCCTCATCAATCTCATTACTCACGTCCGATTGATCATAACGCCAGCTCGAGGAAAGGAGCTAAAGGAGGAAACAGAAAAGGGAAAAGAAACGCGGTATGCATTCCGTGTGAAACGCGGACCAACCCGTGCATAATCTTAGAGGAGGCTGACACACACTACGAGACCTTGCGGCTTCTTTTATTCTTCCTACGCTTTTGTAATGCCCGGAACCGCCGTTCCTGGACTAGAAAGAGGTCGGGAGACCCCGTCGACTCCGGCGTAACACCGTAATTCCTAAGGCCGGTTTAATCACATTGAAGTACTACTGTGCGGTGCAGGAGGATTGGCGTTTTAAGGATTGAGGAGGAAACGAAGAGAGGTGCGTTTCGTCTTGAGACCGCCATGCCGCCGCCAGGCTTCATCAGTAAGACTACAACCAACGGGACCGTGCCATATAACATAATTCATTCTGCGATTAAAAAACCTTCGTTCCACGCAGGAATAACGGACTCTGGCTGAGGGAGAAGAGGAGGCAGGGGCGATGCAACCGTCCCGGACTTCCTCCCTTAACTTAACTCGCCTACGGTGTATAACACCCGACCATTTTGGTAGGAATCCACCACTCCCCGGCAGGAATAGTGCTACAAGTAATCGCGTGCGGCAGAGGTCCGTACGTAGGACAGTAGTCGGGGTCTGCGCAGATTGGACGAAAATCGGCATGGGCGTAGGGTTACTCTTAGGACGAACGAAATCTAACGCATGGGGACCGAGAGGAATAAACTTGGAACTTGCATATATATACAAACGAGACTGAGACCTTACACTTGCGAGAAAGAGTTTGAAAGATTAGACCTCTGGTGGCGCTAGCGACCACTAAAAGTCGCGATCGCATGGTGCGACTAAGACATGATGCTTTCCTTACGTATCTTGACAATTTGATTTGCAGTACGCCAACTCCAATCGGTGGATCTCTCCTCGACAATATTTTGAGGAAGAGAGTGTTAGGCGTAGTGTGAATGGATGTAATGACACCACGTTCGATGACCGCTGAAACAACTACCACTCGTGCTAGCATTATATTTTCTAAGCAAGCGACCAAAAACCGAGGCAACGTGGTATCAGGTAGCGCAGGGGTGAACACTAAGTTTGCCCTAGGGCAGTCGGTGCGCCCTCGAGCTCGACCGTGGTATGCTCACTCCCCACTCCTCGGTATAAGGTCTCGTGGTGGGGAACTCTATGATTGCAAAGGCCGTATGCCCGTTACAACTACAAGCATACTAACTCATATAGATTAAGAAAAACTGCAGGTTTTTTGTTTCAGACGATTACAACAGCCAAAATCATGCTCGCCAGCAACAAACTTTTTTCTCAGACCCCTCTTACTACTACCATTATAAATTTGAACCAAAGTATTATTATTGCATACGAAAATTTAAACTCATTTTTCAAATTTCAATTAATAAAAGTACAGAGATTGGAATTATAATACTCAATACTATTCTTTTAAAAATTCCCCAAAATGTGCCTTATTTTCGGAGCGTCAAACTCTGGAAATCCCTGCGGCAGCCTGTGACGCTCCGCTCCAACTACTTCAGCCGCTCCCCACTCCGTTGCCGGACTCACTTCTACCTCAACGAGCTCGAATCTGAGCCTGCGCCCGGAATTGGGGGTCCTGTACATGCCTGAGGTAGCGCAAAACCGAGGCAAGGCGCGTTTAGATGCGAATAAGAAAAGAAGTCGCGCCGAGGCGAGGCGTAGTGAAGTAGGAGCCTACCTTTACAGAGCATCGAGGCCTGACACGATGGATCGTGGACCGTATGAAGCGAGTATATATGCTGCAGCGTATACAGCTGCACGTGCAGCTAGACGACGTATTGCAGATTCATACGCGCCGATGACTGCCTATGATCGATTTTCCAGCATGGGAACGTGCGCTGGATGCAGCATGCGACCGCCTCGAAGTCTAGTTTGACGGCTGAGGGGTTGTGGGGGAGGAGGACTTGCGAGTTCGACAGGCGAAAGTGGTCCTCGAGCGATTGCGGACTGGCGCAACCCCTCCCGTTTTCACCATTGTTTCTGCGGGCGACGTGGAGCACGCGGCCGAATAATAAATTCGAGACCCTCTTATCCGACTCCGTCGCGAGTCCCGTGCAGATTCCGGGACAATGACGATCAGCGGCGCATCGAGCTTGGATCCGAGGGACGAGAACGGGGACCGCGCCTCCATTAACTTCTCCATTGTCGATTACTTCGTGACCAGCAAACCGCATTGTTGCCCGCCACCGTCGATAAACGGATGTTCCCTTCGGCTTTTGTGTTTTACGCGGCCGTGTTCTCTATGTTTTTGGACCCCCCTCTAGTGCGATCGCGAGCAGCAGTATACCCCATCGCGGCCGTATAGATCACTACACCGCAACTACCGCCAGGTATAGAGTTTTATTGACCTCCTGGTGGGTGTAGGGTGATTTGTATGTTTTTAGAGGTGGGCGTAATTGTCTGATGAAAATTGGGGAGGGGGATTGGATGATGAAGGGGGTTGGAAGTGTTAGGTAATAGAGAGATAGTTGAGAATTTGGGTATCTTGTCAGCGTGTCTTAGATGGGGAGCCTGTATTTGCTGCATTTTTAACCGACTTCAAAAAGGAGGAGCTTATTGATTCGACCCGTAGATATGTATTTTTTTTATGTTTGTCCCTGCATAACTCCTCAGCATATGGGCCGATTTTGATGATCGTTTTTTTATTCGAAAAAGGGTGATGCCTCCTACACTGCATCATTCTTGGTCCAATACTTTGCCAGTTCTGGTTAATAATAAAGACTATTGCCATCTAATTATTATTACTATATGTAGGTACGCACATATCTCATCAGCACGTTGTGTTAATATATATAAAACTAAAAAGTCGAAAATAAAAAAATTAAAACCGACTTCAAAAAAATAAAAATGCATTAAAAAGTAAAAAATAATTCTTTCCCTTATTTAATCTACGACTCTCAACTTTTTTTATCTCGGCGCCTCATCATTTCCGCTGCCTAAATCTGGCGCCAACTTAAAAAATTGAGAGTCGCAGATTAAATAAGGGAAAAAATTATTTTTTACTTTTTAGCGCATTTTTATTTTTTTTAGGTCGGTTTTAATTTTTTTTAAAATTTTTTTTAGAGTTTCGGTAGGAATAACGTTTCAGAATAGAATAATACTTAGGTGAATGCGACCCTTGAAAGTGTCTGCCTTCCGAGAGCATTTTTCGCCTTTAAACGTGTGTTAATAATATTAGTAACAATTTTGCAACATACCTATGTAGCAGCGCTGTCCAGCGTAGGAGCCCCTGACGTGCCTACTTCCCCTTCCAATCTTTCTTTCGAGCAGTGTGCCTTCCGTTGTCAAGGAGACCGCGTGACGCTATATACGAAGGCTATCAGGACGAACTAGCCGAGCTAGCGTCTTCGCGATTAGCGTCGCGCGGTATTCCTGACAAAGCGGGTAAGAGTGGGAGAACCCTGAGTGTACGCGTACACGACCTTGGAGTCCAAGGCTTGGACAACGCTGCTATACAGAATTGTGAGACCGAGACTCTTTTCGGCTTGCCTTTATTACCTCGTCGCATAGGCTGACAATGAGAGGGACCGAGTGCCTTTCTCGCTCACAAGCAGTACCTACAGTTAGTAAAAAAAGTATTTGGACACTTTTTAAAATCGCATAACTTTTTTAGAATTGGTCTTAACGACTTGATTTTTTTTTGAGGACCTAGAAGGATTAGTTTTCTAAGTGACGTGTTTCGTCGTTTTCGAAAAAATAGCAATTGGTCGGAATAGTGAAGAACATAGTAAAGGTCGTTTTTTAAACTTTTTTTTTGTGAGGTTGTAATGGAAATTCAAAAAACCCATTTGTAGATTGAAGTAAGTTGTATACATGCTGAATATTTCATTAAAATCGGTTAACGTTGCTCTGAGTTATAAACGCTTAAGCATCGCAGAATAAGGTCGAAAATCGCTGATTTGGGGAATTTCGCGATTTTCGACCTTATTCCGCGATCTTTAAGCGTTTATAGCTCAAAGCAACGTTAACCGATTTTGATGAAATTTTAGGCATGTATATAACTTACTTCAATCTACAAATGGGTTTTTTGAATTTTCATTACAAGCTCACAAAAAAAAGTTTAAAAAACGACCTTTACTATTTTCTTCGCTATTCCGACCAATTGCAATTTTTTCGAAAACAACGAAACACGTCACTTAGAAAACTAATCCTTCTAGGTCCTCAAAAAAAAAATCAAGTCGTTAAGACCAATTCTAAAAAAGTTATGCAATTTTAAAAAGTGTCCAAATACTTTTTTTACTAACTTTTTTTACTGTATGTCTCACTCATCGCGGCAACAACAGAATAAGTATCGAGAAGGACGAGTCAGAAACTCGACCTTCCTACCTGCACGTCGTTAAGAAATCTAGATTCCAGGAGTCCATAAAAAACACAACGACCAAGGGATAAATTGAGAATTACATAGGTACGGCATTTTCAATATTGATCCATCACCGGCCCGCATTGCTGGTTATACGCGAATGATAATTGGATGTTCCAGTTCCCACTTCTTCTCTATTGTTGGGCAGAAACGCGTAATAAAAACGGTGAACTAGCTTCGACATTTTTGTTTTTCCCTTTTCTTTCAATACTAAACAATGAATCTGCACAAACTAAATATCCACTGTCCACGCAGCAAAAAGGTAATATATTTTTACGACATTCCCGCCATTATTTGTACGAAATGGTTGAGCAATACGATCGCCTGAACGCGAAATTGTGAAACGCTGGTCGCGGTAAATTATAAATTAGAAGCTGCAATCGGCTATTATCGGCCGGACAGTTCAACTCGATCACGTCCACGCCGAATTCCGGATAGAGCGATTATTCAACAATCGCCGGGCATTTCAAGCCGATTGCTGGACACAACAAGCTCGATAAATTGGTGTCACGCGGGCTGAAGATCCCGCGCTGATAGTTTAATCGAAATTAGACGAACAGCCTCGTTGAACGGGGCTTTTGACGATCATTCGCGCGCGGTACTTTCCATGTCATTAAATTAACGAGCGCTGCAAATATCTCTGCCCCCAATGACGCCACCCTCGCAGAGCCATGCAAATTTATTGCTCTTGAATCTTTCGGCCCGACGTCAAAACCGAATTTCAGTCTCTATTGAGTATGGAATTTTAGCAATTAACGCGGACAACGGCGGCAGATAGAACGCCGCCCGAACTTTCGCGGTGCGCCATTCAGTGACTTACGTCACAGCACTGCGCAACGTCGTTTTGTAGCGATTTCAAAAGAACGCCGCCACTCCCCTCGCCGCAGGGCGATTGCCACGGTGATTTTGATGAATCGATGGCAACTTCCGTTATAAACTTCTTCCCGCTGCGCGTGATGCATCAGCACGTGCCATTGTCGCATCGCTTGACAGATCGCAAATTATTTTTCCAACCGTCGAGCGCTCCGTCACGCTCCCAGCGCCAGCCCTCTGGTAACTGGGAACGGCTGATGAAAGAATGAAACCGTGCTCGCGTTTAGATACAATTTTTTATCTTATTTATCCAGCGGTCTGTCGCGTCACACTATTCAGGATGAATTGTGACGATCCTCACTCGAAACGAGAAATTGTTGTAACGCTCGCTTCAATTTTCGGGGCTTTCATACCAAACTGCAGCTTCGAATTTAATCTTCGAAAAGGGGGGGGGGGGGGGCAGTGAAAGAGGAGGTAAATCCCATGTTCCATTGCGCGACCTTGCGCTTTGTGGTTCTCAACGGATCGCATTAGCCCGCGCATATTGTGTCGACATAAAACACAGCAAAATTCACCGCCGGCGCTTTAAATACTTTACGCCGCCGCATCAATTTGAAATGAATCGCGCGAGCCCGGGAATCGAGCGAGAAAAAAGTGAATTAATCGGCTTCGAAGGGGAATTACGTGCGAAGTTCTACAACTTCCGACATTCTTCACGAGGTCGCGACGAGAGCGATAAAACTGTTAATTAATGTCATCGATTTTCATTCGTAATGATTTTCAAACCTGCATCTGACGTTTTAATAGTCACGAGCTTCAATGGTCAGAATATTTTTATTCGAGACCTGCAGGTGCTCGATTTTACGCGTATGAAATCCAGTGATAATTCGAGTTGCAGAAGCGCTCGCTGGTGTTCAGCTGTTATTTGTAATAAATATCACAGGTTGAATCTGTATTTGGAATAAATTCCACACCGAGCGTGATTGTTATATATTCCCCCATTTTTGCGCGGGCGTTTCGACAAAAAATTGCTGAAAATCACGATTTCGCGTGCTGCGTCCCGTAACGAAAGCATGCTCCGACGTGAAAGCGAATAAATTACGATTTAACGCGAGATGCCGCGTGGAACACTCTTTATTTGCCGAAAATAAACGAACTTTTTAAGCAGATAATGAAGTTGCACGGTACAGTACGGCCGGGTATCGAAGCCAGTCCTAGTTCTCCGTTTGCAGAGATATTTTTTCACGCGGGCAGCCTTGGGTATGGATAAACATTTACAATTTTAAATTTAATTCCCCTGGCGAGGGAGCGCGAAACGAGACCTCGCCATTCGTAGGGATATTCGCCTGGCGAAAATTGGGAACAGTGAAATTGAACCTGGTTCTTCGAGTTCATAATTGAAGAAGAAGAAACAAACGCGAATAGTAGCCTCCAGTCGAGGATACTCTTTTGTTTTTGGCTTAATTATGGCCACCGAGGATTACTCGAAAGAACCCGTGTCTGCGCGAAATTAATTTCAAAGGGAAGGGTGTAGCCGCATTGGGGCTGAAAGCGAGGAAGTCTTGGAATTTATTCACAATCGCGGCGAGGTACGACCTGCTGCCTGAAAATCCGTGTCTTGGCGAATCGTTTGATCTTCCCCTGGTGAAATATTTAACCGAACTCTGAGAAGATACGGCCTCCCTTCGTGAACGTCTAGCTGTAACTGGCGGGGATTGATATGTAACTGTTCCCCTTGGTTGGGGTGCACTTCGATGCCAGTTGGGCATCTTTACTTTCATCTCGAGCCTTCGAGGGTGACTTCGTGGCTTTCACTGGGATTTAATATCGCAACGAAAGTTGTAAGGAAAAGAAAGTAGATCTGATAAAAATCTTGCACCTAGATGAGATTAGCTGTGAATGTCGCGAATAAAAAGATTACAAGAAGAAACTGATATTCGAACTTGGGTGGTTCTTATGCCGAGAAACTCACGTCGCCAAACTGAAGAGTAGCATGTCAAACCTATTCGAAACTGGAACTCGCGAATTTAAGGGATTGTCTGCACAAATAAGCTCGGCAAAGTAAACAGTCATTTAGGAGCGCAGCAGTCGTTGGAAGACAGTTATCAGGGGTCCTTAGAAAGCAGCCCCTTAACCCTGCTTCCCTTTTTCCAGCTACATTCGCAATTGCACGGGAACTCCGTGCAACAATAATTACATATTTCCCAGCATCCGTTGGGCGCAAAATCTTTTCAAGCCCCCTCGAAACACGCCCCTCTTGTGTTTAAGATGCTCTGAGAGACGCCAAGTGGGACGTGCTTGAGTCGTTTGAGGACGAAAAACGATTTACAGATAGTAATGGATATTCGATTTTCGCCATCTCGGAACTTTTTGAGCGGCTCAAGAGATCTTTAGGAGGCCTATATATCTTGGGAGACTTAAATGCTTCGGTAAACGATGGAACCCTTTGGTTGTTTGAATTGGAGAATCCATTTCTTGGAACTTGAAATGCCAGATCTTTTGAAAGCTAGGGATTAGAGCCGTAAATATTTGAATAGTCGAACTTTTCGAATACTCCTAATTATTCGAATGAAATTCAAATATTACTAATTATTCGAATAATATTCGACTACCTTTAATTATTTGAATATGTACTACTAATTTTTCGAATCATATTTGAATACTCCTAATTATTCGAATAATATCTGAATCCTCCTAATTATTCGAATTATTCGAATCTCAACTTCCTATTTACTGGTATTCAAATACTTAGAATATTTGAATATTCGTAACAGCCTTACTAGAGACATCTGGGTGCTCTCACTTTAGGGTAAATCCGGGAGACGCGGTCGATCTAATATAAAATGGCTATTAAAACTAATATAGAAATTACTTATTTTATCAGAACAAACCTGTTCAGAAAAAACTGGTCGATATTTGCTTTAAGACAATATTTACTGTAAATCGGGTTGAAAACTGAAGTCATGACATCTGACCACCTCTCCCGAGGTGCAGGGAGAAATGGTTTTCGTTGTTGGCAGAGACCACTCACATAATTATTCATGGAAAATTAACAGAGGATAAAGCAAAATTATTTATGAGTGAATACAAGTACAGATTCATTGATATTTAATTTGTTTACGCTAAATAAGTAAAGAATACATCAAAGAAAAAGTGAACTACCTACCGGCGATTAGCAAGGCAAATGAATACAAAAGTGAATAAATAAACTAAATAAACAAAAATAATAAAATAATAATAAAAAATAAAATAATAAACAAAAATAATAAAAAAGTCATAACTCGACCATCTCTCCTTTCTGCAGCGAGAGATGATCTTCTCGCTAGCTTTGAGAGGAAGAGTTAATATGGCCAAATACTTTAGCTGCATTGTCCCTCCATATCTCAACTATCTTATTATCCCAAACATTAAATCAAAATAAACTTAGAAGTATATTTTAAATACGATTCTGTACACCGCTGTTTGACAAAAGAAGTTAAATGTAACCACAATTTTCCTTTTAAAGCCTATAAATCCAGAAAAAAGACAGAAGGAAGCGAAATGACGCTATTCATTCGACTGCTTGGCTTCTAGAGAAGTAATTGGTGTGTACTTTAACGCATTTTTACATAGAGACTCTGAAATATAGCGATTGGACCAACTCTCCGGCTCGACCGCGTCTCCCGGATTTACCCTACATACCTCTCACCCCCAATACGATCTTCAAGATTTGGAGGTTTTCTTTAGCTCTGTTAATCATGATTACTGTTTTGAGGTTATGACTGCAGCTGCGTGGAGCAATTGATGAATCGTCAGTGGTAGGCAATTAGACGCACGCACCGCGAGGTTCACAGTACCCGACTTCCACGCGCGTGCATCAATGCAACAATAATTTCGATATCAGCTTATGCAGCGGTATTATGTTTGTTACATTGTTAATTGTTTGGGGGCGGGGGGGGGGGGGTCAGGCACTGGAATGTCGGGTGAAGTTAACACGCTATATTTCGAGAGAGAATAGCGGACACGCGAAACATGTTGTTTGCGCCTGTTAAATTGAATCAACCATGTTGCATAGCGATCTGCAACCGCGCATACTTCCATTTATTAATAATAATATTTCTAGAATGATATTGCTTTTGGCGCGCATTTCATCGAGCTGAAATTCAATGTTGATCGTTGAATATTCTAACACTGGACAGTGCACTTAATCATTTAGTTACTACTTGATCTGCTGATGTTCTTCGTTTCTTCAGGGAAAAAGTATCCAGCAACCTATTAATCTAAAGTTCAACTGCCTTTGCTAAACATGAAACTCCAGATTATCCAAGCAATTATCATAGACGTTCCATTTACTTTGCTAAGCAACGCTCTCCTCCTCCCTCGTAAGTAAAACACACGCCTTTGATCTTCGAGCGTTTTGCAAAGGTGACTGCCAAGGAGGAGAAATGGCATTCCGAGATCACGGAAAATGAAATTGCCGGGCCTTTTCGACACAGCGAGTGCATCTTAATCGCGTATCCTCCGATGAAATCGCGACCTGTGATCACAATGACGCAGCGACGCTCACCAGAGTGCGCTAGTGACGCAGGCAGCTCCTCTCATCAGGATTAAAGAAAATCGCGTCCATCGACAGCTTCGAAAAGCTTCAGTTGGCCTTTGAAGATCCGGAGCCTTTCAGCAGCCACATCGAAGGCTAAACGAGCTCCAAAAAGAAGCAACCACCACCACTACCCACCGGATGTTGAACACTTCCACGCTTACACGATTCAAAGAAACCCTCCCTTGGGAGTTAATAGCCCGCGCGAAATTAAGTTTCTCATCGACGGGGGGATTATCTTTCCCGCAGTTCAAACAGTGGATGATTCCAGAAGGCTGGAGAAATCGCTCCTAAGAAAACGCGAGCTAGCCGTCTTATTGCCGTCCATCCACTCGGTTCCCCTTTCATGCCCGCGTGTTTGTTTACGTATGAGAATGACGCGTCCTCTGGGTACACTCTGTGTCTACTCTCCCAGCGGCTGCGGAACAGGCAGCCGCGACGCACGCCATCGGATTACTCACGTTCCCTCCGCTCTATACCCCCTTGGCATGGCAATATTCCGTGCGCGCATACGTTCGTTACCACGGCATTATTGTGTCTGGATATCATTCGTACTCACTCGGCCTTTGCGAAGTAGCAGGGAGCGCAAATTGCGTCCCCGCTAATCAGATTTAAGGGGACTCGCGTAATCAATGTGGTTGCTGCGTCCACCAGAACCCTGCCCGCATTCGCCGAGAGGAGGCGTCGAAGATACGTCTAAACCCGGCGAACTCATCTTCCAGGTTTTGTTGACCGCACAGCCCTGGCCAAACACTAATATCCTGGCCAGCAACGTTTACATAGAGGCGCGTCGAATATCGGAGGGACTGGCCGCGTCTCGGGCAAGGAAGAACTGGGATGATTTGAAGATAAGTCTTTGGTTGGGTTAGGAGTTGGTGGTAGGTATATACAAAGCTTGTGCTGATGACTCGCGTGCCTTCCTTGTTTCGTTCGGGTCGATTTCTAGCAAGGTCATGGGGGTGATTGGGAGCGAAGAATTAAGCATGTTAGTGAAAGGGATTACAGCAGAAGTTGTGTGGGTATACGATTACGTAGGAGGGATGTAGTTTCGTTTGGGGAGGCGAGGTGCAATCTTTGGTGTCTTATGAGTAGACTGTGGATGCTTACCCTAGTATTATTTTTGGTTGGCCAGCAGTAGTCAACAATTGGGAATTAGTTGGAATATATTTAGTGTTTTTGCCTACAAATTCACAATATAGGCCTACAGTAAAAAAGTTACGACAGTTTGCCAACGAATATTCAATGTTGGGCCTACAATTATTATGGTTGGTTAATCCACAAAAAGTTGATAATATTGTAGTGAAGATATGTTACAAAGTATTATTTTTATATAATTTATCATTAAATATCTGTGATCTTGATTATTCAACAATAGTTTACCAATAAAGTTACTTTCTTCTTTGTATAATCTTAATTTTTTGTCGGAACATGTGTGTACGTAATATGGAACATACCGAGTAACATAGATGAAATTGATAATGATGATGACGACGATGATGTGGAATGCTTATTTTGCGATGGTAATTATAAAAATAATGACAATGAAAAGTAGACCCAATGTATTCGCTGCTTTCAGTGGGCACACGAAGAATGTGGGGCTTCCGACGTATTATTCGCCTGTCCAACGTGTTTGAGACGCAGAAAGCAGAAATAAATTCCAAGAATGCTGTATATTTATTTGTATCTTCTACTTAATAAATCTTCATTTTTAGTAAAAAGAAGTAAAGACTTTTGAGTTTTCTTTACAAATTTCCTAGGTGTTCCATATTAGGACCCATTTTTTCGAACGGCCGATTTTCACTCTTTTCAGTTTTTTTTACTATAATTGCACAACAATTGGATTTTTTTACATTCGACTATGTAAATATGATTATGCATTAGTTCTTGCGTCCCTTCATGTCAGTTTTATTTAAAAAAACAAATTCCCCTACTTTTGACAAGCTTTTGAAATCAGATGTTCCATATTACCTGCCTTTACCCTACACTAGCGGACAAAAAAGTTGCCACTTTTTCGATTTGTTCTATTTTTGTTATTTTTTAGCATCCATTTGGGACTGTGATATGCTTAATATGCTTATTCTGATGGAAAATTTAAAGCTGTATAAAAAAAACACAGTTCAAGTTGAATTTATTTAACTGACAAACAAAAGTGTTATATGACATTGAAGAGGGTAACACATTTTTGGGGCCGACAAAGAAGTTACCACGTTTAGTAACTTTTTAGGTTGTCCTAAAAGCAAAAAGTGCCCCCACGAAATATTAGATTTTTTTTATTAATGTTCAAAAGTGGTAACTTTTTGTTGGCTTTAAAAGTGTGTTGTCTTGCTTAAGCAAGACATGTTATGTAGGGTTTTTGTTTGTTAGTTAAATAAATTCAACTGTAACTGTGTTTTATACAGCGTTTAATTCTCTTTCAGAATATGTATATTAGGCACATACTGCAGTTTTGAGTTGATATTGAAAAGTAATAGAAGTAGGGTGGTTAGAAAAAGTGGTAACTTTTTTGTCCGCTACTGTATATGTTCTACTTATTCTCAAAGTTCCATAATTTTTTTAATTTCCGGCTTGGGGATCTTCCCTTGTAAGTTGAAGTGGCAAAGTGCTCAATGATACTTCCTTTGGTATCTGCCTACTTATGTACATACAGTTTTCCTAATTTTCAATTATTTCCACCAAGTAATTAGTTACTGTAATCAGTTCCATCTTGCGCATAAATCCATCTATAGAATCTACGTACTAAAGGGAAACTTTTGAATTCAATCTTCTCGCGAAGCTGTTACGCATTTCGTGTGTAAAATTTCAGCCAAATCTGTGGCCCGAATCTCGTCCATTTTCCCTTTTTGATGAACCACCGGGTTCAGTACGGCAAGGAAGGCTTTACTTGCACATTTTAGGATGCTGCGTCTAATCCGCGCTCATTTCAAAGCTTCCCCGGAAATAATCTGTTTTTTAAGGTGTCTGGTCTTAGCTCACGTAACATTAACGTAATAAAGAAAAAGCTACACGCATTGTGGGGGATTTCCTTGGTTTTTCAACACGTTCCGTGTAATTAACGGTTGGTCCAGCGACCACGCGCTGCTTGCCAGCGCAAGAGACATTCAAATTAGCGTCGCTATTCTTTGACGCCCGTAAACCGTGGCGGTTTACAGTCATTATCATCCCGTTGTTTATTCCCATTCTTCGAGAGCTGCGTTTCAGGCTCGAAGCGAGCCATCCTAATGGTCGCGGGCCTATCTGCTCTCGCGAAAGTTGCTAATAAAAGCAATTTTCTGACAATGCGAGGAGCTGAGTTTATGAGCATATTAGTAGAAAATGTTTCAATTAAAAAACTTCCAACACAAATTTCAAAACCTTCACTTTCTACGTTCATAACGTTGCGCTGGACCAAAGTGCATGCCACCATTTTTACTAATTTTAATATTACTTTCCCCGGATCTACTAATTGTAAGTCGATGATAAAGCATTCCTGAAAGTGGAGCTACAGCATTCATTTTCACAAAAATTTCGGGAGAACTACAAGTGCGAGGAAACGCCAGAGAATCATTCGCTTTGACATTTCATCGTGCCGCCCGGGTAAAACACTCCGCGCATTCATAAAAACGTTCTGCTGCCTCGGTCACAAATGTCTCTTCTTCCGTCACTCTTTCGTTGAAGGTTTTTCAGTCGTCGTAAATCATTCTTTTCGCGGGCGCAAACTTACATCGCTCTTCTTCCTAAAAGCGAAGGAAGCTCGCTGCTGCGTTCGAACCCGAGCAAACAGTTCCATCGTAACTCCCCTTAAATAGCACTTTTATTAACTCCAAACCCGTCGTAATACCAAACGACGCGTTAATTAATTATGAGCTGCCCTGGGCACCATCATGCTCCTTCCAATGCGGGAAAACAGCGTTCCATTAAATACTTTACAAAAGATAACAAATGAACGACGAATAAAAGCCAGAGTTGCCAACTGAAGCTAAAGCGGTCTTTATTAAAAGGTGTAAGGTTTAGCAAGGAGTCTTGCAGCGATACAGAATTTTAATCAACGCGGAGGGAAGTAATCCTCAGCATTTGCAGGATGGAGGACTATCTTACCGGATTGCTTGAAATATGAGCTCGCCCCTCAGGCAAAAGAATTTCATATTCACCAGTGTCTACAAATGTTTGACCCAGAGGCCTCTATCGAGGGATCAAAGTTGCTCGAATGGAAATCCATCGATTGCCTACTTGCCATCCCCTCGAGCTCGAGGAATGTTTTAACGTTGCGAGTTCGAAACGCTTCAAAATGCTCGGCACGGCACGCGCATTTTAATCGCGCCAATAAAAAGCCGGCTTCTATCATTCGAAACGATCCCGAGTCGGGGAAAAGTTCTCATCGGAGGATTACGTGGAGAGCATTGATGAGGACAACTGGACTCGAGTTCCTCGCGTCTGGATTACAGCGACGGCGACCTGGCAATGCATTTTTCGAGCGTAAACTCTACTTGACCTACTGTTAGACGCTTAACTATACAGATTTGTTCATGTGTATGAAGGGTCTGCTTTAGAGGATTTAAAGGTATCTACAGGGATGAGAAAATTGTCGAATGACTGCTGTAATTTTAGAAGGAGTTTACAGTATGATAGATGCAACGATCAGTTGCACACCCCCTTGCTAATTGGACCTCTACTCTGTTTTCATCCTTATGAAATTTTGTGTATAATGTTTTTAACGATTAAACGAATTTTCTGGCACAGTGCTTTATAGTTTGATACTGGCAACGCTGAGAAAATGCTAGCCAGAGGCGAAATTGATGTTCTTTAACAAAAATGGTCTAAAAGGCAGCGCAAAAAATAGGCGGGTGCTGGGAAGTTTTTTAAAATTCCTAATGGAGAGGGTCGATGTAGAAGAATTAAATTATTATCACGGACGCTGCACATGGGTGACCAGAAATGCAGGAGACTGCTCGCGACATGAAATAGGGCTGTTCGATTCACCTCCAAGAATCGATTCAGAATCGGATTATAAGAATCGATCCTTCTAAAAAACTGAAATCGAATAATCGATATGAAAAGAGACTTTGGAAGAATCGTCATAAAGCAATCGATCCTTCTAAAAAATCGAAATTAAAGAGACCATATCAAACAGAAATATTTACGCAATAATTAATTAGAATTCAATATGTACCAACTTCTGTATTAATTTGTTGTATTCAGTAAAACTTTAATGCTCGATCACTTACAATTTCGCTTAATGTGCAGTGCACTGTGTCACGCCACAAGAAAGAATGGTAAAGTAAGATCCAGGACATAAGAATCGTATATAAATTTCATGATAATCGTGTATAAATGGCGGAAAACGTATAAGGCCAAGAAAACCTACGCATCAAGTAGTTTGATTGGTCCTTTACTAATGACACATAATTCTCCCAGAAGGCAAAAATCGATTTTCTATTTTTACATCAAGTAATCGATTCTGGGAAAAATCGAATACCAAAGAATCGATTTAGAAGTTCGATCTTTTAACCAAAAGAATCGATTTTCTACAGAATCGAATCGGAATCGAACACCCCTATTATGAAATCGAAATAGCACAATCTTTATCAAAATCCACCGCTTTTTACGAGTGATAGTTGAGATTCATTTATTCTGAAAGTCGCCTAGAATTTGCTAAAATATTCCATTAATATAACTCGCGTTACTCAGCGTCGACAGTGCAACACAAGCAAAACACAACCCCGTCGCTCATTATTCTCTTTGCCCCACCCTCGAACGTTTAATGTTTAATGTGTCCATCGAAACCATTCTCGTCCGCTGGTATTTCACCCTGCGCGTATAAACGCGGAGGTGAGAGCGCGAACGACGAGCAGCAGCGGAACAGACGACCCGTGGAAAATCGAAAGTTATTTTAAATGAATTCCGACGACAGGCGAAAGCTCTCTCCCCATTCGAATTCGTCCAGGTTAATTCTCTGGCGTTTCTGGGGCTGAAACGAGACGGCAGATCGACTCGTGTTCGCGGTGAGATTTTCGCCAGTATATCGAGCACCGCGGAAGTCTTTCAAAGGATTGAAAGGCGACCCGCATCCTCAGGAAACCAAAAACCGAGAACGTCAGTTCGACCGCGGCCTTGTCCCAGCCTTAATGATCAATACCGCGAGAGCTTCGCTGTTTCAAGGCTCCAGCTTCAATGATCCCCGTCATTCATGCTTTTAATCACCCGCCCTCTTGCTTCATCATCCCCGTGGACGCTAGAGCAGGCCTCCATTTACCACGCAGGCGGGCTTTGCGGATCACTCGAAAGTGATTGATCGCATTCCGTCGCGATTCAGTAGGTCAGCTTCCTCTGATCCACCTTTTTACTCGAGAACCCCGGTAATTTTTCCTAGCCCCTTCCCACAAAGCCCTGCAAGCCCAAAGTACATTGGAATGTCGTGCAAAATTAACCAGTCATCACAAGAACGATTGCTCAAGATCCCTTTCGTGACATAGAGGTCCAACTTAGAACATAGACGTGTGACGTTGTCAAACAATTCCACAATAATTAATAAATAATAAGAAGCATCAATATAAAAAATATTTTCTGCAAGTTTAAAGGTGCCTCCTTGTATGCCAAAAGAGTTTAATCCAAGATTAACAATAGTTTCTTCAAAAAAAGTTTCACACGAGAATCCCCCTTTAAGAGTGTGAAAACTAACCTCAAAGTCGAATAGGCACTCCCACATATTCGCGTATAACTTCTAAACTACAAGAGACAGATTTTTTTTTAAAGAAAACTTTAATGGTACTATAAGCGCTGAGACTTGCCTTAACAAAATTTTGAAAAGTATTTGAAAGAAAATACCCGACAAAAATTTTTTTTTCAAAATTTTATTAACGTTAAGTTTCTAGCGCTTATTGCGTTATTAAACATTTGTTTAGGATATTTTTTCTGTCTCTTGTATTTTAGGAGCTATATGCGAAAAAGTGGGAGTGCCTATTTGACTTTGAGGTTAAGTTTGATAACCTTAAAGGACGATTGAGGACGAATAAAATATAACGTTGTTCTCGCCTTGAGTCATTCTATAAACCCACAAAGTTGCGTTAAAATCGGTGGGGTGTTTCCAAGGGTTCGCGGTGTTCCCTTGTAAGAGTTCCGCGCAAATGCGGATGAGCTCTTACAGAGTCACGTTCGCAATGGAAGAGATCGAATTCTGTCAGTCAGAAGAGCAATTTGATGACGCGAAATGAACGGAAGGGGCTATAGTGGAGGACTGTCAGCGGCTCGTGGGTTTTGGCGCGCGTGTGTTCGGATGCTGGATATTCTAATGGACGTCAGTGAAGGGCGGGCCACGGGCGCATTTAGTCGAATGGGTTAAAACTGCGGTTATTTGCGGTGCACTTCAATCGAATTGGCTGCCGTTTGCATAATCTCCGCCCGCCTTCGCGTGCACGCTAGCATTCGTCTGCACTCCTGCAACTTCTTTTAGGTTCCCCGGCGCATCTTCCTTTTTCCCTCGTCACCCTATCCACCCTAACCCTCCACCCTCTCTCCCTCCCTCTCTCTCTCTCTCTCTTCCTCCTGGCACACTCCCGATGAAAACGTTTCGCGGTTCTCCCTTTCCTTTTGCTGGAACTGTTTACGAGCAGATGCACCCTGATTTATTCCAACCGCTCGCCTAAGAAACCATCGATTTCCCGATCGCAGGGCAGATCCTTTCCTGTAGAACGTACCGCGATGATATACCATGGCTAAGGATGCAAGGGTGCTCCTAAAACGAGGGTGTTTTTCTTATTGACCTTCGTGTATTGATTAATTGCACACGGTACGTGCACCTACCCACGGTTCTTCTCGATAACAGAGGAAGACAGAGATTATCTTGTATTAGGTTTGATTTACAGATGGTAGACATTGTGAGAATAGATTAGGAAATCAGATCCTCGTGGTTTCCAGATTAGGATCGTCCTATTTTAACTAGAATATTTATTTTATGGCTAGCTTAATTTACTATTTTAAATTTTTGTCTTTTTTTGTGGAAATAGTCACATTCGTCTGGATTAGCTAGGCATAATGAGCTGAGGAACATTTCGTGACCTCAGAGTTTACCGTTCGAATGTTTTTACGCGACAGACAAACATTGACTTTCTGGTTTACATATTAAGATTATTTGGGGATTTTCAAATCTTCAATCATTTCGACGCTTTAAGATAGGTACCTACCTAATTTTCTCTGGAATCTTTATAATTTCTTAATGATTTAATCATGCATCACGACGTCACCACTTTCAGTGTACCTATTCTGTTTTCTTATAGGTACGTTTTTCTAAAAATGGGTCATTTATAACAATCATAGTAATTTTTTTTCTCTTCAACAAGCAAAAATGCCAGCCAAGCGATTCACTTTCTGCTGAAGAAGAGGAAATCGTCAAGGCGGTTATAAATTTTCTCCAATAAAAAGTCTGCGCACTTTCGTGCGGAACAACCTGTACTTTAAAGTTACAACCTCTATTGCACCGTTAAAAAATGTCGGTTGCACATTTCTGTTCGACGAAAATTCGCAGTATCCAGAGTCAAGACGTCGGAATGTGTGTTCCTTTGCAATTAAAATGACGCGACTGTCTTTTAAATTCTCTTCCTTAATTAATCCGGTGATGAGTTCCATAATGAGTTTCAAAATTTATTTGTAAACGACAGAGCCTCCCACCGCAATGAGCGAGGCATTAAATCCTCTTTTGTTAATTGATTTCGTTCGCTGGTTCGAACACACGTAACTGCCTTCCCTCTTGCCTCGTTTTACAAATTTTCCTTGTTTTACAAGATCGCCGTGAATCTGATTGTCGCTAATTTTCTTTAAAAATTAAATAGACATCGTCGTTATTACGAGACTGTCACTGAGTTGATTATTACTAATTTTCCTTAAAAATAAATTAGAGACCGTTGTAAGAATTGGTTCTTCGTTTTAAACAATTTGCACATTATAAAGCTTCCCTGATTGCTCAACCTTGGTCCGTCTTCAAAAGGCACATTCTTCCAAGGAATTCCTCTGTCTCGAGCTCATTCCTGCGCTCGTTAACGAAACATCGTCAACCCTCAAGTTGAAATTGTTTTATACATGGTCGTTCAGTCGAATCAGCTCGTCGTGGAAATCGGCGGAGATTTTATTAAAAATTTGGCACGCTGAAAGATTCATTACACGCGATTTCAATTACCCTGGCAGCGCGATTCGGTTGCATTTGCATTCATATTTACCATCGAACAAAGCGCGAGCACGGGGATGGGAATTGCGGGCGCCACGTTCCCGTCGCGTACCATTGAAAACGTTAAAAATGTCGATTACTCGCAAGTATCGTTATTCCCGATGCCGCCTGCGGGAGATTAAACAAAACGTTGCAAATTTCATATGCCAGAAGAGGAAACGAATCCTTGTACTGTATAAAATTCAATGCGCTTTTCATTCCACGGACTTCCTCATGAAAAGCTTCTTTATTTTACATAGGCATTGTATACAGAGCATCGCCCCAACGCTTTTAAACGCCCCAATTTAAATTAAAATTATAAAAGGAAAAACTAACTTTTGAAGAAAAAAAATATCTGAGACTTTCGTAAGAATTTATGGAATCTTGTTGAAGACCCTGGGAAGGGGGCACCAGCGCAGCGAATGGAAGAGCCCTCCCCTCCAGCCAGTTCTCCTCGCTGAGCACCCCCCTCTCCAACCCGTACACTAATGACTAATGACTTTCGCCGCGCAGAACGGTCCCAATAACGATGTGAGACATTTTCGGAATCCTATCATGATTCTGCCTTGTCGAGGATCACGGGCAATTCTGGCTGACTATCACGACCCGGAGATCGTTATCAGCGATTGAGGGAACACCTCGAAGCGCGCTCAAGCAGCGCGCCAGTGACTTGTACCGTGCGTATTAAGTATTCACCGGTCGAAGATTAAAAAGCGAGGATTCAATTTGCCTCCGATCCCCCGTGAGTCAGCGCGCAAACAGGCGAAGTATCGTAAAAAATTCTAATTATCTCGACTGTTCCGCGCCGTCCTGGCCGTCGGATAGAGAGAAGGAAGATTAAATTCTCGGCAACCGGCGCGAAATTAGAGATTAAGGCGTTAACGAGTCCCGGCAGCGGGCGATAATTCAGGCGCGTGCACGCGCCCACCTTGCCCGCGAGCGGGTCCGCGCTGCATAATTCTCCAGCCCCCTCTCTTGCTCCGGGAGTGAAGTGGGCAAGGTGGGATCGAAGAGGAAGAAGCGGTGGGTGTCTCTCACCTGTCCTCAGGAGAGAGAAGAGTAGCAGCAGTGCGAACCACATTTTGGTCAGACACTTGCCGCACCTGCAGCACGAATCCCCCAATCCCAGTCGCACTCCTGTCGCCTTGAGTGGGTGTTGCTTCACCGCGTGCTTCACATTTGACTGGACGTCCACGCAGATCGGTCCTCCCCGCGGAAAATTGTCGCTGCCGTTTGCACTGGGGATCTTTAGTCGAGGGTAATGAATGGTTGAGCTGAATCACTGCGATCTTGGATCGGAGGTCCTCTTTCTTATGGGATTGTTGGGGGAGTGTCTAGCCTGTTTCACATTTCCGTTAGCGGAATATAAGATAAGACGCGGTACTCCGCCCCTTGGCATTCTGTGGGTCACGAAAGGTGGAACGATGGATTCTCCTTCGGTATCGTGTTCTCCGGAAAAACTTACGTGGACCCACCCTCGTTAGCGTGGCCTTGTAACCAGACTCTTTCAGGCCAGAGAGTTCAATCAGCAAATCCGCAAATCCGCCGATCAAGGGACCGACCTTTCGCGCACATTTGTCTCCGCCCTGGGTCAGCGGCTAATTAGCATCCGATTTAATTACCTCCTCCGTCTTTCGACTGATCCCCGACCACCCGGTCCTGCTCATCGAATAATCCCGCTGATTTTCCGCATCTCCGCGTTCCCACTGACTTCTGAGTTTTAATTACAGCAGCAAGCCTTGACGTCCGATTCCTCAAGCCTTTACCGATCGCACTTCACTTGGCAGCTGTATTTTAATTACAGAAGGTCAACGATCCTCTTTTCTACTGAGCCGGGCGACTTCGGTGTCGTCGCGGCGCCTTCGAGCCGCAACCCACAGTCTGCGTTGTTCCAGGACGTATTCAAACTTGCCACAGCCCCGCGCCACTTTCCTCCCACACCACGTGACACACAATCCCCCGCAGTTCTGAACTGTCGTTCACTCCTCCCCGCGCCCCACACTGACGATCACGGTTCGACGTTCGGATCAATAAGATCCAACCGGGGCGATCACTTCTTCACTATGCTACTCACTTCGCGCGGCGATCGCGCTCGATCTTTTAATCCTCGCGGCTGGAAGAGGTAATCCTGAAGAATGTTTCGTATCACTGTGCCACTTTTAACAACGAATTATATCGATGCAACTTGCCACTTCGGGAGGGGATCACCTTACAAAGGAGTAACACAGAAGAGAACCCAGGTCACCTGTGCGCACCACTTCGTTAGGGGCGGTTTCCTCGGGCCGCGACCGTTTGAAACTTACCCCGCGACGGGTATCGGCGTCAAGCGTCGTTGGTAACCAGCAGGAACCTTTTCCACCGAGAGTTCGTAGTTGACAGAAAGCCTTGGCGGGAGCTGCACGACGAATAAGGTGCCACTCCCACCCGCGCATGCTCCTCCACTCTGGATCGCGTGCCCTCTCCGTCGTGCGCGCCCTTTCTCTCTGTCCCCCTTAACCGGCTTCTCCCGACATTATTCCCTCTCGTTATTCTCTCCTTACCTCGCCCTGTTCTCCCTCTTATCGTGCGTGTTTCTTATGTTGCCCGAACGCGTCTCTTCCCCCTCCCCCCCAGTCGAGCGCCCCCACCCCAATCGGGGCACGTGCTCGCGATCCGGCTGGCCCACGAGCAATTAACCCTGGAAACGATATGGGGTATCGACTACCTTTCGCGGGACGCGAGTTCTTGCCGCGGAGACGCTCCGGCTCCCTCGCAGATAGCCGAAGCAGTTACGCGGCATACGTGGAACGAGCTCGTTGGGAAACTTTACTGGCTCGCCGAAGCGGTTCGCGGGAGTTCTTCCACTCTCTGGACGGTAACGATGGCCCATAGTCGTTGGAACAGCGCCACTCGTTCATGTTCGAGGATGTCCCATCGGGCTAGTTTCAGTCGCTGGTGTCTAACTCGGTGTCGTGATAACCACTGGCGGTGCTCTTGTCCGAACGGGGTGGTTCATTTAAATGTCGGAGCTTTATTTCATGGATAATTGTTCCACGGACACGGGTTACCATCGATTGCGCCAAGGAATTAAATATACAGCCGGGACTATTAATCAAGTCACGTAGAGGGACCAAGTCGAGAATCTGTAATGAAACGTGTAACTGATACCGGCGTGCTCTAATCTAACATAGCCGATCGATTATTCATAGGAATCGGGAAGCTGTCCCTGTAGTAATCGACTTCTTCACCGTTGCACATCCTCTGTTTATCACCAACTGCGTACACTGCCACGCTGTCCTATTACGACTTCTTTTGTTAGCAATTCTGCCCAGTTCCTTAACGATACGTTACGAATTGTCCTCTACAATTTCTCCCTGGAACACTGAACCTGATAGTCAGAGGGAACCATTATGCCTCGTAGTAGGAGCTGTACGTTTTGCAGTCGAACATCCTCGTAACGCACAGAGGCAGGCGTAATGAAATACCAGCGGTGCGTGGTGATTAAATTGAAAGGCTCGCTTCAGAATGCTCAGCCGTTTAATAAGTTTATTTCCGTGACGGCGAGCTTAAACAACGACCCGACGAGATACTGATTGTAATTATGTCAGTGAACTTCCCGCTGATATTGTGCTGTCGCCGGGCGCTACTTTGTCATCCAGTTATCCGCAGCCCCTGGACGAAGTTAATTGAAAAATTCTCTCGCAGTATAGTCTTTTCAAGGAAACAACATTAACCGACTTTCCTGGCCGGTGGAAATTCTGCAGAGGGGCGGGAGGACATTGTGCTTCTTTGTTCCTAGCGAGGGTTTAAAGGGGTTAGGTCAAGAGATGCATTCTCTATTCGTAGGTCCGAGCCATTAATGGGTCTACCACGTCTGGCAGTTGCATTTACTGCCTTGGTTTAAGACACGCAAGGAAATTTAACCTGCTACACCCCGTTTAACAATTCTCTGGTGAACTGTGAATGAAGATTCCACGAGATGTTAGTTGGCCTTATAGCTAGATTATCAATTTGAGTCTTTTACTGATGAAAGGCATTATTCTACGACAATCCATCTACGTTCCGGTTGCTTTTATTTCGCCATTTGTGAGACGAGACACGTACGTCCCGCGTCTTGGGCGAAGCATGGAAACGAGGAGGAAGGAAGGAAGGGGTGACAAGCGGCGATGTAGCGCGCGTGATGCATGCGTTCAGGGTGGCAAATAATATAACTCCGTTCTCAGAATATCGATTAAAAGTCGATTAATATTCATGAACGGTGTGAATTGATGACCCCGTGCGCAGATATCCCGCCGAATTTCAAGTCGACTGTTAAATATTAAGTCGCTTCGAGTCAAAGTAGATTCGCGTAACACCCCTCGCTGGATCGATTCCACGAGATTCTGGCGATTTCAGCTGGTGTACCAGCTCGTCGTGGAAACGGAGAGGGGAGCACTGATGCAAATAGAGGCTGTTTGAACATCGCGTGATTCTGTCGTTTGTTTTACAAACGCGGGCAAAATTTTTGGAAAAGTTGCGAACGTTGGAGGGTTTCGGCACACGGGCTCCGCTGGTTCCCCTCGAGAGTTTAATTCCCGTTTCGTGGAATTAAAATGCTGGTCGTTTCTCTGTAATCCCAAATATTATTCTAGGCACGAACCGGGGGTAGGAATTTATTTCTTCCCTATTAGCATCATCATTCAGGTCTGTTAATTAATTATTGATAACACCAGGCATTATCCTCCCGAAAGAGTAGCAATTACTTTCGAGCTGGCGTTATAATATGATATTACGAGTGCAGTTTATTAACCGCGCTCCCCGCAAGGCAATAATGACCACGAGTTAATTCCAATGGCGATATGATAATAACGCGTAATGCGTCGCGCTAGCATTATCAGCCGTAAAACAGTCGACCATGAAATTAACACTTGCTCCGGATTTTCTGCTCCCATTGTTTTGGTACTACCACGCATGTCCTCTAACAGCTGAAACGCATGTGTGGTTCTAAACAGGCGGGAGGGTGAAATCACCATTAAGCTTTAAAATTACTTCAGCTAAGTGAAAGAATCCCAAACAGGTGGAGCATCCTCGTTAAAAGGATAGAAATCTGTGCCCTGCAAGTAGAAATCGCTAAGCCCGCTTCCCAAACACGAATTTCCTCCCTTCTAGCGCAAAAAAGACGCGGAGCCCTCTGTACAATTTCACCTAGTCGTTTCCACGGACACTGGTCGCCAGAAAGCTATCACGTTACGGACACACGAAGGTGTCACAGCGTCCAAAGGATTTTAGGGCCCCGTGAGTGATCCAGCTTGTCCCAGCGACTGCTCTCGAGCTCGTTTATTCGGATCGACAGTATCAACCGAGCTGACCCGATTCGAATCGCCCCAGGATACGAGCCTTCGATCAGCTTCCCTCCTCTTCGACGTCAGGCATGACCTCTGCGACCCCTAATCGTTCCAGGAGCCTGTTCCCAGACGTACCGGAACTCTTGTCTAATCCGAGGAGCCCTGTAGTCGCGGCTAATAGACCACGCGGGACAGATCAATCTGTGTTACCTTCCTTGGGAATTATTTTCCGTCGTCGGGCGTGGGTTCGCGCTCCTCTCTGCCTCTCCTCGCCGCGAAAGCCCCTGGTAGCATTTATTTGTTGGGAGTTTGTTGGGCCAATGACGTGTTATGCTTTGGCCAACTGTTGAAATGTCGCGTTATTTTTAAATGAGCCAACGATTGTAACCAACGCAGGCAAAACTGAAGGTTTCATTCCAAAAGACGTCTTAAAGACGTCCAAAAGGCGTCTTAAAGAACTTCAAAAGACGTCGTAATGACGTCTTTTTCAGGTCTAGATTGGGAAGAAAAAAGAATTTCGCGGTGAGGAGAATCGAACCCAAACTTTCCGCTTACAAAGCAACCGCTGTTCGCAACTACCCAACACACTTCCTTGTAAACACTTCTAATTTCTAGTTACATAACTAATATTAATTGTTTATAAAAACTACACAGTAACGCGAAATATTCTACAAAATATCATCATTCGACCTTTAGACTCATTCCTTAAAATTTTACATTCGTCTTGAGACAGACGTCATCATTACGTATTTATAAATAAGAAAAGAAAAATCACAACTTCGAATATAATAACAAGTTTTTAGGATGTAGCAAATTTTCTGACTTTTGTACGACGACATTTAATCATCCTTGTAAATTTTTTGTTAATTAACCGACCATTGTAATTGTAGGCTCAACATTGAATATTCGTAGGCAAACTGTCGTAATCTTTTATGAATTAACCAACTATAATAATTGTAGGCCCAGCATTGAATATTCGTTGGCAAAGTGTCGTAACTTTTTGTTAATTAACCAACCATAATAATTGTAGGCCCAGCATTGAATATTCACTGGCAAACCGTCGAAACTTTTTTGCCGTAGTACCTATGTTGGGAATTTGTAGGCAAAAACACTAACTATATCCCAACTAATTGCCAAATGTTGGCTACTGTTGGCCAACCAAGAATGCTACTATGGAGGGGGCGAGAAAATTGAACGAACCGTGGCGGTGTCGTACAGCATTTCCGCGATGCTCATCCACCCGTGGCGGACTTGCAAGTCATCGGAACTCGAAATAGGAAACGTGTGCCCGACGTAGGATCTAATGGCCCAATGTGGTTAATGCCCCACGCTGAGGCAACGAATGGTAGCGGGAGTTTCGAAACGGGCAATAACCATGATACCGTGGGTTATTGCTTAATGACCAGCATCGCGTGGCTCGTTTCCAGGGGGATATATCCCGCCGCTGTCATTTGTCAGCATACTTCGCGTTAATTCTGATAATCTAGACGACCATTGTCCCCGCGGAGGGCCCTCGATGCCTTGCGCAGCGCCATCTGTGCGCGCATGCGCTGACAAGTGCACGCGCTGAACGCGCCTTAGGGCGGTATTCTCAGTCGTTGCTTATTCTTAAGATCGTCTTAGGCATGCGGCATCCTCTACTAACCTCGTAGACTAGTAGAGGATGCCGCATGCTTAAAACGATCTTAAGAATAAGCAACGACTGAGAATACCGCTCTTAGTGTGACTGTAGAAACCAGCGTAACCAGAAGTAGGTACACAGCATTTCATTTTAGAGTAAACTGGTTCCGCGCAGGGATATACTGTTGATTGGTAGGAAACCAGCAGGGAAAGTATTACGACCAATCGCAAAAGTGCTACGACCAATCGCGTGTGTCAGATCCGTGGGAGCTGCGGAGATCGGTCGCAAATCGGTAGTGGCGTACGTCTACTCTTATATGGAATGGAGGATATATGACGTAGCAGGAAGTAGTGGAGGGGGAATCATTGCATAGTGTGCCTATACGTTGTATAGTATAGGCAAAGAAACTTCCACCGCGGGAATGATGGCACTCGTAATTCGTATTGCGTAACAATTGTGGAAGACGCAAGTATACACTTTACTATATGTTTAGTAGGGCTACGACTACAGTATTGTCTCCGTATGTGCTCGCTGGTCGGGACCGGTGTTGAACTCCTATCGTGAACAGATTCCTAATTCCGAGTGTTCGTTTCTCGCTCCTTTCTGGCCGAAGGGGGGGAGTGAGATGGAACGCTTTGCGTGCGCGGCGAGCGTGCGCGACGGGTGCGAGCACTCAGATGGAATCGTGACTGCTCGACGCATGCGCGCCACGGTCAGATAGCCAGGCACGGCACGAGTCTTTTTTGCGCCCTAGGCGAGCTTGCCAAATTACGCCTTTTATTATAATACATTTATTTGAGATTATTGATAAGCTTACTCTGAATTTGTATTCGTAGTTTAATCCACTTATAGTACAACTTGTAATATTTAATTTTACAGTTTATATTCAACAATACTAGTAATGAAAGTATCATTTTGCACCTCTTGTCGACTTTCCGCCCTAGGCAGTCGCCTAATTTTGCAGAGTAAAGTCATAAATAATCTCAAATAAATGTATTATAATAAAGGGCGCAATTTGACAAGTTCGCTTAGGGCGCAAAAAAGGCTTGAGCCGGGCCTGCGTCACGATTTTGCGATGCGGTTCTCGGGCTCACCTAAGTGCTTGCGACCATCGCGCACGCTCGTCGCGCACGCAAAGGACGGAGTGTCACGGTGCCCGAAAGACGGAGGGAGACAAAACATCAACGCGTCGTCTGTCTTGTACCGTCCTCGCTCGCTTTCAGTGGCTCTCGCTCGCTCTCGTTCCATCTCGCTCTTGCCTTCGCCGGACAAGAGTGGTGGGGGTAGCGACGAACACCTATCGTGTACACCAAACCGAGCACATACGGAGACAATACTGTATTTGTCGAATTTTTCGAGATTCGAATATTTTAATATTTAAGTATTCGATTACTATTCGATTATTTAAGTATTCGAATACCGGTGTATTCGAATAGTATTCGAATAATTAAATACTGTATTGTCATTGAAACTACGTGTATGTGCAAAGTTTCAAGCCGATCGGATATGTTGAATTGGGCCAAAATTAGCTTACAAGATTTCACCCTGACAAACTAACAAACTCACAACTGAAACTAAATAAAAACGTAAAAAATGAACCTAAAGAACTTGATTTATAATTCACACCATACTATTCGAATACTCAAATATTCAAAGTTTATTCGTAGCATTCGAATACTCAAATATTCGAAATTTATTCGTACAATTCGAATACTTAAATATTCGAAATTTATTGGTAGCATTCAAATACTCAAATATTCGAAGTTTATTCGTAGCATTCGAATACTTGTAAAATATTCGAATATTAAATTATGCGAATAGTTCCAGCCCTAATGTTTATGTGGAATAAGTAGTATAAAAATTTATTTAAAAGTTATTTCTTACAGTAAAAATGTTGACAATACATGTAGACACAATATTGGGATATTTAAAAGTATGTAACGTGGACAATTTTACTTACTCCACTTTTGTGACACTTTATAATAACTTAAATTGAGATCATTGGTCATTGTATTGTAGCGCTATAATTGCTACACAACATTTTTTTCTGCATACAGTTCGTCGATACTGTGAAAATATAAAATTAATTAACCCGTAAGTAGGCGCATGGGGTCAAAGCCACTTTGATCGCTAGAAAAATACAGAACGCATAGGTTTGTGAACTTGCCGATCCCAGTAGCTGCCTATCGAATAATGCAAATTTGTTTTCAGTAGTGATCGCAAAATTGTCGCGCGCACTTATCATGTATACTTGTTTTTACTTTTCAAAACCTTTTGATTTACCATAAATATAAAAAAGAAGTTGGGATCCCTGTTGACCCCATGCGCCCACTTGTGTGATTTTGCCAGTGCGCCTACTTAGGGTAAATCCAGGAGACGCGGTCGACCTAATATAAAATTGTTATTAAAACTAATATAGCAATTACTTATTTTATCAGAACAAACCTATATGTTAAGAATTTTATGCTGATTAAAAAAAAATGGTCGATATTTGCTTTGAAACAATATTTACTGTAAATCGGATTGAAAACTGAAGTCATGACATCTGACCACCTCTCCCGAGGTGCCGGGAGAAATGGTTTTCGTCGTTGGCAGAGACCACTTACATAATTATTCATGGAAAATTAACAAAGGATAAAGCAAAATTATTTATGAGTGAATATAACTACAGATTCATTGATATTTAATTTGTTTACGCTAAATAAGTAAAGAACACATCACGGAAAAATGAATTGCCTTAGCAAGGCAAATGAATACCAAAGTGAATAAATAAACTAAATAAACAAAAATAATAATGAAATAATAATAACAAATAAAAAATAAACAAAAATAATAAAAATATCATAACTCGACTATCTCTCCTTTCTGCAGCGAGAGATGATCTTCTCGTTAGTTTTGAGAGGAAGAGTTAATACGGCTAAATACTTTGGCTGCATTGTCCCTCAATATCTCTACTATCTTATTATCCCAAAAATTAAACGAAAATAAACTTAGAAGTATATTTTAAATACGATTCTGTACATCGCTGTTTGACAAAAGAGGTTAAATTTAACCACAATTTTCCTTTAAATGCGTATAAATCCAGAAAAACACAGAAGGCAGCGAAATGACGTTATTGATTCAACTGTTTGGCTTCTAGAGAAGTAATTGGTCTGCATTTTGACGCGTTTTTACGTATAGAGTCTGAAATATAGCGACTTGACCAACTCTCCGGCCTGACCGCTTCTTCCAGATTTACCCTAAGGGTTAAATTAATACCCGCATCGTGCAGAACACACCACTTTTTTCTGCATACAGTTCGTCGATACTGTGAAAATTATAAAATTAAGTAAATTAATATCCGCGTCGTGCAGTACTATCACTTAGTTCGCGTACCGACCGCTAGTGTCGCAGATTAATTTTAAGCTCCCAATAGCTACAGCTGCCAGAAGTCGGGACCAACAGAGACGGGTTATGAGTGTCATGATGTATCGCATCCGTACTTCTGGCAATCCTGCTCTCTACTACTCCCTACTACGTTACTGATTGTGAGTTCTAACTTCCAATAGCTGTCCCCCTCTACTACACCCTACTACGTCATATGAGGCCTACTTCTAGTAACGCTGCTGGTGACGTCGGGTAAATCCTTTCGCGCCACTTTCCCGCAAATCTGTATTTATCAGGCGATAAAGTTTCGCTGAAGTAGCATCCGCCGAAACAGATGAATCTTTAATCGCGCATCGTTTCTCCTCGTTCATCCAACTGTCTAACTGTAAGCTGTTGCACTGTTTCCACTAGAAAACGCGTTCTGGGGCGTGCCGGGGGAAGATCGACGTAAACTCGGGCCCGAGAGGCGTGTCAACGTCCGCATTTCCTTTAAGGAACATTTCAGAAACTGTAAGCTCGAGGCTGTTTAGCTTTAGTATCGTTTATGGTGTGTTGAACTATTAATATTATGCATTATGTGGAAGGGTTTTATAGTGGGAACTTAATAAATTGAGGTCTTTCTAAGGACAACGTGACTGAATACCCTGCGCCTATGGCGACCTCTAGTCACTTGAAATCTCGCGATTGTTGCATACTACAGGAGTGGTGGCGTACAAATTTGGGAAAGTTTGGGGATAGGAAGGAAACCGACGCGTAATTACCATAAACATAAGGGTATTATACCTGAAGTATCTGGTCACGGAGTGGGGGACACCAAAGTCCCTTCCGGTAAGAGGCCTGTGATGGGACACGCGGCAGTCATTCCCGAACCTCGGAACCGTAAACATCCCCCCTCCTCGAAAATCGGGCACGCTGGTGTTGGAGCCTAAAGTTTTGTCGTGCCGTACTCGCGTTTGTGAAAAGTGACATTTGTGTCACTACTTATCCTCATTTAGGTAATTAATGTCAACTGTGAACCCCTTTTTGCACAAAAATTCAATCAATCTACGCGGATATGTTTCTCACAAGAACGAGAGGTCATTGTATATTTCCCATTTATTTTGTTGCAAAGTAATTACTTTCTGTATTTATCACGCCGCGTATCACACTGAGAGCCGCGTAACGCCTGTTTTTCAGCAAAAGCACAGTTTGATACGTTTATTTCGCTCGTTGGTAAATCGATTCACCATGAAACTTGCTCTCTCAAGCGAACACTCGTGCTTTTCATTTCCACTGAAAGTGAACGTTGAGTCGATACGAACTTTCTGGGTTAACGTGGTTAATTGTTAATTGAGAGTGAGCGAGTTTCGTCCTCTGTTCCGGAAAATTCGTTTTCAGTATTTTCAGTATTTTTCGCATTCGTTACGCGCATCGTTGTTTCATAAGCTTCTCGGAAGGGACAATACGAATCGTTGCGAGGAATTTCGAAAGTTTCCAACAGTTTTTTGCGCCCCTTTTTTTGGCCAGTCCGCTCAGAACTGTCGTCCAGTTTAATGCAGAGTTTCCCCATTTAGAAGTTTCCGTGTTGGCGGAACTGCATCAGAGTTCACTTGATTTTTATTACCCGTATTTTATCGGCAATGACCGCACGCATGGATCTTCACTGAAGAATCGGTGAATAATCGCTTCCGAGTCGCCGTTCCCCGTGTCGCGATTATGCAAAAGAAATGCGCTTCGAAAACGCTTATCCATATAAGTGTTCGAAAACACTTATCCATATAAGTGTTCGAAAACACTTATCCATATAAATGTGTTCGAAAACACTTATCCATATAAATGTGTTCGACGTCACATTAAATTGCACTAGCGAAATAATCTACTTTGCCTAATATCCTTGATCACCTGAATTATTCTCATCACTACTGGACAAATTCAAATTGTTTCTTTCCTAAACAACGAACACTTTTTTGTATTCTCAAAACACGCATTAATAAATCCAAACAACGGCAATTTTTAAGTGAAAGGTTACAGTGGAAAGATCTTTATGCCTTAAACTTAGGGTTTCTATACCCAAAGAGGATTTTACATAAACGTAAAACACTTACGTGTTCATTTTGACTAAATCCAACTGAGCTCTCAAGTTGTCGCGTACTAGGTACATGATCGCATGGCAAATTAATTTTGTGCGATTGATTGATAGGCAAATTGTAGCCGTTCAAATATATTTTATTTTAATACGATTGAATATAGTTATGCCACGTGCCGTGACGACTTCGTTAAATACAAATCTGCCATGTGTCGTGGCGACTTCGACGGTAACAAAAGTAACAATCCGTGTCCAGCTCGCCTCACGCTCGCCTCGTGCTCGCCCCTCTCCAGCTTTACCGTAAACGGCCGAATCCTGGCGAGACCGCCCAAGATGTCCAAATATGGCAAAGCCCATATAAGGCACGTTCAAGGTCCGCGCCACCGAGACACGCTTAACGCAAACCAAAACAAACAAAAAATACATGGCTAGAAATAGCCTCGCGGTACAAGTGTAACCTAACACCCTTCTCGATCCAATTGAAACTTTTTACCAGTATCTTTCATTAAAAATGGCAAAATCTGAAGCTTTGAATTCACCTTTCCGTGCTCTCATCTGATTTCGAAGTTAAAAATTGAGCACACCCTGAGGTCAGTGATCACTCTGCAGACTTAAAATCGTGCTTTTAGCAGCGCAGCTCGTCCATGAATTTCAGTATGCCACGCCAAGCCTGGTTTATACGTTGTTCGAATATACCCGCGCGGAAGCGCGGTAGAAGACAGGAACGAGGGGGTGTGCACGGGTAGTGGGATGCTAGTGGCGGTTATTGAATTATTAATTAAGTCGGTTAATTAATAAACGATAGGCCGCACTCCCCGGCAGTCAGCCAACGCCCACGAACCCGGTATCCCACCTTCTCGTTTTACGCGGTGCAGTCATCGTCGCAGCCGGCACATTTCCAACCTTTGCACGGCCCTGACTTCATATATCTTCTATATTAGACAGCCGCCAAAGCTGACTTTCTCCACCGTCCGCTCTTTCTTTTCTGTCGCCTTTCCATCCCCCTTCGTTATTTATTTTGTTGCATCCTCCCCTCACCTCCTCGCGCTCGCCTTTCTTCCCTCATTCCGTACCTGCATTTTTTTCATTCGCTGGGGGAAATTAATGGTCCGCGGAACACGGGTTTCCCTTTCCTCCTCGAGCGTCTTCGCCAGGGGGATTATTAATCGTCGTCGCGTCGCGTGAGAGTTCTCTTGCTTCGTACCTACGTAGCACCACTCATGATTTGTCTCTTATTACTTCCCCCCTTAATCTTAGAGCGCACCGAATTACTGTCGTATTGTGGACAGGCTTTGTTGATCGAACAGCAGTGACAGAACAGATTGTACCTTCATTATTTGCCCGCGAAGGATTGGCTGACCTCCGCTTCCTATTTCTGGACTCGAATATCCAAAAGGATGGAGTATTTCCTGGCTTCCAATAACGTGTTTTGTAAACCCTTGTAAACACAGTCACATTTACATGTTTGTATGTTTGCCTGTAAAGTAATATATCCTCGGAGTCGCGGAATCAAATACGCGGGCGGCGCAAATATTTGTAAACCCGAAGCCAGGGCCAAATATTTCCGAAAGCAAGATACAATTGTTCGATTTATTCAACGCTGTTAAAACCGTGGGCACATCGACCTCGTTAGATCGTGATCTTTACGAATCGTCGAAACTATTTGATCTGACGCTTTTAAATCGTTTCCATGTCGAGTCGGTCGCGCTATAAAAATCGCGGAGAAGTTAACCGAGCGTTGTAAAAAAGTTCCGCGAAGGGAATCTCATTGACCGTTACGCAGTCTGCTTCGTCCACGATAAACCCTTTCCCTGGTCACGTGATTTATTTACATCCCTTGCTCGAAGTCTGAAACAAAACTCGAGCGGCGTGCATTCATTTTTAATCGGGCCTACCTTCAGTCTGCTCATTTTATGTTACTAAAGACAGTAAGAAAAATAAGTTCGGCGCGATTGGGACCGAGTAACGCGTGACACGACTGATTAATAGCGGAAGATTAGACCACTCCGCGTTATTATAAGCAGAGCCGTCATTCTCTATAAACGGGCCCGGGTGCAAGAAATATTTTGGGGCCCAAACAATTTCTCAACGGTGAAAAAGTATAACAACTTTCCACAGAACAAAATCACGAAAAAAGGATAATAATAACAATAACGAAGAAAATAAAATAAAAAAAATAAAAGAAATAAACATTAACATATTTAAATGTGTGACTTTTTTATTGCCATATCATTAATATTATTAGATTATTATATTAGAAGATATGTTCTAATTTCTTTTTTCTTAATTTTATTCAAATAAAATTTTGATCACATTTTTTTCTTTTTTCGTTCCTCTTTTCCTGGAGCCCCTATACAGTTCGGGGCTAGAGTTTCTGGCTCCCACTGCACCCCTCTGTGGCCGGCCCTGATTATAAGTAGACTGACTTGACAGCCAGACAGAAAATATATCTGTGGCGTATTGATCTGCAAGCTTTCTGATCGAAGCATCAAGGCAGACTCATGTATTTGCGACCAGAAAATTGGGGCTGCAAACTGACTTCAAAAGCTGACGAGATGTCACCCCCCCCCCCCCCCAGGAACTTATAAAACTAATTCTTAAGTCTACGCGGTCCTGGAGGGAGCACTACCCAGAAACACTTCTACACTTGGTCACATACTCTAGGGACACCGCCCCCGGAGCACAGCAAACTAGGTTAGGTTTGCTAGGGTTAGGTAAACCGTAGCTCTATTTACGAAAAGCAGACTTTGTGGACCAGTAACTTATAACTAACACTATGAAACTGGTATTAGTAACTAGTTTTTGAACATGGACTTAAAGAGCGTTGGACTAGGCAGCGTTGAAAACTCGTATTTACGTCGTTCGTTGCCTCGTGATGGCTTAATAAAGTAGGGGTGTTAGGATTATCACAACATTTTAATGATGTAATTAAATTATTAAATAAAGAATTTTTTTATTGATAAAAATTTTGTATTTATATTATATTAGAATTATATTAATTTTATTAGTATTTATACTATATAGTGTAATTAATTTGTCCTTTCTTTCAAATTTATATTCAATGAGATTTGGAAATTTGCATTTATTAAGGGTTTTAAGTACCTATAGGAGTTTATTCATTAATAATTGGGGGATGGGCTTCTAATTCTAATTATTTAATATATTGGGAGCTACAGTAAATCCTCGTTACCAGCCCGTTTCTACCATGCGTTAGGAGCCCGGCGACTATCCCCACCATTTCTTGGAAACCTGCGGACGAGAGTGAGAGACCCGACAACGAGCGAGAGGGCTGGGTTAGGAACTGGCCGCGCGGAATAGTGTCCACAACGCGTTAGGAGCCCGCTGCCAGCCCCGTTCGTCGGGCTGGTAACGAGGATTTACTGTATTCGGTCAATTGCTCAGTCTGTGTCTTATGAAGTTAGTTTACTTTTAATTATACTTTCAGTTATTTTATTAATTGTGAAATATTCAGTGTTAGATTTATACAAATTTCAATATTATATCAAATTTATTTTTATATTAATACCAATTTATTTAATGTTCATAGTAAGAATATGGTTTTGATGACTTAGAAGTTTCGTCTTCTTATTTCTTCTCTCTCTTACAGAGAAAGAGTTTTAGAGTAGAATTCCAAACTTTTGGAAATTACGAACAAACACTAAGTTTAGTGAAACTTCTGCTGGAAAACCTCTTCTGGTGTAAATGGTGATAAATAGCAGAGTTAGGCAAAATGTATTCTAATTACAAATTACAAATTACGATAAAAATGTAATTGTGTAATTGATTACACATTACTTTCTGCGCCTAAATTAACGAACACAGAAAATAATGTGTAATCAATTACACAATTACATTTTAATCGTAATTTGTAATTAGATTTCATTTTGTCCAACTCTGATAAACAGTGACGCACGAAAAATATTTTTCAACTGGATTTTTTAATCGAGTAACGAACAATAGCATTCTATAGTGATCCTCTAGGGAGTGATCGGTATATCCGTAGTCATTTTGAGGCAAAACCGGAAATAACATAACCTAAACATTCATTAAATCGTCTGCTTACCGAGCTGATTGTTTATCTATCTCTTTCTATCCGTATTTCTGTCTCTTTCTTTCTTACAGTTTCTTTCTCTGTCAACTTCCGCTTTTGCTCCAAATCGCAGCAACCAATCAGCGACGATACACGTTGTTCCAATCACTCTTTAGAGGATCACTAGCATTCTATATTCATAGCCTTTTCCATTCAATATAGCTTTATAATTGTATAAACCGATTGAGCGAATTTAATCCATAGTAATCCAAGCAGATTTTATTTCTGACGGATGAGTGTTAAAATTTAATAATCGGGACAAAATTAACAATCCATTATGCATCAACCTATTTCCAACGCCCGGCCTGGCCAAGTATCATATTCAACCTCGCCTGCTCGTGTTTCATCAACTTGGTAGAAACGCTGCCAGAAATCTTTATGGCCCCTGCGAACTCCTCGCGCTAGAATCCCTAAACTTCGTAACAACGCTTTATCGGGGCGGCCCTTAATCATCATACCGCGTTCCTTCCGGACACCCGTTAGATAACAGCTACATCTGCGCGGAACGCGCATAAGCCACGAGAAACGGTAGAAAATATCGTGCGTCGCGATAAGCTGGAAGCACTCGTACGTCAAAAAAAAAGGATCACACAACTATACGTCACAGAGGGATAAAATATACCGAGTGGCTCCGAATTCAACCGCGCGATTCAGTGTTTTTACACGGCGTTAAAAGCTTCCGACATGCTTTATCGCTGCACATCAGACTTAAACCTCTCAAAACGTCCTCTGCTTTCTCTTTTTCGCAAGAAAAAATTGGAGATATGAATTTTGCCGTAGGCGTTTGAATATTCTCGGGGGCGGAATACTTTGCGAGACGCTTTGACCGGTGCGCCGATAACGAGATTCTGATAACGAATAAATGAGGGACGCATTTGCGAGGAAGAGTTCAGGGCAACCTGTTGCCAGCACTGATAAACAGAGTCGATCCTTGTTAGAAAGCTTGTTCCTCGCGTAGTACCCTCGATAGCACAGAGTTTCTGTTTTGCAACATTTGCTCGCGCGTCAAGGGGAACGACTTTGACAAACGAGTCAGTTCTATCCTTAACGTTGCGTTCTTCCTCCACCCTGCAACTCGGCTCGGAGGATTTTGACGCGATCCATCAAACCGCACGTGCGCTTGCCCGCTATTATTTTAACGCCGTTTCCAATTTCCCGACATGCATAGAAAGGAAACACGGCGAGGGAAGTCGATGGAGGAGGGTGGGAAGGAGGACCGTGGAAAAAAGCGTCGACGCAGCGACTGGAAGGAACACAAAATTGCGCGGACTGTGGTCGAGGGGATGGGAATAGAATGGGAGAAAATCGACTGGGCCGAGGGAATCGAATTACACGATATGCACCATGAAATAAATAAACGAATATTCATTCCACCCCGGCGACCTCCGTTTTTCCTACCCCTCTGTGCCGCTCCTTCCTTGTACGTTCTGCGTCGTTGAGCGTGCAGCCTGATAACTTGTGCTAATTGGTCGGCAGAATTAATGGACTCGTTGGTCTTCGTTAGGAGAGACAATGGGTCTCGGGCGCCTCCCTCGGAAACAGGGGACGTTCTTCCCGACGACTCAATCATTTCTTTGATTTCCTTTGGAAACATTATGGTGTAAGTGTTTGCGAAAGAATAGGCGGCTTGACGTAAAATGGTAATTTTTTTAAAATCTTTATGCTCTTAAGGGGTGAAGCCCGTATAAACGGCTTATTTTTGTATCAATTTTTAGGAATTTTTTGCAAAGGTGCCAATGCGCTAATCCTTTCGTAACTTTAAGGGTGCTTTATGTAACATTACAACAAGTAAAAAAAAATTTATAACAGTAAAATTATAATAAATACAAAAGAAATAGAGCAGTATCTGAAATAGTTTTTTTTTTTGAAATGCAAAACGGCGCTAGTTGTAGCGTCTCTGGTAGTTATGTGAAAGCGACCAATAAATTTTTTTCAATTTATGTGCCAATTGTAAGAATATGAACCATAAATGGTGTAAAAAAATGCATATTTAAAAAATTGCGGAACTTCAAACATTTTCGCCAAAAATTCGCGTTTTATTTGTTTAAAAACAGTAGTTAAAATGAACAATTTGGTTAAAAAGTGTGGTTCATATTCTTAGGAATATTATCAAGTAAAAGTGTGCGAAATTTGAAGTTGATGGGTCAAATAGTTTTTAAGTTATCCCCGGCGCTAATTTTGAAAACGTGGTTTCGAGAAAAGGGCGTTTAAATGAGTTTTAGGTGTGCTCGGCGCTCGGGGGCGCGCTGACTCACCAGGCTATAGTATCGATACGGAGTCGAATTCCGGCCTATAACTTTGAGAATATATTTTTGAAATGTTTTAGAAGCGATTAATGGAAAAAATTTTGTTTCTATTTTTCGTTCAATTTATACAACCTTCTCCCCTTAACTGTTCACGGTCACGAAGACTTGGTCTCCTGTTTCGTATTGAGATTTCGGTCTTTGAATTCTCTCTTGAATTCTGATGCGCTTACGTCGTTTCAATCCTGCCCGTTTCCGTACGCTTTGGATTCGGTATCTGCGTTTCCCTTCTTTCCCGTGGATCCCTGCCACGAGTAATTCGAAACCTGGATATGCGTTGGAAAGAGCTTGAGATTTCCCGTGATACCTTGGTCTCTTAAGCTTCCCACCGTCCCTTTTATCCAGCGGGTCTTGGAATTTATCTCCAAGGGTGTTTTTAGCCATAATAGCATGGCCCTTCAGAGGGAAACTGACGAACCTTTGAGAGTTTAAACTTTATAAATACGGCTAGTAGCATTCTTTGATTATGGAACTCCCACCATGACCTATTGTACTGGAAACATCTGAAGGGGAAAACATGGAGTGTCACGAAATAGCTTTATCGAGAAAATTAAGTTTTAATACTTTAGTCCATCAGTAAAGAAACAAGGTTCAATGAATTTAATTTTCTTATACAATTTTCTTCTTAAATAATTTCTTGGTTTACTTTGACGACAGAAGCTTATGCTTAAGCAAAGAGAGGGGACATTGCGTATTTTGTTCTAGTGCAGAGTGGACATTTCCTGCTTTTCCTCACTATGTTCCTCACTATGTTAAATAATTATTTAACAGCTCGCAGAGTCCATTTTATATAATATCCTCCAAGTTATTGGTAACATAAAAAAATATGTCAAACAACGGTTGTAGACGCAGACACGGAGCATCCTTTACGTTTTATAACTTTTTCACGTGCGACAAACGGTTTTAAAAAAAAGTCCGAAAAAGTAAAAAAACATTTTAATTTTCAAATTTTGAAAGTTTAAGTCTCTCTCGAGCACTCTTTATTTATGAAGGCGAAAATAAAAATTACAATTTAAATGTTCAAAGGCCCAGGCGAACCTTTTCCCATTATCCGATCGGGCTCAAACTCTATACAGATTTTTTTTTTATTATTTGGAACTATTCTGGGGGGTGCCGCGAAGAAAATTCAAAAGTCGAAATAAAGAGCCACCCTAGTAGTACACTCACAGGCTCAGATCGTCAAATGCCTCCTCAAAACGAACAGGTCTCATTCAAACGCCTTCATCCCCGGTCAAAGAGCGAGGGAACCTTGGTAGCATGTTTTTGCTGTGCCTCGCCATAGGTTCTCTCCTAGCATAATCTAGAAAACACGTGGCTGGTGTTAATAGCACTAGGAACTTGGTGTTTCGTTCGGCCCTAGATTGTACATGCGAACTTCGCTAATTCGACGGGAACTAGGCCAGGTTACGTGTCCAGAAATAGGATTTGCTTTAACTGTCAGGGCCTCGAAAAAATTCGTCGAATGGCGCTATCGGAAGAGTTCGGGAACTCCACGGCAGATTCGATTACAGTTTTCGTCCCTGCGCCCGCTGCCATCTCCTCTGTATTTTAGTTTCACCCTTCGTCCGGCGGGCGGGGATGTCCCGCGTGAAAATTCGCAGCAAAGGGGTAGACGCGAGGGGAAACGAGCTCGCGGTAGTCAGGGATTCGTTGGAGTGCTGCAATTGGTAGAGTAACATTTTTATTTTTCTTGTACATGCTTTTAGGTATTCTATTTTGAGAAGTGCATTTGGAAAGCTATCTGATCCGATTCGAGAGTCGGTGCAAGGGTGGCTTACCATTACCTAGTCGGCAGACCATAGACAACATTGTTCAAGTCTAAATAAATTCAGAGTTCAACCTCGAAAATAGATTCTAAATAATTTAGAATTTTTCTAAGAACCAAGTGGGACCATTCTTCCAAGCTTTCTGTCTATTTCCGGTAGCTCCTGCAGCGTTGTGCCCCAGTTTATACTCATGAAGCAACTATTCGTAAATCACGCAAAAAATAATACGCAACTTTTGTGGTCACACGGGGTGTATCGCACCCCAAGATTAATAATTTACACATTCTGACGAATTGGAATATTTTCAGCACACCCTCCTCTAAATAATCACACAAGAATCATTTCTCCCCTTGTTCCACTCTTCAAATTATTAGTGTTTAAGGGGGCATAGTACTTTCTCTGTCCGAAAATTAAGCATTTTGTACGAATTTTTTTCTATATGAAAATGAAAAACTAGAAAGGTGGGTTTATTGCAACTGAAAGATCACTGTTTGAAGGTATTAAAAGAATTTTTATTTAATAAAAGCACCTCCCCTCCCCTCGCTATAGTCGCTCAAAGTTGGTCCCCCGCAGAGTGAGAAGAATTGCGGTGCCATAAATTCCGCCTTCCGTGCTTATTTGAAAGATAAAAACAAATTAAGACATTAAAATTTATTACAATTTGTTGTCGTTGACCGAGCCGATTCTTAAATTTCGCATTTAAAACAACATGGCGGAATGTCTAATTTTCAGGCAAAGAAAGAAATATGCCCCCTTAAAGTTATATTATTACATATTTGATATTATTTAATTATTAATTCCTCAGCTACGAGATTTAAATTTTTAATTTTTTAACATACATAACAATAAAGTTATATATATTAATTTGTGATTTTCTTCTATCTTCAACAATAGGAGCACTGTTCTCCAAGCATCTAGCCATACAGTGTCCTAGTTAAAGAATTCTAAAAAGAGAACCACACTACCCTAGAATCTTAAAGGCAACACGTTCGAATGAAGACTTCCTGGTGATTAAATCACGTTCTAATGTATACTCACGTAACTTCCACCAGGGCAGCCGGGTATTAGCCGTGTCCAAGGATCACGCACGTATCCCAGGTATCCTCGTTTTTCATCGTTCCAGTGTTCCCGTGGCTCTAACCCCCTCCCATCATCGGCCCATCCTGTATCCCACGGGAAATTTTAAACCCCCTCCGTTCCACAGCGAGACCGGAAAGAGCTCGACGCCCAGTGGGGGAAGAGAGCGAGAGTATGATGCTACATCTTCCGTTTCACCTTCCGCATACTGATCAGCCGGCGATACGAGGGAACCTGTTCGTCGCGAAACTACGATACCTCCGCGAAATAACGGCTCTGTTTTCCACAACGGATACGCCGGCCCGAATTCAGCAGCGCCGCTTCTTTGTACGCCGGCTCAAAGCTGTGGCTGTGCTAGTAGCGCTAAGGGTGGCATCCTGCTAAGGCGAACTACAGCTGCCTGGGAGAATTCTAATGCATCCGCTGATACTTGGATGTAAGAAGAACCCTTGGGCGGTGTACTAAGATTCGGATTTTATAACCTGGAGAGTCGAATTCCTAGAATCCTAATTTCGTTGGGGCGCATTTGGCGAAATAGTCCATTTTGGGACAGAAGAGGGGTGAATGCTAAATTATTTCAGCACCCCCGAGTGCGGTGTCCGAAACACAGTGAAGTGGTGCTTCACGTATTGTTGGCGCAGGCTGCAAATTGTGCCTACTTGGGCCTAAAATGTCTGTTTACTTTGATGGGCTAGGGTTTTAATTTGCTAGGGAGTGAATACTAGCAACGGATGAACGTCATACAAATATTAGTCGATGAATATTTTCAAATTTCAAGGGAATATGGGTCGTTATTTCCAAACTAATTAGGAATTTAAACTTCGACTACAGCCAGCTTGAACCATAGACGAAATTTCCGCGCTTTGTTCGCCTCCGCGAGTCGAGGGTCCGATATCGAACTCCTCCAGCGGTGATCCCGAACAATTGTGGCAGCTTAAGCCGAACGCCTTTTGTCTCGCCGCGGAAGGGACGAAAATGGTGGCCGCAAATTAATGGGCGCGCGAGTGGAGTCTTCTGTAGTTCTTTCGGCGTCTTTCGCGGAGTTGCCAGGAAGCCAGCAAAAAGCGGAAAAAGTATTAAGCGCGTTGGAAGTAGCTATAGCCGATGGAAGTAATGGTCCTTGTAAAAAGAGGAAACGGAGCTAAGGATCCTCCAGCGTCCAAAGTTCTATACGTTACCATATCCCTCGGAACAGTAACGTGCTTTCCCACTAATCTATTATACCCTCAGACGTAGCCCACTATTTTTACACGCCACAGCTCCATGAAATTTTCATTAGTCACAAAGCCCCTTTCTACAGATTCATCCTCACCCAGGAGACCTATTTTCACCAAGAGTTTATTCCATTCCAACCCCCAATTATAATTTCTCTAACATCCACAGAGGGATGTCAAGAGTCCTCATAATCATCCAGAGATTAAATGAGACAAGTAGCTCGTGTCAGAGTTTTACGTCTCGAAGACCCAGTTTTATCGCGAAGGGCTTGCACTTAAGAGGGTAGTTTTATGAGAATTTTTACTACGCGATTCGACGGATCAGGATGATACTCTGTAGCATGTTATGGGAGAGATGAATAAGGAGACACTCACGCCGATGTCACGTAAAACGTTCATATTTAGATTGAGACTCGGGCAATTTCTTTTTAAAAGGATTACCGAGCAAATGATAGTATAATGCAAATTGGAAAACATTTTTGCGTTATTCTTACAATTAAGAAGCTTTCTGTTCGTGTGAAAGAAAGAGCCTGAATCAATTTAGAGATAGACACGCAGTAACTGAATTTATTATGAACACAGCAGAACAGTGTACACTCGTTATAAGTTTCTACCATGCGTTGTACGCCCGGCGACTATCCCCACCATTTCTTGGAATCCTTCGGACGAGAGTGAAAGGACCCGAGAACGAGCGCCGCCGCCAGCCCTGTTCGTCGGGCTTATAACGAGTGCCTGCTGTAACTACAAAGCGAAATAAGTGATGAGAGGAAAAGGCTTAATCAGAACACACACACGAAGTAGATAGATGACCAAACATAAGTCTGATTGTGACACGCGTATGGTCAGCGCCATCTGTTAATTGGTAACATTAGTAAACGATTAACCCGGGAAATATAAATTCCCCACACTTCCTTCCACGAAAAATCGTTGCTGTCCAAATGCTCCTTTTTTGCCGCTCGAATCTTTCCCACTGAACTTCTGACCAACCCTTTCGCAGATTCCAATGCAGAGGACACCCGAAACACTGTTCGCCGCGGGAATAAGGTCGACGGTCCGCAAGACTGGCCAGCGTGTGCGATGTATATAGTGCCACGTGTTACCCTGAAAAATTAATCGTTTCAGGACTCTCTGGGGAGACAGTGGCGGGCTCCACCCTCTCCCCCGTGCCGCTAAAGAACGAGTTACCCCGTAAATTTCAGCGACCACGACGCATCGTCCGCCCTGCATGAAAATTAATGACAGAGGCGTGACAGGAGGTGGTACCACCGGTCTGCAACCCAAGACTACCCTGCGGGGGGTGGTGGTAGTGCAGCAGTAATGCAAACAGACACGCGATAAACCGCGGTGCCTCGTTAGCAGCGACGAGAAGCACGTAAGTCATACGTGTGTTCCTGCCAGTCGACCCATGACAAGGGTTGCTTACGCGCTTCCTCGAACAAGCCAGCAATTTTACTACTCACTAGCGGGTAGTAGATCAGGTTCAAGACAGATTGGAGATTTTTGTTGGCTTGTCTGTTCCTCTCAGAGCAACTTTTAAAGTTTCAAGGGCTTTTGCAACGCGGTAGGTAAGACACAAAGTATACGGAACGCCTTGAACACCGAGCTGTAACGTAAAGAGGGGAAAGAATATCGTTGCTCGCGTAGCCTCAGGGGTTGAAAAGAGGAGACAGTTCGCGAAGTTCTCTCGGTTTGTAGTTGAATCCTTTGGGCATGGCTAATAGCTTTAATACACTAAGTTCTCGTTATAGGCTCTACGCTCAGGGCTAGCGTCGAGTTTACAAAGAATAGCATGACTATTTCAAACCGCCTATGAGTGTTGCGTGAGTGAGAGTCTCCTCTCGCTCACTCTCGACCGAAGGATTCCAAGAAATGATGTGTAATTGAAATGGACTTATAACGAAAATTATCTGTATCCTCACATTTTCAATAATTTTGCACCCCCAACTTTAAAAGGCAATTTCATCCCCCCAAAAACCTGGATTTCCACTGCTAAAAAAATATGTATCTTATATTTTTAGGTATTCTACCTGTATGCCGAGTTGCATAAAAATCGACGCGTAACAGTTGGGTGGTGTTCCTCGTCAGTATGCGTCCCACTCGCGGATGTGTCAGTCGCCAGCATCGCTGGCCAGGACGAAAAATGCAAACAACATGAAGAGCGACCAACAGCGACCGTTGTAGCGCGAATGGCGATTAGGAATGCCGTTGGTGGCCACTGCCAATCACCCAGAAGTCACCAGCCGCATAGCAATATCCTCCGGTCCCTGCGAGACCATAGTCGATCCCTCGGTGTATCCTTCGATCACCTCATATCTCACAATCAACCCCCGATTCACGTGACGTTCTCCTCTCTTGAATATATTCCAACAGACCCGCCTAATTTTTGCGTTATAACTTGGAACTCCCGTTCAGTCATGTTGCTCTCCAGGTTCTCCCTCAAATTCAGTAATTTGAAACAATCCTGAAACTGAAGCATCTACGCCTCGTAGTCTGAAAGCGTTAACCCCTTCTCGCAAAATGTCCCGTTTGTAACTCACACTGGCTATGTTCCCATTCCTCGCTGTCAGCTACGAACACTCGAAACGAACATGGTTAAATAAGTTGAAAGGGCAATGGGAGCTATAAAACTCGCGGGCAAGCCACCTCGACAAACCCTCGCGCTGTCCTGCTTATCGCTTTCGCTCGCCTTCTTCGCGACAGTCCATGGCTCCGCAGAGACTCGTTCAATCGTTCATAAAATACGAGTTTTAGAGACATATCTCCTTGACGGTTTAAATATTCAGCGGCCCCCGTTTCTATGGACACATCTCTCTCACCCTACCACCACACCCACTCCAATCAACCCCGTCGTCGTCCGAGCAGCGACTGTCAACGCCGCTTTTACGCCCGCGTCCAAGCTCTTTTCACAAAGCGCCCCAACCTTACCTTCAATGATACGAATCCTTCGAAACTTCGTCTCTTCCGATGTTTACGATCCAGGCCGTTGCCGTTCGCTCATCGAAAGAAACGAATTTCCACTGACACAGAACGATGTTACAAACTGCTTGCTCCTTTTCCTCGATCTTTCACAGTCCACACTTCGTGAAGCAGTGAACACGAAAAGTGATATACTATCAAACGTGGTAGATAAAGAGTTAGTCGAGGGAGTTGCTTAGCTTTGCGTTACATGAGCGTAGGCTCTTTGGTCCTTTCGTTTGAACGAGCACTGTCTTTGAGCACGAATTCAAATTCAGCTGGAAGAATTAGCACCGTTGAGGATTTCGATGGCAAAGAGTATAGGGTAAACTCGGGGGTGTCGGTGCACTTAACATAAAATGTTTAGTAAAACTAATACTGATTTAGAAAAACTGGTCGATATTTGCTTTAAAACAATATTTGCTGAAAATCGGGGTGAAAACTGAAGTCATGACATCTGATCATCTCCCCTGAGCCGCCGGGAGAGTTGGTTCTCGTCGTTGGCAGAGATGGTTCGCATCTTTGGAAAAGACAACCCACATAATTATTCATGAAAAAGTAGCAATGAAGAAAGTAAAATTACTTACAATTCCAGATTTATTGAAATTTTATTTGTTTACGCTAAACAAGTAAAGAACACATCAAACAAAAAGTGAACTAAATACTGGCAATTGAAAAATCAAATAAACACACAAGTAAACAAATAAAATAAATAAACAAAAGTAATAAAAATTAAAAAAAATAAAATATAAAAAGTGTGAAATATAGCAACTGCACCAACTATCCTGCCGTACCGCCTCACACTATCTTTTAATATGCATGCAAATTTTTTAACGTTTATTACTGCTGACTGGACGCCACTGCTGTGAATATCGGATGAATGAGACGATTCTAAAAAAAACAGTTCTTGGAGACGAAATTACCACGTTGGCGTCGGCGTGTTTTGACGCCGAGGCATGTGCTTGCTGCTTTTGGCATGCTTTCGCGTCGATATCTTCTAGAAAGCATCGACACTGTTGTCCGAGAGTTCCCAAAGGTTTACTTTGGAAATAAACCGAAGGTTCACTTTCCAATTTAAAGAGCCATTCTTCAAAAGCTAGCTCCACTAAACGTGTTAATAGTACACGACGCTTAATGTCAGCAGGCAACGGTGCGCATCGTCGCGACGGCATGGAAATACATTACCCGGCGTGAATGTCATCGCGGGATTTCGGGTGAATTCCGCGACACAATTTCGATGCAAATTCTCGCGTTGCCCGTGTTCGCCCGCGGTTCGACCCAGTTGCCAGAGCGTCCTCAAAAAGGGACGCGCCGTTGGAGACTCTCCGCGGGGTCTTTGTTTACACCGCCAGGGCTAAAGAAAATTCATCTCAATCGCGAGGATTTATCGCCACGTCGGCTCCCCCGTCGTACAAACGCCACTACCCTTTCGCCTGAGATATTCTCATCGCTCCACGCGAGCTTCCAAGGAGGGCAAGATTCCGAAGACGAATCTGTTAGCTGTAGCAACAAAGGATTGCATAAAAAGCAATCGATACACCGAATGTGTCTCCTCTAAATCCTTAAAATTACATCGAACGCTTAAAGTTCCAATATAAAAAGATGCACTCGCTTAATCTTCGAACACCAAACAGAGCAGCGTCCAGAAAAGAACGAGTCAAGGCACGTGTCATCGCTGATGCAAGATCGACTTCAGCAAAGAAGACGGATGGCAACGATCCACTCTCGAATCATCTTCCTCTGCTCCAACCCGGGCATGTTGGCAGATTAGGTTACCGGGGGAGTGGGCGCATCGTTCCCCTTAATTATGCAAAGGAGACTTATTTGCGCAACGAGGGGCGGTGTCTCGTCCGCGGAATCAGAGTGGGCGCGCGTTCTTTCTCCCGTTCCATTTACCGTATTTTACGTGCGAGTCCTCCTTGAAAGCCCTTCGCTCCTCCGTATAAAGTGGCGGGGCGCAGTAAATGCTTATGACCCCGAGGTAAACGCTCCCGGCGTAGGGTTAAATAGCGAAAGAGGAGAGGAGGGAGGCGGTTGGCCGAGGAGTAGCTGCGCCCGGTGACTTTATTCTGCCGCTCTGTGCAGACCGGCTACTCCTCGGTAAATTCTGCAGATACACGGGGGCCGGATGCCAGGCGAGGCCGAGCGAAGAAGCCAAACAGTGTAATGCATCCAAAGCGGCGAAAAGGGAGGGGCGGCTGAATTAGAACGTGGAAGTGGCTGGAACGGTGAACGACTACGGCTGCCGAGATGACCATCGCGGTGAAGTGGCGGCTGTTTTCAGCGACGGTTCATTAGAGGCCGTTTCCGCCAAAAAATTATCTGTTCCGTCTCTATTCCTGGGTTACTGTATCGCTGCGGCGCTGTCGTCTACCGCATGGCTGCGATTAAAGGCTCCCCCAAACCAACGCGAATATTCGCGGGAGCAGCAGATCCGCCGCGGGTCAGCAGTTTTTTATACGTGGCGGCTTATGGACAGCCTTATCTGATCCGCGCCGGATCCGCTCAGCGCCGCGAATATTCGCGTTGGTTTGGGGGAGCCTTAAGTAATGCAGGATTTCATTAGACTCCTATTTGAAGATTCTGGGACTTACCAGCTCGATTACTCTAGCAGTTACACTATATTCTCGTTATAAGCTCATTTCGACTATGCGTTGTATGCTCAGTCGCTATTCCCATCATTTCTTGGAATCCTTCGGTCGAGAGTGAGCGAGAGGGGACACTCACTCGCACAACACTTTCATTGGCGGCTCGGTATAGTCGATGTTATGCGTTGTAAGCTCGCCACCAGCCCCGAGCGTGGAGCCTATAACGAGCATACACTATATGTTTTCGCTCAGAGGTCGGTTTGGCCTACACATTAGGAGCTCGGCGCTATCGCCACTACTTCTGGCTCACCCCTGTCCTGCGAAAGAGAAAGCGAGATGGAGCGAAAGCGAATCAGAGGGACTGACAGCAAGCAAGGAACGGTACGAAGCATACACTGTCTTGATTACTTAATTGTTTATATCTTAAAAATTATTGAATATGTATATCTACTATTTTACATGTATCATTAGGGATCCTTCCCTGGATTATTCCCTTCCACCGTGTCAGTTTGACAATTGTGGGGGGAGGTGCGGTAGCGAAGTAGTATGGTGGGGTTAGCGGTACGCACTGCTTTGGGCGGCCAGTATTCTACATTCCTAGTATATTCATCACTGATTCATGCACTAATTTTAAATTCACGTGATAAGCAGAAATGAGGAATGCTCTTTTAAGCCAAGCCTCTTTGGCTCCTTATCCGCTTTTCTATGCACAGGGGATGCAAAGGTCCAAATGTTCCATATCGTGTACATTACGATCCAAGCTTCCTAATTACTGTAAAAATTGCAAAGCCAGCCGAGAGAAGGAATTTCTGAAGAACCTCGGGCTGAGAATTGCAGCGCGAATTTAAACGAAACGTAAATTTCGCCCGCGAGATTGGAACGCAGCTACGAAATTGTTCGTCCCTAATCCAGCTCTACTGTTTCTGCTCGTGACCGCGCCTGGACAAAGAAGCTTCCCGCGCTAAAAATTTTATAAGACGCGTCTCTCAAGGGGCGAAATCTTTTTACCAGAAAATCTTTGACTGCAATTTGGTATTTTAATCTGCAGCGGCTTTCTCCACCCATATTCTAAACCTCATAAAACACTTCATGGCACTGTAATACTTCACCAGTAATAATTCTTGCATATTTCTTATCACGCTCCACGACAGTGGCAAAATAAGAATTTTTGGCAACCGTGTTTCAGCGTCAAACGCAAAAGCGAAACTTACAAGTGTCTTGGCAGTGGCTACTTTCATCTTTCAAACAAAACTGGGTATTGTTTTATTCCGTTTCGTGATGCAGAGACGAGTATTATCTGAATTAAGATCATCATACTTCATCAAATAATTACTGGGAACCAGTGTAAAACATTCTGTCGAGGCTGACGTCAAAGATTTCAATTATAAGGATGTCCGCCTAGAAAGGTGATCGAGTTTCACAGCGAAAGAAATGCTCGAGAGTAATCTTCCTCAGGGGGCTCGTCAACTAAGACGTCCCGAGGAAGTAATTATCTTCGTGTCCCATCTGAGGGTTCCTTCATGCAGGGACAAGCTGGCTGATTAATCAACAGGACCGCGACAAAATTCAATACAATGAAAATTAACAAATCGACATGGAAGGGTTCACCAGTGATTACAACGCTGCTCTGTAGATAGCTTTCAACCTTGTATCAGCAGAAACACGTACAAATCGCAGGCAATGCAATGCGCAGTCGCTGGAGCATAATGGAGACATCGCTAGTTACTTCTTTCCGCAACAGTGGCGCTAGTGTCGTTGCGAATATAGACGTGCAGAGTTAATGGTCGTTCAAGAATTAATCCAGAGCGTCACAAATGAAGTGTAGTATCGTTATTCAACTGCACAGACCGGCTACACTTGCACAGATAAAAATTACGATTCTATCAAGGTTGAATTCAATTAGAATTCAATTGTAAAAATACGTGTCCAAAGCTAAACTCTGTAGCACGTGTCTACGGTGGCAAGGGAGTAGTATTGCAAGTAATCGATCAAACACATTAGAATAAAAAAGCCTAAGGGGGATGTACTGCGGCAAGGGAGGCACTGAGAAGGGGATGGAGTGAAGAAAATTGTTTAGAAAAATTGGACGGCCCCTTAAGGGATCGTTTCACGTGGAAGATCAACGTTCATCGAATGCTCTTTCACGGTCGTGACTCTATCATTCCCGTGGGTAAAGGGGCGAGGAAATCCCCAAGCCGATTCACGGCAAATTAGGTACGTAAAGAGGGTGGGAGGGTAAAAATTAATCCCCTGGAGGTGCAGATCAGGCGAGTCGATATGATTTTTACGGGTCAGGTCGTCGAAAAGGGGAGAATGCTTGAAACAAGGGTGAAAGGCAAGGTCCGATTTAGCTCTTCCGGTGCTCTGGGCAAAAATGATTTTTGTCGCCCTTTATATTTAATTATAAATAATTATTTTTTACCGTGAGTGAAATATTTTGTAGATATCTGCTGAATCACAAAAGCCTTGTATGAAAAATTTAATGTTCACAACAAAAACAGTAACAAAACAAAATAAAATATATAGGTAGAAGTTAGATATGTACCTATTTTTTAAATCACAAAAAACAAAACTCTATAAAATATTTTAAAAATCAATAAAAACAACGTAAACAAAATCACAAAATACGAGTAGGTAGATACAATAAAAAAGTTTTAAACACATTTTCAACTTTAAAAAATTTACTAATTCTTTAGTTTGACACTATAGTTTGATACTATATTCAAACATGTATTACCTATATTTTTACCGCTTTTTCAAAAAGTTTCTCTTTTTAATTGGATTTTGTTGATTTTAATTTTCTCTGTCTACCAATTCCAAATGATTGCCTCAAAAATTGCGGCTTCGGACAGTTTCCCTGCTTGCGCTCCCCGCCCCCCCCCCCCCCCCCTCCCTACACTGATCGGACCCTAGTAAAAGGAGAGCTACATCGGTGGGCAGATCCTAGGCAGCACTAAATAGAAACAGCAGGGGGGTCAAGTCTTTGCAACATCTCCGTGGAATTTCTTGCAGGGTGACTTTTCTGTTCGCTCCAGAATTCCTCCCTTCTATTAACCGCCCTTGCGGAAATTGAGCCATTTTGTATGTTTCTTAGCAACTGGACCCAAATTACGCAGGGTGCATTGAAAATTGTCGCGGAGAAGTGAAGTTCCGTTACTGCAAATATGTTTACTACAAACAAGGAGCAGAAATGGAAACTAGTAGGGAGAAGAAGCCAGAAATTTGTGTTCTTCGGTTACAGCTAATGTAAATTTTAGTATGCAAAGTAGGGGTTGGCACGTAATTCCAATGCCTGGGTACAATGTGCAAATTAGACAAGCTAATTCGTATGTTGCATAGAACTAGTGGTACACTCAGTCATGCTCTGTGATGTATATAGCGTGGTATATTTGCAAAGAAAGTGTGTTGGTAGACTTCTATCACTGCGAGGAGAGCAATTCTTATATTCTTCCAGTTCATTAACACAAGAACTATCAAACCAGTCCAAACGACTGATTCTAAATTTGGTAATCAGTTTACCATTTTTAAGTAGGTATGCAAAGAGAAAACATGTATCATATTATGTATATATTTTTTAACAATATAAAAATTAAAGAACCACGAATAAATGTTTATTTTCCTTGCATAACATGTTTTATAAATAACCAGGCATTTGACTGGTCTGGTAGAAATAGGTATACATTAATTAGTATCAGTAATTCTAGTGTTAACGAATAAACAGTAAGTATTTCACCGTCGCTACAGGCCCAACTAAGACGGGCATAAAACATTAAATTAACCAGAACAGTTTTAATACTCCTCCCAGAATTTGTATAATCAAGAAAGTAACTCTAGTTGACAAAAAATGAGCACCACGCGAAATCTTATCCTGCCAAATGCTTTTCTAGGTCCCAGTAACTCCACTAACTTTTTACCCCTCCTTTATCTGTGTTCTGTCTCCCCCACGTTTTTGGTTCCACCAGCTTTGCCAGCCTCCCAATTGCACGGTCTACTCCGGGTTCGTGGAGAATCTTTTTCACCTCGGTACCATTTGACTAGCGTCGCGAAATTTTCGCGAGTCACTGGCCTCGTACCCGCAAACGTGGCGCGCCCGCTCACGTCGGAGTTTTCAAGCCCCAGCTCATTTAAGTACGCCGCGAGCATTGCTTTCGCGCGTCCCGTGTTTTCCGAGTTCATGGCTGAACGTTCGTGGTTATTTTCCGCCAAGCGGGCCGAAAATTTCGCGCGTTTCCGTCGCTGCGCCGCCTGGCACACGTACTGGCAATAATTTACCAACGATTGCGCGAAAAGAAGGGGGCCGAGGGCCACTTCACACTGTTCCTTTGACCGGCCATACGCTCATGTAAAAGCGCTGGAGCCCCGTCGGAATTTAATTACCGCTGCCTGTGCAAGTCGCTCAACGAAAATATTACATTCCTTCGCTAGTTTACCAACGGGTGGTCTAGCGGTCCAGGAATGATATGCGTGCAAGTGTTAGTCGAGTCCATTGTGCTGACAGTCTGAATGAATCGAAGTGAGACGGTGTGCTATGGTCAGCAGTTTACAGGCTTCTCAGTTGCTGGGTTCAATGAGTTCAGAGTTATGAAATTCGGGAAATTCTGGGACTGGTTTCTGGCACTAATGTGTGCCAGAGTGCAGGGAGGGATACATGTTGCGGAATAAGGAGATGTTGCACAGGTGCTCAACTTGTTAATGGGTTAATCCATTGGTAATGGCAGAACGAAACGCTTCTCGGGGAAAATTATGCTTCGTTTCAACTACTGTAGCAACTCAGGACCACTGAGCCCCGTTTGATTACCCCTCTACTTATTTACAAATTACTTAGAAGCATGTTTCGTCTTTTCACAAATAGGGACTAACGCAGAACCCTACATTTCAGATCTCCAATGCCCTATTGCCAGTAGGGTGGCCCTTATTTTCAACCTGCGATTTCTTTTGCTCTTACCCCCTAATATGGTTCCATTTCATAAAAAAATAGTCCCTGAAAAAGATTATTGCAATCGGACAACAGGAAAGGGTGCCGACCAGGCCTTAAAGTTTAGAATCATCAATGGTTTGAATTTAAAGAATTTCTAAAAAATGCTAAGCCCTATCGAAATTTTGTTCAAATAATATTAAAAGAGCGTTCAATTTTCTACAATTACTGTATATATAAGTTCTTCGTGCTTCCAACCATTTTTTAGATAATAGCGTTTGAAAATTATATATACAGTAATTGTAGAAAATTGAATGCTCTTTTAATATTATTTGAACAAAAATTCGATAGGGCTTACCATTTTTTAGAAATTCTTCATATTCAAACCATTGATGAATTTTAAACTTTAAGGCCTGGTCGGCACCCTTTCCTGTTGTCCGATTGCAATAAACTTTTTCAGGAACTATTCTTTTATCAAATGGCACCGTTCTAGAGGGTGAGAGCAAAGGAATACACAAAAAAATTCGAAACGTATAAATAAGGGCCACCCTATTGCTCAGTGAAAGGGGTCGAAACAATTGTACACACTTGACCCACGCGCCTCGTTTAGGTCGTGCACAAAACATACACATTAAAGGTTTCAACAAAATTGATAATTGCAGGCCACAAATGCAATCCATAAATGTCGCAGATTTCCCTAGAAGCAAATTCTCTATAAGCACCTTTGAAATGAGGTTATGCACACAGCTGGCCACGTGTGAATGGGTTAAAAGAGTCGACGATGCGTGTCGCTGCGTTATCGACCCCCTGATTGCGTTGGTTTACCGAGATCCAGTGAAAATTGTCGCATTAATGTTCCTGTAATTCGATTAATTAACCGCGGTTATTACACACGTTGCAGCGCGTCAAGCGCTCGTCGCGCCACCTTTTCATGCAAGTGGTTATTTTCGGTAGCGCTGGCAAGCAACGGTGAACAAATAATAACGAAATTAAACGGCAGGCGAGATGATAGAAGTGGCTGGGAACCGTGTTCGACCGTTTCGGGGGGTAAAGGGGCGGGCGAAGAAAGTATTTAGAAAATATAGAGGTAAAATATTTCGAAGTAATTGGCGAAGTAATTACCGGGGGTCGGTTTTGTCGGCACGGAGGGCACTAACGAGAAAACGTTAACGCGGCCTGCTAAGTGCCGGTGGCTGAAACTACACGACCTCCCCGATATTCCTCTTCTCGATCCTTTTTTTCGTACCACCACTTCGTAAATGATCTTGCCCTGTACCTGCTGTACAGGCTGCTTCATAGCTCCTGGTACCCACTCTGGGCTCTTCAGACTGAAAAATTTAGAATTGGTGGGAAGCTAGTCGTAATTTCTTCAAAGTACCAACAGTTCTGTACTGATGCATGAGATATGAGTGATAAGGAATATACGCTACTGTTATCTTCAGTCTGATACAAGGACTGCGATTCATTGTCACTGCAGTTTAGTCGAGAACAGGGTGTTCAAATACTCTACGTGGCATGTTACAATCCTATTTGGAAGTTACACGACTTTTGGTGTCCCAGAAGATCCGATTAGCCAGAGACATCGCAGTTAATCTCCATGATTCCCGCTATTAAACTACTAAGAAAGTCCTCGTTCCATTGCTAAACCCGAGGCGGCTAATGTGTAGGACATAAGTAGCACAACCGTTTTTCACGTGCGGGATTAACAGGGGTGGATCCAGTTGCAATTTCGTGAGAGTGCTGTCCAATGAACTGCTGGAAGTAGCTTGAGTTGGTTATGCAAGACGGAGCACCTTCTAATTTTAGTTAAGTAGCTGAATACTCTTAACGCGAACGATCTTTTGAGAAGTGGAGTAGTCTAGTATATCTGGCTTCCTTACTTAATCTTAGACGCAATTAGTTTTTGGGAAAGTATCTGACGATCATTTTTTTTTCTGGGATATACAGGGTGGTCGGTACTGGGTGGCAATAAATGTACAGGGTGATTCTATGCGACAAAATAAGACGAAAATCAAGAATAACGAAATTGCAATAGAGGCTTCGTTTTGCAGTTATTAATACTTAAAAATTCGGGTTATGGGCGCCTGAAACACGGCAATTCGGCGACCAGTGGCACGCGTTGCGTAGGTCAGTGCCGCTGCGTACAGTCGCTGTCCGAAAGCAACGCCACATTCACCACAGCTTCTACGAGTATACTGCTAGCTGTACTTTGCTGTTTCGGGCGGCGACTGTACACAGCGCTACTGACCTACGCAATGCGTGCTGTTGACCGTTGAATTGCTGTGCTTCAGGCGTCTCCGCTCCGAAGTTTGAAACATTAATAACTAGGGAACAAAGCCTCCAAAACAATTTCGTTACTCTTGATTTTCATCTTAATTTACCGCATAGAATCACCCTGTAAAATTACTCCCACCTGATATCGACCACCCTGTATTGCACTTCTGTGTTTTTCAGCAGTATCAGTTGTTCACACAAAAGTGAGCAAATTCGCGGTTGAAATCGCTAAGGTTATGGAACGGTATATCTTTATCTATGGGCATGAGGAAGACTCGCCTCCTACAGGCTCGATCCACTCTCACTTGGGTCGATCGATCGACGAACCGTTCTCACACACACTTGCAAAACTCTCTCTGGCAGAAACGTAGTGTGACGGGGGTAAGTAGCAGGGTCACATGTGCAAGGCAAATGCGGCCAGGTATTCTTACGTGTCTGCGTATTTTATGTCCTTAAAAGCAGCCTCTTATCCTGCCTCCTTTACGCAAGGGACCGGGAGACGCTAAAAGCACCGAAACTTATCCCGGCTTCCTATTATTTATACGTTTCGCTTTAATGGTCGAGACGTGATGCCTTTTGTTATATTATATTTCCACAATGTTCCATCTAATTCCGCGGTGATCTTGATCCTCAGGCGAAGTTTATTCTTCGATCGTTACAGAGATGGGTGTGGTCGTACGCCCGAATGGTCAGGTAACCACGTCGAAGCGAAACTTGTAGCTCAACCTTCACGCAAGCAGGTCTGTGTGATTTAAAAGTAATTAATCGTTAAAGTTTCTTGCCTCGAAGAATTACGCCGCAGTTTAATTTCAATTTGACAATTGCGTTGAAAGATGAAGTTATGATAACAAGGGATCAGCTAAATATTAAAAATGGCGCCGAAAATTTTAGCAAAAACGCAGTCGATCAGAATTTCTTTAACGACCGTAAAAAATTTAATTGCAAATGAACGTCTACGTTTTATTTCGCAGGGAGAGCTACACAGAATCCAAGATCCCCTAGACGCCTTTTATGTCGCGCTTTTTTTGTCGTTGCTTTAGAAGGTAAAAGAGGGCCATCCCAAGCTGCAGCGGCATTTAAATATCGCCGGAGCATCCCGTCTTGCGACGCCAGTTACCGTTCGCATGATTCTTTCAACAGCACTTTCATGCTCGTGGAACGGTCCCTTATGTGCCAGCAAATCGTTCCTCCGGCAATTCCGCAAAGAGTACAGTGGAGTCCTTAAAAGCAGGCGCATCAGACATTCGTCAGGGCTGCTTCCCCAGATCTCAACAATATCTCAGCGAACCCTAGTACACGGTGCCACTGCTTTCCCTGTAAGGGCAGCCTCTTTTCTGGAGACTTCAATTTCAGCTATATGAACTCAGAATGCCAGTGAATCTTGATTTGTTTATGTTGTTCTTAAGATGTCAATAATGTATTAAGGAAAATGCAGCCTGAATGGAAGAATAATAGTATAAATCAAGGGAGATATAGTCTCGGTGCAAGTAGTACAAGTCAAGGAAAACACGGACCGAGTGCAAGTAGTATAAATCAAGGAAAATTCAACTCGATGACAAGTAGTACAAGTCAAGGAAAATTCAGCCTCCGTGCAAGTAGTACAAGTCAATCAAAATTCAGCCTCAGTGCAAGTAGTACAAGTCAAGGAAAATTCGTCCTGCATGCAAGTAGTACAAGTCAATGAAAATTCAGCCATAGAGCAAGTAGTGCAAGTCAATGAAAATTCAGCCTTAGAGCAAGTAGTACAAGTCAATGAAAATTCAGCCTTAGAGCAAGTAGTCCAAGTCAATGAAAACAGCGGCAGGATGCAAGTAGTACAGGGCAACAAGAGTACAGCCCACACGTATTTTCTTCTCATAACCTCAGCAGTATATTACGCCCCTAAGTGCCAGCACACTTTCACCCTAACTCTCCTCTAATAACAGTTTCTTATCTGAGATCCTTCTTTACACCGAATAGAGCTAAACATATCAATAAATCCAGTTTTATTGACGATATTCGTAAGATACCGGCCGTTGCAAGTAGCGCAAGTCAAGGAAAACACAGCCCCCGTGTATTTCACCCCCATAATCTCGATAGTATGTCTCTGAGCGCTAGCACGCGCTATCTCTAACTCTCCTCAGAGAGCCCCTTATCCGACACTCCGCTTTCAGCCGAGTCCAGTTTAACATATCAATAAATAGAGATTGATCTACTGTGTCGTTAAGATAAACGCTGCACCGGCCGGATCAGGCCAAATAAAATACAGATCCCATAATCCCGATCCCAATAATATATCCCTAAACGTTAGCATACGTTGCCTTCTGTCCCTGTTCCAGGAGCAGCCCCTTATCTGGCGACCTACTTCGCCCCGATCCGCCCGACTTCACGACTCCTGGCAGTTCCTGAAGCCGCGTATAATGAAGGGTAACGACGTATGCAAGGAGGCGCCGTTCCTCGTAATCCAGACATATTAGTTTTATGGCTTACAGGGAACTATACTTCCCGCCTCGTGATCAAATTACTGGGCGAATCCTCGGCCGTACCAGCTTCTTAATTAAGCAGCTGCTGGACGAACATTGTCCCCCCGTGGAGAACCCGTCGATTCACTGCCACGGGTAAACAACGCACGTACCACCGGACGTGTCTCGACGTTTTTTCGCTCTTTCCCGGTCTTGTCGAGAGTTACGACACGTCCACACTTCCATCGCGATTTTTCGGATGCCCGTCGCCAGCCGCGCGGATTCTCCGTTTATTTTACACCCGCATGGTTTATGGCGTTCGTAACTACTGTCGGCAGCCTATCCAGGCTTCATCAGGCTTCCAGGGGGAGATAGGCGACTCGGGAGTATAACTTTGCCGATAATATCATTAAGGTCTCCGTGATGGAAGTAGAGGAGGCAGCGAAGCATGACCGATTGAGCTGCGAGGTAGACAGTAGACTCGCTATTTTTCATATTTACTTCGGAATGATTTTATACAAGTCAGAGAGGAATGGGGGCATTTCATATGACACCAACCGATAACATTCAGCCTCGCCTTTTCTAGCAAAAAGTGGGCGACATATTTGTATCGACGTATCATCTTCGACAAAGGAATCAAGGTCGATTTAATAGACCGTAAGAAATTCTCCCAGTGACTTTATTCGAGCTACCAACCGGCTCAAAGCTCTGTGATAATGCGTGTTCACGGACTGGTGTATTAATATAACCGTTCCTTCTCGCTCCACACCGTTCCTCCAACTACATACTGTCACCTTCTCCAAACGTGACGCCGCACTGCTCGAGGGTGGACGGAGTTTCGCGAGTCAAATGGTGCCCATTGCACGCCACTTGATTGTAACGTAGTTTTGCGTTCGCCCGCGACTAATCCCGCGTTCTGGTGCCTCTTGCAGCGCCCGAGCTGCGGGCTGAGCGAAAACAAGGTTAAAAACATCACGTTCGCCGCGGAGTTGCACGTGGCAAATTAAAAATTCCCACCTGCGTGGCCACGGACAGAGGAGTACTCGGCCGCGGTTAGTCCAGTTTGCGTAGCAGCGGAACGGTAATTCATATTCGTGGCGTTAGCAAACGGACATTTTGCGTGCCGCAACTCCATGCCGTGCTAATGGTCCCGGCTGTAACTGCCCTCCATTTCGATCAGTGAGCCACCTACGGCCCGTTATCTATCGTTTCCGTTCATTGGCCGCTGCCCTTTTCGCGGACACTCTGTTTAACCATGGGGTAAAGTGGAGTTGGAATAATGATGACGCTGGCACCCTCGTCTGGAGGGCGTAGGAGATAGTGGTGCAATAAAAGAGCTCCAAGAAATTATGGTTCTCCGCAGGGTTGCCTCCGCAGAAGCTTTATCGACTTACTACTTAGGTGCTCGTTGTGGCTGTCAAAACTAAAATGGAAACGCCTCGAAGTGAACATACGGATTTAATGTCGCTGCGGTATACGACTATCATCATACTAAATAAGGTAATTAAATATATTAAATATCTTTAAGTATATTTAATACGTGTATTAAGATGATAAAATATTATTAAGTTAGAATTATATTCTGAAATACCTATTTTTAATGTGTTTTCTTTACCTTACCTTACATTCGGAGAGAAGGTCGCAGGTTATTTGAATATTATAAAAGGGAGTCGCAGCTCAAAAAAGGCTGGGAAACACTGGGTTAAATACAAGTCTGGGTCATTTTGGACCCAAATGTAATAGTAGTAGGGAAAAGTTCAGAAATCGAAATAAATCACTTCTCTGCTGCTCTAAGAATACGGAAAATCGTTTAAGATGCGTATAGTAGTAGAATAGTTAATATGGGTCAAAACTGACCCAGGCAGCGTCCAAGTTACTCCAAACATTCTAATCGTTCCATTTCTACTAATAGCATCGAAAATCGTTGACTTTGTTGCTTTCGACTCCAAGCCACTGCAGCCAGAAACTTATTCAGACGTATAAAAAAATATATAAAAAACTTTTTAAGTTAAACGATTTATAAAATGCACTAAGTACTAAAAAATAATTCTTTTCTTGTATTCTCACTTTAAATAAAATTGTGGCGCTGTATTAAATTGATTCACATTTTGTTATGAAATATCTCACACCACAATTTTATTTTAAATGACAAAACACCATCTAAATTGTAGTACAAGAAAAAAATTATCGTTTAAATTAAAAAGTTTTTTATATATTTTTTTATTTTCTAGCTTTTAGTGTCCAAGTTTTATTTGTGGTTACAAGCTGCTTTCAAGTCGTTTAAATTTGTGGTTATGGGTTATATTTATTGATGACTGTGTAATTTTTTAAACCCCTCGGTTTTTTACTCCAGCGTGTTCAGCATGAAATTATATGTTTTATTTTTATATATTTTTATTTTTTTATTTTTTTTTTCTTTTCGTTTGTGGGATTTCATTTTTCAATCGTTTTTCAAGACAATTGGACTGGTGGAAGTGGGTAAAAATTGAGTTGCCAGATTTGAAACGTACACCAAACATACAGAGTATCGAAGCTACTATAAATCGTTTAAATAGAGGCAGTCGATGTGACGAAGTTATATAACTTCAATGCTTCTCTTTTTAGAGCGCATTGGTCCCTATTATTAAACACCCAGGATCTTCTTAAACCATCTTCCTACCCAGCCTCTTATTTCTCTGTCCAAGAATTGGAATCACAGTTAACGCGCGACGTCGCGTGAAATCGTTTCCAATCAATTTCAGGACGAGTTGAAGTCGCTGTCTAATTAAGACCACGTCGTTCCTCACCACGTCCTTTCCACCATCTCGAATAACCGTGGCTGGACTAGGTTTCGTCTTTCCACGAAATGGCTGCCACAAAGTAATCGCGAAGGTCCCGGTAGAACGACAGGCTGAGCCCAGAGACGAATTAAATTCGTAAGGGTGGCCCGACACGCGATACACTTCCACCCCGAGGAGTCTTTAGAGGCCTGGATCATGCGAGTCCCACGAACACTGGCACGGTGTTTCGTGTTGGGCGCCATTACGCCCCCTCAATCACGCGAATGCCTCCGCTCCCTCTATCGATAACAGACCGACACCCGATTCGAAGGGTGTCGTTAACGTCCGCCAAAATCGGTCGCAGATTTTTCACGTCCGGAAAGAAATTATCCAGAAAGATTTCCACTGGATATTGGTTTTCCTCGCGCTGAATAGCCTCGCGTAACGAGTGCTCGCCTATGAGCTGCCCCTCGCTCCTCGCGTTTCAGTATTTTACATCAACCTCCTTCGCCTTCTCTGCCGCCTTAATCCATCCGCGCCCCCTTCCGACAAATTTCCAAGCCGTTGAATTATTACTTTCGTTGAAATCCGCGGGTGCAATTTCCTACGCAGATTAAAGTGTCAACGGAACGGTTGACGTGAGGTATGCAGAAAAAAATTGAATCTCGAGCTAACGCAATCCGCTTTACGCGCTTCAGCTCTCCGCTTTCAGCGGCAGAGCTAACGCTGCGGCTCTACGCGGTGCTGCAGCGACGACTAAAATCCGACGAATTCCTCGACACGAGGGAAAAAGGAAATTCATTGTTCCTCGCAGGTTATCGCAGGGTATACCAGCCTGTCCCATCACGGGCCGATACTGCTCGCGCACGACCCAGCCGCCACTCGAAAGCGCATTCACGCCCGGCGATTCGCGCTGTCCAACCACCCTCGAGTGGCTGCACTGCGTCGAGAGCGTGAGAATTCTCCTGTAATCACACCCGAGTGTTTCCAAGCCGCGCGGAGGGGGTTTGCTTTCCTCGGCATTCTCAGCCCGCCGAAGGCATCGTTCATCCCCCTCCGTCCGCGATGACCAACCACCCCCGCGCCCAGGGGTGTTTACGTATGCCGGACGTAGTTCAGAGGCGATTCATCAAACGGCCCCTCCGCCTTATCGTTCCCCGCCATTTCGGAAAGCAGCTCCATAACCCTGGCGGGGAGGAAGGAATTGGGGCTGCGCGGGGGGCGCTCGGGGGTGGGTTCTGGAGACACCACCCTCGTCAGAGGTGACTCCGGGAGAGAGTAACCGGAGATTGGAGTCTGTCAGTAAGCCAACTATCGGCTCGCCTCTCACGTGTTTCGCCCCCGTCTCTAGACACCGAACCCCCTTTCCTCCCTCTCGCCACCTTTTTTCCTCCAGCTACACAGAAAATTGCCGGGGAGACGTGCAACGCGCCCTAGAACTCGCCTCGATGGATCGAGAGGGAAGCTTATTGCACTGGAGAGTCCGCCACTGGGAGCACTCTTAGCTCCCTGTGTGCCGTTTACTAGGGATGTGTTCGTTCGTGATGCAGTACTGTCTAACATCTATTCAGGGCCGAGGATTAAGAGGGTCTAAACCACCCCTTAGGAGTCAGAGCGAGGGGAGACGAAGTGACAGGACCTCTCATACATCATCGGACCCAGCAGGTCCTTCTCACCCACATTCCTAGAATGAGGTTTTTGAAAATATTTGACAGCCGAAATATTCCGTCTGAAAACGGAACTCGTTGGAAATCAGTTACGCTGGTGTGTAATGTATACATTATGGCGATAGAGCAGTGCCTCGGAAAATTGGAAAATTAAAAAAAAGGGTTTTAAAAGCTAGACAAAAATTGGAAATGAGCCCTCCAAATGTGGCGGAAAGAAAATAACGAACACAACAAAATTTAGATTTTAACCCCACGTTTAATCTTATTTATTTAATTGTTTTAATACTTATTCACTTCACGTGTTAGTCCGGTATTTTTTATTTTATTTGAGGGGTTATATCTAGTCAGACGGCCGAAAAGAGGCGAATGTTTGTGATTTTTTTTTAAAAAGCGGAAGCATATATTTTTACAGAATTTTTTTAATGTAAAAGAACAACATTTAAAGAACATTTGCTAATTTTTAATATTTACGTTTACAATAAAGTAACAACCCATAACCATGAAGCATTTCTAAAAATTTAGTTTTGCGGTGAGCTTTGCCATTCGGAATGAAATTATCTAAAATCAAAAAACAAAAATTATTTCGTTTGTATGTTAATGTATCCCCTGGTTAACGGAGGAAATTTCTGAAATATTAATTTAAAACACAATGTCGGCTATTTAAAGTTGAAGTCCTGATTTTTTCGCGTGATTTTTGCACAAAAAATCGGGATTTCAACTTTAAATAGTTGAAACTTGTTTTTTGATTTTAGATAATTTAATTCCGAATGTCAGTGCTCGCCGAAAAACCAAATTTTTAAAAAGGCTTCCTGGATGTCAGTTGGAACTTTATCATAAACGTAAATATTTATCTACGAAAAAATTTCCAAATGTTCTTGAAATTTTGCTCTATTAAGAGCAAAAAGTTCTCTAAAGATATATGCTTCCGCTTTTTAAAAAAAAAATTCACCAACATTCGCCTCTTTTCGGCCGCCTAACTAGGTATAACCCCTTAATTTAGAATAATTTAGAAGCTACATATGGAGCTCGCCTCAGGGCCCTCGAAAACGACAAGACGGGACTGCGATAGAGTATATAATAGAGTGGAGTAAAAAAATAAAATTTTCGAGGATCAGATTTTAGTAGTATGAAAAAGATGTTTCCTAAGGCCAATAAAACCAGTAAAAAATTTCAGCATAATCGGTCTATATCTTCTGTGAGCAGCAGAGGCCTCTTTTTTTTTAAATGTCTCTAAAAAATGCCAAAAGTAGAGCACTTCTGTATTGCAGGTTTTCTCTATTTTCTCTTTTCAGGGAGTCAATTATGGACTAAAGAATACATAAAACTCGAGTTGCCCGAAAATTGCGGGGCCTTCTAGCCAGTGCAATCTTTTTCCAAGCAAGGATTGCCGGCTGTCTCATTTTCCATTTAATCCCAGCTCCCGATAATTGGTGCCACCCCGGGCCTGCTGCACTCCGCTGAAATAATTTCAAAACACTCATCGTCAATTGTCGTCGCATCCTCCAGCAATATTCCCCGACAGCTAGTTCCTCGCTCCGCCCTGATGCTTTTAAGCTTTCCCTTCAAAGGCAGCCGACAATGTTCCTGTCCCTTGCACAGCGAAATCTCATCATGAGCGACTAATCTTTCTCCCGTTCGAGTAACTGCTCAGGCGATGCACTATTTTCGCAATGAAGGAATACCATAAAACTTTCCCAGGTGCGACACACGCGGACAGCTGAAAAGGACAAAAAGATAATGAAGTGAATGTAGTGAATCAAGTTCGTTTCCGGTAGTACACATAGCAGGGAGAAGGGGAATTCCCTTAACACTGGAAGGCTCCTAATACCGGACATTAGCTGCTATATCTGTGATATTTTAACCACTACCGAGCCGTTATTCCGCGTAAACCTCAAAGGGGATAGAAAAAACAACAATTTGGTTTCGCCACGTTTCAGTCGCGTGTGCACAGCTAAGGAAATTGATTTAATATTATTTCTTTCTTCTTATTTAAGAAAAACCCTAAGGGATCTTCCTAATGTGACGGCTGAGGAAACTTAATTTTTCGGGAATTAAAAAAAGAAATGAGCACGTATCATTTTGCACGTTTGTAGCTTTATTCTATGACCTTTTAAGATTACAAAAAAAATGTGTTATGACTCGCGAACTGTAAGAACTGTAAATTACCAAATCATAGTCCTAATTAAAAGAAGTAACTTTTGTCTGAAAACTTTTTCTCATCTCTTCCAGTTCGCGAGTTATAACACAAAATCAGAAAATAGCCGAATTTTCAGGGGTCGATGTCACCTCCTTACTAATTTATCATCCCCTTATTAATTTGGGCAGCAAAAAAAATGCATAATACATACTTCTATACCCTCTACATATTATTATTCCCTAGTCAGGGAGCAGCAGAAGTCCCTCAACTGCGCTGCTACAGTAGTGCAGCTCAACGATATGGTCGTCTTTCCCTTTGAATGCTGCCTGCTGCAATATGCGCATTTGCCCGATGGATGATCCTACTGGAAATCATCGAGGGCATATCAAAGACAGAAAGTTGGAATTATCAGGAGCATATTAAGGGCAGAAACTGCCATCAAAGGGACTGTCATATCGCGAGGCACCTTGTACGTCTTCCCATGATCAGCGCAACGGTGAATTCAATAAAAGAACACGCGTGTGGGATTTCTAGGGTAGGCCACGAGGGTGCGGCTGGACCGCAATACTTTCGGGAGAAATAGGGGGTAATTATCTGTTTCTCGGGTCGATTACACCTGAAGGACGGGCGAGGGCTGGCGAGGAAAGCGGCGGCTGGGCGAAACGTGACGGGAAATAAGAAGAAGCCGACAGGCGGACGGAAATTACAGTCTACGAGTAGCGACCACTGACACTCCGACTGACAATATGTACCCTGGGGGATCGTACAACCACCCCCGAAAGTGCACGCTGTTGTCCCGACGACACCCCGCGAGGGAGAATTGCTGGGCAATCGTTGCTGCGTAAATCGACCATACGTGCTGTTTTATTCGGACTTTCAACTTGCTTCTTGAAAATCGAATGGCTGGGCAATTCTTAAGGGGGAATCTTATTTTATGGAGTAAAAACACAGTAAAATTTAGGATTTTTTTAAGAAACTAGCATTTCAATTCACCCTTGAAGAAGTTACAGTTTTTTTATTCATTTTTAATAATAAATATAGGAGTTATGCATGACGCCGTGCAAAACTCGTCGTCCGCTGGTGTGCATGATATTTACCTTCCAGGTAATCTGAAACATAAAAATGAAATGGCGTTTTACTTTGTACATCTGTAGCTTCAATTTGACGAATCAGAATACCGCTAAGTTTTATACTTGTTTTGTTACATATGAAAATTAGCGCAAAATTGGATTGCAAAAATTAAAGATTCAGACCTGTCAGTTTGTAAACTCTCCACACAGCTCAATAAATTTTGTTGTTTTTTGCTGTTTCATCAATTTCAAGCTACATGTGTATAAAATAAAACGCCGTTTCATTTTCCTGTTTCAGATTACCTGGTAGATAAATATCATGCACACCAATGGCCGGCGAATTTTGCTTGGCGCGATGGTCGATCATGCATAACTACTATATTTATAGTTAAAAATTAATAAAAAGAAACTGCAGCTTCCTCAAAGACGCATCAAAACATGATCCAAATATCAGATGAATCGAATCGCTGGTTTCTTAAAAAAAAATTCCAAATTTTGCTATGTTTTTAGTCCAAAGAATAGTTTTCCCCTATTAAAGTGAAGATATTATATTCGCCTGCCGCGCTCGCGAATCCAACATCAGCAATTCCGATTACACATGTTAAACCTGAAAGAACGTGTAGCAGAGGAAATCAGTGTAATTATAACTTCTAGTAATTAGCAGGCATATATTTCGTTTGTAAATATGAGAATATTTATAAACAACTATGCACGACGGAACCAGACCCAGTTCGCGAAAAACTTTTTAATAATTCACCACAGCAATTTCGGCTTCCGCCGAGAAACTAATTTAGCCCATCACTTTGACTGTCATATCGTCGGTCCAATGGTAAAATTCCGAAACTGCAATTTTTTCGAATCTGAGCGAATGCGCGATTTTATTTCGTTGCCATCAACGTATAACTGTGCTAAAGTTTTAAAGTTAATTAAGTTTCTGCAGTTTCGCAGCTTTACCATTGGAGTCACGATATCTGGGCAGTGGAATCGGTATTTGTCCGTCCTCGAAATGCACGTAACCATTTTAATTACACTTTATAAAGCCCCCATTTTTGGTTTAAATCACAGGAGGATAGTCTACAGTAATACAGCGAGCTGCGTTTGCTGTTTGATATAAATCCCCCCACGAGATTCGTGCGCGTAAATGAAAAAATGTCAAGTTTCGTGTATGCGTGAAAAATTTCACGAACGCCTGTAATGCAGCGAAGCATCAAGATATTTGATTATCGAATTGTACCCTGCACAACATTTCCAAAAGTGAATTTTATTATTTGTCAGGGAAATTTCGTTATAAATGGGGTTCTCTGTTAAACAATTTTAGCTTCGTTAAAATCGATACGAAAAGCATCGAAGCCTGCCGAGGAATCAAAAGAACCTGTTATTGAAATTTCTAAACTTCAATGGCCCCCCTTCGAGGGGAACCCCCGCTCGATGTGTTTTTAAATAATCCCTCAGCCACATTGAACGAATGGAACACCCTCAGGTGTGAAGCATTTGGCACTTCCACTTGGGATTTATTGATGAAGCCGTCAACGCATATAGGAGTATTTGTTTAATAAAACCGGACAAAAATATTTTATGCGTTTTTTGCAATGTACATACACGCAAAACACACATAATTAGGAGTTTATTGAAAAATTATGCTGTCAAGCAAACTTTTAAAAAATATCTTTTATTCCTTGGTTCACACAGAAATATTACTGCTATATTACTGCAATATTGCAAAGTAATATTACCCAGATTGCATAATTAAGTTTTACTTCTATAATATTACTGTATTTGCCCTATTTTCGTCTGGTAAATTGCTTGACCGTTTCCGTAGAATCCACAAGAAAAATATAAAAAATTAATAAGTTGAAAAATTTCAACTTTTTATCTTACTACGTTTGAAGTAATAAAAAGCAAGGTGGCGGAAGAGGGCGGACGATTTTAATATGATATTTTATTGATATTGGTCTAAGGTTCACGTCAATAAAAAGAAAATTCCCCTACAAGGCCCGACACATAGACAAAAACATACTTATCTGCTAAAATTAGGTAAATAAAAGATCTATTTAGGCCTTGTTTAAACATTTGTAGAAAACATATGCACATGCAGCAAATCGATAAAATGATGTTTTAAAATAAACTACATACCTTCATCTTCCATGTTCAAAATGTTTTTTTTTTGCTTATCTAAGCCACACAAAACACAATAGCAAGAAAAACAAATATCACGAACGAACGCGCCTAGAATAATGACTCAGTGTTCAGGCAATGACTGGTTTCCGGCTGACTTTCCGGACAGGCGCCAGAGTGGGAGGAATTTTTATCGCTGCTGTTTCACAGACCGGGTAGCTTTAAGAAAAATGGGTTTAGTGGGGTTTTTGACTTGCTGATTTTGACATTCGTCCGTTTTTTAATACCAGTGCGACGTGCTCCCATTTATTCATCAAACCACTCGCCAGCCCGCGTGGACTCGCCGCGATCGTACCTAAAATTATTCTGCGCCGGATTTGTAATAAATTCTGCCCCGTTTGTAGGGTACTCCGTGACTAAAAATCCCATAAAAGTGTAGAAAAATTGGGCGGAAAATGGCTCAAAAGGGAGGGTGCATTTAAAAATGGCGCATCGCTCGCGAGGCACGTTGAACGCCAATAGAATTTTAATTCACACCGGCTATCGTGGCACGTCGCTTCAGAAGAACGCGTGCGCCCCACATTCGCAGAATTTTCTAAAATATCGCGGCAATTAGAGTACCTACGCCCTGCAGAAATTCCTGGTTGGGTAAAGCGTAAAAACGTGAAAACGAACCACTCGCACGGCCCGTGGCTTCTTCGTCATTCTTTTTCCCATGCTCGTGCTCAATGAAGGCAAATCTCCGCGGGCCCGCGGAGTCCACTGTGTACCGCGCGCAAACCGACTCCACTTCAATCGAGTATATCTTCCGTTTCAATTATTCGCGCCATCTCGAGCCGATACGATAATCCCCACGCACGTTAATTGCGTGCTCGCAATTAACTCGAGACCCATCCACGCGCCTATTTTATCGCGTCTCTGCTAAATTTCTTCGAGGAGAGCTCGCGGACTACGCTGATTCGCGAAAGAGAGCTTCTGGCTAGTTCCTCGTCCACTCGACACGGTTCTGGGACGTTTTTTTAGGCCTCTGGGGGTTATTAACGTAGCATGGCGAGTCATAATTAAAAATCTTCCGACGAACTTTAAATAGGATCCTCCCCATTTGTGTATTTTGCGTTGCGTGAGGGACTCGTTTATCTATTAAGAATGATTTTGGAGATTTGAAGGAATGTGAACTGCCAGAGTGCAGGTAGAATTTATCGGAAGGGTATAGATAGTGTTCAAACGAATGCGAAGGAGGTTGGATTGCAGCACAATTAATGCATTAAACGATTTTTGGTTTGCAAAAGATTAAGGGGTTACGTCACCTTGAGACTCCTAAAACAGCCCCAAATTAGACGAATTTTTTTGATACTATGAGGTTGACAATTATTTCTATAGTTCTTATATTTAGGGTTAGGTTTGGGTTAGGCTTGGGTTAGATTCATTATTAATGAATCTATTGTGTAAATATTGCACAGAAATATTAAAAAATCTCCGAGTTATGTGTTGTCTCACGAAGCTCCTCCGAATCACTTTTTTCATGAAATTGGCTAGCAGCATAACTTGAACAATTTTTATTCGATTCATTTGAAATTTTAATAGTATCTTCTTTAATAGATTATCTACAGAAGTACGTATGGATTTTACGAATCATTAAAAACTTTTTTGCTACAGGCGATTTTAGGCAAATTTTTCGACTAAAACTGATATTCTCTTCAAATGTCCATCATTTCCAAAAAAATCAATATTTTGACAAATCGCTATGCACTTCTGTAGTAAATGTTATGTAAATAATGAAAATTATCGGTTTTTTATCCCACGTTAAAGTATAAGGAACTTCTACTGCGAGCCGTGGAGAGTGTCTTTCCAAAAACTGCAAGAATAGAAGAGCATCAGTAACGCCAGTTTGTTTAAAAAAAATAGTTACAATTTGTTTTTATGTAGCTTAAGGCATATAGAATAAAGCCCGTAAAAAATTTTTTTGATTTAATTTCTAATTTCGCCCAAAAAAATTCTGAAACTTGCATATGATTTTCGGGCCTCCAAGGTGGCCTAGCCCAGGGGTGTCATACAAATGGCACGTACGAAAGTTTTGCTTGTACGTGAATGATTTACAGGTGCTATCATTAATATCTTTGTATTAATCTAAAATAATTATTATATGGTTAGATACACCTACGAAAATATTTTTGGCTAGCTTTTACTATACGACAATGTGAATGTCAAGTTATGAGTTAATTCCAGAGATAGGCAATAAATTATTCGTCATGAGTCGAATAAAATTGCCTCGTGTTTATTCGTCGAATAAAAAAATTAACTGTGTCAAATAACCTAAAGTTGAAGTAACTTTTATTTGGTCCGTTATTTAAATAATTTTGAATTTAGTAAATGCCCAACTCTGGTTAATTCTTATGAAAATCTATGTTAATGTTTAAACTTATGTCAATAAAATTCGCAATGATTAATGTTCTCCTAATTTTTTCCCTATTATAAACTACCCGGCACGCCAGCAATTCTATAAATATTATTTATAAATTTTTGGCACGCGCAGATGAAAAGGTTCGTCATCCCTGATTAACCCCTTAATGCTGGTCTCGGTTTAACGCGATTTGCATAAAACAGCGCCGCATGACCGATTCCTTTCCCAACAAAAAGTTGCAATCAGCCCAATAAAATTGAAGCATACTTCCCCGCCATTTTGCCGGGGATTGGTGAAATACGATCCAATAATGCGATCGTCTATCATGTCGGGGCGTCGCATTGATACGACCTATCTGCAACGTGATAGAGCGCAGATGGAAAACAAATTTCCCAGTAATCGCCCAACAAATTTCCGGTTCGATGCTGCGACTTAGTGTAATACCTACACTGACGCTCAGACGTAGTTGATCACTTACTACATTTACGTTTGACAAAACAGAAAATAGAATAAAACGAAACGTAGTCGATTATTTCTTGTCCTTATCTAATTGCTACTTCTTTCTTCTTAGCATTACCTAGATTCTTAGTTTCAATTGCCAGATGCTGGTACATAAACAATTTCGAAGCAAAAAATTGAATATAAGTTGCATTCAATATTTTTCAAGCAAAAAATTGAATATAAGTTGCATTCAATATTTTTCAAGCAAAAAATTGAATATAAATTACATTAAACAAGTTTGAAGCAAAAAATTGAATATAAATTGCATTAAACAATTTTGGAGCAAAAAATTGAATATAAGTTGCATTCAATATTTTGAAGCAAAAAATTGAATATAAGTTGCATTCAATATTTTTCAAGCAAAAAATTGAATATAAATTACATTAAACAATTTTGAAGCAAAAAATTGAATATAAATTGCATTAAACAATTTTGAAGCAAAAAATTGAATATAAATTACATTAAACATTTGTGAAACAAAAAATTTCATTAAATCATATTTGAACGTTGGTAATGTTTCATTTGAAACTGGCTATATTATTGACACGTGTTTTGTTATAAAAAAAAAGTTTGAACCACCAAGATTAGCAGTTCTACCTCAGAAGAAGGAAGACTATAGCTGTCGATAATAATTGAATAATAGTAATAATCGAATTGCAGTTCGAAAACCATTTTCAAGCTAACAAAATAGAATGACACGATTGCTGTGAGCTAAGTAATATCCAATTGTGATCATAGGCATGTGGAGAAACGTTCTACTTTCTCTGTTATCAATCGTACCTATAACAAATCTCACCGCTTCTGGAAGCCACAGTAGACGTTCGCGTTCTCTGTTTGCTCAGCTACGATACTGCTACATGGTTAACTAACAATTAATTCATTCAGCTAATGTGGACTTCAACAGACCCAGTTTGCCTAACTATAATACAATCCCAACTTACCCAGCACAGATCTAATCCTCAGTCAAAAATAAGGCAGCATAAATGTCGCCTTGACCCGAAACAAGATCTGACCATGTTCCAGTGTAGATCTAGCACGTGCCTGAATCAAACCCAACCCATCCAACCTGAAACCCGGACAATGCCCCGCTGTTAGAATTAGGAAGCTCAGATGTAACACCGCAACCCTCTAAAGTTTCAATGAAGGCCGCGAATTCGACGAAAGTCAAGTACCATAGTATCAAACCCTGCTCATTGCGGCGCGGAGCCGGTCATGCGCGAAGCGAAATCCTCGAAAAGACGAAGACCCATTCAGCATGGGCAGTTTTTTGCTTTCAGCTAGCACTTCAGCGTTTTCCACGCGGCATTGTCTGCGTTTCCGGTCCGCGGTTCTCCAGACCAGGAAACATCTAATTATACCCCCGTTTTTCCTCCTTTTTTGTTATTCGCGTCGCGACGCGCTCTGCCATCGTTGCCGTTGAATTTTCATGCCACCCCTCCGCCGCCCGCGCGATACGCATTCATGACCCTCTTCTCCTCCCTGTTACGCGTTATTGCTTGAAACATTCCACGCCGGCGATTATCTTCCGCAACTCCACCCTCTCAGATTTTGTTAAACTACCGGTCGCAATTGCATTTGCATACTTCTTCTCGTCGCCCCTTTCTTCGCGTCCGCATAATTCCCAACGCTTCCACCCCCTGCCCCACTCTATCCCAGTGTTATTTACTCCTCGTTACTTCCCCCCTTTCGCCATAAACCTCCAGGCAAATCTTTCTATATACGACTTACCTATTTACCACGTTCCAACCCCACCGACATATCACTCCGCCGATCCTCCCCCCGCGAAGTTATTAAAATTCTTCTCAAGCGTCCGCGAGCTCATACCGTTTCACTTAGTATCCCACCTGAGATCCGTTTCGTTAGAAACCAGGAGTTCGTTCAAACAAAAATACTCGCGGTACGTTCGAACCCATCACTACTTTCGCAAATAATGCCCAGCTTTGCCTGTTCAAGCCACCAACGAATCCCACCAGTGATTCTCCGCTTGATTCTAGAGTAATCCCGATACCTTCCTCTGTTTTCAGAAACGGACCAATTCGATGAAGAAAAGTGCACGTTATTAAACGATTCAGTGACTCGAGTTCTGCTTCTCCGGTGCAGCTCGGAGCCTTCACGCCCACAGATTTAATCTCCTTGGGTGGTGCTCGGAGCCGGTGACTTTCAACCGAGCGTTGCGTTCCAGGGATTGCGCGCTGCATGGAGGCACCGACAGCGTTTTCAATTAAACCGAATCGTCCGCGGAGATAGATGATAGAAACGCCGGCAGAGAGCGAGCGGAATAAAAGGAAAACACGGGCGGGGGCGCGCAGAATGCAGCTTCCGTTATCGGTGGCACTTTATTCCGCCTGCAGTCCCGTTAAAAAATAAGTGTTGCATTCTTCATCGTGCCAGCGACAGGTTGTCTATAAATCTCCGCGGCCCCGTTCAAGGCGGGAAATCCTTTTCGCCTCTCCTATCAGAAAATAACAGGCTCTCGCTGTTGCATCCTCCCATCGACGATGCTCGGCTTAATTTCGGCGCTGTATCGACTTCCTTTCCATCTCACCCTCTCCGCGATTGCATCCGAGCTGATGGGGCCGAGAAACAGGCAATTATACCGCGATAACGTCGGGAACAACCCTCTCAGGCCGTGCGATAGACGTCTCGGGGATTATACGTGCATACCGAGAGAAGTATCCTCGATCGTGACGAGGTGTATCGACCTGTCGTCGGATGGCGCATAAAGATAACGCGCGAGCCGTCCCGTCAAATCGTTTACCTATCAGCCTGTTGCGTTTGCGGAGGGTATATACAGGGTAGGCCGTAAACAGCCTACAGTGATTATACGCAAATTTAATTTCGCCCGTATCGGGCGCGCTATTTCACCTGCGAATTAATTAGCGATGAGTCAAATGCAAATGTAGATGGAAGAATTCTATTGACGGATGTTTGAATTAATAGAAACGATCTACCTTGTTATGTTCCACGGGAACTTCGGTCGTGTGCTCTTCCTGCTTTTGCGCACTCAATTTATTATCGCCTGGAAAAATAATGGCACACCGCGAGGGACAAGGCTTGAGGTTCCATTAATTCGGGGCCAGGCCGAGCAATTTCAGGGAATTATCTTCGGCGCTATTAACATGGGGTATGCGGGCGAGATCGACCAAGAAACGGGTAAGTCAACATGCCGGAAGATTTTGGATGGGATTTGCGGGGCCGCGCGAACCCGTCCGCAAATAGCCGCTCGATATTCACCACCCGATAAACATTTGCCCTTCGTAAACTTCTTATTAAGCTTAGCATCGTCGTAATTCGGGCATCCGGTGAAATTAATGAACTTCCTGATTAAATCTCGCGTCGAACGGTGACGATCGCACGGAAACGTCGCTGCCTCTGGTTTAACTTGTCTGTCGAGTGTAACCGTGTCGACGAACAGGTAATTAACTCCTCTTCTTTCACGCTCCGCCTCCGATCTTTTTCCAACGGGTACTGTAAGTGTTCCTCGAAGGTCCTCGAAGCTAAGACGACACTGAGGGAATCTTCAAACGACCTCGCCAATTATTCGCCGAAACGTGTTCAGGGTATCCAGCAGACGAGAAGTTGTCCTTTGTTAAATCCGCGACTGGCGTCTTCGTCTGCACGGTTTTGGTTTGTTTTGGTGAAATGTTTTTGCTGGGAGCGGGTTATCCAAAATTTTCTCAGCGAAAGAGATCGTTTGGAAATAGCTGATCGACTTGAAGGGGCATTTGTCGACACCTCGCGTGTCAAACTTGAATGTAAATCATCTGCACCGTCAGAAATTACATCAATGTGTGGAATGAAGGAGTAGCAGCATAGCTGAAATCTCGTTAACGCGGACAAGGGATGAACTTGTCATTTGAATTTTGGAACAAAATTTGAGCAACTGCGGTAGCGAGTTGGCAGCAGCGCAAAACCAACGGTCCCCTCCCTCTATAACTAGGAAAAGTTGAATCGCGTTTCATCCAGAACGTCTGATTATTCTGCTCTCACTGCTCGCGGATGGCTCGTCGTTTCTCGTTTAACTTGCGCCTTGGCCGAGCGCCGCAACTTCGGGGCCAGTTTATCGCGTTCTGGATCGCGATTGAAAATCAATGGGCACCGTCAATGAAACCGACGCGAGAGCGTACTTGAGAGGCCAACGGAGGAAAGTGTTTGCAATGTGAAATATAGATCGTACAGAAGCTGGAAATACGGAGTTCAACTGCTTTGATTCTGTGGGTGAGTCGTGGCACCTTGCCCCACTAAAAGGAGGCAAAACGAAGAATAAAAAGACCCCTGGATTTTTATTCAATCAGGATTTAGATTGCTCGGAGGAATCAAATTCCTCCTCCAAAGCAACGACACCTGCAATTTTCCCTCCGACAAATCGAAATTTGCGATCGCATATAGCATAAGCATTGTTCGCGATCCGAACGCAAATACCCACTTTCCTCCCCATTGTCACATCATTCCCTCATCATTCCGGGTTTATCTTCCCCGGCTGAAAGATTGCCAGCCGCTGTCAGAAGTGCTGGAAAGTCATCCGGGGGCTGGATAGAGGAGGGAGTGATCCAGCGCGCAAGAAGCAAGGGTTCCGATAACCCGCGGCGCGACTCTCTATCTTTAACCCTCCTATCTCTCCCTCTCGCTCCCCTGGGTGACAAAGTGGGGAAAGGGGTTGCTCGTCGGAGGTCCATACCGTTCTTCCGGAGATATCTGGAGGCAGGCAGCGTCGATATAACCCGGCCCTCCTTCGCAACTCTGATCGACAAAGTTCCTCCTGACAACGCCGCGAGCACACAGACGCGAAACTTAGCGCATCCCGGGCGACCCTCCTTGTCCCGGGCCCACGGAAACTGTCTGTCCGTCTCTCCGCCTCTCGCGATCACCACCGCCATCCCCTCACCTGTCTATCTCTGATTCCCTAGAATGCGAGGAACACGAGCCCGTACACCTAGGTCGGATAGCAAGTTCCGCGAAGATGGGCCAACTTTGATAAGATACCCGTTTACCCCCCACCCCCTGATTGATTATCTCCCCGTACCCGGTATCCGTAGATTCCTGCGAGAGATCGCGCGTACCATTTTACATCCGGCTAGCAACAACTCGGAGGCCTTGGCCACCGTACCACTAAATAGCCTGGGAACTTTAGCTGGATCAGCCAACTCTCTCGTCAATTGCCCACCGTCCATCGTTGATCCTGGGGTACTTGGTGTTGTCGAAGTTAATGAGGCACTGAGCACGGTATACAGGATGCATGTAAATGGAGACGGCTTATCGTGTACCAGGGGAATAGGAGCTACCCTGGCCACGCTTTATATTGTGGAAATCATTCAGGGACTCTTGTTCGTCTTTCGAAAGTCACCGACGCTGTAGAACCACCTTGCCGCATTTCCTCCAACATACGGGGCACAAAGCGAGCAATCAAGCTGTAACTGACAGCAACCAAAAGCTGGGACGTTTTGGGAATATTGAGTCTAGTGACGTCACTATGTAACCTGATAGATTCTATCCTGGAGTCACTTGGATAGTGTGTATAATACTCCAGATCCTACTAACCCAAGTCACGCTCGAGTTACAAGGATGAACGGTTCATTCTAAAGCAGCTATCTACATACCCTGGTAGCATTTATTGTTGGCATTTTGCTGGCCAACTAATTCCCTACTTGGAGATACTGTGGGCCAACCAGACATGCTGCTAGGGTATACGGTGCTAAATAAGGAAAATTAGGGTACACATACCCAGTGATTCCTTCCTTTGGTCACTTCAAGCAGAGTACACCGCAATCACCAGATCTTGCCGCCCAAATACCGATGAGATACATGCGCAGCCTAGAAAGATCCAATTAAGGACAAGGAGCTGACCGTTGCATCGGGCGCAGCTCAGCTCGCACTTTGGAACGCGATTAACGCGCTCGCGTCCCGGAGATTTTGGTATATGCGGCGACCACGCTGCCCCCGTGTAACTCGCCCCGACGGATTAACATTTGTTAATTGGATCAGTGCGAACGTCGTGGAAATTACGGGGGGAAAGAAATCGGTCGGCCTCGACTCGAGGAACACTCGCCCGCGTCCCTCTCGAGGATTGCCTAATTAAAGGAGCCTGTTTGAAAAATCGCACTCGTTAGTCGGAAACGTAGCAGTGTCGGCTAGAAGCGGCCAGAGGAAAAATGGACACACACACACACACACACACACGTTTCCTACTTATCGAATAAATTTAACGAAGCACGGGGCCGAACTCGAGAAGGCTGACTCTTCGAGGCCGCCGCGGCTGGAGCTCGCGTTAGAGGCTCCTCGTTATAGGAGTTTTCGGCGGCATGAAAGCGACATTTACGTGGCAACTTGACATCGTTCCACCGCGCGGAAATTACACGACGCTTGAGACGATTTTTAAATCGAGCCCCCGACCCCTGGCAACTCGTTTGACATTGTTGCGTTCCAACCGATCGAGGCGCCACCTTGCGTAATGGTGGGCTATTATTGAAGCTTGATGCCTGGGGACGCTGTACGTCACCAGGCCCGTCTGAATAGTCCCTCAATAGTTTCATGCCAGATGGCACTGACCAATCAACTACTCCGTACTACTTCCGAAAAGCTAGCCCCTCATTGGAGTATATATCAATTTCTCTTTTATCCAATCGATTGTGCATAGTTTGTACATCATTGTTCATTAGTTTATATTATTTGTTCATCAATTGACAATTTATAATAAATTAAACACATTTGACTGAATGTTTTTTTCACCCAGGCCGTCATTTATATTTTTTTTCATTATTCACCAATAATTTCATATGAAATCAATCATTCATCGTTTTTACATCTTTGTTCACTGATTTATATTATTTGTTCACAAGCAATTGTCTTTTAATTAACGTGTTTAATGAATATCTATTGCGTCATCACTAGACCCCACAATGGCGTATTCGCGGGAATGAGCAAAGAGAATCTACCTCATGACGTCATAAAGTGTCGGCGACATAGGGAAGGACGCCCTAACAATATTCCCGTACTATATTTACTCCATTGGAGCATCATCACATGTAATTCCTTTACCATTTCGACACTTCACACTTCATCCTTTACACTTGCCATACAATTACTATACAATACGTAAATGTAAACTACTCACACACTGCTTCAACACCATTCTTACACATCAACAACAAACAACAAACAACACACAACACACATAATAGTTGATAAGTGTCCATACTGATTTTAAGCTTGCCGCGAAAACCCAACAAAGTTGCAAGGGCAAATTTTTTGCAACAATGTTGCAAATAAAATTGGGCTGTTCGCGAAGCAAAGGCCCGCTTTGCAACATTGTTGCGTTTTCGCGAGCCTCAACAAAGTGGCAAACCGAAATTGTGCTTTCTGCGAAAAATGCACAAGTTGCAAACCGGAATTTTATGTCTCGAACACCTCAATTTCATTTGCAACATTGTTGCAAAAAATTGTTCTTTGCAACTTTGTCGCGTTTTCGGAAGCCTCAACAAAGTGGCAAACCGAAATTTCGCGTTCTGCGAAAAATGCACAAAGTTGCAAACCGGAATTTTATGTCTCGAACACCTCAAATTCATTTGCAACATTGTTGCAAAAAATTGTCCTTTGCAACTTTGTTGCGTTTTCGCAGTCAGCTGAATAACTTGAATACTTACCACATTGTGCCGATATCGTAAGACGGCTACTTAGTTCCTAAGTTAAGAGCAGTGTATGACTATTGTGAAGCGTGCGTGAAGTGCAATGTGTGGAGAGTGTGATGTATGAAGTGTATTTGTGTGGTGTAATTTCCTTTTAATTATCATTTTTAATGAATATCTATTGCGTCATGATGACAATTATAAATGATGACAATTAGAAGACAATTTCTTGTCAATAATTAATAAAAATGAGTGAACAAGGATGTAGAAACGACAAACGATCGATTCCATATGAAATTATTGATGAACAATGAAAAAAATCAAATGAGGGACCAGATGTACGAAAAAAATTTCAGTAAAATTTGTTTCATTTATTATAAATCATCAGTTGATGAACAAATAATATAAACTAATGAAGAATGATGTACAAACGATGCACAAACGATTGCATAAAAGAGAAACTGATATACACATATTTTCCAATGAGGGGCCAACTTTGCGGAGGTCTCCGTACTACTTCTACTTTCTTCGCAGAAGTGAATACTGGGTGTGACGTACAGGGGATACAAGGAGTAGTGGTCACACAACGGTCCGCGTACCTTCCTACCTTGTCGTTCCCCCTAAAACATGCCACACCACGGATGCATTATGAAAGTAGATCATTTCCTGGATCTTTATTCATTACTCTCCCCGAGCGCCTCGCTCACGGCGCAGTGGAATCTCCGGCAATCCACTCACTCAACGTCCAGCCTGACGCAGCTTGTTCCTATTTCCTTAATATTCCCCCGCTTCGATTTCCTGTCGAATACTTTAGGCTGTAATATCCAGAGGGATTACACCGTGATTCTACTCGCGACACGACTCTTTACCATGGAGCGCTACGAACGATGCGCTCAACGAAATGAAAAGCATGGAGAAGGTGCTATGAAAAGAAGGCAATCCCCCCAGCTGGCCCGTGAATTAGGTCACGCTGCGACATGGCTATTGAGGAGCAGGGAAGTTTGCTCCTTCACGGCGATTTAGCTCGATCAAAAGTTCTGTGAACGCGTAAAGACCGCGATTAAAGGGGTCGATAAAATTTTCGTGGCGTGCGTAGGTCCATTGGAGGTGTATGCAGCTCAGGGTGGGAAAGTTTCGGCTTATCGGGCTCTCCTCCGATGGGAAAGAGTCTAGGGAGGTCGAACTTCGCAAATGGGGAGCTTCATTTAATCCCTCCCGTTCCACCTCCATCCGAGTTTCTTTCAATTCAACTCGCCCCCTTGACGATGACTTAAGTTTCATTCCCTCCGAATAGTTCTGCGCCTGGCCGCCTATATCTCTGCGCTCCCACTGTATAATTTGCACTTATCGACTTACGCACTATCCGTTGTTTCAAAGGGGCGCTGAAAGAAACGAATGGGCAAGCAGTTGCATGAATTTTGTACCCACCCCTTCCGTTTTTTGTCAAGCCTGATCGTGATACGATATTTTCAATATTCCCTCTGAGGTGTATTCACGCAGGCTCGTAATTAAGGGAGTATCGTCCGACATAAATTAACCGTCTGAGGATCTCCAGCACCTAATTACGCGTGTACTCGAAGTGACGAGGAGCCTTAATATCGTGAAAGCACGCGCTCTGGAAAAACGTAATAACGTCGCCTGGTAATTCTTAACAGACCTGCCACCACCCCTCGCTGAGGGATTCAGAGATTCTGGAAAATGTCTGACGAGTTACTATGTAGTCATTCTACTCGTTTCCCAATATTAGAGCGCCTAATCGCCGCTTGCATACTGATTAAGGGAACACCTTAACCCCAAGGACCTTGAAACCTTGGAAACCCAGCACAAGAACTATTCCTCGCGCAAGAACTATTGAAAGAACTATTGTTGGAGGGGATGGTTTGGGTTTGCTCGTCAGCCCTCTCAGCAAAAAGGGACCCGTCAGGCTGATTCCAGATTGATAACCAACGCAGCGGCTGCCTAGCGAGCGAGTTAAGGGCGCATAACGTGGAGGCGGCGCACATATGGAAGGGAGCCAGATGAGTTTGCGATTAAACGCGATTATAATTAAGGATAATGGAGTTTCAGCGCGAGAGTTGCCGTCGAGTCAAGTCCCTTCGCATCTGGCGCCGTTCTATGAAGTTCCTGGCGTCAACCGGCGTACCTAACCTCTTCTCACTCTCCACGAGCATGCTCTTGGTCATCTAGTTCCTCTGGTGTGCATGAGTGAAACGTCAGCTGTGTCTATACACTTTCGACGAACACTGAGCCTGTGTCTTTTTTTCTCGCATACGCTCGTAGGTACATGTTTTCCAGCGCCCGTCGCACAATGAGACACCTTAGAGGGAGCATCTCTTGTGTCCCCTGCTTTGGTGGAGGTACTTGTTTGATCATTACCAGGAGCAACGAAATGTTGGGGCGTATGTTGATGCAATGTTGAAGTTAAATAAAGAGGATGCAAAGTTGGGAGATTGTATTTTTTAATAATGAGATGTGTGGTAATATATTCTAAATTTAATAGGGAAATAAAAGTAACCAAATGGTGAGTAGTGTGGGGTATCTGGAAACGTGGAATACACGGAATATGTAAATAATAAGACAGATTTGATCTCTTTGTAATTTATTCATCATTTGTAATCATTTAGGTGCACGTACAGTTTGTTACTTTTTGCAACATGCTTGGCGAGTCTTCCCTTTGAAGTTACATAGTTATGAAGAATTTGTTTGTGACTCTAACTCCGACTCCATTCCATATAAGAGTAGACCTACGCTCTTACCGATTTGCGACCGATCTGTGCAGCTCCCACGGATCTGACACACACAATTGGTCGTAGCACTTTCCCCGCCGGTTTCCTACCAAGAAACAGTATGTCCCTGCGCGGAATGAGTTTACTCTAAAGTGGAATGCAGTATATACAGTTTATACACTTTTGCAGTTAAATCTGAAAATGTTGGCTTGTAATAAATTTCCGGAATAATATTTGCAAACATTTTGCGGATAATCATATATTAATAACTTTTGTCCTGTTACGTCTGTACACCAATAGGACCCTTCGTCAAATGATTGGTCTGCAATTAATTGGTAATAATCATTTAAGTGAGAACGAAATCCATTCGAAATTTACAATTTACTGATTTTATAGGTCTATAACGTTCAATTGTAAATGCGAGATTACATAAATTATTTCTAGAAAATCGATATTTCATTAATATTCCGCCACAGGCCAGACATAGATATAAAATCTATATAATGTAAGCTTCTGTCACACTCGAGCTAGAGCACTCTTACCATTTTCGTGTCGCGTGCAACGTTATCGATTCAGAGTAGAATTTGATCACAATCCCACTAGCGGTTAGAGTTGAGACTAAATATGGTGAAAATTGCCGGTGTCACAGCTACCACAGATGAGGTATAGGATAGACCTATCACCTTATGGATGTTCGTGTCGCCACCCAAACTGTGTTACCGACTCATAATTTCAGGACTGAATGTAGTGGCATCTATTCATGAACAAGGTCCAACTCAGCAACTACTCTGAAATGTGCTGAGATACTGAAAGGTGTGTGCGTGCTTGTATACATGTGACTTGTTCAAAGTGGGTGTTTGACATAGAGGGCAGGCTTTTGCCACGCTATGCTTTGGCTCGGTTCAACGACTCACGCGGATTTCTCTCCGAAAATCCATTTCGAAGATCAAGACACTATGGCGTTCAGAAATGGTATTTCTTCAAAGCACGTGTAAGCTATAAATTGCAAGATGACAGTGTTTATTAATACTTTGCGCGTAGGGAAACCCTTTCACATATCGTACGCTAAAAAGTGTTAAAAATTCACGCCGTTACTGACATTTCCGCAAATTTCTAATGCACTGTTTAATCATTTTAGTGAAGTAATAATAATTGGATTCTATTTGCCCCGAGTATTAGTTTACCGCTGACATTGAAATTTACAGTAAAATCTAATTCTTGAAAGCCTCGTAGAAATTTGCATGATACATGAGCGTCGTGGGGTGCGAGGATGCAACTGCAAATCGAGTTACATTTCAAACCCGCATTACGGAATAAAATTTTGTCTGGCCCTGAGAAATTCATCGGTTCAGTGTTCAGTAAAGTGTGTGCATGTCATAGTGCATATTATTTTGTGATTCCTCAATTCGTGCATCAATTTCATCGATTACTGGACCATGGGAGAGGCCCCTTAACAGGCTTCCACTGAAATATACCCATTACCGAGAAAAACTTCTCGTGCAACACTATTCTCGGGTCCTATCATGGGTCCACAGGATTGGAAGACATATGGAAAATGCGGGTTGGATAGCTGCAGTTGCGAAAAGTGCAAGTGGTGCATTCAGCGTTGCTAGATAAAATTATTTCCAGCCTTGGCGAATTTCAAGTTAGCCGGGAGCCGTTGGAGCAAGACAGAACGTCAACAACCTCTATGAATGTCGCACCATCGCCGAACAATGTACCTGCCAGTTCAATTTTATTCGCGATCGTGACCGGATCTCAGTGAACACGTGAGCATATTATTTCGTGATATCTCGATTCCTGGATTAATTTCATCGATTCCTGGACCGTGTGGGAGGTCGCTTAATAAGATTCGACTGCAATTCACCCAGTATCTAGAAGACATCTCCAGCAATACTTTTCTCGAAGAGCTGGGAGTCGTTGGAGCGAGACAGAACGTCAACAACCTTTACGAAAGTCGCACCATCGCCGAACAATGTACCTGCCAGTTGAACTTTGCCTGCGACAGTGATCTGATCTCAGTGAACGCGTGAGCATATTATTTCGTGATATCTCGATTCCTGGATTAATTTCATCGATTACTGGACCATGTGGGAGGTCGCTTAATAAGATTCGACTGCAATTCACCCAGTATTCAGAAGACTTCTTGAGCTACACTTTTCTCGAGGAGCTGGGAGTCGTTGAAGCGAGACAGAACGTCAACAACCTCTTCCAAATTCGTACTCTGCCAATTGAACTTTACCTGCGACCGTGAACGGATCTCAGTGAACGCGTGAGCATATTACTTCGTGCTATCTCGATTCCTAAATAAATTTCATCGTTTACTGGACCATGTGGGAGGATGCTCAACAAGATTCTACTACAGTACAAAGAGTATCTAAAAGACTTCTTGAGCAATACTTTTCTCGAGGAGCTGGGAGTCGTTGGAGCGGGACAAAGCGTCAACAACCTCTTCCAAATTCGTACTCTGCCAGTTGAACTTTAGCTGCGACAGTCATCGGATCTAAGTAAACGCGTGAATATATTATTTCGTGATATTTCGGTACATGGATTAATTTGATCGATTACTGGACCATGAGGGAGGTCGCTAAATAAGGTTCAACTGCAATTCACCCAGTATCCAGAAGACTTATTGAGCTACACTTTTCTCGAGGAGCTGGGAGTTGTTGGATCGAGACAGAACATCAACAACCTTTACGAAAGTCGCACCATCGCCGAACAATTTACCTGCCAGTTGAACTTTGCCTGCGACAGTGATCAGATCTCAGTGAACGCGTGAGCATATTATTCCGTGATATATCGATTCCTGGATTAATTTCATCGATTACTGGACCATGTTGGAGGTCGGTCAACAAGATTCTATTGTAATTCATCTGGTATCTAGAAGTCTTGAGGCAACACTTTTCTCGGGTCCTATCACGGGTCCTCACTGCTTAGTGAAATTTAAAAACGTACAGTGCTTTCTGTTTAAAAACGTGAGATGGCTTTACGTGTTAGTAGTGTCAACGCGAGTGTGGAATCAATGTTTTTACGCATCCTGAACTATTTAATACTATGCACTGGTGCTCAATTTGCTTTTTGATCGTGAAATTATAATGACATATTTGTGTGTGTGATACAATCTCTTCGGTACTACCGACCTTAGTCTGTGAACCTGTTAAAGAGGCTGTCTGTCTGCATGAATAGGAGTGAGACTCTGTTAAACGATCGGTGAGTGGTACATTTTAATATTTCAATTTTTCTGCATGCTATTGAACAAATGATTGCTTTAGCGAACACAGTGACGAAGAATACATAGTACTTAGTACTCATGTACAGTAACATTAACACGCATGCTTCCAAATGTTTGATACAGACAGAAGCAATAAGTAAATTTCAAATTCGAGGTCAAAGTTCTGATAACGCGTTTTAAATATTCCAAATTATTTTTCTTGAATTTTATAATCAAAGCTTGATGCTTTGAATACGAGTTACACTTCTCAACCTTAATTACTTACGAGTCATTAGATCCTCTTAATAAAACGAGAATGGAAAGCATTAATTTCTTAAGGATTTTCAACTATATAACTCGAAGCTCTTTCTCATACAAATAACAATAACTGAGAATGACAGTTGATATTGGTACTACTTGGTCACTATGCTAGCTACTTCTACTTTGCTCTCTCCTTACAATATTAAAATCAGCCTAGCAATAAGTCTTAGTTTTACAACTTTAGTCGTAAGACTTTTTCCAAATTTTCAAAAATGCACAAAGCATTGGTTGCACACGGGCCAAAAATATTTCGTAGAAATGGGTCACTTTCGTAGGTACCTCCATGTTAGTGTGCCTGGACTTGGTAACGTTTCCCAAGCATTGCGACTTGCGAAACGGAATCAAGGCTGAAGCCTACGATCTAGGTTAAGGGCCCAGATAGAGCCAAACTTACATCCATTCGGTGAGTTTGGTTCGGTCTGGACGTCTATTCGAAAATGCACTTCCGTACTTCGAGCGATAAGCTTCTATTCCGTCTCGTTCTTTTTAAATATAAGAGTGCCAAACGCACTCTTCTAGAAATACAATTCGCCTTCGATCACTGATTTCGATTTCGCGCATGGTGTGCTCGCCCTTCATAGGCCGGCTGTGCTGGGTACAACTTATCACGGCTTTACACAGAGAACCATTGTTAGACGAAGATGTGCGCCAGGTCAGAACCATTCTGATTTTCTAGTTATCCCGCCGATACCGGGCTTCGGTCCACCTCGGCCGACTCTGTGGTCTCAGATGGCTCGTTCTCGGCCACGCTCGCCATGGCTGTGTAAAGTCGTGATATGGAGCATGCCATGTAGAAACGAAAATTCGGTGCATCGAGGGTGAATGTTCGCGTCGCGTCTTTCAGTCCTTTAGTCGTTCAATCTCTTTTGCAATCTCAATCTGGAGATTCTTAGCTTTCGGATATCCCTCTAAAGTTACGCAAGTGCATATTTGCAATAGATTATGCCACTAGGGCCCATTGTAAAGAGTGTGATAGGTTAAATTTAAGGGTAGATGTGCGTTTGCTTGTTGAGAGTGACACCTTTTGGTTTTGCTTTCTCTTGCAATTAGCTTCACCGTGCACCGTGTCGTTTCTCATTTAGCATACTTTTAAACACGTTTCATAGTGACTTTTATATTCCCTACTTTCAATTCTCTTTTCTCTCTTTCCGGAAATATAATTCGCTCTCGGGAGAGATCTTGAATTAGCACAAGATGCTCGGGCACAATACACTCGCCTGTGCAAATTGTCGGCTTTGTGGTGGGAGCGCGTATTGCAGCTGTATGTGATTTAATTGTGAGGCGGGCTGTTGTGATTCTGACCCCCTCAGGCGCGGCCCCGAGCGGGGAACTCCCGTTAATGGGGAGGCTGGATGAGTGATGGTCTCGTATTAGCGTTTTGTCTGTGCAACTGCAATGCGTGAGTGTATCGAGCAGCTCGAGATCTCTCGCGACGGCGAATCCGTGTCCGTTTGTCAATTCTTTTCTATCTCTGCAATGAGATACTTAGAATCTGTTTGTCACTTGAAAGCAATGCAAGCGTACCTCTAAAATATGCGAAAGAAATTGTAATCGTGTGTATGCAGAGAGATCGACGAGAACCTCTCGTGTATTTCTCTCACGCGTGTATGTTAACCCTTTGGACTTTAAAGTAAAGTCTTTTAAAAGAATTTTAGTAGCCATTTACCGTATATTGCAATCACAGTCCGAAAGGTTAATATACCGAAGCATAGTCTGTTATGCTTCTTCTGAGTGGTGTGTGTGTGTGTGTGTGCGTGCTGCGAAACTTTGAAAAGTTGGGCATGCAAGTCTAGTTTTAAGCGTTCCATCGAAGAATTCTTCAAGTGATTCTTCGAGGGATTCGCCGAGGGGTTCGCCGAAGGATTCGCCGAGGGATTCGCCGAAGGGTTCTCTGGTGAATTCTTTCAGAGATTCGCTCAGAATTTCGTTGGCGAGCTCAGGGTGGAATTAGATCTGGGTTAAGGTTTACTAATATTGTAGGGTAGAATTAGAAATTTTTTCTGTTCGGTGAACTTACGTTCAGAGAGTTTGGTTCGGCCTAGATAATCTAATCAGAATTTTATTCTTTTTCAGGTAGGTATTTCTTCGATGGTTTTGTATGACTTGGTGTCCCTGTCATGCATCTTGTTAATCTGTTTCCATTTCCAGCTCTCCTTTATGTATTTCAACGATGGCGACATCAACGAAATGTATCTCGTCGATGGTTTTGCGTAATTTGTTCTATTTCCTCAGAATCGTCGATGGTTTTGCATGATTTATTTTATTTCATGGATTTGTTCGATGGTTTTGTATATCTTGTCACTCTGTCATGCATCTCATCGATGGGTCTACATTCTCAGCTCTCTACTTCATGTAACTCTACGATGGTTTTGCATGCTCGTGCGTGCTCTTCTATAGGTCGAAATTACCTCGAACGTCACCAACTCAATGAGTTTTTTTTTAATTTCCTTCCAGGCTGTGCACGCTATTACTAACATAACGTAGTTGACTGTTCCAGCTTTTCCGGTTCACCGTTCCGCAGGGAAGGGAGTTCCTACAATAATATATTTAAAAATAGAAGAGATAATGAAAAGTGATAGTGGAACGTGTTAGTGCAAAGTGATAGTGAATGAAGACATCTAAGGAAGCCTAGATTCATTTATTATAGCATGAAGTATTTAAGGCCCCATGTAAAATTGCCAAGTAGTCACTGAATCATTAGCTTTGTTGCTCTTTTGTGGGCTCCTCATCTCCGATGAGGACATCTTCCACAAATAATGTTATTGTTTATATAAATTTTTATATTCACTAAATTTGTTTTGCGTTAAGTAAACTGGTATAGAACAGCAAGGTGTATGTGTAAAAGGCGTATGTGTTCTTGTTTTGTTGTGATCCTTCTTTCCCTGTCGTTGCCCGGAATACGTTTATAAAACGATCTCTAAATTGTTACTCTAACAGAATCATTTGTAAATCGCGGGTTTCAAATGATCGAAGTTTTACCCGTGTTGAATTCTGATTTCTACCACGCGTAGCCATGTACAATCTTATTTTAGACTGAACCGATAACGTTGGGTGTGACATGAAAATGGTAAGGGGGCTCGCGAGCCCCCCCGAGCGTGTGACACAAAATTACATTGCGTGATTGGTCTATCCTATACCACAGACGAGGTATATGATAGACCTATCACCTTATGGATATTTGTATCGCCACCCAAACTGCGTTACCGACCCATAATTTGAGGACTGAATGTAGTGGCATCTGCTCATGAACAGCGTCCAATTCGGCAACTACTCTGAAATGTGTTGAAATGCTGAAAGGTGTGTGCATGCTTGATACGTGTGACTTGTTTGAAGGCCTTTGCTACGCTATGCTTTAACTCGGCTTGTTAACGACTCACGCGGATTTCTCTCCGAAAATCCATTTCGGGGATGAAAGACACTATGGTGCTCAAAAATGGTATTTCTTCAAAGCCCAGTGTAAGCTATAAATTGCAAGATGACATTGGTTATTAGTACTTTGCGTGAAGTAGAACCCTTTCACGTATCGTACGCCGAAAAGTATTAAAAATTCACGATGTTACTGACATTCCCGCGAGTTTCTAATACACTGTTTAAACATTCTAGTGAAAGTAATAATAATTGGATTCTATTTGCCCCGAGCATTACTTTACCGCCGACATTGAAATTTACAGTAAAACCTAATTTTTAAAAGCCTCGCAGAAAGTTGCACGATGCATGAGTGTCGTGGGGTGCATGGATGCAACTGCAAATCGAGTTACTTTTGAAACCCGCTTTGCGAAATAAGATTTTGTCTAGCCCTGAGAAATTCATCGGTTCAGTGTTCGGTGAAGTGTGTGCATGTCATAGTGCATATTAATTGCTTGATATCTCGAGTTGTATCGATCATAGTTAATAATAATTTATACTGGCCGGTTAGTGCAAATGTTGTTAACATTATTTGTCATAGCAATAGCCACTGGAATGGATATTTTAACAGAAAATCCATTTTTGGCGAAGAATTCGTTGGTTTTCGCAATTGTCGACCTTGTTTTGATCGGGGGACATGGTTTCCCGAAGTGTATATAGGGAGCTCACGGAGCTCCATGTACTCAGTCGTCGTCGGTCCTCCGGGCCTGGAGGACCTCCGGGGACCCTGGAGCTGGCGAGCCTATTGAACCTACTGGACCTACTGGACCTACTGGACTTCCAGGAATCCTGGTCAGGGTTTCAGCGCTGGTCCTTCCTGCACCCCCTCGCCCCCTGGAATGGAGTTCCCGAGCCACCTGGACCATTCGAACTTCGTGGGGACCTGGTCAGGGTTTCAGCCCTGGTCCTTCCTGCACCCCCTCGGCCCCCTGGAATGGAGTTCCCGAGCCACCTGAACTTCCCGGGGACCTAGTCAGGGTTCCAACCCTTGGTCCTTCACCCCCTCGGCCCCCTGACCTAGGTTAGCTTATTCGGTTGGTGCCGATGAAATTTTCGGGTTCGTTAAAAGCCATTCAAAATGTTATTATTCTGCCAAGGCCAAAACCGATTTCTTTTCATTTTTATCTGATTTATTCGATTGTTTTTCATCATCTGTCCTATTTCATACATTCCTTCGTGGATTTTTGCATGAGTCGTTTTATTTCGTGTATTTCTTTGATGGCTTTAAATGATTTAATTTATTCGATGCATTTCTTCGATATGTTTACATGATTTATTTTTTTTTTTTACATTTCTTCGATGATTTTACATGATATATTTTATTTGATGCATTTCTTCGATGATGTTGCATGATTTATTTTATTTGATGCATTCCTTTGATGGTTTTGAATTTGTTCCCTCTCGTGCATCTCGTCGATGGATTTATATTTCCTGCTCTTCTTCATGTAGGTATCTCTACGATGGTTCTGCATGCTCGTGCGTGCTCTTCTGACAATTTCTAATCATGTCGATCGGCACCAACCGAATAAGTATGTTCTTAGTTTTCTCTGAAGTCCACCATACTATTACTAACACAATGTAGTTGATTGTTTCAGCATTTCAGATCCACGCTCTCGCGGGAAGGAGGTTAATAAAATAATATATTTAAGAGAAAATAGTGAAAAGTGATAGTGAACAGTGGTAGTGAATGAAGACATCTAAGGAAGCCTAGGTTAATTTATTATAGCATGAAGTATTTAAGGCCCCATGTAAAATTGCCAAGTAGTCGCTAAATCATTAGCTTTGTTGCTCTTTTATTGGCTCCTCATCTCCGATGAGGAGGTCGCCGCTGCTTCCGTTCACGGAAGCAAGCGACTGAGCATGGAATCGGTATGAGTGGATCAGTTTCATCCCCTGGTGTTCTTGTCGAAAGGGAAAAGTTTCGGGCGTAGGGGGTGTACCTTTCTGTATACTACCTGCGTAAGTCACCCGGTCCGATTCCCAGTCTCCTCGTTAGTCGGCTTGAGTCAGGTCACACCTAGTGTTGCTCCTGACGAGTCGCTGGGTGCAGAGGAATCGTTTGGGAGACGCCGAGCACTTTTCTCTTTCGACTCGGACAGCAGGGTGGTAGGAACTGCGCCATCCAATACTCGTTTCATGCTCACTCGTAGTTTTTTCTTCTTTGCTGAATTTATTTCAATCGAGTGATTGCTTGACAGTTCCCTATATTCGATATCTAAACCGAAGAGATCGATGGAAATTTGTTTCCCTCCATCTCTTTGGTTTAGTAGGCTAAGATTTTCATGTAAAATTGCCAAATAGTCACAGAATTTTATTAGCTTTGTTGCTTGTTTGCTGGCTCCTCATTTCCGATGAGGAGGTCGCCGCTGCTTCCGTTTACGGAAGCAAGCGACTGAGCATGGAATCGGTATGGGTGGATCAGTTTCATCCCATGGTGTTCTTGTCGAAAAGGAAAAGTTTCGGGCGTAGGGGGTGTACCTTTTGGTATACTGCCTGCGTAAGTCACCCGGTCCGATTCCCAGTCTCCTCGTTAGTCGGCTTGAGTCAGGTCACACCTAGTGTTGCTCCTGACGAGTCGCTGGGTGCAGAGGGATCGTTTGGGAGACGCCGAGCGCTTTTCTCTTTCGACTCGGACAGCAGGGTGGTAGGAACTGCACCATCCAATACTCCTTTCATGCTCACCCGTAGTCTTTCCTCCTTTGCTGAATTTATTTTAATCAAGTGATTGCTTGGCAGTTCCCTAGATTCGATATCTAAACCGAAGGGATCGATGGAACTTTGTTTCCATCCATCTCTTTGGTTTAGTAGGCTAAGGAATTCATGTACAGGGAGATCGATGGAACTTTGATTCCATCTATCTCTCTACGGGTCTCAAAACGCAGCAACCTCCTCGCGGTGGGACCTGGTAATCGGTGAAAACCGAGCCGATAGCTGCGATTGTCAAATATTCTAATTAGATATAAGAATTTCTTTAACTTGCAATACTATGGTAGAATGTAAAAATAAAATATGTAACTTGAAATGTTTGTTCGTTTGTTCCTACCGGCCCCCAGAACACGAGTATAGTGTTAAGGTAGAAGGATAAGTGCATGTTGGAATATTTCATCGAAATACTGTAACCGATGGGTTTTTGACAATTTTTAAAGTCCTCTCTGCTTAAGCACCTTATTGAAATATATTCCTTGGCGAGGTATTCCACGTTACATCATGAAAGCATGTCTTCCGCAAATAATGTTATTGTTTATATAAATTTTTATATTCAATAAATTTGTTTTGTGTTAAGTAAACTGGAATAGAATAGCAAGGTTAAAAGGCGTATGTATTCTTGTTTTGTTGTGATCCTTCTTTCTCTGTCGTTGCCCGGAATACGTTTATAAAACGATCTTTAAATTGTTACTCTAACAGAATCATTTGTAAATCGCAGGTTTCAAATGATCTAATTTGAATTCTGATTTCTACCACGCGTAACGTTACAATCTTATTTTAGACTGAATCGATAACGTTGGGTGTGACATGAAAATGGTAAGGAGACTCGCGAACCCCCCGAGCGTGTGACACAAAATTACATTGCGTGATTGGTCTATCCTATAGCTCGTCTGTGCCTATACCTCGTCTGTGTCGTCGGTTACGTAGGGTACCACTGGTAACGTAGAGAAAGTAGTTAACATAGTTACCGCTGTATCGTAAATCATGTAGGTAACATAGTTAAGCTAATGCAGAAATGTTCCACGGGCTGCCACCCTCAGGCGTTCTATAGTCCAGATCACGGTGAATTAGACAGGTGTTCCGACTCGTGTTCAGAATGTGTGACTTTTTGGTCCTAGTTCTTCTGGCGGCCGGCAGATTTCGTTGATGTCGTGCATTTACATATATATACAGGCCTGGTGTGGATGGGATCATCACGCGCATGCGTGGCCTGTTGTTTCTGGCAAGCCCAGTAACACCACTAAAGTCTCTACTACTACAGTCTCATTAATACATATGTATATGCCTTGTAGGTCGCCACGCCTCTCGCGACGGTCAGGGGAACTAAACAGAAATCGGCACACAAAATCGCTCGGGTAAAAAGGTATAGAGTCGGAACACCTGTCTATTTCATCGTGGTCCAGATACAGGATAGCACATATCAATAGATACAGTTGCTGGGTAAAGTAACATAACGTAATACACACAGAGCACAGTAAACAAGACCTATCGCTTCGGCGTCCGCGATAGAACTGGACAAGACGAACAGACTCGCAGGATGAAGTTGCTCCAACCCCTACTACACGAAGGTCTCACGAAAAACTGCTCGTAGCAGTGTTATTGTATAAAGGCCAACATCAATTATGTTGTTCTCTTCCCAACTTCTGCGCTGTTAAGAAAGTATTAGAAACTTTTCTTAAGACTTGCCTAAGCAAGTTAAAACTATACTTGCCATTCTTCTAGAGGCCCTTTCTTATAATTAGGGAATTCAATCCCGGGATACGGGATCCCTGGATCCCGCGATCCCGGCTGTTTTTTGGATTCCAAAATTCCCGAGATTTGATATAACTAATCCCGAGAATTTCTGGATTATTTAAAAATGTGAATTACTTTAGGAACACCCGAAAAATATAAAAATAAACAGAATAAATAAACATAGTCATTTCATAATAATAAGGACTAACTGTATAGAACTAACTGAACCATATTTATTTTTTCAATGCTATGTCGCGCGCCTGTCCCGTTGCTAATGTAGAATCGGTGAGAACTGTAGTAGTGTACGTGCATTTGGTATGACTTGAACCCAGCCATAGATACTTACGCTAAGAGCCTACGAGCACGCACATACACTACTACAGTTCTCCTCACCGATTCTAACCTTAGCAACGGGGCAGGAGGGTTGCTCGCCGGTAGGTGCCGAAAACAGCTCCTTGTGCAGCCCTGAATTAAATAAAGATTTAGAATTTTAGCACATAATAAATCATTTTAATTACTGAAATTTTCTATTACCCAATCCCGGGATTAGTTCCAGAATCCCGAGATAGACTTTAAAAAATCCCGCAATCCCGGGATAGTAAATAATGGCCGGGATTATATTCCCCACTTATAATGTACTTAGCTCCTTCAATTTTCCTTCTGAGAGCAATAGAAGTATGATCAAAAGGTCGTAGACTGGTATAGATAAAAAAACAATGTGGCTATTTTATTGGGTATTCTCATTTCGAATCTAAATACATTAATCTATTTTGTTTTAGTATGAACTAATATTACAGGTGTGTAAAAATTGCTTTAAATTCAATGATAAGTCTAAATGATTAGTTCATAACATTCGTCATAGTCTGTTGATTGAATAACTCCGACTGCACAGCATTAAGGAACATGGGTACACTATGCTGTTGCTGTAAGTGTCGCTCCACCAACGATTCCAGCGTCGCAGAAAAGACGGTCTCTAGGAGATCCACTCCGTCCTCTCCGATTTGGAAGAACAAGTAATCCTCGGACGACTCCGCGTACTGACTAGACAATTTGTACCGACCTTCCTTCGTTCTGTCTACCCGCCAGCCGAACAACTGATAACAGGCCTGTCGGTACTCCTGGGAGGATGCCTTGAAAGCCTCTTTCAGGCGCGCTATTTTGATCTCGTGAGTCTGCTTCAGCTCTGCTATCTCTGAGTGTAAAGGAAATCATATGATTAACCGTCTCGGAGAAAGTGTGCAAAGAGATCGTTACCTTCTGCTTGAAGGGAAGAAGGGGTCGTCGAACTGGATCCACCCTGTGCCATTTTCGCCCTCAGCTCTTTCAATTCTTGTAGAAGTGCTTTCTGCTTCTCCTCCGCCTGCTTTTCCGCGATAGCAGCGGGATTCATAGTGAAATGCAACACTCTTGCGTTGCAATTGAAGTCGCCCTTCAGTGCTCTGTGTTCTAATTCACCCTTCAATCGTTCGATCTCCTCCTTCAACTTGTTGCATACTTCTACGTGATTGTAACCTTCAGCCGCCTGAAGATCACTTTCCAACTTGGCAACTAGTTCCCTGAAATTAACGGCACTCTTGATAACCACATTAACCCTTTTGGTACGAGCGCCGGATATATCCGGCAGCCATCTGATGACCTGTGTGGCCGAGTGCCGGATATATCCGACGGCACGGAACGAGCGGCCGCTCCTAGCGCCGACTTTAGTGGGCATTTCCGATAGTTTAAACAAAAAAAAAATTAGTTAAAAGCACTTTCGCGGAAATGTACGCCGTACCGAAAGGGTTAATATTGCGAGGCCAGCAGTGGCGCACTCAGGGGGGGCCAGGGGGCCTCGCCCCCCCCCAAAGAAAAAGGGAAAAAAGGAAAAAGTTTCCTTAGGAGAAACCTAACTACTTTAAGAGAAATTAAAAAATTTCGTTAGGAACTCGACATCACGCAAAAACGGAGTATGAAGCGCTGAAAAAACGTAGCGAAACAATCATCGCGTCGCGCGTCGTCTGTCTCGTCTCGTACCTTCCTTCCGAAAAGAAAACTAGATTTTATACTTTAAATAAATGTTTATAACCACCTAATGAATTTTATTGAATTTGTATTAAGAATATGTTTAGCCGTTCAACTCGGCCCCCCCCCCAAAATTAAATCCTGAGTGCGCCACTGGAGGCCAGTGACTCCCAACCATTCCGAACAATTAATTTCCAATTATTAACTCGACTAATGGCTAATGAAAAAAGAGCTGACGCTTACTTACCTATAAGCGTCTATAGTGCGTTCTAATGCGGGGATTCTTTCCGTTATCGCGTTGTTGCTGTCCACAGTCATCTCCTTTTCGTATAAGTCCAGTTGCTGCCTGTAACTGTCCCTCTCCCTCGTAACCAGAATCATCTTCTTCTGTAGCCTGCTCACCAGTTTGTTCAATTTTTCTTTGGAAAGTGTCATGTCTGTGGCTAACTTTTTAGCAACCTCGTAGTTTTTCGTTACATTCTGGGATTCCCGTAACGTAGCATCCAATTTCGATCTGAGCTGCCCTTCCTCCGCTTTCAACACCAGCTCGGCTTGTTGCAAGCGATTCAACTCGCGTTTCAGAGCAGGTGGCCCACCACTGATTCCGATTGATTCATATTCGGCCAGACGCAACGAGAGTTCCGTCTTTTTCGCCTCCAACGTCGCTACTTGCTGCTCCACCTTCTCCGTATGCTCCAGCCTAAAAGTTTATGAATGTTTTCCTTTCTTTAACCCTTTCGTTACGAACGCCGACTATAATCAGCACCCACGCGACGACCTGTGTGCACGAGCGCCGACTTTAGTCGGCGTTTCAGAACGAGCTGCCGATTCTAGCGTCGACTTTAGCCAGCATCTCCGATAGTTTAAAAAAAAAAGAAAGAACTTTCGCGGATATGTACGCCGTAACGAATGGGTTAAGAACACCGGTTGATGTGTGTTCTATAGGAGTAATATCTAAAACTGTACCTTTTCATCACATTAGCCATTTGTTCCTCTAAAAGTAATTTCCCTTTAACGGATTCCCTCAGCGTAGCAATGATCTCCTTCGCTGCGCTAAGCTCTTTTTCAAGGTCATTCGCTTTCGCTGCTCTGGAAGTTAACACCTTCCCTTCTTCCCAGAGTGCCCTTTCCGATTCCAGTCTCTCAAGTTTTATCTTCATACTTTGAAACTCGACGTCTTGCAATTCCAAGTCCTTTTGCTTGGTCTGATATTCTCTCAACTTATCCTCCAAGTGTGATATTCTTGCTTGCGCTGCTTCAAATTTCAACTCTGCGTCCGCCGCGTCTGTATCTTCTTTCAACGCCGATGTATTCTCTTCTTTGGGAGTATTACTAAGATCAAGTAACAGTTTCGAGTTCTCGTTCATTAACTCCATGATCTTTTGCTCCAAATTCGTTTTCACCTGTAAATCGCATGCTTCGAGGATGTACGAAAACGCGACAGTGCAATCAGAAAGGTAGTTTGAACTTCATACCTGAAACAGTTCTTTCTCCGCATCAGCTTGCGAGTCCCGCGACTCTTGAATTGTTCTGCGCGCAATATCAAGTCGCACTTCCAGCTGTTTGACACTCTGTTTGTCTTGCTTCACCTGCATCTCCAACATACCTTTCTCTTTCTCAAACACCTCCTCCATTTCCCTACGTATCTTGTGAAGCTGCTGCACAGCAGCCTCCTGATGGGATAGCCTTGTTCTTAACGATACAACCTAATCAGATAGACACGAATTTATTCCGATGTATTCGATTATTAAATATGTACATGTAACGTTAATAAAACCTATTACTTCTCCCTTCAATCTCCTCCATTCCCAAGGACTACCCGGAACAACGTCAGTCTCGCTTTTATTTAACGTGGAATTACTAGAATCGTCGAGTCTTGGCCTCTTAGGTGAAATGGTGCATCCGTCGTGATCAGCGAACGCCGATGCTGTGTATGCAGTTCCTGATAATCGCAACGACATGGTACTACTACTCTTACGATAGCTCTCACATCCTGACCGTAGATCCTGTATCATTTTAATAACACTGGTTGGATCTTTTTCATCCATCTGTAACGAAGAACAATAAATGACACTGACTTAAAGATCAACGTATAACTATTTCTTGCAATGTTCCTTACACCTCCTTTGCTGATGCTTATTATAAATGTGTATAACTATATAAGTAAATAGCACACAACTGATTAAACTTACATTGGAAAATTGTATTGTACTTCTGTTAGAAGAGATCTGAAATATTTAAAAATACGTTGCACGATCGTAATTTCGGTACACAAACATTCATCGAAGTTATAGCGTTTACCAGCGTTTACTGCATATACAGCATAATGTGATACAGTATAGTACATATAGTGTAATATATAGTGTGGTAACGTTGGAATGTATAGTGTTGTTACGCTCCGCTTGAACGTAGCTGGGGAATTGCATATAATCGATAGGTAAATCAGGAGCGAAATTTGAAAGCAGATGTTTGCGTGTGATTGAGAAAGTATTATTAAGGATGCGCGATGCGGGTGGCATACGTTGGAAAGATCTTGGGCAGAGCTCGAAAACAGGAAGAAGACACCAATTAACAGACCCCGAAACGAATCGCGAGTTTCTTCTAAATCACGTAATATTTTGAGAAGGCCTTGTCCTTTGTTAGTCTTTAGGAGTGTTGATTGACTCCAGAAGCATTGGCGACACTAAGGAAGTCATAAATTTCCTTCCAGGGTTGTTTTCTCGATCCTCGGAGCAGAGCCTACTTTCTCTTCCCACGCGAGCACCCCGCTGTGTAACGGAAAAGCGCGCTTCCACCGAGTCAAAGAGGAAATATAATAAGAGGCGTCACTCGACAAGGACAGAAATAAACTGGGGAAATCACTAGACAACCAATTTAAATGCCCATTCGGCAATGATCGGTAAACTTCGGCAATAATCAGCCAACTTCGGTAAGGTAAATTTAGTCGATTTGAATATCCCGCTCGAATAGACAACCAATTTAAATGCCAAGGTCAAGTGAGGACTTCAAAGGTTCCGCCTGGAGTGACGCCTCTTATTATATCTCCTCTTTGACCGAGTTTCCACCACCACCCGAAGTCGGAGGGAAAGATGGACGCCGATTCACGGGGGCGTATGGACATCCGAAGGACGGTCTACCGCTTGGATCTGATGCATCCTCCATCCTGATTGGACTAGGAGGATTCGGCCAACGACTTCAGCGAGGACCTTGGAGGATACTTTGAAACGCTACATGCATTCTGTCGCTGACCAGCTTCCTGAACAGTTTAAAATATACTTTGAAGTTTAACTTGAAATAATTCCGTGTACTTTGTTTTATTTGAAACACCCGCACTCTAACGAGCAGAGCGGGTCAGCGCTCCACGGGCACCAACCCGCGTTCACATCGCAATTTCCCCGCTAAGAGACGTAACAGCAACTCCACTCAGAAAATTACTAGAGAATGTTAGTGGGCGTGGTCACGCTACATTCTGCTGTAGTGTAAAATGCAATGATTGGTCGGAATAGCGTTATGCTATAGTATCGTACGAGAATTCTCACTAGAAAGCGACCAATGACAGCACGAAGTTATGGAAACTTAACATACTATTGTACTCCACGTAATTTCTGCAATCAATGAGTTTTTTTAAGTAATTTCAGGTAATTTCAGGGCAGCAAAATCCAAGGATTCTTCGACTAAAGTAAAAAGTTTAATGGAGCTGATTGATAACTGTACAAAGCACAAATATAATTGAGGTTCGTCAATGCCCACACATTGGCTGTTACTGTCACTTACATAGTGCAGTGAGGAGACTGTTAACTTCCGTTGGCATTATTAGATAAATAAACGGTAAACGAGACATCAGCGGTGTAAAATGAGATCTATTTGACTGTATTTCTACCTCATAGAAGATTAATTGCAACAATGTACGCCATATACTTGTGTATAAGTTTAGTCTTCAGTGTACCATTGGTGGTTCATGGGGTTAGTACAGTCCTCAGCATATAATTACTCAGTCATGACTTAACAAATCTCAACGAAGCGATTCTGTAAATTCCAGAGTGAGCTGGACTACGACGGATGGTTGCAAGTAAGATTATGGCACGCCTTCAATGACGAGCCAGAGCCAATTTTTATTGAACGAGGGAACATCACAGTGTCCAGTATACGCAGTGGCGCGTCTGTCGTTGGACAGAATGGTCTGCTACCGCCTCACATAAACGAATTGAAAAACCTTGCTAGACACAACGGCAAGTATAGGCTCAAAGCGGTAGCTCGTACCTCGTCGGGAGATGAGATAACATTTCTAACTTCTGTACCTGCGGTAATTGTGCTTCACCTGTTGCCACACAGTTCCCAAGTTTCGTCGTCTTACTCATATTCTTTCTGTTTACAGTGTTATCTCCTCGGCTCCGATCTGGAAGACGTCATAACGATATGGCTGGACAGCGCAGCCGTGCCAATAGTTGTAAGTCAGTCGTCACCCGGTCCTTGCGGGATAGAAAGTCCATTCACGAATATGTGGACAACCAATGTAGTTGTTAAGTATCCCGACGGTGGTCCAGTTCCGGACACTGCTACGTACATTCAGAAGCTAGAGCGCGAGAGAGAAGCAAGGGAGAGGGGAGAGGCCAAAGATAACAGGCCTTATCTGTCGAAATATGTACGTTTTTTCCAATAGGATATAATACGATTATTTTCGTGCACGCTGGATGTCGCTACTTTTCTGTTTCAGTGGATGTACATATTGTTTGCGTTCATCTTCGTCGTTCTCTCGTCCGCGACGAACCCGGACGCTGGAGGGGCAGCAGGTGGAAGCGCGCAAAGGCAGTGATGCGCAGGCTGTGTCGTTACATCCGCGTGTGCATTGTGTCTCTGAGTGTGCCCGTGCAGGGAACGTTCATTATTTATAAGTCTCCGGCGTACTTTCTCGATTACAATTGTAACGACCGTAACTGTACCTTCTCCTAAATAAATCCTCTAACTTAATTCAACCTACCACCGTTTCTTTATTTATAATCCGTAAAGAAATTCCTCGCATCTATCACTTTGGCTTTCATCGTTTAAATGTAAAACAGGAGACGAATGTCATCAAGTATTTAAAAAAAAAGGACATGAAAAACTTGTACGAGTTGCATTGTCTCGTTAGGGGATGTTCAATAACCCTCTAACAATCATCGGCTGCAACTATATGGCACGAATACGGACAGTTCGATACGGAAGGCGAGGGTTCACAGGTGTAACAGGGAAAGATCAATAATCCACCACCCAATAGGCTACAGGGTGTTGTTAGCACAATGCATCAGACTATGTCTCGACTGTCAGCGCGACCCCACAATGGCAGTGTTTTCTCTGAATATTCAAAAGCACATGGAACCTGGCCTAATCGCTTGCGGGAAATTCGACGGCTCTCACGCCTGCTTGGTGGCCGCAACGTTCGGTGGTAACGTACTGGTGCACAGCCCTCACAGGCAGCCGCAGGTGAAGAGTCTCGATCACGAGCAAACCGATAGAAAGCTGTCTTGGAGCGGAGAACTTGCTGAACTTCAAATCGGTGCTGAGGTAGAATTTACAAAAAACAATCAAAATTAAAAATCAGTGAATGTACAGGGCATGCTTAAGCTGGGAATCCACCTGAAAGCTAAGCTTATGCTACGCTAAGTTTTAAAAAATTAGCTTAAATACATCCTTATAGAACCGTTTCCACCAAAAGCTGAGCTAAGCTGTGCTACGTTTTTTATGTTGTATGGCATAGCCAGACATAGGAAGCTTTGTTAGCTTAGCTTCCAGGTGGATTCCCCGGCTTTAATCGTTCCTCACTGCCCAGCAGACCTTGACACACGTGTTCAATTATTTATTAATTGCGCATATCATTAGATTACCGCGCTATGCACCGGCCAACTCAACGAGGACGAGAGGGATGTCCTCCTAATTGGGACCGCAACTCACCTTCTCGCCTACCGCATCGAAGACAACGCCGACATGTTCTACAAAGAGGTATTCCGAGCACAGTAAACAGGATAAACGGTTACGATTTACGCGCCCATTCAACGAAGGCAATCTTCCGCGTGCATTTTCCGTTAATTAGATGTCAGACGGCGCCAGATGCATCATCGTCGGGAAACTGGGGTGGCTGGCGAAGCAGGTGGCGATCGTTGGTGGTAACTGTTCGGTGACGATCTTGGACGCACAGGGTACAGAGATCTTCTGGACAGTGGTGGACGGTGTCGTCAGGTGTTTGGCCGTCTTCGACTTCGACGGGGACGACGAGAACGAGGTAGCTCTTATCCACATGCCTCACAACGCACATCAACTATCAGGAATTCTTCCCTGATGTTTGTTTAAATCTCTAGCTGGTCACAGGCACAGACGATTTTGAGATAAAGGTGTACAAGGGGGACAATATGCTCTGGGACGCCAAAGAGACAGCCCCAGTCACCACTTTGACCGGACTACCTAATAGACGATTCGTCTATTCGGTTGGGAACGGGACTCTGGGGGTGTACGAGATGGCGCAGAGGCTCTGGCGCGTTAAAGTAAGTGAGGCTGATTAACTGTAGCCCGAAGAATGCCTGTGTCCATCGTCGAACGCTCGATTACAAAGATTTTTCAGTCGAAGCACAGGGTGGTGGTCACGAGAAGCTTCGACGTGAACGGCGACGGTACGCCGGAGGTGATAACCGGCTGGAATAATGGGAAAGTGGACGCCAGGTCAACTAATACAGGAGAAGTTATATTCAAAATTCAGTTACCAGCGGGAGTGGCTGGGATCGTGGAGGCCGATTACAGGAGGATCGGCAAGCTCGATCTAGTGCTGGTGTCCACTAGTGGCGAAGGTAGAGCATGAAGCCTCTCTTTTCAAAAACGTCAAATAAAAGGAACTATTAAATTCCAGTACGTGGTTACGCTTCCGGCTCAACGATGGACACCCCGGAACCAGGCGAAGCGATGCGCGAGTTACTGGCGAAAAAGCAGGTGCTGCAGATGGAGCTTAGGCAGAGAGCCGCGTCCGTTCCGAACATGTACCATCGGACGAAATTGGCCGTCAGCTTAATGACAGCGAGGGGGGCGGCACGCGTTGCCCTTGCCTCAGGCCCAGGGCTTCTCGTAAGTAAAGGGGTGGTGGCTAAAGTCATCAAGCGGTCAAGTGATATCGTAAAGTGAACCGTGACCCGGTTCACTTTCTGCTCCTCTATCGTTGTAATTATTCTGCACACATCTCCATAGTTCACTTATATATAATTCTCGTGAGCAGAACTGAAGAGGTTGAGAAAGAGGGGGCAGCTGCGAGGTTCTTCAATTTTGTTCGCGAGAACAATGAGCGTCGTTTTCGCTACTAGCGATAAGAACAGTGAATTTGATGTTGGAACGGTTCGTTTTCAGATCCACTGCGCAATAGTCTTCACCGAAGGTGTCTTCGAAGGTGAGACTCTGGTGGTTCACCCGAATAGGCCCAGAGGAGAGCTTGAAATCGAGCTTCGCCCCACGAAAAACACCCCAGTAGATATCCACGTGAAGGTGGCTGTTGGTCCAGCCGGTGCAGATCTGATGCAGGTAGGGAAAGAGGTTTCTTGGTGTGAGGAAGAACCGTAACCCTTCGTGTGACACGTTAATTCGTGCACATAGCGAGGGGAGCCAATGTCAGGACTACAGCTTCACTCGATGCGTAATGAACACAGTGCTCTGGAGTGGGAAGTGATAGAGTTTTGTCTGACTTTCATAGGTGTTCGAGATGACACGTCAGCTGCCCAGATTCTGCATGTACGAGGTGATCGAGCGACCAGTGCAGTATGTGGAGGACTTGACGCAAAGTGGCGTCACAGTTGAGGTACCCGTTTCACCATCTTGCTAGGAACTTGACTCGTGGTGGTGTACGAAGGTCTCGGAGCAAACTAACTGAAGAAAAGATTTAGAATTTTGAAATCACAGTCAGGCCAAATAAATACCACTCGCTACTGCGACTGGACACTGTCCTCACATACCGGTGTCTCATCTCGAGTCGTACGAATCCAATCGCAATGCAGTAGAAGCTAGAAATCTCCAAATATTTAAACAGCTAATCCAAATTACAAACTAATGCATAATTTTTTTTGACACCTGCTTTGCTTTCATTCAGCTAGCAGAGAGGCCTCAGAGGATCGCCCTCTGGTTGAACCAGAGCCTCGTGCTTCCGGAGGAGCTCGAGGTGAAGGAAGACGGTCCTAACGGCGGAAGAATCGAAATGTGGCTTCGTGGGATGAGGGACAGCAAGGTTCACTGCTTCATGGCGGACGCGGCTGGGAAGGTGACCATTAAAACTGAGGATTCCACGTTCGCTGGTGACATCGTTCAATCATTAGCCATGTATCTAGGCCTCAGAGAGCTGCCCTCGGAAGTCACGTTCCCAGCGGAAGAGAAAAGGCTGTTGGATGCCCTGGAACGCGTCAAAGGTAACTCCAATCAGCGGATAATCACTATTACGCTTCTGAATCAATCTCGCTAGGTCAGGATTGACTGTTTTCTCACAGATTTGAAGGAGATCGACGCCAGACTACAAGCAGAGGCGGCTAGCGAGACCACTCTACTGAAGAGCATTATAATCCGCTTGGAGGATGCCAGGATCCTCCAGAACATTGACGAAATGAGGAAGAGATTGGTGCAGCTGAAGAATGTGAACGTGGACTTGATAAAAGAACACGAGATCAGGATGAAAAGTTATCGGGAGCTAACGGCGAACTTGAAGGAGCTGAACCTCGGTGTGCAGCGAGCAGCTAGATTGAGAGGTAGCTGTTCTCCTTATCACCTTCTTCTTCAAAGTCTTTGTTAAGCTTACTGTTGGTTAATAAAGGATTATTTGAACCTCTCTTTCAGTTGGTAAGAGTGCCTCGAACACGGTGGCGCGTTGCAGGGCAGCGATCCAGGACGTAAACCCGAAGGCGCTAGCTGTCGCGATAAGACACGGATAGCTCTTACGTTGATCACATGTCTTTTATTATTGTAATCAGTGTTGCTAAAATACTACGAGAGACACCTTCTATTTAATAAATACTAGTTTGTACAAATCCTTGCCCCCCATACTCTTTTCCCCTTCGGTTCTCCCCTTTCGATAACAGTCGCGCGTTTATGGTAAGTGTAATTACGTTTGTAAAGTGATCCTTGAGTAGCTTTTGAGGAGACGAACCTAGAGCACAAAACGGGAACGAAATATTCTATGGCCGTGTATTATTCAAACCTTAACCCAACAGTACACGCGGGGGGGGGGGGGGGTCGACTATACGCTCATCTGTATTCAGTATATTAAAAAAAAAAGTTGATTGTGTATTAATATTTTTCGTCGTATACTACGGACTAATGTTACTGTTCGTTTGGGTCTACATATATTGTGTAAGTTTTAATAAAGAGTCGTAAACACACAGATTTTCCTATATCGTGGTCAATCAATGTTACCTTTTCCTGGGGGCCATGAGCACTCCCATGGGCGTCCGGAGGGGGTGCAAAAGGAGCAGTTGCCCCCCTGGCTTTTGAGAAAAATGGCTTAATTTTCAAAATTGATCTTTATTAAGTTCATACTAAAAAAGGAAATATTTTTAAATTTCGGTTTTAAATTTTTAATTAAATTGGCTTTACAAAATGGGTTAAAAAAGCAAGAGGGGGTATATTTTTCTTTACCATCATCCCAAAATTGCCCCCCCCCCCCTTCCGTTGAAAAAAGTTTCGGCCGCCTTTGAGCACCCCCCGTGGATACTTGAGTTTCAAAAGTTCCCGTGTACACTGCCGGGCGAAGGGGTATTCTAGTGCAAAACACGCTTTTTTTACACAACTTTTGGTACTTTTTCGAAAGCAGCTATACAACTTTTTCCGCCAAGATTTGGTTCATATATTTATCCATGTTTCAGTAAGGTTAACAAATTTTATTCAAGAGAAATAATTAAAATTTGTGGCAAGTACCAGCTATCGCCAAACTCGTCCCAATTATTTATTTTTTTATTTCTCATAAGCAGATTGCAGAATAGCCGAAATCTTTTTTTTTAGCGAATGCGTTCAAACGCTTGCTCTGTTACAAATTTCAATTATTTCTCGTAATAGAATTTGTAAACATTACGAACAATACGAATAAATATATTGATAAAATTTTGACGAAAAAAATTGTATAGCTGCTTTATAAAAAAATATACCAAAAAATTGTCTATAATAAGTGCGTTTTACAGTAGAAAACCTCCTTAATTTCCGTCTTGCAACGAGGCTCGGAGACAGTACTACTCTTCACGCCTAGCCACTCCGCCATTTTGCCGCTCCAGATGCTTAACGAGATAGCTTAACATACTGAATTTCGTTTCAGCGACAACGAAATGAAAGAAAAACTGTAAGTACTGTTGATAGTCGATTACGTTGACACAATTTGTAAAATGCACCTGGACTGGGCCAATGTTAACTCTTGCGCGACCGGGTTCTAAAATTTTGCCGGGCCAAAAAACGCATTTATATTGAATTCCTAAATTTAATAGTAAATAATAAATATCTCTGCATAGGGCTCCGCAAAATTTACGACGAGCTTTTCATGGACCGCGGGGCCTTTTAAAGAAATTTTATAATAATAAATATCTATGCATAAATTTATAATGAGTTTTTCGTGTGCTGAATTATGGAACCTGGAACGTCCTAAGTTTATTAGCAGTAGCGGATTTAAGAAAAAAAGGCCCCGGGTGGCAATCGTTCTGAGGTGCCCATTTTTTTCGGGAAAATGAGGGGGTAGTTTACTAAAAAGGGGTAAATGTATAGAAAAGCACAGAAAAAATATAGCCCTTGGATAAAATCATAATTTGTTTTTTTAAGAATAGGGCCCTGGGGTGGGGCCTTTTGGGCAGGGGCCCAGGCGGCAACTGCTCATCGGTCGCCCTGTTAAATCCGCCACTGCTTATTAGGTATAACACTTCTCGCTCCCTTCATGCTCGAAGTTTCCTCCGCATAACCCAGAAACGAATCACTCTCGCCATTTCGTAGAGCGATCTCACTATTCTCGATAACGAGCATCTAATTACTCTCAAAATGGGGGATTCTTCCCTGGGGGACTCGTCGGGATTCGCAACTTCACCCCTGTTTCCTCCCTTCCCGTATCTCGTGCAGGAAGGTGGTTCAGCTTCAGTGGTTCGTTCCCCTCACTGAAATGCTGAACCTCCTCTTGAGGGGGGCTGGAGAGGGGCGGCGAAGAACGTTGAGGGTGCCGTCCGTGGACGCCCTCACCCTGAAGAAGTTCGCCTGCTGTCCAGAATTGCCCGGCAATTCCGTCAACAGCTTGAAGATGTCGGTGAAAACGGCCATGACCTGTCGAATAAAAATAATCGGGCCAGTTACTGCTATCGTTACATAACCGGCCGCAGGATTATCTATTCCAGCCACTATGACCAAAGACGAGTATTTTTCTCACAGGTTATGTTAAAATCGTACGGACTATCACTCGTGCCGTTTTTTCGCCTCGTATCCCGTGTTTTATTCGCGGCACGTGCATGCTGATAGAGCATTTCGGACGCGGCGATTCGAAACACCCGCGTGCGGGACTCCTCGAGTCGCATACGTCAACCATACGCCTGGAACGCCTATGGGCGTTCCACGCACGCGGTGCACCGATCAACTGCAGGCATATATGCGCCCATATCTCCGATGAGAGCATTTTCCTCTCCCTTCGAGGCCCTGGGAGCTTCGAACCGAGAGGATCGCGAAGGGAGTGGAAAATCACGGCGAGCAGCGGGGGGAGAAACGGAGGAAGAAGGAGATTCGATGTTTTTGCTGTACGCGGGAATATTTTGATGACAATGTGAAATTTTGCAAAATATGGCTGCAGGATCGATATAGGCGATAACCTATGAGGAGACTTGAGCGCTTAGGCGAAAAGTCGTCGATCTATGTTACTTCAGAAGTCTTCTGAGCCAACTTATCTATAGTCTCGTGGTTTTCAGTATTTTTCCACTCCGTCGTTATCGTATTATCTCATTGCACCGTGTTTTTAGCCAAACGAAAGGCGAGAAGGCGCAAACCTCAGCGGAAGAATGGAAACTAGGGAGACTTCCGATTGGGAAATTGCAAACGTTTCAAACACCGGACGCGATGCAATGAAGAACACTCGAACCCAGTACAAAGACACCTTCTACGAGCAATATCTGCCTCGAGGATCCCATTACGCGCGCACCTGTTAAAAAATTTCGCGTCCCTATTAATTACTACCCCACACGATTTGCAAATTTTTAAGTAGCGTCGTGGAATACTTAAACCTCGCCTCGTCCGCATGCAGTGAATTTCACGGGGTGGCGCTCGAGTAAACAAGCCTGGCGGACAATTTTCGGCGGGAACGGCCGTAAGTGCAGTCGCCGTCGGCGCCCGATTACAGATCTGCGGATAGGCGGAGGAGGAGGGAGGTAGGCGGGTAATTAATTGTGAAACAAATTTTTAATTGCGGACACATTACGATCCAGATAAGCTCGCCCACAGACGATTATTGTCCGAGATCCTCGAGTATCGCACGGCCACTCGGTGTGATACAGATTTTGTTTACGACTCGGTGATCACGCGTAAACGCCATGACTCCGGTTTCCCGGAGTAGTAAACAATCGTTTAGAGAAATAACCGGCCGATCGCGATTAAAGAATTCGTTTCGGATCGGCCACTCCGTCTCAATTAGCGAGGCCTAAATCCGGATCGAAAGACAAAGGTGCAAGGGGGCGAACGAAGAGCGGGTGCGTCACGAGCTTTGGGTGCTTCGTTATATCGACCTTGAAGGGGGAGGAAGGTCGTACGAACAGTTTGTCTGGAAAGATTTCATCTCTGAGCTATCAGCACTTTTTGTCTGCTGTGTGGTTTTTACATTCGCTGCTGTTTAAGTATTGAGACATCTACTCTGTGTGGGAGACGTTGCAAATTTATTGGAGGACTTTAACAATGTCTATTTCATTTGGTAGCAGGGGGAAGTAGTCAATCTGTACCAAATATCATAATTTGTGAAAATACAGCATGTGTTATAATACTTATGAACGATAGAATCTGAAGTGTTCCTAAAGATTGGCTAGTTATTTTTCGAAAATTTGCCTCCGGGATCTCCTAACTGGTGCTCAGTCGTTGAGGCTTCCGAAATGCTGTGACGTAGTGGGTACTACGTCAGCTGTCTCCATTTGCGAGCTCAGGGACGTGGTACTACGTCAACCCACAGCAGTTGGGAGGTAAGAAACATAGTACTACGTCATCTTCGATAGACTTAGCTTATGAAGATTGTGTTCCTAAACTGTTATAACGAGGACGTGGTTCTACGTTAATTAGCTCAGTGGGGGTGTGATTCATATAGACATTCTTATTCAGTTTCTAAACTCTCCTCAAACCACCCCTGTATAAAAAAACAAAGTTCTGCACTTTCCCTCCTCCAGTTTGAAAATTTGAAAGAGAATCTAAACTAGAAGTTGAGATAGACAGTCAAGATAGTTACCTGTTCGACAGACTCCCTGACAGAAATCTCGTGGAACGCATGGGCTTCGATCTCCTCCGCCCTTTGACGCCCCTCCGAGATAGAAACCACCCTCTCGCCAGGGGTGTACGATAGGTCCGACTTGTTCCCTATTAGTATCACCACGGGTGATATTTTCCCGGTCTTCCTCGCGTGCGACACCAGAAACCTGAAGCAAAATGCGATTTAGCGCAGCTTCTGATGTTCAAACTTATATTCTACTACTAACACATATATTACTAATCAAAGGTATATCTTATTCGATAAGTCTATCACCATTAATCCCGCTTAATATTCGTACTTAATGTACCAGCGGACCTCGACCTCTGACTTTAGCAACATCTCTTCACAGAAATAAATTGCTAAGAGGGTTGAAGCCAGGCTGTATTTAAATAGCGCTCTATCAATTCCCTCACCGGAGGCGAGACGTTTCATCGAAGCTGACCCGATCAGACACGGAATAAACGAGAACTATGGCGTCTGCCCATCGCAGTTTCAATTCGGTCGGCGGAGGTAGGTAGCCTGGTGGATCAGTGATCTCCCAAGATGCGTCCAGGAAACTGTCCACCTTGTAGATCCTCTCCGTGGTGCAGTCGTACTCCCCGATGTATCGCTTCGTCGCGAATCGTACTGCTAGAGCTAAACACCAACCGAAATCGTCAATAAATCACTATACCAAGCCTTCAGAAGCTTGAGAATTTTTAGTGACTCTTTTGAAAGACTCCTATCGTCACGATTGGAGGATTCTTCGCGACCAAGTTTGGAGATTCTGATTGTGAATTTTTTACCAGTTTTACCGACACCCTGGTGGCCCAGCAGGATGACCTTGATGAGCCTCGGCTCTTTGCTCGTCAAACCGAGATTCCAGGCGATCGGGGGGCTGATTCGTTTTTTTAACGAAGCTGCCGGTGGACTGAACCTCTCCATGTCTCGACCTCCACTGTTTTCCCTCTGGGCTGTTCCATCGATTATAAACCCTCTCTTATACTCGATGATACTTCGTGCAGGTATTATTATACGTACGTACATCGAGCTTCCCTTTCCCCATTGGACCCTGTTCGGTAAACAAACCGATCGATGATGTTTATCCTTCACGGGAAGCTTGATTGGAGCCCGATGCTTTTAAAAGCTCGAAAAAGAGCGGCCAGTCTCTCTCTAGTAGCTAGGGAAATACCTAACAGGTGGATTACGCGGTCACCGCGAAGCAAACGTGACAGTCTATTTCAATTGCATTCGTCGCGTCCACAGGGGGAGATTATTTTTAAAAACTAATCGTTATTATGTTTGTACTAAAGTAGTGAATATTTTTAAAATTCAATTTTAAATTTTTAATTAAATTAACGCTACCAAATGGGTTCAAACAAACCACCAATCGTCGCCTGCCAACTTGATTGTTTCTCAAAGACCCCCCCCTCCCCCCCGTCCCTGGAAAAGTCTGCGGATGCCCTTGATTGCATTGGTCCTTTCGGTGTTAATATTTGCTGTTTCCTAATTTCCCTGTGTCGTAAAAATAGGAAAAAAATGGAGGTACATCTGCCGAAATTCAATTGGCAGTTGTGCTTCGTATACCTCAAAACACATCTGTTTCAATAAAAATTCCATATAGGGGAGATTCAGTTTCAACCCGAGATATTTTACTTCATAACTACAATTCCAACACTTGAGATATTTTACTTCATAAGCCTTATTAGCCAGTAATTTTTACGCAAGTTAGTATTGGATATTGTAGCTTGATGTCCAGGGGCGAAATTGTGTATAGGCTAAGTAGGCTGTAGCCTGGGGTGGCAAATTTTGGGGAGCGGAAAATTTTCGGGAGCATCAAATTTTGAAGAGCAACAAATTTTGGGAAGTGGAAAATTTTGTGGAGCGAGAAATTTTGAGCGAAAAAATTTGGGAAAGTTTTAACCTTTCGAGGATCAGATTTTTCTCGCAAAAATAGTGGTTTTCGGTTTTCAAATTTTGTTAACATATACCGTATATGTTGTGCAGAATTATAGAATCTGTACAGAGCCCCCAAAAGGGCTTTGCCGGTCAGGAACGGTACTAAAATTGTTAATATTTTTAATTTCAAAAACACGGTATGTCTGGGGGGTTTTGATACTACTGATTACGAATCTGTAGTCGCGTTATAAAAATATTTTACCTACATGGCAGTTTTACTGATTTAAACGAATAAACAAATATCAAAATTCAGAGAACTTTCTTTTACCGTTACCCAGAGCTAACGACGTAGACATAGATAGTTTTTGTATCATCTTTTCTTTTTTCCATGTTTTTATTTATCTATTATTTTTTATATTTTTGTGTTGTTTCAGGAATTACTTAATTTTGTCGTATTTTTGTGTTCTTTTGAATAGAAAGAATGTATAGTCGAACATACATACAAACACAGTCGAGCACGAACATACACGTACGTATTTATACTTCAAATATTTTTAAATAGTGTGTTTACTCAAAGTTCCAAAAGGGGCTTTGCCGGTCCCCTAAAAGTTAAACACAGAGGCTTGAGACAACTTTAAAAACAATTTCAATTCTTTTTCATATAGCGAATTAGCAATAGCTCATGCGTGAGTTGCCATATTGCATTAATTTTGAAATTATCTCGATTCTCTTAAATTAAAATATTTGATATCATTTCGTGGAAAGGGCGGTAGACAGTTCTTAGCCTAGGGACGCAAATCTCTAAAACCGCTCCTGTTGATATTTAAGACACCCAAGTAGTATTAGATGTTTCACTTTTTGTTGAAAACAAATTGACTTGTTATAAGTCTCTTTATGACATAGTGTACAAAGTTAGATTTTTGAAAACCGGTCTCCTAAATCGTACCGATCGGTTTTCAAAATCGTGCCTCCCCTAAAATTCGAATGAAAATAATAATAAATTGATTATTACCACAATCTTCTTCTTCGCATTCCTCAATTATTTGATACTTTTACCAGTGGCGGATTTAAAAAAAAGGCTCAGGTGCCAAACGTTCTGAGGGGGCCCATTTTTCGGGAAAATGAGGAGGTAGTTTACTAAAAGGGGGAAAGTGTACAGAAAAGTATAGAAAAAAATATAGTGCTTGGATAAAATCATAATTTTTGTTTAAGACCGGGCCCTAGGGGGGCCTTCTGAGTAGAGACCCTTCTTTGGGAAAATAAAGCGATAGTTTACTGAAATATGGCTCAGTATAATAATACAGAAAAAGATATAGTTTCGATAAATTCATAATTTTTTTTAAGGATGGGGCCTTGGGGCCCAGGTGGCAACTGCTCATCAGCCGCCCTGTTAAATACGCCACTGATTTTTACTATTATGTGTCCATTATATTCATTAATTACGAAGAAATTGGTACAATTTAGTTGACTAGTACAATATTGGCAACTCTCATCTACCAATATCATATATTCCAAAGCACCCACTAAGGACACCTATAGAACCTCGGCTCCTTATCTACCAAATCAAATGAGAATCCCAGAACTGAGAAACAACACGTTATCGAGCACGCGTGGCGACGAAAATAAATTCCCCCCATTTTTTTTCGACACCCCCTGTACAGTTCAACATCGTCTTGGAATACTACGCGCTCTCTGGCGGCCCCAGCTCGGGCCGAAACTGAATCGGAGGGTCAGAGTAGCGCGATACGATCGATAAAGCGATTCGAGTAGACGATCGCCGATTATCTCCGTTATCATAGGGGGGCCGCTGTGCACGAAATTTCTGCTCCCCGTCCCGCAGTGTCCCGCGCGTTCCCGCGGTGGCGCCAGGAGCGCACACCAGCGCGGAAAGGTCGTTACACGTCCTAATCAAGATGGCCGGGTATCAGCCGATGGTGTCGTTGGGTCACACAACATTTAACGAGCGTTTCGCAATTCGCGGTCCTCCTCCTGGATGGAAGAAAACCGGGGATCCCGGCATGCATTCGATACAGGGGATCGCGGACGCGGCACGCGTCGAACCAACGCTTGTTATTAGTTTTATGTAAGAGTGGAGACGCGAGCGGCACTTTTATCGCCCCGTTACGCGTCGGGATCCAACGATCCCAGCCCGTCGCTCGCCGACGATACCGAGGCTCTCTGTGTGGTGATTGGTGACTCACTGGCGCTTCTCTCTTGATTTCTTTTCATCGATTTACACCGTGGCACTTTCCGCGATTCAATCGTATCTTCTCGGCGAGCTCGAGACAGCGAGAGGCGCGGGTGTAATTAGCGATGGGCGATCCACGTCCACCCGTTTGTAAGTCGAGGGACGGTAGACCTGTTTCAAATAATCGAACACTGTAATTTACAGAGGACTAAGTAGTGCTTAACTTTAGAAGTTATAACAAGATACTTTGGTGTGGCGGGCTGCCCCCAATTGAAATTTGAATATTTAAAAATTCACTTAACGTTTGCGAGATATTCTTTTGTATTTCTGTTTATAGCAAGGAAACTGGAAGTTGGGAGTGAAGGCTTGATATTCTAGCGGCTGTTGACATGTTTGCAGAGGACATTAAAATCTTCTGGGGTCACCGGCGACCCCACAGCGTCGTTGTAGGGTTAAGAATCTTTGCTGCTTGGGTGGTTAAAAGGGAGGTGAAGAGTTTTACAGGGAGCTACATGACCTTCAACCCCTTTGTGCACTGAGCATCCTTGATGCACAATTGTGGCTACCACCAGAGGGCTTGTGCATAATGATCAGTGAATTATAATGTTTTGGGATGATATATGTTTTCTACCAGCTGCTGTAGGGGTACAAAGTCTTTTAACTCGCGACATTGTCAGGGTTCGAATAATCGAAGAGGTAGCTTCCGCCCCTGCGTTCTTCAAAACGGGACGAATAAACATAACCTGTTCGTGGTATTTTGAAGGAAGAAAGGTTAAAGGAAGACAAGGCAGGTTTTGCACGCGGTCTTTGGCGCAGAAGTCCATATAAACAAACTATATCTGGAACAGGGATGGGTGTGCATGGTAGACAGCTCGTTAACGATTCACGTAAAAGTTCCTTCAAAAGGTCGACTCAGTTTCTGATCCTACTCTTCCATGTCCATCTTCAGATATTCGTAATCAGTGACTGAAAGTACCGAACTTAACCTACAAATTCGTACTCACAGAATTCTCAATTTCACGCGAGTCTTGTCCTTAGGTACCTACAACAAATTGCCTTTTTAATGTTTCCAACGATACGTCAAGCCACATTCGTCCTCGTCCAGTGCCTCGTTAAGATACAAGGGCTTCGTAAAAGCAGCAGGGGCTGAGGTCCTCAACGACCGATACGATCGTTCCATTGTAAATCTTGTCTACGCCCAAGAATTTCACTCGTGACCTCCGCAGTGTGAGCATTCCCCTAACCCATTGTGTCAGCATCAGATTTCCAGTCCGCTCACCCGAATCCATCATTCAGAGCCGTCGTTCCCTCCTCTGTACCCAGCGTCGTTCGTCCGCCTCGAATCGGCTGCCCCGCGCCGACCCCCGACACGCAGACGCCCGTGGGCGGCCGTTTCCTCCTCGGCGAGCAAGCTCACGTGCGTCCCGTCGTCCCGGAGCAGCGCAGAATTCGGCGTATGTTGCGGTGATCGCGGTGCGCGATCGGCGTCTCGCCCGGATTCGTCATCGAACCGGGTTACCAGGGATCCGTTTCGCCCAAGCGAGCCCGTGTTTCCTGGTACATCCATCTGGTCATTGATAATCTAAATATAGACGCCACGAAGTCGGCCGCCGTAGGAGGAAAGCGTGCCGCTACCCGTTGACCTCATGCGAGTTCTCGCGGGGTTATCGGCGTGTAACTCGCGCCCTATCAGTTATCGTGGCCCGCGGCCCCCCTCCCCCGCCCTCCACCCGCTCGCGCCTCTGCAACCCGAAAAAACTTGCCCTCCCGACTTCACCCAATAAATAGATTAACAAGCTCGGTTGAGCCACGCTCCCCAAGGGGCCGACCCCGCCGCAAACGCTACCCCTCTCCTTCCACGACCCTGTGGTTGGACGAAATTAGTGGCAATTCGTCGACTGGCTCCTCTGATTGGGGAACAGAGGAGGTGGGTAGGTTGGGCCTTGGAGAGAAAGGGAAATAGGTTTTTTAGTTGTTCTGCTTTGGAGGACGGTATGCGGACCACGAGGCCGGTGATTGCGGTCACCGAACTACGAGGCAGGCCCGTGACCGAAGGGCGATCCCCAAAAAAGATGTTGAGGGAATTAGCCGCAGAGCGGACGGGACGGTTGTTCGCCCCGCGTCGAGAGATTTAGGGCTGTGCTCGATGGACGTGGGTCGATCGGTGTCACCGGGTGAATTGATTCCGAGTCGATTGGCGCTGGTGGGTTGAGGTGGACGGCCACGTCGTTGGCCGTGCGAGGACGTGATCGTTTAAGGGCAAGTGCAGACTATCGGCGCGCAACAAGCTTTCCACGCGATTCGTGAATTAGCTTGCACCGTGGGCACCCTGACTTTCGAACCGAACTCATTTCTCGAAGATCCGCTGTATGAGCCTTAGGTAGTCTCTGCCATTCTTCCAAACGTCGTAGTCCTCTTGCAACACAGAATTTAGCAGAATTAAACTTGGAATAATGAGGTCGAACTGGAAATGTTCGACCACCGACATAGACGATCGCTGTTCGTTTACTTTTGCTAGGTGCCACGCTACGTCTGCTATTTTGCTCCCCAGCTAGACGATCTCGGGCGTATATGGGTCTGGGGGTTGTTTTTTGCGAATACCGTGGCGAAATGAAACGGATGTGCAAAGAAGCGCCGTCCGCTTTATAGGGGCGGCTCGGCGGCTGTTACGTGGTCGTAAACAAGATTCATGGATCCGTATGTTTTTACGAGTGTCGCCAGTCTACACCCGGTAAAAATAGTGTCGTTGATGCGACGCGGGGACACTTTGATCGAGCCTGAGTAGTCGTTTGCTAGTCTGATTTACCGCAGGAGATTCTACCTCAGAAATCCACGAAGGGTTACATAAACGGTAGCTCCTCTTAAACGGGGGCTTCAATGGAGGAAGACGAAAACAGTAATTGAGCTAAGATAAACCACTATCTTAACGCCCACAATGTTTTCACAATTCTACACGGATTTACTATCCCTTCGCTTATCGCCTCCACATAAAATGCAATCGATTCCGGCGCCTCCGTAACCGTGGAATTTTTGTGACAATTTCTGTGCCTCTCGGGGAAGCTCCGATCTACCGACCACGCGCAGAGAAATCCAATACTCGTGATGTCCTCTTAATGCTACACGATGCTTCTAAATACCTCTGATTCGAATCCTTCTAACCTAAACTCCGATTAACGTAATGTTCTGCACGCATAAAGTCGCCATTTCTCAGCGCTCAGGGAGGTTCGATCTACCGCGCATGCGCAAAGAATTCCCGCCAATTACCGGTAAATTCCAATTGCTGTGTGAAACTTTATTGCTAATGGTTCAGAAGCAAACGATTTTGCGGTGTCAGAGATTAGTGATTTTCAATTATCTCCGTGGCTCAACAGGATCCGGAAACGAAGGATTTCGTGGAGGAATAGAAGCGATATACAGGGTGTCCCGGGAGGAAAAGTGGGACATTTGTCCTATTTCAAATTTATACACGGGACGAAGTCACAATCAGAAGAGGAACACATTGAAATGGCTCTATCTCGAAAACCGTGTGGAATAGGCCACACATTCGTACGAACATTTCTAATGGCCGATACCATCGCCTCCCAGAAGATGGACCTTTTCTCCTGGTACAGCCTGTACAGCGCGATAATGAGTCGAGTGACTCATTGAGGTGTCGATAATCCCTGATCGAAATTAGTAAACAACTAATCGTTTGTTTCGTCGATCGTCGAGACCGTTCCGGAAAAAAATCGATTGTGCGCGGCGCGGCGCACGGAATGCTATTTACTTCGCTCGTTCCCTCCTTATCGACGCCATGGAACCCGTCTCCCAGACGATCCGATTCAAGTTTTGTTGCAGGCAATCGCGGTACGAGCCGAGGGGTCTCGTCATTTATTTGCAATAACCAGACAACCTCGTAATACAAAAATTATTACGCTCCACGCTGCGGCATGTGCGCGCAGCGGTTGTAAACATGGGCACAGGAAACAGAGAAATAGTTAATCAGTCGACTCTACAAAGGCATCCGACTCGTGGAGAAGTTAAAGTCCCATAAAAATAAGTCCCAAGAAGATAAAATCAGAAACTCGCTGTGAACAAGATCGAAAGAAGAATTGAGATTGCAAAGTGTGTCATTGAATGTAGGAACCATTGGGGATCTTACGCTTGACGAAGAATACTGATTGTATGCACAGAGAGTCCAGAAATGTTGCTTATTCTGCTTATAGAACTTTGTCCAAGGATAATTACCATTTGAGAGCAATCAATTCAGGCCTCAACGAAGGCGTAATACAATAATCCAAACTTTCGATTAACCCTCGGGTGGCTTATGCAGGGTCCATTTTGACCCATACTGAAACACTAAACGACTCGCCTTACAAATTCCTTGAAGATAAGAATTTTAAACCAGAACAAGATCAGAATTTATAGCGAGAGCTTGTTCCGAGATGTGCGTGAGTGAAATTACAAAGTGAAATGGACGACCAGAAAGCCGTGTGTCGTTCAAGGGTCAAGAAAATTAAAAGAGCATGATCCTGCGCCGGACATCACACTCGCCCCAAGCACGCATCGCAGGCCTTCCTATCTGTGTTTCACGTCCCCGATAGCGAGGTGTCTGGTATGTAAGAGTACGTCGCATCGTTTTTCACAGAAACCACCAGCCATCAGATCGCCCGAGACAACGTTGCACTCTCGGTTTCCCGGAATATTCTCTCTCTCTCTCTCTCTCTCTCTCTCTCTCTCTCTCTCTCTCTCTCTCTCTCTCTCTGTCTGTCTCTCTCTCTCTCTCTCTCTCTCTCTCTCTCTCTCTCTCTCTCTCTCTCTCTCTCTCTCAGTGTGTGACCTGACACGATTTCCCACGATAGGAAAGGATTGTTGACCACGGCTGGCGCAATCCGCGGCCGATGTGAAGGAACGGTTCGGTCTCTATTAATAAACGATCGCCTTGTAAAAAATCTATTACCCGGCCGAGAATAATTGCTACAATAAAGATTGTCGTTTCAATTATAACGCGGGGACCATTAACGGCGGCGTTTAACACCCAGCGCCACCTTTTTTCCATCTCTTTTCAATTGATTGACCTATGAACCAATGTGAACGTCCACGATAGCGCGGCCCGTTACTCCCTCCTTTCCCTCCACTCGATGTGTCATGCACCTTATTGAATATCTCTGGTGTTTGTCCGCAGACGGCCGCGGCGTATACGCGCCTATATACGTGCATGTATAACAATAATGTTGCACAGGGTATCGGGGTAAAGTTTCAGTTAAATATAGAACAATAGCGGCGATCGAACGGCTGGTAGAGTAATATTCCGAATATTTCGATGGGCTGCTGTTTTATCGGCTGATGGCTCGGGTGAGCAGCGACGATCGCGATGTAGACCGAGCGCCGCGATCGATGTGGCGCAGCTATCGATCTGGCTCGATGGTTATCGCCGGATCGAACAGCTTACGAGAGGGCACGCCGGGCGGGCAGGAGTCCCATGTTGATCCGATCGCTGCGTTTGCAATGGACGCTCTGAGACCGTTCACTTGCATAACGCGCCGTAATGGCACGCAGAACGCGCATGTTCCGGGGAGCAACGTTCAGGGTGTGTTTTCCAGCGTTCGGTTACAGGAATTGTGTAACGGCCGTTATTTTCTTCGGACGGCTCGGTGTATGGGTTCAACCGTGTGTTTACTGCGACCGCTTGAATTCGAGATACATAGTCCTTCTTTCGATGGCATTGGAGCTCCCCAGATGCGTACACGTGCCGCTCGGATCTCGATACCGATGCACTATCCGCTCCGATTCCAGCGGGAACAAGGTTAAAGTTGATGCAGCGGAAGCGAAGCTCCCAATCAGCGGCCTCACGACGAGGACAGGCCTAATTGTAAGTAGGGCGTAAGTCTCTCCAGCGCTATATGAGTCTACTTGCAATGGAACTTCGGTAACCCGAAAATTTCGATTTCTTTGAAACTTTGCAGGTTTGTAGATGACCTCAATAGAACCATCGGACTATTCTTTTTTAATCCTAAAATTAAATGTTAGTGTGTGCTTCCCTATTCCCCGTGTGTCCCCTACAAACCCGCAAAGTTTCAGAAAACTCGGAATTTTAGAGTTACCGAAGTTCCCTTCAGATTCTTCAGGTCCCAGTTAGATGCCTAAGCAGTACGGTATACGGCATTGCCCTCCCACGAGGAGGAATGCACAATGGAGACGACAGTATCTCATAAAAAATGTTGTCCAGCTTGTCATCCTAGGAAATCTACGTAAACTTGTACTTGGCTCGGGCCTCATCCAGATTAATTCTAGTTGTATATTATACATCTAACCCTGCGCCTATCCTATACAGAATTCCGGGAAGACTCAGATCTACCCAAGATTTGAATCCGGTCTAGATTCTGGTTAGGTCTACTTCAGAGTCTAGACTTAGGTCAATTACTCAACAGACGTGACTTTCCGTCTGCCAGATGGATAGGACGGGACTTGTTTTTTTCTTACGTCACCTCGCATCGGATCTCCTGACCTTCGATTTATTGACCAGCCAGGACAATGCCACGTCCACCTAAGGGAGTCATCGTCTGTGGAGCCGGCAACGTGGATGTTTTCCGACCGGTGCACGACGATAAGGGAGTCGTCGACACCACTGCGTTCGCTCCGTTCCATCAATACAGCCAGGTCGATCGTGGCGTCTGAACTTGGACCTCGTCGGCGTAAATCAGCAAAACAACTGTCTCACCCGATTGCATCCATAATTGTATTTTTACACTCGGTCCGCGGCACGAGTTCCCGGCCGATTCCCCTAGCCAATTTGTATCACCGGCCTATCAGAGGAATCCCGCGGCCGTCTAGAGTCGCTTGGCCCAGTGAAGGGGGGACGGAGCGTCGGAGATGAGACTTTTGTAAACAGGTGATGAATCGTCCCAAGCTTACTGCTACCCGAGACGGAGGATGATGCAGCTATAGAGATTGGAACGAGTTAGCGGGTAGAGTTCATGCTCTGTTGGAATCGTTTTCAAAGAAACACAATCTTGGGGTACAGTGACACCAGATCCACCAGACAGTCCGTTTGCTTGGGGGTTGATAAGAAGGCGACGAAGACAGCAACAGATCATGCAGGATAAAGAAGAAGACTGGTAGTATTGTTAAATTAAGTAGAGGGGCAGTGAGGTGTTTGCTGTTCCTAAAGCCTCGTAGGTATAGATGCCTTTTATAGAGGGCAGGTCAGAGGTGTGACGAGGAACGTTCAAGTAGAAATATTCGGCACACCCTCGTAGAGGAAATTCCAAACGGAGATCCGTCCATCCGTGGTAGGCTATGGTAAAAGAATCCTCTATTTGAAGTCTGAGAAGGAGGTAACTGTCCCGTGGCGAAGCCTTCTCGCTGGTTTTGCGTGTCTGCCCAATTATTAACGGCAATCACGGCAATGCCGTGTGCCAATCGGGCAGAGTAGCTTCGTGAGCCGACTGACGATGCCACTTCTCCCCAGCCAGAGGTCAGTCTGAGCGCATCAACGCGTGCACGCCACTAGGGGGACGAGCACGAACAAGGTGCATGATCAGTCAACGACAATGAGGTAAGTACGGGTAACAGAGATTAGGATGATCCTCAGCGAACGCGGCGAGACCTACTTCTTCCACGTGTGGCGGCCTCATCGCCGTCCACTCCACGCCCCCCTTCAATTCAGGAAGCTCGTGCAGCTGGACTAATTCCATCGTGTATAGTGCCTCCCCGAGATGTAGCGACCTCGTAAACGCAGCAGGGGCTCGGGTCCTTAATGCCTGCAAATATTTCAGCGGCAAGTCAAACACCTAGGAACCTGTTCAGTGCACTTTTCGGGTACTAGTTGTTTGAGATCAGTACAAGAAAGCATAAGGCTTTGTAACAGGTAGCAAAAGATTTAGCGGCTTGTACTGCTTGTAGCCAATGGTATCCATTGCACTCCACTTGAGTGGGTCTGCCCTTAGTCGGTATATCTCGAGGAGGCACTATAAAGTTGAACACCGATTCGCCAACAGAACTTGGAGAAAAGAAAAATGAACGGGCCTATATTTAATCGGTAGCGCACTCAGAATTTAATCTTGGGGGAGCCGAGTTGAGTGGATAAAAATAATTGTAATGCAAATTCAATAAAATTCATGGGGGGGGGGGGTATAAAAATTTACTTAAAAAATAAAATCCAGTTTTCCTTTCTTTTTGCGAATCTTTTACAAATCCTTTAGACGTGGTTACATTAATCTTCTTTTTCCTTTTTCTTTGGGGGGTGCCAGGACTCCTTGATCTCCCCTTCTGGGTACGCCACTGTGCTCGATTATCTATTCCTATTTTAAGGATCTTATTATTTCTTGAAAGATGGTTGCGAATTTGGGCCAATAAAACCGAGATCCGTGTCCTGTCAACTGTAACCATTCGCGTGACTGATGATACGATCGTCATGTTAGCAGTCGTATAATGACTGCAGCAGGATTATTGCTCGCTAGTGACGTCGATTGGGCGGCAATTATGGCGGGTAATTGGAATCCTGGCTGGTGTCACTGCGCGTACATTAAGATTAATGATGCTGGCTGAATTACATAGAGCTACATTGTAATAGTTAGGTGTTCCGCGGACTGTAACTGGATGAAATAGTGCACTTTATAGTTGGGGTCAGGCGATTAGGCTAATGGAACGGGGGATTCGTTAAAATTGAATCTGGCTTTTAAGTGTTGCTGATCGGATTGCTTTTTGATTGGATTGAGAGAGGCTTGGGTAAAGTATGCGGGTTTCCTTGTGGGCTAATTTGAATAGACAGTGCGCGATTAATTTTATTAGCAACAATTATGCCAGTTAAGCTCCGCCGGACCCGTGCTAGAGTATCTTCTGGGACGCAATCGTGGTTGATTATTTAAGCAGGACCGAACGAGGCAATAGGTGAATTAGATCACTAAGCAGAATTATTTTCGCCAATCACTACTCTCGGCCCGCTCGAGGTCCGTCCCATTCGATTAGCCTAAGACGCACTATTAACCTGTTGAGAGTCTGGGCTAACCGTAACTGCCCCGCGTTACACACTCGTTCTGGTTCACCGTAATTGTAGTTCTGGATTCAGAGAGGACGCTATGGTATTTGATGGATGCCTAACATGGACATTGTGCGGTAAGTAAATCCTATGGATTAGAAAATAGAGATGCGTGATCTTGCTTACCTGGAATTCCTGGAGGTTCTGGCACAGCATAGACATTTACATTCAGCTGACGTTGCTTTGGCTTTACTAACTTATCTTAGAATAACACCATAATATTTTCGTAGAGTGATCATGTATTGTATTTATGTATCATAAGTAGTGATGTAATAAAGATCTATTATTGTTGTTATTATTATTATCTGCCTCTGATATGCCTCTATGTCATTTTTGCGTTGATAGATCCTTCAGAAGCTACTGAAATTCTCCAAAACGATAATCGAAGGACTCAATTGCACCGTTGCACGAGTACACTCCTCATAGCCTCCTGGATAGGTACTTGAATGCAACAAAATCCCAATACTCAGAGTCATGTGCCTTTGCTACCCAAAGTGTCATTACTCTGCTCCATTATAGCGCTCAGGAATCCTTCAGAAGCCACTGAAATTCTTCGAAACGATAATTGGACGATTCAATTGCACCGCTGCACGGGTACACTCGCCTCGCGTGGTCTACCCGGATGCGTCGGTGCAATAAAATCGTAATGCACGCAATAAACGCGCACCGCGTTCCGTCTCAGCGCGATCGTAACCGCCTGAATTGAATATGTAGGGTAAAGTTCGGATAAACGTTCAGGCGATTGCCTCTGTTAACCCTCGGGCGGCGGACGGTTCGAGTGATCATACGGAAGTCGGTGCCTGGGACACTTCCGACCCGTTATTAAACTATCTTGTTGTTTTTCTTGGATCAGTACAGAAGCCATCCTTCAAGTTCTGAAGCTTTCGCTGCTGTTATTATAATACACTTCGTAACGTTCCGCATGGGTCCGAAAAGACCCAATACCGTCGGTTGAGGGTTAAGAAGCTTGATATTCTAGCTTTGAACTTTTAGCTTCAAATTGGTGCCATTTTGTTCTTTTTCAACCGAACGAAAAAATCCTACATCGGGCGACAATTCAGTTTCATTCAATATTCCATCGCTGAAATTTCGATTAAAAAAAACTGCTCATTAGAAATTCTGTATACACTCACAATGCTCTAAATCACACAAGCTCTAGGAGGAACTAGAGTTCATTGGGTTATATAAGAAGACAGTTCTTGAAATGCCACTTTTGGGAAAGAAGATATACAGAAGAGTTATTTTTGTAAACTGTATCAAAGAAAAAATAAACTTAACCTAACCTAACACAAACTCTAAATAGACCACCATCTTTTTTTACGCAAAAATTGAATGTAAATTTTTTGTGTGGCTCAACCATCCCTTGTCAGTGACAAAAAACTTCTTTTAAGAAACTGTTTCCGTCACTTCAAAATAAATTCTTAAACACGTTATTACGCTATGCGTCAGGTTGGCGCCAATAGACAAGGATCATCCCAAGCCTGGGACAAAAGACCAACACATAACTTTTCGTTAGGTCCACCCGATACACCTTTCCCGATAGATCCTAGCGTTAGATCTTCTCCCCGGACCTTCGCAATAGATCTTAGCGCTAGATCTTCCAAGACCGATATCTTTGTAATAAAAGTCTACCTACAATAAACTCTAACGTTACTGAGAAAGCACGAGTGACCCATTGGGAAATACTGTGAGAGCGCCATCTACTAAAGTAAGCTCTGTAATCGGGTCAATCGCGTTACAGGACTGGTGTCACACAAATATTGAAATAGTGCAATAATGTTTTTGTCATTAAATAGTCTGTTAAATTTTACAAAATGGATCATCAAACAGTCGAAATTCCCAATACTGCCAATTACATGTGACAGCTAACCCGATTAGAATGCTTTAATTTTCGTCACCAGATTGCGTAGCGGAAATAAGAAAATGCCAATCTCCTGAGACGGCTGTAGGGCCGTCTTCTCGCCACGAGCGTTGCGTGTCACACGCGTACGATTCACTGCGATATCGTTTCCCGATAGCGGCGATCGTGACGCGGAGGATCGACGCGTGGCCGGTTCGAGTTACACGAGGCCTTTCGTTTTCGCCGGCTACGTAATAGACGTGATGTCAGCCGGAGAACTGGACTGCGAGGTGGCACGTCGACGAGCGCCGCACGTGTCACGGTGACGTTCATCGATCGTGTACTGCGAGGTGCGTTTATTTACAGTACTCAGCGAAGTCGTAGACGGTACGAGAATCCCAAAGTTTACAGTTTTGAGGTTTTCGAACACGTGGCATTTCTTTTGGGAGGTAAGGTTTCCAGTATACAACTTTGAGATTTCGAAACAAGTGGTCTGGGAACTTCAGTGGTGCATTTATGGAAAAAGGCCCAGGTGGCAAACGTTCTGAAGGGCCCATTTTTGTGAAAAATGAAGAGGTAGTTTACTAAAATCGGGCTAAATGTCGTAGTACAGAAAAAATATAGTGGTTGGGTAAAATCATAATTTTTTTTAAGATGAGACCCTGTTCAAATGCCTCTTGTTCTAAAACCTTAAAGCTGCATACTTTGGGACTCTCGCAGCTTCCACGCCCCTTTTACGTACTGTAGAAGGTGAGATCGACGCATCGTAACTCTTTGAATACAACAATAATTAATGCAGCAAGTTCAGTTGAAAGTTTAGTCAAGCTCGAAACGTGCTTTAAATAATATTTCCACGTTTGCTACTCTGCCGGTTCTTCTTTCTGCGTCTCGAATCGTCCGGCCTTGATCCAGAGAATGCGAAGAATATCGTTGGGAAAATGGGTCGCGGCACCGTTGCCTGAATATTGTAAACAAGTGCAAGGTTCGCTGAACAGTGTCCAGACTTTCGAGATTGGCCGAGCATCGAAATTTTCCTCGTGTCTCCGTGCATCTACGCCCACAATTCGATTCCACAAAGCTTCCAGAGGAGCGGACCCGCGCCGATTCTTCCACTGTCACTATCAAGTGTCACAGTCTTGCATCGTTCCACCGTTTCAAGGTACCTCGGTTGGAAAACGAGACTTCAGTTCGATATCAGGGGGTGGTCGCGAGAGAAGGCGCGCTGCGCGAGGTCTAAGGTCCACACGGCGATCGAGGAAATAATAGCTACTCTATCGCGTGGGTGTGCTCGGTAGCTGGTTTCCATCTTCCTTCGATTTGAGAGGAGGAACTTCAAGCGGATCGGCTTACTATCAGGCTGAGGTCCATGTTGCCACGATCAGAATTATTTATCCCGGGGACGATAATTACCATCACTCGTTGCTGCTGTTGACGAAATTCCTCGTTTCGCCAACGTTATCCTCGATTGCGTGCATCTCTGGCGATGATTCGTGGGATAAGTTTCTCCCCTTTTTCTTTCTTGCAGGGGTAAGTAATAGCACAGCATTGTGGAATCTCACATTGTGCGCAAGCGCCAAAGAGGCTAAATAAATAATTCCACAATAACCCTACAGAGGGGCAATATGAAAAGCCATGTCTATATTCTTCCGTTCTCTTTGGAATATCAATTTAAATCGAATATTTCCTCTTCACAATTAGAAGATTATTATTTAAATACTACAGAACTGACCAAAGCACCCGACACAGCTTTCCACCAAAATTCCCAATATTTCAAATTCGCTTGACATTCCCTCTGAAAAATGTAATACTTTACAATATTCCAGCAGACAATTACAATCACTGCTCTCATCCAAAGTGGCGAACGGCCAAGGAGTCACTCGATCGCTGCGCTCTCGCGAAACAGTAGTACGCACACGTCCCTAGTCAGACCAAAATCCCGAAACCACGCGGGTCGCTGACATTCGCGAGTACACCTAGCCAGACAAGCCTCTTCTAATCTGGCGACACGAGGAGAACATAATCAAGGAACTTGACGCATGTTGTTCAGCATGAATTAGATGACAGCGCTTGTCTTCAGCGGGAGCAAGATATCGCCCCCCTGCGAGCCTGTAGCCCCAATTTCAAAGTGCAATCAACAGAGGCGCACGTGATATCCTGATCGCGGATCGGACCTAGTTTCGGCCAGCTGCACGACCCTGTTTCCAGAGATGTTGGTTCGACCAGAGATAGACGAAGAAAATTCGTGGGCAGGAAAAACCGCCACGATAGAGGATGATCGACAGGCGACGATACCGCGATCGTGTCGAACTTAACCCCGTTTAGGCGGCTCCCGGGGGGCGATCGTCGATTTTCCCTAGTGCGAAGTCTAACTACGTTAGCTGCCATCGCTGTTACCATTAATGGTCGCGGTTATTTTGGGGCATTCGAAATACGCTCGAGGATAGGGTTTACAGGGCCACCATCGAGGTTCGACCTTGGACAGGTGTTGGTGGACCTTCGAGGTGGCATCGAGAGTTCTAAGGGATGTAAGGTTGCGATCAGTGGCGAATTAAGCAGCTTCCCCGATGGCAAGTGGGCCCCAAAATTTTAATTGTACTTTTTTGACACTTACGTATTTTTTTAAAATTTTATTTATTTCTTCTAAAAATTAAATGGGAGCCTTCTAGTTGTAGATGGGCCCCCTTTGTCTCCTGGTAAACAATATTTTTAGACTCAGTTTACCAATGATTGTGAGGATTTGTTGAATCGATTGTTCCTTTTGGTTTTCTTCAAGTCACACTTTGGTGGTAGCAGCTGGCAAGGGAACACTTCCAACTCGAAAATTCTGATTTTAATGAAACTTTGGGTAGATGTAGAGCATATTGAAGTATCCAAGGTGGATACACTCTGAAGAGGCGAAATCAGCCCTTAGAGTTATCACGTTGTTTTATTTTAACTTTATTTTTCTTTCGGTAGTGTGATAGTGTATAAAATACTAAAGGAATTTTATATTTAAAGTTTTACATTATAACTGTAGTACAAGTTTCACTTATAATTTTTTTTGCATATATTTTTTTTAATATAACTTTGTAACGGTGCGAGACAGAAGAAAGCTTTAAATATAAAAGTTCTTCAGTATTTTATGCTCTATCACACTACCGAAAGAAGAATAAAGTTAAAATTAAAAAACGTGATAACTCTAAGGGCTGATTTCAATCCTCCACAGTGGATCGTCCTTGCCCCCTCTAATGTACTCCCTTATATTTATAATACAGAGGCTATTTAGCCTCTGTTGTCCCTTTAAGATTCGCGATCTTGTTCTCTATAGTTGCTAGCTGTCCAATGCAAACGCAGAGGATAAAACAAACGTTATACGGAAGAAGTGTGTGTACAGGGTGATCCTGGAGCCACTGGACTCAAAGAGATGCCGCCTGGCACCCCGGGCCGAGGTCAGCTCCCCGTGGCCGAGGTCAACCCCCCGTGGCGAGGACAACCCTCCGCAATGCCTAACCGAATTTTAGGGCTTTCGATCCTCGAAGGGGTTGGAATACATTAAGAACTTGAGAAATGTCCAGGATTTCCGCAATTTCTCATCAGATCTTTTCGAAAACGACGCCAATCGATTCCTTATGTTTCGTCGATGAATCTAACACCAAGAACGACGCAATTCGGAACATAATCAAGGAAATTAGATGAAATTTTAATTTATATAATTTCTCGCTAGTTTCGTTAAAAATAGTCCGATTTACATGAAATTTGGTTTAATTTTCATCGGCGAAACGTAAGGAATCCATCGGTATCACTTCCATATCGATATGGTAAACAATAAACAATTCAGTTTTTCTGAAACAGGTATGAATCCTTGGCCACGGGGTGCCAGGCGGTATCTCTTTGAGTCCTGTGGCTCCAGGATCACCCTGTATCTGATTAAACGATGTCTAAAGAATTTCGCAGCTCCATGGGGATAGATTAAGATGTTGCCAGCGGTCATTCGCCAGATCGCACAGTCCAGCGATAAGGTGAGCATAATAAGTGCTGTCGCTACTTCTCCTTGGAGAAAACCAAGAACGCTAACTACATTAGATACATTATTAGCTACGATCTATCCCCAAGCTCCCTTCTCCCACATTTTCCACATTTCCAAGAGCGATAACTAGACAAACGACACACCCAAACTACCGATCGACGACAAAGCCTTCGATCCATCGAACCCTTCGCGTCCCGTTATCGCTCGCAGACTCCTCCAGCATTGTTTAGAAAAAGTCAATTAGTCGGAGAAAGTGTAAGCACTCTCCGTTATCATTCTATTAGCGTTCTTAATATAGCTATCGGTCCCTATAAATAAGCGACCGCCGTCGAATGTGGCAAAATGACGACGACACGGTTGACCTGTGGCGATTTACAACGCCGGCAATTTCGGCCACCCCCGTGCCCCTCTCCGAGAGATTAGCGTGTGTCCCGGTTGCGAAAGAGAGAACGCAACAGTACTACCGCGTCTAGAGAGAGTGTCTGGCCGAAAGCGGGGGATTATTTCGAATTTTCGCGGTGATTTTTCGTCTCGGCCCTGCCACTGACCGCGTAATTGCAAGGCCGCGAAAGGAACCACGCACTTCGCACCCACGGCGACGGGCAATCTTATTTTTAGCGGCGGATTATCGCCGTCGGAGAATCAAATGTCAAATGTGTGACGGTACAGAGGCTGTAACGGCAGAGATGAACGGCGAAATTTCACTATCGAACGGTGGCGAAGTTATGTTGGCGAGTCTCTTGTGCGCCGAGAAGAATTGAAGCACGATAGCACGCGATCGGGGGTCAAGAATTTCGAATAATCTCGTTCTCTTGCACGGAAGAGTTAAGAGAGGAGCTTTCCCCTCTTCCACGGGGTACACAGAGAAGCAGAGGGAATGGGTGCCGGCTCTATCGCTGAGAATTAATGTTGCTCGGGGTTTACGCCCGTGGGATCCGTTTTTGGCAGGAAAACGTCACGGTTGGTTTCTGCGGCAGTCGAAGATAATTCAGATTTATGGTCACGCACAGAAGTAATTGGTAGTACTGTTCTGGGTTATTCTGGGTGGTTTGCTTCGCGAATCTTGTATTGTACATATGTCTGAACAGTAGGGTGGCCCTTATTTTCAACCTGCGATTTCTTTTGCTCTCACCCACTAAAATGGTTCTATTTCATAAAAAAATAGTCCCTGAAAAAGATTATTGCAATCGGACAACAGGAAAGGGTGCTGACCAGGCTGGAAAGTTTAGAATTCATCAATGGTTTGAATTTGAAGAATTTCTCAAATATGGTAAGCCCTATCGAAATTTTGTTTAAATAATATTAAAAGAGCATTCAATTTTCTACAATTACTGTATATATAAGTTTTTCGTGCTTCCATCCAGTTTTTAGATAATAGCGTTTGAATATAGAGAGATCCGCACGACGCGCGTATAGAGAATACGTCACGCCGTAGGTGGGTCTGACAACCATTTTGGGTTCTGGTAACCATAGATAAAAGGGATGCTGCACTATGTGCGTCGGAAGGATGTCGGCCCACGCGTAAATCCCCATTATGAGCCCGTTTTTACCTCCCGTTGACTATCCCCACTATTTCTTGGAAGCATGCGGACGAGAGTGAGAGAACCGGACAATCAGCGAGAGGAAACAAAAGAGTCAGACACGAAGTTGCCGTCGGGTATGAAAGAGAGAATCATGGCGGCAACCCACTACGAGCCCGCCGTCGGTCCCGTTCGTCGGGCTCATAACGGGGATTTACTGTAATATACAGTATTTTAACTGAAACTTTACTTTCGTACATGCAATATGCAGAAACACGAGAAAGATGGCTATACAAATTGTCTACCTGCAGGCATTCTTGAAGCACTGGTGGAAATTGCATGTCAATAAACAGTTCACAGTGCATAAAATGCGAATCTTAATATATAAAGCAGAAAGTCTTTGGGTGTTTGTCGCCTAAAAACTTTCGAACGGTAAACTCTGAGGTCACAAAATGTGTCCCAGCTCATTATGCTTAGTTAATCCAGATGAATGTGAATATTTTCACCAAAAAAATGCATACAAAAATTTTTTATATAAAATCAGAATCTAAATTTCGGACGAAGCCGAGTAGTAAAGCTAGTATTCAATATATTGACTATCGATGGCTTATGATAGTGCACAAATATTGTATGTTCACTTTTTGTGAAATTTGAGTTCTTATATGCAACAAATAGTTCTTGTCTGTTTCTTTATGCTGTACAACAATCACATTTATGTTTATGTACAAAGTTAATAAGGGGTATAGCCGGTTAAGATGGTAAATGTGCTCCTGAACCGAACTCGACTCCCAATGAGTCATTCGAAAGCTTATAAAAAACGTAGCATTTGTGGCAAGTTTCAACTTTGTATTTCGACTCGGAGAAGTCGACGAATTTTTCAGCATGTATACAAATTACTCAAATCTACCAAATAGGATTTTTAAATTTTTATTACAAGCTCAAAAAATAGTTGAAAAGGTGACCATCACTATTTTCTTCGCTATTCCGACCAATTGCTATTTTTTTCAAAACACCAGGACACGTCAACCAGTAAACTACTTTATCTAATTTCTCAAAAAGCTCAAGCCGTTTGAAGCAATTTTAAAAGAATTATTGTGCTTTAAAAGTGTCTCAATATTTTTGTCTGGCACTGTATTGTATTAGGTTGTTCAAAAAATTTGTGTGGTTTTTGTGAATGTAGAATTTGTATTTGTTTAAAAAATATTTAGTAATATTTAATCTGTAATAATGCCAACGCTCTGGTAATTTTTTATATCCATGTTGGAAGAATTGGACGGTTTTTTACTCAAAACCAAATTGTGCAGCCAGTTTCGCAGTTGCACATCACCGTGAAAAGAAATTTCGTTGAAATCGTTTTGAACAGGGGTCGAATGGAACTGTTAACTTTTATAAATAAAAGTTATTTATTGAACTTCCCACTTTTGAATCATTTCTTTTCTGCTTTAAGATAACTTTGTACATTAACAGTTATTTTATGTTCTATTAATAGAAGTTCTGAAGGATCGTATACTTTTCGAACAGATATTTAAGGGTAAAATATAAAAATTAGGAATATTGTTTAATTAGTATTATTTACGGAATTGGGAGCAGGATAAATATAGAAGAGAAAGCACATTCCGATTATTATATAATTATTTTCACCGAACGGTTTAATGTTTCAACTTCAGATGCTTGTCACAACTTTAACTTTTTTTGCAACAGAATAAATGTTCCCGCTTAACTTGAACTTTTTTCAGCTTTCAAGATAATAAAGGTTTCTTATTTACACAAAAATATATGGAATAAAAGTTTCAGTTAACACATTGTATTTTATAACATTTTATAATAGTCAGGAAATTACAGTTATTTCATGATTAATTGAAAATTTTAACAGTTGCATTCGACCCCTAGAGAACCTTCTATCCAAGATAAAATTTGAAATTTAAATTAGTAAAGTAACACGCGTCGGAGATGCACGTTTTTATTCACTCGAGACTGCATACTTTTCAAACTTCAGTTTCATTGTTACCAACGCAAAGCGAAACCTTTCAGAAAAATTCTGATACAGGAAAACAAAAGTTATCCGAAAGGTATAAACACATCGCCGATGCGCAATTATTATTGTACATTATGGAATGAAAAGCGCACGAACTTATTGGGCAGCCTCATATATCACGTATACGGTATCTACATGTATGGCGTGCATGTACTACTTTATGTAATCCTTCAAGCTCAACTTATCTCAAACGACAACCACGTAACCATAATCATCCACTGAAACTACGTAGAATCTTTCCACGAGCCGGTACGATCCACGGAAACTGCTAATCACCCATATCGATCAGGAGAAACATCAGCTTCGCCCAACGCCTCCTTTACCTCGGCATACCACAATCGGTAGGAGACAATAGAAAATAGTCCGTGCGCGCAGCGCCTCTCGAATGCCTCATGCAAACCGCAGCCTCTAATAAATTCCACCTGGACGCGGCGACACGCGCGCGCTGCCGCACGAGTGTAACGCTCGGATGGGCGACCCCCGGCCCCGCGCGCCTCCGTGCAACGTCCATTGAAACTGTACACGTGTCGCGTGGCCGTGTCCTTGGTCGTCGACGGCCGCAACACGGGAAACATCCGTGGAATTTCCGTATGATCCGCGGATCACGTGCCGCGCGATTTACTATCGTCCTACACGTGGCGAGATCGATGACGGCGACACCGCCGGAACGTGACGTTAACGGGCCGAGCGCCGTGCATCGGACCGACGATCTCGCACGTGGTCGCAATACACGTCCCACTGACGGACGCGCAGCGGTATCCGTCTACGATAAACGGTGTTTAAACAGTTTTCGAGACCTCAATTCACCTCCTCGAACGTTCTACCATCGTCCACGCGACTCATTCTACTTGCATCTAACCCGCAAAGTGCACTGTGCTGGGCAGGTTCCACGGTTCACGCGCGCCCGTGCATCTGCGTCGGACCCCGCATACCGCGCCCTTTTCGCTATCTAATCTCACGAACACGAGTGGTAGACACCTCGCGAATGCAACGGGGGAAGGCCGACAGCCGCGTGCCGTGAGTGCGTGAGATAGGCTGGCCCCTGTATGCGCATTGTGGATACGCAAACAAGGATGTGCCCCTGGTATCTCCGAGATGCATCATTTTTTTAGAGAAGCGCTAGGCTACGCGCGATACTGACGAGTGGCTGGATATCGAGAGGGGGAGGTGTCTGTTTTAGTGGCGTTCTGCTGGCGGTCTAACGTGTAGGTAGTCTAACGTTTTGCATAATTGATCGGAACAATATGTATCATCACTGATTGGTTGCCGCCATTTGTGGCAAAAGCGGAAGTAGACAAAGAAAAAAAAACTGTAAAAAAGTAAGAGACAGAAATACGGATAGAAAGATATAGATAAACAATCAGCTTGGAAAGCAGACGATTTAATGAATGTTTAGGTTATATTATTTCCGGTGTCGCCACAAATGGCTGCGGTTATACCGATCACTCCCTGGAGGATCACTAGGCAGGGAAGTTTCGAATCCCTCTGCGAGCGAGGGACGGAACGTTTCCGCTAGATTGTTTGGGGATCTGGGTGTCCGACGGGACAATAGAGGTCGTGGAACTCGCGGGCATAAGGAAACCGCCTGTGGGATCGTCCGCTGTGTGACGTGATCGTAGATGCTGACACCCTTGCGAGCCGAGACGATGGACAAACAATACCGCGATTATCGCCGGGCAGGGAGGGACAGAGACAGAGGGATCGACCGAAGACCTCCTCGTGGTGGAACGATATCGGGAACTGGTACGATCGGCAGAAAGAAACTAGGGTACGAGGTTGAACGGGCGTCTCCAACGCTCTGTATCTGCTCAAAAATACGCGCGGCATTGTATATCGGGCCGAGACAAAATAGCTGGCAGTCGGATGATTAATTGACGGCCACGATAGTGGACCACCCATTCCTGCCTGGGAATCGAATCTCCCCGCGCCATCGCCGCCGAATGTTTACACACTGAGACGCAGATGGATGATCTCTGCTGACGGCTCGCCGCATCGATAACTGGGTGGATTTGCGGTGAAGATTCGGGAAGTTGGTGGACGATAATTGGCCCAGGAAGAGGAACGGGAGAACGTATAGGAAATAGAAACGATGGTCTCGCGGGTTTTCGGCGGCCGCAGGTAGATGTCCCGAAAGCGGTCGTACGTTGACAATGCTGTCCCTTTGTTCGCGGCAGGGACAGGGTCAGGCGTAGCGTTTTTTACGGCCGCGCGATATAAGTCGGCGCCATGCTCGCCGCCCGATCCCTCTGTACCGAAGAAACGAGGAAAGAGATGGAACGATCTCGCTTCATCGACCCCTTCTCTCGGTGTACTGTGGAGTACACGCGGGAGCCCGTATACCACCAGCAGCCAGCATGACCTCTCTCCCTCCTTCTGTCTCGTCTTCTTCCACCGCCTACTTCTACGGTCATCTTTTCCCCTCTCTGAGATGAGTCTTCTTATCGCTCCTCTCCTCTAATCCGTGAAATCTGGAACAAGAACCGCATGGCGAGGCGAGCCGGCACCAGTGGCACCGAGGAACTCGGTACCAACGGAGGTCTCTTCAGAAACATCTCTCTCTCCTCTACACGCAACACTCTCTCGCCCTTGTCGTCGGGGAAAGAATAACATCAAAGGACACAACGGTGCCGTCCGCCGCAGGGTCGCCTGTTAAACAACTGGAACGATCAGTCTTAGTGCAGCTCGAATAGACGATCTTGCCAACGTCGCTACACCGAGAGTCATCCAGCAACCCCTTTTCACGTTTCTGAAGAATCGTCGACCTGGCCGCGCGACGCTCATCTCCGTCACACAGACACAGAGAGAACACAAAGACTGCTTAGGGTACCGTTTAAGTTAGACAAGCTCAGGCCAGAGCTACCGTGTGATATTAACGACCCTGGACCGATCCGGGATCAGTGAAGACGTCCAGGACACGTGGCGGCCCGTTGGAGAATGCCGCGTGCCGCGAAACGGCCGTGAACAGTTCGCAGAAACGAGAGAGCCCACGATTAATCGCGCCCAATCGTTACCCCCCGTGAACGACAGGAGGCGTGTAGTGTTGGGTCTGGATTTGCCAGGAACGCAAAAAGAATGCCGACGAGTGGCTGCGCCACGATCGCGTCTTCGAGATGCAGAGTACGGAGGATGGTCCTCCTGGGCCTGGTCCTGCTCGCGTTGCTGGACACCGTGAGCGGGATACCCTACAAGAGGTCGTTGCAGAGGCTATGCTCCAAGAGCCTCAGCGATGCCTTGGCCTTGGCATGCAAGGAATACGGGTACAACGAGCCGTTCCCAAACAGCGACGAGGAGGGTCCCCAATACACCCTGGGACCAGGATTAGTGGAGGAGTGCTGCTATCACCAGTGCAGCTACGCGCAGCTGCAACAGTACTGCAAGTCGGACAAGGCTAGTCCTGCGGACGCCGTGTGAGTGGATGTTAGTTTTACCTTTTTATTCTTTGTTTTCACTTTTTCTCTCTCTCTTTTCGTTCATACTCGCATAACCACAATCGCTGTCGCTCCTGGTTGCGCTAAGCTTCTTGCACGAAACCGTACACACGCGTTTCACCTGTCCCCGTGCGTGCCTCATCCTTCATGCTAAGGATGATCGAGAGACTCACGGCTCGCGACGAGCTTCCCGAGAATGCGCGCGATTTTTTTGTCGTGTCCAGCTACGCCTGGCTGCTCTCCTTCTCTCGAGGCGACGTAATTGCGCTCGTCAGTGCACGTTTTTTCCTCGACATCGGTCAGGAACTGTGGCTTCGTGGCATAGGGGAGGTGAAAGTGGACGGTCAACGTTACTCGGGTTCACCGATTATGGCCACTCACCTCTGACACTGTTAACTTATCCAATAATCACGATCGAGCCTTGGCGGTCAATTGCGCGTGAGCCTGCGTTCGCGCCTTGTCCATGTATTGCTCTTCCTTCCCTCATCGTCGGTGGGTTCGGTTTCACGTGGTGATTAGAGGGTCGATTCCGCAAGCTGGGCTCACAGAAACGTCGATTTAAGCGTGGGATGGAACCGTTCCTCGCCTCGATCTCTCGTTAGGCGAAGCTACTTTGCAATCGTGATCCCGGAGTTTTCCAACGATCTTCGCCACTTCACGCATCGATCGGTCTGGCTGGTTCAGACTGCTCTCGAACACGTTGTCAAGACGGGACGTTGTCATGTACAGGACGGTCAGGCAAATTTGGATTATCACTCGTCCACGAAGGAGTTCCCTGTTCTTTGAAGGAACATCCTGCCCGTATTCCATTGTTCTTCTCTTTCGGATGATTGTAGGATCTTCCGCGATGTTCATGACGACTAGAGTAAATTGCTATTCCTCGTTCATGTGGAAAGCTAATCAGGAAGAAATAGGAAGATTGCAGTCAGCCCGAGAACACCTTGACTGCCTCGACTTTCGATTCTTCATTGATCCCGAGCTGAAGCTTGAGATCTAGCTCAAAGTATCGAGATGCGCGGTCAAGATTAAGCGGCAAGTAGAAATCGAAAGGTACTGGCCAGTCTCGGTCCACCTGGACTCCACTGCCGCAAAGGTGAAGGGTATCAAAGCGGAATGACTCCAATCTCCCCTCCCCCGCCCGCTCGATAAACTTTCCCATTGTCTCCGTGCACCCAACAAAACTTGCAAGCAGAGACACGAAATCCCACCCTCTACTACTCGAACTACTCCTCCAACTCGTGGCCACCTGTTGCCACCGATCAACCCTCCATGGCCCTCCATTGCGACCCTCCCTAGATACATCGTTAAAGTGGCGCACATACGTTTACGTGACATTTCACGTGATCATACGTCGAACCTCCGGACGACCAGTTGATCCCCGCAATCAACAACTTGTTATTCTTTCGCTCTCCTTGATAGAAGGGAATCGTGGACGCGCGAGTTGGACTTTTACCTCGTCGATAGTAGGTGGTTTACACCAGAGTGCGGCGTGTTATTAGCCGGGACGGGGCGAGTTAATTGCGGTGCACGGGCCCCCGCTGGCACAGAAAGCCGGAACAACGCGCCCGTCGGCCAGAGGCAGAGCGAGAAAGAAACATGCTCGCGCTCGTGCTTTATCAGCCGCCCGACGATAATCTCTGTCAGCTTTTTTCAAAGTTCACGGTTGAACGTAGCAGCCTCAGGTGGAAGGTTAGTCACAATTATTACGACGAGGCTTGCATCGATCTAGTCGCAGCTCCTTCGAGATTTCTTTCCTCCTGGGTCCACCTAACCTATCCGTCCGCCATCTTGGCGACCTGTTCACGCGCCGATTCCGCGACTGTATCGGTTTCGCTTGTTTACTTCAGATACGCGAACCCACACCGACTACGATTCGTCAAATATTTAAACCCGCCTGGTAAAAATCAACCCCACTTGTTCGCGTCTCGTGCCGTGGTATAGTAGTCGGGAAAGGTATAGCACTGTTCGAGCCATCGGGTCCGTTATCTTCTCACATTTCTGCCGACTCTTTTGCGGCGACGTTTAAAATGTGTTTATTTTAACACTCCACCGAGCTTACGATCTCGTTATAGTGCTATATCTCGCTATAATCCTCTTTGTCCACGCTGGTAACCCCGTGGATGTAATTGACATGGTTTTCGGAGGTCATTGACATCAGGAACGCGTGCACTTTCTTCGGGATCCACTGTGACGCGACTTGATTCCATTGACACATGGGACTCTTGGGGGGGGGGGGGGGGGGCTCGGGAGTCAGGGATAGGAGATTGACTGCTTGATACAGGTCGTGAAGGGAGAGATATGCTGGATAGATTAGAGGATTAAGTATTTTTCTATGGGAACGAGTTTTAGTGGATGCAGAGTGAGCTGTCTAGTAAAGGGCACGAAGTGGAATAAGATCCTATTTATAGACTCGTACAGACGTCTTTCTCGTTTCATTTCATACAGGTGTGGTAGTAGAGTGAGACACTTTTCACAGACTCGTGGCTACAATATGATGATTTTAGCGGAATTAAATTTGTCTTTATGGGAAATATCCCTTCCATCCTTTGTGAGATACATTTTAGATACATTTTAATGCTAGTAGATTTGACGGATCTGGATTCTCTGAAGGGCTCAGGCAGAAGGTCTGACACCATTTAACTTCGCTAATTACGTAACGTAACCTTCAGGCAGTGATAGTTTGCCTTTCGCGTTTATCTCCATTTGACACCAGGTTGACACAGCGATGTTTACTTTAGAAAATTCGCAGTAGTTTCACGTGTTTTTTATAACCATTTCGTTATATGCATTAATCTCTCGCTCCCAGCCACCGTCGTTGATCTTTCCCCTATTAGTGCCAATGATTACAATTTCCCCCGATTTTTCCAAGCATGCTTCTGCGATGTGTTAGTAGAGCAGCTTCGAGTCTACTATTCCCAGAATTCTAAAAGACCCACTAGGAAGCTTAGCCATCGAGTTAAAGGACCCAGTGTGTCGACCACATTATGAACCCTGTACAGTCACGAATTCCTTCGCGTCGAAATGAAGTGGCCACCTTACACGAGCCTAAACTTCTCCAACCCATCGACCAGACACACGCTGAATATAGAGCCCCTTCTTCTCCACAACACAAATATCTCGACGGACCCAATGAAAATGCGAGCACGCTGCTCAGATCACCCACCGAAGTTGGTACGGCTTCCGCGAAGTCGCGGAGTTCAACCAAGGCGCGCAGCTTTCCATCATCCATCAGCCCACTCTCGGTGTGCGCGCTCATCACAGCTTCCTGTTCCGTTTTCTTTTTCAGGAATAAGCCGGTCTGGATAGTAGATATACCGTCTAACCCCGCGAGGGCTGGAACGTCGTCGGAGGAAGAGGAGAGTTCGAGGATGTATATCGACTACGTCACCGGCACGATTAAATGTAGGATCCACGGGTCAAAGGGAGCACGTAAGAAGAGACGTAGTTTGGACAGCGACGACGCCGTCGGATGTGATGGGAGAAGCTCGGCAAAGAGCCACCGCGGCCACCATTGCGGATGCAGGCATCGACGGCAGAGGCGTTGTCGTTTCCGCAAGGTGCTTATCCCCAAACCGTCCACTTCGCCCTCATCCATCGCTGCTCGCGCAAACGAGCCTCGCGAGCACCCGGCGCCTAACCTCTCAGCATGCACCGACCACTTACTTGCTCCTGCCTTGTTCCCAACACTTGGCCGTTATTTCGATTTTAGAACCGCCAGGTGCCGCTTTCGTTTTCTTCCCGTCCAATTTGTTAAAGAAAAATGCACGTTTAGACGTTTCCCTGAGGAGGACCCCTAGAAAATACTGGGGGAAGAAAGAGACTTGGAGTTTCAAGATCTCGAGATACAAATGTTTTTATTTAAAATTTTTAGTTAAAATCACCCCTGCTCGGGGTGATTTGATTCTATTAAATGTCTGGGTTTTAAAAAGGTTTCCTTGGCTTAAATTTCGAGGAAGTGATTTGTATAGGAAATTTGAGTATCTGGAGAGGGAAAGTGATTTCTGTACTTTGAATTGTAAATACATCTAGTAAATATCCTTTGCAATTTAAATAAAGACAAACATTTAGGAATTGCCTTTTACAAAAGTCCTCAGATCTGTTTCTGATGAAGAAATCTCTGTACCATCTCTGTCCATCTTGAACGCTAGCCCCTGCCCACCTCATTCTTCCACTTCCCCCATCAAGAAACTCGCGAAAACTTGAGTTTCCGTCTAAAGCATTTTCTTTTTCCTTGATTACAGGTATTAGAAAATGCAGTAGCTGATAGTTTATCTAAGAAAGAATCTTCAAACGAGCCGGTGTCAGGGAGCAACGTTTCACCGTTCTCTTAAGACACGAACTTCCGCTCGCAGAAGAGACGACAGAGAGCAAGAACGCGGGAAGGAATGTTCTTCCTGCTCGCAGACTGATGTCGATCAGCAGTCGGGGTCGAAGAGGAATCTCAAGGGAGAAGAGGAGACAGACAGAAGAGGATCTACAGAAAGCGAGAGAGAGAAAGAGAGAGAGAGAGAGAGAGAGAGAGAGAGAGGGAGAGAGAGTGAGAGAGAGGGAGAGAGAGAGAGAAAGAGAGGAGACGGATGCATGCAGTCAATAAGACGTCTAGTCCCATAAAAAAAGTGATAATTGGTCGTATTTACGGTTAGAAGAGACGAACAGCTTCGTCGTTCGATCGTCCTCCCCCTTTTTTTGAATCCAACGAGTCGGAGAACTCGAGAGCGAATAGCCATATAGAGGAAATTCACTAGGATCAATTATGTTACACGATGCAATCGATCATTGGCTCGATTGCTGGCCGCCAGGTGGCCATAGAGTCGGCGCGATCTCGGTTCTCGAGTTTGGGAACGACCCGCTTCGTCGCTAAAAGAGAAACGAAGGCTAATGAGAAACAAAAAAAAAAAGAAAAAGAAAAGGGAAAACGGTGGAAGAAGAAGAAGAAACCAAGTGATAGACGACCGAGTCGTTAAACGTTTCATATCCTTATTTTATCCTATTAGACGAGTCACACGAGCGTGTTGCGTCGAGCTTCGCGACATGGATCCGATCCGAGAATGAAATTCGAGCGATCCGAGCCTGTTATTAAGTCGCGCGATCTCCTAGAGAAAGACTTAAACCAGTGTTGTATATGTACATGTATATCGATATATATGTATTCTTTTTATTTTTTGTTCGTTTTTGTACGTTTAATGTAGGGAAAAGCTCGGGGTGGCCGCCCCAAGGGGCCGAGGGTTCCGCAGGGCTAAACTTCCTCCTCGTTATTATACTTTCTCTCCTTTTGTCCCCCCCCCCCGTTTTTCTTTTAGCCCCCTTGTCGAACAATGATCTCACTAGTATTAAAAATCGGAATATTTTATTTTTTAACATTAGCGCTAAAACGAACTAGTCACTAAGGATGCCGGCCAGAAGCATCGTGCAACAGTCGTTTGTTAGATCGAGGGACAGCGGGAAGCTGTCCAAGAGACGACGAAGGAGCGGGAAAGCGCGATACTCGTTGATAAACGGAATCGACTTCCCTCGGAGATATCGATGTTAAAAACGTAAAACCATCGTACTCATCATCGTGTGTATCTAATACACACGCGCATATATATATGTATGTATGTATATAGTTTATTTTTCGCCAGCGCTTTCGTACATTCGCAGCATGTATTCCACGTCTGTTAAGGATATAAATGAGTATTTATACCGATTGAACTGTTACTCGCTCTTGTCTTGTTTTTCCTTCCTGTCCAGTTTGCGGGGTAGGGAGGGACAACGTGAACAGCCGATTTGCACGAGACACGTGGCGATCGTTGCGTAACCGAAGCGGGGCAGATAGCGATGGGATCAAAGTTTTCGACCATTTTCGACGCAAGATTTATCGGGATCTACATCGCTTCTCGAAAGTTTTCGTCGCACGTGCCGAGCGCAGAGAAATTTGCCAATTTCGCCGCCTTAACGTGGCTTCCGTGAAATTTGTCCCAGCACGTTGCCATTCTCTGCTAATACCCCTTTCTTCATTTAGAGCTCCGCCGTTTCGAAAGATTCCGAATTATTAGCTTCGGTAGCTCGATTCTTGAATATTGGCACAGAGGTGTTCGATATGGAAGCTTAGAAGTACTTCGAGCAACAGGAACGAACGCCTCGTGGCTTTTTGTTGGGTTGCAGTCGATTTCTGGACGGTGTATCTTCTGGCGAATTGAATTACTGCCAGGTCACGTTGGTGGCAACGTGTGGAACGATACTCGTGCACGAGGAGCGAGAACGATGATAGGGGAATTCAGTCTTTATTAAAGGATTTCGTGACGAGTAGTCTGAGGCTGTCAAGTTGGTCCACGCGGGGCGTTGTTTCTGTGATCGAGCATCAAAGACACTTGACCTCCTTAAGGTTTTAATATACAGGTTGAAATAAAAGGGTTTACGTCGTACAGCGCTCGCTAAGCCTAGTAAAAAATGCTTGATGGGTATAGATCGATGAATTAAGGTCATGCAAGTTAGAAGACACTTTCTCTTTCGCAGAGGCCATCGACTTGCTTCGTCCTTTGGCAATAAAAATGGTATTACAATATCGCAAAATGCGCAGACGTAATTGGCAATTGTATTTAATTAATACCTCATTGATCATTGCGGGATCATTTTACGATGTTACAAGGACACGTGACTTCGTCGTCGCAGCGACGGCAGAAGAGGTCTGTCTAGCGCAGAGCAGGAGCTTCTGGAAGACTCTGGAATTCCGTGGCAAATTCAATGAGCATGCATACAATAAACATTTTTAAACATCCAAGTACGCGCATTGTTAAGAATTCATTCGCTAACACACTGCATATAACAAATAAAAGAAACTAATCCTCGACTCAGGCTTATAAAAAATTTTATAATCAATTTAGTGAGCACCGTGTGCCCTATAGAACCTGACCCCATTTTAAATATCGTGCATATAAAGCGGAGGGTGGCTGGACTTCTATTACAAATCTAATTCAATAACGTTTCTTCCTAATCAAACTCTTAAAAATTAATCTACGAAACTCTATCTGCCTCCATATACAGTGCAACTGTCAATTTGACAAAAATAACAATTCCAGAATTAAGGTGACAAATTTTGCGCCAGCAGTTATGTCGCCCCCAGAAATAAAGTTCCCAGAATCCTACAAGCGTACGTCTCCGTTTATGACCAGCGTCTCGAGTATTCGTGAAACTGTTTAGCGCAGAAATAAATTTTATGGGTGTTCGTGGACTCACGTGAATTTTCAGAGGGCCACTATTAATAGGGAGAAGAAGAAAGAAGGTTTTCCGCTGAGCTGGCGCAAAGGTTTGATTGGATCCTTAGCGGCACGTTTCGATCCCATCACTATCTGCAACTAGCCCATTACACTGACAACCATTAACCGCTGCACACGGTTCGCTTGTAAATTGGATGATAGTAGCAAACCCACTACGGGGCATCGTGTCTCGCGATTCTTCGTGCAACTGCACTTTCAGCTTAAGATAATGCCGTCGGATTAATGGACAACTCAAGGCTCCAATGGGGTGTACGGACTCCTCCGTGCCGGAAGCGGGAAGCTCGCCTGGTTCCGATCACTCTCCCATGTGTCCACTGAGGATCGCTGTCGAAGAACTTTCTTCGCGGTTCTTCAGGATCGCGAGAGATTATTTACTTGGGTGATTCGAGTAAGTCTATACAGATAAATAAAAGTTTTGAATAGGCAAGATCGGATTGATGTCTGAAATGTTCTAATGATGAGTTTCTGCTTTTCCCCTTCAAAGATCCTCTGGACACACTTAACAAACTAAATACAATGGACATTCAAAGAAGTTCATGTATATTTTAAGTACAACTTGCTTTTAACAGGATCCATTACATATTTATCCGTGACGTCGACAGTGGCGCCTTTAATACACTATGCAGCGTATCAGGCTTGGATTGTCATAGCACAGTTTCGCGTTCGGGCAACATTTCGCAGCGACGTCGAGAAAGATCTTTTTATTAAAATCTTTCGAGTTTCGAGGCATCCGCTCACCGATCTCCTGGTACAGCTCCTCCAGTTCCTCTGGGCTCAAGTGGTAGCCGAGCAGGTCGCGTGAATCCTGAAGTAGAATCCATCATCACCTAACCCGTAGTCAAGAACACTTAATTCCGTAATGAAATATCCGTCCACTAAACAGTAGTCTGCTTGTAGCCTACGGAGCTTCGAGGCAAATCGATTGCAAGAAACTTCTGCAATAGAATTATTCTGCTGCAGAGCTCTCAGTGGATTAAACCAATCACGGTGTAATAGATAGGTGTTCCGACGTGGCACCTTTACCCAAGCGGCTCTCCGTGACGATCGCTGTGTGGTTCCTCTGGCCGGCGCGCGAGGCACCGCGGTAAGAAAGCCATGCACGTGTGCGTTTATGTGATTGAGTCGTAGAGATTTTAGTGCTATATTACGTGTATCAAGATTTTTCGGATATGAATATAGTACGAATGCTAGAACCGAAGCTGAATTAGTAGATGTAAAAAATCCACCCAAATACTATATTAATATACTTATTAGTCAGAGATGCTGAAAAATATTTTCTGGAAGCTGTCGCATTTGAAAGATTCTAGATTCTAGATTCTAGAATCTAGACAATATAAGTGAATGTTTGTTTTATTACATAACCGTGCGTATGAGGCAATATGTAAACTCTGAAAACCACGCACGTATGCACGCTGCGTGTATGTATATATAGAAACATACACGCAGTATTTAAATAATATAAAATGAATGAAAGGAAAATATATATATATATATATATAGGGTCAGCGGTTTATCCTGCAACCAGCGCTCGCGCGAACAGGTAAAATGGCAACAGCGCTTCACGGATGCAATCCACTCCAACCATACACCGTCCCGGCGTTCGGAGAACTACTAGCGACCGCTGGACAGCAGTGATGCCTGAGCTTCGAGAATTTTGGAATGGTCTCTTTCAAATTAACGTCGCGAAAAGCTATTCAGAATTTTCCGGTCCGGGTTGAAAAATTTGGGGCCTTTTTCGTATAACTTTTGAACTATAAAAGATATCGGAATGCAATTTGCGCCGAAAAATGAGGAAAAATTATTCCCTCTTAATGATGGATAATTTAACACATTTTACATTTACTTAACTTTTTTCTATCAATTTTTTAATCATAATTGTTGTAAAAAGCTTTTGCAAACTGCTAATTTGATACAGTGTTTTTAAAATTCGTGGTGTTGATAAACAATAGGCTAAATGTTTCTGTATCATTACTTTCATAAATTGAGAAATTAAATTTTTATTCAATTATGTGTTAGTTCTGCAAACCTCAGAATCTATTCTTCTGGTTTTCTTTTGTATGATTTTATCTTTAATGCAGTGCATACCTAGATCAAACGTAAGGGGTAACTAATGGGACGTGTCTTTCACTTTAGCGGTGTTTGAATTTTTTTTTTCTTAAATTTTTGTATCTGAATGTTTTAGCTACTCAACACCACGCCTATACCGGATTCCGTTAATGTCATTTTTGGAACGATGCGTCATTATTGTGGCTTTTACAATCAGGTGGTGAAAAATTTCTCCGTACAAGGGTATAGCGCCGCAGTCAACCCTGTCGCAGCTAAAATTTTTTAAATTAAGACGGGTACGAGATCAGTCGACATTATTTTCAAACCTCATTAATCTGGGGTGCGAGTGGTAAACCGATCATAAAAGCGGAGCGTGCGGCTCGATTACCTGGGCCAGAAAATTCCCAATAGCTCTTTGCGACGTTAATTTGAAAGAGACCATCCTAAAATTCTCGAAGCTCGGGCATCACTGCTGTCCAGCGGTCGCTAACAGCTCTCCGCTGGACCGGTGCATGGTTGTAGTGGAATGTGTCCGTGAGGCGCCGTTGCCATGTTACAAGTTCGCGCGAGCGCGGGTTGCAGGATAAAACGCTGACCTTGTATATGTAAATTGATTTCCTACATTGACACAATATACCGACCGGCAGAGCAACAAGGATGAAATAATCGCATATTCCCCAGGAGAGTCGGAACACCTGTCTATTACCCTAGTAGCATGGTTGGCCCACAGTATCTCCAAGTTGGGAATTAGTTGCTCATGAAAATGCCAACAGTAAACGCTACTAAGGTACACCGTCGAAACAACTGGCTCTAAGCGTTACTTACAGCAGATCGTGCTACTGGTTCGGAACCTGCACGGAAGAATCCACCGTCTAGACCGAAGGATCCTGGAGGGTAACCTCCAAGTTCACCAGACACGAACGGGATATCAGGTAAAAATTGATTTTCGCTGAACTGGCTTGTCCTATCATCACTGAATTCCACTCCCGGAAGTTGCAACTCTATATCGTGATAGTTAGACTGCGTTTCACTGTTGTACTCTCCAAAAGGTCTATTCTGGAAGCCCCATTGCCGTTTCTGTGGCGTAACGTGTTCCTTGTGGTCCCCTGACGCATCTAAAAGGCAAGTCACCTCTATTCACTAAGCTCCATCTAGAGATTGCTTGCGCATCACAGAAAAACTACCCCTCCCTGCAGGGACGTAACTAGGGGGGGGGGGCAGAGGGGGTGTTTCGGCCCGGGCGCCAATTTGCGGGGGGCGCCAAATGAGAAATCTTTATAGAGAAAAGACATAGTTTTGGAAAAGCTAGATCAATGGCTTTATTCAAATTTATATATTACGTTATTCCATCAGGAATAAAGGAAATACACATTTTATGGAAAAGTAATTAAAATTTATTTATCTGTTATCAAACAACAAACAAATCAGGGTACCTGCAATATGTTTGAAACCAGTTAATAAACACGTTTATTATGTCTTTTATAGGGGAGAGTTGCTAATATCGTACTGGTCACCTAAATCGTACCTCATCAATTTCTCAGTAATTAATGAATGTAAACGACATCTGATAATAAAAATATCAAGTAAATGCGAAATAAGAAATAGAAACAAAATCTTTTGAGCTTACACCCTATTTTGGGCGCGCTATAAACATTTAAATAAATCAGGTATGATTGATGTTACTTTTTATCAGATTATTTTAGCTGATAATAATCAAATAATGCAATTTTGTCCTGTATTTTTGTATTTTTCTAAAAGCGGGTTTAATGTAGAATATTTTACATTCATTTTAAGTACATATTACATTGATTATAAAGTTTAAATTGATATTTATAAATAAATTGATCATGTTTCCTAAATCGTACCACTACAATCGTACCAGTAGGATTTGATAACTCGTATGTTATATAGGTTATGTACATATATCATATACATAGGTTATTGCGGCCTGTGTGTGATCCATATACATTTGTATATGTAACTATATAATAATCATTACTTTATGTTGAATATTTTCTTCTTTATACAAATATAACAATATTGATACTATTTTTTTTCGTGGAGGTACGATTTTAGAAACCGAGGGGTACGATTTAGGAGACTGGTTAATAATAAATTAATAATAAATTAATTTGTTCTGAACAAAAGGCTAAGCATATAATAGTAGGTGTCTAAAAGATCAAGCTACAATATCCAATAGTCATTTGCATTCAAATTAGTACCAAATATGAAATATAATGTAAAATGTCTTAAGTGGTACGATATAAGCAACCCTCCCCTATGTAAAGTGTGGACTCAACCTCCTAAGGTGGGCAATAGGAGGTGGGAAAATGTTGAGGGGGGGGGGGGGGGCGCCAAACAAAATCCTTGCTCCGAGGCGCTTACAACCTAGTTTCGTCCCTGCCTCCCTGTTTTGCAACTAATTGTTAAGAACCCTCCATTCCCCATAGATCCCCATCATATACCTATGTAATCTTCCTACATATGTTCTCGTGGCTATCGCGCTACAGGGGTGCAAACGGTGCGCCCCGCGACGAGCGAGGCACGACAAAATGGTGTACGAAGCGGGCTCGTGGAACCCGAAGTAGATTAGCCTTCACTCACCCATCTTCAACTCCTCGTCCACCTTCACCTGGTCCAGGGCTACCGGGGCGCGTTTGATCCTGGAACCCTTGCAGCTGTTCATAATAACGTCCCTGGCGATGTTCTTGCACGTCAAGGGTAACCGCGAGTCCCCGAGGGAGGCGTCCACAAACACGGTGAGCGTGGCCACGTATAGCGCGACGCGGATCGCTTGTTGCACTCGGTGCATGATGCGCTGCTTGACTAAATTGGTCGACTGCTGTTTACACCAACGCCACGAGATTGTCGTACCGCTGGTCCTTGTGCTACTCACGATGTGGCCGGATCCTTCGCACTTTTAATCCCGCTGTTATCCGCCCGAACGTGTCGCGAGCTCGTTTGTGCAATCGGCATTGTTTACGCATACGCGGCGTTCCGTGCGTGTTTCGTATCGCACCTTATCGTCGTCGCGAGAATTCCGGAAAGAACGTCGCCGGTTCCATCTGGGTTGGGTCTGAGTTCGGTCTGATTAGTGATGACGTTAGGAGCAGGGGTACCTCATCTTGTATCCCTCGTACCCTAAAAAGGGTGCCCTGCATGAAGAACGGGGTAAAATGGTGATGGGTAATGTGCCATTTTTAAAGTTACAGGCTCTTATCAAAGGGACCTGTTAGCTACCTTGGTGGAAGTACTAATCTCTATCCCAACCCTGCCTTTGTCCCAACTAGGCCTCAGTTACGTGTGTTTCCAAAAAGAATCTTGTATGTTCCTGAGGATCTGCGGTTAGGACTGACTTAGTGATGACGTTCCACTGGGTGTGGGGACCTCCTCTGGGTAACAAACCCTTTTTAAGGTCGTGGGCTCCTATCAATAGGCCCTATTAGCCGCCTTTAGGCAAGCACGGATATCTATCCCTCACCACCTACTTATTCTATTAGCACTACCAAGTAGGGCGTCCAAAACGGTGCCTATGGGTTCCATTGGAACAAAGTTTGAGCTACGTCTGAGCTACTTGAACCTGGGTTAGCTTCGGTTGGGTGTCTGCAAGGCCCGAGCTGAGCCTGACCTACTTCAGGCATGATGTATTTCTGATTCAGCGCTGCGTTAGGACGGGTCATGTATGAGCTAGACTGGGTTAACTGCGGGATAGGTCTCAGCAAAATGTAAGCTTGGTTTGACCTACTTCGGGCTTGGAATAAGCTTGATCGGTACCGAAGTGTTGGTTCTGTTATGGGGCACTTCGCGTTTTGCTTGGGCCGGGTCCATCTTCATTCCATATTAACGGACACGGAACGGCAGCGATTACTTTTTGTATCCGAATTGTGCGGAAATCTAAGTCGCACTAAATCGTTAACACCGTCAATGAATTATCGAGGAAATTAAGATAATTTCGACAATGCAACGGTAACGATTAATCGCGCGGATTGAGCGGCTACACAATGTCGGTTGTAAAGCGTAATTATAATTGCGGGCGAAGAGTCGAAACTCGAACGGCCCATTGAGATTCCATCTGGGATTCAACGGTCCATTAAACCGAGAGGATGGTGAGGCCCGACGAAAGAGTGCCGCCGACAGCGCGGCAGGCGCGAAATTCTTTGGGTCAATAACGATGATTCCAATGATTATCTTAACTCCGAGAAGCTCTGTGCGTTGTCTGGAGCGAAAAGAAAGGCAGGCGAATGGAAAGAGAGGCTGAACGTGTCGGGCGGGTGTGTGACTGACCCCCTTTGTGTGCAGACGATACGATGCCCGGTGCAATAGAAGTTAATCGAAAAAAGTAGGCAAGACAGAGACGGGAAACAATTGAGGATCGGCCCCGTCGTCGCGCCGAGACGCTTGCAATTAGCCTGCGCGCACGAGGGCACAATGATCTAGCCGCTAATTCAGTCTGACGCAATGGAAACGGTTCATCGTGCTGGAATCTAAAAAAAGAGCACGGGGTGCAAGACTGACCTCTCCCCCTTTCCTTCCTTTTTTTTCATCTCGAGCTAACAGGCGTTGACAGCTTGTCAGTCCGCTGATCGAACATCTACAATTCAAGGTAGGCTCCATGCAACGGGGGAGCAGAATCAGTTTAGCGGATGTGACATTGAGAGTTGCTCTTATGCAACGACCTATGTTATTCGATGCGCAGATTCTAAGTAAATATATCGATAATGAGCAGAGGTATTTAAGGTCAATCCAGATATAGAGTCAAAGCGTTCGGAGAATTGGAAAGGACAATCGCTGCGCTTGTAGAATGTAAAAGGAATGTGTAAGACGTTTATCGCGTTTGAAAAAGAAATAGTGTAGCTTATTACATGGATTAGAAAAGTGCACAGCGGGGATCATCGATATCTGATCGCTCGTTACAATAGATCAGAGTTTATCGCCACCGTTGTGGAAAAATCGAACGTTCCGCGTGATAATAATAAAAAAGACGTCCGCGTGCCTGCAAAGCGCAACGTAATCACTGGGAAATATTCTAAATAACTGATAATGCAATTGTAGAGACACGTGCGGTTTCGTTGAATAATTCTATTGGTTTTTTCTGACCGATACAATTATTATTATCGATATGTTGATGAATTTAATTTATAGCTCTTGATGTTTGGTAATGAATTGTTTGATTCTTGAATCGCGGTTAGGCTCTACTCAGTTCAGTGTGGTTTCTGGGTCAGTAGTGCTCCAGTTAAAGTATTGTGTTAATCAAGGTCATTTGTCTGTGAAGCAATAAATTAATGGCATCGTTCAAAAGTATCTCGTGCGGGATCAATAATTCGCAATAATTCTTTGAAATTTGTAAGGTATATGCAATTAGTTATGAATTATTTTGCGTACGTGCCTCGCAAACCGGGCGAATTTGCAAAGTGGCAGATAAGCAACGACGCAATTTAATACGTGATGTACAGTGCTTGAATAACAATGCTCGGCTGATTACGCTTTTAAATGTGGCGTAATTAAGAACTTGCTATTTACGATCACTGTTTTATTTTCTCGAATATTTACTGTTAGTCAATGGCTGGAAGTTCAATTATTCGTAGTGCAAACATAGAATATTGTAGACTGAAAAAAGAAGGAAACAAACATAGGCATACGGGGAATTATAACAATTACTTAGGAAACGACAGATGTATGTTTGGAAGATATCTTTCCCTCTATAAAATGTACACCTATCGGTACAATCGATTTCTAAATTTTATCACGTCGTTACGCAATAATTTTACGCGACGCTTGATCATTCACATCTTTAAAATCGAAGTACCAGTGGATAAAGACAAATAACAAGATTTCTCTGAGCATATTTCAAAAGTAACAACATATGACTGTTTTTACCAAGTAAAGAATGTGAAATTTCAAAAAAGCCCGGTTCTGCGCGATGCGGATGACTCGTGAATATCGATAAAATAGTACGTAAAATGTTCACACGAAAGCTTGATCGTTCACCACTTTAATATTGAAGTAAGGAAGTACAGTAATAAATAATGAGATACTATCTATCATCTCTGTAAATCAGCAAAGTTCAACCGATAGTTTATAAAACGAATCATGCGAAATTCTCGAAGATGTCTGACCTTACGTGGAAGGCGTGGACAGCAGCGCCACCTGCTCTACGTCAGTACACCCCTGATGTAGGGCTTTGACACGTATGTTGTTTCCCTTCCTTCCGGATTTTGGTAAATGTCAGTTGCCTATTTGAAAGATCTTTCGTTCTCACGCGATCTTTCCTATAACGGACGCATCTGACGCGATCACATTTACGAAATCATCAATCTTAAACGTAGCAAACGAAACGTAAAATCAAGGACGACATAACCTCACATCCGGATTACTTTCTAAGCAAGACTTTTTAAATAACTGCACGTTAATCGATTTTAATTCACAGGTCCTAAGAGGAGATTTTCTTGGCAGAGGGTAAACTAACGGCAATAAAAATGAGCACCGTCGTTGAGCAACCTTGCTACACGTTAATAAACATTCCGTCTGATTCGGAGCCACTGAATGAGCTTCAGCTAAAGCAGGACCTCGAGAAGGGCGATGTTCACACAAAAATCGAGGCACTTAAGAAAACCATTCACACGATCCTGAGCGGGGAACGCCTGCCGGGACTTCTGATGACAATTATCAGATTTGTCCTGCCCCTGCAGGATCACACGATTAAGAAACTCCTTCTGATATTCTGGGAAATTGTACCGAAAACTTCTCCGGACGGCAAGTTGCTGCAGGAGATGATTTTAGTATGCGACGCTTATAGAAAGGACCTGCAGCATCCAAATGAGTTCGTCAGAGGCTCGACTTTGAGGTATTAATGGGAAGAAAGGATCTATTTTGCTGAGAAATTTTCGAACAAATGTGAGAATTTTCCTCTGCGTTTTAGATTCCTGTGCAAATTGAAGGAGCCAGAACTTCTGGAGCCACTGATGCCTGCGATAATTGCTTGTCTAGAGCACAGGCACTCGTACGTCAGACGTAACGCTGTTCTGGCCATCTTTACAATTTACAGAAACTTTGAGTTTCTCATACCAGACGCTCCAGAGTTAATAGCAAAGTACTTGGAGGGAGAGCAGGACATGTCCTGCAGGAGAAACGCTTTTCTGATGCTACTGCACGCAGACCAGAGCAGAGCGCTAGCTTATCTAGCTGCTTGTTTAGACCAAGTGCCAAGCTTTGGTGACATACTGCAGTTGGTTATCGTCGAATTAATTTACAAGGTCCATATAAGTTGCAGAATTCCCTCTTCTCAATTGATCCTAGATTCTACCTGATGCGTGGGTTCACAGGTTTGCCTTGCCAATCCATCAGAGAGAGCGCGTTTCATCAGGTGCATTTACAGTTTGTTGAATTCACCTAGCGCCGCTGTGCGGTACGAAGCAGCTGGCACTTTGGTCACGCTTTCCAGTGCCCCCACTGCAATCAAAGCTGCAGCCTCTTGCTACATCGAACTGGTCGTCAAAGAGAGCGACAATAACGTCAAACTAATTGTGTTGGATCGTTTGATCGCGATGAAGGATATGCCTGCCTACGAAAGGGTCCTCCAGGATCTAGTAATGGATGTCCTTAGAGTTCTAGGTAGATGCCAGTGGTCGAAATAAGAAGCAAGAGTATGCTACAGCGATAAGAGTATCTCTGAAAACACTTTCACTCGTACTTCAGGTTCCCCAGCATTGGAAGTCAGGACTAAGACGCTAGCTCTGGCTATGGACTTGGTAACCACTCGTACGATCGAAGAAATGGTCCAGCTTCTGAAGAAAGAGGTACTTAGAACGGCCGGTGGGGAGCACGAAGATGCTGGCAGATACCGTCAGCTTCTTGTGCGAACGCTGCACGCCTGTTCCATCAAGTTCTCGGACGTTGCGGCGACGGTGATTCCCGTGCTGACCGATTTTCTGTCGGAAAACAACGAAGCAGCAGCTACCGATGTTCTAGTGTTCGTGCGCGAGGCGATTCAGCGGTATGAGAATCTCAGACCGCTGATCGTTGAAAAGCTTCTTGAAGTAAATATCCGTGGCAAGTAGCTTCCAGCTCTGTACGCTAACAGTTTAATTTAACCGTCTCTTTCGCGTGCAGGTGTTTCCACAAATAAGGTCCGTGAAGGTGCACAGAGCGGCGCTGTGGATTCTGGGTGAGTACGCAACGTCGAAAGAGGATATAGAGGCCGTGATGGGCCGCGTACGAGCTGCCTTGGGAGAATTACCATTGCTCGAAGCAGAGAACAAACGTCAGGCAGGCGAGAAGTCACTGGAAGATGGTAGCACTCAAGTTGCCCCGGCACAGTTGGTTACGTCCGACGGAACATATGCTACTCAAAGTGCATTCAGCGCAGCGTCCGCCCGTAATTATCGTTGCTAGTCCATTCTATGTGATCGCTACGCCAGGTTACTACTTTACCATTATGCCGTTGCTGCAGGTAAGAAGGAAGAGAAACGCCCAGCATTGGTTCAGTATATGATGGACGGCGACTTCTTCATCGGCGCGTCCTTAGCCACTACCTTAGCCAAGCTGGCGCTCCGCTACAAGGGCCTTGAGAGCGACCTTCAAAAGAGCAATCGCATGCAAGCTGAGGCGATGCTGATAATGTCCAGCGTGTTGCAGTTAGGCCGCTCGGGCCTTCCTACGAAAGCAATGACACACGATGACGCTGAACGACTGTCCCTGTGTCTGAGGTCCCTGGCTTGCCCGACACCGCTCGTTCAGAAGGTCTTCACCGAGGGTTGCCGCGATGCTCTTGGCAGGATGCTAACAGCCAAGGCTGAGGAGGACTCCCAGAACCAGAAGGTTGTATTCGAAGTCCAGTTGAAGTGTACAAACGTTAACACGCTCTTGCGTCCGAACAGGCGAAGGAGAAGCCAGGTAGCATCGTCCAGGTGGACGACGCGATACAATTCCTACAGCTGAGCCGTGGATCAGACCTAACTGGCGGAGCTGGTGACGTCTTCGAGCAAAGCCTGAGTGCGGCTGTTGCTGGAAGACCTGGCGCTACTGGAGACGCCCCAGCACCGAGTGCATTGAGCAAGGTTACCCAGCTGACTGGCTTCTCAGACCCAGTTTATGCGGAAGCCCTGGTCCACGTCAATCAGTACGACATCGTACTTGACGTGCTGATCGTTAACCAAACCGAGGACACTCTGCAAAATTGCACTCTGGAGCTGGCGACTATGGGGGATTTGAAGCTGGTGGAGAGGCCACAGCCTATTGTGCTTGCTCCAAGGGACTTTGCGAGCATCAAGGCGAACGTAAAAGTAGCATCCACGGAGAACGGAATTATATTCGGCAATATAGGTACGATTGTGAACTTTGTCTTCGTTAGAATTGTAGGTGCTTTGAATTTCGAGAATCTGTTTGTTGTTTTCAGTCTACGACGTGTCTGGCGCTGGATCCGATAGGAGTGTCGTCGTCTTGAACGATATCCACATAGATATCATGGATTACATAGTACCAGCAACTTGTACCGACGCCGAGTTCCGACAAATGTGGGCGGAATTCGAGTGGGAGAACAAAGTGTCTGTGAATACCTCGTTAGCAGACTTGAGGGAGTATCTTGCTCATTTATTGAGGTCCACGAATATGCGTTGTCTTACTCCAGAAAAGGTATTTCGTTAGACACGTGAAACCATTTCTGTGAAAGTACAACTGTCACTTTGCTCGATTATCATTTCAGGCTCTCTCTGGACAATGCGGATTCATGGCCGCAAATATGTACGCGAAATCGATATTTGGCGAGGATGCATTAGCGAATATGTCTATCGAGAAACCACTGAACAAATCAGATGCACCAGTAGTTGGCCATATCCGTATCAGAGCGAAGAGCCAAGGAATGGCGCTGTCGTTGGGGGATAAAATTACATCCACGCAAAAGGGTGGCCCTCAAAGCAAAGTTGTGCAAGCTGCCTGAAGCGTGCCGATTCGCAAATATGTTTTATCTATCCTCAGTATTCAAGTTGTTTCGAAATATACCAGCAATCGGATTCATCTGATCAACGCAGGGTTAAATGGCACTTGCCAGTCGTCCTTACCAATTCTACGATTCCAGTTTCTTTTTTCTATTAGATATCGAAGTATATTTTATACAATATATGCCCCTAAATAATTTATGCGCCACATTTATGTGTCATTGTTTTTCTGTACCATCAGTGGCATCGCATGACGATATGTATCCATAAGTAAAGAAATACACACACGATACTTTAGCTACAACCCTGTATTTCTGTTTACTCAAACCAACTCGAAGTTATGATCGCTCTAAGGACAATTGACTTTCGTACGACGTAAAAATATTTCACAGTACAGTGGTCTTTGTCGAGATTCATACTCGAACATTTTCTGTTCGATCATAAAAAAGGCAACACGGTTTGTTACTTATTTATTTGAACTAATCTGGTCCGACGCGGACGATTTCTTCGCAGTAGAATATTTCATAACCAACCTCCTCTTCGAGGCGACCTACTGTTTGGGAATCGCGGTGATTTCTGCATGTTTACAAGTTTCTCTTTATCCTCCACGATGATATTCTTTTGGGGGCTTAATGCAGGCATCACGCGCGATTTGTTCACTCTACTATCAACAGGTACAAATAAATTGGAGTTTGTTACTGCATGATGCTCCCTCGGAGATCGTGGCGACCCAGAAGTAACTTTGAGGGCGCTGGTGTCGTAGACGCGAATCGTTGATGATGCTTCTGTAAATCAAAAGCATTAGAATTTGCAAATAAGAAAAGCCAATTTCCTCTTTCCACAATTTCATGAACAGGGAAGTCATCTTTTTTGGAGAATGATTCATGTATATTAATCTGGGGAATCTTTTGTCATGTATCTTCCTCTGTATATTTCCTTGGCACTCAAAGGAAAATAAGAGTCTCCAATAAAAATTTATTTGATGTGGATGAAAATTCTGCCAGGGGTTTGAGGATGTATTAATTAACTTGCACTAGAGTTCTAAGGATACGTACACTGTGACTAGTATCTAACTTTGTGAGTGATCAGCCAGTTCTATCAGAAGTTTGGGGTATTGAAGTTACGACTTTAGTAGTTATCTATTGATCAGTTCATCAGAGGCCTGACGAGTAATGGTGGCGATTTATCTGATCTACTTATCTAGTGACCACTGCTATCTACTGACGAACTTAGTTGGTCTATTGGTGCATCAGGATTCACACCAGGGAATCTCAAATTGTATCAACTGCAATCTTAAAATATTTTATATAATCTTCTGCTTTAAACTAACCCAAACTTGCTGCCAGGGTATCGCGCGAGCTAGGAAGATCACGAAGGATGAAATTATGTATGAAATCGTTAAAGAACAGCTTGGACGAGGGCAAGCCTTAAAAATAAAAGAACCAGATAGGGTTTACCGGTCGATTGTTGATAAACTGCTGTCACAGAGTTAGCAGTCTTCCTTCTGACTATCTGTGGCGATGTGCGAAGCGGAACTGCCGGCACAAGTTTAATAGGTTTCTCGTCGATGTAGTCCATCGACGTTAAGAGTTTCGGCTGTGAAAGAAGCAAGCAATCTCACATAAACTCTGCAAATATTTAGTTTACTTAGCAAATAACATAAATTTTCAAACTGGTCTAGGTTAGGCTGTACACCTTACCTAGTACATTCATGTTAAAATAACCAAGTCTACGACTTTGTATAACCAGGATATCACTTATTACCTTCATCTGCACCCTTTACCTTAACGATAGATGCATCAGGGTGCAGGGACACCGTGATTTTGGGGGGATCAGCTAGCGTCTTTTGCTGGTTGCCGTCTGTTTCGACGATATCTTGAAGAACATGGAGGATCGTGGAAGCTGTGCTTTCAGGCAGTTCGACGGGTGCCAGAGGGCTGTTATTGGTCATCCTCTGCGCTTCCTGCATGGCCTTCTTCAGGCTCAGTTGGCTCTGCTGGGACGCCCTGCTGTTGCTCTTGCCGATCTGCGAGGATCTCACAGCACTGTCCACTACCTAAAACGATATTCTTCACGCGAGATCTGCAGTATATTAGTTGTCAATTCCTAACAATCCCACGAGCTGAACCTCTGCCCCAGAAGCGATACCTGGTTCCATCGGTGGTTAGCAGACCGCAGTATAGCTAATTTGGCGACTTTCTTCCATCTGGAAACGTTGTCTTCGCCTGCAGGCGGTGGTTGAAGAGATTCCTGCTCGTCGACTGGAGAAGCAGCTACGTGGAAGTCCTTCATCAGTCTCCTCTCCCAAACCTTCATCTTCTTGCCTAGAACAGCTGGTCGCCATTTGTACAATTACCACCAAATTTATTCGATAAAATACATCTGTATTATTGTTCTTAATGTAAGGAGCTTAATCTACCTCTGTCTTTAGTGTTCGCACCAGCGATGTCCATGCCATTCCGCCGAAGAATCTCCAGCAGCTCGCACCGCCAGGAGGACAAATCCGATTTCAGCTCGTGAACGTCGTCCTCTGTAATAGGATCCATTTCGCGTGCGGAATGCGCGTTAACGACGTACCTCCATACCAGGGCCCTCATCACCGCCCCGTGCCTGATACAAACGAGGCAAATAACCCGCTCGTAAAACATGAGAACGCTAATGCCGCCGTATCGATCCCCATTCGCCGTTAAACCCTCCCTCCACCCCTTGACATAACAAATCGCCTAAGTAGGATCTTCGCTTCGTACATGTAGTCGCGGGTCCGTTTTCGATTGCCCTCCCTGTTCGCCACCTTCTTCTTCTGGAAGCCACACAGCCTGAGCAGCAGCTTCGGCGATGGGAAGATGTTGAAGGGAGGTGGGAGGGTGCCACCCTCCTCGAAGTAGCTCATCCACAGCTTCGTCCGGGCGAACTTCCACTCCGTATCAGCGCGTTCCTGCGAGATCAGATATAATTCAAGTGGTGATGAAGATGCATTTGCGTGTACTTTACCCTAGTGGCGTCTTTACCTCTATCAGAGTACAGCTGTTGCTCATCATAGCGATCAGCAGGTTCAGCAAGATGATCACGTTGATCACGGAGTAAGAGCCGAACATCAGCAGGCCCCAGAATCGGGTGTAAGACTTGATCCCTAGAAACCAAAGCGGAATGAAAACCTTCAGGAGGCTCCTCCATTTTGAACGTTGGTAAGGACGTAGCCAACGTAGTTTCAGGAACCATGATGTTCTTTTCGGAGGAATGTCAGCATACCGGTGAGTTCGAAGCTCTCGACGCCAATGCCACCGAAACTGGCCCAAAAGAGGCTCTGGCAGGACTCGAAGAGGTTGCTGAACCTGAGCAGAGAATGGACGGAGGAGTTATTGATAGATGGTCGTTGATTCGATCACGTTACCTTCTCCACCTGAGGCAGGCTTCGCTGGTTGCATCCCAGGCGGGATCGCTGAAGCCGCTGTAGCACTTCCTCCTCTCCAATTCGGCGAAATACCAGAGCAGCTGGTTCAGGCCGCAGGCGAAGGCGAAGAGGACCAGGGTGTAGATGAAGAAAAACTTGACGATGTCTATCACCATCCTCCCCAACGATATCTGAAAGACACGACTCTTTTCTGGTACTGTAGATCAAGCTTCCATTCAAGATTTGAAAAATCCCGTCTTTCTTTGAGCTACCTGAAGAGGACCAAGATGGGAATTGATGCTGAACAGGTGGACCAATTTCAGCGCGCTGAAGACATTGGCTGCTGCGAACAAGCCCTCCGCTATCATCTGAGGATCGAAGTCGCTCCAGGTCTCCCTTGGTACTAGAGCTGCCATGGGATCCTCCCTTATCTCAGCTCTTTGTTGAAGATACGCGGCAGTTCTGAGCAGGACGGTTGCGACGTAGAGAAAGTTTCTGATGAAATCGATGAAGTTCCACATGTTGCGCAGGTATGCGCTCAGACCGTCCACGTAGGCCTTGAAATTCGATCGAGTACTTCTTATCGTCAGAGGAGTACTAAGCTTTTATTCCGTCAGTGAGACCCAACTCTGACGCAAACTCTACGTATTCTAAACATTCCGGTATGCAATAAAAGTGAATGCTACGTGCTTCAATGTTTTTAGTATTCCAGAGTTTGTAGTTCGTAGGACTTAGCTAGGTATTCTAAACTACAGTAGTGAAATCGTGCAGCGATAGCGGAAAGAAGGTTCAGAAGCTGAACGATAATAATCGGAGAAGGAGGAGCTTTTGAAGCTACTTTGCACAGACATGTATAAGTCTTGAACCTGCTCTCGGCCATTACTGTAGCTTCTGGACGTCACCAGTACCTCTCTCATCTCTTGCCAAATAAATGCAAGAACGTATAAGACAATGATACCCTCTAAACGCGACGGGGCAGCGCCTCTTTGTCTAGCCAATTGAGTTTCTAAGCTCCTTTTCGCCGCCTCGCCGCCAAATATCCTGACCAGCTCCACCTCGGCGCGTTGCGACACCAGCATAAGGATCACTGCAACGATTTCCCATTCGTTTCTGTCCAAATAGCTCGCCACACACTCGCCATTTTTCCACGCCGAAAGCTCGAATGTCTGACTCACGGAGGAAGAACATGTAGGACGAGGCGTGGACGAGAAACTTGACGAAGGGCTTTCGCATCAGCTGGCCAGTCTTCGAGTCTGGCGCCAGGAAGTACATCGTACAGTAAAACGGGAACATGATGGCGGTTTTTGCCAGGACGCCGCATCTCTGCCACGTGGACATCCGTCGGAAACCAGGCAACCCGTCGTACCTTCCATTGCAAACGAAGGCGGTAATTTGCGTTCCTTTATTATAATTTCATCATTGTAATTAGGATGTGCTAGAATTGACCTGGCGTAGTATTCTGTATAAATTTGAAGAAAGATGTGGTACCAGAAAAGAAATGAACTCTTTAATTATCCTATAACCTCAAATTATCAGTTCCATAACTTGATTTATTATTATTTGGATACTCTCAGCTTTAGGACCCAAGTTTTAGGAACTAAGTACAAGTTTATGCCAAGCCACTTGGTTCATATGTTATTGTCCGGTATAGTTCTATTGATAAATTTAAGAATCAGAATAATTCTTATTATTATTTATATCTGCTTGGCGCAAGTCAACGAGTTCCAATCGAGTTAACTAATTCATTTCACTATTGTTGATCTTCAATACGGAAGACAGTCATTTACAATTCTGCGTTCAGTCAAAGTCGACGTGTTAAGATCTGTCTGGCCCCAAATATGGGATACGTACATATGTTAATGCAATTTATATTCAGTAAAAGTAAATCTTAAGAGTCTGGTGTATATTAAAAGTCTCAAATGTTTCTATCGCGTCTGGATATTAGTAGTATAATGAACGTAGTTTTCGTGATTATCCTTTTATTGTCCCGAGGAGATAGCGCGGGGAAGTGGATTTAGCATTTCGCTGAGAGCAATCATCGCCGGGTGGATTCAAGGAAAATTGAAGCAACTTCCTTAACGAACTCACCAGATCGAGGCCAGAAGCTGCTGCACGTGGGAATGAGCGACGAAAGTTTTCTGTTTATATTGCACGGCCAATTCCAATCTGGCCAGCTGCCTGGTGGCCAAGTTGCTCCCGTCAATTGGCTCGTAGTTGAGTATTGTATGCAATTCGGCCGTCGTTCGCACTTGTTGCAACAGGTCCACAGCGAATCTAATCGAAATTCAAGCGCACCGCTGAATTCCAGCCAAGAAGTTTTCAGTAGAAGCTGCTTCCAATGGGAAGCGGTCCATTGGAACCAAAAAAGGGGAAGAAAACACTGGTGGACGCTGAACAAACAGCTCGAGGAGATTATACGATGCAGGGAACTTGATCGAGGGATGCAACAAGTGCCTCATGTGCCAGGGAAGCTTTCAAGGATATGTAACCTTGATCCTATCTTTATGCTTCTTGCCCAGGCTAATTGTAAGTTGCTGCAATTTTGTAGCGATGGCTTCAGTTCTGTTAAACCTTTAACGCCCAGACCCTTGAACCGTTATTTCAAAATTGTGAGACTGATATATATGTTGTATCTTGTTATTTTGAAATGGAAAATATCGAAAAAATAATAATAATCCACAATAGATTTGTGAAGAGAATATTTTATTTTCTCAACCGAAAACATTGAAATCTACTTTACCATCGGGAAAACTATGGATGATTGCTAATAAAAGTTAAATATATCTAGAAGTTGAAGGGTTAAAGATATATTGAACAGAGTCACACACCTCTCCACTTGCCGTCGAAGCTTCAAATACTCCGCTCTGCTCTCCGGTTCGACGATCGCCAGATCGCGAAGCTCCCAGCTCAACTGAAAGGCGGTCAGCAGAGGGTCTGGCGAGCTTAGGGCTATCAGGCTTGAACTCGCCAGAGCCTTGTACTCTAAGATCCTCGTGGACGACAGTCTCAGGGGATCCCCTGAACATCGAAAGAATGGAAGCAATGATCTCTATCAGTCATTCAAAGTCCAGGAGGAAAGGGTCCATCAAACCTAACCTTACTAATAACAACTTAAATTAAACCTCTCTTGTAAAGAGACTTACTACTGCCTTTAACTCATAATTCAACTATAAAAAGACAAGTGGCTTCTGCAATAGACACGTCAGATTTTGAAGCAAGATTAGCAAGTGAACAGTGAAGTGACCTTGATAAGCAAGTGAACAGTGAAGAGATCTTGATAAGCAAGTGAACAGTGAAGTGATCTTCATAAGCAAGTGAACAGTGACGTGATCTTGATAAGCAAGTGAATAGTGAAGTGATCTTGATAAGCAAGTGAACAGTGAAGTGATCTTGATAAACAAGTGAACAGTAACTCTTCTTCGCATAAGGCGAATTAATTTAGTATGCGGGGAATTATGGACCTACATGAAATCAGTTGGACGTCTGACTCCTTTTCTGCTTAAAGGCACAATATTGAGATGCACAAAACGTTTACGAGTGAACGTTCGATTTTTAGAGGAGGAGTTTTACGTGGAAGCGAAGGTTGCATTTTAAAATTTGCATCGGACGTTTGATGGGCACTTTACCCGTGGTAGAGCGAAGACAATCATCGCATCCGCATCTGATATCGTGTGGCATCGGCAAAGATGCACCGCGGTCCAATAGCAGCTTTAAGATCTCGTAGTTATTTCGCTGAGCGGCCAGGATCAATGGCGTTATTTCCGGTGGATACCTCGCGGACGCTGGGTCGATCTTCTGCCAGCTGTGAGTGATCTCCTTGGCGGCTATGAAAAGGTCACAGCAAAATTGAGTTGTAGAACGATGGACTTTTAAAGCGTGTGGTTAACTGCACCTTCTATTACGCTAAAAAGTGTGCAACAATTAAGCAATAGAGGGGTCATGCTCGAGATGTGAGGTTTCTAAGGACTACCACACCTGTAGGAGTTTTAATTTAGTCTAACTTCGAAAGCTTCGTCACTCACGATCGTCCTCGCTAACTGCATCAGCAGTGATAAGTTCCTCGTGCTCCAGCAGCAGCTCAACAGCCTCCACGAATTCCTGGTCGATGGCAAGGAGAAGAGCGTCCTTCGTCTCGACGCCCATCACCACCAACAGCTCCGCCATCTGCAGATTCTCAGCCACGATCGCCAAGGACAGAGCACCTCGACCCAGACTGTCCACGCAGTTTATGTCCACTGGCTTGCCCTGCAAGTCGGATCAGTAAGAGGAACTGGAACAGCAAGCTGTAGAAATGATGTTACTCACGTTGACACCATCTTTGCGAGCCGATTGGATGAACCTCTTCACGTTAGCCAGGTCCCCTCGTTCTACCGCCAGCAGATACTTCTTTTCCTCGATGTTCAGAGGCCTCGGAAGACGGATGACGCAGGTCTCCGCGTTGTTAGGCGGTGCCTTCAGCTCCTCCTCGGACTTTTGGCAGCACATTCTGAAGTTGACAGCCTCTGTTGGAGACAAAGTTCCACTCACAATGGGATACCATAACTACACTATTGGATTCTCAACTCTCCTTATCTCTCAACCATTTCTGAGACCTCTGTCGACGTTTCTCCCTGCATTTGTGAGACGCGCAGGTGGAAAAAGGAGGATTAAAACTATAAACTATGCCCAAAAAATTTAAATTAACTGAACACTGACACCCCAATCCCTCCTCATGCGCTGTCTACAGTCAATCAGCTGATAGTTGATCTCAGCTAACGACATAATCGATTACACTGTCCCAAACTACTAGCAGCCACTAGGACATCAAGATCCAACGATATCACACGTGTTCAACCCACGAACCTCAGTCCTTTTCTCCAAACCCAGCAACCTAACACGAGGACCACGGTTCAGCAGCGAGGCTAGCTAGGTCCACTCAGCGACGGGGCGCTCAAAATTGGTCCTGCGAAGGGGAAACGGCGTGGAACCGAGTCAATGGCATAGAGCGAGCAGCCACGGGCTCCGTAGGAGTTGAGACGGAGGAATGCTCGGGCCTAAACGACGCCAAGCCACTGACTCCTCTTATTGTGTATAGCGGATCATGGAAATCGAATTACCGAGCATTAACCGAGACCCTGTTTATTTTCCCGGTCGTTTAAGGCGTCGTGCACGCGGGCTAATTTGCTTACCGATATCTCGTTAGCCGCGCGTGGGTTCGCTGGCAGGTACTCGACAGGGGGAGGCCAACGCGTCTCCTAATGCGAGCACACCGAGTGCTTGATGCCATTTCGTTCGCGGACCTTGCGGTCTATGCTTTTAGCCATGCAAACTCTGTGATCCCATCTCGAGTGGCGATCTGACAGCTTTATGGCGGCAGCCGGGGTTATTGGAAATCCATAGGAACAGCGAAACTCTGGCCCAGATTTTAATATGCAGCTGATAGATGAGAATCAACCTGCGAAATGGCAGTAAGTGATAAAGCCGGACTGGCACGCAACTTTATTCAGAAATTCGTGTACTGTTTTTCTAAGATCATTCGAGGCTCGTAGAAGCTGACCGTTGGACGTAACGTCGTCAAATTATCGGTCGAAATGGGGAACGGTCTTCAGACCCGCCCCAGCGTATGGCGGCGATAAAACTTCGCAACACGATCGTCTGGCTTGCCCTTTCATGCCACTCTTTTTACGCGGATTGTCTTCTCCGATAGCTCTTAAAAGTTACGAGGATCCTCCCGGAGGATCTGTCGCGCGAGTCGATCTATGACACGAACTTTGGTCGCCTCTTCGGTGGCGCGAACCGAAGGCAACGAATGACGAAAGCTGTGGCGCCCGGGGATCAATATTTGACTGTTAATTCGGTCCACGGTGCAGCTTCCGATCAGTGGCCCATTTGTTCGAGACTCCAACTGTCTCAGTATCCAGGAAACAGTGAGAAATACGTACGATAATGCGATACACACGTTCCTCCATATACCGAAACTGGAGACCCCCTCTTAGTCACACAAAAGACATTCGAGACAAGTGTTATAATTCTCGTGCATAAAATACAAAAACAGGACACCTCTGAATTTTTCAAAGAACAAATACAATAATCTCATATCAATTTCTGAAGACTCCAGAAAACTTCGAATCAGGAAACCAAGTTCCAAGCTTGACTACACTTCGGATAGAAGCCCGCAATTAATACATGCCTCCGAATAATCTTTCATTTTAAATCCCGACGTTACTGTAATTTAAAATCCTTATTATACTAAAAATAAGTTAAGGTGGGTGAGAATTAATGAACGAGTTGCAATCCCTCGTATTATACTAAAGCGGCTGTCGAGAGAAAGACTAATCCCCCTAATTATGTCCTGATAAGATGCGCGTCTCCACGTGGAGATCTCCAAGCGATGAACCGTTGCTAAGGGTGATTAAAAGCGCAGCTCCTGCAGCCGCAACCGCGAAATTCATTAAACTGGTCCCGTATTAAAATGTTCTTCGGCTTACGGCTTCCCTGAAGCGCGAGACGCGGACAGGGGGTGTGCACGGGGAGGGCGGCTTGGCTCACTGACGAGCAAGGAGGAAAAAGCTAGCTGTTTGCACTGCGGCTTCATCCGCTCTGTCGTCGTTTCGTACGGTGTTTGCACAGTGGTTGCAAGCTACCACCTACTGTCCTTTATTTGAAAGTTGCTGCCATTTTATTCGAAAATTCTGCTATTTTGCTCCAGTGACATTTCGCCCATCATCGAATTAGACCTTCGCTCCGCTTCGCGCTGTTAAATTGGGTCCTCGAGCTGTTTTTCTCTGGCAACGGATGCTCGGTAACTCGAAAATTCAAAAGAATTTCAAATTTTGCGGGAATGCAGCTCAAGTGATGCCAATACCGGAACCATTTTTTCGGAAATTAAACGATCGTAAGGGTGAAAACACCCTCTAAAAGAAATTGTTAATTTTCATATTGTGTATCGTGAAAAAATTCAATTCGAAGTTTTACTACAACATAGGAATGAAGAATTTTTTTAAAAAAGGTGATGGGCATTATTTTTTAATTTTCGAGTTGCCGAACTTTCCTTGTTAAATTTTGGTGTACATTTGTTTCGCTTTTTATATCGTGGAAATGCTGTGACCGAGAATAACGATTTTTCAAGTCAAATAATTCTGTTGGGATTGTAATAATACTAATAGTTTATTGAAAGATATAAAATACACTTATACAACGAAAAAATGTCAATAAAGCCCTAATGAATTGGATTTATAATGATTTTGAATGATTATTCTTCACATTTGGAGCGGCTCTCGCGGCTGATTTCGATTTCCTGAATTCTGTAATATAGGGGACAAGCAGGAAACTCATATGCCCGAGAGAAGAATCCTGTTAACAGTTTTCGACTTATTCACGCGCGTCGTACAGAAGTTTTGAAGTTACTTGGAGAAAGATAGACACAAGAAAAATAAATGGAGGAGCTGATGCTGACTCAAGGAAACTGCAGAATGTCAACAGCCCGCAAACTCGACTCGCCGTCGCAAAAATAACACGTTCGTTCTCGAACTGCGGCAAAGATAAAGGAAACTCGCGTGACCGTACGAGGCGCGATAAAACTGTTGCATTATAACCACGTAACACCGTATTAATAATGAAAACACTCTTTTCCGCCCGCCTCGTGAAACTTGTTTCGCGAGGAAAGAGACTGTACAGGGTGTCTCGTTAATTGCATTGCAAAAAAATTCTCACGAATGCTTTAAACACGTTCAACTGTTCTTGTAGAAACTTCATTGTATAAAGTTCTTGCGTTTAATACGTAAAAAAAAACAGAATACACAATGAAATAATAGTATCTTAAATGGACCCGTCGATAAATTCGTACATCCTTACGAAACATATTTTATTCGAAGTGATTTCTGCTGGAAATAATTATAGAAATGATGTGGGTTTAAAAAATACGCATAGGAAGACACAAAAAGGAACGATTCGTCCATACGCTTGGAGCAAGTGAAAAAGGATTGTTTGTAGTCAGCCACGCTCTAAGTGTATTTCTCACTGTAACTCTTCAAAGGTGCATTATTTTAAAAAGCGTTTCGAATGAAAAGTATCCAGTTCAACTTTGAAGCTTTGGATACCTTCCCTCTTGAAATCTTATTGAAGCACATTTAAAAACGCGAACATATTATATAACAATGAAATTGCATTTAATAATTAATTGTAAAAATTATATCTTATAGTAGTAAATAGGTTTATTTTTTGCCTTTCGGCCTCAAAATGGGGTTACATGTGTTATGTGTGTAAGTGTTTCTGGGACTGTTAACTCAAGAATGCTCTTTCGTTTTGATTTCTTCCTTCATCTTGTTCTTCTTTTCTTCTCCTTTTTTCCAGAACCATTCGCATCCACTCTGCTCCTTCTTCTTCTCCCTTTAGAATCCCTCTGATCGTTGAATTCGCTCTTTTCAGCTCCTTACAGTCTTGTAGCATGTGACCCAGCGTCTCTCTAACCCCATTGCATAGTCTGCATACTGTGTCTCTTTCCTCCTTCCAGTACTTGCTTCCCCGCTCTTCGTTTCCACATCTGAACCTTGCAATCATTCTTTGGTCTCCGGCTCTGTAGTTTCCATTTAGGTAATTTGCTCTCTGGTCACCCCTGATTTCTGTGTAATGTGCGTTGAATCTGCCTCCTTGTATTCTGTCGTATTGCCATGGAACCTGCTCTGCCCTGTCCCTTTGCGCTAGTTCCTCAGCGAACTCTCTTCCTCGCCTTCTTTCTATTTCCATTTCTTGGATATCCATCATTTTCTGCACGTAGTAGGCATCTCTCATTTCCTCCCACTTCGACTTTTTCTCTGCTTGCTTCACGTCTATTTCCCTCCAGCATTCTTGTACTATTTTATTCTTGTTCAGCCGTTTCGCTTTCTCCTCATATTTTATTGCTCTTTTCCCCGCTTCTATCCTTACTTTGTCCGTTTTTGTTTCCTCCAAAATTAAATATGCTGGTGTATTGAAGTCCATATCTAAAGTCCACCTTATGTATTTCTCCTGTATCTTCTCTACCTTTTCTGCTTCCATCCATCCCCAAATTTCTGACGCGTACAGCAAGATACTTTTCACTATGCTTCTGAATATTCTCTTTCTTCTGTCAAAATTGTTCTTGAACATTCTTTGTCCTATTCCCCATATCTGCGCCGTTGCTATTCTAGCTTTCTTTATGACTTCCCTTATATGCATCTCTCTACCCCCGTTTTTCTGAAAATTATACCCTAAGTATTTGAACTCCTTTACTTCTTCCAGACTCTGCCCCTGCCAATCCCATTCTTCTCTCTTCTTTTTTCCTCTTCCTTTATGGAAAATCGGCACCTTAGATTTCTCTGCGTTCAGTTGCAACCCTTTCCTTTCCAGGTATTTTCCGAATCTTCGTATCATGTCCTTAAGATCCTTTGGTTAAATTATATCTTATATATTATATGTATTACCATAACATATCTCAACTTTTTAAGTCGAAATTAAACGTAAATAATTACTTAATAATTTTATTGAAAATAATCCATTTAAATGATAAAACTTCTAATTCCCAATAAAATGTTTGCACATTTATATTTCGTAAATTTGTATAGTTTAATAAAAACATTATATTTTCAATATAAAAATAATAAAATATGTTTATAAATTTTATCTAAAACTATAAAATATTACCTTCACATTTTCAATATCATGACTTTATGATTTAAGACAACAGAAAAAAATTAGCCACTTTAATTAATTTCTGCAATTTCTGAAACTGTTCCCATTACTATTTACGATTCCTCTTAGCGTCGTTACACCTGGGTCTAAAGAGACCCAGACACCGCCAACCTAGGCATAAATAAGATACATTAGTCAGCGGCAAAAGTCACGTTCTGCCGACCAGACGTTAATATAAGAATCTATCTCGGAGCGGATCGAGTGAAAGCGGACGTGCCGTGGGCAGCCGTACCGCAAAGAGGCGTCTTTTTCCGCTTCAGCTTTGATCACTCGGAAGCGGAAGCTTTCTTCTGTTGGGCGGGCGGCGGGAAAACGGAACGATAGGACCCAGAGCGTGAAGGAAAAGGACTAACACGGGGCATCTCGATGCCAATAAATCTCTGCAACGGTCCCACGCGATCTTCAGTGGTTAGTTCCGATCCTCCTGCGTATCAACGATCCTCCCATCGCGTGTCACAAGTTTCTTCGCGTGATTCGCGGATTTTCAAGGCATCAAGATGGTGTCGTTTGGCCATACAGTGATTCTCTATGGAGTGTTCGTTGCCTGGACGAATCTTTTCGGCGATTCACTCGCCAGTAAGAAGATTAGAAGGGTCCCTGTTGGCTTCAGGTACACGGAGGATGTCGAGGCGGCCGCCAGCGAACACGGAGGCACGTATTTATGTATACAAGACGATTCGAGAAACGGGGTTCAGGCGGTTGGTTTCTGCTGGGTGGAAATAGGGACTATTTCTATTCGAGAATCTCTTTAAGAATTGCCAACGAAAACTTGAATACTAGACACGAACATGAATTAAACAGGTGGAGGTAAGCACGAGGAAAAAGGAGGCGGTACGGAGTATAAGGAGGACCATCGCGCTGAGGACGAAGAGAAAGGTGAAAAGGTATAATATTTGTATCATTATGACGACCACCTTTAACCTTTCGCTACCCGCGTCCTATTTTGGGGCATGATTACCCGCGCGTTGTACTTTTTACATCACGATTTTATCGTGTTTTTTTTTTTTAATTTTTTCCTGTTCTTTGTTTTATTTTGGTATTCTGAATATTTTTAACCGACTTCGAAAAGAAAGAGGTTCTAAGTTCGATGTGTATGTATGTATGTGTGGCCGCGAATTTCTCTGTAACTACTGGACCGATTTTCATGAAAGTTATTCCATTTAGATTATCTTCAATTTAATAGTTTTGAAGTTATACCAAAAATAAGAAATCTGTTTCATTATTATTATCAAATCGCTTATTTTTAAAATCTTTCGTTTCTAGCAAACGGTGCTTTTTTACGAGCAGCTCTTTTTGTAGGCCTGTCCATATTTGTTCAAATAAATGTATTAAAAAATAACTTAAATAATCGAAAAGTAAAAATAAAAAAAATGAAAACCGACCTCAAAAAACCAATAATGCACTCTGAAAAGTAAAAAATAAATTTCCTTCAGATTTACACAGTGCAAATGATTTTATTTGATTATTTGATTTTATTATTGAACTTATTTTTTACTTTTCAGTGCATTTTTTCTTTGAGGTCGGTTTTAATTTTTTTATTTTTTTTATTATGTTAGGAATACGACTAACGCGTGTAACGAAAGGTTAAAAGACTAATTTGCTAGAAAAGTGTATGGCACTGTATAAATATTGCATACAGGGAATAAGTGTATCAATGGAATAAAATTTTTATTGATAGCTGCATTTTTTAAGTGTTTACACCCGTTATATGAGAAATGAAAGCGTAGTTTGTCACGCGAACAAATAGGAAACGATTGTCCTCGAAAAAACAGATCGAAAACGTGAAAGAAGTTTTTTTCACGCGACGCTGCGTTTACGAGAAAAACGAGCTCCAAGTTGTAGGTAGCATATGCGGCTGATAACCAACAGCCTGCGCGCATTCTTCAAACCCGATTTTCTCGTGAACGAAGCGTCGTGTGAGAAAACTTTTTTGCACGTTTTCGATGCATTTTGTAACGCAAAATCATTTACACTTCGTCTTTACGGCGAATTATGCCCCGGTTCCTGTAAATTTCGGTAGTTTTAAGGGTTATTTGTGGCACTTGAAGCGCAACGGTGAAATTTGGAGAGGTTCGCGATTCCATATCGAATTATTGGTTTTACCAGTGATTGTTACAGAAGTTTCCCCGAGCATATAGAATTATTTCTCTCATTCCACGTTGCCATCGACGTCCCCGGTGCTTGTCATTGTCCGCGTCCACTCTCCCCTTTTTTATCCCCCGTAATATTAGTGTTCACGGCTCCCGGGGATTATTTATTATACGGTCGTTTTTGCGCCAACGACATCCTTGCTACTCTGAACGACGCTTCTTTCTTCACCGGGAAAATATTCTTTGTAACGATACGGTGTTTCGCCACCCTCCACCCTCGTCCCGCTGCCCGCCCCTCCCGCCCCTTTTGTGCTACGCTGGACGCTTCTGATATTGCTTTTCACTTTTATTCCGAGAGAAGACTGGCCCCGGGGCAATTAATTCGCCCGCGAACCCGTTACCCGCTGGACGACCCAGTGCAATGTGCCTTGAAATTGCAAATATTGCGGGGACGCGACATTTTCACATAAATCTTCTTTGCGAAATTTTCAACATCGTCCGCATGGTGATCCGAACGGTGGGCCCTTCGAGCACCGATTTCTAGATGATTTTGAAGAAGAGTTGATAATCTTTTATCTACACAATTGACAATTTCAAGTGTCTATAGACGGCAGCTCGGTGATAATCTTTCGTTTGGTTAATGGCGTTCCGTTGGAAATAGGGGTACAAAGTGTTCCACGAGTTCGACAAGGGCGAGAAGGGTCATCGCGACAAGGAGGACCATAAACGGAAGTACGACGAAAAGAAAGGGGAGGAGGAGAAGAAGCACGAGGAGGCAGATCATTACGACGAGAGTCATCGTGACGAGGAGGGAGAGAAAGCTGCGAAATTCGACGAAGAGGGGAAACACCAGAAGGGGTACAGCACCAAGGGGGAGCACAGTGTCTTCAAGAAGGTCCGCTTCGACAGGACCACTTAAGAGGTCATGCATAGTTGGCAGGCGAAAAAGAACATCATTTTCGGAAATTTTTTGTGGAAAATCTAATGTATATTCTTTGCAATTATTTTCTTATTTTAGAAGTAATTTTGTTGCAGGAAAATATTAAAAAATGAACGAATAACAGTCAGGATTTCTCCGAGCCGGATCACGTGAAATCAGAATGTGAAAAAGATTCTGTTAATATATGAGTTCATCTGGTGTGTGAACGAAGGACTTTTCAAAAAAATGATTTCAGACAAAATGCATGATTTTTCGATGTCTGAATTGTTCGTTTTTCGTGCATTAAAAATAGAGTTTTCATCAAAAACAAAAACCCTTCGTTCAAGTACCAGATAAACTCATATACTTACAGAAACTTTTTCACATTTCGATTTCAGATGATCCAGCTCGGAAATCCACTAAAAAAATAGCTTCCGAGAGAGTGGTTGCTACTCGTTCCTTTTGTAATATTTTTCTATAACAAAATCACCGAGAGGTGTTGATTATATGTACTTTTAAAATAAGCAAATAGTTGCAAAAAATATACATTAAATTTTGCACAAAAAATTCCTGAAAATCACGTTTATTCGCCTGTAAACATGACCCATTAATCGATTAAATCAATTAGCCGAGCAATCACGACGTTCGTTTATCCTGGGCAGACCTCGATATATCTATGACTTTATCGAACCTGTCCACGAGATAACAGTATTTGCGCTACCGGTAAACTTGTAAAACGTTGAAAATTTAAATTACTTAGCTTCAAGCGCAGCTCCCTTCCGTATATTAATTAAAAACTGCTTAGTAAATTGATGATGAACTCGATCATTGTTAGGGGGATGTTGTTGCTTTTTGCTGAAGTTCAATGTTGCAGGACGAGTACGAGAAGAAGCACGACTTTTACGACGAGCACCACGAAGATGGCGAACACGAGAAGCACGGAGGCTACCACCACGAACATGAGGGCAAAAAGGGCGGCCACGAGAGGATAGGGCATCTGGACTCTGCTCGACGCGAGGTCAGCCACGGAAACAAAAATTTTCCCCCACATTCGTCGAACTGCTGTTTCCATGTTAGAGAATAGATTTGCCATTATCCTTCCAGTTTTACAAGGAAAGTTTTCATCCAAGGAAGATAGTTTCCGAATTCCTAATTTTGGTTACAAAGTTATTACAAGTTGAGCTGGGACTATTTGTCGAATAATTCGAATATCCAAGTATTCGAATACTATTCGAATATTTAAGTATTCGAATACTAATGTATTCGAATAATATGGTGTGAATTATAAATCAAGTTCTTTAGGTTCCTCTTTTTTAAGCTTTTATTTAGTTTCAGTTGTGAGATCGTTAGTATATCAGGGTGAAATCTTGTAAGCTAATAACTTGATTTATAATTTACACCATACTATTCGAATACATCAGTATTTGAATAGTATTCGATTACTGAAATATTCGAGTAGTATTCGATTACTGAAATATTCGAGTAGTATTCGAATACTTAATATTCGAATAACAACATTCGAATACTCAAATATTCGAATAACAACATTCGAATACTCAAATATTCGAATAACAACATTTGAATACTCAAATATTCGAATAACAACATTCGAATCCTCAAATATTCGAATAACAACATTCGAATCTTCAAATATTCGAATAACAACATTCGAATACTCAAATTTTCGAATAACAACATTCAAATACTCAAATATTCGAAGTTTATTGGTAGCATTCGAATACTTGTAAAATATTCGAATATTAAATTATTCGAATAGTCCCAGCCCTAATTACAAGTGACTAAATTTGTCACTTCAATTTTGATATTTGGATAAAGATTAGTGACTAGAGGACATGTCCTCCTTTCTTGACTGAAATTCAGTGTCCTCCTACCACCTAAAAATGTCCCCCGTTTTTCTTTTATCCACAACTCAAGCGATCCACTTGCCTCGACTTCACCCGGAAAAATTCCAGCACTATTTACCAGATCCAGGGACGTCTTCCTTTTTAAACGATTTCAGACTAGATTCCCGTCCTCTTTCATATTTTAATCTGGTAATCCAACTCCAGTCTAATACCTCCGCACCAAACATTGAGAATTTTAAGACTCCAACTTTGATGAACTGTGTGCTGGGTTAATGGTATTTGACTCGAAGCTTGGGATGTTGCAGCACCATCACGGCAAGAAGAAGAATCACGAGGACGGCCACCATCATCGGACCCAGAAGGGCCGCAAGCACGACGAAGGTCATGACAGCCATCATCGTTTCCAAAAGAAGTATGGCAAGAAAGGAGGACACGACTCGGGGAAGAAATGGTTTGCCAGCAATGGTCACTAATGCCCCAGCGGCTGATTAATCCCCACGGGAGCTTAGTTTAATCTCGGTGATCAGGATATTACACCATTGGAATTCACATGGAACGTTCGCACGACATTTCCAGATAGGCTTACTAGCATCGCTCCGAAGCGTGATATTGTTGAAAGCAATATTCTTCACGAGTCGATATAGTGATAATTATTATCTACAGTGTTGGCTCACTGATAGTCGGTGGAAATGGCCGCATCGACAGGTGCGAATTTTCATCACGCGCGTGGAAAAAAAGGCGTCCACGTACCCTACCCCTGACGTGACGTTGCTGTCTGGAAAAATCGTCTACGTGCTCGTTATTCAAACGATACTTTCGAGCTTTGTAACCCGACTCCTTTGAACGTTCCACGCGTTCTAATTACACAGCTGTAACGTTCGACGTGGCCATTTTGAATGATAATGGGAAGACTGCCTTTTCATCTGTGGAATTTCACAGGGGCGGGCAGTGACACTTTGTCCAGCGTTTTGCACGATGGAATGTGATACGTGTCGTGTGGAATAAAGATTTGTTTTATACCGTTTTATGAAATTATATTCTAAAATTAAATTTTCATGGCGTCCATAAGATCCAGAGGCACCTCTCTTCTTAATGTTCACCTCCTTCTTCTGTGTTCTGAAAATTCGAGTTGTTCCCATCCCTCAGATGGAATAAACATGTATTATTTATTATTTTATTAACTTGAGGTATTATCGAGTTTTGAATCTGATGACTTTGATTGCGAAGAAAATCAAGATTCTGAGTTTCTAGTCGTTAACAAATATAATAAGTTACCAAATATCATAAGTTACAAAATATCATAAGTTAATAAATACAACAAATATAAAGACCTTAACACCATACTTACCCGCATCTACACACTTTCTTTTGGTTCCGCAGCAAAATTTACGAGCACATGAAATTTAACGTTTCATTTCTAATGGCTCTCTTCGGTGCTTACTAATATTTGCATTAGTCTAATATCTACTTCACCAAACGACGGCAACTTCGACCAAGGAATACATGGGTCACAGGTGACCCAGGCCCCTACGACACCCAGCATCTTCCAAATACATTTTCAATGCGTTACCAATTATCCTGCAGCGGTTTGCCGCGACACCCACCACTGTTTCTCACAGAAAAAGGAAACTTCGCCATACTCTCTCGTTCAAATGGCAAAAAGTCTCGCAGGGAAAGTCCGCCAGACCCGTGTGCACGTTAAGACATCGCGCAGCGAACGACGTCCGAGTAAACGCACAACCTCGCCCCTCCCAGCCGACGGAAGTGGTGAAATGCCGTTCGATCGTGCCCGACCGATCAAGCGAGAAGCCGTTTTCGTCGCGCTGCCGCCCGCCCGACTATCCGCCGTGAAAAGTGAAAATCTTGGCGTGAAATTGGCCACGGTTCGCTACCTGTTCCATTGTCGCGATCCTCGATGAACAATAGCGGCTCCCGTGCACCGTATCGATTCGCGAAATTGCGAGTCTTCGCGCGACAGGAAGCCAGACGCCGCTATCGAATTTCTTGGCTGCGTTTTGTTAGACGAGCAACTTGTTTCCTGATGGAGGAGAACGTTAATTAACTCCAGGGGAATCCTTCGACACCTCGTGGAAAATCGCGCGCCACGAATATCGGCGAAATTTTTGGCAGCGATGAATCGATCCACTTCCATGAATTACAATCATCCTAATAAACATTTGCACACCAATGTCTATATCTTTGATATTTTTGCGAAATTCGGACCCAAATTTTCAGGAAACATTCATGACATCAAATACTGAAGATATGGAGAATTTTTTTTTATCTTTTTGGCATATATCGGTATATGCCTCCTCTTAAATGTTTAAAAAATAGTCCTCGAAAATAAAAATTACATTTTCTTTGTTCGCTTTCATAAATAAAAAGTCTCCGAGAAGGATTTAAACTTTCAAAATTTGAAAAATAAAATTTTGTTAGTATTTCGGACTTTTTTCGAAATCCGTTTGTCGCACGAGAAAAAGTAATAGAACATAAAAGATACTCCTTCTCTGGATCTACAACATTTGTTTGACATATTTTTTGATGTAATAAAAACTTATGCCATTAATTATTATTTAAATAATTATGAAATAAATGGTCAAGGCCCCTGGGGCACATTTTCCCATTATCCAATCGGGTTTAAACTTTACACAAATTTTTGTTATTATTTGGAACTATTCTGAGGGGTGCCGCGTAGAAAATTCAAAAATCGAAAATAAGAGCCACCCTAGTGTATACACTAGCGCTTATACATAAGTATTGGGGTACCTACTGTATTTGCATAAAACGTGATACAGTAATTCGTCGTTATAAACCCGACGAACGGGGCTGGCGGCGGGCGTACGACGCGATGCAGACACTATTCGGACGAGCGAGAGTGAACGAAACAGTTGACACGAAGTTGCCGTTGAATCTTTCGTTCTCTCACTCTCGACCGAAGGTTTCCAAGATATGGTGGGGATAGTCACCGGGCGTACTACGCATGGTAAAAACGGGACAATAACGACGAATTCCTGTATTCGGTATAGATCGAATACTGTTCACAGCTTTTAATCCAAAATACCAAATAAAGTAAAATTTGTTAGAGTTCTTCAACAAATTTGCAACAATTTTCACAATTATTCCGCACAGAGTAGGTGCCCTAAAACTTATGAACGAAAGTGTATATATACGTTTTTACATTTACTTATAAATATATGTAAGTCAAACTGCACCTGTACGACATTGTATTCGTTAATTGAAAACCTGTCTCATAATCTTCATTTACGTGGGTTATTTCACAGCTAATTATTTCACGGTAGCAAATGATCGTTGAGATTTTTCGAGTGTTTCTGTCACGTCTCCTAATATTACAGGGACTGGCTGATGTCATTTCTCAGAGTAATGCTTCGCATAGGTCGTCCCTCGGGGAACGGTTTTAGGATGACGTTGAAGGGGGAGCAGAGAAACTGCAACCGTAACAGGGTCAGTCGTCGAATCGAATGAAATTTCTGGGATGAGGCCAAGATTGCGCCTAGAGGTAGTTAAAGAGGCTGTTCGCAGGGTAATGGCGCGCAGGTCGTAGGAGGAAAAACGTCAGAATCGTTTCGTGACGCGTGGCTCGGTGCACCCACTTACCCGCCTGCAAATTAATTCGTCCAACTGATCCGGAGTTCCTCATTCTTTACGTTGCTCCACTCCCACGCGCTGTGCCTCTCTCCGCTTTACTGTTTTTTACAGGGGTTGAAACGGTTCCGAAAATAACTGTTTCAAACTGTTATATATCGGTTCTGACTGAAACAGTTATGAAAGAACCGATATTCTGAATAACTGTTATAAGGAACCGAAATTTCTGGCTATATCGATTTCGGTTACGGTTCTGCAGAACCGATATTATATCGGTTCCGTAACTGTTATATATCGGTTTTATAACAGTAATGTATCCTATCGGTTACACATCGGGTATGCATAGCACGTTCCAAAATATTTACGATCAATGTCAATTTTTTTAATGGAAATTCGATTTGTTTATAAGTCTTTTTATCGCTGGGCCTCTCTATCAGGTGTCTCTCTTTTTAAAACTCCACCAATGCAGGAAAAGCCGAAATGAAAGACAGCATCTGTAAATTAAGTACTGAAAAGAGAGATTCTAGATAGTGAGGCTCAGCGATGAAGGATCTTATAAACAAACGCGAAGAACGATTGCCAGGGTCACTTGTATTCCTGAGCTAGTTGCGAGCACGTGGAATTTAATACAAAAAGTTTGATATTTCCCAACAAGACATATTGTCGTCCTCGAGACACTGTCTTTATTAAAAAAAAAAGTTAATAATCTTCATAATTAATATAAAATTAGTAGATAGTAAGTTTGTAGATATTAGGAAAGTTATTGCTGTTAATGTCAGCAATACTTTAAATGAAGTGTCAAATTAATATTAGTCGTAGTGTATAATAGTTATTATTGATATTTAAAAACATATCGACATAACGGGCCGAAAGAAATGCGACATTGTTCATAAGTATTTTGAAACGTGCGATGACAGCATAAAAATGCGATGTATAGTTGGAAGTTGCTCTGCAACAATTTCGGTATATACTTTACTTTGTTTAAATTTTTAATAAGGGTTTAACTTAAACGTAACTTAAAAAAATTGATTTCAAACTACTTTTGAGAATCAATTTATTCTTCACAGATTTATTATTTAGTCATAATTTAAAAGGCGCTTACGCATGGTTGAGGCGAGCCCAGTCCCATGGTGAGAGTTTACTGTATAACCGATATATAACCGTTACGGAACCGATATAATATCGGTTCTGTAGAACCGGAACCGAAACCGATATAGGCCAGAACCCTTTTCACTCGTAACTGTTTCAAGATGATTTCGGTTCTCATAACTGTTTCGAGAACCGAAACCGATATCATAACTGTTTTCAACCCCTGGTTTTTTATCATATTTCATTCCATTAATTCAGTGGTTCCCAACCCAAGGAGGTCGCGAAGTGTTTTTTTAGGGGTTGTCGCGGTTATTTTTAGTTGACGATTTTTTTAACAATTATTTATTTGCATATGGTTACATTGCCATATTCTATTAATGATGCAACACTAATCTTTCATAAATGAAAATTAGAAAAAGCTGGTGACCCTGATACGAGCACAAACACCACACTAAATGAGATAATTAAATATTATTTTATGTTAAAAATATAATATTGATATTAAATATTATTAAGTAAGAATTATATTTGAAATACCTATTTTAATGCTTTTTCTTTACCTTATTAAATCTACCTTACCTTATACGGAGTGGGCCTCGCAGATTATTTGAATATTAGAAAAAGCTAAGAAGTGTCTGCCGCCCTTTCCGCAAAATATCATCAAATATTTTAATTTAAAAGAGTCGAGGCAAATTCGAAATTAATTCAATATGGCAACTCACATGAGTTATTGCTAATTTGCTATATGAAAAATAAGTGAATTGTTTTTAAAGTTTTTTCAAGTCTCTGTGTTCAAATCTTTCCCAATTTCTATTGCGTCAAAATTTGTGGCTTTCCGAAATTTGGGCCTCTCCAAAATTTGCGACTTCCCAAAATTTGCCGCCCTAGGTTGCGGCCTATTTAGCCTAGACACAAACCCGCCCGTGGTTAATATATCCTTGCATAAAATTTGATTGATTGATTTGATGAATAAACTTGAATAAAATTAATTGTTCTTCACGAAGGCAAATCAGCTTTGACAGTGCACACCGCTTATCAAACGATCAAAGCTCACCGTTATCTTCTAATTTCTCCTTCCCCTCTTTCAAACAGTACTTCGCGCGCCGTGAAATAGTAAAAGGCAGATTTCATCCTGAATCACACTAAATCCACGTTGATTTCGTTTTCAAGCGAGGCAGAAAGCCAGCTGCACAAAGCGTCCAGCCGCTCTTCCCCTCGGTTTCGGCTCATAAATAATTGCCCCTCCGTGATCCCATAAACAAAAACAATAATGCGATTGAAAATAAATTGTGCAATTACAATCGCGCCGTGTACTCGTCGATTATTCCATTCGAGGTTATTTGCAGCGTGTGCTCGCGCCATATTGATCGAAATTAATACCGTCACGTTAATGCCGCGAGACAAAGCGGCGCAAGAGGAGGCGGGAGGTGTGCCGAGCAGTTCGATAATAAACAAAGGAATCAAAGCGGCGCGCGATTGCAAAACGATGTCGATTTGTCGCCCGTCAGAGGCGCGAATAATCGCCCCGAAAGATCGCGAAAAAACCGTCGAGTCGCATGAATCTTCGTCGAAAGTGGGACAATTACAAAAGAGAAATCTCACAACGTTCTTACGATTATGCCACAGCCATTGCTTTTGCTCGGCCGGCAGTTTAATTAGAATTTTTCTACGCGACGCTATAGAAAGCCGCGTCGCCGTGCAAAGTAACAATCGTCCGCCGATTTTTCGATCGGTTTCAACTATCTACATTACAAGGTAGCATTGCCTCGCGCACTTCTTTCGACGCGAAACCGCATCGCGCCCGCCAGCCACCCGTCGTAAAACCGATCGTTCTGATATGTCGTTTTCTTCAGCGCGCGATTTCACGCGCGAAAATACGAGATCTCCGTATTGCGCAAGATCGCGAATCGTAAAAGGAAATCACCCACGTTTCTGGCCAGATCAGAGCCACGTAACGCGGCGCGCGACGTTTTTCCACTGATTGTTGCAGAAGCGAGAGTCTATGACAGGGGGAAAGGGAAATGGAAGCAAGTGGAATGAGCTGGGACTTGAAGAACTTCGTTCTGCTGGCGATCTCTTCAACGACGAATTCAGAGAGGAAGAAGACAAGGTGGATATGATGAAGGAGACGAGGTACTAGCTTCCATTGCTGCTAAAGTATGGATTGGATGGTGTAAAACGCCATCGAATAAAAATAAAGTATGGTCACTGGCCAGTAAAAAGAGGAAGTACCGCAATGAAAAAGAAACTGTATATATTGGCTCGATTGCAATGGTCAGTGGCGGATTTAAGAAAAAAGGTCCAGGTGGTAAACATTCTGAGGGACCCATTTTTGGGAGAAAATGAAATCCGCCACTGGCAATGCTACTTACTTTTCTAGTTACGGATTAAATACAAGCCCTAATTACCTGGTTTCGTTAGTTTCTGTTGTTACGCGATGATATTGAGACGTTCTAGTTTCCTCGACGATGACACCTCTTACACCCCTCTCATCCATGACCATCCTCTCACCCGCCCCAACAACTTGAAGTTTTCTAAATCCTCCCGCAAGAATTGCATTTAATATTCCACTCAAGATTTAGTAACAGACATACTGCATTTATTTTCACGAAACAGGGAACTTCGGTCCCAAAGCTCGGGCCCGGCGACGTCCACCATTTTGAGACCCCGTGTGGATCCCCGCCATTTTAAACTAGCCAGCACCCCTTGTGATAGCCGTGTAACTGTAAGAGGCTGTGGGAAAAAGAGGAGGAGGCCAAGCTTACGGAATGTTCCTCCATTAAAGCATCGTGGCTTTGGGATACTTTGCGATCCAGGTGGGCGATCAGGCCGAGTGGCGATCTTGTGCAATCGGCAGAGAAAGGAGGAAGCACGATAGAGCGGTCGATCGACCACGGGACCGGCGTCGGTCTGGTCTGACGTCGTTGGTCCCTCGACTGGACGCGCGAGCTCCTCCTAATCGCTGTGAAATTGTCATATCATTCGTGAACGGTTTTCTAAGACGAGAAACCACCCGATATAATTGCCTGGTAGGCGACTCAAGTGGCAGTTCAGTCTTCGTCCACCGACGAGACATGCTAACCCGCGGATCGTCCGTAGCAACATTGTTGCTCCTCATTCTTCATGCGGTAACGTAACATTTTTGCTGACTCTTTGAACCTTTAGACCTTCCTTTGCTATTGTTTCGTTGCTGGGGGATATCTCGAATAGAATATTCATTAGGGACGATACTTTGCAACGAGATTTATTATTGTGGTAATAGGTGAATGCGGTTTTAAAATAAGCATTTTCAATTCACCTTCACTTTCATAATTGGCTTATCTTGTGCCCGTAGAATTTTCTGAGTGTCCTTTGATAGTTGTGTTAAGAGTAGGCAATGAGAGGTGTACTGGAAGTGAAGAGTTGAATGTGGAAAGGCTTTTAACGCTGCTTGCTTATTTATTCCTCGAACCATTTTGAGTAGCAATCTGTTAAAATTTCTCACAGACGACGAGATTGGCTACGGTGAACGCGCGACTCGTGAGATCGGAGAGAGACGTCTCTGCAAATGATAGAGCAACTGCGCAGCAGATCGTCCCAGGGGAGACGATCCTCCTAAACAATAACCGTGACAAACGAACGTCAGGATTTCAGCTCGCTCACAGTCCTGCCGGGATCAATAACGAGATTCTGTCGCTCGTGGATGGCCGAGGCGAGGCTCAACGGAAGAATAATGTTCAATCCACTTATGATCAACAAGTGGATCAGTCGGAGATCGTGGCCGTCAACGCGGGTGACATTAAGGACTTGGAGAACATCGAGCACGCCCTGTCTATCGTCGATTACGAACCCCAGAAGATTAAGAAGAAGAAAAAACGGAAGATTGTGGGAGCTTCTGACGACAATTCTGGTAATCGAACTTAAAATATCACGAAACATGGGATTTCTTCTTTGCTAATGGTTTCAGAGGCTTTCTGAAGCTCCTAAACGCCAATTCACTCGAGATTATCATACAATATCGAAGTAGGTATAGAAATATAAGCCTGGTCTTTCAGACTCAGCAACATCCAGCAGCGAGAACGCAGACCTATCAACCCCAGTCGTTGGCGACACCTACTACGAGGTGTCACGAGCAGGCCAACCAAAGACGGTTATAGTCACACCTCAATACTTCTCAAGAACTGGCCACGAAGTCCCAAAGTCTCTGGACAGTGCGTCAAAGCCGAGGTCGAGTTCAAGGTTCCCCAAGAATCGTGCACCACTGACTCCTCAGGCTTCCTCGCTACCAGAGGAGCCAAGGCTCGAAAACGCGCCCGCTTCAAGAGTCACCCATCTCCACAGACCATACTCTTCCTTGTCAGGTGAAGCAAGGAAGTCGAAACACTTCGTCGACCAAGTTGCCACAACGACTCCTTCCAGTGGGGCATACTCCGCTAGGGCGAGTAGAAGGAGGAAGAGTCGCCAGCGTGTGACGGAGAAAGCCTCGAATCAGCCAGCTACAAGCCAATCGGAGGACGTCATCAACGATTACGCTGCTGATGGTGTCAGAGCTCGTAACGCTGAAGGAAGGAGCAAGTCCAGGCACTCTGGATTGGTGTCCAAGTACGACGTCGCTCCAAGGTCGTTCGCCAGGTCGCAGGCAGCTAGAGGCAACCTGGAAAACGGTTTGGAGAAGCTGCGGGATGAGGGTGCAGCATCGAACCGCAGGTATAGCAGCAGGAACACCCATCCTAATGCACTGAAGAGCAGCGAAGGGGAGTCTGGCGGTGGCTACTCCACCAAGAGTCCTCTGCCTGGCTTGAATAGGAAGCTGTACGAGAAGAAGGACAACAGGAAGAGCCCCGCCGTACAAGTGAACGTGAACAGTAGGCCTGCCTCCTTCTCAGAGAGACCCAAACTGGCGGAGTACCAAGAGACGGGCTCAGACAGGCTCCTTCCTCCATACAAGCCTCAGCAGACAGTCCAACAGCACGCATATACCGAGGACCAGAGCTTGAAAGACAAATCTGTGCAGCCTGTCTACGCGACTAACCCAGAGCTAGCCTCAAAAGTCCCGCTAGCCACTCCCTCCAGCCTGGACGTCTACCAAACCATAAAACCCCCGGTGGTTACAGTGTACTCAACTAGCTCAGTATCGTCTACAGCGCTGCCCTACCCGTCGCCAAGTCCCTACGTGCCTAATTTGCTCTTCTACCCGCCTGTGGTGTCGACTCTGGCACCTGTAGAGCGTTTCGAGGTCGACACCGTGCACCCGTGGACCACCCAGGTCAAGTCTCAGCTGAAGCAGAGGGACGTGGGGGCAGGTGAAGGCGGACAGAAGGCGGATGAGACAGCTGTGGATGGAGTGGCCGAGGCTACTAATTTCAGTAGCGAGGAGAGCGATGTGTCGAATGTGGACAAAGGAAAATACGAGATTGGCGGAACGCCTGACGAGGAGCACCGTGGACAAGATGGGGGCAGTGGGCATGCTAGTTATCAGCATGCGAGGTTTGAGCAAGATGGAAGTGGGAGCAATAGACATGATCAACACGAAGACAAGACTTATGAACAGGGGAAGGGCGATGCTCTTGGGGAGAGCTCGGATAAAAGCACGCATCAGTCCCCCCACGAGGATGGGTCTCATGAGGCCGCTGGCGGTGATGGTGGTAAGGGAAACGAAGCTGCTGGCGGCAAATTCGAAAAGGCTGAGGGCGCTGTTCGTGAGGAGGGGCATGAGGACACGGAGGGTGAAAAGGGACAGAAGGTACATTATTAATTGGGATACGGTAACAGACTTCTGTTAGTAAAAGCTGACTAATGTTCTGTGATTATATTCAGGTTTCTAAGTCGTTTGATGTCACAGGGTCGTCCGTTATTGTTGTTACCATTTGCATATTTCTGACACTGTGAATGTTGCAGTAAGGATTCTTTTAAGAAAAAGGTTCCATGGTTCAGATTATTGTATGGTTTATTTTATATAGTGTTAGTGTTTTTAGGACGTAACAGGAGTTTGTTTTCTGCGTTACTGGCAACAGTGGCACTGTTGCCAATATGGGGTTGAAATGATTGTCGTGAAGGGTTCAGTTTGCACGTACCTTCGTGTTTTCCATAGGGCTACAAGAGCTGGCACGAGCACGAGAAAGCCAATAAGGGCCACCACGACAAGGAACGTAAGAGCAATTATTACGACGAGGAGGACGGCAAGGCGAAGGAAGAGAAAGATGAGGGTGGATATCACGAGGAGCATCAGAAGGGCGAGAAGGGGGAGAAGAAAGCGGAATTCGACGAGAAGGGTGAACACCAAAAGGGGTACAGCACGAAAGGGGAACACTTTGTGCACAAAAAGGTGAGAGAAAGATGGGTCAATTAACCTGAATGGAATCTGATAAGATGTTTCGTTCGCTTGCTAACAATATAAACAGTTTATCCTGCTAGAAAGTAGGTAATCTAAAATGATATATCCAAATATTACATTAAAAATTCACAGCCAACACGTATCTTATTTTCAAATTCGACAAGTGAAAAATCACAACATCCAAAGTTAAAGTTCAATCTTCCAAATCCCCAATTTCAAATTTCAAGTGCTAAAACTGTAAATTCCAAATGCAGAGGCACAAAGTTCAGAAATAAAAACTCCACGTCCAGAATTTAAATTCCAACAGTCTTAAGTTTGAGATATCAGAGAATAAGGATCTACTTTGAACCTCGTTGATTTTCGTTCCAGGACGAGTTCGAGAAGCGAACCGAGTTCTTCGACGAGTCGCACGACGAAGACGACCACGAGAAGAATGGCGAGTTCTATCAAGAGCACGAGATGTCGAAGGGCGGCCATGAGAAGGTGAGCCACCGCGACAATGCGGACCACGAAGAGAGGTACGGCAAAGCAAGCAAGCACGAGAAGGGTGGGCATCACCACGACAACAAAGGTCACAAGATCAGCGCGGGCCATGACCGCCACTATGATCACGAAAACACGCATGGAAACAAGAAGACTCACCACGACGGAAAGAAGTGGGCGTACAAGGAGGGCGACAATGGAGATGGAGGAAAAGATCACAAGTCTGGCCACTGATATAATTTCACTGGCTATTTGTAGAAGTTCTTATACGTTTTTTTTTATCAAAGACCAATTAGCTAGTAGTATTATCATCATCGTCGAGTCTTCTAGAGCCTTAAGGAGCCACTTCTACGCGTCTGCAATGAGGTCTAGCCAGTTTAGAATAGAAAGGGGACAAGTGATACTCAGGTGGGGCTAGATTTTCAGAAGCTAAAGTGTCTAAAAGCACCCAAATAGACGGAATTCGTGATAGAACCAGAAAGATTCTGATTCCTCGGTCAAAAATACACCGAAATCGTGGAATACATTTTTATCGTACGACGCTTCATTCTCGAGAAAATTGAGCTTGAATGTACTTGCAGCGGGTGCGCGCCGTATGTCATAACATTAAGGTCGTTTTTCTCGGAGACGAAAAAACGAAAAAACCTCATTCTACACTTTCGACTTGTTTTTTGAAGACGAATCACCCCTCATAGTTTGTACCGCGGGTTGCAGCCGGAATAGTGATACTTCGTTAGGATAGTTTGTAAATACAGATGTATTGCAGGTTTTTAATCACGCCCTCCGTCATACCTGCGATGTAAATGCCGAAATATTGTTACTTGTTGAAATAAACGGAACACTCGAGAACAGCGAGTTCCATCGCCGTTGGCGGACCCGCGGGAAATTCAATTTCATTAACTTAGCTGACAGACATACGCAGAGATCTCGCGTGGTCGGATAAAATTCATTTGTTAAGTTCTTCTAACATTCCCTCTATGAGAACGAACGCGCCTGTAAAAAATGACCGTCTGCTTGAAACTGCACCGGCAAGGTCAGCATCATCCGCAACAGCGTAGCACAGGAAGCTTTAAAAAGCAGCTATCGTTGCGTCAACCGTCTGGAGCGGACGTATCTTTCCTGCAAATTGCCGAAGGAGAAGATATTCCGGGAAAGGAGTCCTCTATATTAATTTCAGTGGTGTATTCTCGACAGTCCAGGACGCGGGTCTAAAAATGGTAGCCCAAGACACCGGGCTACTCTACTCGATCGCTCTGACAGCTGATCTAAATTCAAACTGACGAGAACATCCAACAAGGCAACAGAATGTTTATTTATTATTTCAATTAAGCAACGATTCCAAGACACAGTGGCCCATCCTCCATCTTCTGTTACTTCACCGAACAGGCATTCTTATCGATCCACCAGGTTATTAGGCTCTCCAGCTGAGATCACGTCAGCGATTTCAGCTGCGAGTGTCGCGGATGCCAGCGACAGGTGATTTACAATCGGCGAGCGATATCAGCACCTTCGGGATATATAAGATAAAAGGCGGCAGTGCCGCTCCAAGTGATTTACGCCAACGCCAGAGCTGCAGCTAATGGCGCGGATATTGCCGGCCATTAGTCGGTTTTCACGGGGCACGAGTCCGAGATGAGCCCCGTGTGAAGCGTGCAGCGTGTGCCGTCGCCCTATCATCACGTATTATCCGCGGGGCGCGTGCCTCCGCGATCACCCGCGTAAAATAAAAGAGACAAGGCGGTCGGGTGAATTGCTAATCGTACATGCGATAACTTCCTATCGATTCCAATCCAGCACTGACGGTTCTCACGCCTCTGCCGACGCAATTATGGAGGCAACGTCGACGCCTGTGGCGCGTGCCGCGCGTGCTGAAGCATGTTGCGTCGGTCACGTGGCGACTGAATCTCACCTGATCGAGGAAGAAAAGCTGTTCCCTGGTCGGGGACTCGGGGAACTTTGCTGGGTTTGATGGAAATTTTAGTGCGTTGTGTCTTATAGCCCTGGCAAGATATCGACTTGCGTGGTCTATGGACTGAAACACTCAGCAAGCTCTTGTTTCAAGGTTTACGGGATACTTGAGGTGTTTGGTACTTGGACATTTGTGATTGTTAATTTCTGATGAATTGAAATTCTGCTTGAATTTGCGTCGTTTTGGGAACTTGTTCTGATGTTCGGCTAGCGTTAAATATGACCTCGCGTAGCGAGGAGTTATTGTCTGTGGCATAAACTCTATGCAGAGGGCGCCACTGTGGCGTCTTAAGGTAGGTTGTCTTATACGCGACTAGGCGCAAGGTCAAGAATTTCAAACTCGATTTTCTCGAAAATGAAGCACGATATCAAAAAAAGTTACTCTTTCTTTTCGACTTATAACTAGTAAATAAGTCGAGCAAAATGAATAAAATTTTTTGATATTGCGCTTCATTTTCGAGAAAATCGACTTTGAAATTTTTGACGTCTCGTAGGACACTTTGACTTTCCTTTTAATGGAATACAGGTAGTGTAGCGTGGCTGCCTCAAAGAAGAATGCCCGTCAGCTGCTCATTTCCGCACGTGTTGTAGAACTGGCTGTTGTTTAATTATACCGCCTGCTTGCTACTTCAAATTTTGATATTTGCCTTTGCTATGACGTCCGCGAAAGTGGAGACTCGTGTACCCGTCTTGTTTATCGAATCAGGCGCGATAAATTTTGGATACGGATGTTTGATCGCGCTATCGTTAATAGCAGGCAAATTATACTGCCTCGTGGAACTATCAGCGGATAGATTAGAATGTGTAACATCATATTTTGAGCAAACTATAAGAACATGTTGACTAACAACCACGCTGGCTTCACCAACAAGACACCTTCAAACATCGCATGACCGGTATTCACTTTGGACCCTTCCGAATTAATTAAGGGGGAGACTTGTATAACTAGGTAAAAATCCAGGCATTTTCGGGATTTTTTTTTAGAAAATATTTAATCTATCTTTCTGAAACATTCAGGATATTGTATCATCAGATTAAGATAAATAAAAAAAATCTTTTACTAAAAAGAATGGCAATTTTGATTTGTGACAATTCTACGTCGAGTTATACTTACCACCATCCACGCCTCTTTTTCTTGCAGCAGTGCACCGAGAAGGAAAGATCCCGAACCCGGAAATTCAAAAAATTCTGAGACTGAATATATAGGGGATTTCCTCCTGATTACAACGCAATTTTTGTTTGCTTTCCAAATTTACTCTGAGGGGGTGAAATTGACCCCTTAAATTCCGTCTATTTTCAGATTTTGTGTTATAACACGCGAACTGTAAGTTACCAAATGATAGTCCTGATTAAAAGAAGTAACTTTTCTCTTGAAACTATTTTCCTATCTCTTACAGATTGACGAGTTACAAAATAAAATCAGAAAATAGTCGAATTTTCAGGGGTTAATTTCCTCCTTAGAGTGAATTAGCAGCAAACAAAAATTTCAGATTATTTTGAATTTCCGTGTTCGGGATCTTCCCTTGTGAGCGCCACGGAATTTTTTACTTCATATTCTTGAATAACGAATAAATAACGGCCATAAAGTTTATCTACTGCAAGTTGTATAATTTTTAAAAAAAAAATCCTATAGATCTCCTATTTTTTTATCGATTTGATGAGAATGTCCCCTTAACCTACGCTAGTAGGTACCTACCTATCGAATTGACACCACACATCAATAGCAATTAAATCGATTCCCTCTTTTTATATTCCTATTCACATTCGACGATGGCAGATTAACATAAACGAAATACGGTAAACGGGCTCCAGGTGGTCGACGCGATAAAACGTTAATTACCTTCGACGCTTATGACAAATCCTTTGTGTGGCAATTGCTTTTCACGGTTAATATATTAAATTCGCATTTACGCCGCCACGATGCAATACGTGTTAATTCACCGCGCACATATTTTACATTGCTAATGCCGTAAAATTGATCGATGCTGATCCATCGACGTGATAACCTTTACAACGTTCATTAAAAGATCGTGGCCGCGGGAAATCGAGTTCTCGGATGTCACCGAAGAACGCGATAGGGTAAACAGATATTTCCACGTGGGCGTGGGGGGCCACGAGTTCGAGTTCAACTTAACAGATGCTTTCGCAACAAGGAACGAACGGGGAGTGCATCGATTTAGTGATTTTCCTGTTCTCTGCTCGCGTTCCGCGAACCGAATGAATTTATTCGACGCGAAAACTGCTCTCTTGGACGCGTCGCCACGACCTTTTCATCGGAATGCGTCAATGGTTTTTTTTGCGCGGTGTCCCGTTGCGAAATGAAGCCTCAATGTCACCTTCGAAATATGAGATATTTACTTGCATCGTTCTTTTCTTTCCCTTCCTTCTCGCAGGAGCCGGCAATTACTTAGATTAGAATTTGCACTCACTTTTAGCTGTACAATTAACAGACAATAGAGAACCTTAAACCTATGTAAGATAGTAGAAATTTTCTCCGTGGGGTATTTGCGGGTTTGGGGTTTCTTTTTTTATATATAATATCGACAGTATAACATATTCAGAATGTTTAGTTAAAATTTCATAAAGAAATTCGAAATATTTTATAAGTTACCGTTTTTCCAAACACCGTTTTTCAAAATGATAAAAATAGAATGATTGTGTCCTATAGGGGTGTACGCATAAAGTGGAATAGAATCATCCAGGTATCAAAAACAGTTTTTGTTCCATCCACAAAAAGCATCGAAAAATAGGCAGAATATCCAAAGCCTTTTCATTACAGGGCAGTTATTTTCTAACCACTGTTGATAAATCAATAAAATTCTAGTCCACTTTATGCGTGCACCTCCATAGGAAACAAAGATTCCATTTTTATCATTTTAGAACCACTTTGTCGCACAAAAAGACCTTCGCAGTATTCTCACTGGGGCACAAACATTGCGATTTAAATGCACACGTTTGTATTTATATTTTGGAAATATGAAAAATACAATAAAATTCTATACAGCAAGGAATACTAAATATTTAACAAAAAAAAAAATTTAAATCCGTACAATAGTTCCTGAAAAATAATTTCTTGAAAATAGACTCTCTTGTTCGACCGATACCTAAAGTAAAATGGTCCCTTAATATAATCCTACTACTAATAAGTACCTGCAATAAATGCGAAAGTGTATTTGGATGTTTGAATGTTGGTTACTCAATCACGTCGCAACTACGCAACGGATCATTTGAAATTTTGTATAGGGTAAAGGCAGGTAATATGAAACGACACGTAATATGGAACTTCGTAAAATTTCGATAACGAAATAACAAACTCTTCAGGCAATGGTGTATACTGGATCCTTAGACACAATAGACGATGATACTGACAATGGAGCACTAGTCGGGCATCCACCATTGAAAGAGAAACGTTTATATATTTCGTGGAGTGTAAAAGTTTCTGAAAAGTGCATCAAACAGTTAAATATTGTAGTGAAGATATGTTACAAAGTATTATTTTGATATAATTTATCATTAAATATCTTCTACTAAGGAGAAAGTAACTTTTAATAATAAATTCTTAATTTCTTGTCGGAATATGTGTGTACGTAATATCGAACATACCGAGTAACATAGATGAAATTGATAATGATGATGTGGTCGATGATGTGGAATGCTTATTTTGCTATGGTAATTATAACAATAATGACAGTAAAAAGTAGACCCAATGTATTCGCTGCTTTCAGTGGGCACACGAAGAATGTGGGGCTTCCGACGTATTATTTGCGTGATATATATAAAAGTGATGTATATTTATTTATTATTTATTATTATATCATTTTTAGTAAAAACAAGTAAGGATTTTTGAGTTTTCTTTACAAATTTCCTAGGTGTTCCATATTAGGATCCATTTTTTCGAACGGCTGATTTTCACTCTTTTCAGTTTTATTACTATAATTGCACAACAATTGGATTTTTTTACATTTGACTATGTAAATACGTTTATATATTAGTTCCTTTGTCCCCTTATGTCAGTTTTATTAAAAAAAAAAAATTCCCCTACTTTTTATAAGCTTTTGAAATCAGATGTTCCATATTACCTGCCTTTACCCTATACGTAGTCTAGGACCAGGAATGACATATAGGATCCTTTTTATCCCGATTTTTTTAACCGATCTGGACCAAATTTTGCATAATTACCACGAAATCGGGACATCCCACCCCTTTCCCGTGTTTTCACCTTCTTGACACTCCGTGACAATCGAAATTTTACCCGAGCAACACCGGGTACTTTAACCTAGTACATAATAATTTCTAACCCAAGAACAGTTCCTCAGACGACTACCTACAACAAGTGGACAACTACAAAAACCATTAAAATATACTTCAGCGTTTCTTTATCACAATATTAAAGCAGCCCCTACCCAATGAGACTTGTTTTCAGTCATGCCTCCAGAAGAGGTCTCATGTCTCATGCTAGTAGGGTGGAGAGAAGGAGAGAGAGAGAGTGACCTGTCTCGAGACTAAGCTGCTTCATAATTTGCTGCCATTCGATCCAACAATTTCTTGGAAACATCGAATTGCAACAGTGGCGGGTTATAAAAACGCGATCGATTTGATCGAAAAGGAGAGTACCAGGGGGTAGTGGGATTCGAAAAAAATGCGGGAACAATGGGGACACAGGGTCGAGCATATTATTGCGTCGGTTTACCCCGATTGTTGGATGGGTGGGGGGTGTTCAATCAGAAATGCAATGTCGTGGGAAGCCCGCGTGAACGCCAATAGAGAGGGAACTCAATTTCGCGGGAAAACGCATCCGTGACGGGACAGTGCGACTCGTATCGCATGCGAGGGAGAGAAAAATCGCGACACAGGTATAGGGAGAGGTAAAAGGGTGGCTCGTGTCCCGCTTTGACGAGGGCGTGTAACGCTGGGGAAATATTATTACGCGATGATCGCGGAGCGTGCGTCCGTTTCCGTGGCCGGGATTTAAGGTATTTCCTCTCTCGCCCCTGACATTTTTCGTATGCCGGGATTCACTTTTCCTCGCCCCATCGCCGCCTCGAACGGCGTCCGGGTTACGTGATACGGTGAAATTAGTTTCGGGATGAACGAGAAAGGGTTGTTCGATTATCGAAAAGAAATATGGACTGGAGGGCCACGTGCTTCGAGAGGTAATATGTGTTTTGCTCTAAAATGACACTGTTAAGCGGCATTTCCCGGTCAAATCGCGCAAAAATGTAGCTGATTTTTATGATTTTTTCTAGAAAGAAGGATACAATGTAAGGTTCTAAAAGCTTTTGCATTTTATTCTGCTACAAATGTAGAGTAGAAAAGAATTTTTTTATTTCATTTTTGCCCACCCCTGCCTGTGGTATGCATCGGTGTACAAAGAAAAGGCCTGGACTGTCGCCATAACTCCAGACAGGATCATCCAAAATTAAAATATCAAAGAAATTCCGTAATTACACATCCGTGGTTATCGCGCTACGCTCTCTTATTGTTAAGAAACAACTGGACGAGGATTGTCATATGTTTAAACGGTAGGGTCCCGAAAAATCATTTTTCTTTCGCACAAAAGTGTTCGTAAAAAATAATTGAGTGTATGAAAATTCACAATAGAGGTTAGCGCGGGAGCGAATGTAATTACGAATAGAATCCTGTTTGAAGTTTAAGATTCGGTAAAGAGTTGTATTTTTTACAGTGGCGATAGTGCGTGGAAACGTGTTTCGGTAAAAACTGTGTTTATTCAATTAAAACAAAAATCGATTCTCTTTTTAGTTCAATAAATGTATTATTAATTAAAAGAAAAATCACATTTCTATCTATTATACCTGCCCCACAATCCATCTCCAAAAAATACCTATTTTTAAGAGCGTCACACTGTTGGTTTCCCTTATCTGCTTACAAAATCTGTATCCTTAGGAATTTCGTTCTAAAATTTTACCTGGTCATTCTTAAGATGTTGTGGGTTGAAAATGTGCAAAGAATATTTTTTAGATGTTTTGACTGGGAATTGCTCTTAATGGTTTCTTTAGAAAGTAGGAACTTTCTGGGTAGTTTCTTTTGAATCTCCAGGACATTCGGGTTTCCAGCTTCTTAGATCGCCTTATTACGATCCCACGGTGGAGGAATCCGATTCTCCAATTCCATAATCGATGCTCGGCTCGCGTAGGTAACAGAACCGTGAATCCTATCTCGCGCACAATTCTACGTTTCGGAGGCTATCGCCACTCCACTATTTAATCAGACGGAAACTCAAGTGGATGGAGTATTTAAACAGTATGGTGGCACTAACCTCTTATCAGCGCCCTCATTATTCAGATTGGAATAAGAAATTACTGCCAACCAAATCAATACTTTGCCTGAATAAAAGAACTTCTCAAGACGAGTTTCCTTTAAATTTTAAGTGGGGACATACACCTAGAACAGAAATGGGCAAAAAATTATTTTAAATAAATTTTGTGTTCGAAATTTTTATTTAAAATAATTTTTTGCCCCTTCCTGACCTAGAGAGGCCTAAAACTGACATTCATTTAGAATTTCTTTTACGAAAGTAGTGACATTATTGAACCCGTAATTTTTTTATTAATCGTGCCACGTCTTTGGCTATAATACTTAATTTTTGTATGTAAAAATATTAGTGGTATAATACAGCTATAGGGGCTACTTCCAAATGAGTTATTCGCTGTAGGGATTTGCGGTTCCTACTCACAATTAAACAGATTTTACATGAAAGCGAAATGCAAATTTTTTGTTAAAATATATTAACATCTGTCGTTTTGACAGGGCCGATTTAAAAAATGTTAATTTTTAAAGAAATGGCAACACTCTAAATGAAACGTTCAATCTTTGGACATGAAATCTTATCTCTTTATGCAATAAACTAGAAACTATGTATTAAATAAAAACCACCCTGTCAAAAACTAAACAATAGTGTATCATATAGCCATGAAAAAGTGGAAATAAATCGGTTGAATAATTTTTTAGTAATGTGGGTATCTTTGATATTTCTGCGAATTTCGATCCCAAATGTTTGGGAAACATTCTTGACATATCAAGCACTAAAAATATCTAAAAAAATATATCAAATCTGTCCTTTTGGCATATCTAGGTGTATGTCCTCTCTTAATACACATTAGAAGTAGTCAAGTTTCATTAAAGCCTCGTTCGCTACGAAATATCTTCCTCGGATCGTCGCTAATTGGTCGTTGATCGTTCACCTCTCGGCGATCACTTGACGCATACCGCTGCATCATCCCCCGGCGAAATGAAAAACAAACACCGCCGCCCCTGTCGGGCGACGTCCACGAGAGGCCATCTTGAAATTGTGTTTTTGTAGCGGCTCAATTAGCCGGGAAAAATCGCGCCGCGTTTTTCCCTCGATCGCCTCGTATAATGTACACTGACGCACACCGCTTTTTCCCCCGAAAAGGGGACACGTCACGATCCCTGTAACGCGTTGTCCATCCAACCGAAACGTTAAAAAGAAAAAAAAACGGGGAAAAAAGAGCGGATCGATAACACGACGCATATCCTTCCACCTCGCCATCGTTTTCGCGCAACGTATGAATATTTAAGGCCTGCAATTTCACGGGTCCCGAAATGCATGGAAAACCGATTTTCGTGGGTGACGAAACAATTTTTCTCGCCCCTCCCTCGAACTTCGTTTCCGCCGGAAAATTGAAAATCATGGAGCCATTCTGTCAGTGATCGAGCTATCCTTCGACGAACCTTCATGGTGAAAATATACGATTTTGCAAGTCTCTTACTCTTCGGGGTTGATTTCGAAAGTTTCAGAAGCCTTCAGGAAATTTTTCTAAAATTATTTAAGTACTTTCCTTCGCGATCTGTGACGTTTGATGGGTTCCATAGTTATTTGGTTCCATATAGCCAGCATGGAGCTTGTAATGAAAATGTCAAAAGTGATTTATCCTGCGGGGCGCGTATTTCGCAAACATCGGCTATGAATGGCAAACGAGAGACCGCATAATGGTCAACCATCTTATGCATTAGAGCCTCGTGCGTTAATGCAACGGCCAATGTATCTTGCATCGAACGGGAAAACTTCTTCCACAAGTTGTCGCCTCATCTAGCGAACACCTCGAAGTAAGATGTGCCCAGATGTTTCTCTGAGGCGAAATAAAAAATTCTTGAGGACCGTTGCCCGTTCGTTACAAACAAGACACATTATAGAAATTCGTTTGGAGGCGAACTCGCGCGATCTTTGATAGGAATACTTGTTGCTTTCAAGTGGGTTCGCGGTTAATTCGTGAGCAAGGCTTAAGGAAGTCGCTATCGCTAATTACAATCGACCATCTCGAACGCAAACTCGGTTGGCCCGGGATGGATTTACGGCTATGTAGCTCTGGATTGTTTGGAAGTCTTGAAACTGGGATTGCTAATAATGTTTAGGATTTGAAGGACCTGAATGCTGCCATTAAGTTTAAGTTTAACCATCCAGGCTTCAAGCTTTGAAAAGGTTAACGCCCACCTACTTTTGAGGCGCCCTGTACCATTTTTCATACCCCACTTAGAATTAAAGGAATACGATCTATCGCCTTATATAGCTATTAAAATCGGTCTAATGTTACTCAAGGCTTCGACCACTCCTTTTGAAACATGCTGTACCGTGGCCCATCGCGGAGACCACCCTCAGGAATTGTATATCAGCGTCTCTTATATTATAGGACCCCGTAGGATCTAGCAAATACTCCGTTCAGAATCGAAACACAGGCGAAAGAAATCCCGCGAGATTTCGGCCGTAGGTTCGAGTTAAATCCCGCGAGATACGATGGGAAACCGGAAGTGCCATCAGCCGCGGGATTTCCCTGCCGCCCATAAACGAGAAAGGTTGTAAATGCTTGGTTGCGAAAAGCTCTGGCGAAGGGAAGAGGAGAAATCCGTGGAATCAGCGTTTGCATGCTTATACAGCTGCCATGGAGCCGCGTGTTCGCCAGAAGTAAAAGCGTGGACGTGCATTCGCGAGAGGACAAACATCGATTTTTGTAATCTTGCTTTGAAGACTGGTCAACGGGTGACGAGGAAAATTCTCCATGGGAAATTTATTCTGGGGTTAAAAAATAAAAATTTGAAAAATTCAGGAGGCCATTTTCCCATTTTCCATTTCCCCTTTTCCATTTTCCCATTTTCCATTTACCCATTTCCCCATTTTCCATTTCCCCATTTTTCATTTTCCTAATTCCCACTTTCCCAATTTTCCCACTTTTCCATTCTTTGATTAATTACATTCAAATCTTTTGTTGATTTTCAAGAAGGCAGAGGTCACATATTATTTGAGAAATTTTAAAGGGAATATCGCTTGCTCGTGTTTGAAAGTCCTTTGTGGCATCCAAATGAAATTTTTGCATTCCTGGGTGAGCTTCGGCAACGTCCACTCGGAGTTTGCTATAGTTTGTGTAATAAAGAAGGCTTTAGCCGGAGGAACTGTCAAGTGAGACGAAACCAAAAAAGCATAGCTTTTTCACGGAAAAAAACGCGTCACGAGTTGCACAACAGTCTGTAGAATGTTGAAATCGATGCGCCTGTATTTCTAAACGCTTATGGATTTTTACGCCTGCTTTTTCGAATCTGTAGCTACATCGTTCGAGTGGAATGTTGCAGAAGCGAACGAATCGTTTCGACATAGACACTGAATTCAGAATAATACTTGCTTTTGAAAAATTTACGTGCCATTCTAGGTGAAACTGAATGTAGCAATTTCGGGTGTTTAGTATTCACTGTAATGTTTAAATCATTGTACCCCTGCAACTCTGAATATTCCAAATTTTAATTAGGCCTAAACCACCTCTTACACAGCAAAATTTTAATTCTATAGTAGCCTGAGTAACCTTCCAAAAATGTCCAAAAAATGGCAGTACAAAACCGTATTTGTTAAATAGTATTTGTTGATTTACATCGCGCAATACTGGCCTATGCAACGTTGATCATTATTTTATGTAGGGTAGGGTGGGGCTGAAAGTCCCGTTTTTCGTATAAACCTATGTAAAATTTAGTAAAAAAAATCTAGCGATATACGGTGTAATTTTAAATAAACTACAATTATTATGCTTTACTTTTACAAAGTTGTTGGTTGATACTGTTATTTTTTGTTAAGTTATATCACAAAATATGTGTCAATTCAAAATGGACTTTTTGCCCCATGCCCGGGGTGTACATATGCACCTGACCGTTTCAAATTATACAAGCCGAAAACGGGTAGAGGATTCGAGTGAAAAGGGCACGGCGATCGACCTGTTGCCTGCACCGCGAAAAGTGACAAAACCGAAAAGTAAATGGAGCAAAAGTCTCCACGAAAGGGCGAGACACGTGTGGCTATGCTTTCGCAAAAGGGGAAGAAAAAATAAAGAAAAGAATGGCCCGCGAGAGTGCATATTTGTGCTGACAGGTGGTATTCAAGAAAGGAATAGTTTTATGATGGATATAGCGACGGCCTCGAGAACTTCAGATCTACCACCACAGCACCCCCAACTGAAACTATGATATATAAATGCGTAAGTTTCTTACACCCTCAGCCTACCACTGCTATCCCACTGACAAGGGATGCTCGGCAACTGGAAAATTAAAAAAAATTTGAAACTTTGCAGAAATGTAGTTTAAGCGATGCTAAAAACGTAAATATTTTCTGTTTCGGCAATGAAACAATTATGGGGGTGAAACCCCCCCCCCCCAAATTCTGAGTTTTTATATTATCGTAAATATCTGACTAAAACCAGAAATGTTAATTCAAAGTTTTATGGTTTCTAATATCCTACAATATTTGTAGAAGAAAAGGGTGGTGGGGATAAATTTGGAAAAAATTAATGTTCTCGAAAATTGTTTATGACCATGCAGGATATCAAAAGCCATAAAACTTTGAATAGAACTTTTTATGGCTTCGCAGATACTCACGATAATATGACAACTCAGAGTTTCTTTGAGTGGGTGTTTCCACCCCCAGGACCGTTTGATTGCCGAAATAAAAAATAGTCGCGTTACTTGTATCACTTGAAAAATTTGGATTAATCTTCTTAATAACTGGTTTCTTACGATCAAATAAAAATCATTTCTCAAAAATACGTCACTTAAATTTTGAAACTGCTTCATGATACTGACACTTCGTAGACATCATCTGACTATTTTTATATCTCACAATCTATTGATGGAATTCTAATGATATAGTAAAAACTAATACATTTCATTTCCAATTAAAATTTTCTAAATAAATATATATATATATATATATATATATATATATATTATTTTTGTTAATAATAAATTTAATATATTCACTAATACTGGAATGATAATGAAAATAAAATTTAATGTAAATATGATTATATATATATATATAATGAAGATATATATATATAATGAAAATAAAATTTATTATATATATATATATATATAATCATATTTACATTAAATTTTATTTTCATTATCATTCCAGTATTAGTGAATATATTAAATTTATTATTAACAAAAATAATCTGTAAAAAAAATTCGAGTTGCCGAATATCCCTCGACCACCACCGACAGAAACATCCACCGAAAACCCTGCTCCATCTCGAACCTCCAAACGCAACGTCGTATCCCGAATATCCGACGCGAAACACGAGTCTTCGATCTAGTTTATGCAAAACTAATTATGCACCGGTTCCACCGTTTCTTCGCAGCCGAGCCGATTCCTCCCGCGGCATTTCCCGTCGATGGAAGATCTCCACTGCCAGCCGTTAACAGGTTGATCCGCCTACTTACTTGACCCAAAGTTTGAGCAAACCGTTGGACGCGGGGCAACTTGTTCGGAAGCTCGCGACAGAGAGAATTGAATGCCCACCGCCGAAGCGGGCGTAGCGCGCGTATGCGCAAAAGTGAGGAGGCAGAAGAGAGACAGGAAGTGGCGTGGCGGAGGCACCGGTAGCCGAGACAGAGGAAGACGGTGATAGGGGGTACGTGTTACTGTACGTACACAGGGGCGCGGGCCACAAACACCAGCGGGACTGTATAAAGGGTGGTGTCCCAATGCCCTGATCGCCATTCCCGCGTAGACAGCAAAGTCGCGGTGCCCGGCGTCGTGCCAGTCCAAGCTTTAACTCTCCTTCGGAAGCTTCGAGTCACGTGAGGGGCGAGCGTAAGCGTGTGGCATACAGCGAGAGGACAAACGACGGTGTCCGATTCCCCCGTGGTGCAGACTCATCCCCGTCACTTTTCCAGCAACAGGTGAGCAGATTCTTTCACGAAAATCGTGTGACTCGGCAGGCGAAAAGACGTCCGTTTCTATGATACACCGGAAGAGTTTGCGGCACTTCGACAACGGGCAGTGAAAGTTTTAAAATTCTGTCGCGGGAAGCTGATTTGTATGGCTCGTCAGTAGGATTTTGGGGTGCGCTGTTATGTGGGGGAGTAGGTTTTGGGGTTTGATCTGCTGGAGGGAGGAAATTGGGGATTTCGGTCGAGGAAGGTGTCGAATTTTTTATGGTGGTCGTAGATTTTCCGGTTCTTAGGGATGAAGAGTGGAAATCAGGGGATTTCTGTCGAGCAACCTGTCAAATTTTCTGTGATAATAGTACATTTTGGGGCTCCTCGTCGGGGAGGGCAATATTTTAGGATTTCGGTCGAAAAAGGTGACGAATTTTCTGAGTTGGTAATCAATTTTGGGGATCCTCGTGGGGGAGGGTAAAATTTGAAAATTTCGGAAGGGGAGGTGTCGAATTTTCTGTGGTGGTAGTAGATTTTCCGATTCCTCGGGATGAAGAGTGGAAATTAGCGGATTTCGATCGTGGAACCTGTCGAATTTTCTGTGATGGTAATAAATTTTGGGGATCCTCGTGATGGAGGGAATTTTTTTTAGAATTTCCGTAGAGGAAACTGTCGAATATTCTGTGGTGGTAGTAAATTTTGGGGATCCTCGTGGGGGAGGGCAAAATTTGAGGTTTCCGGTATAGGAAGTTGTCGATGTTTCTATAGTGGTAGCAAATTTTGGGGATCCTCGTGAGGAAGGGCAAATTTTAAGAATTTCGGTAGAGGAAGCTATCGAATTTTCTATGGTGGTAGTAAATTTTGGGAATCCTCGTGATGGAGTGCAAAATTTGAGAATTTCGGTCGAAGAAACTAACAAATTTTCTGAGGTGGAAGTCAATTTTTGGAATCCTCATGATGGAAGGCAAAATTTGGGGAATTCGGTCAAGAAAACCGTCGAATTTTATGTGGTGGTAGTAGATTTTGGGGTTCCTCGTAATGGAGAGTGGAAATTAGAGGATTTCGGTCGAGGAAGCTGCCGAATTCTCCGCGGTGGTGGTAGATTCTGGGGTTCCTCGTGATGGAGAGTGGAAATTAGGGGATTTCGGTCGAGGAAGCTATCGAATTTTACTTGGTGGTAGTAGATTTTGGGATTCCTCCTGATGGAGAGTGGAAATTAGAGGATTTCGGTCGAGGAACCCGTCGAATTTTCCGTGGTGGAAGTAGATTTTGGGATTTGCCGTAACGGAAAGTGGAAATTGCGGGATTTTAGGCTTTCCTATGTTTGCTTTAGTATGTAGTACCTAGTTACTAAATCCTGTGTTCGCAGATGATAGGGAATGGAAGTTTTGTGGATTTGGAAGTGAGAAGCTCTCGATTGCTTTCGATCCATTCATTTGTATATCTCGTTATGAGTTTCAAAAACATAATGCGATTTTTCAACAATTCATCTGGATTCCTTAGGGTCCTCCACATTTTAGGATAAAAATCTACCTTGCTTAACAAAAGAATTTAAAAATATTCTAATTACTTAACGGTAATCTTTCAAGTATACAATTTAGGTAGGTACTCTTTAACTTTACGTAAATACTTCGTTAATGCTGAGTGCAATCCCACAATTTCCTCCCGCCATGTGAATCTGTGAAATGGAACAAACACGAGATAATGAAAGATACACTGTTCATCTAAAACCCCTCCAATATTTAATATTTCAGAGAACCGTATAAAAATATTACCTTGCGTGAAACATGAAAGCCCTGTCATTTTGCAGACTATAACTTTGCCCTATATCCTTTTTCACACGAAAAATCTTGGAACCTCCGGCTTCCTGTAATTAAAGCCATGCCCCTCGTAGATTTCGTGAAACACCTCTCCCTCGTTCGCGCAACAGGTGACCGCTTCCGGGATCTCACGAATAAAAAGAACTGCCACCCTTATTTCCTAATTAATCCCAACGCTACGACTGCTTTAACGCTACCTTCGCAAAGTATTCCGCCTCATTTCTTTTCACGGTCGTTTCGAACGCAGCTTTTTTTTCACGACAAAAGCAACGTCGTCAAAGCTTCGCCTTCCACTTTCAAAGAGGATCGAAGGAAACACAAAAATTGTCGTCTCAGATTTCAAACATCTGGCCATTTTCCAACGTCAGAAATTTCAATCGAATCTCTCAGGACCAGTTCAAGCGTGACACCCTGTATAGTTCTTGCTACTTATATTGTCGTCTGCACAGGAGAAATAATAGAGAGAGGATTTGATTTAATTATATGACTGGTTGCTCCTTTCGGAAAGAGGCCATTAATTTCCTTAATTAATAGAGAGAGATTGGTCTTTCAGCGAAATCTGTCTGTTCATAATTACAAACTGTATAAGAGATTCTTCGACGACGAATCCCTTAAGATAGTTATGGGTCTGCTGAAGTACCATTGCAATTTTTCAATTTGCGACTGCCATCTGCCCTTTATCCCTCAAATTCAATTGTTTCCATGCTTTCATTGAAATTGAATTTAATATAATACTCTGGCTATCCAATTTTGAAACACGTGTAACTTACATTTATTGACAGCTTGTATAATTCTCTTTGAATGTTTATTAAGCAACTTTTTGGAACTCGCCTGCAGGCGTGCGAATATTTTTCTGCCGCTGAAACGCTGCCCGATTGCATGAAAAATTGTTTGGCAAATCCGCCGAGGCATGCAGGTTTTGTTTTCGTTTCACGAACGGCTTGAACGAGGAACGGTAAAATATTCATCGACCGCGCCACAATAATAACTCGAGCGAGAAATGGACAAATAAAATTATTCGGCTCACTGGCAATATGTATTCCAAATTAAATATAGAAACTCATTCCTAGCCTGCACTGTTTTATGGAAAGAAGACTTCCCTGAACAGAGGAAATAATGAGGAACGAAACTTTGTACATCCTTCGAAAGTCCTTGTTAATCTCGACAACTTTTGCTTGAAATAATATTCCGGACAAGGCTCCCGTTAAAAGTTACGTGAAGATGTAGTCCAGTGACAGATTCGCACGGCGCGCCTGACCATAGCCGGACCTTTTCCACTTGCTCTCTTATCCATCCGGTTCTCACTCGCGCAGACCAATCATATCTTCTTAAAAATTGTCCCATGGACGCTTAGATCGATAGGATCTCCGTAAAAATGCACAAACTTATCAACAATTCCATTTATAATTCTTCAGTTACACCATCCTTCATCCTGTTTAGAAGTTGAAATTTTCTCTTCTACTTTGTAAAAGTAACTAAAGTTTCCTCTTCCATGACCGGAAGATCTTCCCCTTATGCGTCAACAAGTCACGTTTTAATATCACAGTAAATCGTGAAGCGTGGGTAATTTTATCTACCCTATCCACTGGAATTCATTGGATTTAATTTTTAGTGTTTTCATTGTGTGCACCAAGTGAATTCTATTTAAGTGAAGTTTATTTGAAATGCACCGAGGAAGTCTCTTTAATCTCGTATTTTCCAATCGCATCGAATCAAGTTCCAACTAATATCCGAAATAGGTACCATGACAACTCGAACGGCAGAAGTTTTGCGTTCGATCGCGAGCTCTCGATTATTCCATTTTATCGAGCATCGTTCGTCGGAGTCTCGCCGTCGGAATACGAGAAGATAGAGAAAAAGCGACGTCTCCGGGGCTGAAGATTGAAGCTGTCATTCTTTGGTCGCGAACTTCGATGAAAGGGAACTTCTGATATCAATTCACGCAACGGCGTAAACAACGGCTCCAAGTTGCGCAGTGGAATAGTTGTACGCGACGTTGCAGAAGGCGATGATGCACGTTCTATTCTCGACGCCGGCCACGAGGGTGTGATATTTCTATTTCGATCGCAGGCGAAAGTGGGAATAAAATTTTGAGCGTGTGGCGAAGTCGGTTTACCTATTTTCTGTGATATTAAATTATTTTCCAAAGCAATTTAATTATTTTGCACCGATTACGCGGGGGCTCTTTCACTGCAATCAATTAGAGTTTAAGAAGCTATTGGAAGTTCTACTTTAACTCCAATGGGATTTCTGTAGAGTGATTTGATGAAACGATGGAAGAAACCAAGATGATTGGTACATGTAGACTGGTTAGAGACAAACGAAGCGCAGGGAGCAAGGGAAGGCAGGTCGCGTATGGTCAGACACGTTTCCCGGACCAATATGCCGAGAGCTATATCTCTCTGTAACTTTTCATCCACGCATTACTTTTAAAATTGTTTCCAGCAAAAGTTGTTCGGGTTGACGGGAACATTAAGATGGCACGGACATTTCGCAGAAAAGTGGAATGAGTCAATAATAAGTCACCCTCTTACATAAATCATTCCCCAATTAAAGGGGGAATCCCATTCTTTAGACTAAAAACATAGCAAAATTTGGGATTTTTTTTTAAGAAACGAGCGATCCGATTCATCTGAAATTTGGACCATGTTTTGATGCATCTTTGGAGAAGTTGTAGGTTTTTTTTATTAATTTTTAACCATAAATATAGTAGTTATGCATGATCGACCATCACGCCGCACAAAATTCGCCGGCCGTTGGTGTGCATGATATTTATCTACCAGATAATCTGAGACAGAAAAATGAAACAGCATTTTATTTTATACATATGAAGCTTGAAATTGATGAACCAGCAAAAAACAAAAAAAATTATTGAGCAGTGTGGAGAATTTTCAAACTGAAATGTCTGAACATTTAATTTTTGCAATTTTCTTATGTAACAGAAGAAGTATAAAACTTAGCGGCATTCGGGTTAATCAAGTTGAAGCTACATATGTACAAAGTAAAACGCCGTTTCATTTTTTCAGTTTCAGATTACCTGAAAGGTAAATATCATGCACATCAGCGGACCACGAGTTTTGTGAGGCGTGATGCATAACTCCTATATTTATTATTAAAAATGAATAAAAAATCTGCAGCTTCTTCAAGGATGCATAAAAACATGGTCCAAATTTTAGATGAATCGAAATTCTAGTTTCCTCCCTTAAAGTTCTAACTACGATGATAATAAACTCTACGATTCCAAAATTACATTTAAACCCAGTTTAGTCCCAAGCTTTAAAAAAAGTCATTAAAAAGAATTAACAAAGACTCCACCATCGAAACGAAAGGTACAAAAAAGCTCAACACCATTTCCAACCCCTATTTCCATCTGTACCCTCTTCACTTCCGATCTTCCTTGATCCACAGAAAAGTCCATCACCCACGACATCGCCGAAAAATTCAATCCGAGGCATTTAACGGGTCATTCGAGCCGTTGTATCAGATCCCAGGACGTCGTCAAGTGACTGGAGCCACACGCTCGGCAAATTGGGGATCGAAAATTGCTAGCAGGAGCGAGTAACGGCCGACGGCGCGTGTACCCGTGCCGTTTCGCAATGGCAAGGCCGAAAGAGTGATGGCGCAGCGACGAGGGGAGAAAAAGAGGACGAGAATAACGCGTGGATCAGGCGGAGTTATTAGAGGGCCGTTATTACCAGACTTTTCGTAGCTTATAAGCTGGCACTCGCGCGCCTATAACGCGCTCTGGGACGTACCGCCGCATTATTCCTCCCGGAATAAAGTCTGAAAATGTGCTAATCAGCCTGGCTGCAGCTGCGATCGAAATAAGCACCCGAGGGACGCTGACATTTGGGGTGGTTCACTTGCAACGCTCCCTTCCTTCGAAATAGTTTATCCGTTGTTTACTCGCCGGAACAAACGAGTTCTTTTAAGAAACACGGACTCAGCAGTCGTTGACTGAAGTCAAGCCCTGCCAACGTCTCGAGTGCACGTAGTGGGCGATGTTCCCACGGTGCGCCGTAACGAGATTTCGTCGACGACACCACCTTACAACATGATCATTGGAAAATCCCGGTCGTGCGTGAAATTCCTCGTGTCGCGTTCCCTGTCCCGGAACAGGGCGGTCTTCGCGAGGCGAGTGTCGTTATTTTTCCTGCATCTTCCTTGACTCCACGCGCCACTTCGTCCATTAACAATGCACGTTAACTCAGCGGGACGCGTATCCCAATATGCAACACACGTTGTCGTTACCGGGTCAAAAATACCCAAAATTGAAAACCATGGTTTCAGAATATTTTTTTTAACTTTGTTATTTTTATGTTAAGGTACAGTGTTCTAAGAAGCAAACAAAATTTAGGAAATATCTCGAAATCTTTATTAAAGTTCTTTAAAAAATTGTAACAAAAACTCATACAGGCTTCTTAATTTCTACTTGGTTATAAAATCGTCTTTAGTAACAATAATCAAATTGAGATCGATATCAAAAGTACGCAAAGAAAACAATTCGTAACAACTTTTTCAAAACAATACTCGGAACTTTCCTAAAGGACATAGGTACGTACTTCGAATCATCAGGTTACATAGTGTTAGTGAAAAGTTTTGGTCTTTTATTGCACTTGGTCGGTTATTCCCCCGTCGAAAGGTACCTAGAACGGCACGCCACAGGATTGCGCGAGAAAAAAGATATTTTCGCAACTTGTGCCTCTGCGGTAAATTTTACCGAGTAGCGCCTCGCGCCGGGTTAAAGCCTCCACCGGTCCCATCATAAAGTCCGTTCAATTTAATCAGTAGTTTAATTGAATCAGAAAGAGAACCTCTTCGATGATTTTCTCGAGCAATTTCTAATAAGAAGCTACACGCTTGATCACCGAAAACATATATTACACCACGACATCCGCTTACTTTTGAAGACCAGTGTGGTCATTCCACTTGTTCCATCAGGAATCACGCTGTTCTAAAGAACGACATGAATAGAATCCTTGAATAAATCGCTGTAAAGGTGCTTCACTTGGTGATCCCAATGAATAAGTATGCAGATCCACAGGAAACTCGCGATAATCATGCAGACCGATGGAGTGGCAGGTATAGGGTAGCCTAACGAGGTTTAATTTCACACCGCGGCGGCACGTTTCGCTTCTCCTGGGGGAGGAATATCGAGAAGTGACGCTAATCTCATTTCCGGGGCGGCCGAGTGTACCTGTTCAGTGGGCCGTCGATAAGATCGATGATAATAACAAGAGTAACCGCATCCACGAGCCCTTTTGAGTGGGGTCGTGACCGCGTGCAGTTCATCAGCGCGCCACCCCCTTTTCATTCCTCGTATTGTTTCGTACGTCGTTTGCGGGCCGCGTAAACGAGAACCTGTTAATGGCTGGCCAAACAGCTTACCCCTGGGCGTAGATAGTTCTCGCTGACAGCGGCGAGAGATTCCCCGAGAGCGACTAATTAGGGTCCATTTAAGTGGCGCCACTTTGGTGGAAGAAAACCCAGGGTGCAACTGAAGAATCTTTTTTAAGGGGAGGTTCCGGTCTAAAATTCGATTTTTTTAATTTCATTTTTCGAATGTTCAACCTTTCAGGAATTTGTGTTTAAAAGGATTTGTTGAAATTCGTAAAATTCTCGAAGTTATAGGCATATGTGTAGCGACAACAAACGGCCACTCGGTGTTCACGTAAAACTTTAAACGCGTTTTTCTCAAAACAGTGTTCTTAAAACGGTGGGACATGTATCTCCAAAAGTTATTATCCGATTCGGCTGAAACTTCTTTTGTTTTGAAGAATATACATCTGGCTAGGGAGGAACCCAGACAAAATTACAAACAATTGAAAATTTATCATTTTCAAAGGCGTTGAAAGAACGAAAAATATAGGAAAAAAGTGATTTCAAACTTAAAGTGTCGTTATTTTCTAAAAAAAAGTCATTTCTTTATTTTTTCTGGTTTCCCCTTAGCCAGAAGTATAAATTTCAAAATAAAAAAAGTTTCAGTCGAATCGGATAATAACTTTTGGAGATACAGGTCCCACCGATTTGGATGAATTTTTTGACGCCTTGACTTGAACGACTCCCCAGTGCCGTCTGCAATGATTAATTATAAAACAAAAAAATATATTCCTATAATTTAAGATATCCTTCATACAATGCAAAAAGTCCCATTAAATTATAGATAGTAGTTTTCCCTTAATGAATTTCTAAAGATCACCTTTTTTTGGGGCTCTAGACCGGAACCTCCCCTTAAGGGACTGTCAAAAAATTTATCCAAAACGTGGAACCTGTGGCTACCTAAACCATTGGTCTGAAATAGAAAACAATGCCAGGTGATTAGCAGTAAAAATTGCAAAAATGTCAACTTTTGGGAAAATAACGGCACATAAAGTTTAAAATCACTTTTTCCCTATATTTTTCGTCCTTTCAACGCCTTTAAAAATTACAAATTTTAATTTGTTTTTAAATTTTACTGGTTTCTCCACGAGCCAGAAGAATATTCCTCAAAATAAAAAAAGTTTCAGTCGAATCGGAAAATAACTTTTGGAGATATAGGTTCCACCGATTTTAAGAACACTGTTTCGAGCAAAACGGGTTTAATGTTTTAAGTGAGCGCCGAGTGGCCGGGTGTTACTCATGCATTTGCTGCTATTCAAATGCCTATAACTTCGGGAATTTTACGAATTTCAAAAAATCCTTTTAAACACGTATTCTTAAAAGGTTAAACATTCGAAAAATGGAATAAAAAAAATTGATTTTTAGACCGGAACCTCCCCTTAATCAAGAAGTTAGTCGTTCTTCTGATCAGGCAAGGGGGCAAGCGGTCCTGGCAGCCCCCAAACAAGGGGCTTTGTAAAAAGAAAAGAAAATTGGATTTTATGCTTTAAATTAATTTGTATAATCACCTAATGAATTTTATTGAATTTGTATTAAAAATATTTTTATCCGCTCAACTCGAGTTCCCCCAAGATTAAATTCTGAATACGCCACTGCTTCTGATTGTTTCCTTCAGCTTTCAATCCTCCTTCTGTCCCTCGAATCGAAATATTTCGATCGTCTTCTACTTTCTGATTCAAGCTTTAGTTCCCCTCTGCTTCTTCAATAAAGACTCTCCCTCCCCCACGAAAAAGCAAACACTTTTTACCGCGAATAAATCCGTCTCTCCTTTCCGCGCAGCTCGAGCAGGGATTGGTTAAACAGGGATTCAACAGCGAAGGTAGGATGATCCTCCGAAAAAGCAATTGTCCAGGGGAAAAATCGATGTGATTGGGGGGATGAGAAAGGGGAGGGTGGAAGTGCGTGGAAGTCGGTCAACAAGGGTCACAGTTTCGACGGGATAATAAGAGGATGGTTAAAATTTAATTAGCGGACCCGATGAGTTGGCACGGGGCACGCCGAGGGGTGCCTTAATCTCATTTCCGGTCGCCGAGTGGATCATGGGAGAGTAGCGCGGCTATACTCGAGAAGCTCGACATCCTGTCGGCGCTAGGGAAGCCCACGCAACTTCCGCCATTGTCTTTGCGCTCTCCACTGCTTTAGGGTAAATCCGGGTGTATCGGTCAGGCGGGAGAGTTGGTCGAGTCCTTATATTTCAGACTCTATACACAAGGGCGTGTTAAGGAACAGAACAATAGCTTCTCTAGGAACCAAACTGTTTAATGAATAGCGTCATTTCGCTTCCTTCTATGTTTTTCTCGATTTATAGAGTACAGTAAACCCTCCTATAACGCGGTACTTTCATAACGCAGTTTCTATATAACGCGGAGCAAAAATTACGATACTCCTCTTATAACGCGGTACTCTCGTAATGTGGTTTCCATATAACGCGGTACGAATTAATATGATTTGTATTTGTACTATGTAATTCTGAGTTTCTTATAACGCGGTTTCCACATAACGCGGTTTCCATATAACGCGGTACGAATTAATATGATTTGTATTTGTACTATGTAATTCTGAGTTTCTCATAACGCGGTTTCCATATAACGCGGTACGAATTAATCGCGTTATAGGAGGGTTGACTGTACTAGCGTTACTACTCGGCTTCGCCGGAAATTTAGATTCTAATTTTATAAAAAAAATTCGTTCTTAGTTTTTTTGTGAAAATAGTCACATTCATCTGGATTAGTCAGGCATAATGAGCTAATGCTCATGTCGTGATTCCAGAGTTTATCGTTCGAAAGTTTTTAGGCGACAGACAAACACACAAACATATAGAAGCTTTCTGCTTTATATATTAAGATGAACGGAAAGTTGAGGTTACATTTAACCTCTTTTATGAAACAGTAGTGTACAGAATCGTATTTAAAGAATACTTCTAATTTTAGTTTAATGTTTTGGATAATAAGATAGTAGAGGTATTGAGGGACAATGCAGCCTAAGTATTTGACCAGTATTTAACTCTTCCTTCCAAAGTTAATGACAAGACCATCCCTCCCTGCAGAGATCATGACTTCAGTTTTCAACCCGATTTTCAGCAAATATCGACCAGTTTGTCTGAGTCAGCATAAAATTCTGAACAAATTAGGTTTATTCTGATAAAATAAATAATATCAGTATTAGTTTAAATGGCCATTTTATGTTAGGTCGACCGATAGTTCCGGGCCTACCCTATATGGAGTTCTCCTTTTTCCTTTCAAAACTCTATTAATCCCATTTCAGCTTGCAAATCCCACGAATCGGCCTCAGTAAATTCAATTCAACGTTTGGCAGTGAGCAAACGTGGCCGTTTTGAATCGTAGAAGAAGAACATCACCATTTCAGGTCGCAGAGGTGCGAGGCTATCTAGAGAAGGCGCAAAACAGTTTATGGCACGAGGGTTCCTCTTCAGTCGCAATCACCTTTTCTCTAGACACGCTCTAGATCATCTATATAATCCAGGGAAGAATGGACACGCGATTTTACTATTGAATCTTGACGACGTTCGTGATCACTGCTCCTCTATAGCTAGGGTTCACCTTCGCCTGCCACTTCTTCGTTCCTTTCGCTCCTCCTAAAAGTAGACTCTCATTACGCCTTGCCTCGCCTCGGCGCAACTTCTTTTCGCACTCACATCTAAAGTCACTATCAGATATATTGGCCGGTGAGTTTCGTGAGGGGTATTCTCCCACCACACAGTTTGCCTGTCTCGGTGCTCCTTTTCTCAACATTTTCTGACTCGCTCTCGCCTTCGCAATATAGGAGTGAGCCAGAAGTAGTGGGGATAGTGCCAAGCTTCTGGCGTGTAGGCCAAACCGAGCTGACAGCGTAGAAATGCACACATCAGAATAGGTGTGCGTTAGCTACGAAAAAATTCAGGAGCTTTATTGGTCAGAACATTGATACTTTCTCGACAGCTTCATCTCGTATTGGTCTATGCATAGCTTCGTAACGCACACAACTATTACGCTAAGAATAAATAACAGCCAAACGGCTAGGTTCAGGCGGAGCCGAGCAGCGTTCCCGTTACCCCACCATACCCTGCGAGGGCCACGCAACTCCAACTGACAAATCCGCGATCGTCAGATGGTGGTGGCTGATTTCTCCTCGATCGCTGTTCCCGAAAACGAATTCACCGGCCAATATATCTGATACCGACTTTAGGCTCGAGTCGCCTCCGGTTTTCCGTACCTGAAGTTATCCTTGCCTCGGTTCATGTGTTTGGTCAGTTGCTCAGAGAACTTCTTTCTTCCTCTTTTAGCGGTCACTGAAAGCGGTAGCATTGCACCCACTCACACTATGCCTCGCCTCAGATCGCCTCGCCTCTCTTCCTCAAAATATTCTCGAGGAAGCATCCGCGGCCCGGAATCGCACCGAGGCGAGGCGCAGTGTGAGTTAAATTGTCAAAATAAATAAAAAAAGCATAGGAAGAATAAAATGAGCCGAGGCGTAGTGAGAGCCTACCTTTACTCTCAGTAGACCTCTGGAACTCCGCTTTGGAGTTCATAGCCTCGCGCTTGAGATCCAGTAAGAACACATGTGTCATGGTTATTTATTTTTACATTGATGGCACGATACAGCGTACCGTAGAACTACGAGGGGACGTTTTTTAATTTCCACTGCAGAGAAAGGTGAGAGAAGGGGGAGTAGTACAATCAACTTGGACGGATTAAGGGGACTAGGCAGTCAGATCGCTCGAAAATCAAGTATTTTTTGCGAATTAATTACAAGCAGATGAACACAAATTGTGATTAGTGCGTTTGGGTAATGTTTATTAATACTATAAACAGTAAAAAAAAATTATTTGAATATTATATACATATATGTATGACAGCGCTACAGTCGTCTGATAAGGAGGCTTTTTTCTGGAGCTGTTGTAATTTTGCAGTGATTCTGGCGGTAAGAAATTGAATTGTGAAATATCCTCTGAAACTGATACTTTGCCCCGGCCCGCATTCTGCCCTGAACCTATTGAAAAAGAAAAAAATCAAAATTATAAAAATGGTGGCTGCAAAACGGCAAATTTTAAAGAAACGTCATTTTTCGCCGGGTAAAAGAGCCATTCTATTTTTTTTTTGTGTCAAAACAGGAGTTTTCACAGACTTATGCGTAGGCTCAGGTCGTAACTAGACATGTTTAATATATGCTGAATTTTTTTCAAATCGATGTGTACCTCTGTTTTTTCGCAATCACTGCAAAACGAAGAGGAAATATGATTCCGAGAAAAACGCGTTTAAAGTTTCGAAAGAGGGATCTAGCCTACCTGCGTGCGCGCAGAAACGGTTTAAGGCGCGTTCGACCTTTTTGGCTGTAAAATCCTTAATTTTGCGAATTTTAACATAAACCAAACGGCATTTTACTCGGGAAGGATGGTACTTTCGAAAAATGTAACAAAAAAATCGAGTTTCTGGCTGCCCAGTCCCCTTAATTAGGACTGCTTGATCGCTTTCGGTGCACGATAGAGGCAACGACGAGTGGATCGAAAAAAATCAGGCGACCCGAGTGAATTCGTGGCGACGTCGACTGCGCTAATCACAATCCATACGATTGGAACTAGCCACGAAACCCTCCAGCCACATGCTCTCTGCCTACTTCGCGTTTCTTAACACAATTTCCGCGTTCGCTCGCGATAAACGCCCTGCTCGATCCTCGCCTAACGAAGTGGATTATTACTGGCGTGTGCAAACGTATGCAAACAAAGAGGAAGGGCAGAATGTCGGGTCGATATAGAGGAATTACAAAATACGTACCGGGTGATCAACTAATGTACATCAATATTTCGATGGGCGAAGGGAATCTACGCGTTGAATCGAATAAAAAGTTTCCACTTTCCGGAGTTTCAACGGGGAAAGAAATAGTGTCTGGTTGGGCTTTGAATGTCGTTGGGACACTGTAACTCCAATGGAGGATTATGCCCGTGGAAATTTGCTGAGCATCGAGAAGCGACTGGCAATGAAATTCCACCGGCGTCGATAGACCGCGAAATCAAGTTTATTCGATTGCATGCGATCACAGGCGAGAAAACTCGTGGCTCTTTCACGCGCGCCAAGTTCAATTTCGTTCCCCAATATGGTTTCATTCTGTTCGAGCGTATGAACGGCCAGTTACGCGTCGATAGAACCTGCCCTTCGATGTACAGGATCTTCTGTGACGTGCTTGAATTTACTTCGGATCGGTCGCTGTCTTCAATAAAGGGGTATTGGCAGCCTGTTTCATTTAACTCCGTTGAAAGAGGTTTTCAAGGGTATACTAACGTTGACAGTAATTATTCTTTCAAATTTGATCGCATGAAAGGCTCTTTCACCTTAAAGGATTACCAGGAGGTAGAAAAAGAATGATTATTTGTTGATTATTTTTCAGAAAGTACATGCATATTTTTATGCAATGGTTTTTGTACTCAGATGAGGGACACTTTAACAGGTTATTATATTATGTTTTAGTATAAAAATATTTAATTATTGCAAAATTACGACTGATTTCCCAGAAGCTGTTTTTAGAAACACGTTTCGCGGTGACCAATATTATTCGTAACTGAGTTATCTGAAATCAAAAAACGAAAAAGATTTAGTTAGTACAATAGTTTATCTAGTCTTTAATCGTTCCGTTTTATAAAATATTAATCTGGGACAAAATGGCAGATGTTTAAAGTGAAATGATCGATTTTCGTAGAAAAAACACTTATTTTTCATCCATAAAATAAAAACTATGCATTCGAAAAACAAATGCTTCGATTAGAGACTAGATTTGAATGTTTAGAAGAAATCTACAAAGTTTCAGAAAGATTGATGAACCGCAACACGTGTTTCTAAAAACAGGCGACCGAAAAGAGGCGAATGTTTATGATTTTTTTTTGAAAAAGCGGAAGCATATATTTTGCAGAACTTTTTGTACTTAAAAGAGCAACATTTAAAAAATATTTAGTAATTTTTTCACAGAAAAATATTTATGTTTATAATAAAGTAACAACCGAGATCCAAGAAGTCTTTTTAAAAAATTGGTTTTGCGGTGAGCAGTGCCATTCGGAACCAGATTATTTAAAATCAAAAAACAAAAAGGATTTCGTTAGTATGTTAATGTTTTGATGATATAAAGTTGAAATCTTGATTTTTTAGTGCAAAAATCATGCAAAAAGATCAGGACTTAACTCCTTAAGTAGAGCAGAATATTTTAAACTCTGCTTAATAGTCTCTGCATTTACAATTATACTTATTACTGTAGTGTGCTATTTAATTTAATTTTAACCACAATGTATTCTGTGTACTAAAGGTTTTTACCCATTGATTTCAACAACAATAATAATAACGCGAATAACAATATAGTTTGGGAAACTTAAAATAAATTTGTGATATAGGTTTTACTGTTTCACATTAAAACTAGATTTTACATTAAATAATATTCAAAAGAGTACAATAATATAAGAGTATAATAATAATAATAATAATAATATAATAAGAAGTACGTGTAATAAACTGGAAGAAACTGTAATTGCCTCGTACGTCTAGAAAGTGGCCTGAAGCTTCAGGGAGTAAGGGAGTAAGGATCGTATATGGTCAGCCGCACGTCGCGAAGCAACGTGGAATAATTAATTCTCTATAACATTTCACACGTGCATTATTTTCAAATTTGTTTCCCACAAAAGTTCGTCAAATCGATGACAGCTTTACAATAGTGTACTAATTTCTCAGCGATGTTGATTATTCACCGCTCTAAGGGTAGCAAAAGTGTTGCCTGTTTTCATACCATGGAGATCAATAATCGAGTTACACCAACATCGTTAATACACCATCGACCACCGTTTCGTAACAGATCCAGCAAGACACCCTATCCATTTGCACCCCTCGATTAAAACTATTATACAGAAACGAAAGTATCACCACGTTCACATTGCCCCGAATACTTTTCCTCCATAATTCGACAGGCATCTCAATGATCCTTGGGAGCTTCAAACTCGGGATTAAACAACACTTTCGAAAGTCCTTTACGAGTTCCCAAGTGTTAAGACGCCTCCCCCGAGAGGGCCGGCTATTTTTCAGAGCTGATTACCGGGCCCATCTCGAATAATCTCAAAACGAGCCGCTTAGCGTCAGGACGAGCTGTTGCAAACGGAATTAAATAAGCAAGCGAAGAAGAAAGTGAAGGGAAAGCCGATGAACTTTTTCTGTACTTTTCCCCTTGCTTTTCGGGTAAGGTGTCATTAGTTCACGTGATCGAAACAACACCTAATCGACTGTACGGGACGATGGGTTTCTAGAACTTATAAGGTATCGACCAGCACAGTGCTGTTTCGAAACGACCAGGTCTATAGCGCATCAAGGACCAAGCTAAAGGCGCGTTCCTACGTATCAGATATGAAACTGTGGAAATGTGGCTGAGATGCTTTATTTTAATTAATTCTGTTTACTGGTTGAAGGATTCGTGATTTTTAAAAGTTTATATAGAATTCGAAATTGTCGCTTGTTTTTCCTAAGTTCGCAGAACGTTAAAAATTGGAAAATTATTTCCAAGTGGATTTAAATACTACATCTTGTTCCACGAAAATCGTGATATCCGCGGAAATATTTTCTTAGGCGTTTCATTTCTCGCCGCGACGTCTCGGGAATTAAATCGGCCTCGATTTAAAGTGGCAATTTCGGCGGCCAGGAGGCAAGTCACGGGAGGGCTCAAGTACACGCTCCCATGACCCGTTCCGTTTCATTTGCTGAATTTACAATCCCCGCCTTGGCGCGAAAAACGCCGGCGAATGCGCCAGTATTTCGTTTAACCCTCGGTTGTCACACTGGATCAAGTTGACCCCAAATTTGACTCTGAGGTAAAATATCTTTGAGGCATCACTGCACATTTTCAGGTAGAGACGCTTCCCGGGTGAGGGGAATTTTATTTATTAATTTTATTTATTTGTTTATCAAAGTAGCATAACTCAAGAATATAACCACAAATTTTTGGCTAAAAATATTAAAAATTAAAAAGTTATGATTTTTTAAGGAAAAAAATTATTCCTAGAACTCTTTTTCTTTCAATTTTTTTCCAAACCTGATGATGCTTCAAATTGTTTAAACATATATTCTACAATGTCCAAACTTTATCTCAGAATTCTTGCGACTCAATTTCACAAATAGTTTTTAAACAGCAGCTGATTAAATATTGTCTTGGTCAAATCGACGCAGTGCGAAAACTAGATTTGAAAAAAATAGGTGTGACAATCATAAATTAAGCAAAGTAATAAAATTTCGTTCCGCCTACTTAAGTTTATCAATTTTAAAGTAATCATTTCCCTCGTTTCTAAATTATTCCTCCTTCACCCTTCGTATCAAAGCTCGCAACACTTTCGAATGACTGCACTTCGATAGCCCTACAAAGTTCAAAAAAGAAGAGGAGGAAACAGAAGTCAGAATACCGTGAATACCCGATGCACCTCGTTGCTACAGAAATCAATTAAAGTTACGAATGCTCATCGCTTTAAAGCGCGGAGAACTGGAATTGATCGTCGCAACAGGTGCCCCAGTCGCCGCACACCCCGGGCGCCATCGGCTGCAATTTATTTTTTAATTACACCCGGCCCGTGCACTTTTATTTCACAAGCAATATCAATCCGCGGCACCTCCATTCGCGTTAATCTGCCCGTATAAATCTAAATTAGCGAGCTACTTCCTCCTCGTTTCCACGACTTCCCACGATTTTACAGGAACGAGGGTGCTCCGCCCCGAGAAACATCAGTGCCTCGAAATTGCAAATTTCCTCTACCTATGCCGCGGTAATCTTTTTTTTCTTGAATTATAATTATCTGCTAGCGACGAAGGATTAAAAAAAAGTAGTCAGATCGTGTGGAAGGAGGTGGGAAAATCGATTGCGTCCCGCCTTGGGGGTGTCTTCTTTTATGGATATCGTTATTTATTTAGAATGCAATTTCTCGGGACACCAAAAGTGTTTGGATTGCATCTCATATGCAGATTCATGCTCCTATAATCTCGACGACTTTTTCGATTCCATGTACCTCGCTGACCTAGTCCATTTCGTCGTTTTCATTAACCTCGGCAGATTCGATTTGAACCTGTGCCCACGTAATCTGCACCCACTACTCGAATCCCACGAAACTGAGCCTTTGGCCAAACAGGGCTGAAAGAGGGGCGCGATTTACATCGGATATTGACCGACCAAGAGCTGCGAGGTGGCTGTTACAGAGGTCTCTAGACGCATAAACGTTTAATCGCGCACGCTGCCCCACTTTCTAAATCCAATCACGGATTCCTAATGCTTGCCAGATTAGCACGTTATGCGCCCTCAAATCCGCCCACGTTCGATACACCTCTGGTCACCGCTCTGTCGATTAACTGGCTATTATAAGAAGCTCCCTTACAGTTGAATTTCAATGATTAGAAGTAACAATGCTGAAAATACCTTTGGAAAATTTAAATTTATTTTGGAATTCACAGAAATGTATTCTGCATTTTTCTGAAAAAATCGAAATTGTGTGATTGTTTTCTAATAGCGAAAAAAACTTGCCTTTGATGATACCGAAAAAATTGAGGTGCCACGAGAACCTTGAAGTATTAGGTAACTTTTTGTTTTTTTTTTAACATGTTTTTAAAGTTTTGTATTTTTTTTATGGTCTTAAAAAAAATTGTAGGACACTATATTTCGTTCCACCCTAAATTGCGTACTGCTAGGAGTTAGTTTTTAATTACTGCTGAAGACCTTTTTGTTTACAAAGACAGAATCAATTTTAGGAAAACGAGGAAAATTTTATGTTTTTTTTCTGTTTGTTGTGGAGCTAGATTTTTAGGATCACTAACAGTCGAATATCACTTTTTGAGAGAGAGAGAGAGTTTCTAATGGGAGATTTGACACGTAAAACTAGAATCCAGGTTCTCAGCTTTTCAATGGATACGTTTTGTTTGAACTCGTCGTCGGGGAATTTGTAACCGGATGCGCATTAGGAAGGAAAGCGGAGCGAGTATAATTCTGTAGAGATTAGAGTCACCAGGAAAGCAATTTTCGTGGAAGAGCAAACTATCCTGTTCATCATTTTATCCTGAACTTTCAAACTCAATCCAAGATCGAGAAACGAATTTCCACCACTTTAATGACGTCCCACGAAAATAGCCACCACTCTCGCGCAAGATGGTAACGTCCACAGACATTACGTTCCATCTCACTTAATTTCATGCTGTCAAAGATCCTTACTTTCTCTAATTTTCATATTGGCAGCAATGACAAGCTAAATTGCCAGTAGAATATTATGATGTAAAAATAATTTATGAAATCATCTGATTTACTGTGACATTTATCGGTAAAAAATCATGTATTATCTGTTTTATTTTCTACACAGAATCCAGCAGTGTCGAGCTTTAATATGAAGACCAGAACGAGCTTAATAACGTCCAGCGTCGCTTTTGTATGCGTTGTGGGAGTGGTTGGGAAATCGGCTGCGGCGATGGAAGAAACGCCATCCTCCTCATTGAATCTTCAACATTACAATGCGATGCTGAATTCAATGGGATTCGACGAGCCTGCTCCCGAAAAGAGAGCCTACACCTACGTCTCTGAATACAAAAGGCTACCCGTTTACAACTTCGGCATTGGCAAGCGTTGGATCGACAACAGCGACGATAAAGTGAGTTCCAGTTCTCGTCCTACCTTGGACTGTGTTTTAATTGGTCTAAACAGAAAGCCTTTGCTTTCGAAAAGAGCGAGTGACAAATAAATAGCCATCTGGATCACACTTGTCACATGTTCTACTCGATCAAATGATTTACTAAGATCTAAGTTTGGAATATTAAAATAACGAAAAAACGCGATGACTTCAAGGACTGATTTCACCCCCTCAGAGTGAATTTCCGCAGAAAGAAAATTTTTCCTTGCGTACTCCAATATTCTCTACATTCACACGAATTTGCATTAAAATCAGAATATTAATAATAATAATTTTTAGGAATTTTTGCTTGTCAACTATAGACTCTCTTCCTAAAAACATGTGATATTAGCACGCAAAAATAAAATCTACTCAGTGAAACTTTCAGAAAGCCTTTAGGAAAGCCTCTTAATGGGAGAGCCACGTGTAAGTAGCTGGAAAATCGGGGCATTTTCGTGAATGTTTTTTTAAAGAAATTATTTAATCGATCTTCGTGTAATTTTCAGGATATTGTATCGTCAGATTAGGGTAAATAAAAAAATTATTTTTAACAAAAAAGAATGGCAAATAACAGAGTTGTAAGGGTTTATGTCCAGTTTGTTGGCGACTATATTCATCAAAAACGAAAAATTCAAAAAAATTTTGTTTAGTTTATGAGTGCACGTACAAATCTTAGCTATTCATAACTTAAATGATGCAAAATTGAACAAATAGTGGCCTTTTCAAAAAAAAGTTTACTTTCTTCGAATGAAATTTTGCCTTAAATGTACAAAAACAGCTATTTATTTAAATAATATCATTATACCAATAGCTAAATTCTATTTAGAAAATGTTCACAAACATCCATGCGCAAGGCTAAGTTGATCTATTGAATATTTTTGAAGTTGCATTGTCCGCCAATAGTAAAACTGTCGTTTCGAGAAAAACGCGTTTAAAGTTTTCTGGCAACCTTTGCGCCATCTGCTGCTCCGTAGCAAAACATGCTACAGCCGCTTTAATTTTTCGAATTTCGTTCTGCGGCTTTGGGAGCATATTTTCGTGATATCCAACTATTGACTTATGCAAGAAAATAGAAATCGATTTTTACACCCCTTAATCCTTAACTGGTGAGGTGTGGTCTAACATAACCCCAATTTCTACACCTACTTACACAGTAAACTTCAGACATTTTTTTCGGAACAAAGCATTCAAGTCTTCAGTAAGTTGGTACAGTACCTATTGGAAATATTTATGGCATCACTCGAATAAATAGGTTATCAATTATACCTCCGTTATTATGAATACATAGGAAAATATTATTGCAAAAATATGTAGCTCACTCTCTTGGCAAAAATAAATTGAACACGCACCATTTCATCAACCACATTTCTATGAAAATAAAATTGTGCTACTTAAAGAGGGTAATGTTACAAATACTTCCAGTACTGAATACAACTGACACGACTGAAATCTTATTTCCAAAGAACATAAAACTGCAATTACTTCTGCTGTATTCTCGCTTGAACGAAGGTCGAAACAAACAAATGTAGGGTCAGGAATCCCAATAAGAGGGAGCCCGGAATAAGAGATCTCGGAGAATCGACTTTGGCGACGTTGGTAAGGCGCCTGGCCAGTAGCGCGGAGGATCCCGAAGGTCTTGGGTTCAAGTCCCATCGCCCCCGAAGTCTTTTTTTCCGTGGCTCCCGACAATATAGGAATTAGGAAACCAATTCCTAGTACAATCATCATCTCAAACACCACCAAAGGGTCTCTATGAGACCTCACCAAGTTAAGGGTTAAATCAAACTTAGTAGTGTCCAGTCCCCCAAAAATCTCACTCAACGGTATCCTCCAAAGTCCCAAAGTCTGCAGCGATCTCCAAAGTACCAATCCACTGAACAATTCTGCACAGCACCACAATTCTGTAATGTTGCAGAGAGGTCGCCAGTACTCGTTCGGTCTTGGAAAGCGCACGAAGCAGTACAGCTTCGGTCTGGGGAAGCGGAACGAGAGCCCTGACTACCCCGTCAGGATGAACATCGATTACGTGCCGCTGGGCAGCCTGTCCTTCCACTCGCAGGAGAACCTGGACGACCTGATCGAGGAGAAGCGCGGCAGGCAGCCGTACAGCTTCGGGCTGGGGAAGAGGGCCGTGCACATGGCGGCCGATGAGGCAGCAGGTAACGGCAAGAGACCCAACAACCTGCTCAGCCAGAGATACCACTTCGGCCTGGGCAAGAGGATGTCCGACGACGAGGAGGACACGTTGGAATAGGACCACGTCGAGTGATGCTTTGACCTTTGGCCCGGTTCCTGCGGGATCAGCCCGGCCAAGTAGCTCGCGTAAACGACGTAGCTCCGTTTCGATGTCGCTGAGTTCTGTTGTCAGGCGAAATATAACGATAACGCAACAATAAAGACACGTTTTGAAGTTTCAACACCTCTCCCTGCGATCTCTCATTTTCTGTTCTGCCCTTGCGCGCGATCTTGCTGGCCGTGATCCGAACAAAGGTCGAGGAAAATGCGCCGGATGAATGGTGGTGATTCTGGCGGGGGATCAAGGGATGACTTCCTGCTTTCTATCCCAGTGGGGCTCCTTGGTTTCGTTTGCGACAGCGCTTCGCAGATCTGGGCAAACATTTTCCACGGCAATTCTTTCCTCCTTGCTGTTCAGTTCTCGAGATTTGTGGGGGGAAGGGTTCAGGAGGAAGGGTTCACTTAGACAGTGATATACGTCGGTTAGAGATTATGATTTGGGTACTGAGAAACTTCTACTAGATTTCAAAAGCTTTCTATCTGACAGATGGGCATTTTAACTCGATAACGATGCTATTTGGAACGAGAGATTGAAAATGGTCCTTTTATTCGATGATTTTATAGATGACACTTGCCCAGCTCTGCGTAGCTTCTTAATAATAGACACAGAAATGGTGTAAAACAGCTTCACAGTTCCACGTCCCATTGGTCAAAATTCGAGTGAACGTGTCGCTTATGTGAATATCGACTTCAGGAATGTTCCTGTTAATTTGCAACCGATGGAATTATAATTTAACGATCACGATGTACGCCACGCTCTGCGCGCTGAATTTAAAGCGGACCTAACAATTTAAGCCAGCATCCCCCAGTCGACTTTGTAACCCTATCGAATTTATGTTTAAGAGTTAATCGAATAAATGTTCCTCAGAAAAGAAAGATGCCGAGTAGTTACTCAGACCCCGAATTCCGAAATCTCTGCCAGGCAAAGTGGAACGTAGAAATATCGCTGTGAATCGCTGTTTCTTTTACTGGGCCGAGAAATCGCTGGCATTGAAGCGATTACGATAAATAACAGGCGTCCGCAGCAGCCCACTGTCGAATCGGATACGCCCCCTCTCGATTTCGATTATTTGTCGCAGTGCTCGATCGCTGGGGGCAACAACTGCTCGCCTCTGATCGTAAAGCAACGTCGGTGACCCTCTAATTTGTCTTCGTCCGCGAAAGTTCCACTTGAAAGCCGATATTCTCGACGAATGGAAGCAGAAGAAATCGCGGATAAATGGTACCTAAGATAAAGAAATAGACTCTGCAGTGAAGAGATTCAATTAAATCGAATTATTCTCGACCGTGCTGGTGCCGACGAGGTCCCCTTGCGCCATGAAGACTCGCATGTGCTACGGAATCTTGATACTCTTCATGTTTGCGACGAAGTGGAGCTTCTGCGTCGAAAAGTATTGGCTGCCGGACTTGGAATGGCGCACAGCCAAAAACTGGCTGGGTGACAGAGTGCCAGAAATCGACAGCCACGTGGTTTTCCCTTTGCAGACCAGGCACGCCGTGGGCATGGCGAATTCTGGCAACCTCAGGCTCGCTGGCATCGAGCTGGCTAGATCCGGATCTCTCATTTTGCCCAGAGATGGTAATTTGCAGGTAGGTGCTCGTGGTTGCGATAGAATAGAAGCTCTGCACGATTTTATTCCGGTGTTTTTTTTATGCAAGCAATAATGGACTGTTGCTTCCATTTTGAGCGGGATGGTTGGTTTTAAAATTTTCGCGTTTGGATGCTACTAGTGGTGGATATAAGGAAAAAGGCCCAGGTGGGAAACATTCTGAGGGGTCCATTTTTGCGGGAAAATAAAAAGGTAGTTTACTAAAAAAAGGCTAAGTGTAGTAGAACAGAAAAAAATTATAGTGTTTGGATAAAAACATATTTTTTTTTTAAATGGAGCTCTGGGGGACCTTTTGGGCAGGGGTCTAGGCGGCAACTGTTCCAAAGTGATCTTTATCTTAATGTCCAGCCAGTTTTATCAAATTTCATTATTTCCATAATCGATTATCCACTTTAACCCTCCACTGCGTATTTTGTTTATGAAAAAAAAAATAGTTTCTAACGTAGATTTTGTCTATGAATCCGGGAGAAATAATGAAAAATACTGGGTTACGTGTGTATGTTTTTATTGAAATTAATGTACATGTATCATATCTGTTACATCGTGCAGTGGAAGTACATTTGATGTATAGTGGATCACAGCCATAATCGTGCACTCTTTAAAATCGCATAATATTTTTAAAATTGCTCCAAACCACTTGAGTTTTTTGGAGAAGCTAGAAGGATTAATTAGAAATCGCTGATTTTAGGAATTCCGATTTTCGACCTTATTCTGCGATCTTTAAACGTTTGTAGCTCAGAGCAACGTTAACCGATTTTGATGAAATTTTCAGCATGTATACAACTTAAGTAAGTCTACAAACGGGGTTTTTGAATTTTCATTACAGGCTCAGAATAAAAAGTTGAAACAACGACCTTTACTATTTTTTTTTGCTATTCCGACCAATTGCAATTTTTTTCAAAACGACGAAACACGTCACATAGCAAATTAATCCTTCTAGCTTCTAAAAAAAACTCAAGTCTTTCGGACCAATTTTAAAAATCTTATGCGATTTTAAAGAATGTGCGACTATGGCTGTGAGCCACTGCAAGTGCTTTATTGATTATGAAATTTTAGAAAACAATTATTATTTTTGTTCAGACAAAAGTGCAAGCAACATTTTGAACATTTTATAAATGAAAATGATTTGCATCCTGGGACTTTGCATCTTTGCCTAGATTCACCACATTGCTTTTACAATTAACCACGAAATCGGTTGAATGCCAAACTGCACAAAATAACGGCAACTAGAGAATACACAGGGGACTAGTAATATGTTTAAAAAAGTCAATGCAGAAAAAATGCCTCTGGTTCTCGTTTATTTCGAACTTAAAAGTGGTGCATCAGATCGTCTACAATGGGTAGTGTAGGGTTAACTTCTCCTATATAACCTTCTAGATAATTTCTGAGTGTCTTCTGTTAATTCTTCAGCGTTGTACTCGAAGCTTGGGTCCTCGGTTTCCTCCCACGAAGATCAATTTTTAATTCCTCGTGTCGCGAGGCAGCGGCAGGAAATATCGATGTATCAATGAGCTTTTGCAACACTCGACAAATTACTTTTAGAATTGAATTAAAATTTGTTCGATATTAACGTCACCCTGTAGAGCGTAATCGGGAGCAGAGACATAAATCTGACTCGCCTGGTTCTGAAGGGAAACATGCTGAGTAATATAACGAAAGGATAAAGACACAATTTTGCTAAGTCACTTCAAGATACGCCACCTCACGCCGAAATTATAGTTAAAATAATAATAATAATAATAATAATAATAATAATAATTATTTATTGCACAGTAGACATTACAAAAGAAAATATATAAGAAAACACGAAAGAGAGAAAAAAAATAGTTGGAACTTACATAGCACATATAACAGTAGAAAAAAATTATTGTGGAGAAATAAATAAATCAAGTGTAATTAGAATTCTCTTGAACTTAAAATTTTAGTTGTCTACAGTCTCAACAAAACCAAATGATCTTGTTGCTACCAACAATTACATCCCCACCACTTTCGCCAGCTAGACATGTTGGAAGTGACCCTAACTTGTGGCTTTCAGTGTCCACCTAATTTAGTTCCAGCCGTATTCGCACGATATTATTATTATTATTCATAAACGGGTTTGAACCAGAGATTGGCAAATCTAGATGACCTCAAATAAAAGATACTTTACCTCCATCCGTTATTCGAATATTGAATAAGATGATTTATCTTTATTCGACGTGCCACGGATGAAGCAGTTTATTTAACGGGAATTCATCCGATGGCTAAAGATACTTTGTTTATTCGAAGGCCTTTCATTTTGGGCTTCGAATAATTTTTCACCTTTAATTATATCTTCATCCTAGAAGCCCGGATAACCGGCGAGAGCTTTTGTGAGCCGAGCCGTTGCTCGGCGATGTGTCAACGATTATACAGAATCAGAACTTGTTTATTTTTCATCGTATCAATATGAAGGTGACACCGATGGATTCCTGACATTCTCCCGATTAAATTAGCAGAAAAGAATTTATTTAAATCGGACTATTTTGAACGAAACGGGTTTTCAAATGCAGAATTGCAGATTCGTCATTGTTTAATGCTCAACCTTCCGTGGCGCCCTGGTTTCGAGCGTCTCGTTGTCATGCGTCATGCGACTCGTTGAGTTTCCTGCACTAAGCAGTCACAAATCTGCAGTTCTGCATTTCCAATCAGATCGTTGCGAAAGTGCCGTCAATCGATTCCTCGTGTTTTCTCGATCAAATTGGCCCCAAAAATAATATAATTCGGACCATAATTAAGGAAATTATATGCAATTTTGTTAGCAGAATTGAAAGCCCGTTTCATTAAAAATAGTCCGATCTCAATTATTTTCTGCCAATTTAATCGTGAGAATGCCAGAAACCCATTGGTGTCACTTTCATATTGATACGATGAAAAAAATATATAAAAAAATTATGTTAAACGATTTTATTAAAAATGCACAAAAAACTACATTAAAATGCACCAGAAACCAGAAACTAAAAAAATAATTATTTTCTTATACTACAATTTCGATGGTGTTTTTCACTTTAAATAAAATCTCTTTATTTGATACGTTATTTAAATAATTTTTTATATAAATAATGCCCATCTTTGGTTTGAACCCATATATAAAAATCTCTACATATATAAAGCGGAAAGTATTATTGTGTCTGCAACGGGTAAACTCGGAAAGTACTTAACCAATGCTTTTGCGGTTTTCACAGATGTATAGAGACAACATTTGGGAAGGTTTTAGGCTATCTATCATCTCGATATTACTAAATGGGACTGAGTAATAAGCGAAATAGTGAAGCGAGGCAGATAAATCTTACGTGGCGTCCACCGCGGTGCGCGCAAGAGATGCGCGTACGGTTTCCCGCACGGTGGTGGGGATCACGGTTGCCAGTTAAGACACGTGACACGGCGCGAGTAGCGGCGGGGGGGGGGGGCGGGGAGAGTCGGATTATATAGTAAATACATATGAGAAGTCCGGGCAACGCCGGGTACTTTAAGCTAGTATACTTATAAAAGGAAAATGAAAAATGCAAATGAAAAATGAGATATTAATAAAACTGATCCTTATGAATTAGTTAAGCGAGCCAGGCAAATCTTCACCGAAAATCAGTCGTTGGGTGCGAGAAGGTCACTTCTTCTGGGCGGATCCTGGAAATTGGAACGGGACTTCAGTAGCTGCTCCGCATCTGGAGCAAGTCCCATGTCGCCAGGACGACATCGTCCTGCCGCAGAGAGACCGAGCTTTCAGCGTTCTGTTGCCGATGAAATCGATCGAGGTGAGATCGATCAGGACATCAGGCGAGAAGCGTCCACTCACGTCCTGGCAGTGGACCGACTTGGAGAGCCGAAGAGAGTTCGGCAGAGGAATATCCACCGTCAAGTGGGTCCAGCTCCCGAATCGACGAGCGTTAGAGTTTAAACATCCTAGAAATCTCCCATTTTTAGTGGAACTAACAGGGTCTGTCTTAATTACGCAGATACGCCGAGTACAGTTGCGGAAAGTGTCCCTGCCAGAACGATCCAAATGGATACTACTTGGAGGAGATTTGCGCGATTTCGCGGCCCAGGTGTGGCTTCACGCCTTGCGAATTTCCTTTGACGGTGGGTTCAATGGCTAACTGATACTAATGGTTCGCGTTAAGTCGTGCGAATATAAGTTCTAGAACTTACGAGGCAAGTTCGGTTCTCCGAACATTCCGATTTTTTTTTAAACTCGGCAGGTTTGCAGAGAACCTCAATAGAAGTATCGGGCAATTTTTTGTGTGAGCCCATTTTCGTGAAAACTCCCCCCAAAGGATAACAAGAGTTTTCCTATTGTCTAGTATATGTTGAAAAAAATTGTTATAAAGAAAATTTAATAGTTTTTTATGCTGTATAAAATTATGTAATTGAATTGTTTAAAATTTGCGGTGGGTAACGTTTTACTGTTTAAATTACAAATTTTGAACGATTTGATTACACAGTTTTATAAGCCATAAAAAGCCGTTAAGTTTTCATTGTAATAATTTGTTTATATCTACTATAGTTTTCAATATATACAGGGTTAAAAACATATTAGAATTTGAATTTTTTTAAGAAGCTAGCAATTGTCCTATATTTATTATTAAAAATGAATACAGAAAAAACTGCAACTTCTTCAAAGATGGTCCAAAATTCAGATAAATCGAATCGCTGATTTCTTAAAAAAAAATCTTAAATTTTTCAATGTTTTTAACCCCCACAAATAGAATTTCCCCCTTAAGCCTTAAGGGGTGATTTCAGCCTGAAGAGCAAGAAATGTGCGCAAACGAAAAATTGTCTGATACTTCTATCTATATTCTCTACAAACCTGCACAGTTTCAAAAAAATTGGAATGTTCGAACTTCCCTCGTTAGTTAATATAGGGTGACTCTGTACCCATGACCGATCAGCTGAATTTCGCTGCTGCCCCGCCGAAACTCAGGTATTCTGAAATACTTCAGGTGGAAGGCCACTGTTGTCAATACTGCGGCGGCAGGCTGTCTTTGTCGAGCGAAGCGTCTTTGCCGATGGTACGAGCGGCAGCGGGAGAGGCGCTGGAAGGATATACAGATAGAATCGCCTGGCATGTCAGACGTAAGTGGGACGGGTCAGCCGAGGTCCTGATAAAAGAAAAGGGCGACTACGCTGGAATCGATATCCTCGAAGCGGTGGAAAATATGAAGAAGACCTTGCTAAGTAAAATTCCACCTTTTCATGCAGCGTTTACCTCCGAGGGAAATTGCGAATTTTCGTGGCCTCTTCTGCGCCGTGTTTTCTCAGACGGGCACGGTTGATATTTCATTATTCCGCGAAACTGCCATTGTCCTTGCTAAAGACCACACTCGGGGAGCATAAAACGAGACCCGAGGGAAACCAGTCGAACTTCCATTTTTATGGATTCGCCGAGCACAGTTCCCCGATAAGTCAGCCACTGGTGGCGAAAGTTATTGTATTTCCCAGTTCGCTGGATATAATATCGACCACATCGACACGCAGAGGCACTAATAATTATTTAAGGTTCCTAGGGAGGTACTGAAAACTGGGGGAACATTTTTATATATAATATAAAAATTAATATTTGTATATTTAATAATACCTACTTTCAATATATTTTTTAATAATATTTAATAATTTTATAATACAAAAATTAACATTTTTATATTCAATAATATTTCCAATATATTTTTTAATGATATTTAATAATTTTATAATTTAAAAATTAACATTTTTATATCTGTTTTAAATATCCTATTATAATATTGCATCTTTTGTGATTGTACTACAAGTCTGCCCTCTTAATTCGAAAGGGTGTATCTGCAGCGTTCGTTTAAATTGAGTTATTGCTGCCCGGTAGCAGAAAAATAGTTTATCTACATATATGCATATTAAATAAGAAAGCCATATCTGTATTAAAACTGAAGATATAATAGTTCATACTTCGGACGTATTTGAAATCGATGCCTGATTTTGGACGTAGGGGAGAGTCGTGCAGTACCGACCGCTCTAAGTTTTTTTGTTATATCTTGGGGTAGAGTCGATAAAAATCAGAAATTCAAAAACGTGTTTGTAGTATAGATGGAACTTAGTAAGAGGAGGGAAATTATTTTTGTGAAATTTAATAATAAGAATTGATAATTTGCAAAAGTAAAAAAGTTGTAATTTCTAGGAAACGAAAAATTGTCGTCCTGTACCGACCAACTATTAAATTAGTAGATTTTTAGGTCTAAATGATTAAAAATGTTAAGAAAGACATTTAATTAGTACAATACAAGATTTTTTCAAATTTTGTTTGTACAAACTCGCAAGTAAAATAATTAATATTCTCCTGATCTGTGCATTCGACATGTGCCCAACCGTCACATTTGGTACACGGCACCTATTCTTTGTCAAATGATTCCTTGCAAACAAAGATGGGAAAATTTTTTATTTAAATCAAATTTCGAATAACGGATAAAAGATTAACTTTATTCGTGGAATAAAAAAATTATCTTTGTTTGTCGAATAAATTCTGATTGAATAAAAGAATTAACTTTATTCGTCGAATAATCTAAAGTTAAAGTAACTTTCATCCTTATTTACATAATTTTTTATTTAGTTAATGCCCAACTCTGCTTGCAAATAACACACTGGATGATTTCATCATTAAATCCTAGCTTCCTGTTTGTTGGGTTATCATACCTATCCTTATTTACTTTATTTTTCTGCGGGAAAAGGTAGAAGGAAGGTTAAATGAACATTTTATAAATTAATCTGAGTTGCTAACAGATTGAACTCACAGATAAGAAAAATTTGGTCTCTACTGGTTGACAGAGTCTGTTGGTCGGTACTGCACGACATTTGGGTGGTCGGTACTGTACGACAAACACGGGAAAACATTTTAGATCATGGTATATTAGGCACAAAAAATATTGCAAAACTAGGACGTTTCATTAAACTTAATAGACTAGAGATAGTATACATAATAGAACAAAATCAGTTACATACATGAGAAACAAAAGATCAGCTTTAAAAAATAACTTCTAACCCACTGAATGTCAACGTATACGTTTAATTCCTCAGAACATCGAGAGCAATGGAGTAAACAATATGGCCCCGAAATAGGTTATAGAGAATTGTGATTTTCATTGGTTATTTCAAATAAAGTGGTAATATCTGGTCGAAGAAGTGAGAACTAGCTTTGGTCGGTACTGTACGCTGGTCGGTTATGCACGACTCTCCCCTATCTACCAAAGTTTCCTTTGGAGTTAATGAAATATTTTACTGGTTTGTCACAAACATTTGGATACCTTTTTATCCAGATTTAATATTTAACCTAATCCGATTTATATAACATACTGATGACATAGCACAGAATAATAAAAGTCATTTATCTCAGAACCACCTTTTGACCAGATACGCCCTTTCGAATTAGCACGGCAGAAGTATGAAAATGCATAAAATTTGTATCCTTTTTGTTCTTTAATACGTATTAATTAGCTGCCAATGTTCCCCCAGTTTACGGTAATTTATATAAATTCTTGTTCCCTCGTTATTCGAGCAGGTATGGAGATACCAGTGTTGAGCACAGAAGCTGCTGGCGCGGCTTTGGAGGACCATCGACTGGTGGCTATACTTGTTCCTCTCTTCGGGACACCGTTAATCATTCTCGGACTGGCTTTCCTTGGCTTCATGTCCGTCGGTTACTCTTCCAGGCAGTAAGTTCAATCAGTCCTGACTAACTTTCAAACCTGTTCGTCTCTGTTCCTCTTTTTGTTTTTAAACAGACTTTCGCCTGATTTTCACTTGATTGAGTCAGATCGGGACACCGTGCACACAGTATGATTAATTTGAAGCCTTCGGCTGTCCCGACCCAACACCAACCAGATTTATTTAATCAAGCTTTCCCATTTTAATTAGCCCGGAACGAGGGCGGGAAAAAGATACACACGGATTTCATCTCCACGTGTGGGTGTCTTATTTTAGCTGATTAAAAATCTCTTCATTTTTCATCAACATAAAAGTAATGTCGAAGAAGGTGTTACACAATTGAAATCAACAACTTCCACGACGATGACTGCCGTTTCAAATATTTTCCCGGTGGAAAATTGAAAATCCTTAAGGGAACTAGGCAATTTTTTTTATGTATCCTTTTACCCAATGTTTATCATTATCATAGAGATTGAAAAAAAGTTGGTATGAAATATTAATACATGCTTTAAAAATGACGGTACTGACTATTAAACATTTTAACGGTCTTCTGTTGTTTTGCTGTAATATTGGTCTTAAAAAGTGACGAAATTTAATTTCAACGTATGATTCTTGTTTGTTACATCCGTAGTTTCCCGCGTTACCATAAAAACTAAAATTAAAATAGAATTATTAAATTTGTAGCCGAAAACGGCGATTATTTAAAAAAAAATTTGTCGTGTTTGTGGGTTTCTAAAAATCCGCTACTTTTTAATTTTTTTATGAAAATCTCGAATGTTTACGGACCATATAACAGGTTGCGCGGGAAGTGCCACATGTTTTATATAGCCTGTAATTTTTTCAAGTCGATCTGAACCTCCGTTAATTCACAACTAGGGGAAAACCAAGAGAAAAAATGAGTCGAGAAAAACGCGTTTAAAGTTTCTGAGCAAAGGCGACGCTGTAAGTTGCCGCTTGTCCTTTTTACCTGCCAAATCAATAATGTTGCGAATTTAAATATAAACCAAACGGCATTTTATTCAGAAAAGATAGCAAGTTTCAAAAAATGCAATAAAAAAATTCGTTTTTTCGACTGCCTAATCCCCTTAAGGAAACGTATTTCGAATATCCTCGCGCAGAAACCTCCCCGCCGGAGAAGTTAATTTTGCAGATTTCTGGTCCACTGGATGCAAGGGGGCGGAGGGGCATAGGGGGGGGGGAGGGTAGCAATTAGCATCCACTTGCAAACTGCACTCCGTGTTTCATATTCCGTGTAATTACTTTTTTCCTCTCGCCATCGCTACCCCTTTCTCCGTCCTTTTAACCGTTTCGACTCCCACGTGTCGGTGGGTTACAAGGGTGGAGCCGGAGGAGGATATAGAAAACTTCATCGCGATGTTTCCGGAACGCTGCGCTCGGGAACTTTTTAAATTTCCACCGTTTCCGTTCCACGTCGCGTTATTGCGTCACCCTGAATCGTTGATCCGACACTTTTCAACCCCCACCTTCTGTATTTCCCAACGCTAATGCGCAGAGCAGCTGACAATAATAATCATCGTCTGAAGAAACTTATCCATATCGCGCATTAATTTTCCGCAAGTCTTCCTTTTCCTCGCAACTCCCACGCGATTCAAATCGAGGAACGATATTTTTATCGACTTGGACGCACAAAGGTTTGCATTAAAAAGAAACCTATTGTGCCGAAGAGTTGTGTGGCGATTTATTTCTGGGCCGCAGCTCGGGGTGGCGTGAAAATCGCGCAAACGTGTCGCGCTAGTTGCGAGCTCCACGACGTCGAATAATGAAACAGACGATGTGGGAGGGTGAGTTTCGCGGAAGAGCGAGGTTGGGGGTTGCTTCGAATTCCAGTGGGCGAGTGCGTCGGTGTTTACGCGTAGTAAACCGAACTGCAGCTGCACAGGCATTGGGCCCACGTTTCAGTGAACGCCGGAGTTCACGGGTCTCCCTCCCAGCCATTTGTCCCCGGAACGGGGGATGAGAACCAGGATAAATAGTGTCGCGCACGGGGAGCACCGTTTACATACGCGATCGAAAGGGGAAGGTAAAAGACGCATACAAAAGGGGGGAGAGAAAATTGAAAAGGAAAAGGAGGAAGTACGAAGGGGGAAGGAAAGTTAATGGAGGCAAGTTACGTGATTAGAAAGTAACTAATAAGAGACGAGAAATTGAGATTAAAAAATAAATGAGAAAGGAAATGGGAAAAAAAGAGTCGAGGAAATCGATGAAAGAGGAATCACGAGTTTAGAAAATGAGTAACATGCAAGATTGAATTTATACAGGGAGGAGGGAAGAAAGTAAAGGGACAGGGGTCGTGATAATTGAGAAAAGTCGAGGTGACAAAATAAAGAGTGACGAAAAGTGTTTCAATTTGCGAAACAATGGCAATGGCCTGGTATCCAGCCAACTCGGCCCCATTTACAATTCACCGTTTTACACTCGGCAGTTTCTTCGTCGCCGCGTTTCCCTGCCACCCTTTCCAGTTCGCTGCTCGTAGCGTTTAATTAGCTCGAGCTGCCCAATCAAGTCGAATAGTTTACTGCTCCTCGTGACAGGCGTCGGAGGAGCGAAATTGGCGACGAGTTTCATCGATTTCAAGCGGAAAATCTGCGGAAAAATTAGACCACTCGAAGAAATCGATAATTAAAATCGTACAACGCGTCAGAGTACTTTCACTCGTTCATATTGAAAGAAATACCGGAAATATTCGTCTTAAAAGCATGATTCTTTGAATTTCGCTACATTCATTAACACAGTGATTCCCAACCGATGGATTGCCTCGGTTTCTTAGACTTTTTTAAAACGTTATTAAGTTCGAATTATATTCTGAACTACATACCTTCAATGTGTATTCTTTACTTCAATTTGATTTACCTTAGATTACATGGGAGGAGAGGGCGCAGTTTATTTGAATATTATAAAAGGGGATCGTGACTCAAAAAAGTTTGGGAAACATTGCATTAACACAAATTTAGACACACGCGGTAAGAATTAATCAAAGAGCTGATTGTAAGGTCAGGAAATTTGATTTTAGCAATATGCATTTTTCAGGATCCTCTCGAGCTTCACGGAGATTTTCCTATCGATTCGAGACGGGGTTCGAGTGGACAAAGGGCAACGCGTAAAATCATTTGGATTCGCTCGTTTCGAGAATATTCCAGAGGGTAACGTGCAAATCGCAGAAGCGGCGAGCGTGCAGAAGGCTGCGAGCGACGTGGACAGCCCGGGGGAAGCGACTTCCGGGGGGAGGTTTGAGAACCCTTTGTACAGATCGAAAAGAAAGCACGGCGAGGAGAAGGATATCTTAGATATGGGTGCAGCCCTCAGCCTCTCTACCCTGAGGGATAAAGTCGAAGATCGTATGGAGGAAATGGAAGTCGATATCGATCAGTGAAACAATGACATTTTACGATCCGGTTTCAGTGAAATAGCTAAAGGTCCAGTGAAAACTTAATGAACAGTAAATCCTCGATTTTACATCTAAAAGTAATTTTGAAGCCTTATCGACATCATAGGTTGAGCGAAATTCATATACATGCTAAACGTTGAAAGCGACCTTTTCAGTTTCAATTATCTATTTCAACAGTACAATATAAAATGAATCTTCCTAGTCGAACGAGGTATTTAATGTTTCTTCGATGTATCCATATGATGTAGAATCAAAAATGTGTTTAGAAACTGTACTTCGCTATCATCCGAGTGAACTTGAACGAAAATAATTCTCCGAAAAACCATACTTTTTAAGTTACCCCCACCACTAATCCTTAAATCGATAATTACGTTTACGCAGGTTTGAAGATATAAAAAACTGTTGCAACTTTTGCTTAAACTTGTTTTCAATATCTCTCACAGTTCTCGAGATATTCTGTATTTTTTTAAGGGGTGATTTCAACCCCTAACGCCGCGCTATGGCACCAACAGAAATAGGTTTGTCTTACGCATGAACTACTCTACTTGCACACAAATCTGCATAATTTTCTGAATTTCCGGGTTGCCTAACTTCCCTTGTAAGTAGAAATGGCACGTACGATGTAGGCGTTGAAGTTGTCTGCTTTCGAAGCTGGAACGAGGTCTGCAAAATGGGAAGAAGAAACGTGGACGAAGAGGCTGTACCAACTCTTTAATAGGCTCTTCGCGTAATCAAGGCGCAAATCGCCTTCGTCGGCGTGATTCTGTCCCAGGAGACTATCATCAAACCGAGCGTTGGGCTGGGAAATTTGATGCGAAAACGGATAGCTTGATAAGGATCGGTGTCTGAAAAGAGCATAGATCTCTGTTACACTAACTGGGAAAGTAGTGGAGCTATTGTTTAAAGAACAGAATTCTAAAATACATCAGACACGACTATTAATTTTCCATTTACACAGAAACCACTCTTAAAAGTTTCAGTAGTTTAATTCCCTTCAGGGACCTATATATACATACATATCAACACCAATTCAGGATTTAAATTCCCACGCTGACCAAACTAAATCATCAAATTCCAAATGCAAATGAACTGTACCCGAGGCAGAATATCCCGCTCCATAAACCTACAGAAAACCACACTAACTTATCGACACTTCATGTATACCTATTCCTATCGCAAACCGGTCAAATGACCGGTCATTAAAACAAACTTATATTTCTTAATATAGAAGGAACACAATAGCCAATTTGACAGTGGAAAAAAGGGATGAATATTCAAAGGATAAAATAAAAACTGAAATATAAAAATGTAAATCAAAATTGTAGGGTTTTAGTTCAGGTAAAATAATAATATCAATGTGGTTCTGTCGATCGGTCGCGTCAGACTATTTAGCTGCCTGGGCCACGCTTAGCCCCTCCACGTCTCGAAAAGGCTCACCGCTAGGACGAGGAAAGGTCGCGAACGTTTGTCTTGACGCGCTAAAGTCATGCCACACTTGCATTGCCGTTCGTTTGTAACGACATTATAGTTTCAGAATTGAGTCATCGAGAGAATACTATTACAAAAATATATCAATCGTTCAACCGGGCAAATGACCGGTCGCGGTAGGTAAGACAGAGTACACATTTTTCTCAGAAAACAAACAATAAAAAAAAAGTGAATATTGAAACATGTATTGAAGGTTTAAAGGTGGTGCAATTACGTTGTATACAGGAAATTCTAATCAAAATTTTAAACATGGTATTTAACCGTGGTAGGTTTAGTGTTAATTTAGAGCAGCTACCTCCCACTATTCCCATTACTTTCATTTAATCCCGTACATCAGGGATGCACAGGGAACCGATTTTAGCGCCTAGCTGCGAGCAACCCGCCTGTCCCGTTGCTAAGGTTAGGATCGGTGAGGAGCACTGCAGTAGTGTACGTGCGTGCTCGTAGGCTCGTAGCGTAAGTATATATGGCTGGTTCAAGTTATACCAAATGCACGTACATTACTACAGTTCTCCTCACCGATTCTAAACTTAGTAATCGGACAGTCGGGTTGCTCGCAGTCAGGCGCTAAAAACGGCTCTCTGTGCACCCCTGCCATACATTATCTCTAAGGCCTGTTTCACACATTCACGGCACGGCACGGCACCGTTTATACGGTAAAAGGAACGAAGATCATATATAAAGACCTTTCACAAGTGCCGTCGCCGCATAGACGGTGAACGGCCGCCGCGACGTGTGAAAGGTCTTTATATATGATCTTCGTTCCTTTTACCGTATAAACGGTGCTGTGCTGTATCGCGAATGTGTGAAATGGGCCTACGGAAATAGTTGTTTCAAATCACCCCACGAGTCACCCCTTCCAAGGAACTCTGCCATTTTTGGGACACCCTGTAGATCAGAGAACGAGCCCCAATTTGCGGAGACTTTGGTGGAAGATCCAACGGCTCTGTCCGTTATTCGAAGAATAAAATTCGAGAAAGCCCGCGGCGATCTGATTCAAGTCACATGCGTTTATTCTTCGTCGTACACAGCGCTGCAAGTTGTTGTCGGGCCACGTGCGGTATCAGCCACGTGGCGTTGCGCACAGGCTACTTGTGATAATAGGATAAATCGTACAGCCTCACGACCACAAAACACGTATACTGCGTTACACGTAAAGACTCCGCGGATAAATACACACGCAACATACACACATATGCAGGGCACGAATCGCTACGTGAATGGAGCAACGAATGATAACATTATTACGATAATGAAGTCGACACGAATGACACGGTGTGCGTGCACCCTTTCTCTCCCTCACTCTCTTCCCTTTGTGTATGCGTGTGTGGTACGTTTCTCCCGTATTTTATACATACATTATCTGCTTATATAGAAACGTCTTATGTATACATATAATATATAGCTCTCTCTCTCTCTCTCTCTCTCTCTTTCTCTCTCTCGTTCTCTGTATAACCATTTATATAAAGCTTCGTCTATAGAATATATTAAACTCTCTGTTCACGGTAAAACTGCTTAAATTGGCATTTTTGTACACGAATTAAAACGATTCTTAATCGGTAACGGAAGTACGAAGCTTCGCCGCGCGGACCTGGTGCGCGAGAAACGGTTTGGGCGAGGTTAGGTTGGATCACGGGCCCGAATGGACGCTCGAGTGCCAGTAGTCCCAAGATTGAAGCGAACAGTGGCTTCTTCTGAAGCAAACGTTTAAAATACCAAAGCGAACGTTACTCTAATTTATTAGCACGTTTCGCTCGTCTAAACTATTCCGTGCGCTCACTCGGGAATCACACCAAGCTCTCCGGTTCCGTTCGTTTGTACCAAGTTTCTGCTTTTATAGACTGTGCGCAGCGCTCTCGATGCACCCGATAACTCGATTAAGCTCTGCTCGAAATCCAATTGCACTGTGTGCTCCCAGCCACGGGATCGTTCACGTGGGAAGGCGGGGAAGAGAAGTTTCAGCTGACACGTGACGAATCTGTTGACCCGTGACGCAGGCATTACGAGCGGCCTCGAATCGAACTTCCTTAATGGAAAAGAACGCGACGGAGCGGAGAAGCGAGTGCCTCTCTCGACGGGCGCTGTTGTCACGCTCGCGGGACGAACGGAGGAATGAGAGTCACGCCATGAAAACACGATCGGCAAAATGGTCCCTGTGATTTTCGCGAGATAACGATTTATCGCCTTAAAACGATTTAAACACGCGTCGAGTCGATTGCGTGGGAATACGAATTCTTTTGGACCGCCTATGTACACCGTTTTACTGAAAAAATATCAGTCTATTCCTCGGAATTTACTCCGCAAAATGTGCACTCTTTTGCGGCGATTCGATATTGTAAATGACATTAAAGGAAAAGGCGATCCTGACATTGAAGATTTGTACTTTTTGGGTGACTCATGAAATTCCAGCTCACAATGTTTCTTTTTTCTTTTCGATTGTTTTTAAGATCCAACCACCTTCTTGGAAATACTGAGTATTGTGGAAGCCGGTCCAAAGAATGATGTACTGTTTTATTCCACGCGATCGACGTCGGCCAGCTACGTGGATTCGCGAACCGTTAGGTTCATCAAACTCGTTCAATACCATTAGAAATTCGTGGCAAAATCATACGTATCGCAGAATTTAATGGAACACCGAATCGACTCGTGCAATTGGCGTGAATTCAAGCAGTAAAGATGCTTCGGACGATCATTAACTCATTAGTTAGCAACATTAGCTTTCGAGACAGTCTCTTTAAAATCTGCCGCCGATGCTTCTCTTTGATTCTAATCGATAATATTTGTACCTAAATAGAAGCCTCGAGAAGGTAAGAAGACGATCGTGCGCTCGCGATGTCATTTCGTGGAATACGATGCAGCATAATTTTTTCACTACAACTCGTAAGAAAACTCTCTCAAAATGAATCAAACCTGTCGAATGAATTTTTCCCATACGACGCTTCGTTTTTGAGAAACTTGACTTTGAACGTTGCTGCGTGCACGCTTCGGACAGTGGCGCCACGGCGGATTCTACGCGAACGAATTTCGGGTGCACGCAGTAACATTGCACGGCGTTTTTCTAAAAAAATAAAGGCCCAAATAAGAAAATGTCACTCTACATTTTCGATCCAGTTTGTTGCACTGCACCCTTGCACCATGGTAATTCAATAAAATATTAACTGCACGTTCTGTGGCGTGCGCTTTAAAAGAAAACAATGGACGTCACCGCTATTGCACCGTTTGCGATAAAATCCTAATGGAACGGGCTCTTCCTTGGACGCGAAGAGAACGTCTCTTTTGAAAATATAATGTACAAATCTGTGTCTGAATTATCCCTAAACTAGTAGTAAATAGATTCTTATACATATACATATAATGCTCTGTCGCGAGAAAATAGGCTCATACGATCTGTTAAATTCGTTCTAGATAAAGTAATAACGCGCCCCTCTCTTTTAAAATTCTTATAAACTATACGTATTATAGTTACACGCAAATATAAACACCCGTGCAAGTACACTCACTTTTGGACGAATTGAAGATCTCCAATCGCTCTCGCCGACATAAATATCCCATGCACACTCGACTCTAGCTCGAAGTGCACGACAACACTGTAAAAAGTGTATCCTTCGATACTTAACAGTAACTGTCGCGTTTGTCCATTCGCTAAACCCTTTGCTAAGTTTCATCGACGCCGAAACGCCCACCCTCCCTCGTGCCAATTAACCTACTCCGTATCTTCAGCATCGTGAAAATTACTTCCGCAAGGAATAAGCTTATCGATCGATCCCAAACTATAATACCGAACTCGAAGATCGAAGTTTCGCTGCGCGGCAAGAAGTAATTTCACGATTCTCCAACTGAAGAGAACGTTGGAATATATATCTCTGGTCGCCGTTTGATGGAAGCAGTATCGAAACTAGCGAATGAAGGCACTCCCGGCTAATTTACACCGAATTTCTTCGATTTCCCTCCAGTGGAGCTGGGAAGACGGTACGATTCGAAACGAATCTGCGGCTAATCTTAGGTAAAATTGGTCTTTGAACGGCGATCCCGCTCTAAAATACTTACTCCGTCCGCCTCTGCTCAAGGAAAACGGCACAGGAATGTAACAGAATTGCACGAGCTCCCTGGAAACAGGCCCCCCTCCTCTCCTAACTCGGATCTCTGACTTAGTAACAAAGAACGAGGCACGACGGGGACTGATTTCTTTCGAGCACCCGCCAGGCGAGCTGCATTGGCGAATCGGAACGGGAAAGTACGATCCTAACTCGACGCTCGACGATCAGGAACATTGTTGACGAATTCTTGGGTGACCCAACGCGTCCCCAGTTTTTGTGGAATGGCCGGACCACCCTTCAGTGTCGGCGGAGTGTCTCCACAAATCGATTATTTCAAAGGTTCACACGAAGAATGTTCGATGATGAAGGAAACAAGGCCTAGGAGTTCTGCAATTCTAGCAACGTTTGCAGGCGCTGCAGCTCCTTCAAGAGTTCACGATTCTTGTCCTCGAGGGCGGTCAGCCGATCCCTGTACGAGGAATTCTCATTCGTCAGCATGGTGACTCGTCTCTCCAGGCCGTCCATGTATTCTTTCTTCTTTCGCCGCGACTCCTGCGCGGATATCTGGAACAGGAAGGAAACGATGAAGCTGCGAAGGCTTACCTCCCTTTCTTTCCTTGGTCTCATGAGAGCCGCGTTTGAGGACACTTGTGACCCAACGGATGAACGCGGGACACGTCAACGTGTTTTTCTTTTTTGAGTCTTAGGTTTTTAAAATCAGAACATCTCCAGATCTCTTCGGTTTAAATTATACTGTGTTAGACCTGCTATCAACAGGAATTTATGCTGCTGGTGAGCTCCGCATATTCCTCCCAATGCTTTTCTTTCAAACGATCTTCAAATGTCGCTTCAAATAATTAAACCACGAAGTTCAAACCCCGGGACTCACCTTGTTCTTGATTTTCCTGCGGACCTTCTTCAACGACTTCTCCTCCTGCTTGGTCAGGGGCAGCTTCGTGGGCACTGGATACCCCTCCGCGATCAGGGTCCTCTTCTCCTCCTCTGTCAGCGTGAGATTTCCCGTTGACCCCTTCTACAAAATCGATTTCGAGAAGCACGTTACACGTTTGCACCTTTAGCGTCTACATCGTCGTCCTCTTATTCTGAGCATACCCACCGGCTGGCATGAGATCAGGGGCGTGTGAATCGGCTGCCTAGTGGTGTGGTTGCTGTTCGTCACGTACAGCCTGGGCGTCAACAGCCCTCTGAGGTTCTGTGGATGCGCGGAGCTCTGAGAATCCCGCCGTTCCGGCGAACAGGAAGCGGAACCAGTGCCCTCGCTATCGGAGCTGGCGCTGCTTGGCGGTGTCGGTGGCAGACCCTGGCTAGGGGAGTGCAGGTTTGCCTTTTCGTCGCAGTCCACCTGATTGTACTCCTCCACCTCCATACTCTGGGGACACGGCATCGACCATTTTAGGACGTAAAGTTGGGTATTGTTAGCCAACTAAGAGTATTTCAAGCTGATCGAATTTAAACATAACTATGTGGACCACAATAGTTTGTGGGCAGATCAAGTATCATCATAGGAGGATTTATTTTGGGAAGATCTTAAATATTTGTAACCCCTATTACGTCCCTCGAGCCATTATCGACCTACTAGAGTTTTGATCCTTTTGAGAAGTTTTATAACTTTAGGAAGTGTGAGGAAGTTGTTAGTAAAACTAGTGCAGCTGAACTGAAGCTTGTTTTTGTTTATTCTGTTACCAAGTGATATTGATACTAGGGTTTAGTTACTTTTATTTTGGAAAGCATTGGAGTCCATCTAAGCGAGGCAATGGAAGGGAAGAGGCAATAAGCTACCTGATAGTATTCTTCGTCGTCCTCCTCGCTGTCGCTGGTCTGCGATAGGTGGTTCTTCGAGAAATGAAGAGTCTGAGGGAACACCATCGTTATTGTGGTCTTGTCGTCGACTATCGCCGTTTGACAGGACTCCGATGGGCTGCTGGGCGCGCTGAGCGGTTCCCCTTTGATCTCGGCGCACTCCACATCTTCAGGTACTAGGTCGTTGTTTCTCTTTAGGATAATGGCAGAGGTAGACGACGGGGAGGACGACGACGATAGCTCGTCGCGTCCTGAGGCTGTGTTCAGCGAGATTGCTGGGAAGCACTCCTCCTCCATGTCTGAAATCACAGATCCCCATTCGTCCAACATCAAGACTCACCTCTACAACGAAACTTCAAGGTTCACTCATCGATCACTTCATACTTCGGAGCCTTTGGTAGTGAGTCATATGCTCTGCCGAGTACTAAACGTCCCCAGAACTTGTTCAACGCCTGAATTTCGGACAACTTAATGCGGCGTGCTTCGATAATAAAATGACTGTCATCGATGAAGAGCAGTTCAAAGAGCAGAGAAAAAATCGCGCAACTGTGGTAATCAGATCCAGCCATTACGTGCTTCTGATACACCGTGACGCGCGGGCCACGGTGTCGTCTTCGGTGGATAATGGATCGATGACGTCTGCGCGGCGTATAAATCAGACAACAGTAACAGTACGAACTCACTTGCTCCCGCTGGTTCCTTGAAATCGAGAGTATTATCAATCTCCCCTGTCCTGTAACGCTACACTCTGTCATTATAGGTCCAGATAAGGATAGAGGTCCTCGGGATATGACATCACATCGCGGATGATATTTCATTATATTATTAGAAATAGCACTATTTTGGGACTACGGTGTCTGGCTCAAGATCAGATGATTAAAAGCAGGAATTAAGGTGAGTAAATCTGTGTTTCAGGCTTATTATAGTCAGAACAGCAACTACTGGCTATTCCAGACTCACTTGGTGAGTCAACCTCCGCTGTGTAAATCACCACTTCATCTCCCGTCTCTTTATCTACTTCACAAAACGCAAATCTGAATGTACACGGTTCTAGTAAACTATTAAAAATGGAAATCCTGAGGAATTTTGCAGGTGGGGTAAATATTTTTTACACCAACTATAGTAACCATCATGGCCACCTGGCAAACCTTCAGTACCTAACAGGCTCCTCCAAAAGAAAGTAACTCGTTCATCCAATTTTTATCTTATTAAAGTTTGCATTTCTAGAACTGGTAGGGATTCACATTGAGTGAAGGACCTTGAGGATCAGGGTGTTAAGGTGTTTCCTTGCGTTTACCATCTATCCTGCTACGAATGTCCAACGATTTATGGTGGTCCAGGTTGCTGGGGTCCATGGAGGAACTGGTATTCGAGAGGGATTGCCCAACCGTGTCGGCTGACGACCCCGAGTTGGGGGTGTGGGGGTTAGCGCCTGGTGTCGCAGGGCTTGGGGGCGGACTGGACGCCAACAAACTGTAGCTGTGCTCCGATTTTATCGGTCGAGGGCCTCCAAGAGCTGCGTCCGTCATCAAACGATCCCTCAACACCACTCCCAGCGAGGATTTGTCTCGAACGCACAGCACGTTGCCCCATTCTTCTTCCTTGGTCCCCATTAAAACGTCCTGGCCGAGGGCCTGCGAAAGGAAAAGATGTCCAACATTCACTTGAAATCTGACACTGTCTCAGCAACATGGGAGATACACAAAGCTAACATGTTACAAGCAAAGAAGACACTTCGGTGACATATTCTCCAACTACTCGTTGCAGCTAAAGATGAGTAATTTAGGAAGAGACAAACGAGACTAAGAAAATCCCAACTAAGATCAGTTATGGAGGGAAATACAGTCGAATTTGACCAATTTCTCCTTATGTCATATTTAATTCAAAGAAGCTGCGCCATTGTATCAGGTCGGTCCAACTCTTGATGACCACAGTACTGACGGAGGTAACATCATGAATTCTAATGAGGAAGATTCGAGGTATGAATTCGGAATAGGTGTTTAAACCTTCTCTCCAAACTTACAATCCTACACTTCTTTTCCCAATTCCCATGACTCTTTCCTCTTACTCCTAAACAACTCAACGTCCCTTTTTTCTTATTTAATTCAAGTTAATCAAGGAACCTCTATATTCCACACTCTCTGCACCCTTTCGTTTACGGTGCAATGATCCTCACGTCCAAGTCTGTGGGATCACTTTTCTCCTATGCAAGCTCCCATTTTCTCCCCTGGAACGCCTGCTAGGTAAGAGACGCGCAGCGATGAAGGGGCACCTTCCTCCCGCCATTGGAGAAAGGTCCCGTCTGCTGTTCACGCTCGCGCACGTAAGTAGTTGCCAAGCACAAGGTGGACGAACGGTGCAAATCAATGGACGGCGGGGTGAGAGCAATGTTCGAGGCTGTCAATGGCTGCCAGTTGTCTCGAGCGAAGGTGTCAAGGACCCCGCTTCTAAAATTGTATGAAGCGGTCACGGCGCGCTGCGTCCACCAAGGAGAAGGGCGTTCTCGCTCGTCGCCCGGTCAAGTTGAAGGTCGAGCGGTTCTCAGAGCCACGGACAGGCTCGCCCTTATTCCGCAGAGGCCCGTGGATCGTCGGCCCTTCCACCTGGAGGAGCCTTTGCTCGCGAGCAATGCGGAACTCCGAGCCAAGGTCAAGGCTTGGGGGGCCTTTCTACCTTCTCTGCTCCTCTGATGGAGTAGAGGCGCACTCCCTTCGGTGGTTTCTTCCTCATTTTCGTGGTCAGACCTGCAGTCGACCTTGAATGGCATCTTGAACCTTTCGCTGCTTCTTTCCTTATGATCACTGTTGATGGAGTGTGATGACTCTATTGGCTTCCTTCTTCCCTGCTGTGTTCAATGGATTCGAGGAGTCCCCTTAAAGTTTGCGGGGCGTAAAGGAGAGGGCAGGGACTGGATCTACTATTCAGGTAACACGGTGGAAAGTTCAAAGTGTTTGTTCAAGGGGCTTATTAAATTTGCAGTGAATTGAATTGCGCGAGCTCCCTGTGGGGGTCCCTCCGCTTTAGGTTGCATTAATGAGGCGCTATTAGCGATTTCTTTTCCTCCTCGTCACAGGTCGTTTCTCTAAAAGACACAACAAAACCAGGGACGTGCTGCAAGCGGGCAATTATCTCTGCCCTGGACAATTAGCAGGCAACAGCCTGAGACATCACGTCTAACGTGGCAGCCCTAGTTACATTCCCCTCTCTGTCTTTATTTCGCAGCTATTTCACAGGAAAGGTTCCCTATAAAGTGGCGTGCCAGAACATTCCCCAAACAGCCAGTCGTGTTCCCAAGTCGGAAACCGGCGAACGAGACAACTGGATCCGCGAGATCTGTTGCGCTTCAGCAATGCGGAACTCGAAACCAAGGTCGCGACACGACTCTTCCTTTTCTCCCTTGGCTATCATCCTCGAGGTTCTTCCCATCCTCTCCAGCTTTTACCATCCCCCCTCTCGCTTTTCCGTTATGCTTCGGTCGCAGCATCGCCACGTTTACCTCGCGTTCCACGTTTCACTTCCGCCGGAAGCGTGCCTATAACGGGTCATTTTCTTCCTCGACGTCCGGCGCGATGAGTGCGCCCTAATGGACAGACGCTTTCTTTCTTCGTCGCTTAATTTCTAAAGACAGGTCGCTGAGTCACGGAGAGCACAGTGTTTAATTATAGTTAAGTCGTAGAAAGTCGAAAAGAAACGAATTCGAATTGTGCTTCTCAAAACTTTGAGCGTCCCTTGAATCGACGGTCAAAGTTGATAAAATTGTAGCAACCTTAAGGGAGGGCATCGCATGCTTCGGCTAGCGAGCCATGTTCGCGCATGCGCAGTATATAAGGCACGCAGGGCAAGCCTCAGGCCACGTTCCCACACGCGAAACCGCTGAAAGAGGTGGCTCGCTAAAAGATTCGTGAGTGCTTATGCAAAACACGCTCGCGCGTTTCGTTGCTGATAATTTCTCTACGACTGAATCATCGCCCAAGCGTTATCGCGACTGTACTCGCCTTCCTGCGACATTGTTCAGAAGATAATCGCTTAGACGAGGTGGGCGCGAGTTTTCGATTTCGTGGATTATATTTTAGAAAATAACTTGTGTCTCAATTGAAATGAATAAGAGGCTAAAGTGATTGTGTTCGATTAAAACGCGATGGACGGCAAGGGGAAATGGTTTGTCGCAATATCGAGGCGGAAATTGCCAGTTAGTAACCGCAGGTTTCTACGGTTTCGCGGAGGCACTGACACCAGAAGGCTGAGACAGCGAAATAACTGTCGGAGAAAATTGCTTAGCCACGACACTGCTGGCTTTTGTACTTCCCGTATGCCTCCTCCGCGAATTAATGCTGACGGTGAAATCACAGTCGGCGCAGTCCGAGAGGAAATTCACTTTTTCGAGGAGAAGTTCGCGTGCAATTCAGGGGACGACGATTGTCAGCCATTTGATTGTTAATTAAATATTGGTTGAGACGACTTCCCGTCATCTTTTCGGAGAACAGGTGAAGATACTCGAAGCTGGGAGCAAAATAAGGGGTCTTCCTAGAGTGACGCCGGAAAACACTTAATTTTTCGGGAATTAAAAGATTTAAAAAAAAATTAAAACAGAGTTAAAAAAATAAAAATGCACTAAAAAGTACAAAAAAATTTTCTCTTATTTAATCTAAGACTCTCATATTTTCTAAGTTGCCGCCTCGTCATTTGCAGTGTGTAAATCTAGCGCCGACTTAAAAAATATGAGAGTCGTAGATTAAATAAGGGAAGAAATTATTTTTTACTTTTTCGTGAATTTTTATTTTTTTGAAATCGGTTTTAATTTTTTTTAAAAAATTTTATTTTTAACTTTTTAGTTTTATATATATATATTGACACAAAATAATAACAATTAAGTAATAATAGTCTTTATTATTAACCAGAACTGGCAAAATATTGGGCCTATATTGATGCAGTGTAGGATGGGAGCACCGGGGCATCGCCATCTTTCGAATAAAAAAAAATTATCAAAATCGGTCCATATGCTGAGGAGTTATGTGGGGACAATCATATATAAAAAAATACACACGTGCCGAATCTATAACCTCCTCTTTTTTGAAGTCGGTTAAAAAGAGATCTATCACCTTTTCAGACTTTAAAAAAAATTTGTAAGTAACAATATCTATATATACACGATAGGAGTATCGGAATAGAAACATCGTGAAGGGAACCTTTCTTCCAGGAGGGGGCAACTTTAGAGTGACGATGAAGAAAAATATAGTAATGAAGAAACGAGTAGTCCGCTTGCCTTTTTGAACTAATTTTGTCATGCCAATTTAATTAAAAACTTAAATCCGAAATATAGAAATATTCAGTTTTTTAGTATAAACTTAATAAAGATCAGTTTTTGAAAATAAGCGATTTTTTCACAAAAGCCGGAGAGAAGCAACTGCCCTTTTTACACCTCCCTCCGGACGCCCATGAAGGGAGCAATACCCTTCCGGATGCCGCACAAGGACAATTGTTCTTTCAGTCTCGTGAATCTTACAAGTGAGAGCGCGGCTTAACGTCAGCGCTCCTCTAATAGCGAAAGAGCAATCTTCCTCGCTAGATTTTTGCTGGAATTCCGATCCTACCGCGACATACAAATTTATCGAATACGAAAAATTAAAAATATAATTTCTAAGCGTCCGAAAGATTATTTGTAGTCAGAAGTTTCTTAAAATTAGCTACAAGTAAACGGGAATACTTTCTCACCGATTGGAATGCAATTTTGTGAGATTATAGCGTGACTCAAAACAAGAACAGCGGTTTGTTTCATTCGTGCTCAATCGCCCTTTAAAGGTGTCAAAACTAACCTCAAAGTCAAATAGACACTCCCACTTTATCGCGTATAACTCCTAAAGTACAAGAGATAGAAAAAAATGTTTCTAATAAAAGTTTAATGGTACAACAAGTGCTTCACACTTGTGTTAACAAAAATTTTGAAAAGAGGTTAAAAAAATATCTGACGAAACGTAACATTTTTTCAAAATTTTGTTAACGCAAGTTTGCAGTGCTTAGTGCACCATTAAACTTTTGCTCGAAACATTCTTTTTCTGTCTCTTCTACTTTAGTAGTTATACGCGAAAAAGTGGGAGTGCCTACTTGAGTTTGAGGTTAGATTTCGCAACCTTAAAGGGCGACTTGGCACGAATGAAACATACCGTTGTTCTTGGCTTGCGTCACTCTATAAACTCATAAAGTTGCGTTCCAATCGGTGAGTGCGAGTTCGTAGTGTTTCCTTATGAGATCGACTCCGGAGACTGAAATTCCCGGTTGAAAGCCAGGAAAACAATCGTCGTGGATTCGCAACGAGGAAAGAGCAAGTTATGCCAAGCATTTCACAGAACTGACCTTTCCACTAGCCAGTTCGGCAATAAACTTGACTGCACCACCTGCAAAGCGATTGAGCGCATCGAAGGCACGCGTGAAGGAATAACGTCACGGGTAATTAACGAGGCAAGTGCAAAAAACCAAAACGGTCGTAAGAAAAAGCGCAACATCACGGACCACGGGGACTAAGGATATTATTTTCTGAATCCGCAGAACAGTGACCCAGTTGTCGCCGTTCGATGAAGCCTGATTTCGTTCGAGAAAAGCAGGGGGCACCACGGCTTGAGATTGCGCAGTCTCATACAATAAAACATTTCGATTAAGCCGTTACGATCGCGATTGTTAGGTCGGCAATGTTCGTTTCGTCCGTTCGTCACGCAGGAATGACGGGCCGGTGTTGGAGGAAAACAACACGCGAGGCTGGCTGGGCGATCAGATATTCAGTGTTACAGCAATTCTTCAGATTCGCGGCATCTCGTGCCAGTGGAGCGGGAATAAAGTGTTTGACAAGGAGGGGCATTCGTTCAGAAATGTGCTACGTGATTTACGAGCACTTAATTTTTCAAGATTAGGAGCTCAAAATTACTGACTTTTTAAAAGTATGAGGTTTTAGTGTTCAGAAGCTGGGAGCAACCGTTTTGGGAGATTTAAATGGTGAAATACAGCTTGGGATCTTAAATCACCGAATTTCTAAAATTTATGCGGATATTGTAGGACGTTCGAAATTCAGAAACAGAAGGTAATCGAAATCTGGATTTTTTTTTTAAATTTAATTCTGAACCTTGGGAGTTCAAATGTAACTATTTCTCAAGGCTTAAGATTTGGAAATATCCGAACTTTAAAGTTTAAATAGTGGAAATCACAAGTCCCCAAACATTAAATATCAAAATTATCAAAATTTAAATTATAGGAATCCAAGATCGACTCTCGAGCTCAATTACCCCAAACCAAAATTAACTAAAATTAACCGAATTAAGATTCAGATTCCTCAATAATCTGTAATCTAGAAACTTCCAATATCAAATTTTCGAAAGTTTCGAACCCAAACTACAACGTCACCGAGTTCCTGATCCTCGAAAGCTGAACGTCGCCGAATATTTTGATTCTACAATCTCACGCAGTAACCATTGTTTACGACGAGACGTGAGTTCACCTTACGCCCAAAATCGCTCGGCCAAAATTTTCCGCTGACTCCTCGAGAGAATCGTAAGAGGCACGCGGCCGGTGGAGGGGGCAAAGCGACCTATAGGATTCTAGTTGGCGAGAAGTTACTTTTACCAGCGTGTACCAGCCTCGATGAAGTCACGAAAAAAGGTGAACGTCCTCGAGAGTCCCATCCAAACCCCGTCACTAAGGTCTATACTCCCCTCCCCTGCGTTCAACCGACTACCAATGACGCCGACGACGAGGACGAAGAAGGCGGTAGGTCTCTCTTTACTAGCGCACGCCGACTCGTTTCAAAACCTGATCCCCTTCCTAAACAGGTACCACTCGTAGCCATCAACTATCCCAGGAAAGTCGAGAAACTCTGGAAACCTTGAAACGCTGGAAAAAAGAATTTGTGCCCTATGCCACTTGGAGAACCGGAAGTACGCTTCGTCGCACCGATTCAATCCCGATCCACCGCAATACCGAATATTATGTCATTTTCATGGCCAAACTGAACTAGAATTATTGAACTTGCAACTTCACTTTTTCGTTTCGGAGTTCCTAGATTTGGTTGCGGTTGTGAAACTTTTTATAACTGGTCGAACCGTGTTATATGAATATTATTATGTATAGTATTTTGTAAAATAATTTTATGACGTGAAATAGAATTTTGATCACTTCAGCTAAATAATAATAGCTTCTTTAATAACAGTGTACTATCCAGAGACCTTCTATTTTGTTTACAACTTGCATTTTCACAATCTTCAAAAATTAACGAGTAGCTGGGTGTGATAATAATCAGGAATAGCCGATAAGTTTCAAGAATAGCTGTGTTCGCGACTTCTATTAAGATTAGAATTACCCAACCAGTCAAACTGACTGGTTTTAAATTTTCATTTAAAATTACTCAAATTTATGACTTTATATCTCAAAAATATTTTCATGATTTTTATTGCAATATCTAAGGAATTAAATTTATCAATTTGTCTTCACCTCTCCCCCACCCTTTTCAAAGTTACATATATACTATACCTAGATATGCCGCAAACCAGTCATTTTGACATTTTTTTTCGTTAGATGGAATGTTGGCAAGTACGACACAAAATTCGAATAAACGTAAATGGTGTCTAATTAGATATTGCAGAAATAAGAAAACCCATAATACACGGGAAATGTACATGCAAAAAGGACTCTACCTCCATTCGCAAAAACTGTCTTCACTAATAATAAATTTAAAACATTTATCATTTTTAAATATGGAAGGAGTGTATTCCTAAGTTTGCTTTCACATTTATTAGTAGTAATAATATAAAATAACAAAGATCTCTATCCCTATTCAAAATTTGGAAATATTCGAACTTTAAAGTTTAAATAGTGGAAATCACAAGTCCCCAAATTATAATCTCAGAATATCAAAATTTAAATTGTAGGAACTCAAGGTTATCGAATCTCGAGCCCAATTATCGCAAACCAAAATTAACTAAAATTAACCGAATTCAGATTCCTCGTTATCTAGAAATTTCCAATATCAAATCTTCGGAAGTTTCGAACCCAAACTACAAAGTCACCGAGTTCTTGATCCTCGAAAGCTGATACAGCTGCAAATGCCTTGAAGAATCAGTGGTCAGAATTTTGAAAGGCATCGGGGATAACGATTTAATTAATATTATTTCATTCGTATTCTACTAACGAGAAACTATATAATTTATCACCCATACAGGGCCCACACGATTTCATTCGTCCCAAGTGGGGATGCTTCGGAAGGGCAGATAGCGTCCTCTCCAAAAATCGTGGCCAAGTGGAACAGGTAGACCGTTCAACCCGAGGGAAATGAGCAAGTCACCGTTGGCTCGTTTTACTCGCCTGCTCTCTGGAATTCAGTCGAGTTCTCACGTACCCTTGGGAATTATTTACGCCTCGGTTTCCTCCCCGGGACTGTAGACAGCAGCGGACAACATTTCCCCCCTGTTAGAGGTTCAACAGGTAGTCGACGCTCCAGGGAAAATACGAAGCTTTTCATATCGAAGATACCTACTCCCCTAAACCGATCAGCTCCTTACGAGATTTACCTTGCGGCTTGGACACCACAGGTGCACAAGAAACTCGAATGAAAGCTGTTCAGCGAAGAAGCTCGTTGATAAAAATGTAGTCAGAGTTGACGTTTACCTGAATTTTCATTGACTGATCTAGTAATAGTTTAAAGATGGTCCGAACGACGGTTCGATGGGTTTTAAATATCTAAAAAGTTTAGTTCTTTTCGCGGGGACTTAATACAGTGCTGGGCAAAACTATTGGGACACTTTTAAAATAGAATAACTTTTTTAAAATAGGTCCAAACGACTTGACTTTTTTTTTTAAGAAGCTAGAAGGATTAGTTTACTAGTTGACGTGTTTCAGCGTTTTGAAAAAAATTGCAATTAGTCGGAATAGTGGAGAAAGGCCGCTTTTTCAAATTTTTATCTGAGCCTGTAATGAAAATTATACATGCTAAAAATTTCATCGAAATCGGTTAACCCAGCTATGAACTCCAAACAGTTGAAAGTGGTGGAAATCACAGTTTTCGGCCTATAACTGTAATAAACCTAAAGATTCTACTTATTTCGATGTCTGTGTTTTTAAATTTACATCACAGGCTCAGATAAAAAACTTGAAAAAGTACTTCACTATTTTCTTTGCTAATCCGACCCATTGCAATTTTTTTCAAAACGCCGAAACACGTCACCTAGTAAACTAATCCTTCTAAATTCTCAACAAATTCAAGTCCTTTGAACCAATTTTATAAAAGTTATTTTGTTTTAAAAATGTCCCAATACTTTTGTCCGGCACAGTATTTGTTGGAATTAAGGGGAATAATTTTGTAGTTCTTCGAATTCTTTTTCTACCGCCGCTTGTGCAGTTCGAATGTAAGCAGTCTTTTGAAATATTCTGAATAATACAAACCCTTCGAGTAGATCGATATCACGAATATTCGTAAATCGCCATAGTATTTTTATATTCGTCGGTGGATTTGAAAGGACGCGAGCTGACACTCTTTAACGGAAGCGCGGCACGGTTTAGTTTTGTTCGTCGATGAATGGATCAGTAGATCGCGTGCTGTCAACTTCCGTTTCCACGGACGCTGTTGATGCAACGCCTGAGGTGTGGGTGGGGCTTTTTAATTACTGGTATTGGTAATCGGTCGAGTGAGTGTTTAGATAAGCGTGAACTTTGTGCCAAATAGGAAAGTGTTCCCATGTTATCATCGAAAGTGGCTAAAGCCATTTTTCGCATTCTTTCTTACATTAGCACACGTGCAAAAGTTTCTACTTTTGTTCGCGACACGCATATTCTACTTGGCGTGGATGTCGACAATTCCTCACGCCTTGACAAATATCCGCAGCGTTAAAAAAAAAGGAAATAACAACACTCCAGTCATAGTTTGTTGCCAACGCGCCGATAGTGTTAAAAGAATATGTAAAACCTGCGTAAGAAAATGAGCATGGTCAGATAAGCGCAGACAATGCTTTAAACACGCTTCAAGCGCTGTAAAAATGTCAAAATGGTCTGAAGCGTGCTAGTAGCGATAGTATAGCACAGTGTTTCCCAAGCTTTTTTGAGTCGCGACCACCTTTTATAATATTCACATAAACTGCGACTCGTTCCCCCGTGTAAGGTAAGGTAAATTTAATAAGGTAAAGAAAACACATCAGGAATAGGTATTTCAGAATAGAATTCTAACTTAAGGGCACTCCCCGGTTATATCGCGCGAAAACATAGGTGACTTTTATGATTTTTTTTAGAAAAAAGTATGCAATGTATGGGTCTAAAACTTTTTGCACTTTATTCTTCTACAAGTGTAGAGTATAAAACAATTTTTTTATTTCATTTTTGCTCACCCCTGCCTCTAATATGCATTGCGTGCTGCATCGTTGTAAAAAAAAACAGGCCCGGACTATCCGCATAATAACTTTAGACAGGATCATCCAAAATCAAAAACCCAAAGATATTTCATAATTACACATATGTGGTTATCACGCTACCCTCAGGCAGTGTTAAGAAACAACAACAACTGGGCGATGCTTGCCATATGTTTAAACTTTAAAAATATGGCAATCATCCCCCAGTTGTTTTTTGTTTAAACGAGAGGGTCCCTGGAACATGTTTTTTCGCAAGAGATAAGTCAAGAGGTAGATTCGGTCAAGAATTGCATTTTTTATCATGGCGATAGGGCGCGAAGAATTGTTTCGAGAAAAAACGTACTCAAAATTTGACGCCGAGCGCGTTCGTCTAGTGACGGGGACTTGTCCATGAGCGCCCTATTTTCCATGTGTTTACTCGATTAAAAGAAAAATTGATTCTTTTCTTAGATCAATAAATGTATTATTAATTAAAAGAGAAATCACATTTCTATCTAGTATACCTGCGTCACAATTCATCTTCAAAAAACAGTTATTTTTAAAGCCGCCACACTGTTGATCCCCCTGAACTGCCTGTAAAATCAGTACCGTTAGGAATTTCGTCCTAAAATTTTACCTGGTCATTATTGAGATGTTGTGGGATGAAAATAAGCAAACAAATTTTTGATGTTTTGACCGAGGAGTGCTTAATAATATTAAAGAAAAAATCTAAAAAACCGTGGCGACCCACCAGTGGGGAGTCACTGGTATGACAGTAATATATTTAGTGTGCTATCACAACATCAATGTCAAAATGTCTAATAAATCATTACAATATATTGCTACCAGGATACGAGTATTGCAGTACTATTCCCCTTCATGACGCCTCACACTTCCTCCAAAAGAAAACTATATCACTATCCAATTAATCCGTCGTAGGTATTCCTATATCCACAAATATCGAGCAAAATTGCGCGCGAATTACTTACAATGTAACTTATTAGTGTTATTGTTTTATTAACGAGTAATACGCTTTAGCAAAGACAGAAAAAATATACGAATGTTAAGAGACAATTAATGCGATAGTAGATACAGAATGCATTATCAACGAGATTGCAAAGTTAGCGCGACTGATTTTTTAAATTCCTCCCGTAAATTTCTCTCAAAAGAAGTCAACAAAGTCAGTACACATGTTATTCGCATGGATACACGTAGGATTAATGCAGCCAAATTTATCTCGATGACATAGCATTCGGCTGCAGACTTAATCCACCGGCGCGGCGACAAAAGCGATGATAAAACTTTCCAAAATCACGATGCTCGCTCGTACGCGCCGCTATCGATTGTCACCAAGGGACGGAAGGGCATAAAAGGGGGTCGAATGAGGGTTAATGGGGCATGGAAAATTGAAAAGTCGTTAGATGAAAGGCACACGCGATAGATAAGCTGTTATCGCTAAACATGCGCGCACATGCATACGAGCGTAATTTTGCGTTGGACCGTTCACGACCTCTATGTTTATCACAGTCGTGTACCTGCAACGTCCATTGCTCACGTTCGTTGCACGCCCCATTCGCAAATGAGGCAACAGGGCAATGAATTGCCGAATGGCTAAAGCAACGTACACTCAAGTGAAACACATAGCTCCAACTATCGCAAATGCAGTTATGCAGAGCGGGCCAACTTCACACGGTTGGTATCTGCTTCGCAACCACCTCTACGATATTGGAGGCAGTGAGAGCGACAACGGACCACACACATTAAAAAAAAATTCCCTATTTTATATGATTAGTAAAGCCTATTGGAATGCGTTATTGCTACTAACTCAATTTCGAACAAAATGTGGGCTAGTCCGTTGTTGCTTTCACTGCCTCATTTCATGAATGTACGGTAGGTGGGAGCCTATAACGTGCCTTTGTCCTGTACCTCGTTCATGAAATGCAGTTCGCATTCGTTATAAGCCCGACGAATGGGGCTGACGGCGGACGTACGGCGAGTTATGGACACTATTCGGCGCGGCCAATGGCGCGAGCGAGAGGAAACTAAAGAGCCTCTCGGGGTCTCACACTCTTGTCCGAAATATTCCAAGAAATGGTGGAAATAGTCCCCGGGCGTACAACGCATGATAGAAACGGGCTTATAACGAGTGCGCGATGTATTGTAAAAGTGTGAAACGTGTGAAGTTGCTGCACACTATCGCCAATTCAGTCTACTGTACATACACCCCTCCCCCCCCCCAATTTGCATGCTAGTTGATAAATAATCGAAGGTAATTAACACTAGAACTACCCACAATTGAGGTTATCAGCGCAATAGTGGCGTAAACCCAATACTTTTGTTTCGAGATTACGACTAATGAAATTATCGACGTTTTAAAATCGTTGTATTTTTAGGCACATAGGTATAATTTTTTTGCAAATATAATTGCTAAGGTGTATATTATTAGTGTATAAAATCAGAATGTTGGAGCGGAACTCGGAGCAGGAGCGGAGTCGGAGGATGAAAAATTTCTACTGCTTCATTGCTCCAAATTTTTTTTATTATTTTAATTTTTTCATTTTATAAAAGCAGACGAATGAAATGTTTTTAATAAATATCAATTCTTAATTTTTCATCATTGAAAAAATATTATATCGCAGGGCCGCGTAGTCCGGTGTTAAGGAGATATATAGTAGATATATACTTTATGAATTTTTTTTTATATGAAAATGAAAAGCTAGAAAGATGGAGATTGTTGCAAATAAAAGATCACTGTTTGAAAGTATTAAAAGAATTTTTATCTAAAAAAAACCGCTGGAGTGGAGAACGAGCGGAGTTAGAGCAAGTATTTTGATGCAGGAGCGGAGCAAATAAAAACTCCTCTGTTTAAAATAATAACCGATGTTGCATATAGCAATATTGCGCGACGTAAATCAACAAAAAGCTCAGTGCAAAAACACGTTTCTGTGTTATTTATAAAATACGTTATGCAAGGAAAATAATCTTTATTTATACTTTTTTAATTTTCCCCTAGTTAAAAAAATATATACATAATACTATACGCACTTATACTACTTAAAAATTCACGCTTTTCATACTTAAAACTGATAAATTCATTTATCAAATTTAAAACCAGTCAGAATGACTGGTTTGGCAGTTCTAGTGTTAAATCATCCACACTCGAATGGATCGTGGGGTGAGATTAATATCTTTGAATGCTGTATAAATTAGAAGTCGTGCGAAGACACTGTAATTATTGCATCTATCAGACGCAGGAGTGAAAATGTTATTGCTACGTTAGTATTCCTTGTTATGGCGAGTGAAAATATTATTATCACTGTATAGAAATCCTGTGTGCATGTTCCGTAAATTTAAGTGTTTCTCTGCCATCCCAACCTTTGGCTTTTCTGAAGGAGGAACATGTCAAGAACGCTCAAAGGATGGCTGAAACTTTCGACGAAAATAGATTCTTTTGTTGACACTTGAAGGATTTTTTCCTTCAAGGTTGAAGACTGATGGGAAAACACTATATTCGCTGGGTAGTGGAGCGTAACAGCCTGCAGAGTTCAATTTCTCACGGGCAGAATCGTTTCTCCTTTTTTATCACTTCCCTTCCGCCCTCCCTATCTCTCATTGCGTGATAATGTATCGCTTGTATCTTCGATTACGAAAACCGTATCATAGTATCGCTTCACGCGTTGATTCCACGTTAGAAGCGTAAATATAACACTATGACCAATCTTCCACACGACGTACCTACAATTTAATATAAATTTATTTACTTATTTTCCTGCTGGTAAATATTTACGAGTCGATGGAAAGTTGTACCACTTCAGCTACGATAAATTGACAATTTTTATATTCGTGGAATATTAAATTGTTAAGCGCGGTCAGTTAATTGGTCGATCATCCCCTTCGAGGCGATTTTAATTACACCCAGGACTCGCCATTCCGTGCTTCATTCTTCGGGGGAAATTAGCAGCAACCAGTCCATCATGCGTCTTGCTAATTTAGCGTCAAGTGAAAAGCGAGAAAGTAGAATTTATCTCTCGTTTCACTTCGCAAACGCTCACGACTTTTTCTGCTATTACGTTTAATTTCACGACCTAGAACGTAGTGCCGAGCCACTTTGGCTAACGGCCAAGGCTTGTCAATTAATTCCAGACGCCAGTATCGACGTGGAAAAAAATGTTTCAAGTTAATTATAGGACGAAGCATGTTGCACGAAAGGGTTTTCTACGTTGTGAAACTTCTAACAACCCCCTCGAAACTAATTCCACGAAAGTTCGTCTACGAGCGATCGTAGATTGCTGTATCTACTTCCTGAGATAGGGCTCGCCCAATGACTGATAAAAAAAGTGACAGAGGAAAATAACGTCACCGAGAACGAGGCTTATTAGTCGAAATAACATCCATGCATTTTTCGGAGCAGCTATGGATCGACGTTAATAGAAAATATCACGTTTTAATAGTTTACTGAATGAAAAGTCTGCGAGCAACCAGCGTTCATGGTAAAATATGAATGGAGGGACACTATTATTATGACTTTTTATAAAAGTCACCGACTTTTATGTGAAGAACATTCGTCGAAACACGTGGCTGACCAGGAGCACAAGAATTCTAGGGTAAACTGTACAATTATTGACACCCTAAACGGAAATCCCAATTGGAATGTCTATATTTTTTGTGACGTTTTTATAGTATGGTCTTAATTTTCAGTTATCATCGATGATTATGGATTTCTCATTAAAATAAAACATCTTGAGTACCTATTGAGTCTTAGATTTTAAAAGTATTCAATGGAAAACAAAAATAGGAAAACATAAAAGTACAATCATTGGCAATCGAAAATTTGAGTTTATATAGAAATGAATACTACTTAGTTAAAAACGAAGTTTAAGCAGACTATTTCATTCACTATTAAATACCTACAACGCTTAAGTAGTAAATCTTTACTTAAATCTGTATTATTAAAATATACTTAATACCTTATCAAAATTTTAAGAAAATGCTTAAAACTCAGCTCTTTGTCCCACCGCTACCTTTAATACTTTTTTTGTGGCGTTGCCAAATGTAAAATGTGTAATTCAACTACTAGATTTTGCAGTGTTGTAGTGAAAGAAAAAAAAAAGAAATTGTAAAAAAGTAGTTTCTAAACTCGTACTTCTATTAAGAAGTATTAATTTGGCTTTTTATGGAGACATTCTACAGTCTCGGCCGAAAATTTGTGTAATGAAATAAACTCTTAACGTTTTCGAATTTTTGGGGGGCGGGGTATATTCTACCACTCTTAAAATAAAAAAAATCTTTTATATATAAATATTTCGTAGTGAAGTTGACGACTTCAGAATTTGACCCCTTGCTGGCGGTTGCAATTTCGGACGACTGGATCATGGGAAATAAAAAACCAAACATATTTTTAATTCGCAGGAGTATGGTTTGGAACAATTTTGTACAAAAAGTATTGAATACCGTATGTTGAAATACCGAAAATGGCATTTTCTTTCTCTTTAATCGATATAAAAAAGTGGGAAAATATTTAAAAAGTTAATATATTCGCGGCAAGCGAGATAGCCGTACTCCTGCAAAATTAAAAATATGTTTGGTTTTTATATTTCCGATAATCCAGTCGTCCGAAATTTCAACCGCCAGCAAAGAGTCAAATTCTGAAAACGCCAACTTCACTGCGAAATATTTATGTGAAGGAATAAAATAAACAAACAACAAAGATTTTTTCTTATATTTCAAGAGTGGTACAATATACCCCCAAAAGTTTGAAAACGTTAAGTGTTTATTTCATTATAAAAACCCTCACCAAAAAGCGGCCGAATTTTCGGCCGAGACTGTAGAATGTCCCCTTAATCAGGAGTGCCAATGATTAGAGTTTACCCTATAACCCTCCGTTCGAGCATGGATAAATAGAAATACACGTTCGACGAACGTGTTAGCATTAGCAACAGGTGTCGATTATGAGAATCGACAGGCTGCCAATTAAAAGGTTCATTATGACAATTAGCCAATTCCATTAATCAAGCAACTCTTTATGCGAACGTCAGAAGTGACAATTGTTCCGCTGGAATTCGATTTTCCGCACATAGACCTGAAACAATTATGAATTTACTAGGTCACGAGTCAGATAATTATCGGTTACTGGCGCTACAATGTCGTATCCCTCGATGTGCACGAACCGATAGACGTATAAACATTTTTGCGCTGGCGGTTAGATAACGTATTTATCTTTGCGTCCTTGCGAAAGCATTCGTGGCTAACTATCGTGTCAATAATGGCTACAATTTTGCATGGAACTTTCCGAAAGCGACACTCTGGCTCGGAGTTTCGCAAATACCAGTCGACATTCTCAAAAAAAAATACCGATTCGCTTGGAAAGGGGCGGATAATAATCGAACGAGTTTATCTTACTTCATCCCATTCTGTAATGCTTCTGCGTCAAGCTTTTACACGTAATTTGCAATTTTCGGTAAGTAATTGTACGAAAGTCTCTCGACGATCGAATAATAGAAACTGTTTATGAAACGGAGGAGACACGTGCGCCTCCTCTTCGGAACGAAACGCGAACGCAAAACCAGCAATCGACTTTCGCGTCTGAGGAAAACCCGATACCGGCAGAGCCAGCCAACATTAGAGGCCACGGTACGGTGAACTCCTCGCCAGCAACCTTCATCCTTTCCAATTTGTTGCCACGGATTGTACTGATGCGTGACAGTGGCCAAGGAAGCGAGACGAGCGCGAAGGAGGTAAAGGGAAGGCAGGAAAAGGACGCCAGCTGAATGAATACGGTTAGCTACGAAACAGGGGATCGTTCATTCATAATTAGGGGAAAATAGTGGAATACTAATTCCCAGTCAAGTCTCGTGAGTATACAGGCGGTTGAAAAGTATCTCTCTATACTACCATAAATGCGCGGAGTAGAATAGGGCAACTTCGCGTGCTTGGTATTCGTTTCGCCTATACCGAATACGGTATAGGCGAGAGCTTATAGCGTGGCAGCGCCCTACACCGCATTCACGAAATATCAGCCATGTGAGGTTAGCTTCTCAGTGAATAGAACGATATAAACGCATGCAGACTGGTTCTTCTATGAGATATTTCGAAATTCTGAGGGGATAAGCTGATAAGAGCCAGACGATTATTACGTGTTAAAGTGATTCAAGAATTGCGACTTGATGCCATCCACTTTATCAATTAGATGATATTTATAGTAACGTTGTTGCTGGCTACGTAAAGGGATTTTTTGTAACGTGTTTTAAGGCATCTTGTGTCACCAAAAATATTTTGTATACCGAAGTATAATTAACATTATAGGTACCCAAAGTTCATTAAACTTTAGAGGAGCGATAAATTCGAAATTCGTAAAATTAAACGAACAACTGATTTGGAAATTACTCTGGTATAATATCCCCTTTTACAAGTTTCTGTGTTTGATAATAACAGTATTAAATAGAACCACCTCTGATCGATCGACCAGTGAGCAAGTCAGAGCGCAAAGGGTTAATGTAGTACCATAGTAGTGGCACAGTAATACTAGGAGTATCGTAGTATTACTGAATTAATACTACCACAGTAGCAATATGCACCACACTGCTCTGACCCCTCCAACTCTCCTCCATCGTTTATACTATCGTCAGTTGTAAGTACAAGCTAACCAAAACAAACGAATCCAAGAAGAACGTTAAGTCCCATTACGTAAACGCAGACGATTAAAGAGAGAAACTCTTTATCGTCTTTGCAACTCCGTTTTATCGAAATCGAACGACAAGTCACTGCTTCGACGCACACCGGCACGTGTTCACGCGATAGCTGGCACCCGCGCGCGCCCTCGCAGTTATACGGACAACCTACAACGGGAAGGATAATTTCGTTGTATCGCGAGTGGTGCTGCTCGTTTCCTCCTGAGCTAACATTTCCGCTCGTGAGCTCGGTATACGGGCACTTCCGGTTTTCGCACCAAAAACCAGCCAACTACGGCATACGTCGCAGAGGACAGTCACTGACAGTGCATGACTCCGCGACCATCGTTATCACTAACCAGCCTCATTAGATTAGATACTTAACTGACAATTACCGAATTTATATGACTCTGTGCTTCGCTAAACGCGTCCAGCCGAATAAACGAACCTCCATTGATCGCGGAACACGCGAACGAATTGAAACGATACTTTGTTAAAGGAAACTGACACTTCGCTAAGTAGAGTTTCCGCGAAGCTGCTAATCGCGACTACGATTAATCTACTTTTCATCTTCTCAAAAGCCACTTTTATGCCACCATAAAATAGAACCTCGGTGTTTTCTCGAACGCAGTAAATAGTTGACAGACAGCGTAAATGCAGTTTTGTTGCTGCCATTAGGTATAATCTCTGTAGCCGAGTCCTTGGCGACTCGGTACCCTACTTTTGCTGCAATTTGGTACGTGCGATACGTCCCACAATGCTTTAAATCGCTACAGGCGTCTCTTGCACAACCGCCTCTATAAATAGCAACGTCAGGAACCAGCAACACCGAAAACAGGGGGAACGCTGTTCGATCAGCGTGAAATTAGGTACGAATTTAGCATCAGAAGATTCATTCTACAGGGCGATAGTCTGACATTCATGTTTTACGTATTATCCTCCAGCATTTTTATCATTTTCAAACGTTACTGTACATTCAGTTCCAAGAAGAATTCAATAAACACGGCCTATTACCTATAGAATGATTCTTCCCAAGACACTTCCATGAATACCGGCGCTAAATTAGCCTCTGTCGGCTTATAATAGTAATCCTCAATCGTCCCATGAATATTAAGCGTGCTACAGAACGCGAGTACGTTGTGGGCAGCTGAGAACCACTGTTCATTGCCAATATCTCGCGGACGATTAACTAGAGGCGCATAGTCAGTCGATTAGAATTTACTGAAGATGTTCTACCGAAGCAAACGAATGGAGACCTTGAAACTTTTTTACCGAGCGATTGAAAGAAAAATCGAAGAGACACCAAACGACTTTGCACCTTTAAATACTTCCCGAAAATTTTGCGAAACAACAGACTAAGCATAGAATGATTGCTCTACGGGCATTTCGCATCGAACGCCAGAGAAATGCGCGATGAAGCGTGCCTTTAGGGGCAACGACTCGAAACCTGCGGCCGCTATTGTGGCCCCCAATCCTACGGGGTCCACATGCCCGCGGAACAAGGATCCCCGCGGACTTTTCCCCCGGGTGATCACCGTTAAGTTTACCGGCTTTGCCGGCGCTGGAAAGTACAACTGCGAGGCCTCCGCAATATCGTCCGAGAGATGACGTAATTGAGTAAAAGGGGATCGACCCCCCTCCCCCAAATATGACGAGCGATCGTCGGGCCTGCGGAGGCACAGATTGCCTTTCAGTTTCTATCACGAAGATACTTGTTACCCGGGAAGTCGGCAAGCGTTCCCACTGATCGGCGCGTAAATACGTTCGTTATTTCAGCGCGCCCACGAGCGGGCATCGCGAGTCTGTTCCACTGTGCGCATCCTCCCGATCGTTTTTCGCCTCGTCGCGTAATTCCCCCCGCAAACTACCAGCACGACGTTCTTTCCATTATTCGTTCAGCGCCATTGTTCAATTACACCTTCGTGCTGATGTCTGCTAGAGATTACGATGCGGCGATAAAGTCATCATTACGAATAAATTATTAGAGAAAGAGCTCGCTCCTCTTTTTCCCTGCTTCTTCTCTTTTCTGCATAAACATTTCGTAACGATGTTTCGGTCGCTCAAGGCTCGCCGGTCATTAAGATACGCCTGTCGTTGGGCGGTGAGTAAGCTCGCGCGGCTGTCGCGCGCGGAAACCCATGATTGTCAAGAATGATCGTAAAAGGGGTGACAGGTCGGAAGGTTGGGAAATTACACGATGAATATTCAATAAGGGACCGTCCACGGGTCGCTAGATAGTAATTAGCAAACAGTAATGCGATTATCGAGTTAAGGGGTGCACACTAACACGGGGCAGTGACTAATATAGACGTAAATACGATATAAATGACGTAACGGGGAAACAAGCGGGCATTTACAAACATTAGCTCACAGATAATCGGAGATTACTGTATTCAATATCAGGTTCTACGACTCGCAGATATCGAGTCGTAGAATATACACCACGCGCTTACCTAATAAAAATATATTCCAAAATGTCCCCTCCATAAAATACAAAGTTCCCGTGGTGGCCCAACGCGCTGCTTCGAGTTAAATAAATTGTTATTCAACCTAGCGGCTTCGACGAATGTCACTTTCACCTTGAATCTTCTTCTCCAATTGAACACCAGATCGCAGTATTTTTGGAGCGACAATTGCCACAATTAAAAACTATTCGACGATCGTTTTCCTAAGAAGTTGCCTGGCCCGCCACAATTGAACGAGCCCTGTTTCACAAACTACGATGTTAATGATCCCTTTATCGTTATGAAACACAAATACAGGCTGTTCGTAGGCAACTTATTTATACAGGTGAATACAAGCAGCCCTAATATGCGCGGCCTTTACGTTCAAACACTAAAACCCGTCCCGCTGAACAGTAGTACAAGCGCGCAGTACTTGGTATAGACTTCAAGAATAGTCCATGCATTATGTTTGTAAAGCGTAACTGAACCGTAATAGAACAGCAGTCCTCCATGCGCGCGTTTCATCAAATAATTATAGCAGATATTCCGCTATAATTACGTCAGTATCTGGAGAGATAAATAGTATGGCATTTAATTGCGAGAATTACGAAATAGAAACATTATGGAGTCACGATTTTTATCTGCGGATTATATCGGGCGCGCGTTATTACGAGACCTAGACATTTTCGAAATATTATTCCAATTATTATGTCACGTCCTTATGCGTCGCCCCTCGAGACAGAATTCTGTCGTTTCGCCGTCGGAAACTATTTTTTGAATGAACAATAGCGAAGTGAGGCTTAAAGCGTAAGAGACATGCTCATATTTTATTTTAAATGGAGTACCGACAGGTTCGAATTAAGACCTTAAGGCCCGCGCCACATTTGCGTTTTTTCGGCGCGGACTGACAAAACGCAAATGTGGCCCCGCGGCGCGGGCAAACCGCGAGCGGTAGGTTCGCGCGGACAAAACAAATGTGGTGCCGGCCTAAGGGGCCCAAAGCAGTGAAACGATTTTGAGGCTCCTGGGTGATCACTTCAAGGCAATGTAATTAGATTTTAAAATTCAGAAAATTTCTGTAGTGCTCTTTCTCCTGATGCACGTGTCTATTTTGCTTATTGGTTAATCCAGCACTGAGTATCAAAGCATATGTGTAATATATCAGAAGCTAAGAAACAAAAGAAGCTAAATGTTCGACGTAAATCTCGAGAGTGTTCCCCTAGAAGCCAAGCATGAATAATTACACGTTAACGAGCCTGGACAATGCGGCCGCGAGCTACCCGCAGAAACAGGAAGCGAAGTACACGTAAGACGGTTTTCCTAACGCGGCCCTCGTTTCCTTTCGTTGCCGATCGAAAACGGCCACTTTCTCGGCAAGAATGGAGCAGGCGAGAGGAGCAATGCAGTGCACAGTCGCCCGCCACAATGCGGCGGGCGAAGAGAGCAGAGGTAAGCAAAGGCTGGTACTCACCGGCTCGGAGAGGTAAGACTCCCACAATTCCCTAAGGTCGCTGGTTCCCACGTCGTAGAACTCCATGATGATCCTAGCCTTCCTCGATCTTTCCTAATGGCTCTGCTGCTAGTCGATGGATCGTCGCGTCTGCCCATGGAGGATGATCACCAGAGGAACACGCACACGCTCTCTGCTCGCGTATCCATCGTCGCCCGTGTATACAGGCCGGCTGATCTGAAAGAGCCCTTTATTGAAGTCGTTCCCGCGGAAATCGGATTCCCTTGCGCCGATTGCGCTCGGTGCCAATTAACGCGGCCGAAGGGAGTGCGCCGCCAATGATCCGGGACGGTCGTTAACTGGTTGCTCCTTCGCGACCCGCGATTCTCGTTTATAGGTCAACCTCGTCTGAGCGAATTCTTACGATGTTTGCTTTCTACCAGACGCTTCCTACGAGCGTTCGCTACCTTTGATGCCCGTGGACGTTTCGCGGAACGGTCGACCGCGCGCGGGCGCTATGATCAATCTTGGAAATACCATTGCTCTGTGATACATCAGTCGACAGCTATGCAGGTCGATCTATTTCGACCGGGCGCGATCTATGCTCGGGGTCGAGCGTGTTGCCTTCGAACAGTTCGCCGGAACCACGCGCGCTCGCAGCGACAATGCAACATGGCGGGATGGAAATCGCGCGGCCAACGCTCACTGTTTCGCATTTAATACCTTCTGTTTGTTCTACACGGCAGGGCGATACGGTACAAGCGTTGCGGACCGCCGCGCGCTGCAACGAGATCAATGGACCTCTCTCTATGGATTAAGTGTACTGTTCGGGCGGGCGGAAGGAGATCCGAACGAGTCATTAAAACGAGACGCTCTATGCGGAAGAAGAGAAGGCAGCGTTCCTTTGAGGAATATTTCGGGGGCCTTCACGCTGCTCCAAGGGCATGTTCAGTAATTATTGCAGGTGCAATGAGGGTTGGAATTTATTCTTTTTGTAGTGTGATAGAGTTGTATTACAAAAAGGAAAAGGCGCGATAATTTTGAGAGCTGATTTCCCCCCTCCAGAGTAAATTTTCTTTCTATACTCCAATATGGTCTAATAGTCACATACAATTTCATTAAAATCAGAATTTACGGGTTGGTAATGTTTTCTTGCGAGTTAGGTCTGTGTTATCTCTAGATTTCAATCTGTGGTAGGTCTGAACTATACCCGAGTTACGCTCAAGTTGCAATTTAAAGTTGAATCTAGCGCAGAGATTATCGTTACATATTAGGTTGTTGCAAATGCAATGACCATTTTCTACAATTTCAACTTTTCGACTTTGTAGCTTATGTTAGCTTCTTTCGTGCAGATGGCGTTGTATTTATAGCATTTGAAAAGTGCATGTCTCACGTGTGATTGGGCGTTTTTAATTTCCGTTATATTGGTCATGGAAAAGAAGGAAATTCGAATAATTTCCTGGTATAAGTTCGAATTTGGACACAGTGTGGTTGATAGGGTTTATACAAAACCGGTTAAAACCGTTTTCGAATTTTCAGAAAAAAAATATAATTAAAATAGGAAATAAATATTTGTACTTATTTTAAACATTTCCAGTTCTTTTAATATTAGTGGAATTACAAAAATATTACAAAATAAAATATACTCTGTCTATACAAAACCAAATAAATAAAAAAAATTAAAAAACTAAAATTCATACAAATCCGTACAATTTTTGAGTTCATTTAATATTTATGGATCTACAAAAATATAACACGAGAAAATACACTGCATACAAAACCAAACGAAAAAAACTATAGGTAATAACTAAAATCCGTACAAAATATAAATTATAAATCTTTATTTCATTTAGTATTTTTCTTCCGAAAATATGAACTCATGAAGGCTAGTTTTACAGTAAACTGTTACTTACTACAATATGCTTGTGTCAGAGGCGATTTCAAGTCAAAATGTTAATGTTTTTAATTAAATAATTAATGCATTTTTACATATTAATTCTAGTATATAAATTCGGTATTTTTAAATTTAAAAACCGTGGTTCGAATTTTACAAATTTATTAAAAATAATGGTTTTCAAACCCGGTTTTTAAAAACCGACAAACCGTAGTGATTGAGCCTACGCGGAACATAAATCCTACTTTCGGCAATGGTACTGCATGTAATTGGACCACTAGGCGTTGGTTGGAAAAATTTCGTCTTGGTGATGCAGACCTCGACAATGTCCCTTGTGACCATAAGCCAGCAGTTACCAAATACACTATTTTGAAGGACATGGTTGAAGCGGATTCACGTTTAACTCTTCGGGAAATCCCGGTGAGAGCGAATATGCACTTTTCGTCTGTTTCCCGACGTCTAAAGGCCATGGGGAAAGTAGAAAAGCTGAACAAATGGGTTTCATAAATCACCGAAAGCAACCGAATTCGTCGCTTGAAGATCAGTTCTTCTTTGTTTCCCCGTCATACTAAAGAAGGCATATCAAATAAAAGTTCTCCTCCACCCTCCTTATTCTCCTACCATTTTTTTTCAAACACCTAGATATCTTTTTGATTGAAAAAGTGTTTCGGGAAGAAATCGAAGTAAAAACTGAATTCACCGAATGGACTGCCCCTCCTTCTCTGGATTTCTTTCAGAAAGGCATTGGAGCACTTATTCCGCGTTAGGAGAAGTGTATTGAAGTCGATGGTGACTATTTCGATTGATGAAATACGTATTAAGTTCATCAAATAAAAGTTTAAATTAAAAATTCAGAAACAGCCATTTGCAACAACGCAATACATCCACGTGTATCCTTGATTCTCGCCGTTTTTATTAAATATTACGCCGGCCAGATAAGATCGAAATTCATTTCGTCAACTGATAAAAAACATTCACGGAGAGCAAACGCTCAGAGGGCTGCTAACACCTCGCCGCCTAATGTTTGCCCGCCATGTTTGCACAATACCTACAATTATCAGCAGCTGTTGCTATCACCTGAGAGCTGTTTTTCGTCCCGAAAAGTGTCGCCCAAATGAGAAGACCATTAAAGTCATGTTTTTTTGGCAAGAATAACCCAGATTTGTCCTCGTTCCTCGGAGCCATCGCTTTCATGCAAATTGGCACGAGCGCCTCTCGCGCACCCGACCTTTCGCTGAGCGGAGGATTCCTCTTGGTCGCCTGTATCAATCAGAACCGGTACCACTCAAGGAAAATCGAATGGGAGAGGATACAGTGATCGAGCGTGGCATGTGTGCGATTTCCGTCGTGAAACTGAGCGACACGAAGGTGCCTCGAGGAAAGTCGCATTATTGGCTCCTATCGACACGTGCTCCATATGTTAGCAAACGCATCTTGGCCAATCCCCCGATCGAGATAAGGGGGAATTACATTTTTGCGCCAGCGCGACTGTGGCACAAGCAACACCTTGATTGCCATTCGAAAGATGAAACAAAACTGCTCTATACAATCCACTTTCTAGAGCGGATGAATTATTTCCACGACCACAAGTCTGCTGGCCTATTCTGAGCAACCTTGGCAAAAGTAATTGCTTCCTCAGTGTGACGATTAAAATAATCATTGACGACCTGCTCTATCATTTTCGTATAAAAAACAAACGTTCGTAGGAGTCTACGTTCGTTTATCTCGTTCGAATTCTCATTTGGAAGAGAAAAGGTTAAAGAGGTTTTACGCCCCCCAAAACGAAGCCAGATGGAAGATCAAAAAGTTCTGGGTATCTCGTCTGTTACATTCAGCTCGTAAAAATCTGATCCCGAGAGTTAATTTCCGTCCTTGAAGCGGCGGTGTTTACATTCGAGAACGGGCAAGAAGCGACGGTACCGAATTGACTTTCAATTAAGCGAAATTAATATGGTGCCGAGCGTAGTCGTTAATTGGCCCCTAAACGTGATCGAATCGCAAAACACGCCTAGTACAATAGCATCTTGGAGATCAACGATCTGTAGCAGTCGAAAGCGAAGGAAAACGTTAACTGCATGCCTTTCAAATTAATATTTTGATTGTCCAACGCGATGCAGTCTGGACCGCTTTTAAATAGAAACGCGGTCTAATAAGGGGTGATTGAGGCTTGCATCAGTTTAAAGTGCAATACAGACAAATCCCAGGATATCGAGCGCTAATGTTGCAGATGTCTTTAAACATTTAAAATCTCGAAGAGATTAAGATCGAGCTCGGTTCATTTGCAATGAGGTACGAAAGTATTGCGCGATGTTCCTCCGGAGTGGATAGTAATGAGTTTCCCTACCCGCATTGGGCTTCCACATAACAGCCGGCGTAATCATTAACAGTTAGTTTCACATTCGTTTTACCAGCATGACTCAACGTGGAAAATATTTCGAGTCCTTTCCCATATCGTACACCAATAATGAATTTATCAGTCGCGGCTAATAGGAGTTAACGCGTTGAGAACTTAACAGTCCCTTTAGAGTCTGTGTCGAGTCTACATTCAATGACTAAGCTGCGCAAACATAGTCCTCCACTTTTGCACCTAACTCAAACGTAGCATCCTATACGGTAGGATAGTAGCGGAAGACTCAACGCTCTAAATAATGAGACAGTTCGCGGAACATTATAAGGAAAATCCTGAACATCTCTATAGATATCGCGGAAGAATACTCGCGAAGAGTTAACGCGCGCATATAAACACGCAGAAAGTAAAAGGAAAATGAAAATAATTCCATGAGGAAGTATTTAAGGTTCAGATAAAGCAGCAGCCACAGATGGGTCCGCGCGAGGCGCGACAAGTGGTCGTCCACCCGTATGCCGTCTCGTGTAATTAAATTTCACGAAAACGTCATCGACAGGCATAAGTACGGGTCGCTGGTGCATTGTTCGCAATGATGGTCACCCCTCCGCGCGATAATAATTCCATCCGATGCGATCGAGACGCACCAGATGGAACGGAGCACACCGGCTCGGTGTGACCGACTTGTTGGATGGACGCGCGTGCACGTGCACCAGAGTGCGGTGCCGAATGCCGCGATAACATTGAATTTTAAAATGGGAAGAACCGGGGGCAAGAGTGCAACGGTACTTACCAATGAGAAAAGTCGACGGCGATCTCGCCTGGATGGGACCAGTCGAAGGGGGATCACCGCGGGGGAACGGGGCGAATTGCACAAATATCTTGAGCGTAACAGGCCACAGCACTGATCGAACGGAGCCCGCACTGTACCATACGACGCACTGTTAGCAACTGAGGCGCCAATGGGCATACGGGAACACGGGACGACTAAGATCGATAGCCAACACCCGTACACCTACGAACGTGTCGGGCCCGCCAATAGGGAAGTCCTACCGAAACCAAGCTATCTCGGCGCGTATTCCAGCGTCTCGACGCCTAACCTTCGATCGGTAAAGCGGAATTCCGCGAGCAACGGACGACGAGACGATACGAGCACGCTCACGACCACCGCGTAAATGGGGATCCGGCCGCACGTGCTGCTCGAGCTGAGGTATTCGGTTCTCGCCGTTCTCGACCAATCGGCGTGGACCACCTGTTACCAGCACACTGTGCCGCGGTTCTCGCGGAAAGGGGCGACGATGCGCGCGCACTCTTCTCCCTCCTTCCTACGTTGTGGCGGCTCGGTTTGAATTCCTTTCCCCAAGATCATTTTTATGACAGAAATTACAGGAAAGCGTAGAATGCCGATATAGTACGAGTATTTTTCGATTTCTTTACGACTATTGTAGATGTAAAGCTGTATCAGGCTTACTAATTCTTGCTAAATTGAAATGGTACGTGCAAACACTGGCAGTATATCCTTGGACACTGATTGTTTTGATATTCTTGCTGCACTGATCAAGTGTGAACGATAGAATTTCACGCGTCGTTACGATGTTCGAGGTACTTTCGATTGTGTGTGCACGAATCGAATGGCGAGTTAATTAAAAAGTATAGACATGGTTTATATCCGAGATAAATAATACGACTTCGGCGAACTCGAAATGAGCGGGAAACCGAGGGAGATTCTCTCGCGTTCCTTCTCTCTCTCATTCACCGCGTATGCGCGCGCAACTTCCTCCTTCGCGCCACGTAATGGCGGTCGGCTGGTTTGAAATCGATGTTTCTCCCAAATACTAGAATAAAACAGCGTAAGGTGGTCTACTGTTGACCAACGACTCTTTGATACATTTAATAATTTATAAGCCAACATCTACCAAAGACTGTATGACTGTAAGATTCAAACGTATTTGAACATTCAGCCAACTAATAATAATTTAATGGTAATTTTCTAATGTTTTTGTTACCACAAAAAAGATACTTTATTTCTATTATATATACATTGTCCTTCAATAAACATCTATTAAAAAAAAAGCTGGTTTGAAATCGTGTTCATCCATCAATTGTGTCGTGTGAAATTGTACTAAAACAGGCTCCCAAGCCTGGGAATTAAGTGAACGCGGCGGCCGATTTTCAAAGGCAACGCCTCCTTTCTCCTGCAGCGTCTTGGCTCTCGCGGCGACCAAGCAGCTTGGAGCGTCTCAGGCCCGTACAATATGAACCGCGCGTGGCGCGTTGACGAAACAAAAACGCATCAACAATCGTGCTCTCTGGGACTATGTGGAAACCTATTGATACAATGTCGCCCTAATACGCCACGTGCGGTTCACATGGTACGGTCCTGAGGCGCTCCAAGCACCTAGGCCGCCGTGGGGGCCAAGACGCGCGGCGGGAGAAAGGAGGCGTTGCCTCGGCCGCCGCGTTCACTTAATTCCCAAGCCTGTACTAAAAGATAGGATACGGATATTGTATCGATATTTCTCGATTCCCTGCCAATCATTGTAGAGATATAGGTATAAAATTTTGTATGCTTCTTATTCAAGAGCGTCTGTAGACTTTTTTCCAGGGGGGGGGGGGCAACTTTAGAATGATGATGAAGAAAAATATAGTATTGAAGATACGAGTAGCCCGGTTGCTTTTTTTAAACTCATTTTGTGGTGCCAATTTAATTAAAAATTTAAATCCGAAACTTAGTTTTTTTAAATTCGAAATTCAGTTTTTCTGTATAAACTTAATAAAGATCAATTTTTTAAAATAAGCGATTTTTTTCACAAAAGCCAGGGAGAGGCACCTGCCCTTTTTGCACCCCCTCCGGACGCCTATGTTCCTATTCAATCGTACTCAGTAGATCTTTCTTGTTTGTTGTTATTAATTCTTTAATTTTGCTTCCATTAAGAATTTTACACGTTTATTATAGTTTTCGAAATATCTTTGATTGTTCGTATGAACTTGCTACAAATAGTTTGAAAGTCCGCATATTGGGAGTAGAACATTAGTATGCGACACTAGCGGTCGGTATGCAAACTAGTAGTAATGGCCGACGCAAGTATACCATTTATTGCGGTCTACCAATTTTGACAGTATCGACGAACTGTATGTAGAAATAAATGTTGTGTAACAAATTGTAACACTATAATGAACAATTATTTCAATTTAAGTTTTCATAAAAGTGCCAAAAAGTGGAGCAACCAAAATTGTTCACATTACATACTTTTACATATTCCAAAATTGTGTCTAAATGTATTGTCAACACTTTTACTGTAAGAAATAACTTTGAAATAAACTTTTATACTACTGGATCCATATAAACATATAGTAAACGGTATACTTGCGTCGTCCATATTTGTTATGTTACACTAGCGCCACCGTTCCCGCGGTGGTAGATTCCTTTGCCAATAATTCATATTAATTGTAAATACAGAGAGAGACAGAAGACACCATGTCCTTTCTCTTGCTATTCCTTTTGCGCACGCGCATCATATTTCCCGCGCAATCGGTTGTCTACGTTTGAATTGTGCGCGCCAGAAACAGGCAGGCGTCCTTTCTCGTGCAGCTTGCAGTGTGCCTCGTACGAGTACATTTTTAGTGCGTATATTGAAAGAATAAGAGGCTGCATGGAGATTATACAGGTATTGAAACATGCTGTTACTGATTTCCATTTCTATCGAAACAGAGCTTCTTTAATTATAATAGTTTTTCGATTGTGAAGGTATCGGTACAACATAACCACAAAACGTATTCCTATAAAAGTTTCTTCGGTTTTGAATCCCTTATACTTTACGCGGCCGTTCCGCCAATATATTTTTCATTTAGAGTATATTTAACTATGGATATTTACATTGCTTGGACATTCTATTAACTATGAGCGTTTTAATTAACAATGGACATGTGAATTCACTCAGTGCAATTACTTGTTTTATTATATTTTCTTTTGTTGGCACTCATTGCATAATTAACGATTACCATTACAATTATAAATGTAGGTATGTCTTCGTTAGTATCTATCCTAACCGTAAATCTTAGTATCGATAAACTTTTTAAGGGCAGGGATGTTAAAAGATTATATCGAACGGGTTTGTGGATGCTTCGGTATGTTGTGTTTAAATATCTAATATCAAGGGATCGTGTGATAATCGTTCATGAGAAGAAAATTATTTACAGATTGACACGCTTGTTTGTCTTGTTTAAGTGTATTTATATTTATGAAAATAATGCCAGTTAAATGATATAATTACATTTATCAAATTTATACATTGTTTACGTATGCAGCAAGCACAAATTTTGTATCTGAAAAGTAAAAATGTTTGTACAAACACAGTACAAGATAAAAAATGTTCAATCAATTAGATCTACATCACTGTAAAATAAAAGCGTAGCTGTATATGAATACTCGAATAATTGTACATACATTTTTAATGGAAAATTTTCAATTTTTGTCATTAAATTCGTTAGAAGAGCGACGAAACAAAATATCTGGCTCCTAACTTCTTATCACTTTTAAAGCAAAAGCACGAACTTTGCTACAGTATCTATGAGATAGACATATAATATGTAATATTAAATTCTTCTATAATCAGTTACATGGATTGAATCAGTGATGTATTTCTAATAGTCTTCTGGATATGCAAATTTTTCTTACGTACGCAGTTTATTCGCATCCGATACGGAAAATTAGATATTGTAATTTTGTTGAATCATTGTTTCAAACAGTAACTAACTAGCATAAAGTGTTTGTTTTCGATATTTATATTCGATCTCTGAATAATATTGTGATAATACTCTATGTATATGCACATAAATCATGTCACGATTATAATCTCATTGCTAAACAGAATTTTCTGTAAGAGTTATTAAATTTAGATAAAATGTTTTTTTTGTTGGGATGGCTTCCTCGAAGTGTCGAAGCTGAGAAACCCAAGAAAGTATCGAGTTCCGAGAATTCGAAATTTTGCACTTTCTTCGCGATTCGAAACTCTCGATAATCAGTTAAGAAAAAGTATAAAATCACTGAATAAAGAATATTGTTATATTTTTGTTTGTATTTTGTTTAAATGTGGTCAACAGAAATTTATGCTAAAATTTTGTTCACTTCAGTTCTTGAAGCAAGATATTCCACTTACAAAACAGAATCAGTATTTCAAGTTTCGAGAGTTTCGAAACTTTCAAAGCCTTACAAATTTCCGGATTGGAGTTTCGAGAATTTAAAAATTTGATTCGAACCCACCCCTAATTTTTTGCATACACACAAAAGCACATTGTTTCGTGTTTGAGTACGCTAAAGATTTCTTCACTCTGAATATCTACGAAAATAATTCTCTTCACTACAAAGTAAATTTCGAAGCAGATTCTTTATTTGAAGATTATTATTGTACATCATGCCATTATTGTGCCCACACCAGTAGAAAAATTATATTCTTACCAATCATAGTTCATCTTGTCCCGACCTCTATATCTTATACTCTTTATCAGGTACAATATAAGGCTGAACAAAATATTATGACTTGTTCTCTATAAACCTCTCAAAAGTATATATTCTCAACTTTACCCATCTTTTTCAACTGTTTTATATCTCTTTTTTTTCAATTTGCAACAAGGATAGCAACATAAAATACTCCATTACAGTAAATAATAGAAAATATTTCAAGTGTACTTTGAAATACTCAAACGCAAACACTGTGTAACAAACATTTACATAAAACATTACGCATTACACACGTATCAACAAATACATCTTTCCTTCGGAGAATCGTTCGCAACACCCAAAGTTCAATTACGTTTCTTTTGTTTTTTTTCTTCTAAACGATACATCCAAAAGCAAAACCAATTCTAGCGTTAATAATCGCAACGATAGAAACGCAGAGAAAATAATGCTATTTTCGTACCGCAGAACATAACACTTGGAAAGAAAGAGAGAAGAAAAAATAAATAAAAGGCAAAGAAAAGAGTGCAGCAACGTAATCTTTATAACGATAACGTTATAACGATTCTTTCAAACAGTGTAAAGAGACACCTAGAATTCTTTCTTTAAAGCCGATCTTAAAAGCGCATTGCGCATCGATGTTACGAGTTTCTCGAGTTCCTCCACTTTCATCTTCAATATCCTATTATCCTTCTCCAACTGGTTCGCTTTCACGGACATCTCGCTCTCTTTCGCCTTCTTGTTCATGCGCGACTTCCTCGACGCTTCGTTGTTTTTCTCTCTGGACTCCCGGTAATGCGAAACGAACGGCTGATCGTCCGAATCGGTTTCAACGTAAAGCCTTTTGCTTGGTCTCCCCCGTTTCCCTGCTTTCTTGTACATCTTCTCGACCTTGCTTGCGGCGGACGCCCTTGTCCCTCCTGATCTCCGTGGGGATACGCTAGCTGTCTCTATAGAAGACGAGGTTACAGTCGACGATGCTCGATTTCGTGTACGTTTTTTGTTAACTGTCTGACTCTCTGTTTTCACTGCCACGTCAGCCTGTGTAGCTTGCGACTTAGAGGGTGACCATGGTTTTGACACTATCGATGAATCGGAATTGCTGCCGTCCGGAGAACGCATTTCATCCTGCAACACACGCCCACGCACGTGGCCTGTTATAGGGTTACATCCTACTACAACGATGTTGTTCAAGCGGTATTAATTGCCTGCATCAACTCACATCGCAAAGATACGACAATAAATCGAACGTGTCCGACCCATTGGTCTCCATCGTGCACAACATGTCCCACGTCTCGCGCTGGCTTTCCGCAGAATCGAAAGAACTCGGACAGGCGTCGTCTAAATCAATGACCCCTACCTGATGCCTGGATTGTGATGGTGAATTAACGTCAGCGCTATTCTGTTTGCTGAACGAAGCTGCGTTTAGAGCGGCTGTCGCCCCTTTCGGTAGCTTTAACAACGAGTAGGATGTATTGGATTGCGAAGAACTACTTTCTTTCTGGCGCTTGCTAATCGCCTCGGACGTTAATTGTAAGCTGTTGTAACAATTGTTTAAATGCTCGTTTTTCGTAGCGGTCTCCATTTTCGTGCTCCACGTTCCGTCATCCTCTACACTCGCCAAACCACTCAATACTCCCTCTTCTGAAGACAAAACACTGTTACCCTCGTATTTCGTACCTGGAAGATGAAATTGGAGAATGATAGAAACAATCCCTTCGTGCATCTGTTGTGGTGTTAGATATGCTTATACTGACCTGACAGTTTAAAAGTAGGTGATTCACCTGCATGAAAATCGCATTGACCCTGGAACGTGTCCATGCACCAGTCGCTTAAATCCTGAAAGTTCTCCTCCCAAGTGGAGGGCGGTGTTTTCTCCTCTTCTTTTATTGTATTCGCCTTTGGCTGTGGAAATACCCACGGATCCTTTAGTAACTCTGACTCCATGGTTGGAGTTAGTAAAGGAACCACATCCATTCTGGGCGATCTTTCCTCCAGTGGCTGCGATCTCACGCCACGAGAAGCAGATGACAGACGCGGCTGACGGTTGCATGGCTTCGATACCTAGAATTTATTCTCCTTACAATGTTTTTTTCAACGCCGGTTTGCACAGTAGTGGCCGCTTTGGGGTCTAGTAGGATACTAACGTAGAACACGCCTCCTTTCTCAAATGAAATGTTGCTGGCCGTTGGGCGTTTGTAAATAGGAGGGATTTTGGATACCTATAAGAAAAATCAACCGTTGATGTAGCTGACATGCTAATATCCACAATGCTTCCTATAATTTTAAATGCTTGATTAATAACGTGGTTATAAAATTTGTAATTGGCATGGGTGTAATCGTAGTATTTAAAAATAATGTAGTATATACTGGTTTCTGTTGGATAAGTGCAAATGTTCTTTGTTTTTGTCTGTGAACCTGGATGATCAGGAACAAGGATAAAATAATGACTGCATCGTAGTTTGACGATAGCATTTGGAGCACTAACTTTGCAAATTACATGTATAATTAACAATTTACACTTGCATCCCAAGTGTTTAAATTCACGGAACTTTTGCACATACCCTAATAGTGATATAATCATTTTATTGTCCCCCCTCACTTTCAGCTAAGAAGCCTAATCTTATTTTATCAAGACTGATCGCTGATTGTGAGTTATGAGATAAATGCTAATCTATCATAAGAACAGTATTAATATTCTTCCAGATAAAAATAAAATATATATCGAACAACAAGGGGTACGCAGACGCAAAAGAGATCGTGATAGACGTAAAATATACCATATCGAGCCAATTAGTCGATCCAAAATATTCTAATCAATCTGAAAGATAAAACAAACGCAAAAATTTCATTATAGTAACATAAAGTCTGATGTACTTCGAACGTGCTCCCCTCCTACGATTGTGAACGAAACAATGTCGTTTTCGTCGTCAACGTACGTAACGGAATACGTTTGCCGAGAGCGTGCACCTACAACCTTTGCGTTCTTCAGCAATCGCATATCGACCGGTTCACGCGTGTCACACATCGTCAATCGAAAAGATATCGTTGAACGGATTCGGTCGTGTCGCTCTGTTATACCGAGCTGTCTGCTTCAGTAAAACGGAGCAGTACGTTTTACCGATTCTTCATTCCCAATACGCTTCTTATCGCGACCAGCAAAGCCGCACACAACCGGGAAACGTTCCTTCTACGTTGCTATCTCACTAACCTCGTTGCGTAACAGGCCGATCGCTAACTAGTCCTAAACGAATCCTCGGCAGTCAGCTAACGTTACGAACGTTCGTTCGCGAAACGTCGAACTGACGGCCGAATTTGCGCAGAGGAACGTTGCAGAAACTCTCGCCCCGACGCATACATATACCGATGACTCGGATGTTTGTGCAGTACTATATTTGCACGGGCGCAAAATATAGCCGACAGTCGTGCAACGTTTGATCGATCCGCCGCTGTGCCGCACGAGGCTTACGTATTCTTTTCGTTGTTTCCGAGCATTGCCAGCAGCCGTCTCGCACTAACGACGGAATTAAACCGACCTCTGCTGTTATATAATCTACTTATAGCCCAAGTTAAAGGATAGATCTGTACTCACCCTCCTTGAGACAACCCGTATTGTACCTTCCACTTGGAACGCAAAAAATGGTTTATCGACAGCCTCAACCACAGCGAGTTGTTTTATAGTTGCTGTTTCTTGTTTCTCGAGATTTCACGTATCCGATATCTGGAGCACGAACGATCCGCACCACGACTCGATGAACGTTCTCCGCGGAATGCGAGCTGGAACGTCGGCAGTACCGGATTAAACCCACGTCACGAGACAGTGCCCATCACGTTCCTGGCTGCGTTACTGGGCACATGCTCGTCCAGCACGTCACTTTCCACCAATGGGGGAGCGAGTGGCGTCGATTCGGGCCAATGCCTGCAAGGGGGACGCTGCAGTGGGATGAGACGCGACACGTCAGACACGCGAAACTCGAGAGAAATCATACATTCCAGTCGATAACCATTCGTTTTCTTTCCTTTTTCCGCGTTCTCGTGAACTATTTTGAGAACACTACATCTACCATCCCGTCATTATGTAATGATATTAATGGGATTGTCGATTAATCTTTAATCGAGACTTTTTTGAGTCTGCTAAATTTGAATCTGTGTAACGCTAAAAGTTACTAAATAACGACTCGTTATGTTTCTTTCGTGCGAGATGTATGATGCAATAATGTTTGGGATAATGGAAGGTTACGAGATGGTGGATCGATTATGGAGGAATACGACGCGTTCTCTTTGAAGAATTTTGGTTTAGAATATTATGCTTTACTTGTCGAATGTTATCGTTGGAGTATTTTGATTCTGAAAAAAATTTGACACTAGGAGTTCCTAGATGGAGTGGATTATACATGTTCTGGAGGGTTGAGGTTATTATTTGAGTTATAGAAAAGGGGAAACGAGAAGAAAATTTAGCAGGCTTTGTTTTCGATTTCGAGGAGTTAAATATTAGAAGACTTCTTTTATTTGAAAGACTTGCGGTTATCGATTCGAGCAGCAGCGAGAATTTGTAACCATGCTGATACTAGTAGCCCTCTAGTTGTGACTATGAGAGTTACATTATATACAAGGTATCTCGTAAAAAGATGATCTCTAAAACAGAGAATTAGGAAGGCAGAATGAAGTAAATAAAGTTCCTACGAGCATGATGCCAAATCAACTGCCAATTAAGTTTAACAGAACCATCATTACATCATTACATTTTGTTGAACTTGAAGATCAATACGTTGCAAAAGTAACCGTCACATTTGGTGGTATACAATTTCATGATAGCCGTGATCAACTTTTCCTTTTTTTTGCGAGGCGCTCGTGGCTATTTCGGGAAAGGAGCTAAAAGTATTAGAAGCGTTTAGCAATCCCGCATATAATTAGCATAAATCAGGCTAATTTTAACCACCGCATAACGAAACAGTGTCTCGATCAGGCTAGACATTTTAATGACTTCGAACGGAATAATCCATCGCATCGGTTTATTTTTAACCGTCACGTGAACATTTGGGAGGGACGGTGGAACACTTGTTTGAAATTTGTCGAGATATGCAGAATCTAAACGGCGATTGGTATCGATCAAACATGTAGCAAAATGTCCTCGTATGTTCCAATCTATCAAGCAAAATTCTCAATCGAATGAAAACCATGTAGCCAATTAGAGGATGAATATTTTGATGGCAATTAACCAGTGACGATTAGAACAAACTTAAATACAAAAATTCGTGATGGATAAGAAAGATTCAGTAGACTTCACAAATCGTGTTGAGGTAATGATATCACAGCTGAATGACATTAATGACAGTAACGAATGGTCCAATTCATTTCAGTTATTGTTGCGAATAATGACGAAAGAATGTACGGAAGGTAGATACATAATAAAATGTTTCACCCCGTGGCGTTAAAAGATCCAAACTTTTCACGAGTTTCCTTGTGATAGATTCCGAAAGTTCCAACGATTCAGATTACTCCTTCAGCTCCAACGAGTCCGATTCAGAGAGCGAAGAGAACGATGTCATTTGCCCAGATTTAAACGGTGATTCTGTGGGGAATTTAAAGAAATTCTTCGAGGAGTACGTTGAGGGCGGAAAGAAACACTTTCCTTCAACCATGAACCGTGATATTGAAAATCATACCCGATCCGAGGGAAAGATGTACCGAGTTCTCCCGATAAAACTGGACGAGAAAATATTCAAATCGAAACAGCCAGTCGCTTCAAATCGAACGTAGAGACGGACAGCGTATTATCGAAATACATTTTATTAATAAAAAAAAAACAACCGTTTGTTAAAGTTTTTACAATAAAAGTGGAAAACAGCGTCGTAGGCATAGTCGAATGTACACTCGCGATGCTCTTAAATTATTCTCGTTGATTTTGATTCCATCTTAAACGGTCTAGCGTGTCGCTAAACGAATGCACAGGTGATTTCTTATGTTCGATACACGAATCGAAGTTTCAAGCTCGAAATGGTTCCTTTCCAATATGGTTCTCGCGCGCCTACGTGATATTATTTTACAGCGTGTGATACATATCTATAGTAACAAAATATGATTTCGCTTATTTATAAGGTGTATTAACATACATGCACACACGTTTCTCGCGTTCGCACCGTTAATCGTAGGAGTTAATTAATAGAATAGTCCTTAACGGCTAGGCGGTATTAAATTACAAAAAATTACAACCTCGCGCGTAGTCTTTTCCTTTTTAACCTTTCTGCGCGTGGACGCGCTCCCTTTCTCTCTCGCTCCTCTCGCACTCTCGAATTTCCGCGGGACGTTGATCGATCGACGGGTGCCGAAACAACGATCTCATCCAACGTATAATGGATCGTCGTTCCAGGACTCGATTGTGTCATCGCCGATCAACGTGACACCGCTTCGTATTGTACTCTGTCGAGCACGAATCTCAGAGATTCCGCGAGTTTGGCCCAGGACTTCGTTTGGCAAACGTCCGCGAATCTCCGTGGACACGCTGTCGGGTACAATCTTCGTCTGGGAGTAATAAATAAGTGGATGGATGGAGCAACGTCCCTCGTTGCTGGTGTGTCAGAGGCGGCGACAGCTCTTTTTGATCTCTACATTGGGTAGAACACTGTCGGCCTTCGTTGTCACTGGCCCTCGCTGTCACTGTCGCTTTTGTCTGCAACCATGGGTGTCCTCTAAGTTATTTTTTGGTACACAGATGTACTGCTCATTTCGTATTCAGTACAAGTACTAACCTTTTTTGCCAGGGTACGCATGACGTTTCAATCTGTCGTAAAGATCGTCCTTCGTACCGTAAATGCTGGCGTTGGAACGAGCCAGGCTGTTCATTTTACCATTGTGCAGACTCTCTGAAAAATGGGAAGGACGAGTCTTGTTAAGGCTCCCTCCTAACAGTGAAGCTTAAGCCTCTTACTACTTACCTTTCATGTAAGTCTCGTTGTAGAAGTTGGGCATTTCCCAACCGTCCTCCTCGTCGTCGTAATAGTGAGCATAAGTGCTGTGATGGGATGGCGCAATGGACTCCGCGTACGGTGTAGGAGCGCCATAGTAGAAGTTCACCTGAGAACCGTTCTGGTCGGTTGCTGGTGTGAGCATCTTTTTGGGTTCCTTCTTCCTCGAAGCCCTATTGAATGGCAATTCCATCGTTTCAAATCCCCAAATTCTTCAAGAACCCTGAATCCAATCCCTAAGATTCAACTCTGCCTACCTGACACAGATCATCCACACCAGAAGGACGACGAAGATGATGAGAATAACACCGCCAGCGATACCACCAGTGATGTAGAAGAACTCAGACTTCTCGGTGCAACGTTTACCAGTGAAGCTGCCGCTGCATCTGCAGGACGGCTGTCCTCTGGAGTCCTTCAGGCACACTCCTTCGTTATCGCAGTAGCCCATGCAGACATCCGTGCACTCTGTGCCTGTTCCATTGTAGCCTGGCTTACACTCACACTTGAAGTCGCTTGTTTCTGGTATCAGGAGGCAATAAGCGTTCGCGTCGCAGTGCATCTCAGCGTCGCTCGTTTCGCACGGGTTGGTGCAGTCCGATTTGCTGGTCTAATAGGAATAGTGGGGAAATCAGCGTGCAGCGGCAATTAAAAGTAAACGTCTTGAAATTGCTTAGTAGCTCTGAGAAAGAACAGATTATAGTATTGTCTCTAACTAAGGACAGGGTGTCTGTCTCAAACTAAGGTGAGCACTATACCTCCTACTTCTGTTCTTGCCGCAGCGAGTGAGACATACTATGCATGAGCGAGAGAGACTGAGTGCCTCTCTCAGTCTATCTTATTCTGCGAGATAGGGTAATAAAAACAGGCCGAAGACTCCCGGTCTTTAAAGGAGGTGACCGTTCAGTTCCGAAAAAATCTGTAAACTTATCCGACTTACAGCAGCGGTTCCTTTGGTGCTAGTGTTGGGTGGACAAGGTATGCAGAAGGTCTGCTGAGGCTCTGATTGATACGTTCCCTTCTTGCATTCCATACATTCATTCAGCGTTCCGTTCAGATAGGATCCTGGTTCGCAGACAGGAAGGGAGCACTCCTCGATCGCTGCAGAGCCCATGTTGGGCGTCGTTCTGCCCACGGGGCACGACTGACAAGCAGCCTGGACACCTTGAGTGCGATAGCTTCCCCGTGGACAGGGTTCGCATTTCCCTTCGACTGCCAGCTGCTGTCCAGAGCCGCATTCGTCTCTGCATTCCTCGCGAGACACCGCCTCCGCAGTTCTGGTCGTCTTTCCTAGGCCGCAGAGCAAGCAAGAGAAGCTGCCCTCGTTAGGCTGATAGAAACCGTGGCCACAGCTTCGACAGAGGCCAGCCATGTCATCGTAGTATTTCCCAGCTGGGCACCGTTCTTTGCAGTCCGCAGCACTTCGAGCACCCGGGCCCACGGTTACGCTGGGGCGTCCAGCGATCACGGGACAGGAGCTGCATTTCAGTTGACCTGACTCGCTTTGGTAGCTTCCCACTGGGCAGGACAAGCATTGCTTCGTTTCCTCGTCATAGTACGTTCCCACGGCGCAGGGTACTGTGATTGGTATAGAGAAACGTTATTCATTTATAGTCGCTATGAGGCATTAGGCTTCTGCTTGTAGAAGTTACATCTACATTGCTATTAGTGATGTTACGGGCAAAGTTATTAAGTATTCAGTTGAAGAAGGTGTAGCGTGAAGGGTGACTTACCGCAATCTGGGGCCATAACAACCTGTCCAACAGGGCAATCGTAGTCAGATTCTAGGGTCAGGGACGCTGGGTCAGGTACAGTGTTGGGCAGTATGTCGTGAACGTCGAATTGATCCTCCTCCAGGATTAACCTCTCCAATAAAGTCTGAACTGTCGCCCTCTCGTTCGAGTTAGCGTTCACGATCGGATCGCTATAAAATATTCGGGGCTGTTAATGATCCGTCAGCTGACAGGCTGTCTGTTTTAGCGATAGATGAAGGAGAGTATGCGCAAGTATGTACAGCCGTTATCTTAAGGCGAAGGTAATCAGGCAGGCCTTTCCATTGGATCCTCGTCAGTAGTATATCGTACCGCAGGTTAAAGCCGCGCGAAACCCTATTTGACACCTATTAATTATGTACCTACGTAATGTTTAATGTTCAATACATCCTGGAATTCTAATATATCACATGTCTGATGCCAAGTGTCTTGTTTGGTGTTTCTTTTTAATGTTCTGTTATTGTGAACCTGAGCTGTTTGGTAATCAAGATTCAAGAGGGTATGGATGATTCGAAGTATCGTAAGATCATTCGACAGGCTTGTTAAGGATATTCCTTCGATTCTTGGAAAATGATGTCAACCTAACAGCTTGGTTTTCAGTCAGATGTTATACAGTTCGAGTTACAGTTGTTATTCCACTATCCACTGGTTGGTACCTAGTTAAGTACCCGCATATGATCGTGTCCCATTTATACTAGTCGGTCGTGTGTGAACAGTTAGTAGCAACGTGCATACCAAGTCAAATAAGGTCGACTTAACAGTTGTCAGGATGTCGTACGTTAATTGTTTACCAAACTTCCTTGTCCCTGTACGCGTGAAAATATTGTTGCACGCGTAGAGCGACAATTACTCGAGATCGACCATGGTCAGTTCTCTTGTAGTACATGGACACGGAGAAAATTCTTCGTTACGTTAGAGCATATAGCATCTGTCATTCTCTGCTTAAAATTCAGTAGAAACGGAATCAGTTGGTCCCCGAGGATACGTTTTCCTGCATGTGGGCGGAGCGAAGGGCGAAGGGGTGGTGATAATCAACAGATGTGGTGGGGATAGCTCTTCAGTGTCCCCGAGAAGCCCGTAGATTCTGTTTCGATTATAGTGCAAGCTCGTTGAACGCGACAAATTTCCTTTTCTCCGTGTACCCTTCATGCATCGCGCGTGGAATGGCACGTTTTATGTCGTAAAATGGGTATTTAAGAATGTGAGATGATGTCTGGATAAACACCGAGCCCCGGATGACGAGAACACATTTACAATGATACGTTTCGCACGTGGCGTAAATCGATAGCTGTCCTTACTTTATCGCCGGGAACGAGATCTCCACCTCGTAGGTATCGCTGCCTTGCCGCGCTTGTCTCGTTCTACGATGCAACACAAGTAACAAAATGCTCAGTACTAATTTAATTCTTCTAATGAGAAGGCTGATCGAAGCTTCAACTGCAAGCCAATGACTAAACAATGCTAACTGAATGGTTCCCGTCGAAAGGAACGTTCCACCTCACTTACGGAACGGAATAATTATAAAAAATAATATAAGCGTATGCAGATCTGTAGGCAGAAGTGAAACTTACGGTTCTGCTGGCACTACGGCCGATATTATGTACGTTCCACCGTCCTCTTCGTTCGTTTCCCGTGTGGTCCGTACACGGTGGTCACATTGAACGTCGATATCCAAATCCTTGCACTCGCGAGTTCCTACAAACGAACACCAATAGCAATTAGACGCTACAAAATTAGGTGAAACATTGAGGGAAACGCAAGAAAATGGCTTGCCTTCAAAAGAATACGAGCAGAAGTTCCAGTCCCTGTTCAATGAATTCACAGCATCTCGAACTTTCTTCTTGAGCACCCCTTGGCCAGCTTCGTTGCAGAGAACTGACGTGGGGAAGTTCATTTTAATTCTGAATACACGTTGAGCTGCCGTAGCACCTGAACGAAACAGAAAACGGAATTATGATGCATTGAAATAACGATGAAACTGAAAATCGAGAACACGAGACGGAGAAATAGCATTGAAAATTACTCGTGCAAGCAGGGTAAACCAATGGAAGGGATGGATCATTGGTGGGCCTCCAGAAGCCTTCTGCGCCGCAGGTGTAGAATTTGGGCACCTCTTGAGAGAATCTGAGCCCGGAGTTACAGAAGATTTCGCAAACCTTGAACTGGCCACCGGAGCCCCAGTCCTTGCACTGTTGGGTGCCTCCAACTGGGTCAGCCAGTTGGGGACAGAAGTCGGCTAGAAAAGTGAAAGACAATTGTAATCAACGCTCCACAGGAATAGTTTAACCATCGAAACCACTGAAGCGTCAACTTACAGAGCAGATAAACCTTGAAGTTGCAGCTGGCAGAGTTCCCAGCCTGATCGTAAGCCACGTAACTGATATCGTAGGTACCCCACATCAACGTTTGCCCAGACTTGTGTCCGTTCTTCTCTTGAATTTTCGCTATGCCAACGTTATCGGTAAAACGTGGCTCGTCCCAGGTGACGATCGAGGAACCGTTCTTGGCGATCACCCACAGATCGCCTGGACAATGTTCCACTTTCGGTGGAATTTTGTCAGATTCCAGCTGCTGGCACTTACTGCCACCGTATCCAGGTGGGCATACTCTCTGACCACAGTGCGACGGCACCACTCTTTCCACACCACCGACAGTCTCATCGTATCCCGCCCAAGTCAACACCAAACTTTGATAGAGTACTGGCTCAGTGCGACAATCCCGTACTTGCTTTTGGATTTCGTTCGTCACATGCAGGGCTCGACTCCATATTTGAACCTTGGTTAGGTGTCCTTGGAATCCAGATTCGGTGTAGCCTTTCGCGTTATCGCTCTGTGGCTTTCCTAAGACTGCCCAAGCACTGAAACAAATTGTGTTTTGCTTGAATCACGGTTTAAAGGTTGTGGGTTATTTATCACAAAGTTAATTTTGAAATAACTATCCTAGATAAAGCATTCTTTTATACAGGAAGCTTTAAAGACTCTAAACACACGGCTTTGAAACTATATTTGAAGGACAAGACGTCGTTTGCAAGAACGATTTTTTGGTCTAGAAACAACTTTATCGAGGAAGGTTAATTCTTTTCGATTAAAAGAAAAGAAGAATGTACTTCCTGCGACTAATAGTTTTGGAGACTTCGATGGTCTGTATTTTGTAAAAAAAAAAAAAAATGGGGAGCAGTAAAATGAAAACTTAAACACTTCCTCCCATATTATCCCGTAGACTACATTATATTCCAATTTCATTGAAATTCTTAACACAAAGGAGTACTCACTAAGCTGGCAGAGATCTGCCGCTTCCATATCCCTCAGTTTTACTAGCGATCAGTCCTTCTGTGATAAGGACCAGTTCACCGCCATTGTCTCCGTTCCATACCACGGCGACGTGATGCCATTGGCCGTCATTGATCGTGGCGTACTCTCTGAATGGCAGATAAACGTCTTGCAAATCGTGGAAGAGGGAAACCTGGACACCGTTACTATGCGCCTGAACCATGAGTCTGCGATTCGATGGGACATGGGTCGAGCTGAAAATAAATCATATATTTGTACATTAGAACGTTATGCTTGGAGAATATTAACTGAAATATTTGATGAATGAGGATTTACCTGACGGCGTAAAGAGTGAAGAATATTCCAGCCTCATCTTTTTGGGTGTACTGTACCCACATAGCCACGGTTAGGCTCTTCCTTGCTCCTGTGAAGAATGGTATCACTTGCGCCGCGCTACTGCGCGCTGGATCGCTGAAGTATAAGTCATAATCGACTTGGATGGCTGGAAAAATATATAATCTGTGTCACTCGATGATCCTTCAACTCAGTTACTAAAGAAAACATGATACACGCTTACATTTTCTACAATCATCGCCGGTTAAATTGAACGGGCACTGGCAGAAGAACTTGCCAGTCAGATCGATGCACGTCGCTGATGGTGGGCACGAGTTCTCTTTGCAATCGATTATATCATCCTCGCACGTTTTCCCTACAGAATAGTTACACGTATCATTATACCTTGCTCCCATTACGAACTCTACAACATTACCATTCCTCATATAAATCACCTGTGTATCCCGGTGGACAAATGCAATTGAATCCAGAGCCTTCGTCGATACAAGTGGCTCCATTCTTGCAAGCACCAGCCTGGCAAGCGTCGTACTCGTATTGACACCCAATTCCAGTGTAGTCATCGGGGCACGTGCAATTGAGTCCCGAACCAAAGTCCTGGCAGCGTCCATTATGCATACAAGGATTCCCAATGCAGCGTTCTGGCGCTGTTTCGCACTGTTTCCCGTCGGTTCCCGACGGACATCTGATCGCCGATATTCGTTAGAAGGTTATAGATCGAGCAGCTTTCGGTATACATATAAAATAACATGCCTGCGAGGGTACTTACACACAGAAGTAGTCCAAGAACAAGTCAACGCAGGCAGCGTCATTCTGACAGGGATGATTCTGACACATTCCAACGTCCATCTCACAATGGACACCGGTCCATCCTTCGCGACACATGCATTTGAACCCACCAACCTCGTCCCTGCACGTGGCGCCGTTCAGGCAAGGATAAGACGCGCAGTCGTCGATGTTGATCTCACACGAGACGCCAGTGTAACCCTCGCGACAGTGGCAGACGAACGCGTTATCCAGATCGACGCAACGGTCAGTGCCGACAGGGCTGCAAGGATCACTGAGACAGTCGTCCAGCGCTCCCTCGCACTGGAGTCCCACAAAGCCTGGTCTGCACTTGCAGGCGAACCCTTCCAGTTGATCCACGCAGGTCCCCCCGTTCTGACAGGGTTCCGTCGCGCAATCGTCGATTGTATGCTGACACTGCTTGCCTGTGTACCCTGGTTCGCAGGTACAAGTGTACCCGTCTACCTGATCGATGCACTGGCCGTTGTTCTGGCAAGGTTTTCCGGCGCACTCGTTGATGTTCGTCTCGCAGGCAGCCCCATTCCATCCTGGATGACAGATGCACTCGTGGCTAAACAGATTGTCCACGCATATCCCGTTCAGACACGGATTCCCCGAGCACAGGTCTATCTTTTCGTGGCACCGTTTGCCCGTGAATCCAGGCGGGCAGTCGCAACTGAAGTCAGCCACTAAGTCGGTACAGTTAGCGCCCAGCAGGCAGGTCTTTTCAGCGCAGTCGTCAGTGTTGATTTCGCAGCTTTGTCCTTCCCATCCTGGCAGGCAGTCGCATTTGTAGCGTCCCTGCTGCAGTGCCACGCAGGTCGCACCGTTGTTGCAGGGATTTCCACTGGCCGTGCAAGGATTAATCTGCGAGCATGCCCCGTCGTTACGAATGGGCGAACAGACTCAATGCATATTCTGAACCATGAAAAAGTAATTATACTCACCGTGATGTCGCAGTCCACCCCAGTATAGCCAGACCTGCAGAGGCACGTGTGGTTGTTGAAGCCAGGCTCGTCCTTGCACATTGCTCTCTCAGGACACGTGTCGTTCATGCAGTCCGATTTCTCCTCCTGACAGTTCACGCCAGAATACCCGTTAGCGCACTGACACCTGTAACCCTGCGGCAGGTCTATGCAGGTGGCCCCATTGTAGCACGGCTGGGACGCGCACTCGTCGATATCGATCTCGCAGCGTCTACCTGAGAAGCCAGCCGGGCAGAGGCACTGGACGCCGTGTCCCATGGGCACACATAGGCCGCCATGTTGGCAGACACTGTCCGTGCACTGTACGGGCTTGCATTCCTCTCGCCCAACCGCGCCTGGTCCGTCCGTGTGCATTGTTGTTGGGCACTCGACGCAGGTGGTTGCACCGTGTTGCGGCTGATAAAAGTCCTTTGGACATTGGGCACACGGGGCGAGTCCTGTGTCCGAGTACATGCCAGGAGAACACTTCGTCCTGCATCGATCGCGACCTGGCGCAGCAGGCTGATAGGTGAAGGTCCCAGCCGGACAGGTCTGACAGTCCTTATAGCCACCAACAGGCGGTTCCCCTGTGTAGCTGTTTCTAGGACACTCCAGACAGGGCACCAGGCCAGTGGGCGAGTACGTGCCGTATCCACAGACTGGTATGCAGTCGTCTATGCTCTTCGAGCCCTCCTCTCGTGTGTACGTGCCGAATGGGCAACGCAGACAAGAGCCTTGACGGTCGCTGTTCTGATAGAAACCTTTGGGACAGGACGTGCACTGCTTCTGTTTCTCTCCTGCGAATGTGCCAGCTGGACAGTGCACTGAAATTCGAAAGTGTCTCGTTTAATCCCGCGTTAGAAGCATCGAAGAGGGCAAACAATTTTTTAAGATAAATACGATGTACTCACAGCAACGTGGAACGTCGTTCGTGTCCATGTTCAGAACTTCCCCGATGCTGCACGTGAATCCTCGCGTGATGGAAGATTTCAGAGCTCGAAGGGGTGGACATTGGTTACCAATGGCGGAAACGTTCAGCAGGGGCTCTATTACGGCGCTGGTCGATGGAACGGACAGATCGAAGATCAGATTCAACGTAGAGCCGCAGAGATCGTATAACTGGGGCTGGCGTATGGCTGGTACGATGACGAGAATGAAGTCCATCTGAAATTCACGAGTTTGTCGTTACTGTCACTATAATTCTGGTGCGTGCACCTCCAATGGTATATATTGAAGGATACGTACCTTCAGGACGTTCTCCTCGAGCATGTACGGCACTGATTTTACAAACGATACGTTCATGTTCACGTTCACAGCGGAACAACGTTGTGTCAGAATACTGTCTAGGTTCATGTAGTACTGGGACATCAGGTCCTGGTACTGTGGGAGACAGGACCTCGACACGGCGCCATTGGCACGATACGTCACTGCTGCGACGACGTGATAGTTCGCCTGTTGTGTGTCTGTGAAAGGCAGCACACCAAGGTGTTCAATTTATGCTAATAAATAGACGACTCATAAAAAGGGGCATATGGTTGATCGAAACAATTTATCAGGACATATTGTACGAGAACGTGTTACAGTCGAGGGAACGGTATACTCACTCTCAGAGACGCAGTCAGGGACGACAGACATAGGAGACCAGTGTTTGTTAACGTCACAAGTGAACGTCTTCACCGGTGCACCATCGGTGAACCTGTAACCGTTCTTGCAAGTCGCTATGCACTGCTGCCCCTTGTCGCCAGGTACACACTTCAATCCCCCGTTAGCTGGTGGCTTCAACTCCCAGTCGACGCAAGGCGTCGCTTGCACCGACACTTGGAAGTGGCAGGATGCTCTGTTCCCGCTCGAGTCCGTTGCATAGACAGTGACATTCTCGAAACCACCAATGGGTATCAGGGCCCTGTCGGGCACGAACGTTATCTTCACTGGGCCAGAGGCGTCTGTGGCGTTGATACGTCTTCTGGTTTCGTTGAAGTTGACGGAGTAGCTCTCTTGCTTGTCGATCAGCTCGATCACGTAACTCTGGGGGCAACTGAGCTTTGGTGGTGTCACGTCAGGCACAGTGATGTTAATCTCGCAAATGGCGACGTTCCCGTCGTAGTCGAACGCCACGTACTTCACCACCGTGTCCTCGAACACTTGCAATGGCGTCCTGAAGCTGTGGGGCTTAACTTCGAGGCGGGCAATGCTGCCGCTGTTATCGATAGCCGTCGGTTCCGTGAAGTTCACTGGCAATAGGCCACCGTCCGCTCCCTTTTGTACCACTATCGGCTGTTGAGGGCAGTTCTGGAACACTGGGGGCTCGTTGTCCACGCACGGGGAGAAACCGTAATCGTAACCCAACAAGGGTTCCGCCACGGGTTCCTCGCAACCCATCAATTCGAACTTGAGACAGGCGTTGTCCATGTAGCTGACGATCCCCAGTATCACGAATCTCGCTTGAACGTACTTAGGCAGGGTGATCATCGCCAGTTCACCGTAGTTCCCAGGGTCCCGCATCGTCAGATTAAAGTTCGGGAAGTAGACAACGTAATTCTCGATCTCAGCCTGCTTGTAGAAGAATCTGATCTCTGTGGGTCTTCCAACGATGTCGTTCGTCACTACACCCTTCACCAGGATCGCCTTTACTCTGTACACAAGGCCCAGGTCTACGCTGACGTAGGTAAACGCTTCCTGCTTACCACACCAGCCAGTCACCGAGTTCAGGCGAACATTCTTTGCTTCGTAGTTGGGCCTCTCGGAGGTAGCGTTGATCGCTGAATCTTGTATTCGACCAGACGCTAGTCCTAGAGGCTTCACGACTTTGCATTCCGGTTCACGAACGCAAACGATGGGTCGAGGGTTGATGAGTATGTACCCTGGCCTGTTACAGCCAAACTGCACTTCGGAACCCTGCTCGTAGCTTCTGGCTATCTGGTAGCCATCGCTAGGCCGGCCAGGGTCCTCACAAACGGGTCCCTCGCATCGTAGATTCCCAAAATCCCATATTCCATTCGCCTGGCATCTGACAACGTTGTCGTGTCGGTTCGTTTGGCCAGCCAGCTTGAACGTGTCTTGGCAGCCGAAGAAGAAGGACGACTGGTATTTCGTGTCCAAATACTGACCGTACTCAGCGCCAGGGGTAGGCAGAGGTTTTCCGCAGTCGGCTCGTGGACAGGCTGGCTGTGCACCAGATAGCCAGTAGTCTGGTAGACCTGGTTTCGGATCGTAAACACACTGACGGAAGTCAGAGGTAGCTGTATTCCGCAGGTATCTGCCATTGCTGCCACACTTCAGTGTGACGTTCTGCTTGAAGGGCACTAGAACACTCGCTTCGTCGCTTCGGATCACTGAGAGTCCCTCGTTCTTGTCGTCCGGCAGGGACACGCACTTCGCGTCTGGAAAGATATTTTGATCATTAGTCATTGAATATTGGCACTGGCTATTAATCACTCACATTGACACTCCGGTGTGGTTCCGTTCCAAGCCCCGTTGGACGTGCAGATGACGGCTGACGAACCCGACAATACGTAGCCGAAGTTACATTGGAACCTAACTAGATCTCCGAAGTGATGCTGTTGCTATAAACAGAAGCAGAGTAACAATCATGGTGTCACTTAGTG